>JAUPFN010000008.1:4283077-5764327 GCA_036924255.1 Apodemia mormo
TAATTGGCTATAAAATTCACTACCGTCGTAGCTACTAGGTGGTAGAATTCTACATTTTCTCCGTCCGGGTCCGGTGTTGATACCGGACCCGAGCAGAGAAAATGTAGAATTCTTTACCTGTTCTTGCCGAAATAGCGTCAGTGCTCTTCTCTATTGTATTCGGTTTGAAGGGTAAGGTACCTGGTAAACTTATGCGCGTAGCATTAGGACCCTGCCACAAGGATAGCAAAGTACTATTACAATCTTTGGTGTCTACAATTATTGGATGTCTCTTTCCACTAGAATAGCCATCTGCTTGTTTGCTATCTTTTAATATAAAAAAACTTAACAAAAAGAATTTATGCGTATTATTAGTAAACGAGATGTTACCGCGATTCGTTTCTATTTAACTGTACCGATATTTCGACGCTGTTGCAAGTGCCATTGTCACGAATAACTGACGTGATGCGGGTAGACTGGTGACAACTATGAATACACATTATCGGGACAGTACAATTTAAACGCAGTAAAACCGCAAAAATCGACTACACCCTCTTATACAGACTGACTGATAGTTACCTTCAATATTAAAGGACGTGATAGTTAGCGATCATATACTATGATGAGAAAAAATAACATTAAAAATAAATATTAAAATACTTCTTGGTAAACTTAGTAAATAGTACACCGAGAATCCTATATTTGCCTGCACCATTCTTGGACATCGCGCGTGTCGCGCAGATAGTGAGTAGAGGACGGGGGGTGGTGGTGGCGTGTCCTTAATGTCGACTAGCGCGGCGTGCTCAGGAGAGTATAATATCCACATTACACTTATTTTTAGAGAAATATTGGCCAAAAATTAAGCCCCTAATTTTATTATTTCATTTTAACGAGAATCTCGATTCTCCGAGTACCGAGTACTCACCAGAAGTATCGAAGGTAACTCACCAGTTAATCTGTATATCTGGAACTCTGAATCAGATCTGATCTGATCTTCACTAAATTGGTAGAGTTAGTTATTCAGTGGTAGAATTCTGCATTGTCTCGCCCGGGTCTGGTACCACCGCGTTACTTATTCCTGCCGCAATAACGTCAGTGCTAGTTACGGTCGTGTTCCGGTTTGGAGGGTAAGGTAGCCGGTAAACTTATGCATGTGGCATGAGACCTCGCCACAAGATAGCAACGCACTATTAACACCTTCGGTTTTTATAGGCGATGGGTGGCTCTTTCCATCAGGAGACCCATCTGCTTGTTTGCAGTCTTATGATATAAAAAAGGTGGGAAATATAACTAACTTTCTTCAACAAAATAATAATTTTGCAAATTCGTCTATATATGACGCCCGATTGAGGATAGGCTTTCCACCTATCACAATGTATGGGACTAAGTATCCTTGAGTAATTGTGAGTGCACTGGTTGTACATCTGCCTACCTTTTCGGGTATACGGGCGTGAAGATACTGATAAGTGTTAAACCAACGCGAAAGTGTAAATGTGTCTAATAAAGAAAAAAATTGACACAAATGTATTTGAACTAGTAACCTTGCCAAAGCCAGGCAAGGCTTCAGAGCAAATTAAGGTATTAATTTCACTTTTTTTTGTTAATTATTTTATTCAAATAAACCTTTGCCGGCACTTTGAACGAGTCGAAACCCATATTACATAATGTTATAAATTCAAAAATATGTCTGTATATCTATCTGTTAGGCTTTTACGACTAAACTCTTTAAACGCTCAACTGATTTGAATGAAATTTGGTACAAATATAGTTTGATACCCGGGAAAGGACATAGGAAAGTTTTATGCCGGAAATTCCTTGGGAACGGGAACTATACAAGTAAAACACCGGGACATTTATTTTAGAAATTTTCCTACGTGGACGAAGTTACAGGTACAGCTAGTATGTAATACTTGCATAAATTTATCAACTATCTTATCCTCTAAACCTGAAAATTGTTATTGTAGCAAGAAAATACGAAATTGTGGTTCTGAACCCGAGCAAGATGACTGAAAATTCTATCATACAATATATTCTTTTTCGAATCGCCTAGCTCGGAGGCTATGCGGCTAAAATCCCGGTACCGTGTATCTTTCAAACCACGGTAATAATGAGTAACTTAGGCTTTTTCTTTATGTCATAAGATAGCAAACAAGCAGATGGGTCTCCTGATGGAAAGAATCAACCGTCGCCTATAGACACCATATATGTTAATGGTGCGTTGCTATGCGAGGTCTAATGCCACATGCATAAGTTTACCGGCTACCTTACCCTCCATACCGGAACACGACAGCGACAAGCACTGATGCTATTGCGGCAGGAATAGATAAGGCAGTGGTACCAGACCCGGGTGAGGCAATGCAGAACTCTACCACATAGTAGCCACGATGGTAGTGACTCGCATAGCCAATCGGTCGCCTTTTACGACCTGCCTGGCAGAACGGCAGTTGATCTATTCTACAAAAGAGCCTGGAGCCAACACAGGGGGACTATTTGTATTTTAGAAATTTTTACATGAGGACGAAGTCGTGGGCCCATCTAGTATAAATTAGGAATGCGCAAAAATATTAAGGCCAAACAATTTTTGTTAGAAAAACAAATAATTTCCTTAGAACAAGTCACAGTATAACAAGTTGCGTTATATTTAATGATATAAAAATGTCAGAAAGAATAATATACTTTTCTTTGTGAACATGTTGGTACATGTCCCTAATTAACGCGCATATTTTGCCCCGAGCGGCCCTTATATTACCGGGCTCTTTGACAAGCTCGAGGTTACTTGATAAAGGATCCTTGAGAGTACATTTTGTAATAGCATTTACGTTTTGTTATCATTTTCGGCGAAAAATAACACCCGAAGAATGTTTGACACGGTAGTTCACGATTTTTAGAACGTTTTTATTGGTCCGGGCTACAGACCACATTAATACTAATAGACACGCCATTGGGAAGGAAACGTGTCGCAACGCATATGAGCAAACGCTCATATTTCTGTAAAAATATCATACATTTGTAGGTTATATTATATTGTGAAAAATTGAAATAAACCATGTTGTACTGTTTTATCGTACTGAATGAGACGACAAGATTTAAGGGTGTAGATAGACGGACTTCTTTTCAGCTGCAATCCGACTGCTAAATGGCAGTTCAGATGCAGTTTATAGTCCGATTGCAGTCGGCGTGCAGTCGTGTGAACTGCACACCGACTGCAATCGAACTGCGCGGTTGGTTTGCAGTTCAATTGCAGTCATGTCAACCACATTCAAACTGCTTCTTCACTCAAGCTTGTTTCTAATAAACTGAGTTCATGTGCGGGGAGCAGAGCCGCTCGTCGCTCGCACGTCGACTGCGATCGGACTGCGCATTTGGTTTGCAGTTCTATTGCATTCGTGTCAACTGCATCTGCACTGCCATTTAACAGTCGGATTGCAGTTGAAATGCAGTCCGTCTGTCTACACCCTTAAAATTATCCTTGAAGTTATTTTATTTTATCAAGTAGTATAACTCTATATTTCTGTATGTAATCGCAAGCTACACTGACAAACTAAGAAATTGTCTTGAAAGGCCTATCCAATTAATCCGTCGTCCGGCCCCTCTTGGAGATTATGTGTCATTCTGCTATGTAGGTAGTTTGTAAAAGAAAAACGATTGACTATACGAGACAGTACCTACCACATCTACCATCGTGTGATAGGTGTAGTAGGTACCGATCGTCACCTAACATACCGCCTCTGCGTCAATGCTTTTATGTTAGTTAGATAGACGAACTGGCAGACGTGCACCTGATGGTAAGTGGACGACGTCGCCAATGAGCATAAACTAGTTTACCTGGAATTAGCCCAGGTAACTTATTTATGTGTTGCCTATCCTGTGACATAAGATATTAAGTTTCGGTGCCAGTAATTACACTGCCTGCCTTGCCCTTCTTTCTGAAACACAGCAAATCTGTTTCACGGAAGAAACAAGCAAGATGGTAGTACCTACTTATGCAGCCAGGAGCACGGAACAGCGCATCCCTCCCACCGGTGAACCAGCTCCCACCGCCTTATCACTCTAGAGTCCCAGGCCTTTCATACGATCGGGTCCAACCATCTTGGTTAAGTTGGAGTCAAAATTAAATGTTTAGATGTCGGTTGATGTTGATATTTGGTTGGCCAACCAAATGATCTTAAACCACCTTGGTCTTGAGTGTATCTCTCACTACTGAGGACAGACAGAGGTTATTGAGTTTTTCATTCTTTAATGGATAATTTTTGTACATACATATCTTCACGCCAGAACCCTTACGGGGTAGGCAGAGAGAACCGAGTGCCATACATCACGATCCTTGCAGGCTTGTCTCGCTTCCTCCACATTCATCACTCTCTTCATACACACACGTCGGTTGCGAAGACTCTTGACTCCACCTTCGGACAGTACTCGATCAATCTGATCGTGGTATGTCAGTCTTGGTCTTCCCCGGTACCTACATCCTTCCAGATTCGCATTGTATATCTGTTTTATTAATTTTTGTGTATAATTAAATTATTAAAGGAGTCCGGACCGACACGAGTGAAAAAAAATACCTATTGAAAGTCAGTTTAGACGTTATTAAATTATTGCTTACTAGCTTTTGCCCGCGGCTTCGCTCGCGTATAATAAGAGACAAAAAGTAGCATATGTTACTCGCCATCCCTTCCACTATCTCCACTTTAAAGTGGAGATAGTTGAAGGGAAGGCGTCATCATCCATCAAAATGGAGCGAAGATCACGTCAATTCTTAGCTCCATTTTGCCGTGAAAGATGGACAAACAAACACACAGATACACAATCCCGTTTATAATATTAGTATGGATTTATAATTTAAAACGTTTAAACTAACGTACATTTGAAGTGGGGGTCGGCTCACTTAATTTACGTCTGATAATAAGTAAAAGAAAATGTATCTGATAATACGTAAAAGAAAAAGTATCTGATAATAAGAATAATATAAATATTAATTATGAAACTACTGATAATATATAACATGATAGAACAGATAACAATGGCTACTTCTATTCCCCTATAAAAACCCAAATTATGAATGTCCTATATACGTTGCTTTGACAAGATTCTTCTATGTATGATTGAAATTCAACTGAATCAGTCGTAGCCGGCCGAGTCCGTTTGAAAGGCCGGCGATCCTTGTAATCTCACATGGCTGCACAAACGTCAGAGAGGCCAATTAACTTCGTTATCTATAAATGTATAAATCGTGGCCAGTAAAAACAAATATAACGATGGCAAAAATCTTTAAATGGACAATACAATGTAAGAAAAAATCAAAAACGTATGGTTACCATGATTATTGAATGAATGAATGTATGTATGAATACTCTTCATTGTGCGCTAAAATTAACAAAAACAGAATAAGTATAGCTAATAATTATGTACAGTACCCGGCGATAAATATTGCACATCGACCTTTGGAAAGAGACAATCGGCTAATTTCGGCTTCGTAGAGCGTTATCTCTGTCGCACAAAATACAAACAGTCCGGTACCTATTAGGAGCTGTTAAAACAAGTGATTTGCTTCTTTTGATATTTTTATTCTTTGTATAAAATACACTAATTTTTCTATAAGTGATGGCTTTAGGTTGGGGTAAAATAAAATAAAAAAACATTTTACATTATGTTTACGTATTTAATTATTTTGGAACATTACAGCTTTAGTGTACATAATAAACACCATTATACCTATTGCTAAAATGAGACATTGCAATAAAAATAATAATAATTCTAATTCTCAATTACTTCCATTTCACTATCTGTGCTCTCAAAGAGGTCAATATCACTGTCACTATCAGCCGTATTTATTACTAATCTATCAGTGTAATTGTCTAAACTGTGTTGAATGCTTCTATATTCATTCTCACATTTGATTGCATGATCGCAAACCTTTTTCCACTCTTCAGCGCCGATCATGTTTACTTTTTCAGTCAATAATGTTTTTACTGTAGTTAAGTTCGTACCCACATTTCTAGAGGCTACATAGCCTTTCAGTTGAGACCATATATTTTCAATTGGATTAATAGTTATCGACAATTATAGTTATCGACAACGCACCCTATCACAACAAGTATGTTAAGAGACCCCCCAACTCAAACACCATTAAACGGGAAATGATCAACTGGTTAAACAGACATGAAATTCCAGTTGATCCAAAATTAACAAAAACCCAGATTTACGCTATTATATGTCAGCACAAGGAGAGGTATACAGAGTTTTCTGTGGACAAAGTACTTGCCGAACATGGACACACTGTGTTGCGATTGCCACCATATCATCCGGATTTTAATCCAATTGAAAATATATGGTCTCAACTGAAAGGCTATGTAGCCTCTAGAAATGTGGGTATGAACTTAACTACAGTAAAAACATTATTGACTGAAAAAGTAAACATGATCGGCGCTGAAGAGTGGAAAAAGGTTTGCGATCATGCAATCAAATGTGAGAATGAATATAGAAGCATTCAACACAGTTTAGACAATTACACTGATAGATTAGTAATAAATACGGCTGATAGTGACAGTGATATTGACTTCTTTGAGAGCACAGATAGTGAAATGGAAGTAATTGAGAATTAGAATTATTATTATTTTTATTGCAATGTCTCATTTTAGCAATAGGTATAATGGTGTTTATTATGTACACTAAAGCTGTAATGTTCCAAAATAATTAAATACGTAAACATAATGTAAAAATGTTTTTTTATTTTATTTTACCCCAACCTAAAGCCATCACTTATAGAAAAATTAGTGTATTTTATACAAAGAATAAAAATATCAAAAGAAGCAAATCACTTGTTTTAACAGCTCCTAATAGGTACCGGACTGTTTGTATTTTGTGCGACAGAGATAACGCTCTACGAAGCCGAAATTAGCCGATTGTCTCTTTCCAAAGGTCGATGTGCAATATTTATCGCCGGGTACTGTATAAGGTTTACTAAACGCGCGACAGCATTGCTACTAACGCATGTTAGTTGCATTTGCAACACGCTACCGTAGCGATGCCGACGTGCTACTGCATCGCGACTGTATCGATGGAAACGCGCGGCCGTGTCGAACATTGTAGGAATATTGACGCTGCATTCGTTACTTACGCTTCGGCATCTTACGTAAAAATAGCAGAAAGGCAACGTGACTAATAGTGTTGCCTCAATGGAGTCCATCTTGCAACTGTAGCGATCACAATTATTTTTGTGCCGTTACTGTATCGTGTTTCCATCGCGATAGAAGAGCGACGGTATCGCGTTTGCATCGCGACTGTTTCGTGACATCGCGACATACACATAATGCTAGCACACAGCTAGCGATCGTTTCGCAACTGTATCGATGCGGACGCGCGACGGCATTGCTACTGCATCGCTAAAAAGTCGCCGTGGGCGGAGGCCTAAGGAGCAATCTATTTAAGACAATGTTTAGGTAGATGAGATTTTATCTATACATATAAAAATTATTAATACATGTATATTTTAGGTATGTAGTGGTACCATTAAATAAAATGGTTTAAGTTCTGGAGATTATTTATATATTTTAGATTATTACCTAAATAATAAATAAACATATAAACAATTTTAAAACATACATAATAATAAACCTGTAAGTAAATACATACATAGATGAACTTACAGATTACGATTTCAAATTAAACATTTGGTCAAATTATTTGACGTATTTTTATTTTATTTCATAAGATAGCAACGAAACGAAAATCTTTGCTTATAGAAACCAAAAATGATAACGGTGCATTGCTGCCATTGCTACAATAGGCTAGATGACTAAGTTTAAAAACCCGTGTTTATTTTGTTAGGTATATTAACCAAAAAACTATTTATTTTTCTTAAATAACTTATATCAATATTTCTAAATTATTCAATATTAATATTTAATATAATATTACAAATGCGAAAGTTTGGATGGATGGATGGATGGATGTTTATTACTCAGACACGCAAAAACTACTGAACGGATAGTAAACAACTAGCCGTAGCAATTTATTAAAAGCGGCGACAAATGTCATGCATATTATATAATGACGACATTATACATCCGGCGTAAGACATTTTCTAAAACGTATTTATCTTTCTAATCTAACAATTACATTAGTATACGGACGAATTTTAAAATTTGCCCGCGATATAAATATCATTAGAAACTACAACATATTCAATTTATTCTTAGTGTAAACAACTCTATTGGGTGACAGGAACACCATATTTATAAGTTTACTGACTAACTAAGAATTTATTAATAAAAAACAAATTTCGACTATATTAGAGTTGCTGCAATTAGGTAACAAAATCAAAATGTTATTGTTTGTCCCTATATTCCGGCTTTTATATTACTTAAATTATAAAGAACTGACATTTCATGGTTTGTTAGAAGATTAGGAGCTAATAAGTCTGTCAACCCTCGTCTTTATTCTTTTGCTCGAACAAAAGTTAATAATTCTTACAATGAAGACAGTGAAAGCTGAAATATAACTTTATGTAATTTTAGCAATATTAGCGGTTGCACTCTGATCGAAATTTGACCACCATTCTATAACTACGAATAAAATCTCTTCTGAGTTTGACAGGAGACTTTGACCACAAACAAAACAGTATATATGTCTCTGATGTGTATCAAATAAACGGTAGTGTGCGTAAAATGTATTTTTATTAATTAGCAATCACCCCGAAATTCAAACATAAGCTTAATAATAAAATAATATGTAAGTATATATTATCATGTATGCCAAAGTGTGTACTAAATGTTTATTTTTAATAATTTAATGCAAATATTTCTAGTGCATATTATTTTATTTTAAAATTAGTCTTTAAAATTTTGTTTCTGCATTCGTCCGCAGTGTAAACTTTAACATACTCTATCTACCTTTCGTGTAATAGTCGACAAAAGGGAAAATATATAAATAAGTTTTTTTCTAACATTATCGTCGTATGAGAAGAATACTCATTAAGTTATATAATTTTTTTATAACATAAGATTGTAAACAAGCAGATGGTTCTCCTGATGGAAAGAGTCAACCATAGCCTACAGACACCGAAGATGTTAATGGTGCGTTGCTATCTTGTGGCGAAGTCTAATGCCACATGCATAAGTTTACCGGCTGTCTTACCTTCCAAACCGGAACATGACAATGACAAAAACTGATGCTATTGCGGCAGGAATAGGTAAGGCGGTGGCATCAGACCCGGGTGAGACAGTGCAGAACTCTACCACTTAGTAGTCACGATGACTCGCATAGCCAGTGGTCGCCTTTCACGACCTGCTTGGCAGAACAGCAGTTGGCTTATTTTTCAAAGGAGCCCGGGACCAACACGGGGAAACTAAATAATTGTTCTCTAGGAACTTTAGGGCTTAAAATCAATAGAAAGAGGACTTAGTTATACATGTCAATCAAATAATTTTAGTTTAGTTTATACTCTTGAAAAATATATTGCTTACACAACAATTGACATGTTTCTGAATTGGATATTACTATTGTATTTCAAAACTACAATGAAACTATTTCAAGTCATTCATAATACCGAAAAGTACAATTGCAAGATAGATATATTTTTCTCAGTTATCTAAACTGTATCATACAGCATATTCAGTGCCGTAACAACGTATAAATCGCCGCGGCCATCTTGTATTGCTGACGTGTTCATTTCCTGCGCCTATGCATTTCCGGTCTATTCGTTGTTGCTGACTCACATTTTTTAAACTCAGTACAAATGTTTATGTTTGAGTTGGGCTATTATTAGTTTAGACTCATATAGTAGTTGGTTTAAAATGCTTACATTTACTAATGGAAACATTTTAAACCAACTAATATTAAAAATGTGAAAGTTTGTATGTTTATTATGTAATAAAAGGAAATACTGGATCGATTTAGATGAAATTTAGCACACAAATAGATTATGATCTAGGGTAGCACATAGTGTATTTATTTATTTATTTTATTTTACTAGATAGCAAACAAGCTAATCCCTTGATATAAAGAGACAACAATCGTCTTTAGATACCAAAGATATCAATTGGAAATTGCTGTGCATCTTGTGGGTTGGAATGTACGTTCTCTACGTATCTTTCTTTATCAAAATTCAAAAATATATAGTAAGTTTACGGTAAACAACATATCGTAGAAGGTCAAAAATCGATTAATAAAAAATCACAAAACTACGTCAAAAAATAACATTTTCCAAAATTTTGCGTCAATAATAAATAAGTTTAAAAAATAGTTGATTAGTTTTTGTAATCGATAGGCACATTAATCTGGTAGTAATTTTAAAAACAACAAGTGCCTTGAGGTTTTAAATTGCTCAAAATTTTCTGGGCCCAATCAGTTTAAATTTTCAAAATTTGTTTGACAGAACCCAACTGAATACTAACAACCACGTTTCCATCGGTCAGGCCGTTCGAAAGCTGTGAGATGTTTACATATACACATACACACACATACTATATATACTAACGCATCGTGATTGTCGTTGGAGAAGGTTCCTAGGGCTTTTAAACGTGGAGATCTACACATATATAGGTTACCGGCTACTTTACCCTCTAAACCAGAGTATCCCAGCAAAACGTTTAGATGCTGTTGCAGCAGTCATTGGTAAAGCGGTGGAAAACCTAAGAAAATATAAACATCCCGTAGGATTCATCAAAATCTTTTGTTATACAGTGATTATATAAAATATTATATAAAAAGATTATATAAAATGTAAACGTAAAACTGTATTTGTTACTCTTTACGTCTGAATTACTTAACCGTATATTGGCTAGTTTTGTATACATATTGTCAAAGTTACAAAAAAAGGCAAGTGCTTATTTACACTAATATGATAACGATGAAAGTATTGATTACAGACGCCACTGTTTACCAATTCTTCGGTTAACGACCTGGATGGTTGTGATTCACATCACGGAGATGTTGATTTTACCAATTGCATAATGGCTATCGCTTTCTTCTTGATTGTTATCGGGAGTAACAGCTTAGCGTGGTTTTAACATATATTTTATACTAGCTTTTGCCAGCGACTTTGTCCGTGCGGACTTCGTTTACTCCGCACAGCACCTGGCCACTAGGTGACAGCGTAATAATATGTAGCCTATATGTTGACTCGACCTGTTAGTAATATTCATGCAAAATTTGAAGTAAATCCATGCAGTAGTTACTTTTTGAGTTTACCGCAGACATACATACAGAGAAACAGAGAAACAGATAAACAGACAAACACACAAAAACTCTAAAAACTATATTTTTGGCTTCGGTATCGATTGTAGATCACGCCCCAAGTATTCTTTAAAAAAATATTCAATATACGATTTTGACTTTCCTACGATATTATTATATGTATAAATATGTGTATCATAAGATAGGAAACAAGATGGCTCTTCGGATGGAAATAGAAACCATCGCTTATAGACACAACGATGTAAATGGTGTGTTGCTAATCGCGTGGTGGGGTAGCAATGCCATTGCATAAATCTATCGGCTACCTTACCATAAAAATCAGAATACAACAATGACAGTATTGAAGCTATTGCAGCAAGAAACTAATAATGGTGCGTTGCTATCCGTGTGGCGGGATGGCGATACCACATGCATAAGTTTACTGGCTACCTTACTCTTCAAACAGGAACACGACAATGGCAAGCATTGACGCTATTGTGGCAGGAATAGATAAGGCGGTAGTACCAAATGCCTGACGGAGACGTTACATGACTCTACCATCTAGTAGTCACGATGGTAGTAACACATTACCGGCATGGGTATTTCCGAACGGATATGACATAGGGACCTTCAAGAAAAGAGCTTACTCATTCTTAAAAGGCCGGCAACGCAACTGCAAGACCTCTGGTATTGTAGATGTCCATGGGCGGCGGTGATGACTTACCATCAGGTGCACCTCTTGCTCGTTTGCCCCCTCTTCTATATAAAAAAAAAAACATACGAACAATCATTCACCTTTTTATGAAATTTCTGGCACAATGTTAGACGAACTTTTTTTCAAAGGGGGACTAGGTGAATACGAGGGTATAAGTAGCCCTATGCTTGTAGCTATGTTTGTGTAATCCCTGTGTTAGTCTGTGCTCCTTTGAAGAATAGACCAACTGCCGTTCTGCCAGACAAATTGTAAAAAGCGACCGAGTGGCTATACGTCTCAATATCATCGTGACTATTAGGTGGTAGAGTTTCACATTGTCTCACCCGAGTATTTTGTACCAACGCCTTACCTATTCATGCCGCAATAGCGTCAATGCTTGTCACTGTCGTGTTCCGGTTTAGAGAGTAAGGTAGCCGGTAGACTTATGCATGTAGCATTGTCATCCTTCCATACGGATAGCAACGCAAAGTCTATAGGCGACCGGAGGCGGACTCTATAGAGAGGTCCAACAGCAGCAAAAGCGGTTTTAAACAATAATGAAACAAGTTCCAAATCCAACATTGGATGTTAAAAGTGCTTCAAGAGTACAGTTTTAAACAAAATAACGAATAAAAGCAATAATGAGTTGTTCCAAAAATTTTCGATTGGGTATATGGCGCTGTCGCCGAATCCAATAATTGAGTATGGTTGTTCAAAATACAAAATACTTCAAAATACATTAATTAATCGTTTAAAATTGAAATCGGGTTTCAAGAAAAGCCCTGCAGGTCCAAGTTTGGAGTTTATACATTAAATCTTATCTTCTTATACGTAAAGATTTGTAATTGAATTTGTAATTGAAAAATTGAAATTGCTTTTCGTTAATCTCGCTAAAACTCGAGAACGGCTGAACCGATTTGGCTAATTTTGGTTTTGAATTAATTGTTGAAGTCCAGGGAAGGTTTAAAAGGTGAGAAAATATAGAAAAAAATAAGAGTAGTTAAAAGGATAGAACAACGTTTGCCGGATCAGCTAGTATGTAGTATAATTTCTCTCTTTATAAGTAAATAACCAATACGTCTGCCATTTCTTGACCGCTGCAATGTTGAAACACTATTTTTAGATTTACCTTTCATTTCGAGGCAAAATTCTAAAACGAATATCTTTATTTGCAGGGTGCGCGTTTTTGACCTACTTCAATCCAGAAAGTGCATCAAGTGCACAAACGGCCCTCCATGAAAAACGGACGCTACCAGGGGTATGTAAACATTTATTTTTGTTTTTTCGTAGGTATATAATTCATGTTCTTATTTTTTTATTATATGCATTTATTTTTTTATAGATACCTACAAGAATGTCTAATAAGAACTGTATCATGAAGTACACGGATTGCAGTTAAATTTTAGTAGGAAACACAAAATTCATTTATGTCGCATTATATCAAACCAACATTTTTAAACAGACAATTGTACAATCGGTTTGCAATAAATCTATATTGTTGAAGTGAAAACTTCTTTAGGCGCGTTGAGCGTTTTGGTAGAGGGTAAAATCCTCGGTTCGCGTCACCGACATGCTAATGATAATAGTATATCTATAGCTATGTTTTGCATATAGTTTTAATTACTCTCAATAGTTCCGTTTTCACTTCTATCGGCAGTCCCACGACTGCTACTGTTTTTTTTTCTATATATTAGTTAGTGAGGGGTACACTATATGTATACGAAAAAATGTTATTCCGGTAGTCTCAAATACGAATTTTCATAATTTCTAATGGTTTAAAATTACAAATGTTTAAAAAGGAAACCACGTGCGAAGCTTTAAGTATATTATACATATTACGTTACGTTACGTACGTTAAGTTAGATACTAACAGTAGAATGTAGTGAGTACATATTTAAACGAATATAAAAAAAGTATTTATTAAACTTAAAATAATTCATATAATGTGAGTATTTATAAGCTTAACAAAAGTTCATAGTTTTAGTGTACTTAAAAATGAAATCCGACCACACATTATTTTTACAAAACATCGTGGGTACATCACAGTGTTTTACAAGTTGATACTAAATTTTTTTTTTTGGAACGAAGTTCCTTATCGCGCGTTATGAAAGGGGGCTAGGCGGAAAAAATTCTTACGAAAAGTTGTCACGACACTTTTTGCTATAGTAAGCTATTGTAAGCTGTGCAGCGTGCGCATGTTTCTCTATCTGTCTCTCTCTCTCTCTCTTATAGAAAGCAAGCCAGATATTTTAATTTATATTTCGCATTAAGGAGTGTGGTGTCGCGCCGATTATTTTTGTTGAGTGTATACAGGTTTTTAAAAAATATTATTATAACTTAAAAAAACAAAATTTTATTACAATTCCTTCACTAATTATTTGAAAGGAACTTTGTTCCATCCGGGTATCACTTCGTTCCATCCTTGACACCTCTCAAGTTTTTTTGTTTTTAAATATTTATGTATGTACTTGGATTTGTTTAATAAAGATTAATATTATTATTATAGTATTAACTCCTAAAAAAAATTTAAAAAAAAAACATCATAAGAATGGTCTACGATCTGCCAGAGAGTTTGTACAAGGCAAAGGTCTGCTAAGTATGCCACTACTATCGTGAATACTATGTAATAGAGCTCTACAACGTCTCAGTCCGGTTTGATATTACCTTTACCTGCCGCCTGCAGCCTTACCTTTCCTGTCGGAATGGTATGAATGCTTGTCAATATCAAGTTTAATAAATTTTTCAATGAATGAATGAATAATCGTTAAATGAATGAATATTTTATTTTCAACAATATAGTTTCAAATAGTTCACAAATTTATACTACGCGCATATTCTACCATTCCATGGTCTACAATTATGTAAATCTTGAAGGGTAAAGAAGCCGTTAAACCTATGCATATTTCGTTACCGTCCTTCCAGGTGGACAACAATGGTTAATAGTGATCTGTCTCCATCTAGAAAGCCTTTTGTCTACGAAAAGCAATCCCTTACAAAATGTACTATCTCAATGAAAAACGAAAAAAAAAATATTATTTTTATGCCAATTACGATAATAGTATAATTTTAAAGCAACGATGTTTTAGCATAAAAATGCGACGGAGTAACACCTACAGGCCAGCGTATAAAGTAATTTCACCTTACAAAATTTAATGTGAACGTAAAATTAACCACTACTTTATATTCCAAGCGCGCCGAGTTCCGTAGCACAAGTAATTTTATATAAGGACATAAAACGATTTTCGCATAATGACTGTATCATCGTAAACGCAGGGAGTACTAAGGGTTGTTTGCCGATTTTCTCGCACGTTCTACGCAAACCCTTTTCTGGGTTTTTCATTATGAAGTTCTTAATAAAGTAACTTATTGGCCGATATATTAGATTTAAATTTTATGATGTTCATTATTTCAATTGTTCGAGACATAAAGATAATAAATATTTAATATTGAGTCCTCTGTGATTACCTCTGAAGGGATTTGGTGTGAAGATTTATGTTTGTATGTGTGTACATTCACCATTAAAAAATTATACTGTACTAGTAAATAGTGTAGATTAGATAGTATAGATCACATATTATTTTATGATGCGCTTTTACTTCTTCACTGGTTTTATTCCTATACTATTTTGGAAAATTAATTTGCTTTCCTTGCACCATCACCTTATGAAAATGGCCTAGTAACCAATACTTAATATTTGACCCAGGTATCTGAATGTGTTTGTACTTGTTTATTATTATGACATCAAACACAACTGCCAACAAAATAAAACAAAAATGAAAAACAGCACAGCAAACCTGAGCTAGAAACGAAACGCGAAAACCACAACAGAAAAGCAAATTCAATCACGAAAAACTGCACCGAATGATAAAACAAAATGGCGACCAATCGCAGGTACACGTCATTTATAGACGTCTAATCAAAACCTAATTACAGGTTATAATTAGATTTTAATCAGATATTTTTTATGCAATAAAATTTATAATTTTTAAAAGAATAGTATTTATAACTATTTCCTTATTGCATGTATCGTGAAAAAAATACTCCATTTCTATTTTTATACATTACATATTTTAATACTTCTTCACAAATTACAGAAAAAAATATTTTAAATTGGCTACACCATTTTTGATTTCAAATTATGTTTCTGATATTGTCTGCAGACATATGGTTCACTCAACCTACCCTGTAAGGGTATAAGTGTGATGATACTATTTTGCTTTAAACGATTATTTACCTAAGCAGCAACACGACACGACTAAAGCAAAAAGGTAGTAAAGATCAAAAATAACGTTTTACGATGCATAATGAGAGCAACTCGCGAACGCTAAAGCATTCTCGACACGCGCCATGACATTTGAATCTCGCTTGATTACTCGAAAGCTTGAGATACCTGTGCAGCAAGCATTTTGTGCTTCACTACAATACCTATGTATCTGAATAGTTTACAATAAGTTAAAATCGCATGGTTTTGTTTTTCTAATAGAATAGGAGGCAAACAATTTGCACACCATATATTGGTAGAATATGTTGGTATTTTAATTTATTTTTAACAACTTGTAACACCCATATTCTTGCAAATAAATATTTTCTTTCTTTCTTTCTTTCAATACTATGATACTATTTTTCACTTCATCTGAATTTCATAGCTCCTGATCATTTCGTTAAATGGCACAACTTAGCACTTGTAAAAAGTATTTTATGGGACCTAACTGTTTTTATTATTTTGATACAAAATTTAATAGCTAATAGGGCTTAGAAATAAACAGTACTCAAACTTCGTAACACCTTGATGAAAGGGTTGGTTTCGACTGGACGTAGATTAAGCTATTATATAAGTTAAAATTCCATTACTGTTAGACACAATCTATAAAAAAAGTATCTTCACGCCCATATCCCCGAAGGGGTAGGCAGAGGTGCAACAAGTGCACACACGATTAGCCGAAGATACTTGGTCCCACAAATGTGATAGGTTGCAAGCCTATCACCTACCGGACACTTTCCAATCCCAGGCAACTTTGTGTTTCTCAGAAAACTGAAAACACACTTTTTTTGTGCCCGACCCGGGAATCGAACCCGGGATCTCATGTAGTCAACGCCAACGCTGGACCGCTAGACCACAGAGGCGATACAATCAATAATTCATAGTATATATATTTTTGGTATATTTTTCAACCACTTTTACTTTATAAGCAGCTTCAGGGGGCCTATTGCCTATCTTGAACTGACAATCAAAGTGATAATCACTGTGCAAAGTTGACATCAATTAGCTGTCAGTTCCCTTATTTCGTATTGACTAACATGGGTGATCAACGAAAATGACGTCACAAGTACTTGGTGTCGTCGAAAGTCACTATCGTGCACTGGAACGACACTTTTAGTATGGGTAGTTTGACAATTGGTATTGCGTATGCTTAGTGACCAACGAATGACGTCAAATCGTTGATCACTTTTACGTTTTGAAAGCAACTAGTCTAGAGTAGTTTTTAATGATCTGGGGGCCTATTGCCTATCTTTGACATTTATAGTGATCAACTGACATTTGATGAACACTCAAAATTGGTTGGCAACTGACAACAGTGAAAATTGGTATTGCGTATCGCTTTTAGAGCCGGTGACTTTCGTCGCTTTCCAGCTGTCGTTCCAGTGGTTTGACTTGTCGCCGCACTATTTTATCGATATTATGCCTCTAAATAAAAAAGCTAGATAAACGCAAATGCTTATAAGGGTTTATTATGGTACTTTGTTTTGGTCGGTTTGTATTCTTCAGACTAATGTCAATTGTCAAATGTCATAATAGTAAACAAATAACAATAACCTCAAAATAAGTTTAGACTAACAAAATTAACTATAAAGCTTTAAAATTCCTTTGTTGATCCCACTTTCTCCACTTTTATGTTTGTATATAGATTCATGTACATAGTATTAACTCCTAATCCATAATGTTGTAGTTGTGTAAGTTTACTAATCTTTGTGTTTGTTTTGTTTTAGATTCCTCAACTTGTAACTGATATAGTCACCGGACAACTCTTTTTATGTGTCTCTCCCATGACTGACTTTATATTGGCAGAATCCGTACTAACTGGATAGCCACCAAACCAATATAATAATAATAAGTTTAGAATGCTCTCTTGAAGCAAACTAATAGTTAAAAGAAATTAAATTGTCGGTCGAATTTGCCAAAAGATACCGAAATGTTACAGTCACTTCTCCGGAGGCTTTCTATCCAGCCAGACTCAATGGCAGAGAGCAAGTTGAGTAATAACTTAGTAGTTTAGATCTATTGATTGTCATTGCATTGTATTACTGACCTTTTACATAAAAGTAGTATATAACATCTGCATATAAGCAGTAAAAAATATGATCTAATTGAAAAACATGAATAATCTGGAATGAAGATATGGGTATAAATCTAGCCAAGAGGTAAATAGCAGAACCCCTAACTTGCAGATATTATATTCATTGATTAAAATAGTTTTTAGATTGCTGTTAGGACTAAGGCATGATATTGGTATTATTGAAGTTAACAGGTAGTAATGTAAATTTAATATTTAATCAAATGAAAGTGTCTAAAGTGTGCTAAATTTTCTACAACTAGACATGTATGATCCTATCCAATAGCTAGAGCTTTGAGAGGTAATGACAAAAACATACAAATTTAATTTTTTTATTACTTCCGTATTGTCAATATGACAAAATAATTAGACAGTCCGTTTGTCTTTATTTTATAAAAAGAGTTGAGAAAAAAACATAAAACCTCATACTGCATGTTAGTAATAAGTGCATAGTTGCACCTCTGACTCGCCCAATGTTTGTGTTGTGTTGTAGCTTACAAAGTTTTTAACCAAAAGTTTTTCTGTTTAAGGTAATCTTCAGAAATTGAATTATGTGCAAACAGAGACAAATGCAACGATAAAGATATGTATAGTGCATCATCAGGGTAACAAATCAATACAATAACCTCAATAATTTAAATAAGGTATTGATTTGTTACTATCATCAGTAAAAGCGTTAAAATGTGAAACTGGTTGGTGTAAATGAATAAAAACTAAATAAAACAGTACTAATTATTATAAAATAATATCAATACAAATCATCATGGAGTTTTACCAAGTGCCGATGCTGTTCAGTGTTCAAAGTATAAAGAAATGTGTTTTAAGAGCCTACTTAGGAATAAGTGTACTGAGCTCATGAAACAGATTATTTGCACATTGTGCACATAAGGTATGTCGAAAAAGATAATTTAAAAGTGTTGAGAATAATGGTAAATGAAAATATTCATATCTTCATTCAGCATTGTGTGGTTATACTGTATATATGTTATATTTAGTACATTAGATAGATGTATAAAGCTCATCACACATGGTTAAGATACTATAATATTTGATCTTAAGATACCCTAATATATCTTAATGTATATTTCAAAATATCGCTCACCATACAAATCCACCATCACACACAACTAAGATAATATATATTTTACCTTTAGTATCTTAAGATACCGAACGATATGGAAATATATATTTCATATCTTAAGATACAAAACATAAAATAAATGATGTTTTTATTTCGGGATATAGGTGATCGCAGTGCCTCATCTATACATATAATAAAATTGTAGGAAAGTCAAAACTGTACATTGAATATTTTTTTAAAAGAATACTTGGGGCGTGATCTACAATCGATATCGAAGCCAAAAATATAGTTTTTAGAATTTTTGTCTGTTTTTCTGTATATGTCTGGGGTAAATTCAAAAAGTACTGCATGGATTTCCTTCAAATTTTGCATGAATATTACTAATAGGTCGGGTCAACATATAGGCTACATATTATCACGCTATCATCCAAGGGGTAGGTGCAGTGCGGAGTAAACAAAGTCCGCACGGACAAAGTCGTAGGCAACAGCTAGTAATCTATATATTAATATAAAAAATGCAAAACTTTGTTACTCTATCACGATGGATGGATGGATGTTTGTTACTCTATCACGCAAAAACTACGATACGAATTTGAATGTAATTTGGCACACAGGTAGATTATAACTTGGAATAGCACATAGGCTACTTTTATCCTGAAAAAACTAGGTGATCCCGCGGGATTCGCCAAAAACTTTTAAAATGCAACGGGTTGCACGCTGCAGCTAGTAATATTACAAATGCGAAAGTTGGGATGTTAATGTGGGGTGCATCTAGTATTATAATAGTTACTACTTTAAGCAGTGCGGGGTTCTCCCGGCTTCGTACCGCATCCAGGCAAGAGGGAGAGGGGGGAAAACTACACATGAAAGCTATTGCCTTTTATGTCAAGCTAGGGATCCGCCCTTGAACAATTGACATGTCTTTGATGGTTTTTCATTCAAAGTTAACTTTGTTAGGAATGTGTTACTGCAATTTTCATTTTACATTCTATAATAAAATCGTCTGAAGAGCTGTCTAACAAATCAAGAAGTAAGACCGTATTACTCATAGTTAATCAGCTGTATATAGAACTCCTACAAAGAATATGTGAGGCAACGAGGCAGACTCATGATAAAATGAACAAATTTTAATATTATTGTATCTTAGCCATGTGTGATACCTTAAGATACTGTATACTTTTATATTAGGGTATCTCAAGATGAAATATTATAGAATCTTAACCGTGTGTGATGAGCGTAATTTATATTATAGGATAACAAACAAGCAAATGACTCTTGGAAGAATTAATCGCCTAGACACCAAAGATGTTAATGGTGTATTACTATCTGTGTGGTCATATAATAAAATAAATTTATATGAATAGATTGTTTCTTTTATTACTATTGTACCTAAGTATTTGTTTTAATATTACCTAATCTAACACAGATTTTCTTTTTTAAACTAAGGGGGGAAAAAAGAAAAATAAATTTAAAATTGAAGAATTAGAAAAAATAAAGAATTTGCCAGATGATAACTGCCTTTTTTATATCAAAAGATAGCAAACAAGCAAAGGCTCCCCTCATTGAGAGTCTACCATTGCCTATAGACACTAAAGATGATAATGGTGCGTTGCTATCCTTGTGGTGGGGTCTTATACATGTATAACTTTACCAGCTATTTCATTGTCCAAAAGAAACAGTAATAAGCAATGACATTATTGCGGCAGGAATAAGTAAGGCTGTAATACCAATGCAATGCAAAACAATACAAAACTCTGCCACATATTAGCCAAAATTTTCAATTTATAAATTAATATAGGCTATGCTTTATTAGACGAAAAAAAAACCCATATCTTCAACTAATATATTCAATTTGCATAAAAGTATGCTAGATCAGTAATGTATCAAATTATTCCTGCACAATAATTTCAAATTTTGATGTTAAAGATTTTGTCAGTTGAAACTGTCTGAATTTATCATTTATAATCACAGAATGTGTTATGGTTTAAATATGTCCAAATATACATAAAACCTACTAAGCCAGTAAAGCTACATAATAAGTAAACTAGCTACGCTGTCTTGCTAAGTGCATAAGTAGCATTCACATTATATTTAAAAGCTGAAAAACATTTTGTATAATGTATTTAAAGTGTAGAAGTTTATTATTATTGAATAAAATTAAATCTTATGGCTGGTTATTTTTCAGCTAAAAAAATTTTACATCTTGTTATAATTATTATAAAACTGTAAAGTTTTTTTAGTAGGTACAAGGTAAAAATAAAAACTGCAAGTTAATGCTTTTTCTTTTCACATAGTCTTTATTCAAAAAAAAAACAATTATATTAAATCTTTTATCCTTCTCATATGTGGTTCCCTGTTAGTGCCTTGCCTCAAGTTATATAGATCTGTCAGGGTGCTGTTTTGGATCACTTAGTATTGCTGGTAGCAATTCACAATGTGATAGGTACTGCAACTCTTGTATTGGAACAGTTGTGTTTGATGTTTTGGCTTCGGCATATAGAGCAACATAGGTATGTATTAGGATATTATATTTTAGTAGTGTTATTGGGTTCGAATTTACTCTGCTTGTTAAATACTACCAATTCACTCTCTGCACTCTTATACACTTTTCAGTAGTTAGGACCCACCAGCAAACATCAACATAGAACTTTTGTGACTAAGAAGGTGTAGCTGCTTAATGAAATATTAAACCTGAAATCAAATAAAATATTTAAAATGGTATATGCGAGCATCACTGCATCAATATGCTATAGTTAATAGTGCAATGGTTAATCCTTAGACCATTTTTGTTGGCCTGAGTGTTAATCATTAAAAATTGGAAGTATATGGTACGGTAGGTACTTTAAGCTTTAACACAATGATAATTTTTTCTAAGAGAAGCTCTCTTCATGTTTAGAATTAATAATAGCTAGATATAGGAGTTCAATAGTACCTACATAAAAAAAACTAAGTCCTAATTTATTGATAGAGTCATAAGTTCATAAAGGCAACAAAATTAATAATTAAATTTATACAGATAAATTGCTTTTTGATTTGATTACTCTTGTAAGTAATATGTAAGTATACATATTATTTTGATAATTACACTTACTCTAGCACAATTACTTTTTAAATCAAGGGGATTAGAATAATTAATAAGTATTTGCCAGATGATAATTAGCAGAATCCTCCATAAAATGAGCTCATTTCTTTCACTAATAAAACCACTAATAAAATTAGTTGGCAAATTTAGCATTTACAAATTCAGTATTGGTTGTGATCACATAGAAAAGAAAGTCATATCTTCTTCATCTATGGTTAAAGATCTTAAAAATGTGATATAACAAACCATTTATTTCCATAATTATCAAAAACTCTTGTACAATCCCTTTTTGAAATTAAAGTTCCAACTTAGAAGGGTTTGCTAGGTGATAATTACCTCAATTTAGCATCTACCAAATCAGTATCGGTTATCATTTATTAGGTCCGTAATAGAAGCTCATTTCTTTCACTAATAAAATCACTTTGCAAGCTTAAAGATGCTAAAGCCTCTACCACTCTCTTACAAGTCGATTTTTTCTTCGGTACCTACAAACAGCATACTGCATAAAACATTATTGTTACCTTGTGAAATTTTATGTATTAGTCTTAGATATGTAATTCTAATTTTATTGCAGTATTGTGTTATGACTTATGTATCCTACATTATTTATTATTTAACAATAATAACCTTCTAAAAATGGTATTAACAAACTATATATTGTCAATAGTACATTTTCTGTACCTTTCAAACGTCGCCGGTTAATAGTGTTAATCACTATTTTGATCATTAAAAACTACTCTCGACTAGTTGCTTTCAAAACATAAAAGTGATCAACGATTTCACGTCATTCGTTGGTCACTAAGCATACGCAATACCAATTGTCAAACTACCCATACTAAAAGTGTCGTTCCAGTGCACGATAGTGACTATCGACGACACCAAGTACTTGTGACGTCATTTTCGTTGATCACCCATGTTAGTCAATACGAAATAAGGGAACTGACAGCTAATTGATGTCAACTTTGCACAGTGATTATCACTTTGATTGTCAGTTCAAGATAGGCAATAGGCCCCCAAAATAGTGATTAACACTATTAACCGGCGACGTTTGAAAGGTACAGAAAATGTACTATTGACAATATATAGTTTGTTAATACCATTTTTAGAAGGTTATTATTGTTAAATAATAATGTAGGATACATAAGTCATAACACAATACTGCAATAAAATTAGAATTACATATCTAAGACTAATACATAAAATTTCACATGGTAACAATAATGTTTTATGCAGTATGCTGTTTGTACCGAAGAAAAAAATCGACTTGTAAAAGAGTGGTAGAGGCTTTAGCATCTTTAAGCTTGCAAAGTGATTTTATTAGTGAAAGAAATGAGCTTCTATTATGGACCTAATAAATGTTAACCGATACTGATTTGGTAGATGCTAAATTGAGGTAATTATCACCTGGCAAACCCTTCTAGAATAGTTATAAGTTGGAACTTTAATTTCAAAAAGGGATTGTACAAGAGTTTTTGATAATTATGGAAATAAATGGTTTGTTATATCACATTTTTAAGATCTTTAACCATAGATGAAGAAGATATGACTTTCTTTTCTATGTGATCACAACCAATACTGAATTTGTAAATGCTAAATTTGCCAACTAATTTTATTAGTGAAAGAAATGAGCTTATTTTATGGAGGATTCTGCTAATTATCACCTGGCAAATACTTATTAATTGTTCTAATCCCCTTGATTTAAAAAGTAATTGTTGTAGAGTAAGTGTAATTATCAAAATAATATGTATACTTACATATTACTTACAAGAGTAATCAAATCAAAAAGCAATTTATCTGTATAAATTTAATTATTAATTTTGTTGCCTTTATGAACTTATGACTCTATCAATAAATTAGGACTTAGTTTTTTTATGTAGGTACTATTGAACTCCTATATCTAGCTATTATTAATTCTGAACATGAAGAGAGTTTCTCTTAGAAATAATTATCATTGTGTTAAAGCTTAAAGTACCTACCGTACCATATACTTCCAATTTTTAATGATTAACACTCAGGCCAACAAAAATGGTCTGAGGATTAACCATTGCACTATTAACTATAGCATATTGATGCAGTGATGCTTGCATATACCATTTTAAATATTTTATTTGATTTCAGATTTAATATTTCATTAAGCAGCTACAACTTCTTAGTCACAAAAGTTCTATGTTGATGTTTGCTGGTGGGTCCTAACTACTGAAAAGTGTATAAGAGTGCAGAGAGTGAATTGGTAGTATTTAACAAGCAGAGTAAATTCAAACCCAATAACACTACTAAATAATATCCTAATACATACCTATGTTGCTCTATATGCCGAAGCCAAAACATCAAACACAACTGTTCCAATACAAGAGTTGCAGTACCTATCACATTGTGAATTGCTACCAGCAATACTAAGTGATCCAAAACAGCACCCTGACAGATCTATATAACTTGAGGCAAGGCACTAACAGGAAACCACATATGAGAAGGACAAAAGATTTAATATAATTGTTTTTTTTTTTTGAATAAAGACTATGTGAAAAGAAAAAGCATTAACTTGCAGTTTTTATTTTTACCTTGTACCTACTAAAAAAACTTTACAGTTTTGTAATAATTATAACAAGATGTAAAATTTTTTTAGCTGAAAAATAACCAGCCATAAGATTTAATTTTATTCAATAATAATAAACTTCTACACTTAGAATACATTATACAAAATGTTTTCCAGCTTTTAAGTATAATGTGAATGCTACTTATGTACTTAGCAAGACAGCGTAGCTAGTTTACTTATTATGTAGCTTTACTGGCTAGTAGGTTTTATGTATATTTGGACATATTTAAACCATAACACATACTGTGACTATAACTGATAAATTCAGACAGTTTCAACTGACAAAATCTTTAACATCAAAATTTGAAATTATTGTGCAGGAATAATTTGATACATTACTGATCTAGCATACTTTTATGCAAATTGAATATATTAGTTGAAGATATGGGTTTTTTTCTGTCTAATAAAGCATAGCCTATATTAATTTATAAATTGAAAATTTTGGCTAATATGTGGCAGAGTTTCGCATTGTCTCGCCCGGGTCTGCTATTACAGCCTTACTTATTCCTGCCGCAATAATGTCATTGCTTATCACTGTTTGTTCTGGACGATGAAATAGCTGGTAAAGTTATACATGTATAAGACCCCACCACAAGGATAGCAACGCACCATTATCATCTTTAGTGTCTATAGGCAATGGTTGACTCTCAATGAGGGGAGCCTTTGCTTGTTTGCTATCTTTTGATATAAAAAAGGCAGTTATCATCTGGCAAATTCTTTATTTTTTCTAATTCTTCAATTTTAAATTTATTTTCCTTTTTCCCCCCTTACTTTAAAAAAGAAAATCTGTGTTAGATTAGGTAATATTAAAACAAATACTTAGATACAATAGTAATAAAAGAAACAATCTATTCACATAAATTTATTTTATTATATGACCACACAGATAGTAATACACCATTAACATCTTTGGTGTCTAGGCGATTAATTCTTCCAAGAACCATTTGCTTGTTTGTTATCCTATAATATAAAAAGAGAAACTTGTCTTATGCTATGCAAACAACTTTATTTTGATGTAGGAATTAGTTCAATTATAACTGTTACGCTCATCACACATGGTTAAAATACTATGATATTTTATCTTGAGATACCCTAATATAAAAGTATACAGTATCTTAAGGTGGCTAAGATACAATAATATTAAAATTTGTTCATTTTATCATGAGTCTGCCTCGTTGCCTCACATATTCTTTGTAGGAGTTCTATATACAGCTGATTAACTATGAGTGATACGGTCTTACTTCTTGATTTGTTAGACAGCTCTTCAGACAATTTTATTATAGAATGTAAAATGAAAATTGCAGTAGCACATTCCTAACAAAGTTAACTTTGAATGAAAAACCATCAAAGACATGTCAATTGTTCAAGGGCGGACCCCTAGCTTGACATAAAAGGCAATAGCTTTCGTGTGTAGTTTTCCCCCCTCTCACTCTTGCCTGGATGCGGCACGAAGCCGGGAGCACCCCGCACTGCTTACAGTAGTAACTATTGTAATACTAGATGCACCCCACATTAACATCCTAACTTTCGCATTTGTAATGTTACTAGCTGCAGCGTGCAGCCCGTTGCATTTTAAAAGTTTTTGGCGAATCCCGCGGGATCACTAGTTTTTTCAGGATAAAAGTAGCCTATATGCTATTCCAAGTTATAATCTACCTATGTGCCAAATTACATTCAAATTCGTATCCTAGTTTTTGCGTGATAGAGTAACAAACATCCATCCAAAGTTTTGCATTTATTATATTAATATATAGATTACTAGCTGTTGCCCACGACTTTGTCCGCGCGGACTTCGTTTACTCCGCACTGCACCTTCCCCGTAGATGATAGCGTGATAATATGTAGCCTATATGTTGACCCGACCTATGAGTAATATTCATGCAAAATTTGAAATAAATCCATGCAGTACTTTTTGAGTTTACCCCGGACATACATACAGACAAACAGACAAAAATTCTAAAAACTATATTTTTGGCTTCAATATCGATTGTAGATCACGCCCCAAGTATTCTTTTAAAAAAATATTCAATGTACAGTTTTGACTTTCCTACAATTTTATTATATGTATAGATGAGGCACTGCGATCACCTATATCCCGAAATAAAAACATCATTTATTTTATGTTTTTTATCTTAAGATATGAAATATATATTTCCATATCGTTCGGTATCTTAAGATACTAAAGGTAAAATATATATTATCTTAGTTGTGTGTGATGGTGGATTTGTATGGTGAGCGATATTTTGAAATATACATTAAGATATATTATATTAGGGTATCTTAAGATCAAATATTATAGTATCTTAACCATGTGTGATGAGCTTTATACACCAATCTAATGTACTAAATATAACATGTATACAGTATAACCACACAATGCTGAATGAAGATATGAATATTTTCATTTACCATTATTCTCAATTTGTTTAACACTTTTAAATTATCTTTTTAACATTCCTTATGTGCACAATGTGCAAATAATCTGTTTCATGAGCTCAGCACACTTATTCCTAAGTAGGCTCTTAAAACACATTTCTTTATACTTTGAACACTGAACAGCATCGGCACTTGGTAAAACTCCATGATGATTTGTATTGATATTATTTTATAATAATTAGTACTGTTTTATTTAGTTTTTATTCATTTACACGAACCAGTTTCACATTTTAACACTTTTACTGATGATAGTAACAAATCAACACCTTATTTAAATTATTGAGGTTATTGTATTGATTTGTTACCCTGATGATGCACTATACATATCTTTATTGTTGCATTTGTCTCTGTTTGCACATAATTCAATTTCTGAAGATTACCTTAAACAGAAAAACTTTTGGTTAAAAACTTTGTAAGCTACAACACAACACAAACATTGGGCGAGTTAGAGGTGCAACTATGCAGTTATTACTCACATGCAGTATGAGGTTTTATGTTTTTTTCTCAATTCTTTTTATAAAGTAAAGACAAACGGACTGTCTAATTATTTTGTCATATTGACAATACGGAAGTAATAAAAAATTAAATTTGTATGTTTTTTTATTACCTCTCAAAGCTCTAGCTATTGGATAGGATCATACATGTCTAGTTGTAGAAAATTTAGCACACTTTAGACACTTTCATTTGATTAAATATTAAATTTACATTACTACCTGTTAACTTCAATAATACCAATATCATGCCTTAGTCCTAACAGTAATCTAAAAACTATTATAATTAATGAATATAATATCTTAAGCAAGTTAGGGGTTCTGCCATTTACCTTTTGGCTAGATACCACACCTTCATTATGCATATCTTCATTCCAGATTATTCATGTTTTTCAATTAGATCATATTTGTTACTGTTTATATGCAGATGTTATATACTACTTTTATATAAAAGGTAAGTAATACAAATCAATGACAATCAATAGATCTAAACTACTAAGTTATTACTCAACTTGCTCTCTGCCATTGAGTCTGGCTGGATAGAAAGCCTCCGGAGAAGTGACTGTAACATTTCGGTATCTTTTGGCAAATTCGACCGACAATTTAATTTCTTTTAACTATTAATTTGCTTCAAGAGAGCATTCTAAACTTATTATACTGGTTTGGTGGCTATCCAGTTAGAACGGATTCTGCCAATATCAAGTCAGTCATGGGAGAGACACATAAAAAGAGTTGTCCGGTGACTATATCAGTTACAAGTTGAGGAATCTAAAACAAAACAAACATAAAGATTAGTAAACTTACACAACTACAACATTATGGATTAGGAGTTACTACTATGTACATGAATCTATATACAAACATAAAAGTGGAGAAAGTGGGAACTGGGATCAACAAAGGAATTTTTAAGCTGAATAGTTAATTTTGTTAGTCTAAACTTATTTTGAGGTTATTGTTAATTGTTATTTGTTTGTTGTTGACATTTGACAATTGACATTAGTCTGAAGAATACAAACCGACCAAAACAAAGGACCATAATAAACCCTTATAAGCATTTACGTGTATCTAGCTTTTTTATTTAGAAGCATAATATCGATAAAATAGTGCGGTGACAAGTCAAACCACTGGAACGAACGCTGGAAAGCGACGAAAGTCACCGCCACTAAAAGCGATACGCAATACCAATTTTCACTGTTGTCAGTTGCCAACCAATTTTGAGTGTTCATCAAATGTCAGTTGATCACTATAAATGTCAAAGATAGGCAATAGGCCCCCAGGATGTAATATACTTCCTGAAAATGCTTAAAACCGGTTGCGGATTACTGAAACCAGTTGAATAATGAATGAATGATAACTCTGTATTTTGTACAAATTTACAGTAAAAATTAGATATGGACTGAACGTGGTTTGAACTGAATTCGAACTTCGACGGAACATTCGGTAAAAACAAAAGATTCGGCCGAATTTCGATTTAAATTTGGTGCGCTTTCTCGAGAGCCACACATCGTGAATTTTTCACGAATTTATTTTATATATCGTTAATGGTTTTCGCAGCGCACGAGAAATAATGACTTATCTGCAAACTTTTCATACCTTGGGTTACATTGTTCCAATTTAGGTACAGATCTCTAATTTTATTGAAAATATAATATAGCCCATGTTACTCGGGTATGATTTAATATCTTTTTAATGGTGAAATTGTTTTTTAATCGGTCCAGTGGATTTAAGTTTACTAGATACTTATAAAAATACGAAAATACAAATCTTTCCTCTTTGTAATGTAGATTTAAGTCTAAATAGTGCAAGTAGGTGCTTTTTTCTAGAGTCGAATGTTTCGTATTTAAACCGAATTTCGGCTAAATGACAAAGTTCGGCTCAAGCTGCCGAAATTAGGTTAAACCGAATGTAAAACAAATTCGGCCCATCCCTAGTAAAAACACATCTTTAGTACAAACAATTTAAGAACTCTGGTAGAGCGATCTCTACCAGACACTCTTTGTTAATAAGAATAAAATTTTAAGGAAGATTACGATATTGAATAATTAATTGATTAGTGTAGCGAAAATATATTGTGAAGTAAAATAAAAGCACGAGTGCATTGTTAATTGTGTCTATATTAAGATAGTTTTCATTGCCGAAGGCCAGCCAGCGGACAGAAGCTAGCCAGGTCCATAGCTGGTCAGCAATTAGACTAGTTGTCAACCTTGTACTAGGGAATGAATCCCAAAATGCATAACTGTGTAAAAAAGGATATTATAAAAAAGGAAATTATTTAGAAGACAAAAAAGCCTGGGATGAATTGCTCCTCATACCGACCTCATATATATTTTTTGTAATATAGTGATATTGTAAGAAGATAGATGATATGAAAAAAGACAAGCCCGCTGACTTTCCGCGCATCTACACCTATTGTTTGTGATTATTACACTTTATCTTTTATTCGATTTGTATAAGTAGCGAAATACATAAAATAAAAAAAAAAAATCTTATACAGATAATGAGCGTTTTGGACAATTTAAAGTCATATATTTATTAAAAAAATGTTACATTTTTGACATATCCTTATATTTTTTTTTATATGATAAGATAGTAAACAAGCAGATGGGTCTGTTGATGGAAAGAGTCAACCATCGCCTATAGATATCAAAGGTGTTAATGGTGCGCTACTATCTAGTGGCGAGGTCTAATGCCACATGCAGAAGTTAACCAGCTATCTTATCCTCCAACCGGAACACGATAGTGACTAGCACTGACGCTATTGCGGCAGGAATAGGTAAGGCGGTGGTACCAAACCCGGTCGAGCCGATGCTGAACTCTACCACGTAGTAGTCACGATGGTAGTGACACGCATAGCCATTCGGTCGCCTTTTACGTCCTGCCTGGCAGAACGGTAGTTGGCATATTCTTCAAAGGAGCCCGGGACCAACACGGGAAAAGATTTAGAAATTTAAATTTAGTAATAAAGATTATATACGTAGGGACCGTCGATCTGCCTGTCTCTCTTCTTCACGCCTAAACAACCGAACCGATTAGAATTTAGTTTGCTACAAAGACAAAGAATGGAACGAAAATGGAAAAGAAGGGCTGTCTATATTTAAAACCATGGTAATAAATACAATAAATATTTACGGGACAATTTACACTTATCCCCAAATTATAAATAGCAAATTATTTGCTTATGTTATGGGTGTTAGTCAACGATTCTAATACATATAAATACATATATAAATACTAGAATATATTTAATAAACACCCAAACCCAGAAATACAAACATTTATGCTCATCACAAATGCTTGCCCCCGTCAGAAATCCGAGCCCCGTCGATTGCGTAGTCAGTGTCGCTAACCACTCTACCAATGGGTCGGTCTCATAAATAATATAACATAAGGAGTAACTTAGGTTATTTTATTTTAGAAAATTTTCCACGTGGTTGAAGTTGCGGGTATAGCTACTTTAATAAAAAAAAATTATTTTTGCTTAAAATTCAAATTGAAATCATACTAGCCTTAAAAATTTAGACATTTCTGCTTACTAAAGCTTCATAAATGTCATCTCCTAGATGCAATAATTGCCTGACCATAATGCCACTAAGGAGAATAACTTATTCATTTCACAGCTCGATATTTTTGTAAAATATTTTTAACAATTCACATAAAAACAATGCAGTCTAGATAGAAAAGAATACGATAGTAAAAAAGGAAAACATTGTTGTAAGATATAAAGGATTTGAAAACATTTTTCATATCAAAGTAACATTCATTTGTATTCAATGTTCCAAACAATTGCACTTAGTAGACCAAATAGGAGGTAGTGAATTGAAAAATGTAAATGATAAGTACAGTGGTTTTATTAGAGAATAATTCACTTAAATACTGGAAAGGATCCAGTACAGTGCAAGTATAGTTCAGTTGCAACAGGTCGTGCGTATGCTTCAGGTTACGGAATCCATGGACACGCCAATAACTTGTGAAGCACTAAAAAATTTTATATGACGTCTGATTTTTCATAAATACGATAATATAAACTTTGTTACTGAACGTTTCCCTAATTTTTTAACCCGGATTTAAATCACTTACAAGCAAATAATTACCCATTAAAAGAGTTCGTGGTTTACGTTTTTAATACTAAATAGCATGAACTAAAAATAATTACCTACATATATACAAGCACAATTTAATTTGGCGTAAAGGACTCCCATAACACCTTTAATTAATTAAATCGATGTGGAACATTATAATAACAATAATATACGTGAGCAAATTACACGTATTGATTTAATCCATTATTAAGCAAATTATTTTGCTTGTGTTAGGGGTGTTAGTTAACGATACTAATGCATAAAAATACATATGTAGTACATATAAATACTGCAATATACATAATAAACACCCAAACATCTATTTTCATCTCACAAATGTTTGTCCCTGTTGGAAACTGAACCCGAGCCCAATCGATTCGTAGTTAGTTTCGCTAACCACTCGACCGACGGTGCTCTATGTTGCAATCGACTCGACGACGACGATGAGGTTCGTTGACCACCCAGTCAATGTGCAACATTGTTTCTGGTGTTCCCTATTATAATAATGTTATTTTTAAAATATGTAGCAGGAAAGGCGTATCAATAGATATCGTTGTTCAGCATGCGTGCGTTACCAGACCGCAGTCTGCTATCATGCTATAAATTGTAGCGATGCGCCGCTGTGGCGTGGCTTAGCGGGCGACATTTTATCTGGTTTTGTCTCTCAGTTCCCGCACATAGTTGTCACCGCATCTGGAGATTTTTGCGGTGGATTTACCAACCGAAAACGTATTGGCATTATTTTATTAGTTTCTTCGCTTCTAAGAAATATAAAATTCGGTTGTAGTGCAACTAGTTGATCTTAACCGTCGTTAAACAATATTTGCTGAGGCTATACTTAGGTGGCCATCTGTTAACTTACTTAAAAGTCAGTTTTTCATAATTTTTGTAAAATGTAAAGCCTGATTGATCTTGCTCAGAGCTTAGCTGATTAGTTAAAAAAAAATCTGATGATATGATACAATATCATTTATGTACGAGTAAATAAAGCTACGATGATAGCAACACACACACCCTCCTGTGTTTTTGAAGAATAAATCAACTGCTTACTTTATTACATGAGATAATACAAAAGTATACGATTCTCTTGATAAAATAAGACACCCATTACCTATAAACACCAAAAATGTTGTTGGTGCATTTTGATCCGTGTGTTAATGGAACATGCATAAGTTTACCGGCCACCTTACTCTCCAAATCGGAACACAACAGTGACATGGACTGACGCTATTGCGATAGGAATAGGTAAAACGGTGGTACCAAAGCCGGGCCTCTGTGGTTGGTACCAAAGCCGGGCATCGTGCATATTTAAAAAATGTGTTTTTCAGAGATTGGAAAAAGTGCCCGGTTGGCGATAGCCTGGCCACCTATCACATTGTGGGACTAAGAATCTTCGACTAACCGTGGGTGCATTTGTTGTATCTCTGCCTGCCTCTTGGGGGATACGGGCGTGAAGATACTAAACCCGGGCAAGATGTTACAGAACTCTAACAACTAGTAGCCATGATAATGGTACCTAGTATAGTCAATTAATGATGGTTAATATAAAGCATAGCGTTAAATTATAGTGCGTTATGTATACGCCGTGTTGGTACCGGCCTCCTTTGAAGAATAGACCAACTGCCGTTCTGCCAGGCAGGTCGTAAAAGGCGACCGATTGGCTATCGAGTCACTACCATCGTGGCTACTAGGTAGAGTTCTGCATTGTCTCGCCCGGGTTTGGTACCACCGCCTTATCTATTCCTGCCTCAATAGTGCTTGTCGCTGTCGTGTCCCGGTTTGGAGGGTGAGGTAGCCGGTAAACTTATGCATGTGGCATTAGACCTCGCCACAAGATAGCAACGCACCATTAACATCTTTGGTATCTATAGGCGATGGTTGACTCTTTCCATCAGGAGACCCATCTGCTTGTTTGCTATCTTATCTATACCTAGCGGCTAGTGTAGGTGGTACTTATAACATTATAACCTACAAAGTTACAAACTACGCGATCTAAGGGGTAACATGCTAGACCATAGACGTTAGACGTTATAACAGTTTATAGCGTTATAGCGCTCAGTCATCGCTCGCTGTATGACGTTGTTGAGTCACATACTATCTCGGCCGGCGATCAGTTTTCCAGTTACACGTTATAATATAGTCTAACGTAGCATGCTAGAAAAATATAGTTCATAGTCTATAACACGCTATCATAAAATAGTTTATTTGAACAATACTATAGTCAATCCCTCGCCTTTTACAAGCTGCCTGGCAGAATGACTGATGGTCTACTCTTCAATCGTGGCCCGGACTAATACGGGCTAAGTTAAGCATCTTATAAAAACCGAGAAAACGCTAATATGTGTCATTAGCACCCTAACTACTAACTAAGTGGTAGAGTTCTACAACGTCACGACCAGGTTTCGTACCACCACCGTTAGTATACGCTACTGGCGTAACTATATAGCGTCGTTTAGGTACGCTGTTAGCGTAACTAACTAACGCCGTTTAGTAACCCTATTAGCGTAACTAACAACTGACGCCGTTTAGTTACGCTATCGGCGTAACTAAAAAATGCCATTTAGTTACGTTATCGGCATCACTAACTAATGCTGTTTAGCTACGCTATCGGCGTAACTAAGTAGATGATAAAATGTATGTGGCATTTCAGTCATGCCACACGGGTAGTAGCACACGATTGACATCTTTGTTGTCTATAAACGATGGTTACCTAATAAGAGAAGTAACGTCTTGCTTACTATATCTATAAATAAAAAATAACACATCACATAATGTGAATATATTATACCGTCAATGTGACGGTACATTTAAGACTTATTCTCTGTGATTTTGAAAATGTGGAAGGTTTTATAGTCAAAATAAGATGAAGTGATAAAATTCTCCAACCCATTAAATTAACACCCAAACAACTGGGCTTAAGCACCCCAAACTTTGCGCAATATATTATTTCATATTACCTTCTAATGTGGTCAAACGATTTTTCACAGATTAAAATTATTTGCAACTAGCTGACCCACGTAGCTTCGCCTGCGAGTAGATTAACATGTCCTCGATCTAGTTTTTCATACAAATTTCATTCCCTATATCAGCCCTTAGGGGTTGGCCCATAGCTCCAGGTTTTTTAAATTTGACTCCGTTCTTTAGTATTCCTCCTAAAAAGATATAGGATAACTCTAGTAACTCTTTGTAGTCATTTCTCGGCTGATGTTGCTAATGAAATAAAAATAATTGAATAAGACATAATTTTACGAAATATTATTTAAAATTAAACAGACTGAGGTCAATAGCATAATGTTTATGAAAGGATTTTTACCTGGAATTGATCCTCTATGAATTCTAGAATATTATTCCTATTCTCATGCAAGACATCTTTAATTATGTCGTCTTCGATGCCGATATCATACAAAGATGTGTTAATATTAGCCCTGGCCAAGCGATTTCAGTAACATTTCTTAATATTATTTCCAGAATATGATGACGACACGCTAAATAAAGTACATCATGACCTAATTTGTTTTTCAATAAAGTGCACACACCGGAAGTAATCCCTGAAAAATAATTTAGTTCTATTATGTTTATCATTAACGCATAGAAGACATTTATAAGTTCTAAACTTACCAGTGTTTACAGCAGTCGTGTCGAAGCAAAATGCTTTAACGCAATCGATAAGATTCCACTCATTTAGGAGGTTCCTCTGTCTACCGCTGGAACAGAAAGTAACTGTTCTACGTTTACTCCAGATGCAATAATTGGTAATCGTTCTTCTTTCATAGATCCTGAAGTGAGTAATTTACCATCCCAGTGAATGACAAGGCAGAGATCGTTTTGAAATGTGTTTTTGACATTTACGGCAATATCTTTTCGAAGCTTCATACGATGATTATTAATAGTCGAATAACTTAAATTATAACTTTCCGGATCTTCTCCAATACTTAAAAGAACTGATGAAATAATGTGCATAGCATTTCTGTCGGTTGTATTAGTTCTATCTAATGCTGAGACTAGTACAGGAGTGATAATATTCTTTTTTGCCATTTTAGATTCCGGTACTTCTAGCTCATCTTCAAAATTAGGGTGACATCGTTTCAGTTCACTGTCGGTTGATGATTGACCACTGAAACTGGTTGCATTTGAAGTGTAAGAACTTTGATTCAAAGCTGGAATAGAAATCGAATATAAGAAAATATACTTTTAAATAAGAAGTTAGGATATGAATAAACATAATCATATTTGATATATTTTACAACGCTCAATTCATACTTACTAAACTCTTTTTGAATGATGTTTGTATTTTCATCATATTGCACTGATTCATCGATATTTTGATCATCAAGAATAGCAAATTCACTTAACAATTCATTAGCTAATTGAAAACAATTAACCAATTGTCTACTTTTGAGAAGAAATTCTTTACAGTTATCTGGAAAGTAATGATATCTGCTATAGTCTGTGATATCAAATAATTGATTTAGTTTAAAATTAAATTTATCTGTTTTTTCCTGTTGTTTCTTTGATTTTTTCACTGATTTTCGATTTTTTTTTAGATTAAGATACTCTTTATGGAATGTTTCGAGTTTCTTCATACTCAGTTGACGTTGGCAAGTAGGAATTAGAAAATTACTCCAAATTTCATTCAATTCACTCATAACATCATTCAAACTCTGTCGAATGGTTAGATTAAGTCCACGATGTTTATGCATGAAGACATTCATAACATCGCGATATATAGGTAATTTTTTTTATATTAAACTTAATCATTTCAAAACCAAATAAATAATTGTAGGCTTTATTTCCAATTTTCTAACTTATTAAAGAGATAACTGTTGAAAGGTACAAATCCAACAATATAAAGTGTAGATAGAACAAAGAAACTATATTTACGAAACTTTTTTTTTATTTTTTTTTATATCATAAGATAGCAAACAGGCAAATGAGTCTCCTACTTTTTTTTATATCATAAGATAGCAAACAAGCATATGGGTCTCCTGATGGTAAGAGTCAACCATCGCCTATAGACACCAAAGATGTTAATGGTGCGTTGCTATATTGTGGCGAGATCTAATGCCACTTGCATAAGTTTACCGGCTACCTTACCCTCCAAACCGGAACACGACAGCGACAAGCACTGATGCTATTGCGGCAGGAATAGATAAGGCGGTGGTACCAGACCCGGGCGAGACAATGCAGAACTTTACCACCTAGTAGCCACGATGGTAGTGGCTCGGTAGCCAATCGGTCGCCTTTTACGACCTGCCTGGCAGAACGGCAGTTGGCCTATTCTTCAAAAGAGGCCGGGACCAACACGACGGAAAGATGGAAAGAGCAACAACCATCGCCTATAGACACCAAAGATGCGTAGTGCGTTGCTATCTCAACCTCAAAACAATAATTTTTGTATTAAGAGTAGTGGTTGGGGTGGGAATTTTTTTGCAGTAAGAGTAGTAGTAATAGACAAAGACATCCGAATGAACAAACAGAGAGAGACATTCCAATTAACTCCAATTAGTTATGTATGACTATATGTTTTGGATACATTCTATGCAAAAATATATTTATTAGAATGTTTGTAAGATAATTCAAAATTTAAAAAATTTAGGCATTAAAACGATATTACAATGGTTGAATATAAAAATATACAATACTATAATTTTTTTTTCGACTGTTGTTTTATTAAAAAGTATAAAAATTACGAAAAAAAGTGTCATTTATTGTTTTCTTGTGATTGATTAAATGTATCTCAGCGAAAATTCATTTGAAGGGTTCGGCTATTAATTTATCTTGTAGAAAATTGAATTCTTCACAAAAAAGGTCCCGTGCAATTTTGGCGTCAGATAAGTAGTTTAGGAGAAAACATCGAAAAACCACGACTTTTGATCAAATGACTGATTTGAATTGACAAAAATCGAATGTTGAAATTTTTACTGGCGAGATAGGTCATAAATTGGAAATGAACTGTAAGAGCTTTTAAAGAGGAAGGATTCCTCTACAACTTCTGCCCATGGTCAAATGAATATCATGAAATGTCGCTATGCTATAGATAATTTAAGCAAAGAAAATGGTTTTTACGGGTTAATTATATGGGAAAACTTTAAATTCATCCAGCGAGTACTTAGAATTGAAATTAAGCGCTATCCTTTGGTGAGAATTTTTTTTCTATGTTTAGAACAATATTTCGTCAATGGAGTAAGAAAAAAAAATAGTCGTCCCAAATGAAGCACCCTAATATATATATATATATATATATATATATATATATATATATATATATATATATATATATATATATATATATATATATATATATATATATATATATATATATATATATATATATATATATATATATATATATATATATATATATATATATATATACTTACATAATCTTAAATATTAAATCATCAGGTTTATTCATCCCTCAAAAACTATCAAACCTTAATTAATGTCTGCTGAATTAATTTTGTGCTTACTTAATTTTAGTATGCTTTCTTTTAATTAGATTTAATTAATAAGTAAAAAAGATCACACTACACTGGAATAAAGTTAGAAATTTCAATATATTAGAGTAAGTAGCGCTGTAATGGCTTTCAAAACACATTTGAAGTTGGTAAATTTGAAAAAATTCGATATTAGATACATATCTACACTGCTTAATCTCTTACCTAAAATTAAAAAAGTGACCGAAAACGGGTTATGTTATGTTAGTGCCTTCACGTGGTCTTTTACATGAATACGTCTACATCACGGGTAATATCTTGCGATAACATTTTTCATTCGTCGTTCCAATCACAATGTTCCCCATCAAACCCACCTACGGGCTTAGACCACGTCCGACCGATCTTGATAGCGAGGTAGAGCGCAAGGCGGCGCTACCACGAGAGTGTGACCCGCTATTACCCACTGTTACTGAAGAATTAGCTAAAATAATCAAAAACCTTAATAAAAAGGCCCTGGGGCCGGATAAAATCACAAACATAGGAGTTAAATACCTCCCCCCTACCCTATATACCTACTAGTGTGCATCTTCAATGCCGATATAGCCGGTTGCGCGTTTCCGGATCAGAGGAAAGAAGCCACCGTCATAGGACAATACACAAGCCGGAAAACCCCCTAAATAACGTCAGTAGTTACTTTACCATTAGCTTACGTTAGCCCCAATGCGTTAGGCAAAATTTACGAAAAAAAAATCATATTTATTTTATTACATTTAACTTAAGGCATTTGTTCACCAGAAAGGTCTCATAATAAATGAGCAGTTCGGTTTCCAAGCAGCTCGCTTTTGTATTCATCAAGTGCATCGACTCACAGAGCACATTCACGTTTCGCCCATCTGCGAACCGAGTCCAAGGGCAAGGATCAGACGATGGACAAAACGAGGCCCCACCCTAAACCGAGGATTGGTTTCACAGGTGACGACACCCTTAGGACGGAGGCCGTACAGCCCACATATGTACAGGCCATACATCTTTAAACTCTGAGCACTCTACTCGCTCTCGCGAACAGTGAAGCTGTGAAAGTCCATAAAGCCAGCAGTAATTCAGACATTCCGAAAAAAACATTCATCGTAGATGCGCCATCGTTGATCGCTTTGGACGCCTTCATCTTTTTGCGTTCTCGACATTTCTTCACTCTTTTATATGAGGGTTCATGGGTATCATTAGATTGCTATTTAAAATCCCTTTCAGACGGTATATGTTCCTAGTATTTTGATTTTTTTAAGTTTTTTTTTTGGCTGATTACAATTATTCTTTGAAATTTTTCACTTAGATACACGCCATATATATTTACTATAAGCATTCAAAATAATTTTTTATTGTACAACCAATAAATCTTTACAAGAGCTTTTGAATAAAATTTAATCGGACTTTATAGTTGTTCTGAGTCAGAATATATATCATATGTAAAATATGTAACGCAGTGAAATTACCTAAAAATTGCGGCATTTCTTACTCCGCTTCTCGCAAAATATCGTAAACCGCGCTCAGCTTATTAAATTCTTTGATTCTTTAGCTATCCATTGGTATAATGAGATTTTGGATGGTGGTGATATTTATGTAGTTATAACACCGAACTGTATCCCCCGATTTTGCTATCATCTGTCTTTGAATTTTCCCATCTATGAAGGCAAATTTAAAGATGTATTCACGTCAAAAAATTAAAAAGTTTGGGGACCTCTGAAATAGCAAGAAACTTATAGTTTTCACTCTATAGTTTCGCTTGTTTCAAAATTCTACGGTAAATGAGAACAATACCGCTCTGATGCAGTCTGTTTATGAATCGCTGAACCACGAGTCGGTAAATATTAGGCGAGTCTAATTATTAATACGTTACTTATTTTACGAGTCTGTGACTCATGATTACTTAATCCTTGTTCCAAATATTTTTATTCTTGATACTTGATTGCTTTGATGATTGCATAACACCTTAACATATTTGTGTCTTTGTTATCACGATTATTTCTTTTTAACGGAAAATTTGTTTCTTGTTTGCTATCTGTTTGTTTATATAATAAGCTACGACTTAAAATAAATTAGTATTAATTTTTATTCTTATAATTACATTTCACGAGCTGCCGTGTTGGTCCTGCGCTCTTTTAAAGAATAGGCCAATTGCTGTTCTGCCAGGCAGGTCGTAAAATGCGACTGATTGGCTATACGAGTCAATACCATCCTGGCTACTAGGTGGTAGAATTCTGCATTGTCTCGCCCGGGTCTGGTACCACCGCCTTACCTATTCCTGCCGCAATAGCGTCAGTGCTTGTCATAGTCGTGTTCGAGTTTGGAGAGTAAGGTAGCCGGTAAGCTTATGCATGTAGCATTAGACCTCACCGCAAGATAGCAACGCACCATTAACACCTTTGGTGTCTATAGGCGATGGTCGACTCTTTCCATCATGAGATCCATCTGCTTGTTTGCCATCTTATAATATAAAAAAAAAACGAGTAGCCGAATCGTAGGTGGACTGGTTATACCTTTGCCTACCTTTTCAGCGTTACGGCCGTAGAGATACTTCTTTTAAAAAGTACCCTATGTGCTGTTCCAAGTCATCATCTATATGTATGTACCTATGCCAAATTTCATCCAAATCAGTTTGGTGTTCACGTGGCTCAAAATCAATACTACTTTTTGCTCAGTCGTGTAAAAAAGTAGCCTATGCCGTTCCTGAATAGTGTACCTTTCTAATGGTAGAAGAATTTTCAAAGATCAGTCTAAAATTTTTTGAGTTTTTTCGTTACAAACTTGCAAAAATACAAATATTTTCTCTTTATATTAATAAGTAAAGATTAGATCAATTTAAACATTTTATAAACCTTTTTTTATATCATAAGATAGCAAACAAACAGGTGGGCCTCCTGGTGGAAAGAATCAACCATCGCCTATAGATGCCAAAGTTGTTAATGGTACGTTGCTATTTTGTAGCGAGGTCTAATGCCACATGCACAAATTTACCAGCTATCTTACGCTATTGCGACAGGAATAGATAAAGCGGTGGTACCAGACCCGGGCCAAACAATGCAAAACTCTACCACCTAGTAGCCACTCTGGTAGTGACTCGCATAGCCAATCAGTTGCTTTTTACGATCTGCCGATAAATTTGTACATATGGCACTAAGAACTCGTCACAAGGCAACGTACCATTAACATCTTTGGTGGCTAAAGGTTGTCTTTTTCCGTCACGAGAGCCATCTGCTTGTTTGCTATATTATGATACATAAAAAATCACCCCTTATGAATAACAATGCACCATAAATAGGTTTAGTGTCTATAGGTGAGGGTTATATATTTTTCTTCATTGGATCCATTATGATTTTTTTTTTCTATCTTATGATACAAAAAGTCATGTAATTATTCTAAGGCATATAAAAATAAAATTCCACATCAAAATAAAATTCTTTCTCAATAATTAAGATAATATAAACGTGGTTAGTTTTTGCTGAAGCCGCCAACCCGCCTCTTACATGGAATGAATAACTCGTAAACCAGCACGCGGCTTTCGCATTACACTTTTATTCTTTTGAAATCCGAAAAGAAAATACATTTTAAAAACTACACTTTTTAAACTAAGCTTTAATATGTGATTTAAGTTTGTTAGACAGGGAAAATTTAATAAATTATGTAGTTTAAAACAAAAGACGATTAAATATTCTTTAACTGTTTTTTCTTTCTGTTTCCACTGTATTAATTTTATTTAAAAATTGACCGAAAATATATATATTTTATACGACAACATATTTAAGATATGAAAAAACTAATACTCAAAAATAAATATGATATAATTATAGTTAAATAAAGTAAAAAATAAAATAAACGGAACAATCTATAAAGCAAGACCTTTGCACCCCTTTATAAGAAAATTTCGCAGAATTAGTATACAATTTTGGCATACACACTATATAGAGTAAAATTCGTGTAATTCGTGTAATTTTCATAAAAATATACAAAGTTTTTGTTCCATATATTATTACATAGAAAACAATAAGAAACCATTACACACATTGCTATGCGTTTGACACCCACATACCCATATACTATTTTGTTTATGGTTATAGCCTATTGTCAAACTTGGAATTTATTATTATATATATTCAAATACAAACTTCTACATTTCAAATATATAAGGTCCTTATAAAATAGGTGCTCAGTACGTCTAAACAAAGACATCCAGCCAATTTTTAAGTTCAATTTTGTATAAGTATTTTATCATAAAATGACTAGGAAGGAAGATGGCATCAAAAACAGCTAATAGGCGTTATTTTTACAAAATGATGTCACGAGCAGCAAAGATACGCGGTACCAAAGTTGATATTCTGAAAGAACACATCAAAATCTATGAGTACACTAATTTTTAAACTGCGCGCAGTGATTTGAGATGCTTCATTGTCAGATCAAAAGAACAAAAATAAAAAATATGAAGCTATTGAGGAGGTGTCCAAATTGCGAGGCCACAAAAAAAAACTCCTAAAACATCGAGTAAGTACGTCTTTTTCGTCAGAAGTCATTTTATCAAGTGGATGTTAGATGTTCGCGTTCAAGTCACAGAAGCCTGGAATGTTTTTGTATAACTAACATGTTTTGTAAGTTTGTTTTGTTATTTTAGGAGCAGGAGATAAGCCTTAATAGACACGGAGTTAGGAGTAAAACGTGTCACCGCTCATATGAGCAAATGCTTGAAATTTCAAACGATTATAAATTATATTATATCTTTAAAAAAGTAGAAATATGACATAGGAATTGTGCTATTTTATCGTGCCGAATAAGAAGCTAAGGCTTATAAATGATCCTGAAGTGATTTTGTTTCATCAATAAGTATTAAACCTATATCTGGGTGTAAATGCAAGCTACACAAACAACATATGAAATTGCTTTGAAAGGCGTATCCAGTCCAACCCGTGATTGTACTCCTCTGCAATATAAACTTTAACTAGGTATGCCACATTTCATACTACTCCATTCGTGTAGCTATCGTACAAAGTTTTTACTTCACATATTAGTATATAGATATATTCTCAAACCAGCAAAATGTACAAATAAATTGTATGTCTAATTAAAATCAACGAAACCCGCTTCATATTCCTCGCAATAGGTACTTAATTAAAAAGGCAAATTGTGCCAACATACGACGAATTGAAAAGGCGTCCTCCACGAACTACCAACCACACAATATAAATTGGAAAAAGTTACCGTGAAATTATAAAACAAACTAACATAAAATGTTTGGAGTAACTCACAGCTCGAGCATACGCCATAACTCGCTTCCTCTAGGAACACGTGGATTATAATTATATGGAGCTGTTACTATTTTCCTAATACAAAATGTAATTTTTTTATGTTTATAATACAATCATATAAAAATTATGTGATCGAAAATATAACATGATAATAATCAACTGACTTACCAAAAAGAGAAGGTTATAAATTCGGTTGTATGTTTTTTAATGTTTGTTACCTCAGAACTCGGTCATTTATGAACCGATTTCAAAAGTGATTTTTGTTTGGGAGGGTATACTTCCCGTGTGGTTTCATTTTAACTAACCCGAACCGGAAAGTCTCATGCAAGGTTTCGGAAACACAGGAAATGGGAAGTCAGTTGCTGCAGTTTTACTGCGTTGCATTAAAAATGATTCTTTACAAAAAAAGAAAACGGACCGAAATAAAAAATACAATTTCAGTAATCTAGTTTTTGTGAGAGATAGCCTAATTTAAGTACAAAGTATGATCATTATTCTCGGAGGTCTAGTACTAACTAATGGATTAAATCTAATTACATCCAAGAGAAAGCATATGCTTTATTTAATTTCTTCTAGATCCTTGGAACATAACGATAGTAAAATTAAGCAGTGATTCATACATAATAATACGTATATATAATGACTAATTGTTATTTTACTTCGATGAAGTTATAGATACGTTTAAACTTCATAGCAAACAAGCAGATGGCTCTCCTGATGAAAAGAGATAACCGTCACCGATAGGTACTAAAGGTGTTAATTGTGCGTTGCTATCCACGTGGTGGGATGGTTATGCCACTTGCATAAATTAAGCCAATATCTTACTTTCTAAACCGGAACAAGACAATACTGGCTAAATAGAGGAATGGATATTTTATTTGTAAAAATATATTACGAGTATTACACTTGTTTTTAAGTTAACATTAAAATACTATCAGCATATTCTATGAGTACGGTATATAGTGCACAAAACTTACTTAACATTTTTGTCAACAAAGGTAATTTATGTAAACTATTTACAAAGAATTTAAGTTATTATGATGTTCATATACATAAACATATACATAAGTAATATATATGTACATATTACTTTTTTTAATATTCTAAAATATATTTCGAATTTAACCGGTTGGTTGCTGCTTTATAATACTAATGTAAACGTATGTTTACTTTTCATTAAAAAGCTCTTAATTACAATGTTACGTCATCAAATTCCGTGAATCATTAATATTTAGAGAAGCATGTAAACACATTCACATTGAACGGTAGCAATAGCAGCTCTATACAGACGGTCCGTACACCAAAGATTTGTGTTTAAAATTTGGTCTTATTTTAGCTTTACAAGCGGTAGTGTACGTCAGACGTTACCGACCAATGCGTCTTACATCGACGCCGAGACGGACGAGAAATTAGCCAGTGAATCCCAATTTTACGAAAAGGCTCGCGAATCCCACGGATCCCGTGAAATCCGCAAATCTCGAGATCCCGGATTACAGTTCAGTGTGATTTGTGACGTCATGGATTACGATTCCTTGATTTATTCGCATATTGCGAATTACTACGATGATTTGGTGAGTTTTAAGCAAACTTTTCCTTAATCAAACTTTTTGGTGATAAAATGAAAATAATTCAACAAATTCTAAATGTCTTAGACTAAAGAATAGCATCACTAACATTTTCGTTTAATAACAGTTTGTCTGTTTTCAAACGAAGCCAGACAAACGACCAGACCTAAAGGTACCTAGTCGAGAAAAGACGAATATGGCCTACATATAAAAAATATTAATGATAGTTACGTTGTTATCTTAAAAGTTAGAATGTTGAGGCACATGCAAGTGTACTGGCTACTTTACCTTCCTGACCATAATGAGGTTTTGGCGGATAAAGCTATAATGTTATATTGTATACCTGTGAGTGTTGCTACAATGAACGATACCAGATACTTGCCTTGAGCTGCCAAAGGTTATGATTAATTGTTTATCGCTTTAGACCTATTACTAGGTATCAGTTTTATGACGATTCGCCTCGCCTAGGTAGTTTTACTACCTTACCTTTTCCTGTTGCTTTAAGATGCTGTGCGTGACAGTGATGACACTGATGACAACCTAGAATAGCACATAGTCTATTTATCCCGGAAAAATTAGGTGATCTCACGGGATTCGCCAAAAATTTTTATAATGCAGAGGGTTGCACACTGCAGCTACTTTAATAAGTGTATTTCTAATGCATTTGATTTAAAAATAACAGGTTTCGGTAGTCCTCTACAATACAACTTTAACTATATCTTTATTTTGCGTTTTTCCCTAGCTGGGCACTTTGCTCGGTTACAAACCCAGTCTCTGTCGCAGCCCCTCTAGCTATGAGTTGCTGTCTACTTAAAAAAATATATATTTATCAGATCGGTGCAAGCGCTTAAAGCTATATTCTGCAGTCTATTTTAATGTACGAAAGTATAGTAGATTTTTATTTTCTAATCTTTCTGATAAACCAGTCGGATTTGAATTATGTTTTACTAATCCTTTTGAGTGCGATGACATTCCTGGAAAAAGGCAATGACCCCCGAAATATTACTTCATTTGAAGCAGTCAGGTAAAAAAGTACCATTTTTAGTAAAAGAAAAAATCTTTCGGAGTCACGCGAATGAATTCTTGACTATATAGTCTCGCTACGGCTTGCAAAACAACTCAATTTCAGAGTGGAAAACCAAATTGTAGCCTATCGTATCTCAAATATAAAAAAAAAACTTTCTGAATAGATAATGTCCATAAGCAGACATAAAACAGCCGATATATACGGCTTTGTTCGAGGCACTAATTGTTATAGAGGCTGATTGCGCTGGTATAATTGCACCTACTAATTATAAGAGCCTTAGAGGCCTTTTAGTATCGACGCTAACAATAAGTCCCAGTAATTGGAATCTAGGTTATATTAAACGTGCTAAGAATATCGGTTCTAGTGGATAATATTAAAGATTCTTGTACATGCATCTACCTACAGTAGCTTATAATGAGGCATATTTTCAACCGCCTTTAAAATTAAGATTCTCATATCGGGATGAAATTTAATTTCATCTCCTGTGTTTGTCGAGACACTATTTAAGTAATAGAACACCTGGAATTCTGATAAATAGTTATTAAAAAAGCGAACGATTGAATTTTTAAAATTTAAAAACTTTTTTAAGATTGAAAAAAATCCCTAGCATAAAAAAATAGGCACTAAAACACACAAATACAACGACTAAATAAGAAATCCACTACCATCATGACTACTATCGAGTTCTGGAACTTACCGAGACTTGGTCCCACTGACAGTTAAGTCCTGGGATGGGATGGGATTCCTACCAAAATCGCATCACTGATTATCACAATTATTCCTGTCACTGCTAATACTATCGCTGGAAAAATTACACAAATTCGTCTAACCCCAAAGTAAAGAAATTAATTGCTTGTGTTATGGTAATACATAGATACACATATATATACTGTAACATACATAATAAACATCCAAACCCAGAAATACAAACATCTATCCCCATCACATTAATGTTTGTCCCCATCGGGAATCGAACCCAGACCTCATAGATTCACTTTACAGATTAGTACGTTCACTAACTACTCGACCAATGGGGCGGTGCTTGTTCCAATTTGGAGGGAAAGGTACTAAACTTATACATGAAGCACAATCATTCCACCATACGGATAGCAATCCACCATTAACTTGTTGGTAACTATAGGTGGTGGCTGTCTCCATCAAGAGAGCTATCTGCTTGTTTTCTATTTAATAATCTATATTAATAAATAATTGCATTAAGGGTTACGGTAGACTCGATCGGAACTTACCTAAATTATAAAGCGTAAAAAAATAATAATTTTGAGTCGCAAAATTCGGATTGTCGAGTATTTTGTTAAAATAGTGATTAGAAATTCTACCGGTACTGACAGACAAATCGGCCATTTTTCTTTAAAAGTTACAAATATGTATTGTAGATGTTCCCCGTGTTTATCCAGGGCTCCTTTGAAGAATATGCCAACTGCCGTTCTGCCAGGCAGGTCATAAAAGGCGACCGAGTGGCTATACGTGTCACTATATACTATACGTGTCACAATAGCGTCAGTGCTAGTCACTGTCGTGTTCCGGTTTGGAGGGTAAGGTAGGCGGTAAAGTTATGCATGTGGCATTAGACCTCGCCACAAGATAGCAACGTACCATTAACATCTTTTGTGTCTATAGGCGATGGTTGACTCTTTCCACCAGGAGACCCATCTGCTTGTTTGCTATCTTATGATATTAAAAAAAAGATGACGTGATATTAAAGTATCGTAGAACAGAGCAGATTATCGAGAAACTTATTTTTTCTTCGTTCATAAAAGAGTTGAAATTAAAAATTAGCAACACTAAAGTGTTGTCTTTATTAAACCAACGTAATAGTTGAAAGAAGTTGCCACTACAGTGTTGCTACTTTTTAATGTCTACTATTTGAGTAAGTATATAAGATTGCAGTTCAAACATCTATTTTATTAAAATTACAGTATATTGGTGTTTGAAAAGTTGTATATTTTGGAAACGCTGATTGAATTTTATCTTTTGAATGACATTCAACCTAGTTTTTGAGATCTGAAATATTGCTTTAGCTAAATGATCGATAGGTTGAAAAATTTCGTAGCAATGTCAAAAAACATTTTTTTCAAATACTTTTATCATTAATAAATCCTAAATAAATTGATTGATTTTGATCCAATTGACGATATTTGACGCAGTTTTTAAAAGAGAAATGCTGGTAAGATTTTTAAGTCTATCGGTGTATTAGCCTGAAAAAAGTAAATATGCTAAAAATGACGTAATTATAATATTTGAAAAGCTGTAACTTTTGAAAATTAGATTCGATTTTGATTCTTGAAATGCCATCTGACGTATTTTTTTAGTACTAAAATATTGTAGAATACCAAAAATGAGTGGTTGAAAAATTTCGAAGTTATGTCGAAAAAACACTTTTTTTTAAATTTCATCAACGATTTCTCCCAAACGGATAAACCGATTTTGATGCAATTTATACATTAGATGAATTTTTTTAAGGAATAGAGCTGATTAGTTTTTGTACTCTATCGGTACATTTATCTGGAAGTTATGTTTAAAAAAATACTTTTTCGCCAAAATTATTTTTGGGGTTTTTTCAAAATTTCTCAAAATCTCCTAGGCCGACTTGGTTCAAATTTTCAGGAAGTCTAAGTTGAGCAGAATCCAATCGAATGTTGTCAACCACGTTTCGATCGGTCCAGCCGTTCAAAAGCTATGAGATGTTTACTTACACACGTACACACACACACACCCACACACACACACATACATACATACATACTGACGTCATCGCGAAAATAGTCGGAAAAGATTCCTAGGACCTCAAAACGTGGAGATCCGGTGAAAACTCGATTTTCGAAAATCGGGGCAAATTCAGTAACTACTACTACGTACTACGTACTACGTAGCGGGAAGTTAATAATCATAAAAAAGGAATAATCTCTAAAACAAATAATTTGTTAATAATATTTCTACTCTTCTACATGATTTTTATATGGTGACATTTAGTTTTAAATACAAAAAAGAATGTCCTAAATTTTGATTTTCAGCTCAAGTCCTATATTTATTTATCCGAAAATTAACACGTTTCTCAGCGGTTTCAGAACATACCGCACCGCCCATTTCCTATAGAATTGACGCGCATCAAAATACCTCGCCTTAAAGATAATTTAAAAATTCTGCATTTTGTACCTCTACCGTGATTGTAATAATAGCAGCGACATAAAATATTATTTGTATGTTATCGTTCTTCCCCACTCTTTTTAGATCTCAGCACGATCTTTCAAACAATTCACTGTTTATTTAAAATGATTAAACTATAAAAGAAGGAATCAAGGTAATTTTATTGAAACTTGTTCATTTTAAATATTCAGTTTATCTTTCCGTCTACATCAAAACGCTATCGTTCTAAGAATAACCTTTTGAACACGTAAATAAAATGCATAGATATATTACACGTCCTCAAAGATAAAATGTTTGTTTCCACCAGTTGACCTTCTTTTAAAAGTTTATAATAATAATATCACTAGACAAATTACACGCCTTGATCTGACTCCTAAGTAAGCAAGATATATGCTTGTGTTATGGGTGTTAGTTAACGATATTAATACATAGAAATACATATATAAATACTGGAACATATTTAATAAATAAACCAAAACCAGAAATATAAACATTATTCACGGCGCAAAATACACTTAATAATCTAACCCCAAAGTAAGCAAATTATTTGATTATGGGTCAACGATACTGATATATAGAAATACATATATAAATACTTGAATATATATTTAATAAACATCCAAAACCAGAAATATAAACGTTATTCACGGGCCAAAATACACTTAATAATCTAACCCCAAAGTAAGCAAATTATTTGCTTATGGGTCAACGATACTAATACATAGAAATACATATATAAAAACTGAAAGATATTTAATAAACATCCAAAACCAGAAATATAAACATTATTCACGGGCCAAAATACACTTAATAATCTAACCCCAAAGTAAGCAAATTATTTGCTTATGGGTCAACGATACTAATACATAGAAATACATAACTTATAGATACTAGAATATATTTAATAAACACCCAAACCCGGAAATGCAAACATTTATGCTCATCGCACAAATGCTTGCCCCTCTCGGGAATTAAACCCGAGCACCGTTGATTGCGTAGTCAGTGTTGCTAACCACATGACTTATCAAAAATTCTGTTACTGCTATTATAATTCTATTGGTCAGTTGAAATATTACGTGTAGTAAATATTTCCAAATGTACATACAATAGATTTCTATAAATTAATTATTCGTTATTTTATTTAAAACGGTGTTACTCTAAACTTAGTTTAAAAACATCCTTGAAAAAGTCAATACAGTAAAAAAGTAAACATTGCGAGAAATATATTATATTTTGAAAAACGTGGCGAGGTCTATCTCCTCATGCAAAAATTTACCGGCTACCTTACCCTCCAAACCGAAACACGACAATGACAAGCACTGACGCTATTCCGGCAGGAATAAAGAAGGCGGTGGTACCAGATCCGGGCGAGACAATGCAGAACTCTACCAATTAGTAGCCACGATGGTAGCGACTCGCAAAGCCAATCGGTCGCCTTTTACGACCTCTATGATATATTTCCAAATATATAACAACACTGAATTATTGTTTCGCGAAATACTATCTGTTAAAAAAATAAAACAGTAAATATCATACGAAACAATTATTGCATAATATATTTTAGAGAATGTTTTTACAAATTTAAGTCAAAATTAAGCATTATCGGTAATACTGCGATCTTATAATTTTTTTAAATCATTAGATAGCAATCATGCAGATGGTTCTCTTGATGGAAAGAGAAACCATCGACTACAAAAGATATTAATAGTGCATTGCTATCCATGTAGCGGAATATCAATGCTACATGTATGCATAATGCATGTAGATTTATAAGACTATCGGTTTCTTTTCTTTTCAAATCGGAATACAACAATGACAGGTATTCACGCTATTGAAGCAGGAATAAGTAAGGCGGGGGGTACCATATACCCGGGCGAGACATCGCAGAACTCACCTAGTGTACTAGTGTGTCACATAATATCACGATGGTAGTGACTCGTATAGCCAATCGGTTGCCTCTTACGACCTGCTTAGCAGAATGACAGTTGATTTATTCTTCAAAGGGGGCAGGGACCAAACACGGGATCTAATATTGGTGTCTAATGTACAAAAAGCTATGAAGTTCTTATTCGGTATCTCTACGTCTCTCTCACTCTCTCTCTCTCTCTCTCTCTTTTTCACAGGTCCCCGCTTAGACTATAAATACTCTAATTAATATTTTAACAAATTTAAGTCAAAACACTCCCGTTAACTCTATCGCTATTACTGTAACCTCAGTCTAAATCGCCGCTGGAATAGTACACGTAATGTTTATTTCAACTGATAAAACACATGTATGCAGGGGTCATCTTTTTATAGATTTTATTACATTTCGATCTCGTTCGTCCATACGTTACGGTTACGGGTGAGAAACTTTAACAGATTTGAAATTTACCAACGATAGCCCTGTAGTCGAATTTCGATCGTAGACTAAACGACTAAACTTATGCATGTGGCATTAGACCTCGCTACAAGATAGCAACGCACCATTAACATCTTTGATGTCTATAGGCGATGGTTGACTCTTTTCATCAGAAGACCCATCTGCTTGTTTGCTATCTTATGATATATAAAAAAAGGTTGGCCGTAAAGAAAATAATAGGTAGGTATACAATTTACATTTGTATTATTCATATCACATGAATTTAGCGTGTGTAATGATTATTTTTATTAATTTCATGTTTTTCTAATGCATATTTTTTTTTAAATATTACCTATCTGCAGTTCTCCTCAATGTAAACTTTAACTATACCAAATTTCGCACTCCACCGTTCATATAATTCTTGTAAAAATGTGTTTTTTTTTCTTCGGGTATTAATAAATATTCGTAAATGTAGTGGTATAGCAAAAAGAACATCCGTTGTATTTCCGTGTCTTGGTCTAGTGGTTAGCGTGTTTAGGTCAGATTATGAGGTCCACCCATTTATTTTCCCAGTGGAGTAAAGTGTTAGTGGGTTTTAGGATATATAGACAATGGTCGCATGAATATTTTTATTTATGACTAGCTGTTGCCAGCGACTTCGTCCGCGCGGAGTTCGTTTACTCCGCACTGCCCCTCCCCCGTAGGTGATAGCGTGATAATATGTAGCCTATATGTTGACCCGACCTATTAGTAATGTTCATACAAAATTTGAAGTAAATCCATGCAGTACTTTTTGAGTTTACCCCGGACATACATACAGACAAACAGATAAACAAACAAACAGATGAACAGATAAACAGACAAACAGACAAAAATTCTAAAAACTATATTTTTGGCTTCGATATCGATTGTAGATCACGCCCAAAGTATTCTTTTAAAAAAATATTCAATGTACAGTTTTGACTTTTCTACGATTTTATTATATGTATAGATATGTATAGATTAGTAACAAAATGATTTTTTGTAAACTACGTTTTCTCTCTTCGAAAAATCTCGATTTAGGTATGTAACTAATAAAGTTTGGTAAAAAAATATGTTTTTACGTAATAGTTATCAGATTCAAAGAAGGTTTGATTTTTGTTGAATATCGGCCATAGGCGATCGCTAGTTCATATTAATATCTATACTAATATTATAAATGCGAAAGTCTGTCTGTTAAGCTTTAACAAATAAATTGCAGAACGAATTTTCGTTAAATTTTGGAAGAGATAGTTATATGTGACGTAAACTAAATAGATAGATATATAGCAGAACTTACATTTAAAATAAGATGACAAAAGTCAGGGTCCAATATATTGGCAGCCTATAGGCTGCTTTTAAAAAATCAACCACTAAGAGGCTGGAATAGAGAATGAAAGATTACACTTGCGGACAAAACTGCGCAGATCAGCTAGTCATAAAGTTTATTTTACGTCACTATAATGCTAGCAGTATTATTTATTGTTGCTATAACCATGTAACTGGTTAAATGGTTGACAGATTTGTCTGGTCTTTATAATCCCGCTGCCTCGCCGCAACAACCACAAAGACCACTGCACTTGTGACAGCGTTAAAATATTGTTGAGTATGCGTTGATGCAGGCCAAAGATATTTTATACATACAAACTAAAAAATAAATCATCATAAATATTCTCACACTGAATCGCTAACTGGGTAGACAGAATAATGCTTGTTTTTTTTTTATTGATTCAGGCGTTACTTGCGTTGCCATTGCGTTGCGTTGACATTAAGCTTGTTTTTTGGCAGCTTTCAGTCGGATATAAAGGTACATAAATACATACATACATAGTTACATAGATACAATAACATAGGTCCATAAATACATAAACAACACATAGGTATTTAATTGACTTTATCTTGAGTTTACGAACGTAGAGAGGTCTGTGTGCATGCATTATGATATATAAAAAGACGTTAATTAAATATTCGCACACTATCTTATGCTAGAATGCTATTAACATTAATATAAAAAATAACATTACCAGCATGTGTATATACGATACAATATATTTACACATAACATATTTTTCTTATTTCTTAGGAAAAGTGTTGTTAGTGCACCTCCAGTAGACCTCAGGCTTCTAGTAAAGTGTTAATAGGAGGAAAAAAAACAATAATCCTAAAACCCTAAGATATCAACAAAATTTGCAAACCAGCGAACTAAACTCGCACAATATAACACCCGTAAATATATAATATGAAACTATTATATTCCGTTTATTTTACTCAAAGTGAACTCAGTATCAAAGGCCATTTACACATAAAATATTTTCCTTATTTTTTAAGGAAAAGGGTTGTTAGTACACCTCCAGTAGACCTCAGCCTTCTAGTAAAGTGTTAATAGGAGGAAAAAAACAATAATCCTAAAACCCTAAGATATCAACAAAATTTGCAAACCAGCGAACTAAACACGCACAATATAACACCTGTAAATATATAATATGAAACTATTATATTCCGTTTATTTTACTCAAAGTGAACTCAGTATCAAAGGCAATTTACACATAAAATATGTGCCTTATATCTTAAGGAAAAGGGTTGTTAGTGCACCTCAAGTAGACCTCAGGTTTTTAGTAAAGTTAAATAAAGTTAATAGGAGGAAAAAAAACAATAATCCTAAAACCCTAAGATATCATTAAAATTTGCAAATCAGCGAACTAACCTTGCACAATATAACACCCGTAAATATATAAAATGAAACTATTATATTCCGTTTATTTTACTCAAAGTGAACTCAGTATCAAAGGCAATTATCCAGAAAATAATGAAACTCCGTACACAAGGGACTGCCATTTAATTATCAGCTGCATTATAAAGTAGTAATCAGATCGGAATTAAAGATAATCCTGTTTACATTCGTATAATTGATCTAGCGTATTAATAACTTTTTAATTATGCTATTTATAACCGTAATTGGAAAATTATGATTACATAAGCAATACTTGCAGGTTTGATTCTTATCACGACTTAAATGGATACGCCTTTTAAGACAATTTCTTATTTTTGCAGTGTAAGCTACACTGCAAAAATAAGAAATTGCAAACAATTACAGTTATGCTACTTACTTCAAGGGTAATTTTTAAGCTTTGTTATCTCATTCGGTTTCATAAAACAGTAAAATATGGCTTATTTCTATTTTTCCCCGTGTTGGTCCCGGGCTCTTTTGAAGAATGGGCCAACTGCTGTTTAGCCAGGCAGGTTGTAAAAGGCGACCGATTGGCTACGCGAGTCACTAACATCGTGGCTACTATGTGGTAGAGTTCTGCATTGCCTCGCCCGGGTCTGGTACCACCACCTTACCTATTCACTGTCACTGGGTTCTGGTGTTTAGGGTAAGGTAGCCGGTAAACTTATGCATGTGGCTTAAGACCTCACCACAAGATGGCAACGCACCATTAACACCTTTGGTGTCTATAGGCGATGGTTGACTCTTTCCATCAAGAGACCCATCTGCTTGTTTGCTATCCTATACTATAAAAAATATTTTAAAAAATTACAAATGTATGATATTTTTGATAGTGATAGGAGCGTTTACTCATATGTGCGATGACACTTTTCCTTCTCAATGGCATGTCTATTAATATTATTGTGGTCTGTGGTTCTTATATACACAGTGAAAAGAAGATGCGTAACAAAGGGGTAATTAAATATTTCTTTTTATGTATTTTTTATATCTTAAGATAGCAAACATGCAGATCTGATGAAAAGACACAGCCATCGCCTACAGACATCAAATATGTTAATGATGCATTGCTATACCTGTGGCAACCCGGATCACGACAGTGACAAGCTATGACGCTATTACGGCAGGAATAGGTAAGGCGGTGATACCAGAACCGGACGAGACAATGTAGAATTCTACCACCTAGCAGCCACGATGGTAGTGATTCGCTTAGTCATATTTTGTTCGCCATACATACTTCCTGGCACAATGATCAATGGTGTATTCTTTAGGGAGCCCGAACCTATACGGGAAATTATTTATTAAATTATAGGTTTGGTTGTTATATTTAGAAAGAAAAGACGAGGTATTGTAAATTGTAATCAGATCTTAATTAAACATAATCTATATATTTTTTAATAATAATAATAATATTCTTTATTTGATGCATTCAAAAGTGTACAACATTAAAACATAACGTTAATAACTACATTAGTCTAAGACTGTGTTGCAGTCATTAGCGCCCACCTCGACCAGTCCAGGTGATGACGCAACAAATATTTCGAAAAACTGTGTGTGTGTGGGTCATATATGTGTGTATAAGTGCATGTTTGTGTATGTATGTTGGTGTTTGTGTATGTAACAGCTCGACATCGTCATAATCAAGCTCTAGATGCCGCTCATTTAAAATAGTTCGACATTTAGTTAAGGGAAGTTTTTGGAACGACGTTCCTTACGGCAGGCTTGGAGGAGATAGGGATTTTGCTGCGCGACCGAACTGAAAAAAATGTGATAGTAAAACCGTAAGAAAAATGCGTGGAATAAAAGCGTTAAATGAGACATGCGCAGGCGCGACAGTCGCGTACACAAGCGAGTAGTGCCGTTTAGCCGAAGGAAGTTCGTTCCTACCTGGTGTCCCGCGACACCACATCATTTTATTAAATTTGTAAAACTTCCTATATATAACTACTTAAATTTTTTTAATATTACTATTGATAACAGTAAACTTGTAGACTTCTTTCTCAATTGATACTAGCTGCAGCATGCAGCCCACTACATTATAAAAGGTCTTGGAGAAACCCGCGGGATCACTTATTTTTTTTGGGATAAAGTAGCCTATGTCCTATTCCAGGTCATCATCTACCTGTGTACCAAATTTCATAAAAATCCGTTTCGTAAGTTTTGCGGGACAGACAGACAGAAACTTTCGAAAATATAATATAATTAATTGACTAGACATTTAGCTATATTTTATAACGATGATATATATTTTATAATGATGATATAAGCGTTTAATTTTTTATAAATATATCAATAATATCTAAATATCATTGGAGGTAAATATTTTATTTTGCACATAGCCACCCTTATTCAAATTAAAAAAATGATTTAATAATTGGCCCGATTCATTTAATAATTCATTTAATAATATAATAAAAAAGTTTGTATCAAGACGACCATACCTACTCGTAACAGATCAGCTTTAGTGGAACTTTATCAGTTGCCTTACATTTCTTACGAGTTTCTAGATACAGACAGCTAAATATGTAAATATTTTATTTTGCACATAGGCACCCTGATTCATTTAACAATTCCTTTAATAAAAATGTTCATTCATTTTATAAAAAAGTTATCAAGCACGCCGTTTAGTGGATCGGCTTTCGTAAAACTAAATCATCCGCTTTATATTTCTTATTGGTTTATAGAAACATCAATCATGGCTAAATATAACATGTAAATGTTTTATTTTGCACATGGCTACCCTGATTCATTTAATAACCTCTCGAATGTTTAGAAAATAGGTCTAGAGATAAATTTTATAGTTTCCATCATCGGCACTAGGTGAATTGCATTACAGAAAACAAATATGAAATTCTTTGTTTAAAGAAATTACCTGATTTGAATTTTTAAGAACTACTTAGTCGCCTCTGTGGTCTAGTGGCCCGGTATCTGAGTTAACCACATGAGGACCATGATTTAATTCCCGGCTCGGACAATTAAATTTTTTTTCTGTTTTCTGATAAAAACAACGTTGCCCATGATTAGAAAAAAGTGCCTGGTTGGCGATAGGCTAGACACCTATCTCATCGTGGGACTAAATATATTTGGCTAATCGTGGATGCACTTGTTGTACCTCTGATTACCTCATCAGGGATACGAACATGGAGGTACTTTTTTGAGAAGCTAATTTTTAATTTACTTTGGACAGAAATCAAGTTTCATTTAAAATAATCACCAAACCAATGACGGCTTAGATATGGGGTACTTATATCTTTTGCCTTTTTCATATACTTAAAAGGGTTTTCAGATTATTGTATTATTCTGGGCCTCTTTTCAAGTGTAGGCCATCTGTATTTCTTTCAGGTAGTTTGTAAAAGAAGAATGACTAGCTAACACATAGCTATTACTGTGACAACGTGGTGGAAGAGTTCCGCAACGTCTCGTTCGTGTTTGGTACCAACGCCTTCTATATTCTCGCTGTAATATCATCGTTACTTGTCACTATCATGTTCCAATTTGGAAAGTAAGGTAAACTTATACGTATGTGATATTACCATCCCTAAACACGAATAGCAACGTCCTGGTAATCACTTTGGTTTCTTACTCCATTAAGAGAACCATCTGCTTTTTAACAATTATGTAAAAAAGGATAAAATCGGAATTTACCTAACTTTTTTCAAATACAAATTGCTAGTCACGTTTTTGACGTATTCTTTACATTTTGTTAATTAAACTTCTTTGTAATTTATGTATTTGCAATCTGTTACTACGCTGACTCACACAATGGTATGTATGATAACTTTATTACTAAGCTGGCACAAGCAATTGTAATATAAAAGCTTTGAGAGACGTCACTGGCCTTAAAGTTAGCAATCAAATTTTGCAAAAATTGTTTTAAAGTTTTGTAGGATAACTACTATTTTTATACTCTTTGGATATAACATATTAACGATTAGATTGTTTAAGTTTTTTCCAAGTAATTTGTATTTATCTGGAATAGTTAAAGCCGTATTTGTAACGAAAATTAACTGTACGTTGTATAACATATTACATTCTATATACAAAACATTTTTTGTTCCCACTTAGCTTAAATAATGAGTAAAGTTTGTTATTTCAAATTATTCACACGGAGTTTAAAAAGGTAAAGTTATTATTAAATAAACTGTTAGTGACCACTACTTTTATCAGTTTAGGTAGGTTCCATTATCATACTGCATTCGAAACTGATTTAATTAAACTTTTCTGTGCAACACTTTTTACTTTTCAACCGAACTCTAATAAAATAAAGTTTTTGTTGATTGAAGTTCTCGTTTCATCGGAATTTTTGCCCCGCGTTGGTCCGGGCTCTCTTGAAGAATAGACCATCTGCCGTTCTGCTAGGCAAGTTGTAAGAGGCGAACGATTGGCTATAAGTATCACTACCATCGTGACTACTAAGTGGTAGAGTTCCGTAATGTCTCGCCCGGGTATTTGACACCAGCGCCTTACCTATTCCTGCCGCTTATCATTGTCGTATTCGGATTTAGAGGGTACCGGTAGGTAGCCGATAGACTTATGCGTGTGGTATTTGACATTCTGCCACATGGATAGCAATGCACTATTAACATCTTTGGTATCTATAGGCGATGGAATGGAATCTATAGGCTTCTTCCATCAGAAGAGTATCTGCCTGGTTCGTATCATACGACATAAAAAAAATTCAAAACATGCTCTCTGACTCGAAGATAACTGATTTAATATTTTTTTTCCTTGAAATGATATTTTCAAGTAGTTCATTGTCATCCAGTCAAGATTTAATATTCGGATTCTAAAGAGATCAATTATAATCAAATTTAATTTGGTTGTTTTTGTTATACTATTTTCATGATATCAATTTATTTCTTGAAATTTTACAACTATTTACTTTATTAAATTCACTTTTAATACTAAAGGCAGTGGTACCAAATCTCTAGCGAGACGTCGCAGAATTCTACCACCTATTAGTCACGATTAGACATGGGCGTTTTAGTTATTTTTCGTCATCGATGCACATCGTTGTTTCATTAGCGTCACCCGTTGCCAACATCGTTGTTTCCGACAACGGTGTTAGACATCCAATAGCTAAGATACTGGCTGGGGAACATCAAACATATTAATAGTTTGGCGTTTTCATAAAAATTGTGATACCATCGTACTTCAGGGTAAAAACATTTATGAGAATAAACAAGAGTTATTGTGAATAAATAGACAAAGTATTAAAATAATATAAAGTTTCTTATTAAATTTGCTAAAAAGTATTTACTCAATCAAGCAGTTTAGTTGGCAATTGTAATTGGTATCGTTGCGCGCATCCGTTGTTTATTCACAGTTGGATTCATTCGCACGTATCGGCCATCGGACGATGTCATGTTATGATTGACATCGTCTGTTGTTGGTTACGGTCGGCATTATTCGATACCTGGTATCGCGTTGAATTTGGGTGAAATCACCATGCGTTGTTGAACATTTCGACATCGAATGCTACCACCATAAACTAATATCGTTGGTGAGCAATGTTTTGTTAAAAACGGTCACCTCTAGTCACGATGGTAGTAACACGTTAAACCAATCGTTTGGTTTTTACAAACTTTATGATCGCCTCTGTGGTCTAGTGGTCCAGCGTTGGCGTTGACCACATGAGGTCCCGGGTTCGATTCCCGGGTCGGGCACATAAAAAAAGTGTTTTTTCAGTTTTCTGAGAAACACAAAGTTGCCCGGGATTGGAAAGTGCCCGGTTGGCGATAGGCTTGCCACCTATCACATTGTGGGACCAAGTATCTTCGACTAATCGTGGGTGCACTTGTTGTACCTCTGTCTATCTCTTCGGGGACATGGGCGTGAAGATACTTACTTACTACTTTTATGGTAGAATAGCAGAAGGTCTACTTTTCAAAGAGGCCCAAACCAATTCATTCAGTCTGTTTCCTGCACACACTCTTCTTACTATATCAGCGAATTGTTTAAAAACTTGTCCTAATAACCAAGCTAGATGCGATGTTAACCACATACGATTCGGTATGCGTTTATTTTTAGAGTTACCAACAACAAATGCAAGCGTTCGATTCTCAACCAAATGGATTATTTACGAGGCACAGTCCAGATGGAAATAGAATCGTATCGGCTCGTGCTATAATAACAATAGAGTTTTATTGATCGCTATGAACATATTTTTATTATAATCTTTAAAAAATGTTGATACACTATATGTACCTCGTGTTGGTCCGGTAACTGTCAGCTAACTGTCAAAAAAAAATGGGTGCGTATACTTATGTACGCGCGTGAGAAGTTATACTTCTTTGGCATCATTAAAAAATAGTTTTTAATTGCATGCAAATAATTAATTACAATTAAATAATAGAAGGATTGGAAAAGGATAATCAACAAAGTTCAGTTTAAATTTGAAAAATTAAATAAATAAATATTTATTTTCTTACATTAAGTCTAACATAAATTGTCTTATTAGTCGAATTGTATTTTTAATTAAATGATGTCCACTTCCATAGTATCTTCCGGTAATGTCTGAATCGGAACTTCAGTAATTCAATTTCTATTTTGTTGGTAGCTTTTTTTTCGAGACTTAATGAGCGGTTAAGCAGACAGCTTCATACTGTTAATTTTGTGTCACAGATGCGCGCGCATCTTAAAATTTCACTCTCATCATTTTTTCATAACGCGCCTAAAGAAGTATAACTTCAAAAAACTGTCAAAAAATGTCAGCTAACTGAATAGGCTAACTGTCTGTTCAGCCAGGCAGATCATAAAAGATGACCGATTCGCTCTACGTGTGACTATTAGGTAGTAGAGTTCCGTAACATCTAGCCCGCACACATGGTCTACCGCCTTATCTATTCCTGCCGCAATAGTGTCAATGCATATCATTATCGTTTTGCGCTCGATCAGGAGAGTCATCTTTTAGTTTGTTATCTAATTAACTAACTTTACTTAAAATATTTTATCATGCTATAATATTACACGAATCATAATAAGAAGTATAAGAGATTGCTCTACAATCGATAAAAAGTACGCCTTCTGTTGTTGCAAATATTTCTATTTAATTTTCTTTGTAATGCATAATATATATTTAATTTACGTATTATATTTTTTAAAATTAAATGAACATTATTTTTTTAAACTTTAAAAACAACAAAGAAAAATATTGTACATAACTGCGACCTCTATTAAATCCGGGGTGCTCTCCCACTCAACTAGTGTCGACAGGCTCGATGTGGCGAAATTTTTATTTGCTATGTGATCGATTTCATCGATTGTCCCACGAGTCTATATTTTATTTTTCAAATTTTATTTTTAAAGTTTTTCAAGTTTCCCAAGCATGGGGTGAGTGCTATAACACAAAAAAAAATATTTATTTTATAAAAAAAAATTGTAATATTGTAGAAACAAAACGATTATTTAATTTTATTTAATACTCTTACGGTTGGTTTCCGAAACGAAAATTAATTTTACCAAGCAATTAATCTGTGTTTAACATAATTTTTATAAGAAAATTATCTGTTAAATACAGATTAATTGCTTGTTAAAATTAATTTGCGTTTCTAAAACCTGCCGTTATTGTTCTAGAAGGATTTCCTATTTCAAATGACTGTTTTTATATATTATAAATGATTATTAATAAAAAGCTAAACTATATATTTTTTTAATTTTAGCATAAATAACAAAATTGATATTTATTCTACCAAATGTGCATGTGCAATTTTTTTCATATTTTCACATATTTTTAGCCGCTTGTATGCATGTACCCTCTTTCTATTTTTTAGAAGATCTAATGAGCATTATTGTAATCATGTTCTATAATGCAAAGATTATGTTCACAGACTTCAAAACTAGCCGCTTCCGAAATATGCCCCCTGGGCACTAATAGCCCCATGTGCTCCTAATATAAATCTAGCACTGACGCTAGGTTAAAATTATTTTTTTCCAAAATTGTGTAGACTCTTGATATTAGTAGTCAAGTTACTCGTAATAGAAGTCATGCACTTTCAGATTTTTTTAACTATTTTAAATATTAGTTTTATATTATTAGCAGTATGTGTACACACACTTGTATATTTTATTGGTATATTTATATATATGTTGGTATATTTTAAATATGCGAATATTATATTCTGGTTTGCATACTGGTCGTCGGTGACCACATGAAAAGTTTTTTTGTATATATATCATAAGATAGCAAACAAGCAGAGGGGTCTCCTGATGGAAAGAGTCAACCATCGCCTATAGACACCAAAGGTGTTAATGGTGCGTTGCTATCTTGTGGCGAGGTCTAATGCCACATGCATAAGTTTACCGGCTACCTTATCCTCCAAACCGGAACACGACAGCGACAAGCACTGACGCTATTGCGGCAGGAGTAGGTAAGACGGTGGTGCCAGACCCGGGCGAGGCAATGCAGAACTCTACCACCTTGTAGCCACGATGGTAGTGACTCGCATAGCCAATCGGTCGCCTTTTACGACCTGCCTGGCAGAACGGCAGTTGGTCTATTCTTCAAAGGAACCAACACGGGGACAAAAACGCAACATCAAACAAACACAAACAAAATCAAACAAATCTTTAATGTCTTTCTGTCATGTGAGCTATATGTTTGTTAGCTATTCTATGAGAATATTATATCCTATACATAATTATAATATCTGATTAATTATGATTAAAAATAATAAATAATTTATATTTATTTAACGCTTTATTGTAAATAGTTACAAGAGAAGTAATACATAGGAAATTATTTAAACAAACGTACAATGGGTGAGCTAATCCCAAAAAAGAGATTTCTTAAATTTAGAGATTCTAATTAAGTAAATAAATCTCACATTTCTCGGAATTATAAAGTCTGGTCTAAAAAAATGATGTTTATTATAGGCAATTTGTATTTATTAATATTTTAAGTAGAGGATAAACACAAATATTAATTTTTTATAACAAATAATTGAAAAACAAACAACATTATGTTAAATCTATAAAATATTAAGAAGATATGAAAAAAGTGCCATGATGAGCCAACGGTATGAATACGCATGATATGACAGATGGCCACGAAAGAGTATATAATCACTACGTTTTAATGGCCACCGTATATAACAGTCAAGCACATACACTTTCTCCAGTATGCTATGATTTCCACCAAAGCCAGGAAAGTATATTCATATCAATTGATCTAACGGGAGAGGAACAGTTTAATGAGATCATCCTAAATATGGAGGTGCTACACAGTTCTACGGAGTCGGGTCTCTGAGCAGCTACTAAGATTTAAATTTTCAATTGTAACCCCGAAAAATTCTTAATTTCACTTCTGTTTAACTCATGAATAAAAAATGGGACCTCTCTAAGTCCAATATACTAATCAACAAACCGTAAAACCACGACCACAAGTAGTAATTAATAAGCAAAAATTAATATAAGCATCGAGATAAAAATGTACTTCCCGATACTGTTAATCTCAATACAAGATAACATCGATTAGTAAATCGATATTCGCTATTAGGTAAAAAACCGAGCTCTCCTTCGATGCTGTTAGGGCATTGGCCATAAATAACGTTTGAAACAATCTATAGTCCAGATAGAATCTCCCCTCCAGTTATGTTCGATAATTTATCATTCCTATCCACCCGCTCGTTGTACCTTTGTCACTACGATTCAATATTACGGCAATGTTTTTACCCTTCCCTTATCTTGTTTACTTACCAAGTTGACAACACCATTACTAAACTATTGTATAGTTAGGATCATAAATTTAAATGAAATCGCAAGCATGCGAAATGTACAACGTAATGTTAGTTCAAAATATATAATTTGCTACTTTAGGTTTTTTTATAACATCAGATACCAAACAAAGAGATGACTGTTCTAATAGGGAATGCACGTAGAATCAACGCAGTCAAGATGAGATCACTAAGAAAATTATGTGGTGTGGCACTCGCAGAACGGGTTCGTAATGTGGAAGTGGGAGAGAGGTTAGGCTTGAAAGAAAGTGTCGGTGTAAAGATGAGAAAGGACATGCTCCGTTGGTTCGGACATGTAGAAAGAACGGTAAGTGAAAGGTTAACAAAACAGATATACAATATCGAATGTGGAAGGATGTAGGTACCGGGCAAGACCAAGACTGACATACCATAATCAGATTGATCGGGTACTGACAGAAGATGGTGGGCTATTCTTCAAAGGAGGCCGGGACCAACACGGCGACAAATAAAAAATAAAAGTATAGTATGCTATACTTTTATTTTTTATTTATACTGTCTTTTAAAATTTTTGTATTTACAATTCCTTTATTACGTCACTAGAAATCTCTTTAGCCTTACGGAGCTTTCGAGTCAAATACCACAAATTCCAATTGTCTTCAGGTATAATGCGCTCTGAATAACGTCTACAATCCAGCGATACCCGGGAAATTATTAATATGGCGGGGATATGGCGTGACGAGGAATCTGCCCTCATTCTTCATGTAGGCATGCCTTAGTTGTCTATTATATTATGCATTATTACGATTGTATATGAGCGCCAACTGTCGTTGTTTTTGCGCCTTTGCGACTAGACTTCGCATAAATAATATGCTTGCGCTATTGCAGCATAATGGTAATTCAATAAAACCATTTACTTCGTACAGAACTGCAACTTTCTTTCAGAAAATTCAATGAAGATAAATCTTGCAATTTCCAAAAATAAATTTAATGCGATAGGAACGATAAAATCATTAAAAACTAAACGAAACCGTCAAGCAGTAAAAAAATATGTAGCTTATAAACAAAATCTCGAGGAAAGTCTTATTTTTTAAACCATAATTTCATCTTATTTTTTTAATAGACTAATTTAGTCGTAGAAAGATTTCTTATTTTAAATAGCTGTCTAATTTTGTGTTGTTTTATAATAATTAATTAAAAACTCAATAAGTACGTATTTTCTCTAATTTTAAATTTTAATAAAATGGACATTTGACATTTGTCCATCACAGTTTGTCGATAACATAATTGTTTTTATATTACTATCATTTTATATTATTTTATTTCTTGCGCAGTCATCTAATGCGAATGCGCAAAATTTTAACGTGATTGTTTTAGCACGAATATTCTCCAAAATAATCAAATGATTATGTATTATTATTAGTCGTGCCTCTGTGGATTTTCCAAACTATTAAAAATTTATAATATGGCAATTACTTTGAAGACTACATATCAGAAATGTTTTCTTTACTTCATATCTAGAATACACAAATACTTGTCCGTGTCAGAAATCGATCCCGTGCCCCATTCATTGTGCATTCAAGATCGACAACCATGTGACCAACAACGGAGCAATTAATAAATAAGCTTTCCTAAAAGTGTAAGTAATATATTATCACGTAATACATTTGAAGTAGGTTGGTGTTCCCTTAATAGTATATGTTTCGTAATTTGATTTTGGTAATGGCGGTAGTTAGAAATCAATTTGCCATGTGCTGCCTTACCGCCTTAATGTACGCGACACGACAGCGATATATTAGTTTGTTGGTAATTACAAAACGACTTTAACGCTAAAATAATTGCATATATATGCATAAAACTGCATTTTCAACAATGCTTAATAATAGTTTACGAAAATTGGGTCCAAAATAACAACAGATATGCAATTGTAAGTTTTACGACGTTTATTAATTAGTTTATACTTAATCCAATAAACTACAAAAATGTTAAACCATCCAGTTTTTAGATATATAAACAAAATAAAATTCAAGACTCAATTACATTAGCTTTATTTGCTAACTTTCTAACTACGTTTAAATCCATGCGTGAACTTTTCTGTGTACATAAAAGAATAATCCTGACTGACATATCAACGTCCAGCTTAAACTTTAAAAAAAAGTTAAATTTTTTTGCAGGTGTTGTTCTTACGATGTGGAAGAAAAATAAGCTAGACATTTTTGAAATTCATATGGGGGTGAAATATTTTATGACATTTGTAACATTCACAACTTGTTAGTTTACCTGCGGCCAGGTGAATCACCAGGTCAATAAAATTACTATATTTCAATTTATTCAGAAAACATTTTTATTTTTTATGTTTAATCCCAGATATAAAATGAAACTGGATACATCGTCGTACATTCGTAATTATGAATTAATAACTTGCACCTTGTAGCCCACCAAAAGATTTTGGTGAATTCCGCGGGAAAAAAATATTTTTTTTGGGAAAAGAAATATTTAAGTTGCTATTCCGGATCAATATCTATATGTGTGCCAAATTTCATCCAAATCAATTCAGCCGTTTTTGCGTGATTGAGTAACAAACATCTATCCATGCATCCAAATAACCAAGCCCTTACATTTATTATATTAATATTGATATCTATCTAATGTATAAATGTAAAAATGAGCCAATATTGGTTCGACATTTTTATGAAATTTTGGACTTCCGCCAACTGGTTGAACAGCTCGTAAAGTGTAAGGCTAAAGTAGTCACCAAGTCACCACTATCAGGACTTCTACTTGGCAGAGTTTCACGATGACGCACCCGGGTGGATATAAGACACCTTTATAATGTTGCTGCTTAGAGAAAATAACAAACTAATTTACCAATTAATGTTGTGTTAAGCCTCCAATGGTTTATTAACCACAGAATACATTGTTTGTTATCTTCATATATTATATGATGAGATAAGATTTTAATAAATAGCGCACTGTAATTCTGAAGCTAATAAAAGAAAAATATTCTCGATATGTTAAGTTTTGTTGTCGTAACCGTGCCAGATCCATACGAATACAAACAGGTTCGGAAATTTATTTTCATTTTTTACATTAAATATAATGTCCTTTTAAAATATCATATACTAGCTGTTGCCAGCGACCTCGTCCACGCGGACTTCGTTTACTCCGCACAGCTCCTCCCCCTTAGGTGATAGCGTGATAATATGTAGCCTATATGTTGACCCGACCTGTTAGTAATATTCATGCAAAATTTGAAGTAAATCCATGCTTTTTGAGTTTACCCCGGACATACATTGACTTTCCTACGTTTTTATATATGTATAGATGTTAAAACGAGTATTTTTCTTGGCTTACGTATTATTCCAAAAGTGAAATATAAACAAAATAAAGTCATTTTTACTTCAGACTGATATTTGATTGCGATAAGGTGAGAGTAGAGTAGTATCTAACGCTTTCGCGTTGAGGCATGCAATATTCGAGGAAACATGTTTAACTAGATCTGTCGGTATTCAATGAAATAAACATATCACTCCAATCTGAGACATAGAAATAAACCACAGCATGTATGTTTATTTTAAGCGAAATATTTTAAAACAGCAAAGAATTAAACATGTATATTTTTAAACGGTGCCAATGAAGTTCTTTATTATTGCTATACTGAACAAATTTTATAGCATTAGATAAGCTTAGACAATATACAAGAACAGTTTTGTCTTGACCGTGAAATTATGACACAAATTTTATATAACTACATCGTAAGGAATTTTCTATTTAACAGACCTGGTAGTCTAATTTGCACGTATTAACTGAGGGACATAAGTTCGTTGACCAGTTTATCTATCTAGGCACTCTTATCGCCAACGAGGGTAGAAGTGAGAAGAAAAACATCAAGAAACCACTGACAAAGAAAGTAGCAGTGATCAAACTCACTAGAATGTGAAAAGACTGATATATATTCCTTAAAATATGAGACGTGGCACATACTTTAGTTTTCCCAATTTTCTTCTACAGTGTTGAATCCTATATGATGAGGCAGAAAATAAGGAGAAAAGTCGACACTTTTTTATCGTAATGTTGTAGTATTACAGGTTGATGCTACGAATTCCTAGATAGTATGTCGAAACAACGTATCCAGCCTAGAAATAATTTGGAGACGTTACTCATAAAAACCCTGATGACCTAGAGAAGTTAATGGTTGCTGGCTAGGCCAAAAAGACCACGAGATTGTTCACCTACCCGGTGATCTGACATAATAAAGATGCTCATTATGTCTGCCAATAACCAAAGCTATCAAGACCTTCAAAGACAGAAACATGTGAAGGAGCATAGTGTTTCAATGTGATGTTAGAGTTCCGCAAAATCTTGCCCGAGTATTTAGTGCTATCGCCTTATATTCCTGCCTCAATAGCGTCAATTCTTGTCATTGTCGAGTTACGTTTTTAAGGGTAAGGTAGGCTGTGGACTTAAGCATGTTGTAATACCACCCCGCCACATCTATAACAATGTACTGTTCACATATTTGGTGCTTGTAGACGATGGTTACTCTTTTCATCAGAAGAGCCATCTTTTGCTATCCTGGTGGTGGGATGGCAATGCCATATGCATAAGTTTACTGGCTACCTTAAACTCTAAATCAAAACACTGACGCTATTGCGACAGAAACAGGTATGGAGGTGATACCAGATCCGGGTGAGACAATACAGAACTCTACCACTAGTAGCCATGATGGTAGTGACATGCTAGATAGACAATTGTTCGCCTCTTTCGAAATACCTGGCAGAACGGTAGATAGTCTATTTTTAAAATACCAACACGGTGATATTCCAATATTTGTCGTAACTTTCATAGTTACATCAAGGTACTCCGTCGTGATAAATTACACTTGGTGGTATACTTACTAAACACACTCGTTTATCTGTGTGATTTCCGTTCCGTTACGATATTCTTACTACTACAACTACTCAGATACAGGCACCACAAAGGTTCCTAATGGAATGATCGATTCCCCGTTGAACGAGCACTCATTACAAAAAATTCGCGCTCGAAGAAAATATGCTCCGATTGGTGGATAATGAAAGAATGTGATTGGTTGATTTTGTATAACTGTGTGTTAAATTCTGCGTTGCCTGTGTAATTTGGATTAATTACACTGAAAATAATTAAATAATTTTTCACTCATCACATTTATATACAGGAAAAAGCGACGGTAAATGCAACTCTCATATTTGGAGTTCAGTAGTTCCAGGAAAAGTCAATGTAGACACCCGTTTTCTCCAAAATACTACGACAAATGATCAATCATAATCGTTCGTTTAACTTAAATGAAAGTCCAATCGAAGATAAGGCGAGTTTGGTTAAGAGTTTATTTAATAAAAACGTCATGTCGGCAAATAACAGGCGGATAGGTATTGATTAGGGCTGTGAGCAATAGATGTTATGTGGTACATGTTATAAAATAAAGCGATATAATAAACATGTTTTATCAGTAAGTAAATTTTCTCGTTCTAATCTTGTTAAAAGGGATGTTTAAATAATGGTGATAATAGGACACACTTTAGATCTTCACATGGGTGTTTTTATTAAAGTTGTTGAAAGTACTCAATTTTTTATCCATATTCTATAATGTTTTCTTAACCTATAAAACCTGGCTTTATACAGGCTTATAGAAACTTATAAAAAAAGTATGGCATAATCTAGAACAATCTGTAAAAATCTGTTATATTCTAAGCATTAGGTATCATTCTTACATACGTATATATACTAATCAATGTTATTCAATTCAATTTCCAAATTATGATATATGAATACTTATATATGTTATAAAATGTGTTAGAAAATATATATTTTTTTTATTAAATTTGTCAGTTTAGGTCAATATACATATATATACATCTATACACCCATAATTTATATATATCCATATTTTTGCCTTTTTTTCCAAAATGCGCTTAAGCGTTGGTCCTAATGAATATAAATGCTTTGCCAGAATTTGAGTTAAGTGGGCTTAGAACAGCCTCCTGTGAGACTGAACCTTGGCTTAGAGCAGTATCTGGTCGATAAGTAAGAGAATAAGCGGTATCAGAATTGCGACTTGCTAATTTCTCTCTTTATTTACTTAACAAAACACTATGTTTACAACATGGAAATCTACAATTTACAGTACCTATCATGTGTGATACAAATTCCGTCTCAGAGAAGTTGAAAATTAAATAACTGTAGATTCCTCTGAATGTTTCAGTTTCCGTGTTCATCCGGGCCCTCCTCAGTATGTTGTTCCAAGCCCCATTTGCTCAATATAATATCTGCCGTTCTGCCAAGTAATTTGTAAAACGCAAACGATTGAATGAATGGATATGCAAATCATTACCATCGTGGTTACTAGGTGGTAGTGTTCTACAACGTCTCGCTCGGGTATATGATATACCATCACCTTACCTATTCCTGCCGCGATAGCGTCATTTCTTATCAATGTGGTGTTCCGGCTTTCTGGGTAAGATAGTAAGTAGACTTATACGTGTGGTATTGTCATCCTGCCAAATGGATAGGAACGTACCATTAACGTCTTTGGTGTCTATGGCGTTGGTTCCTCTTTCCAACAGGAGATCCACCTGCTTATTTGCTTTCTAAAAATAAAAAAAATGTTTAAATATATTTAACGATTAGTTTAAAAACAAATTCAATCTTAATATTACTGTTTTCAGATATGCAACGGTGACTATTTCCATCTTATTTGTAGTCGTTACATACAAGTAAGACGGAAATACCGCCAAAAATAAACGAAGGAAATTTGAAATGTTTTTTAAATTATTTGACAATATTGTTTCGTGCGGCTTCCCTTTTCTTCAATATTATGTGTATGCTAAATTTATGCTTGATCCATTAACTGGCAGGAATTTTGCCTTACAGCCTCGTAATATTTTGACCCAAATCAATTCGTGTATTTTATCCAGGGACATTTATTTTTTTATATATTTTTTCATTTTACATCATCTGTACTTATAATTACATTACTCTTAAATAAATAAATATACTTTTACTTTTGTAAAGTGGAATAAACGCACAATAGCACTTAACTGTCAAATAACAAAAAGATTTAGTTTCAGCCTTAGATAAATAATTGGTTTCGCTGTGCTTGACTAGATACCGCCGACGTACTTGTCAAATGCGGCAACAAATACTATAATATAATATAAACTGGCGTACCCGATTCAGTCAGACCAATCACAATGCAAGCTCTAAGAGCGCACTACTCACTGTTATCCATTTGCACATTGTCATGTCACACACAGTACAATATTGAATTGCCGCATTCACGCAGTTTTTGTTTTTAGATAGTGACAAGATAGTCAAGCGCCGCGAGACTAATTATTTATCTATGGTTTCAGCATATTGTTTCTCCACTAATTTAGCGATGGCATAGCTGATTTAATCTTTTGAAATCATCACTTGTTTTTACAAACTGTAACTTCGATTGTATTTTTCGTTTAAATAGTTTAATGAGATAAATCTTGCAGATGAAGTTCAAATATTCATGATGGACGTTTCCTGTTAGCACAATTCCTGCTCTGTACATATTTTTAACCACTCCAATGATCTAACAGTACAGATACAGTATTAGGTACTAATTTATTAGATTGTTCAGCAATTGTTTTTTTATTATTATTATAATATAGCAAACATGCAGATTCTCCTTATGAAAAGAGTCTACCATCGCTTATAGATATTAATAGTGCATTCCTATCTTACGGCGAAGTCTAATGCCACATGCTTAAGTTTACCGGCTCAAAACCGGAATACGACAGTGACAAACACTAATGCTATTGCGGCAGGAATAGGCAAGGCGGTGGTACCAGACCTGAGGGAGACCATGCAAAATTCTACTACCTAATAGCCACGATGGTAGTGACTCGCATAGCCAATTTGTCGCCTTTTGCGACCTGCAGTTAGATTATTCTTTAAAGAAGCCTGGACTATTAAGGGGAAAATATATACTTTTAATTTTTCAGTAAAACGTAAATCGCTTGCACTTATATGACTATATCATTTTTCTTAACTTCATCACATTAATTGTAGAAAATCATGTCTTTGGCGTATAAAAACTTTATCTGGATAACGGGTAAGCAGTATTTTTCTTTCTGGTGTTGATGATGAAGATATTTATGACGCATATGTGGCAGGGTTACAAAGCCACATGACATCTACCAGCTAGCCACAACAAGACTGCGACATGCACTTACATTATGAGAACAGCACGATGCGCAGCTAGGTCTTTAGGGTAAACTCGTCGATAAAAGTAGGGAAACATAAAATAGTGAATATACAATATGCCATATAAAGATTATGATGACACCTTTAGCACGGCATTTTGGTAAGAAAACCCCTCTTACAAGGCCACCTGCTCATGGTAGGCAATCTATTCTTTGTAGTGAATTCTAACTAATACCGAATACTACACAAAATTTATAATTTGTTTTATTCGTACATATGTTCACGTCAGAGCCCTTACGTGACAGGCAGAAAAAGTCGAGTGTCATGTATTACGATCCTTGCAAATTTGTCTTCCTTCCTCTATATTCATTACTATCTCCATACAAACACACCGATTCCGAAAATTCTTGATACCACATTCAGACAATATTCAATCTGATTGCACTATGTTAGTCTTGGTGATCCCCGGTACCTTCATCCTTCTGCATTTGAATTGTATATCTGTTTTATTAACCTTTCATCTGCCGTTCATTCTACATGTCCGAACAAACGGATCATGAATGCCTTTTTCATTTTTTACACTGACACTTTCTTTCAGGCCTTATCTCTCTCTCACTTCAATACTATGAATCTGTTCCGCGAGTCTTAATTTGTGTGCTTAATTTGTTTCCTAAAACAAATTTATTTATATATTCTATACTTTCCATCATCGGAATTTGTTGAAATTCCATTTCTGTTAGACACAATTAACAATTCACTCGTACTTTAATTTCACTTCACAACATATACATTTTGAGTATATTACTCGACTGATTTTAGTTTTTAAGCATTTTATAATATCTTTCATACCTTTCATAAGCTATATCTTTCAAAAGTATTCATATTACATCCTAAAGGTACTTAAAAAGTGAAACCGGTTCAGTAATATACAAAATATATATATATGTTGTGAAGTGATATTAAAGTACAAGTGCATTGTTAATTGTGTCTAACAAAATTTATTTCAGACAGCTTATGTTATAATATTTTTAAATTGTATATAATTAATACTCTTAAATTACAATTTAAATTTGCCAGTAGCGACAATTAACATAGTCATACATGGTTATAATGTTCATCTATCCTACGACAAACAAGTTTTTCGAAATCAAAAGTAATCTAAATACTGAGTCTATATAAGAACTACCTGCGTAACAAATATCATTAAAATCCATCCAGCCTTTTCCGAGTAGAAAAGTAGCAAACTTACACACAGGCTTTTTTAATTGTAATGATAGTGAGATTTAAACGTCAGAACTCTAAAGTGTGTAACTTGGCCCACATATAAGGGAATGGTGGGAATGGGTGCGGCTCGCCCTATCTACAGCGAATATCGCTTGAGGCGTCAGCCTTCGTAATTGATTGATATGTCCTCGACCCTTCCATCGAAAAAACTTCATTCAAACATATTACGAAACACAACTTTACAATTAGCTGTCATTTGATAAATTTCAAAAAGAAGTAATGATTTTATCCACAAACCACATGAATACTAATAGAAACGCTATTGGGAAGGAAATGTGTTGCCGCGCATATGAGCAAACGCTCCTATTACTGTCAAAAATGTCATACATTTGTAGGTTATATTATATTGTGAAAAAATAAAAATAAACCATGTTCTACTGTTTTATCGTACCGAATGAGATGATAAGAGTTAAAAATTACCCTTTAAATGATTTTATTTCATTGCTTAGTAGTATAACTCTGTATTTCTGTGTGCAAATGCAGGCTACACTGACAAACTAAGAAATGGTCTTGAAAGACGTATCCATTTAATCCGTGATTTTATCTAACACATTCAGAAGAAGGTAACGCTCTATTGAGGCTTGCATTATTATGTTATGAAAAAACATGGATATTATAGGATAACATACAAGCATCTAATTCTTCTTGTGTCTTTCCATTAGGAGAACTAAATGTTCTCCTGATAGAAAGACACAATTGTCACAAATAGACTCCAAGGATGTTAATGAAACGTGACTATCCGCTTTATTGACTACCTTACTTAACAAACTGAAACAAGAGAAATACAGCGTTGACGTTATTGCGTCAGGAATATGTAAGGCGGTGGTACCAAACACGCACAACTACAATGCAAGCATGAACATATAAATACACGCACACACATCACTACATAGTATAAAACAAAGTCGCTTTCTCTGTCTGTCCCTATGTATGCTTAAATCTTTAAAACTACGCATCGGATTTTGATGCGGTTTTTTAATAGATAGATTGATTTTCGAGGAAGGTTTTAGTGTATAAACCTTTTCAATATTCCTACGGGAACAAAAACTACGCGGGTGATACCGCCGGCAGGCCGCTAGTATTCAATAAATATAATGTGTGTAGATATATTTAAATGAGGACATTCACGATTTTATTTTTCAATAGCTTTTAGGTATAATGGATTCTTATATTGGCCATATTTTTAATCTACTCTTGTTGATTAAAAATATGGTCAATCCATACTATCCATACTAATATTATAAATGCGAAAGTAACTCTGTCTGTGTCTGTCTGTTACGCTTTCACGGCTAAACCGCTGAACCGATTTGAATAAAATTTGGTACAAATATAGTTTGAGACCCAAGAAAGTATAGGATAGTTCTTATCCCGGAAATCCCACGAAAACAGGAACTGTGCGGGTTTTTATTTTAGAAATTTTTCCACGCGAATGAAGTCGCGGGCACAGCTAGTAATAAATATTAATTGTGCCATTGTTTGGTTACTGAAATAAATTAGTTAGTATTCATATTTCTCTAAGCTCCGATATCAAAAAGTGTTAGACGCATTTTTATTTTTTAATTTGAACAATATGTTTTACGTTGACTTTTAATTTGAAACAACACAATCAAAATCCATTAAAATACACATTCCCTTGGCAATCGTTATGAAATATATTTAACATCTGCAAATCATACAGGCGTGCCAATTCAAAAATATGAAACAATTCATGTAAAAGGTGATTGATTGATTGGAGTTTCATAATAAACTACTCGAAATATACCATTCTCTTTCTACACTGACGGATGGGAAATGCAATTAAAGAGCATTCGAATTAAAAACATTTTATTAAAGCAAATGAATTTGGTTGGTCCAGATCATCGATAGATTTCAGGTCCCCCGTGTTGGTCCCAGACTCCTTTGAAGAATAGGTCAACTGACGTTTTGCCTGGCAGGTCATAAAAGGCGTACGATTGGCTATACGAGTCACTACCGTCGTGGCTACTAGGTGGTAGCGTTCTGCATTGTCTCGCCCGGGTCTTGTACCACGGCCTTACTTATTCCCGCCGCAATAGCGTCAGTGCTTGTCACTGTCGTGTTCCCGTTTGGAGGGTAATGTAGCCAGTAAACTTATGCATGTGGCATTAGAACCCGCCACAAGATAGCAACGCACAATTAACACATTTGATGTATATAGGCGATGGTTGACTCTTTCCATAAGGAGACCCATCTGCTTGTTTGCTATCTTATGATACCTTAAAAAAAGGTTTACTAATTCACTATTTCTTCAATATTTTTAAAGAATCGACTATCCTACTACCTTTTCACAAAAACAAAAGCCAGCGTTTCACAAAAAGGAAAAAAATTGGCCAGACGTAATATCACTACCATTGTGATTATTTGGTGGGAGAGTTCTGCAATGGTTTACTCTATTTTAGTACCATCCCCATATTTTTCCTGTCCTAGCCTGTCCCGGTTTGATATTTCTTGACCTTGGTACGTCACTATGATTATAAATACTACAATAGTAACAATAGTGTCGATGCTACATAGTGTTCCTGGTAATAGATAGCTTGTAAATTTATACATGTAGCATTTGAACCCTATAAGCATAAATTTATGCTACCTTACCTTGATGGCAACACAAAGTTAACATAATGTTTCCTATATACTAGCAATGGCTGTTTTTTTTTCATTAAAACAGCTCACCTTGCTTGGTATCTTGTATAACAAAATTATTATATAGAACCAGCTTTTGCCCGTGGCTTCGCTCGCGTAAAATAAGAGACAAAATGTAGACTATGTCACTCTCCATCCCTTCAACTATCTCCACTTAAAATCACGTCAATTTCTCGCTCCGTTTTGTCGTGAAGGACGGACAAACAAACAACACATGCACTTTCCCATTTATAATATTAGTATTGGCTATATGGTTGTTAGCAATCAGTGATTCATACTTTTATGTTTTAAATAAAATTGTAGGGTAAGCAAGCTCTGATAGTGAAACTTCATTATCATGTTTGATACATAGAAACTACGGAAATCTAACCCTGTCATAAGAGTCACCTGCTATTTTACTTTTATTGAATAAGGACAAATGATTTTAAGTAAATATTGGTGGTAAGTTTAAAGTTATCATAACAAGGCAATAACGATTTTATAGAAGATAGATCTTGGTCCCACAAACAAACTTTTTTTTACTAATAACAAGCTAGATTTTTGTGAATGGCATCATTTTAACGAGACAACCATCTTTTATATCTTTGAAAATTCATGAATCGGGTAACTAATATAGATAAAAAAGAAATGTTTAGAGTATCGGAATAAGAAAAGTTTCCACTTTACGTGTAGGCCAACGTTACCTTTACTTGAATTACAATAATAATTAACAAGCTGTTGTGAGAAAATTAGTTTGTTTTTAAATTGATTAATATTAATTTAAAAATCTTATAATTCCGAAATTTTAGAGTGGAGGACTCGTCAGAAAATCGATCGAATGTGTAATACAAAAGTTTCATCGTGTTTGTCATAATATAACCAAGCGATTAAAGCGGAAAATTAATTATTGTTATTAATAAATATTTTTCCTTCGCCGAATCAAAATTTTCAAAGCCCCATAACTTTATTAACTACCCGATCCGAGATTTTTTGAAGATAGATAATATGGGCGTCTGGTCAAAACGAAGCTGTTTACAAAAATTCAGCTTGTTATTAATCAAAAAAAAGTTTGTTCGTGGGACCACGGTCTAGGAGAAGCTTGTAAACACAGTTAGTTGGGTATGAACAAATTGTATGTCAAATTTCATTTAAAGTAAGAAGTAACAAAAATATCACATACTAGCTGACCCGGCAAACGTTGTTCTGCCTTTTTAACTACTATTATTTTTTTTTGTATTTTCTCACATTTTAAACCTTCCCTGGACTTCAACAATTAATTTAAAACCAAAATTAGCTAAATCGATTCAGTCGTTTTCGAATTTTAGCGAGAATAACGAACAGCAATTGATTTTTATATATATAGACATAATAACACTTTATTAAAAATTTGGAAGAACTCTGACACATCCTTTACATACCTTCTACGACGATCACCTACCTTTTTGTCTCGTGTAAATCATTCACAGAGAAACACAAGATCTTCGCAAAGGTAACCTGCAGTCTCAATTCAAACTTCAAAGCACCCATATTGTTACGTCATTGAAGTATGGTTCTAAATTTCGTATCATTTATGCTTGAACCAGTTGCTTGATTTCTTTCATCAAATAAAATAGAGCTCAAGACCTTGAAACGGCTGAACTGTTTTTAATAAATCATCTATATATATATATATATATATATATATATATATATATATATATATATATATATATATATATATATATATATATATATATATATATATATATATATATATATATATATATATATAAAGAATTGCTGTTCGTTAGTCTCGCTAAAACTCGAGAACAGCAGCTCGATTTTGCTAATTTTGTTTTGAATCAATTTTTGAAGTCCAGGAAAGGTTTAAAAGGTGAGAAAATATAGAAAAAAAAATAAGAGTAGTTAAAAAGGCAGAAAAACGTTTGCCGGGTCAGCTAGTAATATATAAAGACTATTCGCGAACGAAACTGCGGTGATTGAGTAGTAGTTCTATATGCTAGCATATTAATTTTTTTTTGACTTTGTAGCACAAAAATACTGAATACATGTAGATAGAATGATTATACTCTTACGCTTGGCGTGTCTCAATCTGCCTCAGTATGGAGCCACCATTACAGCCGTGAACGAGCTTGTTGTCGAGAATGCATGAGTGCAAAATCACGATTCCATCTGAATAACTTCAAAACTTTACCAATCTTGAACCTGATACAACCCACTGAACTTGAACGACGTGCGTTTTTCGAAGCAGTCACGTTGAAAACATTTACATAATGGTTTATTAATTACTTTTAACTAAAATTGAATGGACAAAATGGACAGATAGAAAAATAGACAGAATAAATCAAATACAATAAATATTATGTTTCAATATGCCGTGACCGCTTTGTTGGTCGAGTGGTTAGCGAACCTAACTATGATTAGACGGGGCTCGGGTTCAATTCCCGATAGGAACAAACATTTGTGTGATGGGCATAAAACTTAAACTATAATTAAGTTAATTTGGACACCTGGGAAACAAAAAAAAATGTTTTTCTATGTTTTAAAATCTTTGACTAACATCACAATATCATAATAATAAGCAGATAAGTTGTCTTTCTCATGGTCCAGGGGTTCTATTCGGCTCAGATCATGATTCCCAAGTTCGATCCCCGGGTCAACCTCTCGTTCCAACCACTGTAAATTCTGTAAGTCAGAATCAACAATCTGTTAAAAGTATCTGGTAATTAAGATTTTAGAGGTTTTTCTCCACAATCTCAGTAACAACTCAGAGTCAGCGGTTGGTGTGTTACCAGTCCCGTGCCTCGGATGAGAACCGTTGGTCCCGATTATCGCTAGAAATAGTCGATAATCGTTATGAGGTCGGTTAAACTTGGCAATAGGGACAAAACGGTGAACCAATGAACACCGGAAAGTCTATTGTAGACGTTTGGTTTACTCTGCCTACCACGCAAGGGAATCAGGCATGATAATAGTTTTGCTATGTCTATCCGTCCGTCCGTCTGTCCGCACAATAGCTCAGAGATCCTTATTACTGGAAAGCTGTAATTTGGCACGAATATATATATATTAGTCACGTCAACAAAGTGCTAACATAAAATCAAATCGTTAAATAAATAAAATCAAGTCGTTTTTTTAGGGTAGGTCCTCAACACGTAAAGTGGTGATGTCATTGATTGTGTGGGATATCATTGGATAGGTTTTTAAAAAATATTGGAAGTTAGTGCAAACAACTTTTCGATTAAGGGACTCGTTTGTAAAATATTAAGCTTTTAAGTGCTAATTTTTGTTAGAGTCAAGTGTCAGGGTAAGCGGTTGGTTTTGGGGGTGGGGAAAAATCATTCTAGTAGTAAATATAATGAAGTTAAAAGGAAGACTATCACGGCTTAGAAGGCTGTAACAGTTTTTGAGTAATAGTCGACTAACTTATAAAATGTACTAAGAAAAGTTTTTATAGGCGGTGAACCTATGAATAAAATAAATAAATAAATATTCACGGGACAAATTACACTTACTGATCTAACCCCAAAGTAAGCAAATATTTGCTTGTGTTAGTCAACGATACGAATACATAGAAATACATATATAAATACCAGAATATATATAATAAACACCCAAACCCGGAAATACAAACATTTATGCTCATCACACAAATGCTTGTCCTCGTCGGGGATCGAACCCGAGCCCCGTTGATTGCGTAGTCAGGGCCGCTAACCACTCGACCAACGAGGCGGTCAGACCGACCTATGGTGACCTATGGCGACTTATGGTGCGGAAATGTTTCATCGACGTTGAATAGCTTAAATGTTTATAGTATTTTACTATAAAAGCCTTTTTCTTAGTCCGCATTATTATGATGGGCTACTTCGATACTCTACACTGTGGCGTAATACGCACTTTACCTATTTTATTTTATTTACAAAACATACAGTATCACAGTACAAATTTTATTTTAGAAATTGTACCATTCCAATTTACTACAACCAGTCAGTTACTAAAATTGCTGACACTCAAATAGAATACTAATGCATTTGACAAAATATCAATGCAAATACGAACATATGAAAACACATTTGCATATCAAGTCATAATCAATAGATTTATTGAACCCTTACATTTATACATTCATGGAGATTTAGATCAAAATAACCTGAAAATAAAGAATTGAATTGCTTGAATACATTTGTCACTCTGATAGCTTCATGCAGAGGTTATATTGGAAATCTGAAATGAATAAAAAGGTGGCCTCCATTAAGCAGGACACAATGGTCCCCCTGAAAAGTGCCCCGGATGGCATCTGCAACATTATAATAAAAGGTAACTGGGAATACATTTCCGGGATAAAATTTTATTGTATAGTATCGGAGGAGAACGATCGGAACCGTGTATTGTAGGAAATCATTCAGGAGAATACGATAATTAGACGCTTTAGAGTTGGTACATTCAGTTACTTTTAAGAAAAACGTGGAAAAATGCGTTTTTTAATTTTAACGCCATTTCGTCCAGTGGGTCAAGTTCTTAATGATTCTGTGTACGCTATTGATGGGGCTTGGATTCATTTCCTGCCAAGGAGAAGTATTTGTGTTAACTATCCCATGAAATAAAAAAAGCAGGAAATAAACTTGAATTTGAGAGTATGTTACGAATTACCTGGGAGGAAGGCAAGTTGTCTGTTTTTTGCAAAGGACCCAAATCAATACCGTAGAAAAGTAATTTTTAGTATCTTCACGCCCGTATCCCCGAAAATGTTACAGAGGTTACAACCCACAGTTAGTCAAAGATACTTAATCCCATAATGTGATAGACGGCACGCTTATCGCCAACTAGGTAACATTGTTTTTATCAGGAAACTGAAAAAATACATTTTGAATTGCCCGTCCTGGTTGCCGAACCTTAGACCTCATTTGGTCATCATATATATCATATATACCAGACCACTAGATCGCAAAGGCGATAAAGTAAAATAATGCAAGCTAGCTCTCAAATGTAAGGTATAAAAATCTCACATAACAAAAGTTACTTTGACCAGCAGGCCTACTCTTGAAAACAATATAAATCTTAAACCAATATTGATGAAAACAATAAGTTTCGAATATTGTCAAAAAACGGTACTCTTGAAACCAATATTACCCACATTGATTCAGTATAGTAAAAACATAATTAATGTAAATAGTTGTCATCGTTACACGTCAAGCTAGTGTTACAAGTGGAAATTTTAAGTACCGTTTTAAACAAAATAACGAATAAAAGCAATAATGAGTAGTTCCAACAAATTTCGAAATCCGTGTGGCGCTGTTGCTGAATCCAATAATTGAATATAGTTGTCCAGAGTACGAAATACTTCAAAATTCATTAAACATTCATTTAAAATTGAAATCGGTTTTCAAAAGTAGCCCTACAGATCATGAAAGCGAGACTTTATGATAATAATGACTTTTCTTATTCATTCATGTATTTAGCCCCTTCATTACAACTGACTATGATTTAAAGTAACAACGCGTTGTTTTTGTAAAGGTGGTGCTATTGGAACACTTTGCTCGAACATAGGAAATGGAAGTTGGTAGACCGCGCAGACAGCTATAATTTATGGTGCTCCGCGCTCGTACACTCGGTAACTTTAGAAGCTAAAACTCAACTTCACCGTCAACCAATACTGATATTAAAACTAAAGGAATATAGACTAAAATCGCATGATATATAATGACGTGTATTCATAACTTGCTATCTTACAAGCTCTCGCATAATGGCTTACAAAGTGGCATATTGCTAGACACTATTTTCTAATTTACGAATTTGAAATAGAGTTTATATTTGCTTGACAAAATGTTTGTTAAGTAAAAGGTTTGTTTCCCCCTTTTAGGATATATAGAGTAATATGATGAGAGTTTAATAAATTCATTACAGGTTCAAATTAGTTGCTAAAAGCCTTCGTTAAGAATGGTGTTTAATCTATACAAATGATGAGGATTTTGTTTTTAATATTAGAAACTATAACCATTGTTTTTAAATTATTAAAATATAATTATGTAATGAAAATCAAGAAAATTCTATCCAAATAAATACCTTACTAAGCTGGGGTACGATTAGAGGATTCGATCCCGAGATTCGGGATCCCGGGATCCCGGTCATATTTTAGTACCGATATTCCGAGATTGATACATTTTTTAAATAATTCAATAAAAATGTGCATGAAACGAAACGCACTTACCTTGATTTGACATTTGGCAGCCATCTTGTTTTCAGCCTCTCCATATTTGTGCAACAAATTGTATTGTATGCTTGAAGATCAGACGTTGGATGCGTTGTTATTCCTTAGATTTTATTTTAGTGTGGTATTAAGTAAATAATTTATAAAATTTCTGGTCAATTTAATTTAAAAATATAAGTACCTATAAACATCGATCTCTTTAGCATAATATATTCTTTTTTATAGTTTATCTAAATAAGTCTAAAGAAGTTGATTTTTTTAGTTTATTATTAGTTTCTTAAATTATTTAAAGAAGTGCCTAGTTTGTTTATTTTATAAGAAGAAATTATAATTTTGTTTAACCGCCTTTTTGAAGATTTAAAACATAAATATTCTATGTCCTCACAAAATTAAAAGTTAAATAAAAAAAAATGTTATGTTTTACTATCGTTTTGTTACTAATACAATCCCGGGAATATCCCGGGATCCCGAGATTAACTGCAGGTAATCTCGTAACCCCGGGATTAGAAAAATCGACCGAGAGCGAATGCTCTAGGTACGATACTCCCAGATAATCTTCGTAATAAATTTTGTACTTTTTCTCCGCGTGGCTTGATATAAATAAAATATACGATATCTTAATATATATAAATTACATGTCACGTCGGTTGTCGTGGAGGAAAAAGAAAAGGAGGAAAAGGAAAAAAAAAAGAGGATTTTTATCTCAATTACCCCACCCTCTCTTCTTCTCTTCTCCTTTCAAGTACCCCACAAAAATATTCAATACAAGTAATTTATATATAGCACGTTTGTCGGGTCAGCAAGTATAAATATATAATCTGGATCTCAGAGACATCTCCAACGATTTTCATGAAATTTAGCATGCAGGGGGTTTCAGGGGCGATAAATCGGTTTAGCTAGGTTTCATTTAAAAAAACGTCGTTTTTTAAAAAAAAGAAAAAAGAAATATTGAGTAAAGCTCGGTCAATCAACTATTATGTATTAAATCGCGTAGCGAGAAGTTTTCGCTATTTCAAGCCATTCTTTTGTCGTACATCGCAACATCCTATATTTTTTCCTGTAAATATTTACTGTATCTTTTTTAATATATTGTTAGACAACTTATTTATACTAGCAATCGTCTTGTGGTCGAATGACTTAATTTTATTGTAAGTCATTCAACTTTGTGATAAGCGGACAATACACCGCTCGTACGAAATTAAAATAGGAAAGATAAATGCAAATACGAAAAGATAAATCAATACATATACTTGTGATAAGGTAAATAAATATATATTTGTGGTCCCATTTTTTCGCTAGAGACGCTTTACCCGCGAGTAGATTAACATGTGGTCGACATAATTCAGTCCCTTAGGGTCCTCATTTCAATCCCTAAGGATTTTTATTTTTAAAAATATTTTTATTATAGTATAAGATAGGAAACAAGCAGATGGGTTTGCTGATGGAAAGATTCAACCATCGCCTATAGACACCATAGATGTTAATGGTGCGTTGCTATCTTGTGACCATGAAGCTGTATTATACCTAGAGGTAGTGCTTCTAATACCTACTTGAAACCAAATTTTAAATACTGCTGTCATTTTCTGAGGTCTTACTCTCTCTTTCTAACACAGCTGTATAAAAAGAAATGGGGAGACCTGACAGACAGAGATATAACGTAAATATTTGTTTCAATTTATCAATACGAGTGCTAGCTCCACCTATACCTAATACTTCATGGGTCGAACTATGGCCATAGACTAAACAACAAAATTTCATATTGACAGCAGACTTCAGCGATAAAGAAAATATACATGGGTGTATATTATATTGTATGCCACATGAATGTAGTGTGTGTTTTATTAATTTAATGTGCATAATATTTCTAATGAATATTATTTAAAAATATTAGGTTTCTAGAGTCCTCAGTATGTAAACTTTAACTGTGCCAAATTTCATATTCCACGGTTCGCGCAATTATTTTAAAAAAGGGGACAAGATTTATGCTTCACGTATTTATATATACTAATTTGTTTATGCGCCATATTTACTGCAGATGGCCTAAGAGCCCACGACACAAAACCTAGTTCCATAAAACTACCGGATGTTATATACATAGATTCGTCGTTAATTGGAGAATACGAAATGGCTATGCTGCAATGAAAAAACGTGGTGGCGCTATTAAAAAATATAAAAAAAATGAAAAAAAAATCTGTTTCTAGTACGATAAGACTACCGAATTTCGTTTGTTCCTAGATATAGGGGAGGGGCAGGTCTATACAAAAATGCGGTGCTGAATGTCCACATGACTGGCCTTATCAATGGCAGCAGCGTTACAAGTGGCGCCTTGTACCTAGGTATCTAGTACCATCGGACTACCGAACGAACCAAAGCTCATCTGAAAGATCATCAATTTCTGTGTAAGAAAAACCACTGCTGCATCTTGAAACAGTGGATGAGGTGGTTGCTGCAGCGATTGAAAGTCAATGACTTTGAACTAGTCGACACTGGCTTAGTTTTTAAGAGCGTCCTGGCTTGACGAATGTTCGTAGGTTCAAATCCTATGTATCGAAATTTTTTTTTGTTAAATTTAAGTTTTACAAGTTTTCTCAAGCACGAAGTGAGTGCTAAAACAATAAACTAATAATAAAGCTATTAAAACTTCTAGTACATTATCAAAATTTACAAGTGTTTTCGTGCAAAAAAAAAAACACAAATAAACAGTATCACGATAAGTCAGGACTAGTTTCCGTACCCGAGGAACAAAGATTTACACCCCGCCGTCCATTTTCATCGTAATTTCAGTCACGCAGTCTAATTTGTTCCAGTTCATATCATAAGGGGTATTAGGTTCGTTAATAAAGATAAGACTTATATTTGTTGGTACATAGAGATACGCTTTAACTGAATTTAATATAACACTCACTAGCTAAAGCGAATATTTAATATTACAACAGACAATAACGGACGTTTTCTGCATAAAATTGTAGGAGTTGTTTTTTTGTACATAGGTTCAGTTTTTATTTTATATCATAAGATAGCAAACAAGCAGATGGGTCCCCTGATGGAGAGTCAATCATCGCTTATAGACCAAACATGTTAATGGTGCATTACTATTTTGTGGCGAGGTGCATTAGACCTGCAAAAGTTTACCAGCTACCTTACCCTCCAAACCGGAACACAACAGCGACAAGCACTGGCGTTATTGCGGCAGGAATAGGTAAGGTGTTTGTACCAGAGCAGGGCGAGACAATGCAGAATTCTATCACCTAGTAGCCACGAATGTAGTGACTCACATAGACAATCGGTCGCCTTTTACGGCCCACCTGACAGAAAAGCAGTTGGACTATTCTTCACAGGAGCCCGGGAACAATACGGGGAAGAACTGAACTAGGTACTGAGTTTGAATTTTTTTTATATATCATAAGATAGCAAACAAGCAGATGGGTCTCCTGATGAAAAGAGTCAACCATCACCTATAAACACCAAAGATGTTAATGGTGCGTTGCTATATTGTGGCGAGGTCTAATGCCACATGCATAAGTTTACCGGCTACCTTACCCTCCAAACCGAACACGACAGCGACTAGCACTGACGCTATTGCGGCAGGAATAAGTAAGGCGGCGGTACCTGAGCCGGTCGAGCCGATGCAGAACTCTACCACCTAGTAGTCACGATGATAGTGACGCACATAGCCACTCGGTCGCCTTTTACGACCTGCCTGGCAGAACGGCAGTTGGTCTATTCTTCAAAGGAGTCCGGGACCAACACGGGGAACGCACAAAAACTTACAAATTTGAGGCAGAAGAAAGTGCCGCCATTTTGCAAAAACCGTTTCGACTTATATCTTCGTAACCGTGCATTTGAGGCCATAATATTATGAACCTTTATTGTAGACAAGCTGTAACCGCGACTTCGCGTGGAAATATTTCTAAAATAAAACCCGCATAGTTTCCGTTCTTTCTATGTCCTTTCTCTGGTCTCAGGCTATATCTGTATCAAATTTCGTTCAAATTGGTTCTGTCGTTAGGTGTGAAGAAGAGACGACAGACAAATAGAGTAACTTTCATAATTACAATATTAATATAGATAATAATCGAACCCCACCACACCAATAATACCACGCCTGTATTATCCCTGTAGCGGGTTTTTAGACAACCTTCTGTGTCTATAGGCGGACATTATCTCCGCCATCAGGATAAACATCTGCTTGTTTGCTATCGTATGAAATGAAATTGAAGGATTTCGTCTCATTTCTTTCATTAGTAGATATGGCCGTACGAAGCAAGGTCGAAAGGCTGGTATATAAATAATTGAAAATCATAATTTTTATCCATATCCATACTCATATTATAAATGCGAAAAAAGCCTGTATCTGTTACACTTTCACGACTAAGCCGCTGAATTAATTTAAATGAAATTATATTTGAAAATTCGATTTCACACATAAGCTAACTTTAAAAATAATTAACAATTAAAAGATGAAATATGGGATGAAAGTTTGTATGAAATACTATATGGACGACATTATTCGCGGCAGAAGCTGCGTGCGTGAATTAGTTTTTAAATATATAGGTTAACTTGTGAAAGACTCTAATTACTGAAGGAAAACTGCCTCGTTGGTCGAGTGGTTAGCGACCCTGACTACGCAATGACGGGACTCGGGTTCGATCCCGACGGGGACAAGCATTTGTGTGATGAGCATAAATGTTTGTATTTCCGGGTTTGGGTGTTTATTAAATATATACCAGTATTTATTTATGTATTTCTATGTACTAGTATCGTTGACTAACACCCATAATACAAGCAAATAATTTGCTTACTTTAGGGTTAGATCAGTAAGTGTAATTTGTCCTGTGAATATTTATTTATTTATTTAACTTAAAAAAATTCCAATTAAGAGCTGAAAATGGGATGAAAGTTTGTATGAAAAACTATATGGACTATATTATTTGCGGGTGAAACTGGGTGGGTGAATTAGTTTTTAAATATAAAGGTTAACTTGTGAAAGACGGTACTTATTAAAAGAAAGGCTAGTTATTGGTTACATCAAACTAATAACAATATAATAGAAAGGAGGTATTGCTTAACTACATAATAAACTTCAACGAAATGTAGTTAATATTCAAAAACTAGCTGTTGCCCGCGGCTTCGCTCGCGTTAAATTCGGGGAAGAAGTGGGATGTTATGAAGGGACAAAAATTAGCCTATGTCACTACATTCCTTCAACTATCTCCACTTAAAAAATCACGTCGTCGTTGTTTTGTCGTGAAAGACGGACAAACAAACACACTCATACACTTTCCCATCTCAACGGGTCCCATGAACAAAATCGTATGAGATCAGACAAAATTGGTTTTATAATAAAGGTCGCATTAAACACGCATAAAGCTACAAGATAATATATTTTTTATATTTATTGGTTTTTTATTTTTGGAAATGCTCAAGTAAACATCATCTTATCTACAATGTACTCCCACAAACAAATATATTGTAACTTGGTGGTTTAGTAGATACGATTTTGTTCTTGGAACCCGTCGGTTTATGATATTAGTATAGATTTCGTCACCGCGCGGGCAATAGGCGTGCGCTTAAATCGACACGTACCGCGGCAGCAATCAAACAATAAACTACGACATCTATATGCGGGTATCGGTATTAACCTTTTTATTGTTTTTTTTTCTTTTTCTTTATCGACTACAGGTATACGAACGAGTTGGCTAGATGGAAAGCAGTCACATTGCCAATGGACGTTTACAACACAAAGGTTGTCCATGGACGTTTACAACAAAAAGTTGCAAACGCGATGCCGGCTTCTAAGGAATTTGTTTAAAATCCCAGTAGCAAAGCTACTAGGTAAAACCGCGTGAGGTAGTCTAATCCATATTTTGACTGTTCGTAGAAGGAAGGTCATCAGGTCAGATCGTAAATGACCAATCGCCAAGATAGTTTAAGTGGAATGCCTTACTATGGCGTGTATTACAATGACGAAACGTGGTTGCTGGTACTAAATCGAAAAACTCATCAGAATACTCTTCTTTATACAGACGGTAGAACATACATAGAGATCCAGAGTCTCTCCGTTAACTAAGGGGTACAGACCGCTGGTAAGAATAGAATTGTCGATAAAGTGCTCCAGGATTTTGTCAAATTGGAGGGTTTGACACTAGACCCAAAGGCACAAACATTCCTCCACGTGCGTCCAAACTTGCGCTTTACAGAGATCAAAATTTAAGCACTATTTGATTTTATATATTCGGTACCATAGTCAAGCACTGAATACTATCAGGGTGTATAGTTTTTTACCAGTCAAATTGCTTGCTTGCTTACTCAACTCACTTGAGTTAACCCTCCCAGCACATACAATTCTTTTCCACCCTAAGCATCCGACTCTAAATAATGGATAAAAATGTGATATATTATTCGCGTTTCATCGGACATAGCTCAGAGCAGCAACCAGATGGCCGTGGTAATAAATAAAATGTCCATTTTGTTGAGTTTAAATTAATTAAGCGTCGAGGGAGCGTGGACTATAGAAGTAAAACATTTTTCTCCAGCCGTCCGTTCCTCAAAGAATTTTCTTTTAAACTTTTTACAAGATGGAGTGAACTATGCAAATTGTATTATGCACAGTGTTTTATGGTAACGTTGTGCCTCTTTGTGAAACTTGAACGTTATTGAATAGAAATATCGATAGTCGCCTTAATGGTTTAACGTTTCCGGTTTCAGTATAGACACTTGAAGTCCTGGATTCGAATTCCTGATCACTTTACCTAAAGGCGATGATACCAGATCTAGGCTAGACATTGATTCCTGTTGTAATACTGCTTATGCTTGTCTCTGTCACATTTGGCGTTGTATTATCTCTTAGAGAGCCATCTTCTTGTTTGCTATGCTATATATAAAAATAATTATGATGCAATCGAATTTGTTAAAGAAAGTAATTTTAATATTGAAAAAACCCCGCCATATAAATAAAGTTAAAGTACATTTTCACCAAAAATACAAATTGGCCATAAATAACACCAACTCTATGCTATTATAACGAAAATAGCAGGTATTAAAGAAAATTACTTCTTGACAAGTTATTTAGATCCTGTGAAGTGAAACACACCTTTAATTATTTCCACGTTACAGTTTACGGGAATTCCGTCAATCCGCTTAATTAAATCCGCTTACTTTTTCCGTTTGTTATTTTATTAAGCGATGTGTCACCATGATATTATCGTTTTGTTTATATATGGACACGCGAATAAATTTTCAACTGACATGACTTATTTATTACGCCATTCGAAGTCCTAAAGTAGAATAGTACACGCTAGATAGACTGCATCGTGTAAAGAGCATGTTTAAACGACTTCTCAAAAATGAAGAAGCTATCAATTTGGTTCTATTATTACTTGTAACGCCAGAAATAATGGTTTAAATATTTACCGATCCAGAAATTTTGTTATCTTTTTTAGAGGGTACTGTATTCATAATTATGCTATTTTATACTTTAACGCCTCGATAAGATATGACAAAAAAACGGACTTTAACTACGCTTATCGATGTAAAAAAGACTTCAATTCAGGGAAAATTGTAGTTAAAGTGTGGACTTTGAAAATCGCTGCTTGGAAAAAATAGATCTATGCCACAGATTAAATTATAGTTACTCTCGTAACCTATGCGCGGGTCTCTGTAATGCTTGAGCTGCACTTGCGGTTATTGTCACAAAGCTTCGTGCAATGACGTCCAATGTGATCGGCTATTATCGGCTATTTTCGCATACAATCTAGACTGTGTATGCCTTAGCGCGCATATAAATTAGGGACAATAGACGCAAGTGTGGCCCCAGCTTACAAATATTTTTATTGAATTGAATGAATAAAACTGTGCCCGCGACTTCGTCCGCGTGAAGAAAAATATTTTAAATTACCGTGATTTAAAAGATAGACAAATCCAGGGTTTTACCCACATAGTTCTCATTCTCGTGGGATTTCCGGAATAAAAACTATCTTATGGCCATTTTCGGGTCTCAAACTATCTTTGTACCGAATTTCATTCTAATGGTTTAGGCGTGCAGAAGAGACAGAAAAAGTTATTTTCTCATTAAATGAGATTTATAGATAGATAGAAATTATAAATTTTATAATATTAACTAGTATGAATTAGGTCAAATTAAGTACCTATTTTTACATATTCGGTATTAGAATCGAACACTGAAGATCCTCATTTAGTTTTTTTTTTATAGTATAAGATAGCAAACAAGCGGATGGATCTCCTGATGGAAAGAGTCAACCATCGCCTATAGACACCTAGGTGTTAATGGTGCGTTGCTATCTTGTGGCGAGGTCTTATGCCACATGCATACGTTTACCGGCTACCATACCCTCCAAACCGAAACACAACAATGAAAAGCACTGACGCTATTGGGGCAGGAATAGGTAAGGCGATTGTACCAGACCCGGGCGAGACAATGCAGAACTCTACCACCTAGTAGCCACAATGTTAGTGACTCGTATAACCAATCAGCCGCCTTTTACGACCTGCCTGGCCGAACAGTATTTGGCCTATTCTTCAAAGGAGCCCGGGATCAACACGGGGAAAGTGTAGGTTTGTAGTTTTACTCATTTAGTAGGTACCAGGTTTATGTAGGTACCAATTAACCTGTTTTATTTTTTAATATTCCTTCTGCCATTACTTTTATACACGATGTACTCATATTTTTGCTAAAAACGAGAGCACTACTAGTGGATTGCTCTAAATTGTACTAAATGTAATAAATCTTATGCATCCTACAAAATGATCCTTAATACATCTGAATGCTTACAGTGGCGTAATAGACTTGAACAAGCGCCAATGCACCAATTGATTACTGATATTGCTATTCTATATTGGTTCTATGCGCCGTATAAAATATGAGAGACGCCATGATTTTATAATGTATTCCATTTTTAGATTGTTGTGGTTTCTTAAATAATTCTTTATTCGCATCTCAAAATCGTTATTCTAATTCTAATATACATAAATTACTTGACACGTTGTTTGTCCGCAATGGACTACGAAATTACTGAATCGATTTCAATAAAATTTTGTGAATGTCTACTGTTTGGTCCCATTTGAGTTTTTATATCAATTAACCCTCCTTGTTTTATAGAATAATTATTAATGAATTACTGAACCGATTTCAATGAAATGTTGTAGATTTCTATTGTTTGGTTCAAACTTAAAATATAGGACCGTTTTTATCTCAATGAATTCCTCCCTCTCAAGTGTCCCATCAAAATATTCAATACAAGTAATTTCTATGGCAAAACAACGTTTGCCGGGTCAGCTAGCTCTAATATATATTTCCAAAGGAGTCCGGAGTAACACGGGAGAAATATTTTAAGAGAGTATCGTACACAGTGAACTTATTCATGTGGCATTCATTAACGACCCCCAAAGAGCTTGCAACGTGCCATTAACAAGTTTGATGTCTTCGTATAGGCAATGGCTGTCTCTTTTCACCAGGAAAAGAAACTGCTTATTTGCCATCTTGTGATATAAGGTAATACAGATATAATTATTAACTGCATTACAAGAATGACACTTGAGAAAGAAATATGATTTTGACGTTCATTATTCTGATTTACTTATATGTAAATGTCATTAATAGATACAGTTATCTTGGAAGCTATAAATGAGTAGAGTAAATAAGTTTTTAGCACACACATATTTAGAGTCATATTTGGGTATATTTAACCTCCATAAGCTTAAACCTATATTGTATGACAAATTAAACCAGAAGTTATATAACATGGTTTTAATATACTTAGGATAACGCATTTCGTCGCCATATTTGATGGAAGCTAAGTAAATAACCTTAGCAGGTAATTTGTAAATTGATTCCTGGCGCCGGTTTGGCACTGGATCGGTCGACAATACTCGTACTCCATTGTGACCAGCGTTCCGTACATTTGCATAAACGTAGATGAGATCAGACTAAGGCTGTATACGCACTCGCAATTGGATTTTATGGAACTACTTTACCCTTCTCTTTGTTGAACTTTCAAATTAAAATGGAGATGATAACGAATGAGACTGAAATTAATCGACCACTTAGGTCTGCTTGTACCACAATGTATCACCATTCCCTGTATCCCATATATATCTTCACACCAGCTCCCTTACGGGTTAGGCAGGGAAAACCGAGTGCCATACATCACGATCCTTGTAGACTCCACATAAATTACTCTCTTCATACAAGCACGCTGGTTGCGAAGATTCTTGACATCATCTCCAGACAGTATTTGATTAATCTGACCATGATATATCAGTCTTATTCTTCCCCGATACCTACGTCTTTCCGCTGTATCTCTCAAACATTTAATATAATTATGTGATATATTTGTTTCAAAATTATTTTTGAAATACTTCGATCAGAAATGAAATTTATGTTATTTTTGATCGAAGGAAATATCCTTTCTCCGGTAACACGAAAACTTGATAAAATCTCTTTACAACTGATAGATGTATTGCAAAGCAAATATATTTATTCCTTTTGATAGCAAGATAAAAAAGTTGAGATTCTATGTTTATTTCTGATCCTTATTTATATCGTAGTGTTACTTCTCACATGTGCGACAAAATAAGCGCTGATAATACTAGTTTGTATGTATCAAACCTACCGTATACTAAAACAAACATATCCACCATCACGTCCTTATCTTTCCAATTGTCCGAGGGAGAGCGGGTCAGACCACTAATGACAGAACGTGTTCGGGTATTTTGTCGACCACTGTACGTTATATTATACAGGGAAATTATATTAATGTGGAAAGTTCCGCGACCTTTGTAATTACAGTCATTCAGGAAACGCGATGAAAAGATAGTTTTTTATTTAATATCCAACTGTTTAATGTGTTGCCATAAATGGTTATTTAATAAGCGGTTTTCCATGTTTTTGGAAGTGTTTAAAATTTGTCGTGGTTTTGTAGGTCGTCAAAACTCACTTTTATATTCCCTATTTGTTTAATTAAATAGAACACTGAAACTTGTTATTTTTAATTCGCCAACCTTTTATAGTCTGATGTTAATTTTTAAAAGGCTTTTCTTTTTAATTACGTTTTTTAAGGTTCCGAAGTAAACTAGGAACCCTTATAGTTTTGCTATGTCTGTCCGTCCATCCGTGCATCCGTCCGCATGGTAGTTCAGAGATTCTTATTACTAGAAAGTCGTAATTTTGCACGAATATACATATTAGTCATTTTTTTTAGAGTAGCTCCCCTACATGAGAAGTCAAGTACCCCATAGTATGGGGTATAGTTGGATAAGTTTTTTTAAGAAATATTGTAGGTACGTGAATGTCAACTCGACGGATATTTTGTTTCTTGTTTTATGGAGTTTTTCGTTCTCAACGGGACTTTTATAGAACGAATGATATTTGACAACAAAGCAACAGAATCTAGACTTAAAAATCTTTGCAATAAGTACTCTAGAACAGTCGGCCACCAATTACGTGAATTAAGGCACACTCTATACAAATGTTGACCATGTCCTTTTGTTTACGATTACGATTACGATTACGATTACGATTTACGAAGTTTGTAATACATTACGAAGTTTGTAATACATTAAGCTTTTAAATGCTAATTTTTGTTAGAGTGAAGTGTCCCCTCCCTCTGCAGGCCAAACGGTTGGTTTTGGGGTAGAAAAAAAAACCGTGGTAGTATTAAATATAATGAAGTTGAAAGAAAAACTACCATGGCCTAGAAGGCGTTACAAGTTTTTGAGTAACAATCGACCAACTTATAAAATATACTTAAATAAGTCATTTTGGCGGTGAACCTGTGGTGCGTATATACCGTTGACGTTAAATAGCTTAAATGTTCATATTATGAAACTACAAAAGTCCTCTTCTTAGTCCGCATTTTTGTGATAGGTAACTTCAGAACCTTACATTGCGCGTTGGCCCGACACGCACTTTACCAATTTATTTATTTTATACTACAGTAAAGATGTAGGTGATTTTTCTGTTGTTCTTTTTAGTTTTCTGAGTTCCTTTGAAGAATAAACCATCTGCCATTCTGCCAAGCATTTCATAAAAGACAAAAAATTGGCTAAATATGGCACTACCTAGCATCGAACAATGATAAAAATAGAAAAAGAAAATTTGTAAACATGTATTGGACAATCTACAGATCGCCTGACCGATGGATTATAATTTGTCTAATGTCCAAAAATAAAGATAAATATAAATGAGAATGGTGACTTAATACAATAAATCTATGTAGATAATTAGATTTAAGTTTACCAATCAATTAATTGCCTAAAAGGAAGGAAGAAAAAAGACACTTACTTTTACATAAAATTATAACACTTAGGGCGATTTGCACCAAAATACTTATATCATTTTAAGTCACCAAATACGTTTAAAGTGACAGCTTTTAAGAAGTTTTGACATTTGCTAAACATGTTTAAGGGACTAAATGCATTTAAGCATTTTGGTGCAAGCCGCTCTAAGACCGTAGAAAAACTTACCCATTATTTAAATCAGCATCATAATCGCGCGATAAAGTTAGAAATCTGTATAAAGAACCTCTCTCATCTTTGGTAGACTTGGCTTAGAGAATTTTGCATAGCCTGATATCGTCGGCCTAGAGTGTAAACCTGCTAACTCACTACAATGAAATTTTAGGGGATGGACAAAAAACTTCATAAAACTTTAAATTGTACTTTAGGTTGCAAACAAAAAATATAGTTGGTTTAATTTGTATCATTTTGTACAATAATATACAAAAAATAAAATATAATTTAATAGTTAGTGTTTTATTAAGGATTTTGTGACTTAGCAGGGTTTTGCAGCTGCACGAAGGATATGAGAATGGATTTAGCAGGGGTTTTTAAAATAAAATAATTAGGTAGTAAAGTAATCATTTATTAAAAAATCACATATTTATTCAAAACAAACAACTTATTATAAAGTAAGCCGGTGCAACCCACTCTTGCACCGGCTTACTTTAACTATAACTTTAACTTTAACTTTAACCATTAACAAAATGTGAAATGAACTGTCAAGTTCGATTTATGCAAGTCTGTCATAAAAGTGAAGAAATTAAAAAGTGGCAACATCGTAGTGTCATCCCTTTCAAATCAATCTAAGAAAAAAGGGATGACACTACGATGTTGCCACTTTTTAATTTCTTTACTTTTTTGACAGACTATACATAATAACATCTTACAAAAAATTCAGTCTTATCGATTGATTATAACAATTTACCCCATGGCTGATTAGTCATGGGGTAAATTGTCGTAATATGGACGGTAATCTTCGGGAAGAGATCTTTTTAAATATTGCAGGTCTTCAAACTTCCTGGCAGTGATCTTCCTTCGATTTTCATGGAGATTTGGAAGTTCATTTAATGATAAAGGAACAACCGGGGATTTTCTTTGGGGTAAAGTTTGCCATTCATCAGGGAATCTGAGTTTGAAATATATATCACCACTTGGAGTATAGCGCAAAGCTCTTATGTCAGTCACTTTAGCGTCACCTCTACCGCGACCCGGACGTATGCTTTTGAAGTACTGAACGTCGTTAAATTTTTTGAAAAACGTATGGCTCAGATAGGTAACGTCATAAGGTTTCGGTTTTTTCCTAGCTGATCTGCAAATTCCGACATATTCAGCAGGCACGTTTATATCTTTATTTTTCAGGGCACGTTCGATAGCAGAGTGCATACTATCTGCTTCCATTTGAGTATGCCCTACCTCCAAAAACTTCTGCTCGATGATTATGTTGTGTTTGATTGCAGTTGAGAGCAGAGCGTTCGACATAATACAATTCCTATTTTGGTAAGTGCAGCCGTCGCTGTAAAATATCGCAGTAAGTATTTCTTCAGAATTTGTATGTGGTAAAACTTTTTTTTCTATTAAATCTACCCATATACTTGCAAACTCTTCAGAATTCAGTCCACCCTCAGTTTCGTTCCATAGATAACAAAATCCATCTTTGTTTTTTAAATTATAAAACGTCAAATTATGAACTTGGAGTTTCGTTCTATAATACAAACTGCTTATTTTTGACTTTGGTGCCATTAGAACTGCTTGTAAATCGACTGTAAAAACAACCTTTCCTTCATCTTTATCTCTGTCTTTTTCTTTTCTAGCTTCGTCTTTCTTGTTCTGATGTTCTTTAAATTCTTCTGGTGACAAGTTTCCAACTTTGTGCAAAGCACATTTCTCGCATTGATCTTTTTTCGGGAGGTATAAGCTTAAGTTTTTGATCTCGAAAGCTTCACTAAAAACAGCTATAGACAAAGGACGCACATTTCGTTTTCTACACCAATCACCTTTATAGAATTCATACAAGGATTGTTTTGTTCGCCATTCTGGCAATAAATATTTTTTTTGGGTTGTGGCGCGACAATAGTGTGATTCCATATTAGGCAACGAGACTAGAAATTCGTCAAGTTCTTTACGTTCTTTGGCAAAAGGCTTTGATGACAAATTCTCAGCACTAGAAGGTTGAGGGACTCTGTGACCTTTACTAGTGTTTGTAACATTTGATTTCTTGTTTTTCCAATTAATCACAGTCCATCTACCAACACCAAGCGTGTTGAGGAACATGGTTCTACAGACTTTGATTCGCTCGTCTTCTTTCTTTAAATAATAGACTAGCGATTGACTTCTTCTAGATTGTCTTTCGTCATGTCTTCCTCGTGGCCTTTTAATAGGCATCGCTGTAACAAAGCTATCGATGAAGGTTTTCTTCTCTGGCCAACTCATGCTCCAAAATCTTTCAAATAACCCTTTTCTTTCTTCTTCTGTAATTATTGAACATTTAATAGTTCCTTTTTCTGTCTGCCTACACCTGCATCGTTCCTTCATTTTTCTAGGTTCTTTTGGTATCTCGTAATTCCACGTATCTTCCTTTTTTCTACCGTAGTATTTCTTCCCCGATTCTCTTAGTTTTCTATTTTTTTCCGCAAACCAATTAGACTTTTGTACTTGCATCCTTTTCTTTCGTTTTTTACTTTTTTTCGGATAATCACTATCAGACTCGGAGTCAGAATGGAAACCGTACGGAACTATACCGTCTTGATCACTTTCATCTGTTATTTGGTCTTCAAAGGATGATGATGAGGTGGAAGGAATATCATCGGATCTTTCTAACGATCGTTGACTATTGTCATGGTTATGAGGCACATTTTCACTGTTTATTTCAGCAACGTGCATGGTTTCTTGATTCACACTCTCTGAAACTAAAATAGGCTCATTTGTGGAAGTAGACGGTAATATTTGAATATTCTGAGGTAATTCAGGATTTTCTAATTTATCGGGGAAATTAATGTATTCGAATTCCACATTTTCCATCACCAACAACGGGCCGTCATCATGTTGCTGAGGCGAAACATTTTTACTTGCATTTTCTTCACTATTTTCACCCAGTAAGTTGCAATTTTTTTCTGAACTTAAAATAGGCTCATTTGTGGAAGTAGACGGTAATATTTGAATATTCTGAGGTAATTCAGGATTTTCTAATTTATCGGGGAAATTAATGTATTCGAATTCCACATTTTCCATCACCAACAACGGGCCGTCATCATGTTTCTGAAGCGATACATTTTGACCTCCATTTTCTTCACTATTTACACCCAGTAAGTTGCAAATTTTTTTAGCTCGCCATAACTGATATGAAGACATCTACAACAAGCAATATTATTGTGGTAAGTTATGATTTATTGTAATTTTATTGAAACTTTATAAAATAGGTAGGTAAATATAATACTGCTAAATCCCTAAAAATGCTGTTAATTATCTGCAAAAACCTGCTAACTCCCATTACTACCAACGGATAAGCAAGTGATACGAAAACCACGATTTAACTTAGATTTCAATAGATCCCATTGAAAACAAATGTACATAAAGGCAATATTCACTTACCGTTACAATATGACGAACATTAAATACACTAACAAACCGAAAAACACACTAAATTGTAATAATTTACACGAGGGCAATGCTTGACGTCAGATGCTCATACAAAATGGCGGTTGACAGCGGATTTAGCCGCCAAATTTGAATCGATCGGATTTACCAGTTTTACTCATCACACGTTTACGAAAACTTGCGATTGAAGTAGGAAATAGCTGTGTTACTTGACGATGTGCTGTCCCTTTTTCTATCGAATGGCATCAAAATGTTCCATGAGCCAAAAATGGATTTAGCAGGTTTACACTCTAGGCCGACGATATTAAGTTTAATACGCAATATATTTGCTGAATTGCTTTCATATCGAGTTGCCACAACCGTTTTACTTACCCTCTTTGAATTCTGGGTGTGATATTTAATACTTTATCGGAGTATGCTACGAGATATTTTTGCTTGAGGTATATTGTGTTACCCTATACATATATTATCAGAGGTTTCTTACCTAAACTACCTCGTTTAATCTATAATATCTTTACGTACAAAATATGAAGGTTACTTTTTGTGATCTTATGTAAAACAGCCAGATGGTATATTCGGTTTGATAGTAGCTATATTAATATGTGAAGGAAAAATTTTCTACCCCTTTCTAAGTACGCGAACGGTGAAGCATGAAATTTGGCACGGTTAAAGTTTAAATTGTGGTCTGTAGAAACCTAATATTTTTAAATAATATGCATTAGATATACATTCAGTTAATAAAAATCAACTTTACACCTATATGTTAATATACATACATATTTATTATTTTCTTTATGGATAAAGTCTGTTGTAAAACTTAAGAGTTTTTATTGTTTAATCTATGGTCGAATTTCGACCACCGGGCGATCGCTAGTTTAAAGAAAATATGAAAATTGTAAATATGAATTACATTATTAATGATGAATTCGTATGACTAGTATGTGCGAATGTATATCTAGCAATCAGTACAAGCAACAGAATCGATTACAAAGCAAATAAAAGTTTGCCCATATTAAACCAAGCAACAGGTGGCTCAGTTGGATAGAGCATGCCGGCTAGAGTCACGGTCGCACGTTCAAATCCTGTCGTGCCAAAATTTGTGTTTTTTAAGCTTTTAAAGTTTTCTTTAGAACGGAATAAGTGCTAAAACACATATATAGTTAAAATAAACTATGTAGTGGGTCCGTATAGTCACGCAGACCCACTACGTAGTAAATTGAAAATATAACATTTTTTTGAATTCTAAATTCTTCATTTCAATTTCTTGTTTTTTTTTTTCAAGATTAAACACTGGCTATATGTAATTTTTTTCTGTAGATTGATGTCATGTAATTGGCTGTCTGTTAAAAATTTAAAATTACTGTTAACAAACCATATCTGTTAGTCTACCAAATAAATAATCTGATGTTTAACATTATTTAGTATCAAACATCCATACTTACAAACCTATATATTTAGCGTAATGCTCAGTATACAAAAAATATTTCCCTTAATTAAGAGATATATTATTTAGTAGCTGTTGCCAGCGACTTCGTCCGCGCGGACTTCGTTTACTCCGCACTGCACCTGACCGCTAGGTGATAGCGTGATAATATGTAGCCTATATATTGACCGAACCTGTTAGTAGTATTCATGCAAAATTTGAAGTAAATCCATGCTGTACTTTTTGAGTTTACACCGGACATACATACAGACAAACTGATAAACAGAAAAACAAACAAAAATTCTAAAAACTATATTTTTGGCTTCGATATCGATTGTAGATCACGCCCCAAGTATTCTTTTAAAAAAATATTCAATGTACAGTTTTGACTTTCCTACGATTTTATTATATGTATAAATGATTTGTAAATAAAGAAGTATATAAATATCATCAATCTGGTTCTCTTTTAAAGTAGGCAGAGTAAAACAAGCGTCAAAATTCGATTCGTTCAGCAAGAGGTTTTTCGGTTGGCGAGATGGTAGGTAATTCATAAAAAACGTAATGAAATATTTTAAGATTTCTTTTAAAATTATCTTTTCCACAAAAAAAAAAAACTAAGAATCGATGGCAGATTGGTCGGTGAGTAGTAGGTAATAGTTCCATGGCAGATTGTTACGTTTATTGGCATATGTAATATGTATCCCGTCAACGATATGGCATGGATGTCACAAGATGTTATAATTTGAATCTCATTTTGTGGTCGATCTAAGATTGAATATTTGTCTTAACGGGATAACTAACTAATCACTACAAGTTTATCTTTCCTTACTTTCTACCGTTTCCTTATAAAAATAATAATCGCTTATTTCGTAACTTAAGTATCGAATTACATTTTGAGCTGTGGCTGTAGCACTCCTTTTAAGTACGAAATGCCTGTACCTATTAGGAGACCCCGCTATTCAATACATAACGCGTATTATAGATTTATTTATAAGATTAATTTACATTGATTTAACAGTGACACATTGACATTAATGTTACAACTTGCAAGATCAAAATTTACTATTAGATTTACAAAGAATTTTCTAATCATATTCAAATTTAATATGTGTTTATATGGTATCTCTCTCTCTCTCTCTCTCTCTCTCTCTCTCTCTCTCTATCTCCGTGTGTGTATATATGTTAATGTATCTGTGCTTGCACTTGAATGGTTTAGATAACGCTAATACATCGCACTAAAAATTATACTTCCTATCCTACCATACATGCAAAGTTTACGCATTTTAAAAAATGACACTTCGACATAATATTGCGATTGATTATTTTTACCCCGTATTAGTTCGGGTCCGCTTTGAAGAACGGACCATCTATCGCTCTGTCAGGCATTTTGTAAGAGGCAAATAATTGGCTATGCGAGTTACTACCATTGTAGTTATTAGATGATAAGGATCTGCATTGTCTCACCCGGGTCTTAAGTGGTAACACCGTTTTACCTATTCCTGCCGCAAAAGCGACAGTGCTTGTCACTGTCGTATTTCGGTTTGGGGGATACAGTAGCTGACAAACTTATGCTTGAGTAATGCCTCTTGTGCCCGCCCGCCACAAGAATGACAAGGCATCATTAACATCTTTGGTGTCTTAAGGCGAATGTTGTCTCTTTCCATCACGAGTACCATCCGCTTATTCGCCATCTAATGATATAAGAAAAGAAAAGAAATTCGAAACAGTCATGAAGACATACAAAAAATATACACAAATAAATTTTAATATCATTACTATATTGAGGACACCGCAATCCCTAGAAAAATATACTGAAAACTTACGAGAACTAACATTAAAAATATTTCCATAAACGTATCCGAACATATCACATCTCTCTAGCGGAATACGAACAATCGCATACAAAATCCACCTCAGCATTATATTAAAAGTTTAACATGTTTCAAAGTTCATTCAGGAAACGGGCAAGAATTGTTCCCGAGAGACTTCGCTGCAGCATCGGAGTTTTGCAAACGACTTGAAAGTTGCCCAACGGCGACACTTTCGGCTTGAAAAGAGCGTGGCGCTTCTATATTAACATTACCTGTATTTGATGTTTGTCTTATATTCAATCTGGTTGCATGTATAAATAAACTTTTGCCTTAAAAAATAATTTAAAGCCTGGGTGTACGTTGCTTACTTATTCTTGCGTAATAGCGTTTATGCTTATGATTTTTGTGTTCTTGTTTGGAGGATAAAGAGGATTAGTATGCACCAAGCATTTCCATCCCACCACACAGATAGCAACGCACTCTTAACATCTTTTTCAAGTTTGACAACTGACTTTAGCCAAGAAAATATTAGTCATGTGTGTATATCACGTAGGCATGTGACATGAATTTAGTGTGTGTAAAGTTTATTTTTATTAATTCATTATATTTCTAATGCATATTATTTAAAAATAATAGGTTTTTGCAGTCCTCCGTAATGTAAACTTTAACTGTACCAAATTTCACACTCCACCGTTCACGAATTTGTCTTAAAAAGGGGTCCGAAGTTTTTCCTTCACATATTAATATATAGATTTAATACTAGTTGCCCACTTTGCACGGGTAGTGAACGAAATGGAACAAAATCTATCATTTACAATACGATCATGTTAATTAAATATAATTACAATTAAATTTAATTAACATGGTCGTATTCGACATAATTCGACCATTTTTTATCGTAATATACCTATTAAATATACTCCTCGAATACCTTTTATCTCACTCGGCCTTTTTTTAGCAATAAAACTTGATGTTTATAGAGCATACACTTTGTTTTAACATGTATTCATTCCAATTTCCAAGTATCTAGTTTATTTGAAAAACGATGTAAGATTTTACATTGATGTCAATGTTCAAAACGAATGAATATTTACATATCCAAGTTATCAAGTTAGACTTTATTATTATCCAGAATGATATTTTACGAGAAAAGTATTTTGTAAGGGGAAAACATGCGGTTATATCGACATTATTTACTTTTAGTAACATATCTAAATAAATGTTAATGGATGCGTGAGAATATATACTGATATAAACTGAGCAGTATTACTATTTTTGCTATAATTGTTTTGATACATGTCACTATCGTATTTTATTTTTAAGGGTAAACGATATAGTAGTATTGTGTGTACGGATGAGTTATACCAGAACAATTTTTCTAATATAGTTTTATAAAGTATTGACAATAAGGGTAAATTTATAAAAGACTAGCTGACCCGGTAAACGTTGTTCTGCCAGCTTTGTGTCTACTTTCCCGTTTTTTTCTACATTTTTTCACCTCTAAAACCTAACCTGAACCCCCATGAGTATTTTAAAACCAATGTTATAATAAAATATATTATAATATAATAAAATGAAATTGTATAAAATTAATAACACTAATAAGCTATTATGTACATGATCAAAATATAATTTTGAATAATAAAATATTATACTTTGAGCATTGTCAGCCGATAGCATGAATGATAAGCGTTAAATCAATACAGTCAGTAATCAATCGTGACCCATTGAAATAAAGCATAAATTTCAGTAACTTTACATTTACACTGCAAAATAAAGTATTATTTACACATCGTTTGTTGAATTGAAATACATGCCGAACTAAAATTAACTTTAATTATTGAATAGTATTGCATGCTTGAAACAATTAACATTTAAAATCATTAAGCCCAGTACTAGTGCTGCTCTTCTGAATTTTAAGCATTCAACCGCCATTGAAAATTCATTAATCACGTGGAGAGAATGGTAAAAAGATCCTACTTTAATATATATATTTTTTAACTGCAATCTCTGGAGTTATTTTCAATAAAACATATTTGGTATTGACAGCAGTTATTACCGTTGGGAAGCGATAGAAGTGCGGTGCTAAATGTAGCGATGGAAATCATCTCACCCAATCACCAATCTCACCCAGTCACCCATCTCACCAAAAGATAACACAATAATTAGTGGTGAATATAAGTATTTTTGACGTCCGGCTCACTCTGATTACTCAAAAAGGTAACGACGTAGCGCTGACATTTTTAATGTTTACATATCCTACTTTTATATAGAAAAAATGTGCGAAATGACATGACGGGACGAGAATGAAAACGGAAACAAATAATAATGTTAAAATTTTTCAATTATGTTTCTATGTTTTCCATTTTGGTACAGTTGAGCGTAATAAACATTCGCAAATACTGAATTCCACATCGTTAATTGTGAATACGAGACAGAACAAAACAGCGAGCAAGGCAAAATTAGTATCGGCAAAAACTTTCGTTGGAAATAATTCGATCGGAAAGCCGATTTGGAGTCAGTCGCGTGCACTGTCGCCCCGCCACAAATGCATCCCACTTCCGCCACGCCTCGTTTTTGTCCATTTAAAACGGATAGGCGCGGTCTCGAAGCACGATCGTAGATTACCAACTTAGCGAAATTAGGGCATTTGTTTGTATTCGGAAACGATAGTTGAGGTTTTGTTCCGGCCTTCTTTTGGTAACGATAAACTGTTGTTTTGCAATTACGGCCCGTTAAATGGTTAGGTTTTTTCTTTTAATTAGCTAATTCTTTTGGTATTTTTTTCATAGGCTGTGTTTTATTTGATACTTAATTGGTTTTTATTTTGAGCTGAAACTCCTGGGTGTATTTAGTTTTTCGTTAACAAACGATATTTTACAGAGAAAGTTATTGATTTATTTATTAATTACACTGGAAAATATTGGAATGTAACGAATCTACTAGGTAGTAGAAATCTGCATTGTCTCGCCCGGGCCTGGTACCACCGCTTTACCTATTCCTGCCGCAATAGCATCAGCGCTTGTCAATGTCGTGTTCAAGTTTGGAGGGTAAGGTAGTCGGTAAACTTATGCATGTGGTATTAGACCTCGCCGCAGGATAGCAACGCACCATTAACATCTTTGGTGTCTGTAGGCGGTGTTTGACTCTTTCCATCAGGAGACCAATCTGTTTATTTGTTACTTTATAATATAAAAAAAACTCAAAACAAAAAAAAATGGTTTATGATGATGTGATATTTAAAATATTGAAACCTAGCTGTTACTGCTGATATCGTTCGCATGACTCAAAATTATTAATTTCTGTTGCTTTATCGGCTAAAAAGTTGCCTATGTCACTTCTGGATAGTACAGCTTTCTAATTGTAAAAGAACTTTTAAAACCAGTCCAGCAGTTTTTGAGTTAATTCATTACAAATATATAAAAAAATAACAACAAAAATATAAAAGGACATATGTTTTCTGTTTGTAATACTAGTACAGTTTGAAAATAATTTAGCTGGGTCCTTTTACTTTAGATAACTCAGCCAATGTTGACATTTTTATTGGTTTATAATAAGCTAAATTTGTATTTAGCGCAAAACAAATGCTTTAATCTATATTAATGGTATAAATGGAAAAATTTGGATATTTGGATGGATGGATGGATGGATGTTTGGATGGATGTTTTATACTCAATCACGCCAAAACTACTGAACGGATTTGGCTGAAATTTGGCACACAGGTAGATATTTAGCACACAGGTAGATGACTTGAAATAGCACATAGACTACTTTTACCCTAGAAAAATCTGTGATCAACTTAGTTTATTAACTTATTTCATATTTTATTTATTAAAACTTACTCAAACCATCCAGCTAAATATTAAAAAGAAACAAAGTTTATATTTCTAAACGATTAAGAAACCATACAGAAAATCTGTATTAATAATCGTCACTTGCCTTTATTAATTAGTACTTTTTACTTTGCCAATCAATGGGGCTTTATCAGTTACATAATATCGTAATAACATAATTATGTCCATGTGTAAACATGTGAACATGTATATTTAAGCCGCTCATCAAGTATTGACATGTCGAACGATGTTGGGGCTTAGTAATAGTTTCAGAACTTCCTCGGTAGACTAAGTTCAATTGGAAACTTCGTACCGTGTAAATACATTAAGCTTTACTGTCAATACTAATTTAATTAATGCTTTAAATTTTTTATATGTAGGAATTATAAATATTCGCTGAGAAATAGAATAAAAAGTATCATAACGCTGGTTTCTTTGCGGGTTAGGTATACCAAACTGAAAACCAATACAATATACCGCTTCACCAGGATTCACCTGTTTTCAGTGATTTATTGAATGGTGATCCCCATTGCCTTTTTTACGCTATATTATATTAATAATTATTGAGTTTATCTATACAAATATTATAAAATTGTAGAGTTTGTTTGTTTGGTTGGTTGTACGCGGTAATCTCGAAAACTGCTAAACCGAATTGAATAATTCTTTTTGAGTTGGATAGCCTGTTTATCGAGGAAGGGTATATATAGGCTATATCACATCTTGCTACGACCAGTAGGAGCGGAGTAAACAAAGTCCGCGCGGACGAGGTCGCGGGCAACAGCTAGTATTACATATTAGTTTACCTACACATGGTATTTAACATAAATTTTTAGGCAGTTATATTTTTATTTCTTGTTATAAAGTATCTTCACGCCCATATCCCCGAAGGGGTAGGCAGAGGTACAACAAGTGCACCCACGATTAGCCGAAGATACTTGGTCCCACAAATGTGATAGGTGGCAAGCCTATCGCCAACCGGGCACTTTCCAATCCCGGGCAACTTTGTTTTTTTTTTCAGAAAACTGAAAAGACATTTTTTTTACTAGACCACAAAGGCGATTTCTTGTTATTATATTTTATTAAGCATTTCAATATTATGGTTATCAGATGACACCCTAATATTTTTTGCTATTGCTAAGAGTTGACTGGTTAAGAATGCCTATAGGCATTAAGTCATCTAGTAATAGTGCAAAATTTTAAATAAATAAATTAAATTATTGCATTTTACGGACTTACAACGACTGTTCTGTGTCCTGAAGTTATATGCACGCTAAGCTTAGATAAAGGAAACTTCTCTTCCTCTTGTCAAGTCGCTAAGGCAGTCCAGAATGTGTGCGAAAATAGCGGGTAATAGCCGTTCACATATATATTTATCTCGTTATTGCGCGAAGCTTTGTGACGATAGACGCAAATACGGCTCCAGTATCATGATGCCTACTCGCTTAGGAAAAACAATATGAAAAAATATTGATTGCCCGTGTTGGTCCCGGGCTCCTTTGAAGAATAGGCCAACTGCCGTTCTGCCAGGCAGGCCGTAAAAGGCGACCGATTGGTTATACGAGTCACTACCATCGTGACTACTAGGTGGTAGAGTTCTGCATTGTCTCGCCCGGGTCTGGTACCACCGCCTTACCTATTCCTGCCGTAATAGCGTCAGTGCTTGTTACTGTCGTGTTCCGGTTTAGAGGGTAAGGTAGCCGGTAAACTTATGCATGAGGCATTAGACCTCGCCACAAGATAGCAGCGCACCATTAACACTATGTGTCTATAGGCGATGGTTGACTCTTTCCATCAGGAGACCCATCTGCTTGTTTGCTATATTATTGTATAAATATATATATTCATTCGTTTTCTCTTTATTGAAGACATTGTAGCTATTTGTCTGCTGTAGCTAACATGTCACGCATGATTCGACGATGGAAAATTTTTTTAAGTGTAAGTGTGTTTAAGTGTAAGTGTAAGTGTAGTATTTATTATATGACTAGCTGCAGCGCGCAACCCGCTGTACTATGTACAATCCCGCGGAATCACCTTATTTTTCCGGGTTAAAATGTAGTCTATGTGCCATCTACCTATATGCCAATTTTCGTTCAAACCCGTTCTGTAGTTTTTATCATATATATATATATAATTACAAACATCCATCCATCCAAACATCCTAACTTTTGCATTTATAATATTAATATAGAGTTTGTGTGCAAACCAAGCATTTTCATAAGAAACGAACTGAATCTATGATAATTAAGTGTACATTGTAAAAAGTATATTTTGCACAATCTTTCGCCTTCTGGATCTCCGGGAAATCGTAGGGTTTCATTCGTATCTTATTATTTTTATACAACAGCGATTTATTTTAAGAAAATAAATAAATAAATCAAATTTTCTATTTCGTAGACAATTTAAATCATAATTTTATGCCTTAATTAAACGAGTAAGCGAAGGGAGAGAGGTTGTATTATACATAATATAAAAATGCAAGACGGTTCCGTTAGAGTCGGATAGTAGTAATTATAAATATTTGTTAAGCAATAACTCGAGTGTTGTTGGTCGGAAAATTGTGAAATTTCGTAAGCAAATAAATGAAATTCAAATATTTTTTGGAACATGAGCCAAATCAATCTAAAGGTTACCAAGGTGTAAGGGTTGTGAGTCGGGGTTTGAAACTATAACGTTATAATTATGCCATCCCGAGTTTACCGTTCAAACAAACCGCTTGGTTCGGGAAAACTACCGTGTTTAAAACTTTTATGTATACAACACAATTAATAAAAGAACTTTACGAGCATTAATTCTTATAAATATAATAAATATAAATAAATATTCACGGGACAAATTACACTTACTGATCTAACTCCAAAGTAAGCAAATTTTTTCGCCGTGTTGGTCCCGGCCTCCTTTGTAGAATAGGCCAACTGCCGTTTTTCCAGGCAGGTCGTAAAAGGCGACCGATTGGCTATCGAGTCACTACCATCGTGGCTACTAGGTGGTAGAGTTCTCCACTGTCTCGCCCGGGTCTGGTACCACCGCCTTACCTATTCCTGCCGCAATAGCGTCAGTGCTTGTTGCTGTCGTGTTCCGGTTTGGAGGGTAAGGTAGCCGGTAAACTTATGCATGTGGCATTATACCTCGCCACAAGATAGCAACGCACCATTAACACCTTTGGTGTCTATAGGCGATGGTTGACTCTTTCCATCAGGAGACCCATCTGCTTGTTTGCTATCTTATGACATAAAAAAAAAAAAAAAAAAAAATTATTTGCTTGTTATGGGTGTTAGTCAACGACACTAATACATAGAAATACATATATAAATACTGCAATATATTTAATGAACACCCAAACCCGGAAATACAAACATTTATGCTCATCACACAAATGCTTGTCCCCGTCGGGTAACGAACCCGAGCCCCGTCAATTACGTAGTCAGGGTCGCTAACCACTTGACCATCGGGGCGGTATATTTTAATTCTTATTTTCGTAACCTAATTCTTTTTCCCCCATGTTGGTCCGGACTCCCATTGTAGAGAACATCTGCTATTCTGTCAGTCAGTTCGTAAAATGCGAACGTTTAGCTGTATTATTAATAATTAACGGGATCTTACCGCAATTATGTGATGTATTTATTATTTTCCCGATATTTCGGCGCTGTTGCAAGCACCATGATCACGGGTGAACTGAAGTATCGCAGGTAGTTGAACTATTATGAGCATACACAATACAAAACAATACATCACATAATCGCGGTAAGATCCCGTTAATCCATACTAATATTATAAATGCGAAAGTAACTCTGTCTGTCTGGCTGTCTGTCTATCTGTCTGTTACGCTTTCACGGCCAAACCACTGAACCGATTTGGATAAAATTTGGTAGAAATATAGTTTGAGACCCAAGAAAGGACATAGGATAGTTCTTATCCCGGAAATCCCACGGGAACGGGAACTATGCGGGTTTTTATTTTAGAATTTTTTCCACGCGAACGAAGTCGCGGGCACAGCTAGTTATTAATAATTCTGTTCAAAAAAGCCGCGAAAGCTTAAGAGTATACGTTTAGCTGTATTATATACCACCACTATAACTACTAGGTGACAGAGTTTTGCAATGATTCGATAGGGCCCGTTACCGCCGCCTTTCTATTTCTGCCACAATAGCGTCAACACTTATGACTTTCGTCTTACGGCTTAGAGGTCACAATATATTTGTGTATTACCAAATATATTGTGCTACAAATTCTTTATAAGCTATTTACAATAGTATATAAGACAAAAACGATTTATTTTATCTTCAAATTGTTCAGTTTTTTTTTATGTCATAAGATAGCAAACAAGCAGATGGGTCTCCTGATGGAAAGAGTCAACCATCGCCTATAGACACCAAAGATGTTAATGGTGCGTTGCTATCTTGTGGCGAGGTCTAATGCCACATGCATAAGTTTACCGGCTACTTTAAACTCCAAACCGGAACACGACAGCGACAAGCACTGACGCTATTGCGGCAGGAATAGGTAAGGCGGTGGTACCAGACCCGGGCGAGACAATGCAGAACTCTACCACCTAGTAGCCACGATGGTAGTGACTCGATAGCCAATCGGTCGCCTTTTACGACCTGCCTGGTAGAACGGCAGTTGGCCTATTCTTCAAAGGAGGCCGGGACCAACACGGCGAAAAACAGTTCCAAGGAAACCAAAAAAAAAATATATGACGATGTTATAGCTCCTTTGTTATTTGTTTTCATACATTAATAATGTATCTTACTTTTTTCTATGTAGACCTACAGTGTAAATTTTATCAAAAGTTTGGTTCATAGTGTGTACTCATATTTATATATAATTATATACCAGTATATACTATACTGGTATATACGACATACCAGTATATAGTATACCAGTATATACTTCTATATAGTATACCACTATATACTGGTATATAGTATATACCATTATGTGCAACTGCACATACTGATACTTATATATTTTACCAATAAACAAATTACAGAAATAATTTATGATGAATATTTTTGTTAAAAAGTAGAAATTATACATTTTTATTTTTGTTACAGGTAAGTTCTTTTTGAAGCAAAACTGTGCCAGCCATCAAGAAAAAATAATTGAATACTTTTCTTAACAGGTACTCTTAGTATACAAATATTACATTACATGTAATTGGCAAGAGTTTAGTGTAAATATATAAATATATAGTTGTCGTAATAATCACGGAGTGCTAATAATGAATTAAACAAATGACAGTATCGTTGGTATAGTTTTTTACGTGTTCAGTACATAATGTATTATATTCGAAGTCTGAATGGAAAAAACTGTCGGTCTCAAGTATCACTACATTTTTCGTTACTAGGTGGTAGTGTTTAGCATTGTCTCGCCCGGGTCTGGTACCACCGCCTTACTATTCCTACCGCAATAGCGTCAGTGTTTGTCGCTGTCACGTTCCGGTTTGGAGGGCAAGTTAGCCGGTAAACTTATGCATGTGGCATTAGACCTCGCCACAAGATAGCAACGCACCATTAATACCGTTGGTGTCCATAGGCGATTGTTGACTCTTTCCATCAGGAGACCCATATGCTTGTTTGCTATCTTATGATATATAAAAAAAATACAAATAAGCTATAATCGCTTTCAGGTCGGTAAAATGCACCAATATAGATCACCACTCATTTTTCCAACGGATACATCACTGAATACACAAGTGATACAAAGGATACACCGGATATCAATATAGGAATTTAGTAAAGTTATTAGATAAAACTCTTTATAGATAATCGATATATATATATATATATATATATATATATATATATATATATATATATATATATGTAATTATAGTTTTAAATTTTACACTTGTACTGTTTCACAATTCACTAAATATATATAATATAAACTTTTTTTTATTTTTTTTATTTATTATCATCAGGGCCCTGATTATGCAGTGAAATGCGAAACCGGTTGGCTATTTAAATTTTAAAAAAAAGTATATATTACATATATTTAATGCATTGTGAAACATTACAAGTGTAAACTCGAGAACGGCTGAACCGATTTGGCTAATTTTGGTTTTGGATTAATTGTTGAAGTCCAGGAAATGTTGAAAAGGTGAGAAAATATAGAAAAAAAATAAGAGTAGTTAAAAAGGTAGAACAACGTTTTCCTGTTCAGCTAGTATAATAATAAATACTATTTATTTTAAACGAAACCCACATTTAAACTTCATAAAATACCAAAAACCACTTTATAAAATTTTATGCAAACTAACTCACCATTATACCCTTTCGCGTTTTAAATAAAAATTTATTGTTACGAGATAATTGTGTTTTAGAAAACGTTTGCAAGGCAGCATTTTGTAAAGTAACATTAACTCTTAAGTAAAGATCGTTTAAGAGCAGAGTAGCTTATTCCATTACCTTAAAAGTCAAGCTTGTCGTCCAAATGTAATATACTTTAGACAGCATTTCAGGATGGAATATTATTCTAGCTAAATTTGGACTTTTATAACAGTGCAAACCTATTTATTTATAAATTATATCACGCCAGTTCACTTCCAAGTTAGGTAGAATACAATACACCGAACATCTAAAAGTGTTATCGGTGCTCTACAATTTACAAATATTTGGCTGACGAAGTGATTTGTGATATCTATTTCTGTATTAATCAAAATAAATAAATATTTTTTTTCTGTACTTTTATCGCCTCGGTGGTCTAGTGGTCCGGGGTCGGAGTTGACCCCATGAGCTCCCGGGTTCGATTTCTGGGTCGGGCAAATAAAAAATATGTTTTTTCAGTTTTCTGATAAAAACAACGTTGCTCAAGATTGGAATGTGCCCGGTTGGCGATAGGCTTGCCACCTACCATATTGTGGGACCAAGTATCTTCGACTAGTCGTGGTTGCACTTGTTGTACTTCTGCCTATCTCTTCGAGGATATGGGCGTGAAGATACTTATTTAAGTTGTTTCGGGCCTTCTTTGCAGAATAGTCCATTTGTTGTTCTACCAGTCAGTTTACAGAAGGCGAATGTTTGGCTATACGGATCACTACCATCGCGAGTACTAGGAGATAGAACTCTGTAACATATCGCCCATGTCCTGTGCCACCGCCTACCCATTCCTACTGCAAAAATATTAGTGTTTGTCACGATCGCGTTGCGGTTAGATCTTAAATCTCTTGTCAGGTCTTAAATTTATATGAGTGGTGTTTACACTTCGCCATATACAACATCATTAACGTTTTTGTTGTCTATATGCATAAGTTGTTTGTTTGCTATCTTATAATATATAAACATATATCTTGTTATTTAAAAAAAATGTAAATATTACTTGTTATGATGACGACCGCCCGTTGGTTGAGTGGTTAGCAAATCTAACTACGAATCAATGCGGCGAACTTAAAAAATTCGTGTATATAATATGTATATATAAAGCTGCTATTAAGATTAATTGAAATATACAAAACCTAATAAAACTAAAAAAAGAAACAGAATTAAATTTTACGTTGAATAAAATAAATAACAAGTATAAATAAGAATTCCTGAACATGCCACAGCAAACTTGAAGCATTATTCACGGAGATATAATTATAATTCGTCTGAAAATAAAGTGAACAAGAAAAAAGATAATTTACTTTTGAAGAAATATTAAAAATTTCCTCTTAGGCTCGGCGCAAACGGGCTATCAACCACAGTCGCTTGTGGCCAGCGGTAAGCAGTTTACAAGCTTTTTGAAATATTTTATTTTGACTCGCCACACACGCGTGGCGGGTGGCGTCAGCTCACTGCAGCAACAGTCCGTGATTTGCGACTGGTTGCCGCTACATATCACACGTGTCGCCATCGTTGCACCACTCCGTTTTACTGTTTAATATGCACAATAGTGGCGACAACAACGTCGTCTAGTTATGTGAATATACCATACCTAAGTGAAGAGATGCTTGTTCAAGATGCCTAAAATGCCTACTTTTAAAATAAAACCTCTCTTTTAAAAAAAAAATTATGAACAAATCATATTTGTTTTATTCTTATTAGTATCAGATAGCTAACTCTCTCCTCTGTCCTAACTTAGCTTATGATCTCGCTAGGCAGTGAGTGTGCGTTATCGATGTTATTCATACAAGTCATGTTCGAAATGCGACAAATTGCAGAAAATTTAATGTACGTATTTGAGAACTATGCTAAGTAGAAGTCGTGTTCCATTTAGTTTACACTCAATTGTTCAAGCAAAGTCAAAATAACACAGCACTGCAGCGTATACGTTGTGCATAATATACATTCGCAACCAAAAGCCGTAACTGTCATGAATTCTATGGCGCTTACGCTTTTTATTTAATAAGCTTTGACGTAGGTGCAGTTCATGGTCTACATTTTAGTGGAATACATTTAGCGTGGCGCATACCTTGTCTAGTACGTTAGTACAAAGAAGTCTTTGGCAAAAATGCGCGAATTTTTAAAATGCTTGTCTAAACCTCAAAATGCCTGTCTAATGCGGCAAATGCCTGTTAGGTGGTAACTCTAAGTACAGGCAAACTTTTTGTGTCGACGTTCATTGTAAGACTGCAAACCAGAGCGAGGGTTTCTGGATCTCTGGGCTTCTGAATTTCGGTAGCTATCGTGCACTACCAAAACAAACGCGGCGGTGGCGCGCGACAACTACCGATGTCTGCAGTCGATGGCTCGTTTGCGTTAAGCCTTATATGAAATAAAAATAACTAAGCATAGTACAAAGATACGAAATGAGATCTAAAACATTCTTATAGAATTACTTGTCAGTCCGCTCGGCTTCTTTTAGCGGATTATCGATGAATACAAAGTTGTTAGGAATTAAAAATATTTTCTTCGTCTCTAAGAGATGTAAAGTGACACTTGACAGACTTAAATTTTATTTAGTTTTACTTTACGAACAAACACAGCATATTTAAAAAAATTCGTTTTCTCCGTTTAGATTTAGGCTCTTTAAGAAGAACTACCACCGGCCAGGCAGTTTGTAAAATGTGAACGATTTGTCACACATGCCCCTATTCTAATTAATATGTCTTACCTATATTTTGTATTTTTTTATATCATAACTTTTTTTATTATTATTATTTTACATCATTAGATAGCAAATAAGCAAATGACTCTCCTGATGGAAAGAGAAACCATTGCCTATATATAGACACTAGATATTAAAGATGGTAATGGAGCGTTGCTATCCATGTGACCGGATGGCAAAGCCATATGCATAAGTCTACTTACCTCACCTTCCAGAGCGAAATATAAAAATGATAAGCTTTGACGCTATTGCGGCAGGAAAAGGTAAGCACTGCCTTACCTATTACATATACTCAAGACATTGCGGCGACCACTTTCTCGGCTAATTTAGTCATTCGGTCGCCTCTTACGACCTACCTGGCAGAACGGCAGTTGATCTATTTTTCAAAGGGGTTCTGAACCAACACGGAGAAAAATACATGAAGATATGTATTTTTTATTTCAAAATATGTGTTGGTCCCGGATTCCTTTGAAGAATAGGCCAACTGCCGTTCTACCAGGCAGGTCGTAAAAGGTGACCGAGTGGCTATGCGCGTCATACCATCATGACTACTAGGTGGTAGAGTTCTGCATTGGTTCGTCCGGGTCTGCTACCACCGCCTTACCTATTCTTGCATCAATAGCGTCAGTGTTGTGTTCCGGTTTGGAAGGTAAAGTAGCCGGTAAACTTATACATGTGGCAGAAGACCTTGCCACAAAATAGCAACGCACCATTAACACCTTTGGTGTCTTTAGGCGATGGTTGACTCTTTCCATCAGGAGACCCATCTGCTTGTTTGCTATCTTATGATATAAAAAATATCCAGATTGGTAAAATACAAACATTTATGTTTATTTTAGAGTAATTAATTGAGCAAACGAAGCAATCTTCGAACGAAACGAAAAAAACGAAAAAACGAAGCAATCAGCGCAAAACATTTTGATACGATCCTTAATATTAAGATTTATTTATAACCCCGTTTTTATAAAAACGGGCTCATCGCGAGGCTTAATCGTATATTCAGAATTCCGCAAATTGCAGAAATCATATAATAGGTAGTAAAAAGCGGTTGGAATATATTCCTTTATCAAAAATTAATCAAGTGCGACCATTTTAAAACACAATGTTTATTTCGGAAAGATTTGGTTGAATTATCCCAGAAAATACATAAATATTATTGTATTGTTTTGAATTTTGTAGCTATTTATAACTTTATAACACAGTACACAAGTAAATGGTTCCTCTGATGCAAAGAAACAACCATCACTTAAAGACACAACTATATAAATGGTGCTTTGCCATTCGTGTGGCGAGGTGTTAATATCAACTGTATAAATTTGCTGCCTAGCTTTCCCTCCAAACTGTAATACGAGAATGAGAAGCATTGACGCTATTGCAGCGATAGGAATAAGTAAGGCGGTGGTACTAAATACCCGGATGAGAGTTGAAACTCTACTACCTGGTAGTGACGATGGTAGTGACACTTACATAGCTAATCGTACATATTTAACGAACTGCCTAGCAGAATGCCAGATAGTTTGTTCTTCACAGGGAACCCCGATTAACATGGGTTTGCTTGTGAAAACCTTTGGTGAAAACAAAATAACACTCTCACTCACACTAGGCAACATTTTATCTATGACTAGCTGACTCGGAAAACGTTTTTCTGCCTTTTTAACTACTCTTATTTTTTTAAATATTTTCTCACCTTTTAAACCTTCCCTGGTCTTCAACAATTAATTCGAAACCAAAATTAACCATATATATATATATATATATATATATATATATATATATATATATATATATATATATATATATATATTACAACATTTATTGCAAGTTGCTGTTCATTTCCACTTCAAAAAAAGAAATGTTTGGTTCGAGGTTAAAAAAAGAAATGTTTGAATTGAAATGATATGAATACTTTTATTGTTATATTTTTGTCAGAATGACTATTAAAATTATATATGCGAATGTAAGTTTGTTTGTTACGCTTTCACCCGAAACTACTTAACCGATCATCCTGAAACCTTGTGCACATGTACATAGAAGTAATATAGGATATTTTCTATTTTAAAAAAAAACTTATTTAATGGCTTAAATGCGAGCGTAACCACGGGTAAAATCTAGTACGATATATCAAATATCAATCGATACATAAATAGTATATCAAATAAAATTCTCTGTAAATATAAAACCAAAAAACTAAGAAAATTCGAAAATAAATAAAAAGAAATATGTCCTTCGAAAAATTATTAAATATAAAAACATTTTGCATTGTTGCTACGTGTTTAAATACATAGAAACGATGGAGAATTATTTAAGTAAATATTTTAATTGTAAAATATGCATATTTTTATATGTAATATTTATGATTTGCTGACCCGTGCAGGCTGGTGGTTTTTTCGGGCTCGTTTGAGGAATAGGCAAACTGCCTTCTGCCAGGCAGGTTGGTAGAGTTCTACAACGTCTTGCCCGGGTATTCAACATCACTGCTCTACCTATTCCTGCTGCAATAGTGATAATAATTGTCATTGTCGTGTTGTGGTTTTGAGGGTAAGGTAGCAGGCAGACTTATGCATGTGCCGTTACCATCCCTCTACAGAGATAACAATTTACCACTAACGCCTTTGGATGCGATGGCTTCTCTTACTATCTGGAGAGTTATTTGATTATTTGCTTGCAAATAATATGAAGAAAAAAATAATTGATTGGTCTACTTGCACCAGATATGATATATATATACAAGACTCTTATGATATATATAAAAAATCGAATCACCTTTGAGAGAGCCCGCTACGCGTATATGAACGACATGTCATCCCTATAGTATTACGTACAAACTTTTATCTTCTATTTTAGCCTCTTAGGGGTTGATTTCGAAAAAAAGAATAGCTTATGTTTGACCCTGGATTTTCGACTATCTTTATGCGATATTTCATTAATATCGGTTGTTCGGTTTAGCTATGAAAACACAACAGACAAACAGACAGACAGTCTTTTCCAATTATAATATTAGTATGGATTTATCGCCTTTTATTAAGAGGTAATGTTTTAGTTACCTCTCAATAAAAGGCGTATAAAAATAAACTAGTTACGAAAATATTATTTAGCGTTTATTTTCATAGGTATATGAAAAGAAACTCCAGTAACTAGGTAATATTTTAGCATTACTTTAAGTGCTAAGTGGTCCCGCAATCGGCATAAAATTTGATATCGCTATCAAATTCATTGCTATTTCCGTGCAATAAGAATTTGTTATGTATTTTTACAGTCGGAGCTATAATCGAATAATATATATAATATTGTTCGATTAATATTATTATATATATTCTCCCCGTGTTGATCCCGGGCTCCTTTGGAGAATAGGTCAACTGCCGTTCTGCCAGGCAGGTCGTAAAAGGCGACCGAGTGGCTATACGTGTCACTACCATCGTGACTACTAGGTGGTAGATTTCTGCATCGGCTCGACCAGGTTTAGTACTATCGCCTTACCTATTCCTGCCGCAATAGCGTCAGTGCTAGTTACTGTCGTGTTCCGGTTTGGAGGGTAAGGTAGCCGGTAAACTTATGCATGTGGCATTAGACCTCGCCACAAGACAGCAACGCACCATTAACATTTTTGGTGTCTATAGGCGATGGTTGACTCTTTCCATCAGGAGACCCATCTGCTTGTTTGCTATCTTATTATATAAAAAAAATATCCAGATTGGTAAAATACAAACATTTGTGCTTATTTTAGAGTAATTAATTGAGCAAACGAAGCAATCTTCGAACGAAACGAAAAAAACGAAAAAACGAAGCAATCAGCGCAAAACATTTTGATACGATCCTTAATATTAAGATTTATTTATAACCCCGTCTTTATATAAATTTATATAGATATATATTATATATATATATATATATATATATATATATATATATATATATATATATATATATATATATATATATATATATATATATATATGTAGCTAGATATAAATCAATTGCTGTTCGTTAGTCTCGTTAAAACTCGAGAACGGCTGAACTGATTTGGCTAATTTTAGTTTTAAAATTTTCATGCAGGTTCAGGTTAGGTTTTTTTTTATTCTTTTTTTTTATTAGGGACTTGTGTCAGTATGGCGATTATGTCAGTCCTATCCGATTAAGCAAATCTTAGGTTAAAGAGATGGTGGGAGGCAGCGCTGTTCTAGGCTTCTTTTAACGAACTTATGCACATCAAGTGCTGACTCCGATGATATAAAAGGCTTAAAAGGTGAAAAAATGTAGAAAAAAAACGGGAAAGTAGACACAAAGTTGGCAGAACAACGTTTGCGAGGTCAGCTAGTATATAATATAAAAATTAACATTTCAAGCACATTTTTAGGTACTTAATATTATATATTAAATCTAGATGGTGACGAAGAAACGTTAAGTATATGTTATGTAAAACTGTGCAGATAATAGTGCTTCAAGTAAAAAGATTTAAATATTTAAATTAAAAATAACTAATTTACGAGAAAGAGCTAGTAATATCATAAAGAAGTTCTTAAGTAGTTTGAACAAAGAATACAATCACTCCAGTTGACATGGCTTTCGCCAAACTCCAAGAGTAATTTGCACAATTTTTCGCAATAAGAACAAATTGAAATGGTTGCTTGCGTATAAAAGCAAAACGAGGTCGGCCGTTAAAATGATTCATTGGCTCCAAATTGAATTAGTACATTAATTAGAAGCTGCATATACATGAAGTTTGTTAAAGTAAATTATTTTGAATATTTTTATAAATGAATTTTTGAAGATTTTCAGTGACTAACGTTATAGAAAAGCGTTGTTGGAAAATTATGTTCCTCGTGGTCCTTTTTGAAGAATAGGCTATCTATTTTCCTTCCAGGCAGTTTGTTAAAGGTCGAATGATTTGCAAAATATGCATGTTAACATCGTGACTACTAGATGATAGAGTTTTGCAACATTTCATCCGGGATTTAATATCACCATCTGAATTATTTCTACCGCAATAGCGACTGTTTTTAAGACTGTCGTGTTCAATGTGGTATTCAAATCCACGACGTAGATGACAACGCAGATTTCAGAGCAGAGAGATGAATTTCAATCAAATCCCTTAGGAGAAAGCAGAAAAAACTGAGGGCCATACATCAGGATCTCTTTAGATTTGCCTTAATTCATCTTCATTCAGTATCTTTTTACAAACACGCTGATCATGGAAACTTCACTTAACCTTCGGACAGCGCCCTATCAATTTGATCATAGTACGTCCGTCTGGGTCTCTACTTCTTCAGTACCTACATTCTTCCATATTCGTATTTATTTTATACAGGGTTCATTTCTAGACGGGGACATATATTTGCGTGGAAACTATAAACCTTGTATTACAGAGTCTCTCTGTTTATTCAAGCACCACCGCTCTATCTATTCCTGCCGCAATAGCGATAATAATTGTCGTGTTCCGGTTTGGAGGGTAAGGTAGCCGGTAGGTTTATTCATGTGCAGTTACCATTCATCTATAGTGATAACAATGCACCACTAACGACTTTAGAGGCGATGATTTCTCTTTCCATCTGAAGAGTTGTCTGATGGTTTGCTTGCGAATAATATGAAGAAAAAAATAATTCTTTGGTCCCCTTGTACCAAACTAATTTTTTCGCTAATCTATTACAATTTAATAAATCTTTTAATATATATTTTTTTCTAATCCATTAAAACTAAATAAATGATTGAATATACATCATTAAATAATATAAACTTATAAAAGAAGCTCTACGCTACTACGAAGTTAAAGATACATCTCAAATGAACGCTACAAATAACTCATTACGTTACCTCAAACATGCTAAATGTACATCAATGCTCACGAGAGGTGCTAAAATTCTCTTGTTTACGCTTTCCCATTTTTAAAGTAGTGTTGCAACATTTAGTGGTGATACCCAAATTATTCTAAAGGTGTGTGGGATTCTTCTGTGTGTCCAATTAAAAACAATTATTCTTTTATTTTAAAGCATGCTCATTGTAAGATATCATATCATAGAATAGCAGACAAGCAGATGGTTCTATTAATGGAGAGAGACATCAAAAATGAAAAGGGTGGTGAGAATAAAATTAACACGCACAAGTTTATATTCAATTGATTCAGGCGTTTATATTTTATCTTGTAAACCAGAACACGAGAATAATAAGCAGTAGCGTGAATATGGCAGGAAAATGTAAGGTGATACCCAAACTTAGCTAGACGTTATGTTAGCAACTGCGCTTAATGAGAAATACTAGCCGGCCAGGTATGGCGCACCTGTGTGATTTATGCACCTGTTATTATGGGATAATGACGTCATTGTAAACAATAATAGATAAATATAAATAGGGATGGTATAAATAGACGGGAATAAGATATTTTCGGGTTATTTTGATTCTATTGCTTCTCAAGGGCGTTACTCTGTCCAAAAATTATACTATGCGAGTAAAAATGATTTAAGAGTTTCATTTGGCCAAACTGCTTCTCGATTACACTGGCCTGAGACTGTACTCGTAATCTTGTACTTACTGTGTGAGATAGAAAATGATTTAACAATCTATACACTATAAATTCGAAAGCCTGTCTGTCTGGTACGCTTTCGCTGCTAAACCGATTTTCATGTTTTTTAGCAAGGAGATAGTTGAAGACCCGGGATCCTTATGAGGTGGATATAGGTGAATAAAAGTTATATAAAAACTTCATATACCTCTTAAACTGTACATTTTTCAAAAACATATTTTATTTACGCGATAATAAACAGTAACGTAGCGTTTCTAGATCCGCTCTTGAGACAATAAATTTACGTCGTTCCATTTGTTGGTCCCAAAAGTTTGCCTGTTTCATTGTGTACATTTTAACTCTTGAAAAGGGTTACGTCCATGTTAATGTCTCACGGTACAGCGACTTTGTTGTGAAGTTGAGGTGGCTATTCTTTGATATTATGTAGTGCTTACAAAATCATTAATACTACAGAGTTCATGTGGTCTGTGATTAATACTATCACATAAATATAAGTCTATTCTATTATATAAATCTGTAGTGTCTATACCATGACGTACTAAGTAAACATTTAATAATCTTCTGAATTATGTACCGAAGCATTTAACGTCTTTGCGTCTCACTCTCTGCGATCCCATCTTCTCTTTCTTACTAAAATAAAAGAAAAAGAGGGAGAGACCTCAGAAGGTGACAACAATTTAGCGTTTTATACCAGATTTAATATAGCTTCATAATCTGTTCATGAATATTTTGTCAAATTTCATGATAAATAACTTGTGGTACGGCTCATCAGTTTTCCCATTTTGATCATTTTTGTATGTCTGTATGTTTCGCTGTAACTCGAGAACGGTTTGACCGATCTTGATGAAAGTTGGTATAGAGTGAGAACACGTAATTGCGCAAATAGTGAGCGAATGAAATTTGTCTGTTTGCGAAATGAGATGAGGAAGTTTTATTATCACATTGTCAATCTATACCACTAATAAGTCTGTTTTTGTGTTGTAGTATCTGTTTTTCCTATATTTTTTTTATCAAATTTAATGACATTTGCTATATGTCATAAATTTTATAATTCTGAAAATAAATTTGTAACCGTTTGTTATATATATATATATATATATATATATATATATATATATATATATATATATATATATATATATATATATATATATATATATATATATATATATATATATATATATAGCAAAAACCAACCAACAATAAGTCTGGCTTTTGTCGGCCAGCTCGTAAAATGTGGAGGATTGGCCAAACATATCACTACCATTGTGGTAGATTTCTGCAACGTCTGGCCCGAGTTTGACGCCACCGCCCGCTTTAACTATTTCTACCGCAATGGCTTAGGGCTTCTCACACTCTTGTTCAATTTTAAAGAATTTTACGCCCATATGTCCGAAGAGGCTGGCAGTACACCCACGATTAGCCGAAGATACTTAATCCCACATTGTAAACCTATTACATCCTTGGCAAGCCTATCGCCAACCGGGGCTTCACCAATCCCGGGCAAGGTCGTTTTTATTAATTAACTGAAAAAACACATTTTTGAATTGTTCGACCCGGGAATCAAACCCGGGACCTCACATGGTCAATACCGACACCAGGCCGCTAGATCATAGACACACGTGTCACTGACATCGCGATTACTAAATAGGAGCTTATGTTCAGCAACATTTCACCCAGGATTGCTACCACTGCATTAATCTTCCCAACGCAAGTCGCTAATTGTTACTGTCGAATTCCATTACAACGATAAGATTACCTTTGCAGAACTGAATAAAACTAATGCCTGTAGCATTATATCCTTGCCACACAAATAGCAACGCATTATGAACATTTTTGATAATTAATCTGTAAGCGATCGTTATGTCTTTCCATTGCGAGAACCATCTCTGCCTTTGCTACCTTGTGATACCAAAAACTTTATTAGATTCCAGATTATTCGTGTAAACTCCACTTAGTAAAAGTTATATGGTTTATTAAATTAACAACTAATAAAATACAGTATTTGCATGCCCGTATCCCCGAAAAAACTAGGCAGAAGTACAATAAGCCTAACGCTAACCGGGCTTAAATATACCATAATAAAATATATAATAATACTTCAGCTTTATTTTGACACAACAATTTAGAAATGGATGGTCACATATACTCTTTTTATATAATTATGTTTGTCTACGATATTGACAACATTCGGAAAAACCTTGGGATTTATTGCTCGTCATATCAATATCTCTTTGTCTCAAAAGTACGTTCTCGTAAAAAATAACTTATATTATTTATATTGTAAAAGCACAAATCTATCTATGTTTATTGAAATACAAATCTCCTTTTATTTCCTTCAAACTTTTTACTTACAGTCTTAAATAATCAATGTTTCCATCGGATTCTCGTCCCCAGGCTCTCAGCTAAAGTATTACTGTCCGATATCATTATCTTTCGTATTTTCATTTACATTTCAAATATTTATGACGTACTTATATCTTGGAAATGAAATTATGACAGAACTTTTGTAATTGGAATCGTTCATTTTATAAAATATTAAATAAATATACATTTTTGTGAGTTTCAGTTTGATTGAAACTCACGAAAATTTAATTTGTATATGATGAAACAACCCAAGATTATTCATCATTACCTTATGAGGGATTATTTATATCAGTTTTAGTTTATTTCTTACACTGATGGCAGATGGCATAGCGGTTAGCCTGTTCAGTTCGGCAGCTACGGCGTTACGGTCATAAATGGTAATACCAAGCATGGGCAAGACGGTGTAAAACTCTAACACCTACTATAAAATATTAGTGCATATAGTATTAAAAAATTCAGAAGTAACAGTAGTAGTAGTCTCGGATAAGCATAAGCATGCAACTGTCAATTCCGGTTATCAATAGAAATAATCGATAATCATTATCAGTTCGGTAAAATGCGCTAATAAACTAGACCAAAATCGGTTGATTTTTGAACAAAAATTAGTAAAAAAATGTTTTTTATATTACTCCGAAATTTTTCAGCCTATAGATTATTAAGTATAGAGTAGTTAAGAAAATATATTAGAGCTCAAAAATTGCGTCGAAAACTATTCCAAACATCAAAAACGATCATAGTCAATCCAAAATATACAGATTTTCAAAAAGGAAATTACTGTCATTTATAACAATCTTTGGATTTTTGAACTCTGAAAAAAAATCATGCTTAGGTGTAATTTTTGTTCTTTGGAGCTTAAAATATCTCAATCAATTTAGCGGGAAGTTTCAGGGATGGTCTGGAGGATCAACTGGCTTACAGGTTTTTTTATTGTATCTGCAGGCATACGAAGAAGTGGCCAACCTGGTAAAAATCAGACGCCATGCCCATGGATATTCGCAACACAAAGGTTAATTGCAATGCTATGCATTCGCAATTAACCTTTTATAGAGGGTCAATAATATTATTATTGGCCCTTCTCTTAAAACTTCCAATATCGAAGTTACTCGGAAAAACCGTATGACGTAAGCTTTTCCCATAAAAAGGTGCGAGCAAATCGAACAGTCGTGGATAACCAATTGTCAATGTGATGTGGATGCAATCTCTCACGACAGCGTATGATGTCAGGACGTGGATGCCAGCACTAAATTAAATAGATACGGTACAACACACATAAAGATTCAATATCCATTTGGAGGCTAAGTGGTTCAAACCCGCAAGATTGTTGATAAACTGTACCACTCTGAGTTGATTTTTATCAAATTGGAAGGTTTGATTCCGAGGTGCTGCAGCCCAAAAACGCGAATAATACTCTATGTGTGTAAATTGCGCTTTATCTATACATATAATAAAATCGTAGGAAAGTCAAAACTGTACATTGAATATTTTTTGAAAAGAATACTTGGGGCGTGATCTACAATCGATATCGAAGCCAAAAATATAGATTTTAGAATTTTTGTCTGTTTGTCTGTTTGTCTGTGTATATATGCGGGGTAAACTCAAAAAGTACTGGATGGATTTACTTCAAATTTTGCATGAATATTACTAATAGGTCGGGTCAACATATAGGCTACATATTATCACGCTATCACCTAAGGGGGAGGTGTTGTGCGGAGTAAACGAAATCCGCGCGGACGAAGTCTTGGGCAACAGCTAGTAATTTATAAATATATGGCCAGACGAGAAGTATGGTCTAGCACGATTGAACACCCAGTTTCTTTGATGTTAACCTCCAAATGATTACAGAACTGACGTCATTTGCTATTTCCATTAAGAGTAGTCCAGTGGTGTTAAATCTGGTGTAATGGCCAAGTTTTGTTTGACTTCGTCCAATCCACAGATGTTTTCTCAGTGTGAGCGTTGTATGCTGCTGCATCATTCAACCACATTTGTCTTCAGTTGCACCATATGGTGGCACTTCACATGGCTATTTGTGTTCGCTATTGGAAGTTTGTTGTATTTGGAAAAATATATGACATTCAGGCAAACATGCAAATACGACCATCCACACATGGCAGTCACATAACATAAAAACATTTGGCACCACCAATATTATGGATGTGTTTCAACTTGCAGCGAGTTTTTATTGTTGTGTTCATGAATTGACATGTGCTATGCGTAAGAAAATACAGTCTATTTTTATAGGATTCATTCATATAGGTACATGAATTAATTTGATACTATTCCAGGAATTTTAGCACTGTTTCATTGTCCCAATTCTTTTACAATATATTTGTTCCAGTTCTCGTTTACAGCACAGATACAATACAATATAATACAATAACTCTTTATTGTGCACCAAAATATATGACAACATTATAAGTTACAACATAAAAATAATACAAGTAAGATACACAAAGGCGGTCTTATCACTAATAAAGTGATCTCTTCCAGACAACCTTTATAATAAGGATAACAATATACTAGAAAAAGTGGTGCTAACCACAAGATAATTTATAGTTTTTATGCTCTTAAAAAATAATAATAATAAAAGTAACATCCGGTTATAGTTACACAGAAAAGCAAAACAAAACAAAACAAATAAAACAGTGGTAATACATAAACGTAAATAAGAAAAATTAAACAAAGTTACTAGGTACATAGAAAGTGACGTTTGACCATACTTTTGAAAGAGTTTAAACTTGGCGCCTTTCTGATATATACTGGAAGAGAGTTCCAAAGCGTAACAGCTTGTGAGGTAAAGGAACGACTGTAATAAATAGTGTTCTGCGTTGGCACTAACAGGGAACGATTATCAGCCGATCTAAGATATTTGTGCTGGTTGTCACGGAAAATGAATCTTTCTTTCAAATAAGATGGAGATTTCAGATCATAGAGAGTGGAGTATAGCTGTAAGAGAATATGAGTATTCCGACGAAGATGAATAGGCAACCACTTGAGCTTGGCACGAAATTCGGAAACGTGGTCATATTTGCGCAGACCAAATATGAACCTTATACAAAGATTTTGAAGTCGCTCAAGTTTATTGATCTGGTCTAAGGAGAGATTTACATAACTAGTGTCAGCATAATCTAAAATAGAAAATAGTAAGGAATCTGCCAGCAAAATTTTGGTAGGAATGGAAAGCAAATACCTAAGACGTTTTAATGAACTCCAGGCACTGAAAACTTTTTTACTAAGCTCCTGGATCTGCTTAGTCCACGATAAAGTATTATCAATGTAAATTCCAAGATTTTTGACAAAATCGCTGTAGGGGATAGTGACGCCATCAAGCTCTACTGCGGGCAAATTACTCCAATTAACTTTTTTAATTAGCCCGGGACTACCAATTATAATAGCCTGCGTTTTAATTGGATTTAGCTTAAGACCAAATGATTTGCACCATGCATCGATATTCGCCAGATACAATAATACTGTACGTCCATACAGGTCCACAGTGCGTCCGCTTCTGAATGGCCATTGTATGGATGGTTTGTTTTTGTATTTGCTTATTTGACTCCTTTGATGTGCCCCAAGAAACCGAGTAGCTCACGGTAACGCATATTTGGTCTTGACCTTATTTGTCAAACAGGCAAATAAAGCCAACATATTAGCAAATAAACTGTTCACGCATGGAAATTGTTTGCCAAATGCGCCAAATACACAAATGTAAACAGCCATATGAAGTACCACCATTATTGTATGTGTTTAGTGTATGTATAATGTACTATTGTTATATTATGCTTTTAAATTGGATCACTATAAACTCTCAAAATCTGTTCCCATTTATTGAATTGACTAATTCGATCGGTACTCTTCGGCAGACTGGATTGTTTCATGCAACATACGGAACCGACAATAGCTTTTTTCTCATCATTTTAAGACCATTAACATACCATTAAACAACAGTTCATCTGCTGCTGTATTTTACCTCAAAAAACAACCATAATATTTTTTAGAATTGAATTCGGGACCATACGACTTAAGCCAAACAAGCGAACCGCTAGAGACTGGACTAGGCTTATGATACATAATAATGTAAAAGCCTCCTGCACTGACCAATATCACTGAGTAGTGTTTTATTCTATGAATTATTTATGTACAGATATATGGCGGTTGCGTTGTGACTAAGATATAGGGATATTTTTTTACTGAGGACATATTCTTAATTTTTAATGTCTAAAGGGACGAAAAAATGTTAAAAGCTTAAAAAACGCGTGCTTTTCAAACAAAAAGATTACGTAAGTTGTTAAGGTATTATATTTATTATTTAGTTATTAAATTCGAGTGCTACTCAAGCAAACTATTATTTAAACCCAAATTTTTTTCATGGACTAATAAGTTTACAGGTTTTCTGGATAACATCATTTTCATGAGACTATTTGCGTCATTAGGTAGATTGCTTCATGTTCTAGGTGTAACCTAATCAGCTCAGATTATGAAGTCCTGGGTTCAATCCCCGGGTCGGAAAAAGTGTATTGGAAGGTTTTCGATGTTTTTTTGAAAATCTAAAATCTTAGTAGCAGCTTGGAGTCTGGCGAAGTTATGTATTGCCCCTCTCGTGCCTCGGATAAGCACGTAAAGCTGTCAGTCCCAGCTACGGTTAGAAATAGTCGATAATTATTAATATGTCGCTAAATGCGGCGATGAGGATTACCACTTTTATAGACAACCGACAAACAGGTGAATCGCAGCGAACTGGAAAACCTACAGACGTTTGTTATACTCTGTTTACCCCGCGAGGGAACCGGGCGTGATGATACTTTTTAGCTTGACTACCTATCATGACAATATCGATGTCTAAATATGTGTGTGTTGAATCTCTACTTAACCTTTTAAGGATATAAGAAGTGACAATATACTTTTCAGGACTGCTTCATTTAATTTTTTGATAAAATAACACGAAGAACCCTTGATTATTTTGTTTTCATGACGCAGATAATATAAAATAATATTCCTGAAAATATAATAAAGTCGTATCTAATTCCAGGCCCAAAAATATCAGGGAGACGTACTCGTAACCTTAACAAAGGTCGAGGGTGAGATTATAATAACGACCCCAAACTTGCGCAATATACATTTAAATATGATTAAATTATAACAAGATCGTAAATCCCAACAACCAACAATATCATAAATCTCTGAACTCGTCTTTTTATATTAAAGGACCACTAATGGCAAGTGATTATCCTAATGGCAAGATAAAACCATCGGCCATGTATGGGCCACCATGATCAATATGTTAATGGTGCGTTGCTATCTTATGGCGAGTTCTAATGCCACATGCACAGGTTTACCGGTCCAGTCCAACCACATAGGTGTGGTTGGACTGGACCGGTCCATCATCACCACCGGGACCATCGGCCATGTATGGGCCACCATGATCAATATGTTAATGGTGCGTTGCTATCTTATGGCGAGTTCTAATGCCACATGCACAGGTTTACCGGTCCAGTCCAACCACATAGGTGTGGTTGGACTGTTTTTTAACTTTCCGCTACGCATGTAGGTAAGGAAGTTACTGATTTTGCCCGATTTGCGAAAATCGAGTTTTCACCAGATCTTCATGTTTTGAGGTCCTAGTAGCCTTTTCCCGACTATTTTCACCATGACGTCAGTATGTTTGTATGTATGTGTGTGTATATGCGTGTATGTAAACATTTCATTTCTTTTGAACGACTTGATCGATAGATACGCGGTTGATGGCATTCGATTGAATTCCCCTCAACTTAGAGTTCCTGAAAATTTTAGTCAATTCTGTCTAGTAGATTTTGAGAAATTTTGCCTGAATAAAAATGTTGGTGAAACTGTTTTTTTTTTTAATTATAACTTCCAGAGTTAGTGCAAAATATAATCAACTCTATTTCTCAAAAAAACTGGATTCACTGCATAAATTGCATTAAAATCGATTTATCCGTTCGAAGGTTATCGTTGATAAAAAAGTTGAAATAATGACGTCAACACGTCTGTTTGTGTGTGTGTGTGTATGTGTTTATGTAAACATCTCATAACTTCTGATCGGTATGACTTGATCGAGCACGTTTTATAGCATTCGATTGGATTTAGCTCAACTTAGACCTTCCTGAAAATTTGGACCAATTCGGTTCTGAAGATTACAATAAATTTTGAAAAAACATCAAAATAAAATGGCGAAACACTATTTCTTAATATAGCTTCCAGATTAATGTACCGATTAAGTACAAAGTCTAATCACCATTTCTTAAAATAATGCATCCAATGCATAAAATGCATCAAAATCAGTTTATCCGTTCGGGAATTTTCGTTGACGAAACATTTTGAAAAAAGGGTTTTTTGACATGACTTCAAGGTTTTTAACTAATAATTTTTTGACCTTCTAGAATATTTTAGTTCTTATAAAACTACGTCAAAAATCAAAATCGAATCAAGTTTTCAAAAGTTACGGCTTTTCAGATTTTAATATTTTGTTGTTTACAGCAAACATACGTTATATTTTTAAAATAACTGTCAGGCTAATAATACGGATAAGCTAAAAATCTAATCAGCTTTTTTTTTCTCTAAAAACTGCGTGAAAAATTGTGTAAGTAAATCAAACTCGATCGTTTTGGGGTTTTGTCAATAACGAAAATTTTAGAAAAACATTTTAGACAATTTTCAGCTCATAGATTGTGTAGCCAAGAAAATATTTTAGATGTGAAAAATTGCGTTGAATGCTATTCGAAAGAAAAAAATCGATCATCATTTCTAAAATATATAGCTTTTTAAAAATGAAATTACTCTCATTAATAACAAAATTGGGTTTTCTGAACTCTGAAAAAAAACTTTGCTTAGGTATAGTTTTTGTTCATTTGAGCTTAAAATACGCAAGGTGGTTGACCTTTCCAACATTTTTAAATTATTTCCAGATTAATGTACCAATTAAGTACACTATCTAGTCAGCTCTACTTCTTAAAAAATTGCGTATAATATCAATAATGTAAATTGAACGCAATTTGGAAAAACGGTTTATCCGTTAGGGAGTTATTATTAAAGAAAAATTTGGAAAAAAGTGTTTTTTCAACATAACTTCGAAATCTTTCAACCTATTATTTTTGATCTTCAGTGATATTTTAGTACTAAAAAGACTACATTGAATGTCGTTTCGAAAATTAAAATGGAATCATATTTTTAAAATTGTTTTCAGGAAAATATACAGATATATTTAAAAATCTCTTATAAATAAAAGAGCTGATCTCTTTTAATTAAAAAACTACGTCAAATACCTTCAATTGGATCAAAGTCGGTTGATTCGTTCAGGTTTTACCAAAGAGGAACATTTTTTTTATTTCTTCGACATTTTTTAACCTATGGATTTTGTAGCTAATAAAACGAGTTTGCGCTCAAAAATTGCGTTAAATCCTATTCCAAAGATCAAAATCGAGCATCATTTTGAAAAACATATATCTTTTCGAAGATTACTAAGTAAAATCTCTACAAACTTTAGGTTTTTGAACTCTTCGAACAGAAAAATCTATGCTTACAAAGTACAATTTTTGCTTCTTTAAGTTTAAAATGCCTCAATTAGGCGGGAAATTTCAGGAAAAGTGAGCAAGGTAAACCGACTTACAAATTTTTTATATGATTTTCTGGCAGATAAGAAAACAGGCCACCTGTTTTCTTGTCAGTCAGCATGCTGATGGGTAAGGATAACCAGTGTCCATATCTGCATCATAAGAGATGCGCTACTTACATTAATTTGTAATGTCACATGTATAACTTTACTGGCAAGGTAGCAAGGTAGCTTCGGATGTTGGAACCAGCGCATTCTGGTGTGACGTGGTGGTTTCCGTTCTTTTTCAATAACTCAAAACCGTCATTGAAATAAAGCAATAATATGAAATTGTATATACCGTTGTACTGCGAAATTATTAGCCTTCTTAATTTGAGTCCCACGATTATGGAAATAACAAAAAAGCTCAGTAAGAATCTGTACAGTAACATTAATAATTCAGAGTGTACGCGGGCCATTTTGATCTTTTTTCAGAGAAAACGTTGGGGCTCAAATAAAAATTTTGTTTGAGCAGACGCCGCACCGGGAAAAATGTTTCGCTTAACTTTTATTTCAAGTCTAGATGAGGTCTTAAAGAGGACCGATTTTATTGAAACAAAATCAGACGTTGTGTTCGAAAACTTCGATTTAGTTAAATCTTTAAACAATTTTTGGGCAGTTTAAAAAATACAACACGAGTTTTTATATCAATAAATAAATACGCCGTATTGGTCTCGGCCTCCTTTGAAGAATAGGCTAACTGCCGTTCTGCCAGGCAGGTCGTAAAAGGCGACCGATTGGCTATCGAGTCATTACCATCGTGGCTACTAGGTGGTAGAGTTCTGCATTGTCTCGCCCGGGTCTGGTGCCACTGCCTTACCTATTCTTGCCGCAATAGCGTCAGTGCTTGTCGCTGTCGTGTTCCGGTTTGGAGGGTAGGGTAGCCGGTAAACTTATGCATGTGGCATTAGACCTCGCCACAAGATTAACATCTTTGGTGTCTATAGGCGATGGTTGACTCTTCATCAGGAGACCCATCTGCTTGTTTGCTATCTTGTCATATAAAAAAAAAGTATTCACGGGACACATTACACTTACTGATCTAACCCCAATGAAAGCAAATTATATGCTTGTGTTAAGGGTGTTAGTCAACGATACTAATACATAGAAACACATATATAAATACTAGAATATATTTAATTTCCCAAATCCCAAACCCGGAAATACAAACATTTATGCTCATCACACAAATCCCCCTCGGGGATCGAATCCGAACCCCGTCGATTGCGTAGTCAGGGTCGCTAACAACTCGACCAACGGGGCGGTCAGAATATATTAAATATCAGTCTGACAAAGATTCGACACCACTGAGTAATATTTAGATAATTGTTTTTGTTTTTAGCTTATGCGTTTAATACAGACGGCAAACAAACAAATTGGTCTCTTGATGGAAAGAGAAACCATCGCCTATAGACACCAAACTTGTTTTAGGTCTAAAATAAATTAAAATAATTTAATTTGCAATTTTTCGCAAATTTCATAATTGTGTTATCGCTCGCGTCATAAAAAAATATTTGTAATGTCACCGAAATAAGAAAAGATATGTAAGGAGTGTGAAAAATTCACCGAAGATTTAGGAAATGCAGAAAATCTAGCATAGCAATGATTCTCTCATATATCTACAAACATACCTACACACCGGGATGTCTTATCACTGATCTCTTCCTGCCGCGTCAATACTTGTCACTGTAATGTTCTGGTTTGAAGAGACAGTTACAACACATATCACAATGCGTTTCTACCATAAAAATATCAACGCATTATTATTAACTAACAGTTACGCGTGACTTCGTTCGCGTATCCAAAAATATTACTTTCCTTTGCTGGCGGATAAAAAAGCAGCCTGTGTTACTCTCGAATAGTGTAGCTATTTTAGTTTTTGAGATTAAATCTAGAGATACATCTAGGAATACAAACGACAAATCGACTTTTTTTTCAAACATCGATATATCGTTTATAAACATCGATGTTTTAACATCGATACTGAAATCCCAAACATCAATGGTGTATTTTTCTTCATGAGCGATGTTTTATGAACGATGTTTTATCATAGCGGCCTCTTCGTGGTCAACATACACACGTAAACATATATCTCTTTTAGTCACATGGCCTTTGTTTTATTGGTTACCATATTATAGAAATCAAAAATAGTCAAAATCAATGTATCGTTTATAAACTTATATTGTTAACATCGATGTTTCACTTTAGAAAAAATCAATGTCTTAATATCCATGTTTTTACGAGCGATGTTGCATCCCTATCTACACCTGTGTGCTAAGTGTGAGTTTTTCTTTTCGCATTCGATCGTGAGCGCGTTTCGAGTTTACTAGGAATTTGTATGTGATTTGTACAGCGCCACCTAGTGGTAAACTGGTTTTTCACGTTTACCACTAGGTGGCGCTGTACAAATCACATACAAATTCCTAGTAAACTCCAAACGCGCTCACGATCGAATGCGAAAAGAAAAACTCAAACTTAGCACTCTGTTTTATTGCTTTCTTAAGGCTACATCTCTGTTGCGTAAAACACACAAATACATAATATACACAGTTTGAACATATTCAAATTATTAGAAACCCATTCTCACGTTAAATCATAATGGAGTATGTAACAAATGTACACACAAATCTACACATTCACAAAACGTTGCATTAGTAATAGTGTTTGCAATGTATGTATCATCAATGTGAACTTTTCCATATTTCCGTGACAAAATTTGATATTTCTATCCATCTTTAAAATACAAACACGGTTTCTTTATCCGTGCTGTAATCCATTAGACAAACGAGTTCTGGGCTAGCAGAACAATACAATGCAATGAGTAATCGACAGCGCATCTGCTGCATTATGGCTCACAAGTATTACCGATAATAAATCATAGTTTTTATGTATCCCAGCTATTTATTTTATTTGGAATATTTTGATAAATTTTATACAAACTTTGTACAAAAAATATATTTATTTGCTCTGTAGTGAACTGGACCGGTCAATAGGCTTTTCTATCGGGCATTTCGTAAAACACAAAGATTGGCAAAAATTATTTACTACTATCGTTACTGCTGGTGAAAGATTTCCGCAACGTTCGTCCAGATTCGGTATCAACATTTTGTTTTTTAACTTCCCGATACGTATGTAAGGAAGTAACAAATTTTTTGCCCCGATTTTCAAAAATCGAGTTCTCACCAGATCTCCACGTTTTGAGGTCTTAGGAACCTTTTCCGACTATTTTTACGATGGCGTCAGTATGTCTGTATGTATGTATGAGCGTTTGTATGAGTGTATGTAAACATCTCATAACTTTAAAACGGCTTGACCGATCGCAACGCGATTGATGCCATTTGATTGGATTCTGCTGAACTTAAATTTCCTGAAAATTTGAACCAATTCGGTTCGAAAGATTTTGAGAAAAGTGTTTTTTTTCGACCTAACTTCGAGACTTTATAACCAATCATTTTTAACCTCATACAATATTTTAGTGCTTAAAAAACTACTTTAAATGCATTTTCAAAATTCAAAATATATAAAAGTTTTTAAAATTTACAGCCTTTCAAATATTAACATTTTGTTGTTTACAGCAAACTTCAGGCTAATATACAGGTAGATTTAAAAATCTAATAACTACGTCCAATACCGAAAATTGGATCAAAATCGGTTGATTTATTTAAAAAAAAGAGTTTTTTGACATTATTTCGACATTTTTTAACCCATAGAATATGTAGCTAAGACAACATTTTAGAGCTCGAAAATTGCGTTAAATGCAATTTGATAGATCAAAATCGATCATCGTTCCCAAAATATACAGCTTTATAAAACTGAAATTTTTGAAAAGTTGTATTATAATTAATACAAAATTATAATACAGCTTTTTTTATTTATATATTATAACAAAATTAAAATTTTTCTAAAAAAAAACTATACTTAGGTACAGTTTTCGTTCCTTTGAGCTTAAAATACTTTAATTTAGCGGGATTTAAAAAAAACAGCCAAATAACTTATTAAAATAACAATATAAATATGAAAAAAGCCAGTTATACCAAAGTGCATATTTACCTAAGTGTGCAATAAGGAGGTTTCTAGCATATACATTAAAATCACGGAATTATAGTTAAAAAGTATATTGGTTTTGTGATTAAATTCAATTACTTAGGGATGTTCTTCAGTCCCAACAACTTGATGGAATTAATGTGGCAATTAAAAACAAATAAAATGTGTCAATTATAAGATTAATAATTATAAAAGTGACTTGGGTTATATAATAGAGGTTAAATATTTTTAAAATATAAGTAAATAAATAAAAATATTGCTGTACAATTTACACGATTTCATTGAACACCAAAATAAGAATATTATTTGCAAATATATGGTGTTCACGAGCGATACTAATGCATTAAAATGTAAGTATAAATGCAGATCTATAATATCATTAGATGACTTATAAAACTCACTAAGTACCTACAGTTTTGGGTGTTGAGTTGTAAATACAATGTAGTTTGACGAATTTAAACCTTATCTTTATCTGGAAAAGTCACGAATTCATTAAACACATTTTCTGATGATAATTAGATTTCCTGTCATACAATGATAATATATTATAATATCCCAAATTGATAATTAGAAACATTTATGTTGTTTACATCAATTATCATCAATCTTATCGATTAATCAGTCAGGGTCACTAACTACTCGATAAAAGGTACAGTCTATGCAACGCAAAAGAGTAATTATTTCTAGATTCAGTCACGCTAGTTTTTAAATAAATTTGCGGCTTATAATATTTGCATAATATTAATGGAATATGTCGACGGTGAAAAGTATTAAAAAATGTGACTAATTTCTAGTATATATTATTCCCGTGTCAGCAGACAAATTAAACCAAATAGCAAATATTATGTTGATCCCACAAAAACATGCAGATATGTACAAGCTTTATGAATTGCAAATACACATAAACCGACGTACATTCAGATGAGTTCAGGTGCTCCGTGCTTTTATATCGTTTTATCGTTTACGTTGTTCAAGCGTTCTCCATGTAAACGAGCACAGATGGCGCGAATGTCACAACACGCCATTTTGTATCATTTGCATCCGTTAATGCGATTCAGCGCTTTTTTTTATTTCAATACGAAATATACGTTTATTTTTGTGTCGCTTTATACTGGATGGTATATTTAATGTAGCGCTTGTTTTATTGTTTTATTAATTTTAATTATGCTGCGGCTTCATTTTGTTTTTATTTGTCTTTTGCATGACTTGGAATTTATGATTCAGTTCTATTTGTGACGGTAAAATTAAACATTAAACAACTTATTTTTCAATTTGATTCTTAGGGTCCTAACTCACCAGGATGCTACGGCAACGTTGCCGGCCACGTATTCAAACAATTTATATTGAAACTTATGAATTGGCAACGTCATTTAGTGAGTTAGTCGCCAAATATTTTAATATAAACTGTTATACTGTAATTGATGGCCGGCGATGTCATCATGGTGCTCCGATGAGTTAGGGCTCTAATGATCGATGAATGACGCTAAACCAATATTACACAAACATAATTTAAACGCAGCAAATCGCAAAAATCTTCTTTATCTCTGATACTTTGGATAAGATCTTAATAAAATTGATATAGAACCAAATGGGAAGTATATCCTCTCATTTAAAAAATAAGTTTTTAAATCGATTAATAAATGAACGACTTCTGAGGTAACAAACATATTATATAAAAAAGCCAAATAAAGAACTTTCTTCTTTTCGGAAAGTCGATTGAAATATAACTGCGTAGATAGTCGATGCTAGTGATGTATGTGCGCAGTTATAGTAAATTGGTAAACGATTCGTTAAACATCAAGCTATACCTTAGAAAATTTAAAAAGAAGCTACGTATCAAAGGAAAAAAATGCAAGTAACTTTTCTTAAAAACAAATATTATTTACATTTTGCGTACATTTTTTTATTAGAAATTTTATTCCCATTTACGACAGTAAGTATATTTTATTAAAGATACGGTGTTTTTCTTTGACAATTACAACTGCTGAAATAGTGCCTATTAAAATGTGAAAATGTTTGGTTATTCCGTTACTCACAAAAATACAGCGTGTGAATTGTAAGTTGTAAAATATTTTAATTTAAACATTTACATGATCATTATAAGTACCAGCAACACAAAATATTTCAAAATATTAATGCATTACATAAAGTTCAAGACAATCCGGCCTTGCTTCTTTCACAGTCACATCTCTCTTCATGAAATGTTGGTTTCGTAGACACTTGGCACCAGCAGCAAATAAATAAATATGTATTCTCTGGACAAATCACACTTACTGATCTAACCCCAAAGTAAGTAAATTATTTGCTTACTTTGGGGTTTGCTTATTTTGGGGTATGCGTGTTAGTCTTGCAACGTCTTGCACGGGTATTTGGTACCACATAGTCCTGCCGCAATAGGGTCAATAGCTGTCATTGTCATGTTCCCGTTTGGAGGGTAATGTAGCCGGTAGACTTGAGCGTGTAGCATTGCCATCTCACCACACGGATTAATAAGTTTGGTGGTTGGTAACACACCATTAATATATTTGGTGTCTACAGGTGAAAGTATATTTTTACATCAGGAGAGTCATCTGCTTGTTTCCTATATTATAAAAAATACGTATCAAATATCTGTCAGAACATCTTCGTGCGTGCTCCAGAGGCTGTAGTTTCATTAATTTCACTGTAAAAGTTACGTTGACTTTCCCTTTCTCGGAACAAACGAAGAAAATAATACAATTATCTTTCCAACGTTTCTCTACAATTCTAGGTAATAAACCAAGTCTAGCCAAGTAAATAGCTCTAATGCAATTTTGTTTATCTTGATTAGAAAAAGCTGAAGCACAGTGCGATCTGATTTCGAAGCGAAATCGCTTGATAATGAATAGGTATGCCCCCGTTTCTGATTTTCCAGACGCCTTAGCAACGTGATCTATTGTTTATAACGTTTATTATTATTTATTTATAGCTCACGCGTGAACGTTGTATCGAGAAAATTTGAATGAGAGTTTTGATAGTATAACAAAGTAGTTTGAAAAATCTAAAACTGCACGCCGCACAAAAATTTATTTTAGAATTATCTTTACATGTAGTATACCTTTTTTGAGTAATAAAACGGTCTTACAATCTTTATTCAAATCAATACAGCTAAAAATCCCAATTAAAATAATTATAAACAAAATTCAAGGTAGCATAGACGTCGATCATAGCTTGAATTATGGGGACAAAATAATTATTGTCATTGAAGTTTATTTTGACCATGGAATTATAATTCATCCGAGATATGCAATTTGTTAATTAGACTTAACACATCAATTTGCAATCAGAAACTGCGCAGTATAATTTTGAAGCGAAGATTTTGTTCGATATGTTAAGTTTTGCGGTCCTAATAGCATAATGAAATAATTATTCTATTGTGCTAATAGTGCCAGATCCGTACATGCAGACATCCAGACAGACTAGCTCGGAAATTTATCTATACATATAATAAAATAGTAGGAAAGTCAAAACTGTACATTCAATATTTTTTTTAAAGAATACTTGGAGCGTGATCTACAATCGATATCGAAGCCAAAAATATAGTTTTTAGAATTTTTGTCTGTTTGTCTGTATGTATGTCCGGGGTAAACTCAAAAAGTACTGCATGGATTTACTTCAAATTTTGCATGAATATTACTAACAGGTCGGGTCAACATATAGGCTACATATTATCATGCTATCACTTGCGGGGGAGGATCAGTGCGGAGTAAACGAAGTCCGCGAGGACGCGCAACAACTAGTTTAATATTTTTTTACAATAAATAAATTATATCTTTTAAGAATATTAAACACGTTAAACAAGTATATTTTCTTGACATACGTGTATTTTTATTATTTCAATAAATAATATAAATACATTTTTAATTCACGAATTTGCTTGTTTTCGGTTTTGCGGGAGTAGAGCACTAGCATGATGAGACGTTGAGGCGTGTCATAATGTAGTAGTTTTGTTTTTTTTGGGTCCCTTTTGAAGCCTATGTTTTTTTGTTTTACCAATTTTCTTACCTCATAAATAAATACCAAAATTATCAATTGTCTTACAGTTAGGCATCTCGTAAAAGACTAGAAAAGGCTAATACGTGTGAAAAACATCATGACTACTAAACAGGTGATAGAATAGGCTTATATTCACTAATAATGAATCGAACATATTGTAGTTTTTAATGATTAAATAGCTGACCCGGCAAACGTTGTTCTGCCTTTTTAACTACTCTTTTTGCTATATTTTCTCACCTTTCAAACCTTCCCTGGACTTCAACAATTAATTCAAAACCAATATTACCCAAATCGGGTCAGCCGTTCTCGAGTTTTAGCGAGACTAACGAACAGCAATTGATTTCTATATATATAGAAGATAAGAAGATTAGGATTAATAATATTTTTAAGACAAAAATTTTGTAAATATAGACTATAGAAGTGCTACGTCACACTATGGTAAAACGTCGTGTTGATGTTCTCATTCTTAAAAAACCACAGGGTATGTAATTTAGATATTACCAAGGAACTTATATACGATAACTGGAATTATTACGAAGCAATATTTGAAAAATAAAAATGTACTTTATTTCGTTGCTTATAAATTTGACATTTGTTTCGTACTTAACAGAGGGGAAGAACGTTCTGAGCAAGACAACGACAAGAGTGGATGCTGTCCCTTTCTTGCAATTGCCAGTGTAAATAAAACTATCTAATAGTAGATTTTTATATATTCGGTAATCGTAAAATCCGTTTTATTCATACACGGCGATAAATACATTAGCATAAAATGTATTGTAATTAACATAGCGAGTTCTAAAGTGTGCTTATTTTAATTATTACGTAATTACTTATGCAATGCAAAAACTGTTTCTCAAATTAGTAGAATTACTTAGTAGTAATTTGCAAACTACGCATGGCTCCACTTATATATGGTGATTGGCGCTTTATTTAGTAGAAAGAGACACACTCCACCCATGTCGTGGTACTCTTCGGAACAATTTTGAAGCGCGTGTGAATATTCCGGGTAGAATGTAACTTCCTTGGATATTACCACGTAGTGTTCTCACTAGGACGCCATAACAGGCCAGAGCGTTTTTGTGGTTTTTAATTTCAAATTTCGCAACTAATAGCAGTTATTAACGCCACTGCTATAAAAAATTTAAATGTACGTTATTTAACAAAAATGAATAGTTTTGGTTAATACACCTAATAAAGTAAAAAATTAAGCAGTTTTCCAAATTTTATCTACTAGCTTATTCTGCAATATTTCGGCCAGATTCGACATTGCTTATTTCGCCTTCGCTGCTTGTTACTATTACTAGAAGAATATACATATATATAGATATAATACTATCAGAAGAATATAGGTTGGAGTGTGGAGTGAGGCAGGGTGGAATTACCTCTCCTAGGCTCTTTAACCTGTACATAAACGCATTGATAGATGAGCTAAACAAAGCGGCAGTAGGGTGTTCAATAGATGGCCAATTTGTAAATAATATTAGCTATGCGGATGATATGGTTCTGCTGAGCCCATCGGTTAAAGCTCTTCAGAAACTGATTGCAATTTGTGAGAGGTATGCGATAACACATGGCTTAAAGTACAATAGTGTAAAGAGCGAATTACTTGTATTTAAGGCTGGCAATAAAGCTCCAAAGGCGGTACCTCCAATCAAACTTGGGGGTATGGCATTAAGTACTGTTAGCAAATTTAAATACCTGGGGCACTGGGTCAGCGCTGACCTCTCTGATGATTTAGATGTAGAGAGAGAACGTAGAGCATTGGCAGTGAGATGCAACATGTTGGCCCGCAGGTTTGCACGATGTAGCGCTGAAGTAAAAATTCGCTTATTTAAAGCATACTGCCAAACGTTTTACACGTGTAGCCTGTGGGCCAAGTGCACAAGTAGGGCGCTCAATGCTCTACGTGTTCAGTACAATAATGGGTTAAGGATGCTGTTGGGGCTACCTCGGTACTGCAGTGCATCTGGGATGTTTGCCGAGACCCGCATTGACAGTTTTCATGCGATCTTGCGCAAACGTGTGGCCTCGGTGATGCTGCGGGTACGGAATAGCACCAACGGTCTCCTTAACACCATATTACATAGAGTGGACTGTCCTGTGGTAAGGCACTGGAACGCATGTCACATGCGTTCCAGAGCGCTTATATTCAATATTAAATAAAAATTAAATAAATTAATTTAATAATGTAAATTCTCAATTGTAATTAATAATGTAAGTTTTATAATATTTTTTTTTATAATGTAATAATATCTGAACATTAGCTAATTTAATTTAATTATATTATTGTGTTAACATTATAAGCATGTAATATGAAATCTATGGGCATGGTACCTGAAATAAAGATTTATTATTATTATTATTATTACGTATCGATTTGAAGTGTAAGATAACTAGTCAACTTATGTTTGTGGCATCCTATCCCCACCATAGCGCTAGTAAAGAATTACTTACATCTTTGGAATTTATGAACTTCCAAACTTTAAAAATTTTCGATTATCTAATAATGTTTATATAATATACTAGCTGCAGTGTGCAGCTCATTGAAATATAAAAGTTTTTTGTGAATCCCGCGGTTCATCTAATTTTTTCAAGATAACAAATAGCCTATGTGCTATTCCAGGTTGCCTTCCGCCTGTGTGGCAAATTTCATTTAAATCCGTTCAGCAGTTTTTGCGTGATTGAATAACAAACATCCATTCATCCAAACGTCCAAACATCCAAACTTTCGCAAATATTATATTAATGTAGATTGCAAATCATTTAAAAAATCCATCATGGGCGCTGTCCACTTGTTTGCTATTATTAATGGATGATATTTTTTTAACGTGGTAGCACTCCTGCAACTAACTTCGCATTTTCTGTATCTCCCGTACCTGGCATCATATCTTTAGTAAACTATACTGAGACCACACGGGAAGTATAACCTCCCAAGAAAAATTAAAATCAGTTTATAAATATGCGAGTTCTGAGGTAACAAACATAAAATTACGGAGTAAGTATCTTCACGCCCGTAACCCCGAAGGGATAGGCAGAGGTACAACAAGTGCACCCACGGTTAGCCGAAGATATTTGGTCCCACAAATGTGATAGGTGGTAAGCCTATCGCCAACCGAGCACTTTCCAATCCCGGGCAAAATTTGTGTCAATCAGAAAACTGAAAATATTTTTTTTTGCCCGACCTGGGAATCGAACCCAGGACCTCGTGTGGTCAACGCAAACACCGGACCACTAGACCACAAGGCGACGAAAAATACAACCTAATTGATAACCTCCTCCTTTTTTAATGCATCTCTCTAATGAAATCTTTTTCAGAGACCTTTTGTTGAGTACGTTTGAATTATTTCTTCTATCTCTTCCTCTTTTTTTTCAGTTACATATACTTGAGCCATTTCTTTAATATTTGTTCTTATCATAGGATAAGCTGATATATTTGATAATGATGTTTGGGAAGTCGATTGAAAAGGAACCAATGTATAAAATCTGAAGACATCAAGAAATTTCATTTAATTATGCTTAGCCAAGATTAAATAATTCAGTAACCACTGGTTTAAAAAAAATGTTGTATCACTACATAGTATAAAACAAAGTCGCTTTCTCTGTCTGTCCCTATATCCCTATGTCCCTATGTCCCTATGTATGCTTAAATCTTTAAAACTACGCAACGGATTTTGATGCGGTTTTTTTAATAGATAGATTGATTCTTGAGGAAGGTTTTAGTATATAAAACTTTCCGATATTCTCACGGGAACAAAAGCTACGCGGGTGAAACCACGGGCAGGTCGCTAGTTTAAAATATTATCATCATGTTTGAGTTGTGAAAAAAAAGTTATAAAATAATAAGCAGACAAGTTATTTTAGAAGAAAATTGAAACCGTAACTGATATATTAATGGAGAATCGGATGTTCCACTTACACTACTCGACGTCTAAAAGCATAGCGTCTAACCGCCATTTGACCTCATCTTAATGAGCTCTTGAGAATATTCATCTTTTCATAACATTTGTATGCTGAAAAGTGACATTTCTTTTTTGATACTCAAAGCTTCTAAAGCAAGAATTATGTTTGGAATTACTAAGTTATATTTTTTGAGTCTCGAGGGATAATATAATAAAATCTAACATGCTCTTATTTTTATTTCAATGAAACATGAACAAAACCCTGAAATGAAGAAAAAATATTTACAATTTTTTTTGAAACAGTCTAGTTCTTATTTTAAAAACATTGTTATTTTCTACTGTAAATGATGTGTGTTGTGTGCAATAAAGTATATTATTATTATTATTATTATTAAATTAATTTAAAACTACACATATATTATAAGGCTGAGACTTATAACCAACTGGCACCGCAGAAAATGGAATGAAAAGTTCAACGCCCTGCAGCACCACATCAGCGACAGTGTCAGCAACGACACTCGGATCATCCATCCATCGGATCATGCAGCTTGATATAGAAGCACATCCGCCTCCATGGGAAGGACGCGACAAAAAAGACCACATCCTTGAGATGGCTTCATGGGCATAGAATAATAACGCATAGAAACCAAACCAACCCGCGCTATATTAGGCTATTTCAAAGAAGCCTGACAAGGCTTCTTACCCTGCGTTTACATATTCTAACCCCCCCCCCCACCTTTTGTCTTCCTACCAGGTTTCTCGTAAAAGGTCAGTGAAGACTAAACCTTTCAATATAAATAACAATAATAATAAATAAATATTCACGGGACAAATTACACTCACTGATCTAACCCCAAAGTAAGCAAATTATTTGCTTGTGTTATGGGTGTTAGTCAACGATACTAATACATAGAAATACGTAAATAAATACTAGAATATATTAAATAAACACCCAAACCCAGAAACACAAACATTTCCCCGTGTTGGTTCCGGGCTCCTTTGAATAGACCAACTGCCGTTCTGCCAGGCAGGTCGTAAAAGCCGACCGATTGGCTATGTGAGTCACTACCATCGTGGCTACTAGGTAGTAGAGTTCTGCATTGTCTCGCCCGGGTCAGGTACCACCGCCTTACCTATTCCTGCCGCAATAGCGTCAGTGCTTGTCGCTCTCGTATTCCGGTTTGGAGGGTAAGGTAGCCGGTAAACTTATGCATGTGGCATTAGACCGCGCCACAAGATAGCAACGCACAATTAACACCTTTGGTGTCTATAGGCGATGGTTGACTCTTTCCATCAGGAGACCCATCTGCTTCTTTGCTATCTTATGATACAAAAAAAATTATGCTCATCACACAAATACTTGTCTCCGTCGGGAAATGAGCCCGAGCCCTGTCGATTGCATAGTCGGGTCGCTAACCACTCAACCAACGGAGCGGTGTCAATATCATCATGACTACTACTTTTTAAACTCGTAAGATAACAAACAAATAGATGGCTCTTTTGATGAAAAGAGACAACCGTCGCTTATAGACACTAAAAATATTGATGGTGCGTTGCTATCCTTGTAGCTAGATCTTAATGTTACATACATAAATTACGGCTACCTTATGCTCCAGTGGTGGTACCAGGCTCGAGCAAAATAATACAGAAGTCCACGATGGTAATGACTCGCATACCCAATCGTTCGCTTCTTACGAACTGCCTGGCAGAACGGCAGATAAACAATTCCGCAAGAAGGGTCCAGACTAATATGAGAAATTTTGTGGTAAAGTTGTACAACATCTAGTCAGGTTATTCTTGCCGCACATCCACTGCTCTGCCAATACACTGCTTTTATATTGATAATTATGATATTGCTATTGATTAAGCTGATTTCTGTAGTGATATGATAAAACGACCTCAAGATACCTTGCGTCTGTGTGTTTAAGATGCTAAAATCTTGAGCGCAAGTTTTTGACTACCTTGTGAAAACAATGCTGGATACTAACATATATTACAATATCTTTAAAAAGTTAAGTACCACTCTTACTATCTTAATGTCTGGAAATCCATAACCGTGCATTTTTTGCGGCATTTTTTGCCTCGGATTTGTCCTTTGGTGATCCAATCACCGACGGGGATCTTTCCAAACGGATGTGTCTTGGAGATCTTTAAGAAAAGAGTTTACTTATTCTTAAAAGGCCGACAACAAGGGTGGTGACGACTTACCATCAAGTGCACATCCTACTCGTTTGTCCCTTCTTCTAAAAAATATTAAGTTGAATTCAAGGCAGCAGGAATAGATATGATAGTTGAATCTATATTATTTTTTAATATTATAAATGCGAAAGATTGGATGTTTAGATGAATGTTTGGATGGATGTTTGTTACTCAATCACGCAAAAACTACTGAATGGATTTGATTGAAATTTGGCACACAGGTAGATGATTATTTGGAATAGCACATAGGCTATTTTTTATCCCAGCAAAATTAGGTGATCCCGCGGGATTCACCAAAAACTTATAATGCAGCGGGCTGCACGCTGCAGCTAGTATTGTATACGTTACGTTATACAGGAAACAGATTATTATTTGTCAATGAATAAACTAAAGCTTACACATTGTGTAAATTAAAGTTAACGCGGTTAAGCCGCTATTAGCTTCCATTAAAACTAGCAGTGTTTCCCGCCCTTATTGAGTCGCTCGAGAACTCATTAATTTGCGTTTCTGAATAATTTACGGCGTCAAAACGTTGGCATTCTGTCCTAGAATTATAAAGCGTTCACATGGTACATTGTGGCTATTATTTTCAGCCACAGTATGTATAATTGCCATGCCAATTTGACACGAATTATGGCCACTTCATTTGATACAGTAATACGAACGGAAAGCGTTTTATTACTACTGTGAATGTATTTTAAGTCTTGTACGTAATTTTAACTATATAAGGCATGATCTTCATTAGATTACACTTAATTTGATTTATTTAAGCACTAGCTGACCCGCGCAGCTTCGCCCGCGAGTATATTAATAAATCGTCTAAATAGCTTTTAATAAAAATTTCGTCCCCTATTCCAGCCCTCCAGGGACTGATTTTTGAAAAAAAATTAGCCTATGTTTGACCCCGGATCTTCAAGTGTATCTATGCCAAATTTCATGGAAATCGGTCCAGCGGCTTAGCCGTGAAAGTGTAACAGACAGACAGACAGAATTTCGCATTTATAATATTAGTATGGATATGGATGTAGCATTAACAGTATGAACATTGTTAATGTTGCTAGCTTATAAAATCAACAAAATATTACAAATTCTAATTTCAATATTTTTTAATTTTAAACAAGTATCTTTACGTACGTATCTCCGAAGAGGTAGGCAGAAGTACAAGTGCACCCATGATCAGACGAAGATACTTGGTCCTACATTGTGATAGGTGGCGAGCCTGTCGCCAACCAGGCACTTTCCAATCCCAGACAACGTTGTTTTTATCAGAAAACTGAAAAACACATTTCTTTTAATTGTCTGACCTGGTAATCGAACCCGAGACCACATGTGTTCAAATCCGACACTAGATCACTAGACCACAGAGGCGTTTTTGAATTTGCAATCCTCATTATTTTATTCCAATTCTGAATTTTAACAAATTCTATAGCACTGAGGAATATAAATTGTTTGAGACGGAATTTAAATTTGGAATCTGGAAATAGAAACGTCTGAATTCATTAATTATTTAAACGTATATTTAAGGCAGGAAACATGAATAATAATATATATTTAAAGATAGAACAGTATTATGTATTTAAACTAATCTTCACGAGTGACCAGATCAATTAAATAACATGTAATAAATTTTTACGTTTGATTGTGGGACTATATGATCGATCATTGGTTATCGATCTAAGCCAATTTCGGGGCACGCTGATTACCCAGGGTCCAGGTATCAGATATGCGGGTCGCTTAGACTTTGACAAGATTTTGTCATTTACAAGTTTTATTATGTCATAAAATAGCACACAAGCAGATGGCCTGATGGAAAGAGTCAACCATCGCCTATAGACACTAAAGATGTTAATGGTGCGTTGATATCTTGTGGCGGGGTCTGCCACATGCATAAGTTTACCGGCCACCTTACCCTCGAAACGACACGACAGTGACAAGTGACAGTGACAAGCACTGACGTCGATGCGGCAGGGATAGATAAGGCGGTGATACCAGAATCGGGTGAGACAATGCAGAAGTCTACCACCTAGTAGCGACGATGGTAGTGACTCGTATATTCAATCTTTCGCCTTTTACGACCTGCCTGGCAGAACGGCAATTGGTCTATTCTTCAAAGGAGCCCTGTGTAACACGGAGGAGGTAATATTTATATTTTATACGAAAATATTTTTAGTTTCCAACGCCACAACAACAATTGATTTGAAACTTAAATCATTGGTTTGAACTAGTCAAACCAATCAATTTGAAATTTTGTATTTAGTTTGTATTTTTGAAGATCATGAAGTAACTCGAACTTACGCCATCTGGTTTGCTGGGATTTTTTTAGACGAACGTGAGCTGATGGTACCTATGTTTCATGTACGTTTGAACCATAACGGCCAATATTCGTAAACCGTGCGCAAAACATGCCAATAAATTCGAGGTTAAACTATTCCAAACGACTTGTTCTTTTTTCGTAAATGTTGTTACCTTACATATCTGATCCGTATTTATTTATATAATTTTTACCCTGAATTCTGTCACTAAAATATTATTATTGGTTTTAATAATACATTAGGCCAAACTTTCCATTTTATCGCTGGCAGTAGGCAGATATGACAAAGTTCCCAGTTAGGGTATTATGCTTTTATTTAGACATTAGGTTTCACAGATTTTTAGTATTCTAATTGCAAGTATAAAGTGCATAAATAATATATTATAATATAACTTGAGTATTACATTGCGGAACTCTACCATCTACTAGTCACGATGGTAGTAACCTGTTATGGCCATTCGTTTGCCGTTTACGAACCGCCTAGCAGAAATATAGATAGTTTAATCTTCAAAGAGCTTCTATCTTACGAAAAAAAAAATTGTGTGCGTCAGCTCCGACGCACGACTAGAGTTTACTACTTAAGTACGATTGTCAAAACGCACGATCTAGCTGCACTGCTCACACCAAGTTAGAAAGTTGCGCACCAAAAACGTAACGAGGTCATTCGTTCAGTAGATTTTACTCCTCACATTTTTCTCATACCGGGCGCCTTATATCAAAAAACCGATTCTTAAGGAGTAAACTCCAAAAACATATAATAGTAATTATAATAGTAACAGAATATGTTATGTTTTAAAATTCTTTCAATAGCTTAAAATTTTAAAAATTATTAAAATACACGAAGCTCATGTTATGTACGTTATATGTACATCGGAATGAGTTCGCCTATGGAAATACCGGCCGAAAGTTGCTGAATAACAAATTGTTGTGATACCACAAGCATATAACGAAATTTCCCCGCGAAATTCGCTGGCGGAATGATCTAGCTACCAACACGATACCGATAACTTTATCGCATATCAAATCAGTTTCAGCAAATCACAATAACACGAAATCCGTAAATTTTCGGCCGTGCCTGAACATTATTTGGTTGGTAGCTAATGTGGTTTACACGGATGTATAATAACTAGATTTACCTGGTTCTTTAACGTCAGTGCTTGTCAAAAATGGAACTAACGGATATGCGTGGCATAACATTTCAACCATCTTTTTTTCGTGTCACTTCCGTCGTGGCTACTAGGTGATAGAGTACTGCATTGTCTAGTCCAGGTCTATTACCACCGCCTTACCTATTCTGCCGCAATAACGTCATTGCTTGTCACTGTCGTGTTCCAGTTTGGAGGTTAAGTTATCCGGTAAACTTATGCATGTGGCACTAAGACCTTGCCACAAAGTTAACGACGCACTATTAACATCTTTGGTGTATATAAGCGATGGTTTTCTCTTTTCATTACGAAACCCATCTGCTTGTTTGCTACCTTATAATATAAAAAAATTCAACAACCCATTTCCTGTATCTCTGAAACCCTCCAGTAGATCTTCACCAGATGTAATAGAACCACACGAGAAGTATACCAAACAAGAAAATAATTTTCTAAATCGGTTTATAAATGACCGAGTTTTGAGGTTACAAACATAAAAAACATGCAATTTTTTAATTAAAATTGATAGCCTCCTCTTTTTGAAAAGTCGGTTGATAATAGTTTCGTCAAGTATCGTAAAACAATATCAAAATTTATTTAATCCCCTCAGTACGCTCAAAGAACTTCAATAGTTTCAACATCTGCGTACTTCGATACTCATCTTCGTACTCGCGCGTTAGCTAATGCAATTGCGTTCCTCAAAATGTAATTTCGACAATCAACGCCCACTTGCAAATCTTTGTGAAACATTTCATATTCACGAAACGTAGCTGTTTATTGTTCTTGATATGGGTTTATTACCGCGGTTCCCTAATATAATGAATTGGTAGTTAAATTGCCACATTAGCAGTATAAGGGATTACGAAATTTCCCTGTGTTGAAAGCTCCTTTGAAGTATAGACTTTCTGCTTGTATTTTTAAAATGGGCAATGAAATAATCACTCGTTTTCACAACTGCAACTTCTGTAAACCAGAATTAATAAAAGCTATTTTCAGGCGACCACTAGTTTACAAACTCAAAACTATAGTTGTCTTAGAGCCCGCAACAAAATAAAACAGAAATATTTATGATGAATATAAAAATACGTTCAGTTTTCTTTCTTTTAAAAGCAGGAGGTAGCAAGGATTCAAAGCATAGAAAAGCTAGGAAATGAGTTTTTTTTTTTTTAAAAATAGGTCTGGCATCATGGAAATATTTAATTATAGATCTACCAGAATAGCTTACTTAATTTTGCTTCCAGGACAATGCGACAAACCCGAACAGTCTGCACATATTTTCACAATGTCAATTATTTGGCTACGTTCACTTCACCACAGATAATACTGCTAATTGAATATAATAATGAGCAGTTTTACAATTTAGTCTAAAGTGTTTGCAAAACGAGATAAAAAATCTAAACGGTACTCTATGATTTACCGAATGATTACCGAATTATACTCACATTGTCAGTCAACAGAGTGACAGTCATTATACAGATAATGACTGTCACTTGTTTCTTATAAAAAACCGAAACCGTCAGCTTTTACAGCGTCAGCTTTTACATATATATTAAGACGCCATCACCACACTTCTAGCTACTTCTGAAACTTAGATTTTCAAGTAGATATAACCTACAAAACCTCGTTAGTAGTTCGTTCGACCTCCGAATCGATTGCTCTCATGCTCTGAGCTATATTGAGTATGGATGATAAAAGTATATCTAAACAGTTTATTCCTGCCGCAATAGCGTCATTGCTTGTCACTGTCGTGTTCTGGTTTGGATGGTAAGGTAGCCGGTAAACTAATGCACGTGGCATTAGACCTCGCCACAAGATAGCAACGTACCAATAATGTCTTTTGTGTCTATAGGCAGTAGATGGTTGTCTCTTTCCATCAGGATACCCATCTGCTGTTTGCTATCTTATGATACAACAAAAAGACGACCTATTTGTCAACCAATTTTATTCAGCCGTTTTTGGATGATATAGCAAAAAACAACATTAAAACCTGATAAATATCTCTAATAAATATCTCTAGACAAATTACATCAATTTACCTAACTATATGATTATTAGTCGATAATATTAATACTTAGAAATATACAAATAAATACTCAAATATATTTAGTAAACACCTAATTCCAGAAATACATAATATATTTCATTATGTTTATCACAGAAGTGTTTGCCCCAGTCGAGAATCGAACCTGTTTTCCATCGATTGCATAGTCATGTTCGCTACACTTGACTAACTGGACCAATAGAAGGACTAGAATTGTGTGACTGTACACTAGTACTAACCATTGTGTTTGTGTAGTAATTTAAACAGTTTTTACATCAGCTTTTAAATTAGTGTTAATTCGTAGACTTTGTGCTTCATGATTTGAAATTTCGTATATTTCAAAGGAAAATAAAGGCAATAAAGAATACGGTGAAAGGTTATATTATTCTAATATTATATTATTATTAGTATCCTCCATTACCATAAAATATATCATAGACAAAGGAATGTAACGGATGTAGAAATCGAATATCCTTTTAATGTCGAAATGGGCAGCCAGCCAGTGGACAATATATGACAAATGAACGATGATAAAGCTATACGTTTGTTTTTATTGCAGGTAAGTTATGGTGATGTTAACTGATTTAATCCAACTTTATTGTAAGTAAACTTTTATTTCGTTCAAATATATTGTTTCAATTTATTGGAGCTTAACTTAAAATATTGCACGCTTTGTGTTTGAGTTATTCATTTATAAATTTTCCATAATTACTTGGTTTTAATGAAATATTTATGGAAATTATTACAATTTTAGAATCTCAATGTAACAGTTAACCAAAATATATATGCTAATAATGTGTGAACAAGTTTTTCGTGTTAGAATTAAACCCACTAAAAACACTCATGTTATATAAAGTTATACATATGTTTTTTTTTTTTGCTACAACTTTAGTCATAATTATTTCATTTATTATACAAGGTTACTTGAAAGTGCGTTTTAATTATTATTGTAAAATTATTGCAAGATAATATAAAAATATTCGTTTAAAATTTTCCACTAACTTTTAATTTGGTTAAAAGAACTAAAATATTTTTGTTCGAATTTTGCGTAATTGAAATTGTATCCATGCGTTTTGTTCTATACTATTAATCGTCGGCACTTGGTGAAACTGCATTTTGATTTTAATTATAAAACACTTGTACTGGTTTCACTACATATATATTCTTCCAAATTATTTTAAGTCTACCGGTTTCGCGTATTAACGTTCCAAATTATTTAAAGTCTTCCGGTTTCGCGTATTAATTTATATAAATGTACCCACTACAAGCAATATTATTTGTCAATGTATATAACTGTCAATTGTCATTCTTGTTTAGCTATAAGTCCTGAAGATGCGTTAATACGCGAAACCGGTAGACTTTAAATAATTTGGAAGACTATATAAGTAGTGAAACCAGTACAAGTGTTTTATAATTAAAATCCATGCGTTTTGTTTTTTGTGTCGGATAAAAAGAAATTTTGATTTTTTTAAATTATTTTATAGTACTCAGTGACTTAAAATCACTTTTAAGTCATACTTGCGCGGAACTGAAGTATCCGATTATTGCACGCTATCCTTTGCTTAAACCACGCACTTTCTTACTTCACGGAATCGTAAATAAAGACAATAAACTATAAAATATATTTTTTTTAAACATACAAATAAGCAGAAAAAGGAGAAATATCATGTAATCATTCAAAAAAGCACCAGAAAATATTATAATACTAATTATATATCTCCACATTTATGGGTAATTTAAACTGTCAAACATGTATCAACATACATACCGGCTGAAATAAGCATTAAATAAATCAGTGTAGTATTTTCTTTTGTTTTGATAAATTTAGAGCAGTATATTAATTATACAATTTTATTTGAGGAAATTTGAAAACTTTTTTTAATATTTGGAAACCAATGTTTATTGAAACACGATAAAATTACATCAGTAATTAATACAAAAACATAAAAGTTTTAACACAATTTTTGCTAGCATATAACACTTGTACTGTTTCACAAAAAGATAATTAATTATATTTAATTTCCGACCGGTTTCGCTTACACAAGCATCCTCAGGGTATTTACAATAAACATTATACACTAAAATAAATTACACAATAAATACCCTGAGGATGCTTGTGTAAGCGAAACCGGTCGGAAATTAAATATAATTATCTTATTGTGAAACAGTACAAGTGTTATATGCTGGCAAAAATTGTGTTAAAATGGAGTTTCACCAAGTGCCGACGATAAAAAGTGTAGAATATATAAAAGTTTTAATAAGTAATATCTTTTAGAATATCTTAAATTATAAAAAAAACATTAGATTATGTTATGAACATTATTGAAATATTTTATATATATGTGAATAATAAATACAATCGCTCCAAAAACAAAATAAAAACGCATCACCGTAACTATCCGAATAAACCACACGGTCGACGGGTTTTGTTTGACAATAGACAGGATAGAGATAAAAAAAGAGAAGTCACTCATACTATAAAATAGTGTACGATACGTGGGACTTAATTAACCGATAATTGAACCGTGTGAAGTTATTGCACTTACTTCGCTCGTGCGCTAACTTCCCACGGTGCAATAATCGGCTACATAAGTCCCTTATCGTAACGTACTATTTAACTTCCCACGTTAAAATAGTACGATACGTTCCCCGGAGTGGGTTACGTATGTAGATAAGGAAGTTACTGATTTTACCCCGATTTTCGAAAATCGAGTTTTCAATAGATGTCCACATTTTTGACGTTATTTAATATTTTTATAATAACTTTCAGGCAAATACACCGATTGACTTAAAATCTATATAACTTTTTTCCTTAAAAAACTGCGTCAAATGCTATTAATTGGATCAAAATCGGTCAATTTGTTTGGGATTTATCAATGACGAAAATTTTATAAAATAATTTTTTGACATTGTTCGAAATTTTTTAACCTATCGATTGTGTATCTAAAGCAATATTTTAGATGTCAAAATTGAGTTGAATGTCATTCGAAAGATCAAAATGGATTATTCTTTCCAAAATATACAGCTTTTCAAAAATCAAAATACTGCCATTTTTAACAAAAATAGATGTTTGAACTGAAAAATCTATGCTTATATTTTTTACTCTTTTGAGCTTAAAATACCTTAATTTATTGGGAAGTTTCAGGGATGGCGCGTAGGGTCAACCGTTTACACATTTTTTTATTACATACATCGAACATATTATCGATTCTGAACAGCTTCTGAAAATTTGGATAGACCTTTAAAAGTAACCCCGTATATATAAACTTATTTTAACTTATTTTTAACTAAAATGTTCTTTTCAACCCATTTCTCAAAAAAGAAGGAGGTTCTCAATTGGTTTCTCTTCGCAATTCACTGCTTTAGCCAACGGCCGCCATCACATGTCACTTCATGTGCGATCAAGCAACCAACAGATGATACGTCTTAATGACATCTTTGCCCAATAGAGGAAAGCCATATTTTTGCGGAACCAATATTAATTATTTAGTACTCCAGCTAATTTAAGCTCGAAGTAAAGTGACAATCAATTAAAATCTGTTGTGGAACCAGTTACCGGCAGGGGTATTTCCGAACGGATACGACATAGGGACCTTCAAGAAAAGAGCTTACTCATTCTTAAAAGGCCGGCAACGCAACTGCAAGACCTCTGGTATTGCAGATGTCCATGGGCGGCGGTGATCACTTACCATCAGGTGCACCTCTTGCTCGTTTGCCCCCTCTTCTATAAAAAAAAAAAAAAAAAATTAAAATCGGACCTGCATTTCATCTTTTCTAAAGTTGATCAAAGGGCCAAAGTATCTGTTTGTTTTTTTTTTTTGCCTCACAACTAGATAATTATTAGCATACCAATCTGTAGAAATAATTTTATTTAGGAATAACTCTTATTTGCTTTTACATAAATTCGGTAAAATATATAAAACGGAGAATTCAGTAGACGGATATACCCGCGGGCAAGCCCGCAGACATGCCCGCCGGACTTTGCAACTATAGGCCGGACCACCCGCGTCGGTATTACACTTACAGACATTTGCACAGACCTCCTCCCAGCGGGTTTTTCCCCCATGTTAGTCCTGGGCTCTTTTGAAGAATAGGCTAACTGCCGCTCTGCCAGGCAGGTCGTAAAAGATGACCGAATGGCTATGTGAGTAACTACCATCGTGGCTACTAGGTGGTAGAGTTCTATTTTGTCTCGCCCGGGTTTGGTACCACCGCCTTACCTATTCCTGCCGCAATAGCATCAATGCTTGTCACTGTTATGTTCCGATTTCGGAGGGTACGTAGCCGTTAAACTTATGCATGTGGTATTAGACCTCGCCACAAGATAGAAACGCACACTTTACATCTTTGATGTCTATATGCGAAGGTTGACACTTTCGATCAAGAGACCATCTGCTTGTTTGTAATCTTATGATATATAAAAAAAAACTATTGTGACAAAATCCGGCGGGTCTGTCTGCAGGCTTGTCGCGGCCATGACCGTCTAGTGAGTTCTAGAGATACATAGGGTTTCAAATCATCCAGTTTTACTGCGTTTAAATTATTATTGCATACCAAAATGTTATTATTGATCTTCCAGGGCTTCAAGATAATATTTTTTTAATAATAATATAAATATTCATTTAAAACAGCGCCATCTATTAGTTGTACTTTCTTATATCAAGAATATTATTTTAATATTTCTCTGGCATCATGCCTTTATCTGGCAAATCTCAACGCGTTTTATTATACAAAATCCACTTTACTAGTGAATCCAAGAGTCCTTTTACCATGGCACACTGAACGGAAATAACGTGTTAATAGATTCGCGTCAGCTCAAGTACGCTGACAACTGAATCATCTATTTATGAGGGAAAACACCGGGAGTGTTTCCAAACGTGCTCTTCAATTTTCACGATTCTAGTCTAGTGTGTTTAATATGAATGCACGTAATTGTGAGATTGCATTTAGATACTAGTCTTTCTATTTCTGGTTTAAATGAATAAACGTTTGAAAAAGCATTTTCGTGTTATAGGACATATTCGGTGAGTACCAAAATCCCTGTCTGACCCCAAACAGGCTTATAGGTGGATCAATGACATCATCAAAAAAATGATTTAAAAAAAAGTATCTTCACGTCCGTATCCCCGAAGGGGTAGGCAGAGGTACAACAAGTGCACGCACGATTAGCCGAAGATACTTGGTCCCACAAATATGATAGGTGGCAAGATTATCGCCAACCGGGCCCTTTCCAATCCCGGGCAACTTTGTGTTTAACAGAAAACTGAAAAAAGACTTTTTTATGTGCCCGACTCGGGAATCGAACCCGGGACCTCATGTGGTCAACGCCAACGCTGGACCACTAGACCACAGAGGCGACAAAAAATGATTATTTTTACAAAAATAAAGATATAAGGTGAAATTATTTAAATTTGCTATTTTCTTCAAATTATGAGTTTTATGTGAATTTCGCGACGCTAGTAAAAAGAAAGACGCCAGTTTAACAAATGGATAAAACTAACCGACGCGACGGTCCGGACTACAAAGAAGACCCCAGCGGTACATTTATCCATATACATCCACCACACTTCATCCATGTCCGCAGTAAACACAAAAGCACATAATATGTGCTCACAATACGCGCTTCACTTCGGATCTGAAGGATCTTCAGGAGAAATAAGCACTACTCCACTCTACGAGAGTATTAATTACACTCGCGTAATGTTCGTTACTCTGTTTAATTATGGATTTTTGTAAACAACGCCTGAATCGGTAAACTTTTAAACTAACGCGTTCTACTATCATTTTTAAGTCTGCTCGTGACCACGGTCAATATAACTTGGCCGAAACGTCGAGCTTTACAAGTAAGTTCTATATATGTTTTATTTATTTTACGCGTTTTTGACCCGTTTATATATTTTTAAAAATGAATCGTTACAAATGTAATATTTTAAAACATTCCTATTTACTCTTCAATGTCGTTAAAAAGTTTGCGAATATTCTAAATTGAACCACACTAGCGGCGATGCGCGTTTGATATCGTAGCGGCTACGACACGGAGGTAGCTACGGTTGCTAAGGAACCGCTTTTTACTAACACTCACATAAGTCTCATCTTGGGTTGTACTGTTAAAAAATATTTATTTTAAATTGTAAAGTTTATTTATCAATATCCAAAAAATAATTACACATATATAATCGTATTACGTACTGAATAATGCATTTGGCGATCTGACTGGATTTTTGTTACACACTGTATACCACCAAACATACATGGGGCACACTAAAAGTTTTGCACTTCTAGCTAATCGGAACTATTTGAATTTCGAATGTTATATTTTTAAAACATTGCAACCATTCGATAACTATGTAAAGCTGTCGGTCTAAGTTATAGCTAGAATTCGTTAACAGGTTAATAAAATTCGATGGGGATCCCCACTTCTTTCAGTAGCTGACAAATGATACTCGTTGATTGAATGAATGAATGAATGAAATGAATTGATCGTGACAACTCGGAAAACCTATAGACATTCAGTTTATTCTGCTTCCTATAAGGGTACCGGCATGATGATACTATTTTTTGAATTTGATATAAATTCTTATACTTGGTTATTACAAAAATGAATAAGATCTATTGCTTTCCGCCATAGCGGAACTTGACGATATAACCCTATTTTTATAAATAGTTCGTATTTTCCTCTTTGATCTCCGTATTGGTCTGGGTTGGTTGAATAATAGACCATCCGGCAATCTGCTAGGCAGTTTGTAACAGGTAAACAAATGGCTATACATATCACTACCATCGTGACTACTACGTGATAAATTTCCGCAACGTCTTACCCAGGTGTTTGGTACCACTTTACGTATTCCTGCCATAATAGCGTCGATGCTTGTCATTGTTGTATACCAGTTTAGTGGTTAGTTAGCATGAAAACTTATGCATGTGGCATTTATATCCCGCTACACGGATAGCAACACATGATTAAGTTTCCATTTAAGATAACCATCTGCTTGTATGCTATCTAATTATATAAAATAAACTTTTCATTTATACTGAATATAAATAGGATTACTTCCTTTAATCCAATTATAAATTACATGATCGTTTAATCAAATTCCCGAAACAATTATTTAGCTCCGATTGAAGCATACACAATTACATAACAGATTAAAAGCACATCTAGTTCCATCGGATTCCGCGGATTCCGTTCACAATTCGAACGTGGAGCTTCGAAAGCAATCGATTTCCGGCCTATTCGACTTTAAACGGGGAATCAAACTCGATATCCGAGCGGATTTAGTTGCGGACTCAATAGTAAGTAATGAATAGACTGGAGTGGCTCTGTGCGTTTCACTTAGTTTTATCCGTTTAGTTATCAATATTAATCTGGATTTAAATAGAATTTGAATATTGCTTTAAGATAAATTTTTTATTTGACTATAAGCCATCATTATAAGATGGCTTATAGTCAATAGTAAGTAATGAATAGACTGGAGTGGCTCTGTGCGTTTCACTTAGCTTTATCCGTTTAGTTATGAATATTAATCTGGATTTAAATAGAATTTGAATATTGCTTTAAGATAAATTTTTTATTTGACTATAAGCCATCTTTATAATGCTAACTTGTGAATGAAATATTCACTGACTTTATATTTTATGTTGGTCTGGACCCTTTTTGAAGAATAGCCTATCTGTCTTCTTGTCAGAAACTTTGTAAAAGTTGAATGATTCACCAAACATGTCATATTTTTTTCCCCATGTTGATTCGAGCTCCTTTAAAGAATAGACTTACTACCGTTCTGCTGGGCAGGTCGTAAAAGTGACTATCATTGGGACTACTAGATGGTAGAATTTTGGAATGTCTTTTCTAGATATTTAGTACCACTGCCTTATATATTCCTGCCGCAATAACGTCAACGCTTGATATTGTCGTGTTCCGGTTTGGAGGATAAACTATTCTGGAAACTAATACATGTAGCATCCTGCCACATGGATAACAAGCACCAGAGGCACGATCAGAAAAATAACCATCGCCTACAGACACTAAAGATATTATCTTTAGTGTCTATAGGCGATCAGGCGATCGTTTCTCTTTCCATCAGAAGAGCCTGGGTGTATTGCCAGCCTTACCTATTCCAGCCGCAATAACGTTAGTGCTTGTGATTGTCATGTTCCGGTTTAGAGAACAAGGCAGTTCTACAACGTGTCGTCCGAGATTTGTATCACTGCCACATAATACATCAGAACCTTTGCTGTCGCAAAAGTGTCAGTGCTTGTCACTGTCATATTCTGGTTTGGAGGATAGGATTATAATATCCTTACTAAGCGGTAAGGTTTTACAAAGTCTCAACAAAATTTTGGTCACACTGCCTTATCTATTCCTGCCGCAATACCATCGATGATTTTCAATATCGTTTCTGTTTAGGCGGATAAGGTTGTCGAGGTCGCGGTGTACTGGAAAATCTATAGTCGTTCGGTTTCATTTCATAGGATAATAACAGGCAAATGGTTTATTAATAGAAAGACAATCGCCTTTAGACACCCAAATATGTTAACGATGCATTAGTATCCGAGAAGCAGGGTTGGAACTTACACATGTGTAAGTTTACCGGCTACCTTACTTCCGAATGGGAACACGACAGGTACAAACATCTAAACACCAAATATTGTGACAGGAATAGGTAAGGAGATGGAATCAGAAACAGATCGAGACATTGCAAACTCCCAGTACCACCCAATTAGTATTTGTGATGTTAACGCTATAGCTTTCTTTTGCCTTTTAGCAGATATCTACCTGTAAGTAAGTAGATCTTATCTTTAGATAAGGAGTCTGAATCTATACTGATAGTTATCTATTTATGTAGTAAAACCTTGTTTGTTATCCTATGTTAAAAATAACTAAGTAATAAAAAAAACTAATAATAAAAGGTCTAAGTTATTGGCATTCTCCTGATACTGATGGACTTAAGGCGGTCCTTTGTAGTGAACCTTATCATGCCATGGGGATACGTTGATAAGTATGAAGGCGCTCCAAGTAATAAAACTGTCCAATCGCAATCGTAAAACTTTATAGATCTGGGTAGTTTAATCAAGGGAGTAATCATAGTTGATGGCGGTGAGACATTTGTATATAAAAGTTTTTCAGTTTACATAACACATTTTTAGCTGTAAATTAGATTTGATTGCATCGATTGCCTTGTGGTATATAAATACCTACTCGACTTAGTTCATGTGGTCCCGGGTTCGATACTTGGGTCAGGTATGTTATTCAGGTTTTTTGGAGGTTTTCTCGAAAATATATAGATCTCAGTTGCGGTTCGGTGTCTAGCGGGTAATATCACTCCCTTGCTTCAAACGAGCACGTAAAGCCGTCGCCGTCCCGGTTATCGTTAGGAATAGTCGATAATCGATATTAGCAGGCCTACTCTTGAAAAAAATATAAATCTTAAACCAATATTGATAAAAACAATAAGTTTTGAATATTGTCAAAAAACGGTACTCTTGTAACCAATATTGCCCACGTTGATTCAGTATAGTAACGACCTAATTATTGGAAATAGATGTCAACGTATTTACGTTACACGTCAAGCTGGTTTTACAAGTGGAAATTTTAAGTACCGTTTTAAACAAAATAACGAATAAAAGCAATAATGTGTAGTTCCAAAAAAATTCGAAATCCTTGTGGCGCTATTGCCGAATCCAATAATTGAATATAGTTTTCCAGAGTACGAAATACTTCAAAATTCATTAAATATTCATTTAAAATTGGAATCGGTTTTCAAGAGTAGCCCTACAGGTTCGTAAAATGCGATAGGATTACCACTTATCTCGTCAACCGACAAAACCGGTGTATCGTGGTGAACTGGAAAGTATATATATGTTCGGTTTACTCTCTCTACTCTGGAAGGGAATCCTAGATATTTACATAAAATTTAATTTGATTAGATTTTAGGTTTCCCCAATGTTGGTCCAGGCTCCTCTTGAAGAATAGATCATCTGCAATTCTGCCGGGCAGTTCGTAAAATAATAATACCAACGACCGGTCATTCGTAACAGTAACTATTAGAAATCAATTTAATAATAACGAGGTGTAACATACTATTCCAGAAATTTCTAGAACTATTTGACATTTACAGAAACTGTTTCATAGGAAACAAACAGATAGCTTTACTGATGGAAAGAGAAACCATCGCATATAGACAACAAATATGTTAATGGTGCCTTAGTATCTGCGTGGCAAGATGGCAATACCACACGCATAAGTCTGCCGGTTACCTTACCGTGCAAACTGGAACACTACAATGACAAGCATTGACGTTTTTGCGGCAGGAATAGGTAAGATTGTCGCCTTTGTGGTCTAGTGGTCCAGTGTTGGCGTTGACCACACGAGGTCTCGGGTTCGATTCCCGGGTCGGGCACATTAAAAAAAGTAATTTTTCAGTTTTCTGGGAACACAAAGTTGCCCGGGATTGGAAAGTGCCCGATTGGAAAGATTGGTTGGCTTGCCACCTATCACATTTGTGGGACCAAGTATCTTCGGCTAATCGTGGGTGCACTTGTTGTACCTCTGCCTACCCCTTCAGCGATATGGGCGTGAAGATACTTGAATAGGTAAGACAGTGGTACAAAATACCCGGCGAGAAGTTGCAGAATTTTTTATCTAGTAGTCACCATGGTAGTGATATGTATAGCCAATCGGTCGCTTCTTACAACATGGCTGGCAGAACGGCATTTGGTCTATTCTTTAAAATAGCCCGGACCAATACAATTTTATTTGAAATATTTGTTTTAAAATATTTTTATTTGGACAATTCTACACTTTTTATCGTCGGCACTTGGTGAAACTCCATTTTAACATAATATTTGCTAGCTGATAACACTTCTACTGTTACAATAAGACAGAATTACAAAGTAACGCCAATCGACTTGTGTTAATAATTGTTAAAAGACAATATTTGCTAGCTGATAACACTTGTACTGTTTCACAATAAGATAATTATATTTCATTTCCGACCGGTTTCGCTTACACAAGCATCCTCAGGGTATTTACAATAATTATTAACAAGTTAAAATTTACAATAATTATAAAAGAGTAATAATTATTGCAAATACCCTGAGGATGCTTGTATAAGCGAAACTGGTCGGAAATTAAATATAATTATCTTATTGTGAAACAGTACAAGTGTTATCAGCTAGCAAATATTGTTTTTAACAATTATTAACACAAGTCGATTGGCGTTACTTTGTAATTGTACCTCGTATCTTGTACTATGTGCACTTGTGGTAGGAAAACACTTGTAAAATAGTACAAAAGTTTATATTGGAAAAATCAATATGATGCAATTTCACCAAAAAGTATCATCACGTTCGGTTCCTTTGCGTATACAAAGCAAACAGAAAGTATATTAGACTTTCCAGTTCTAATATTGCTAACACTATTCCGTGGACAAATTACACAAATTGATCTAACTACAAAGTAAGCAAATTATTTGCATGTGATATAGGTGCTAGTCAACAATGCTAATACATAGAAATACATATATAAATACTCAAATATATATAACTAGCTGACTCGGCAAACGTTGTTCTGCCTTTTTAACTACTCTTATTCTTTTCCATATTTTCTCACTGTTTAAACCTTCCTTGGACTTCAACAATTAATTCAAAACCAAAATTAGCCAAATCAGTTCAGCTATTCTCGAGTTTTAGCGAGACTAACGAACAGCAATTGACTTTTATATATATAGACTGGCTGTTGCCAGCGACTTCGTCCGCGCGGACTTCGTTTACTCCGCACAGCCTCTCCCCCGTAGGTGATAGCGTGATAATATGTAGCCTATAAGTTGACCCGACCTGGTAGTAATATTCATACAAAATTTGAAGTAAATCCATGCAGTACTTTCTGAGTTTACCCCGGACATACATACAGACAAACAGACAAACAGACAAACAGAAAAACAGACAAACAAACACACAGACAAACAGACAAACAGACAAACAGACAAACATACAAACAGACAAACAGACAAACAGACAAACAGACAAACAGACAAACAGACAAACAGACAAACAGACAAACAGACAAACAGACAAACAGATAAACAGACAAACAGACAAACAGACAAACAGACAAACAGACAAACAGACAAACAGACAAACAGACAAACAGACAAACAGACAAACAGACAAACAGACAAACAGACAAACAGACAAACAGACAAACAGACAAACAGACAAACAGACAAACAGACAAACAGACAAACAGACAAACAGACAAACAGACAAACAGACAAACAGACAAACAGACAAACAGACAAACAGACAAACAGACAAACAGACAAACAGACAAACAGACAAACAGACAAACAGACAAACAGACAAACAGACAAACAGACAAACAGACAAACAGACAAACAGACAAACAGACAAACAGACAAACAGACAAACAGACAAACAGACAAACAGACAAACAGACAAACAGACAAACAGACAAACAGACAAACAGACAAACAGACAAACAGACAAACAGACAAACAGACAAACAGACAAACAGACAAACAGACAAACAGACAAACAGACAAACAGACAAACAGACAAACAGACAAACAGACAAACAGACAAACAGACAAACAGACAAACAGACAAACAGACAAACAGACAAACAGACAAACAGACAAACAGACAAACAGACAAACAGACAAACAGACATACAGACATACAGACATACAGACAAACAGACAAAAATTCTAAAAACTATATTTTCGGCTTCGATATCGATTGTAGATCACGCTCCAAGTATTCTTTTAAAAAAATATTCAGTGTACAGTTTTGACTTTCCTACGATTTTATTATATGTATAGATAAACATCGGAACCCAGAAATATAAACTTTCACACAAATGCCTTTCCATTTCGGGAATGTAACCCGAGCCCCATTGATTGCGTAGTCAGGTTCGTTAACTATTCGACCAACGGGCGGTCAAAATTCACTATGATACACTGATTTGTTGGTTGGCGAGGTGACTGGTGATCCCTATCACTGCAGTTTACCTGGAAAAGTTTATATTGACTATTTGTAGTGATAACAGAGCCTGACGACTTTACGTCCGTCCGTCTCGTCCGAGGCACGAGAGTGGTAACTCACCACTCTCGCCAGTCTCCGTGACACTACTGAGAGTTTGAATTTTCGAGAAATCTCGAAACAATCTCAGTAACTTTTATGTTCGACCCGAGGATCGCACCCGGGAACACATGATCTGAACCGAATAGGCCTAGACCACGAGGTACTTAGAAGAGGTAGGAAGTATAAAATAACAAATAAATAATTTTAAATTCCCCGTGTTGGTTCCGGGCTCCTTTGAAGAGTAGACCAACTGCCGTTCTACAAGGCAAGTCGTAAAAGGCTATGCGAGTCACTACTATCGTAACTACTAGGTCATAAAAGGCCATCGATTGGTAATACAAGTTACTATTATCGTGACTACTAGGTTGTAGAGTTCTGCATTGTCTCACCCGGGTCTGATACCACCGCCTTATCTATTCCTGCCGCAATAACGTCAGTGCTTGTCACTGTCGTGTTCCGGTTTGGAAGGTTAGGTAGCCGGTAAACTTATGCGTGTAGTATTAGACCTCGCTACAAGATATCAACGCTCCATTAACATCTCTGGTGTCTATAGGCGATGGTTGACTCTTTCCATCAGGAGACCCATCTGCTTGTTTGCTATCGTATTGCTAAAAAACGGATATTTGTTTGTTTGTTTTTGTTTTGTTTTTTTTTTTTATCGGATACACTTTGGAGAGTGCGCTGCGGAATTGCACGACTTGATTCCGCCATCGCCGTTTTTCTATCGATCGTCGAGGCGCACAGATTCTAGGCATCGCCATATGGTGGACGTTCCACGTACCCGGACAAAGAGGTTCGACTCCACATTTTTCATTCGAACCGCAAAGGACTGGAACATGCTTCCTGAGTCTGTGTTCTCTGACAAGTACAATCTAGGGATCTTCAAGAGTGAACAGGTACCTTCTAGGGGAGAGCGTTCCATCTTAAGCCGCATCTTAGCTTACCATCAGGCGAGATCGTGGTCAAGCGCTTCCCTACCGATAATAATAAAAAAAAACACCATTTTTACATAACGAATACGCTAAAAGCACATTAAAACGTATGTAAATTAAGTAACTTATTTTTACCACTCGATATTTCAGACCGAAGTGATGTTGTTTGTGATCAAAATCGGTTTTGTTTGTCAAAGAGCGCTTGAGTTTGCGGTCATTGCCTCAATCCACTGACGTACTCTGTTTAACATGCAATAAACCTTTACTTTTTCAGTATTTCATAAATAAATTTTAACATTTTATGAAACACTTATAGATTAACTGTTATTTTTTTAATGAAATAGTATTACCGCCCCGTTGATTGAGTGATTAGCGACCCTGAATACAATCGACAAGGCGCGGGTTCGATCATCGACGGGGACAAGCATTTGTGTGATGAGCATAAATGTTTGTATTTCCGGGTTTGGGTGTTTATTAAATATATTCTTGTATTTATGTATGTATTTCTATGTATTAGTATCGTTGACTAACACCCATAACACAAGCACAGGATTTGCTTACTTTGGGGTTAGATCAGTAAGTGTAGTTTGTCCCGTGTATATTTATTATTTATTTATTTATTTATTACTTCAGTAATAAAAAAGTATCTTCACGCTCGTATCCTCGAAGGGGTAGGCACAGGTACAATAAGTGCACCCACGATTAGTCGAAGATACTTGTTCCTACAATAGGCAAGCTAAGATAGGTGGCAAGCTTGTCGCTAACCGGGCACTTTTCAGTCTCGGGCAACATTTTTTATCAGCAAATTGAAAAAACATATTTCTTAATTATCCAACCCGGGAATCGAACCCATGACCTCATGTGGTCAACGCCAACGCTGGACCACTAGACCACAGAGGCGATAGTTTGGTAATATTGACGTTTTATCTATGTTATTATATTAAAACAATCGACCCGCTCCGACTTCGCACGGGCAATATATACAAAAAACTCTTGACAAATTATACACACAAACTTTCCTCATGAATTCCTCTATCCATAGGTGTAAACCGCATGGAAATTCGCTAAGTGGTTTTTGAATTTATCGCGAACGGAGAGACAGTCGCGACGGGGAAATTTGTTTAATATATGTATAGATAGATTATGAATGCGAAAGTTTGGATGTTTGGATGTATGAATGCTTATTACTCAATCACATAAAACTGCTCAATCAATTTAGATGAAAGTTAGCTTCTATATAGATGACGTCTTGGAATAGAATAATTCATAAATGTCTGGGGAAAACATTTTTTTTCCGCGGGGCCTATCAAAAACTTTTATACTGCAATGGGCTGCAAAGTATAGCTTATTTAGTAATAAGGCTAATTCGCTAATAAAGGCGGTAGGCTAAGCATAAGACCTTAAAGAATTAAGCTTTCAATTTTCGTAATTTGATTTTCGGAAAACCACAACTACGCGATTCTCAAAGAACTTTTCCCCGTAACTACTCGTCTGTGTAATCAATTATCGACAGAGGTATTTCCGAATGGATATCACTGAAGGACCTTCAAGAGAAAAAAGCTTATTGATGATTCTTAAAAGACCGGTAACGCAACTGCAAGACCTCTAGTAGTGTTGAATAACTTTAAAAATAAAGAAAAATATCGACACGCGGGACTCGAACCTGCGACCTCCCCTAAAGCCGGGATGCTCTCCCACTGAGCTTGTGTCGTCAGTTTCGACGTGGCGAATGATCTTATAGCAAAGAAAAATTCTCGTTCTCGATCTTTGTAGGGAGCAACACTAACTGCATCCAAAAAAACAATATTTTCACTATTTACCAGTTTTAATACAATACTCTATGGTACTTTATCATTTTCGGACGAAACCTGATAAAGAATAACATCAAATTGGCATTTTTTTTTCAAAAACGCTTTTGGAAAAAAATAAAAGAACTTAGTCCGCCATTTTGATTCGTGCTGTGTGTTATGTTTGTTGCAGTTTATGATACAGGTTAATTTAAAGGTGTTTTGGCGTATTATAAATAAAGTTTGATTGTTGATTAAACAATTAAACTTTATTTATAATCAAGATTAGTTCAAGATCTAACAGTTTAGATAATAATTTTTAAAAAACTGTAAATATCAATTAATAAAACATATTTTTCGTTAACGACCAACTTGATGATACCAGCGCTTTGGGTATGACGGTACCTATTTTTATTTATTTTCGTAAATTTTAGTGATATCTATGATCTCAAAAAAAATCATATGATGTATTCACATCATATGATTATGTGAAATATCCTAAACAATATTTAAAAAAATTAACATAGCTGTAAAATTGAAAAAGAAATAAATTATTTAAAAATTACGAAAAAACTAACGTATTAATTATGAAAAAAAATTATATTTATTTATTTATTTATTTAATTCTTTATTGTACACAGTAATCACTTAACATAACAATAAAAGAAAATAAGTACAATGGGCGAGCTTATCTCTAGTAACAGAGATTTCTTCCAGCCAACCCGTAACAAGGAGATGTTATAAACAAAGATAATTATTGACTTGGTGTACAATTCAAACAATAAAATTAAACACTATAATATGGAAAATAGGTTAACGCAAAATATACATGCATACACATACAAACATACACATATATAAATACATATATACGTACAAACATATTTACATGCATACATACAGACCGTAAAAACCATGACTCTTCATTTGACAGAAAAGCAAAAATATTAAATTATAATAAACATTCAAAGCGAAAGAAAAATAAGACAAACAGAAAGAAATAGAAGTTAAATTTGCATCAAATATAGCTCCTTTAGACGCTTCTTAAAAATAGACAGACTTTCACAAGTTCGAATATCTTTAGGTAGGGAATTCCAAAGACTAACAGCATGGACGGTAAACGAGTGAGAATAAGTGGCAGTATTACTGGTTGGGAAATGCAAAAGGGTTTTAACGTTGGAGCGACAAGGCGAGTCAGGGGAATGTAGAAAACGGAAACCATCACGAAGATATTTGGGATACTTAGGATCAAAGAGAATTTTGTATAGCAAGCAAAGTATATGTAAGTTCCTACGTTGGCGAATCGGTAACCAGGATAACTGAGCTCTGAACTTGGAAACATGATCGAACTTTCGCAAGCCGAAGATGAACCTTATACAGAGATTTTGAAGCTTCTCCAACTTATTGACAAGCTCTTCGGTAGCATCAAGAAAGCAAGTGTCGGCGTAATCTATAATAGGAAAAATAAGAGTGTGGACGAGAGATATTTTTGTTTTAAGAGGAAGGAAATTTTGTAGGAGTTTTAAAGAGTGAAAAGAATAAATTACCTTGCGAGTTATGTTGTTTACGTGACAGTTCCAAGAAAAGTCTGAACTAAATGTTAAGCCTAAATTAACAACAGAGCTGGAAATGGCAATAGGTACTTTATTGTATAACAAAGGTGGGACATCAACATTAGTAATCAGATTACGCATGTAAGGACTTCCAATAATTAAAGCCTGTGATTTACCTGGATTGACACAAAGTCCGAAAGAAGTTGCCCAATCATGTATCCTTACCAAGTCCTCATTCATAGCATTGACTGCATCCACTATATCCATAGCCGGGAAATGGCGATAAAGCTGTAGGTCATCGGCATATAAGTGAAAACGGGACATTATTATGGTGGTAACAGTATTAATAAAAGCCGAAAATAATAAAGGAGAAAATACCCCACCCTGAGGAACTCCTGAAGACAGATTGACCCAATCTGAGCGAGAATCCCCAGACTGTATGCACTGTGAGCGACCACGAAGATATGAGCTAAACCATTCGAGAGCAGAGGAAGAAACATTAAGGGACCCAAGGACTCTTAATAAAATATCAAAGTCGACCGATGTAAAAGCACTACTAAAGTCTAGAAACACAATGATAGTGAGCAATTTATTGTCCATGGCCAGGCGTATGTCATCGGTAACTCGAACTAAAGCCGTTACAGTGCTATGGCCGGGGCGAAAGCCAGATTGGTTTTCGTGTAACAGGTTGTTATTGCGGAGATATTCACTAAATTGTGCGTGAGCGATATGTTCAAGAATTTTAGAGAGAAAGGGGAGTATTGAAATCGGACGAAAGTCAGAAAGGGAACTCGGAGTAGATTTTTTAGGAAGTGGTATGATGTAAGCCCTCTTCCAAATCGCAGGAAAAGAGTTAGAAGACAGGGAATGATTAAAAATGTGTGTGAGAACAGGGAGAAGTTCGGAGAGAATAGGCGTAATCATACGAGAGCATATCCCATCACTACCAACCGCAGCTGACGTAATTGAGAGAACATGTTTTCTAACATCCGTGTCACTAACAGGCTTGAATGAAAAAGAGGCGCACATGGGAAGAGGTGACGATGATAACTTAGCCAGAGTTAGCGATATTTGCCGGTCATCTACAACAACTGGTGGAGTAGAAAAATGGCTATTAAGCTCGTTCAGGTTTGTATAACTAACTCCGGACTCTTTAGCACGACCTACGCCAAGAGATTTTAATAAATACCAGACTCTGCCCGAATCAGAAGAGGCAACAGCATTATAAATATAACGCCGTTTAGCATCACGACAGAGACGATTGCAACGGTTCCGCAACATTTTATAATTATGAAGATTGTTATCGTTAGGAAATTTCTTATAAAGTCTATTAGCTTTGTCCCTCCTCTTCATTGTATTTTTAATGTCATCTGTGATCCATGGGGCTGGGTTACGTTTTAGTTTGGTTCTCCTTACAGGGGCATGTTTATCAAAAAGGCCTAGAATTGCCGTATTAAAGTTGAAAACTTTCTCCTCAATGGAATCGCAAACGAATATGGGAGACCAATCCACTGCACAAACATCCCTTTTTAAGGCTTCTAAATCGATGTCTTTAAACGATCGACGCAAAGAATAGATGCACCTCCTTTTAGGAGAACGTATTTTGTAAGACACAAAAATAAGGTCATGAAAAGAAAAGCAGGAAGGGAGTTGACCATGTGTACGAACACGTTCGGGCTGGGACACAATTATTAAATCAAGGAGAGACGGCTTAGTATTGGGGAAATGATGAGTAGGAGAAAGGGGAAGACAGTGAAGATTAACCGAGTGCAGTAGGTCAAGGAGAATCGGGAGTCGTTCCTCACAAGACAGGTATTGAAGTCGCCAAGCAGAAAAATGTGATCGTATACAGGTCGTATATCTGTTAAAAGTGTGTCAAGGGTGGAAAAGTAATCTACTAAAAGTGAAGGACTATAAAATACTGATAAAAGTACCTTGGTATGGCAAACAATAATTTCTAAAAGAATATATTCAGCTGAAGCATTATAAATACTCGGAGACAGTGAGATTATATTGTAATTATAATCCGCACGAATATATATCGCGACACCACCGCCACCTTTTCCCGTCCTGTCATTACGAACTAACTTGAAGCCAGGTAGTGAAAATTGGTAGGACGATAAAGAAGGTTTAAGAAAAGATTCGGATATAAGAATAGCATCAACGGGACAATCACTGAAGGTAGTAAGAAGGTCGCTATAATGAGCAGATATACTCTGTGCATTAATGTGTACAATATTAAAATCTTTAGAAAATGGAGTCAAAATAGTGCAAATTTGATCATGCAAAGAAAGACACGTCGAAGAGTCACTATCACTATCCATGCTATTGAAATCATCATCAGAAGAGCACGAGAAAAATTTATCATCAATAATGTCATCGAGACTCATGGTAAATAATATTTACGACTACTTAACAATGTATTATATAAACTAAAATAATAAAATATACTTATATTAATATAACTAAATTAAAATTGAATGCAACAAAACTTAATTGCGCACTAAAATACACCCTTGTGAGTATAAAGGAAGAAATCTTCATTTCACAATGCTAAATACAAATACAGAGCAATATTTAAAAATTGAATCCCGCAAAAATTATTATGTTATTTTAAATTAAGGCGGTAGATATACAATATATCTTAATCATTACAGTAGCAACAACTAAACGCAAAGTAATGTCACTTGTCATACAAGTTTTCAGGTGACAGCTGCGAATGACAGATTATTATTTATAATGTGATCAAAAGTGAGGTTACTTGTTTATAATAACTTTTACGGAAATTGAAGTCAAATTACTAACTACAAACTACCTTAACTAAGAGAATATGAAAAAGAAAGTCTAATGCGGTGTTACTACAAGTAGGTACTACAATGCATGGAACTTAGCCATATTAAAACAGTATGTGGTAATAAAAATACTATAAAAATAATAAATAAATGATGAAAATGATGAAAATATGAAATATAAATACTAACAGACTACTAAACTTAATGTCTTCGCCTTGGTCTCCTGGGTGACTTCACAGGAACTTCATCACCAGATTGTGGAATATCTTGTGGCTTTGTTTGTTGAGAAAATTGTTTGATAAGTATCTCCAGATCTGACATGACCTCCAGTTTCCTTCGATTTTTATCCGGGAGGAGAACAAACACTTTGCTGTCAGCCGTCCAGCAATTCGTCATACCAAAGTGCTTGCGGGCTTCCATAAAGATATGATGTCTTGAAACCGTTAGAAATTCGGATATAGTTAACCCAGTCCCTTTAAGTGCTGTTTTGCTGCTCCAGACCAGATGGCGATGCTGATAGTCTCGGAAACGCACGAGAATAGCTCTAGGCTTAACTTTTTTCACGCCTAAACGGTGGCAAGTTGCAACATCATTGCTAGAGATATTGGAAACACCCATTTTATTGTGAAAAGTGTTAAGAACAACTGCTGACAAATTTTCACTAGACTCTTCAGGGACACCATGAACCAGAAGAACTTTTCTTCTGATAAAGGCCTCATGTCTATCCAAACTAAGAGAAATCATTTCCATTTGGGATTTCATTAGAGACAATGTGTTCCAAACGAAAGACTTAAACTCGGAGAAATCCTTTGAAAGTGTAGATACATCTGTCAGCATCTCAGGAGAAGTCGGCACGATTTTTTGCAGTTTCTCATCATATTCGTTCATTCTAGCTTCAATTTTCTTCATCATCAAATAGAAGTTTGGAGTTGATTGTGAAGGTAGCACCATTATGACTTTGTGTGGAAAATCAGTGAAAAATCAATAGAGAGATATCTTAAGAGTGATTTAATTGTGCTAATAAGTTACAACATAGGTAAGTTAATCTATTAAAACACCAAATATTAATTAAAAATACAGGAGCAAAAAATTTGACTGTTGTTGTTTCCAAGTCTACCCGAAACTATTAATATTTATGTAAATAAATATTTTTGTACTACAATATAGGTTGTTTATTTTTTCCGTATGTATATGTTTACCAATTATATAAAAAAAATTATAAAAAGCATAGGTCATCGTTTTACTTTTTGAGTTAAAAATCCTCGACTAACAAATAGTCATATTTTTCTCAAAGTGTCGTGTTACACCTGAATTATTTTGTAGCTTATCCATTTAAATTAAACAATTCTCACATCATTGTATTGTAGTGCTCAAGACCTCTTAAAAAATATACGCTTTACAGTATCGGATTCAATCCAAATAACTCATAAATCATTTTTGTGAACGTGTGCGCGTAACGGTCCGTGTTTTTTTAGAAAAAATTGCGAAAATGGCTGGTAGTATGAGCGGATAGTTATAGAAAAAAATCTTAAAAGCTTAGACTTTTTCGAGATATACCTAACTTTCAGTTTCTATAGACAGCCATGAGCTCGTTTTATTCACATGTAAATGTGAAAAGTATGGCATTTGAAAGGAGCATTCTATTCGCATTGTAATAACGGATCAAACCGTCTCCGGTGTTCATTATCTCCCGGTAAGTATCGATTGGCTTTTACCAAAAAGCGTTTTACGGCATCGACCGCCTTTGTTAGTTGAAAAGAAGGCTCAACGTAACCTACTTTTGCCATTTTCACTCGCTAATCTTTAAAGATTTTGTAGGAATTTTGAAGAGTTATATCATGTTTTGCTTCAGATGATTTTGGTTGAAATAATATTTACATGAGATGCCCACGACTTCATTAGCGTAAAATGAGTCCTCTCTATAAAGTTTGCCCTATACAGTGATTAACAAAACCCTTGTTATTACTTACTTTTAAAGTCACTAACATTAACCGCCCCGTTGGTCGAGTGGTGAGCGACCCTGACTACGCAATCAATGGGGTCCGGGTTCGATTCCCGGCAGGGACAGACATTTGTGTGATGAGCACAGATGTTTGTATTTCTGGGTTTGGGTGTTTATTAAAAATATTAGAGTATTTCTCTAAGTATTTCTATGTATTAATATCGTTGACTGACACCCATACTACAAGCATATAATTTGCTTACTTTGGGGTCAGATCAGTTCGTTTAATTTGTCCAGTGATATTTATTATTATTATTTATTTATTTATTATAAATAATAACAAATGTTAAAAAAAAACTAAAATATATTTTAACTTTATTTTTAAACGTCTAAATATCTTCGGCTAATCGTGGGTGCACTCTTTGTATCTCTACCTCCCTCTTCAGGGATACGGGTGTTAAGATACTTTATGATATTCGTATGACAAAGAATAAAAAATATCATATATTTTTTATACTTTTTGTCGTTGGCACTTGGTGTAACTCTCACCTTTTACGGCATCTTCAGGGCTACGAAACTTTTATAAAGCTTGTCGTACTTCGCAACCCTGAAAATGCCATCAAAAGCGAAACCGGTTGGCGATAGTTATTAAATTAAAAGATAGCTATTAAAAAAAAAGTTTGTGACACAGTATAAGTGTTTTAACAAAATTACCCTAATTTTAGCGCAATGTAGACCTTCACCGGGACCTAGAACTCCCAACCATTATGCAATATATGAAAGAATTATCGATACGTTATTTTGAAAAAATAACACATCACAAAAATCCCCTTATAAAAGCCGCGGTGCACTATGAGCCCGACGCGGCCGCCCTACCCAGGTTCAGGAGGCCACGCCATGTACCTTCCTATCCAGACGATCCTATTACCATCACAAATAACAACACCAACTCAGATGTAACACACACAACACTACACCGCCGTCGCCGGACTCGACGGCGAAGACTTCTTTATCGCCTTGCGCTTAACGCGAGACGCAATGCCACGACTCCTCCCACCACCACTAGTCCGAACGTCGCACTAAGCCGAGGTCCGGTCTCACAGGAGACAGCCCTTAGCGCGGGCGTGTATAGGCCCAACTTTAATATTTTAAGTTCTGGCTGAGCACTCTGCTCGCCCAAAAAGCCCGGTGACGCAGTAACGACCCATAAGGTCAACTGTAATAGCCATTTCGAAATGAGAGAATGAGAGACTCTAATTTTACCCTAATTTTTATGGCCGTATTCAAATTTCCCAAATCTATTTTCGATAAATTTAATTTGCAATATAAATATTCCTCGCACTTGTCAAACCTTTCTGCAATGCATGTTTTATAAACAAACAACCATGTAAAAATTTAAGCAATCAAGGGCAGTTGTCACCTCTAACTACCAAGGGTACATGGTGCTTCTTATAGCAACTAATCGATATTATGTATAATGAATTTACACGCCCGTATCTCCGAAGTGGTCGGTGGGGGTACAACCAGTGCACCCACAATTAGCTGAAGATACTTAGTTCCACAATATGATAGGTGATAAGCCTATTGCCAACCGGGCACCTGTCCAATACCAGGCAATGTTGTTTTTTATTAGAAAACTAAAAAAAAACACATTTTTGAATTGCCCGACTCGGAAAACCGACCCCGAGATCCCATGTGGTAAACACCGACACAGACCACTAGAACACAGAGGCTATAATTTATAAAATATGCGAAAAACTGTCTTTCTGTCTGATTATGCTTTCGCGGTTAAACCGCTAAACCGATTTTGATAAAATTTGACATGGAGATAGTTTTTTATTTATTTATTTAAACAAATATTATACCATATGGTAACAATTAGCTTTGCAAAAACCGTATCCCGGTTTATCCGCAAGCTTGCATTTGTCTCGCATATGTTGTTGAAGTTAAATGAATGTTTTTTTTTTATTTATTTAAACAAATATTATACCACATGGTAACAATTAGCTTTGCAAAAACCGTATTCCGGTTTATCCGCAAGCTTGCACTTGTCTCGCATATGTTGTTGAAGTTAAATGAATGTTTTTTTAAATTTATTTAAACAAATATTATACCACATGGTAACAATTAGCTTTGCAAAAACCGTATCCCGGTTTGTCCGCAAGCTTGCACTTGTCTCGCATATGTTGTTGAAGTTAAATGAATGTTTTTTTTATTTATTTAAACAAATATTATACCACATGGTAACAATTAGCTTTGCAAAAACCGTATCCCGGTTTGTCCGCAAGCTTGCACTTGTCTCGCATATGTTGTTGAAGTTGAATGAAGTTGAAGATCCGGAGTTCAACAAAAACAACTTAATTTTTTTTAAAAACTTTCTACCTTTAAAAATCAACCCCTAATGGAGTAAAATAAGGGAGGAAAGTTTTAATAAAAAATGATATTGATGACATGTTAACCCACTCGCGGGCGAAGCTGCGCGGGTCAGTTGATTACGAAATAAAAACCTAGCTGGTTTTACTACGCGACTTACGCGACTATGTTCGCTGGACCCAAAATTTATTACTTTTTTGCTCAGTCCAATAAAAAGATAGGCATTTTTGGTAGTACCATACCCTGACGCGACTCGTTACTATCGCGAAACCCAGTAAAAATTAAATGTTCTTAAAAGGGGCGAAGAGTTCATTTCAGAAGAGTAACTTGCAGAAAAAATACATTAAAAACGTTCCAAATTAAAATACCTAACTATTATTATGACGTCGATTTCTTTTTTACTCGTACCTTAACTTGAATTGACGATGTTATAAAATGTTTAATGGCACGTAAATTGCGATATCGAATTTCGAAGTTAATGGTTACCTTACAAGGGTACGTATACAACATTTGTGTAGAAATTATTTTTAATCACAATAAAATTGACAATCATAGTATCATACTTCGTAATCTAATAGTTAGCCTATTAGATTCTTATCATGAGGTCCTAGATTCAGTTCTTAAGTTGGTAATAAAATTTTAATAATTTTTTTGTTTGCTCTCTCAACAGTGGGCAGTGTGGCCATGTGTGCTCATGGTGCTAAGCTTTGGACGCGTTAGTAAGGTGTTATCATAGGAAACAAGCGAAATCCTTTGTGGAATAATAAAATGCGACGATGATGACGTATGATCCCCACCCAGATTGGCAAACGACATATCAATGAATTGTGCTATACCGAGACGACCATTGACGTTCAATGCACTTACTACTTACCAATCAAGGAAACTGCGCCACGTTCATAAACACTAATATAAGATTTGATATTTTTAAGTTAATAAAATTGTTTATTTATTTATTTGATACTTTACTGTACACACAAAATAGCACATTTAGAAGAAAATGAACATAATATAAATGTTCATTTTCTTCTAAATGTGCTATTTTGTCTTGTCCGTTTTATTGTGTTACTTTTATTTTATTTTCTTTTCTCCACTTATCTCTACATACAGAGATTTTTCCAGTCAAACGGTAAAATAAAAATAAAAAAAATTAAATGATTAGACTTAGTGGACAAAAATTAAATATTATAGTTAAAAAACTATACTAAATATAAGTTTATTAATAATAATACAAAAATAAATACATAATATGATATAAAGAAAACTTACAATTCAGCTAGGAATTGTTCTTTGACGCGTATTTTAAAGGAGTCAAAAGCCTGGCAGTGACGAATCGCATTAGATAAAGAGTTACAGAAACTGACTGCATGTACCGTAAAGGAGTACGAATTGTATGTAATAAATAAACTTAAAACTATTGGACCAATATTCCTTTAGGTAAGAGCGCGACACTCACGGAATTACGTATATAAATAACGGAATTTTATATGACCGCCCCGTTGGTCGAGAGGTTAGCGACTCTGACTACGCGATCTACGGGGCTCGGGTTTAATCCCCGACGGGATCAAGCATTTGTGTGATGGGCATAAATGTTTGTATTTTCGAGTTTGGCTGTTTATTAAATATATTCCAGTATTTTTATATGTATTTCTATGTATTAGTATCGTTTAACTAACATCCATAACATAAGCAAATAATTTGCTGTTTTAAAAGTCAAATCTTTTCGATCACAAGTTAATCTCAATATTCCAACGCGGCTATTTCACTAGCGATAGCTGAATCTGTACTTCATTACATTTAAAAACAAGAACTGTCTCTGCGGAGACTTTTCAATCACTTACTTAAGTTCGAAAGCTTTTAATTACTTAGTAATTTATTTAGTAACAGCTTGCATTAGCGAGGCTTAGCGTTAAGTTAAATCACTTCAGTGATTTCTAAAGCTGTATTTATTACAATAGAAATTGTGTGAACTATAAGATTCACCTGCATTTATAGTTAGTTTTCATTTCATTGTCCAAAAAAGTATCATCACGCGCGTTATTTTGTCATTTGGGGCAAAGTGTACCAAATAATATTAGAATTTTCATATCAGTACAATTCTTCCGGTTTGTCCTTTAGCAAAATAGATGATGGTGGTGACTGAAACTTAAAAGTTTAAATTTAATGTAACTAAATCAATGTTATTAGAATTTCAGACCTACCGCAGTCAAATAATAATTTAAAAGTAACTAGAAAAAAGTTGGAAGAATTTCAAAACTACATTCGTCCGCTCTGCATCTTTTATCACATTTATCATGGGGTGTGCCCAACGCTAAATTCCATCTCGAACTTCGCGTCAAAATTTTAAATTCCATGCTTACTACCTCGATGTCTGGAAATCCACAACCGTGCGCTTTTCTCGGCACTTTCTGCCTTGCACCACTCCTGTGTGGAATCAATTACCGGCGGCGGTATTTGCGAATGGATACGACGGGGACCTTCAAGAAAAGAGCCTACACATTTTTAAAAGGCCGGCAATGCAACTGCAAAATCCCTGGTATTGCAGATGTTCGGCGGTGATCACTTGCCACCAGGTGCAGCCCATGCTCGTTTGCAGGAGGCAAACGAATAGGGGTGCACCTAGTATAAAAAAGTCAAATATACTTTCAAATTGTATTTAAAAAAAATGTCAGCTACTTGACGCTTGGTTGGCCAGGCCATCCCTGAAACTTTTCGCTAAATTGAGGTATTTTAAGCTCAAATAGACATAAACTATAACTAAACATAGATTTTTGGTCTTGAAGAATTCAAAAATCTAAAGTTTGTAATAATGATAGTGTTTTAAGTGTCTAAACTATGTACATTTTCAAAATGATGGTCGATTTTGATTTTTCGAGTGACAATCAATGCAATTTTTAACTTGTTTTTGTTTTTAACTTTTTTTTTAACTTTTTCAAAAATGTTTGCCTTTTTTGATAAATCCAGAAAGAACCAACCGATTTCAATCACATTTATATATGAAGCATTTTTTAAGTAGAAGAGCTGACCAGATTTTTAAATAAATCGATACATTAGCCTAAAACTTATTTTAAAGAAGACGAAATAAGTCTGTTTTAAATAAACAGCGTAATTTTAAAATTTGAATCGATTTTTAATTTTTTAACAGCATTTGACGTAGTTTTTTAAGAACTAAAATATTGTAGTAGATCGCAAAATGTTTGGTTTAACAATTTTGTAGTTACGAGTATATCGAAAAAACTCTTTTTTCAATATTTTTGGTCAACAACAGCTCCTTAGCAGATAAGTCGATTTTGATGCAGTTTTTGACATTGGACGCAGTTTTTCAAGGAATAGAGCTGATTAGATTTTATAATTCCCCCGTGTTGGTCGTAGGCTTCTTTGAAGAATGTGCCAACTGCCGTTCTGCCAGGTAGGTCGTAAAAGGCGACCGATTGGCTATGCGAGTCACTACCATCGTGACTACTAGCTGGTGGTAGAGTTCTGCATTGTCTCGCCCGGGTCTGGTACCACCGCCTTATCTGTTCCTGCCGCAATAGCGTCAGTGCTTGTCACGGTCGTGTTCCGGTTTGGAGGGTAAGGTAGCCCATACATTTATGCATGTGGCATTAGGTGCCCCATAGACCTACAATAATATTGCGCAATATTACGTATTGTGTAATATTATTGAAAGTTAAGGGGTAATATTGAAGATTGCACAATGATTGAACGAAAGTTGGAGCGGGTTTAATTTTTACTGCGCAATATTTTTTCTTGCACTGTGTAGACTTAATATTGCACAATATTTTTCACTTTAGAGTTTGGAGCGGTCACGTTCGGTCAGTCACGGTGTTTAATATATGGTCGTGTCGTAAATATAAGCAAAATGGCGAGCAAGAATGCTGTAAAAGATAAAGAACGGGAGTTTTTACTTGAGTATATAGAATTGTATAGTGATTTATTTAACAAAATCACCAGAAGGTTGCCGCAAAAACTTCATCGTCAGCCATGTTGCTCGCCCGAAAATATTGATCAGACTGGTTTCTCAATCTTATTGAGTGAATTTATTGAACGTTTGGAGTCAAAGAGAGTATTCAATAGTATTGCGCAATAAAAGGATTGCGCAATGTTATTGTAGGTCTATGAGGCGCCTTAGACCTCGCCACAAGATATCTAGCAACGCACAAAATTTTACAAAGGAACGGCAAATTCTACAAAGGAGCCCGGGATTAACACGGAGAAAAACATTTTCATGAAGTCTAAGTTAAGCGGAATCCAATCGAAAGCCATTATCTGCGTTTCGATCAGTCAAGCCGTTTAAAATTTATGAGATGTTACATACACATATGCACACATACATACATATATACAAACATTCTAACATCATCTTAAAAATAGAAAAGGCTCCTAGGATCTCAAATCGTGGAGATCTGGTGAAAACTCGATTTTGAAAAAGCTTGCCAATTTCAGCAACTTCCTTATTTACGTACGTAGCGGGAAGTTAAGAAATGTAAATTTGGGAAGCAGAGTTGAAAAGATTAATAGCATTAGCACACTAAGGATTGGTTTTATTTAGTTTACTTTTCAAATTCTTGTTTGTGGAATTTTGGTCGAATTAATACAATTTTTAAGAATCCAAAAAGAATTGGATCTACTTACCCATTTGTAAAAAAACATCAAAATTTATTTAAAATAAATGCTGGAGTCACTGATGCATTTATTTGTGTATGTCTAAGTTAAGATTTTTAAAAATGAATATGTTTATTAAGAACTGATAATAATATAAATTCATACATTCACATCCATATACTCAAAGTGGTAAGCAGGGGAGTAACTAGGGTACCCACAATAAACCTTCACGCCCGTATCCCCGAAAGGGTAGGCAGAGGTACAACAAGTGCACCCACGATTAGCCGAAGATACTTGGACCCACTATGTGATAGGTGACAAGCCTATCGTCGGGTACTTTTCAATCCCGGGCAATATTGTTTTTATCAGAAAACTGAAAAAACACCACCGGACCACTACACCACAGAGGCGACCCACAATAAACCAACAGTATATAATTGAGAGATACCTATCATACCATTAAATATTGAATACGTTTAGGTTTTCAGAAAACCCGTAAAAATATTAAGACTAAATTACGGGACTGAAATTAGAACATATATATATATATATATATATATATATATATATATATATATATATATATATATATATATATATATATATATACATATATATATATGTATATATATATATATATATATATATATATATATATATATATATATATATATATATATATCAGCATCAAACAAATTAAAAATTAGTCTGAAATAAATGTGTAATAAGCAATTAAATCAATACTGCACTCGTCCGACTCTTATAACCATTCAATAAATATATGTAGAAAAAATTAAAATACAAACTTGAAATACAAAATTGCATGATCCCAAATTCAACCCGAGTATCTCGTGCATTAATGCCATACTTTGATTATATTATGTGAAACAGTTTAGAACAAACTAACAGCAACCTAAATAAAAATAAGTCCATACTAAATACATTTTAAGTAAATGAAACAAAGCTATATTCATCCGAGTCTTATAAACATCTAAAGCCTTGGTTAAACAAAACAAAAAACTAAAGTCCCTTTATTAAACCATATTAGGTAGGATAGCTTTAGAAAAATATGATGCACTATTAAAGAGAGTTCTAAAAAGTAACTCCACGCTCATAATCTGCTACAGTCTATATTACGCTTAGTACCGGGTAGTTTCTTTTAACGATAATTGCCGACTACATCGTAGAAGCTCGATAGAAATGAACCGGTAAATGCTAAAGAAACGATATCTCTTTAGGCTTTAACGGAATGCCTTGATTTTGTGTTATATTTGGCACTGTAGTTCAAAAAATAATTTTAGGTTAAGATTATATTTTTGAATTCAAAACTCATCCCGCTTTAAAAAATATTGCTTTTTAGTTTTTTTTTATTATTATCGATAGGTAAGCGTTTGACCTCGATCTCGCCTGATCGTAAGCTAAGATGAGGCCTAAGATGGAACGCGCTTCCCTAGAAGGTACCTGTTCACTCTTCTCTTGAAGATCCCGAGATTGTACTCGTCCGGGAACACAGACACAGGAAGCATGTTCCAGTCCTTTGCGGTTCGAATGAAGAATGTTAAGTCGAACCGTTTTGTCCGGGTACGTGGAACGTCCACCATATCGCGATGCCTAGAATCTGTGCGCCTCGACGATCGATAGAAAAACGGGGATGGTTGACTAGATAGTTGACTTTTTCCTTGTTTGTTTTATAAGTTTCAGTTATGATCTCCAGTAATAACTGAAGATTATATAAATTACATTTAATAAAGTTGTTATAAAGATTTAAAGTTTGTAAATTGAATATTTCAGAAATAAATTTCTTATTTTACTTTAAGACTTGTCGTGACGTTATCTCGTATTATTTATTATAGATAAATTATTTAATTAAGTTACAATTTAAATTTGTAGACTATCAGATCCTGTTTTCGAATACCAGATAGGACAATTTGATTAAAAAAATTATTATATTTTTCTGAAAACTTACATTAAATTATCAATAATCTGATTGATTAGACACTCGTTAAATGATGAAATGTTGCTTTGCATTTATTAAATGTTGATGCACTTCATCTAATTCAATGTTTTAATTAATAACATACATCCTTTCTGTGATAAAATATGACAGTATTTAAATTCTGTTGTCAATTATGGTGTTGGTGAAACGGTGGGAAATTTACCTTCTGATATTTGTCGGTCTGTCGGTCTGAGCTCCTATAGAGAATAAACCAACTGACATTCTGCCAGGCATGTCACAAGAGGCGACTGAGTTTCACTATAAGTGTCACTTCCATCACTACTACTAGGTGGTAGAGTTCTCTTGCCCTGGTATTTGGCACCACCGCCTTACCTATTCCTGGTACAATAGCGTCAATGCTTGTCATTGTCAAGTTTCGGGTTGGAGGGTAATTTAGTTGATATACTTATGCATGTAGCATTGCCATTCTACCACACGGTTAGCACTTTGGTGTCTATACGTGACAGAATCTTCCATTAGGAAAGCCATGTGCTTATTTGCTATCTACGATTGCTTGGCATTCAAAAAGCGTTCATGGCTAGATTTGATTAAATTAATTTTAATCAATTTCTTTCATAACTTTCATTTTTTTGATAATTGAACTAATGTAGTTTTAAAAGATAGTTTGTAACATGGAGAATATGGTTTGATAGACTTACCTTCTTATTTCTGTTCATGATTGACTGGTAAGTAGGTAGGAATAGGTAAATTCAACGATAAAATTTTTCATCAAAAGAAAGGTGATTTTATTACAAAAATAATAATTGTATAGACTTGCCTGCAAAAAACACTTCATGGAATATTATTGCCATGCTTCAAAGTTTAAACTATTATTGCAAAGTTAAATTTAATTTATTCAGTTAACAAAAGAGTAAAGTTTATGAAAAAAATATTAAAATTAATTCAATAAAACATAGCCATTAACACTCTGAATAGTAAGCGATCATAGGCGTGTTAATAAATCAATAAGTTTTCATAAAAATATAACTCATCTCGTTATCAGATTGGTTAAAGTCGATCTCCTATGGTCTGCACTACTAAGGAGATATTAGATATATTTTTTTCAAAAAATAGAAATAAGTAATTTGTTTCTGGAACAAATTAAAATTTTAAGAGCAATATATCATTTACTCTTTTTAATTTTGCCAACTCAGTAATTCTTTTTTTCCACTTGTCACAACTCGTGCTCAGTCTCGTTTTTTTCTAACCATCACAAGTTTTTCTATTCACCATTTTTGTCTTTTACTTATCTGATCGCAAGAGAAATGATTAGAAAAATCTAAATATACTTAGCTTAAATGTACTACTCACAAAAGTGTATAGTTCATTATGAATTTATATTTATTTAAAAAAGCAAAAACTTTAAAGCCTTTCTGACCAATCTTAGCTAAGTGACTCTAACAAGATTGGCTCAATAGAAAACCGGTCTCCAGTACTGGGACATTTCAAAGGCTTTACTTTTTATATTCCAACTCCGCTTGCGTCCCGTGGCGACCGCGATTCTTCCATTAATATCTCCCTAGGGAACTCACTGAAATTCGGGATTGCCTTATGCCCTAGAACACTTCACAAAGTTTCATTTAGTAGATTTTTATCAAAGATGGAATAAGTAAAATTAGCATTAGCATTTCCAGGTTCATTTATACCTGAAGTATATTAAAAAAACATTTATAGTCATACAACATACGACTAAGATTAGAAAACTTAATAATATTCTGATTGATTTATACACTTATTAAAACACTGCCATGCTTAAGAAAATTTCAAATTTACCTGGTATTGAACCAGCGGCAGCGTCACTTTAGCTTTAGCAGAAAAGTTTTTCACTGATTCAACTTAGCAAAAATATTTTTTCATATAGTGAAAAAGAGATGTCAATGTCATTTACAGAATAATCATTCACCGGTTATTGTATTTTTTATACAGTTTTGTTAATGAAATAGATAATATATCGGGAAAAAATCCGGAAAGTGTTCATTTTTGGTTATTTTACATAGATGTAAAGTTTATTCAGTTATTAATGTGTTTTATTTTTCCAAATAACAAAAAATGACTTGGTTTGATGGATTCAAAGTATGTGGGAAATATTTGCTTGTTGTCCGTTTAGGTTTCCTACGTAACGGTTTATGTGGGAAAACTGTTTCCGTAGGCAGCATACAGGATTTCTAATCTCATAAGTACTGTTTTACGTTTCAGAAACCACTTCGCGTTTCTGAAATTGAGTTCTGAAACTAAATTAGATATTATCTTCCAATTTTGTCTTTTTATTTACTTCAATTATCTTTATTTGACTAACTGTTTCTTACATGTAGTGTAAGTATGAAATATATTTCCTACTAGTTGGAAAATAATTTCCCAGGAATTACCGAAGGTTACAATATAATGGGTTAACAGGAATTATTTTCCCATATAGTTTCCTGAAAAACTGAAAACACGTGAAAAATACTGATATGAAATCCTAAATCTGTATGTACCACTAATTATATACTAGCATTGAAATTTTTGCAAATATCTACAGTTTAGCCATGTCCTATTAAGGGATAAAAAAGTAAACTAGAGAAATTATAATTACCTTATCGTGCAATAGCAAAAGTGTATTAATTGATAAATATTGTGTTAAACTAATGGGTTTAATAATCAACGTAACTAATACCTGCCAAAGTAAATTTCACCAAATTTAAACAGTGATCTCCTCGCCTTGTGGTCTAGTGGTAAGGTCCCGGGTTCGATTCCTAGGTCAGATAACTTAAAAAAATGTGTTTTTTTAGTTTTCTGATAAACACAAAAGTTGCTCGGGATTGGACAGTGCCCGGTTGGCGATAGGCTTGCCAGCTATCACATTTGTGGGACCAAGTATCTTCAGCTAATCGTGGGTGCACTTGTGGTACTTCGTCCTACCCCTTCGGATTGCGCTCATGTGTTTTGTGTACATCAAGTAGCTTTCAATGTGCTCTATCTTGCGGACTAAAAGTTTCTGTTTATTTTGCGACCCGTGAGCCCATGTGAAGAATAGACTAACTGACTACCTGTTATCTAACTCGTCAAGGTTCGGCAAGATTGTAACGCTACCATAGCTACAACAGGGTAATAAATTTAGGCAACATCTAGCATAAAGTATGTTACACTACATTATTACAGTACCTAAAGAAACATTGATAATACAGTCTATTCTCAAACCTTACAGATTGTAATGTTCAAGCGATCGCCCTCTGATCGAATTTCGACCACAGGGCGATGGCTTGTTACAATAATTACCTATTGTTATATACAAATGCACATATTTATTATTATGATGCTTATAAATGTTCTCTATAAACATCAAAGCAACATGAAATATTATGAAACATTATTTATGTCATCCAGCTTTTAATTGTATGTGCCTTTATGTCGACCTCACTTTTGTTAGTCCGGCGTGCATATGACAGTCAATTTACGTACCAAGCGGCATGGAAGCCAGTTCCCTACGTCCGGCTCTCAGGGCGGAAGCTGTGTGGCAGTCCAGTGAAGCTATTGTCATAATACGTGTCCTAGTTTACTGGCTATTGGGTATATACGATCTCATATACAGGGTTGCTAATTTAGACCAAAATATGTTTGAATTTTGCGTAGCGTGTTTGCATTTATAGTATGTCCACACTATTATATATACATAAAGAGAAAATATTTAACTATTTATAATTTTGTAATGAATTAACCCATAAATTACATTTCTTTGCACGAGCAGATGGCTGTTCTGATTGAAGTGGCAGCCATCACCTACCAAAGATGTTAACGGTGCGTTACTATCCGTGTGGAATTTTAATGCTACTTGCATAAGTTTACCGGCTACTTGACCGTCCAAACCAAAATACCTCCACCACACGTTTTTTTATATTATAACAAACAAGCAGATGGGTCTCCTGATGGAAAGAGTCAAACATCGCCTATAGATACCAAAGATATTAATTGTGTGTAGCTATCTTACGGCGAGGTCTAATGCCACATGCATAAGTTCACTGGCTTCTTTACTCTCCAGACCGGTACATGACAGTATCAAGCATTGATGCTGTTGTGGTAGGAATAGGTAAGGTAGGTACTAGACTCGGAAGAGACAATAAAACTAACACTCTACCACTTAGTAGCCACCGTTACTTAGTAGCAATCCGTGGCTATTTCGACCTGCCTGACAGAACAGCACTTGGACTACTCCTTAAAGAAGCCGGACAAACACGGAGAAAAGCCGGACCAACACGGGAACCGGGGAACAATGACGAACATTGACTCTATTGCGGCAGAAATATGTAAGACGTTGCGGAACTCTACCACCTAATAGTCACGTTGGTAGTAATATGTATAACCAACTAGCTGACCCGGACAACGTTGTTTTGCCTTACATATTAGGAATCTATAGCGGACAAACAACGTGATACGTAATTTATATAAGATTACGGGATTGTCCTTTCTAATTTTTTCTAATTTTTCGCGCAATTTTCTTAATATTTTCTTTTATAAGAACCTTCTCCTTACAATTACAAATACAACAAAAAAAAATTACCGAAATTGGTCCAGCCATTCAGGCGTAATGTCGTGACCAAGGAAAATAGGGATTGATTTTTATATATATATATATATATATATATATATATATATATATATATATATATATAGATTGTTCACTTTTTACTAAGTATCTTTTGGAGTGGATGCGGAGGTCACACGAATGAAGTCTAGTTTATATAAAGGGAAAATAATATATTTTGTTTTATATCGGACTAGCGACCTGCCCGCGGTTTCAACCGCGTAGGTTCTGTTCCCGTGGGAATATCGGAAAGGTTATTATATATTAAAACCTTCCTCAAGAATCAATCTGTTTATTAAAAAAACTGTATCAAAATCTGTTGCGTAGTTTTAAAGATTTAAGCATACATAGGGACATAGGGACAGACAGAGAAAGCGACTTTGTTTTACTAGCGACCTGCCCGTGGTTTCACCCGCGTAACTTTTGTTCCCGTGGGAATATCGGAAAGGTTTGCATACTAAAACCTTTTTCAAGAATTAATCTATCTGTTAAAAAAACTGCATCAAAATCCGTTGCGAAGTTTTAAAGATTTAAGCATACATAGGGACAGACAAAGAAAGCGACTTTGTTTTATACTATGTGGTGATAGTGATATACTTGCCTAATAACTATAGTTCCAGTAAGCTTAGCACTAGGTGTTCACTGAATTGTATGATAAGATTTACCAAAAAGTACAAGCTCTTGACTTCGAAAATCAAAAGCTTTCTCTTTTTGGTCTTGTTTCTCTTGTTTTTGTCTTTGGTGGTCTAGCGATTAGTCTGTTTAACTCGGATCATAAGGTCTTTGATTCGATTACCAGGCCGGATGACACTGTTACTGAGAATTTTTTAGTTTTTTGCGAAATCTCAGTAGCAATTTAAAGTCTGGTAACAATTACGTAAAGCTGTCAGCTAGCTAGGCATAAACCTTTTTTTTAATTAGGGTTCTGTACTTTATAAAAAAAACGAACCCTTATAGGATCACTTCGTTTCCATCTGTCCGACTGTCATTAGTCCGTCTGCCCGTATGTCAAGACCCTCTTTCTCAGAAACGCGAAGAAGTATCAATTCAAATTTATATCAAATACTTAAGTCTATGATTCCTCTCAATTATGACAAAATAAAATTTGTGTCAATGCGATCAATAAATATGACGATTCATGTCATATATTTTGTTTGTGTACGATTTTTGCAATTTCAAAAGTAAATCGAAATCTGTAGGGTACTTTTCGTTGACTTAGAATTATGAAATTTATGTGTAGTTACGGTTACCTACAAGTTTATAAAGAACCCTTGCAATGCGAGTCCAACTCATACTTGACCATTTTTTAGTGTTAAAACACTGACACAAACACACACACATAACACCTTAAATTTATTTCAGTGTTGTTGCCAAAATTAAATCTTCAATTTTATCGAAAGATTCTAACCTTCATTACAAGTTCTCAGGTTATCGAATAGTAATCCCGGGAAGTTTATAGAGCATAAGATAGGAAACATCAGAGCATACCTTAATTATGTAAACATAAATAGCTTTGCCTTCCCGTAACTTTGTGTTGAAATATAACGTTTCATTTTAGTAACGTTACTGTGTAATGTACTCCAACGCCAGAAACAATCCCCGGCTTGACGTGGAAACGCGGGCCACTAAGCGAACGAATAACATTAAAATTATGTATAGGTAAATAATTATAATAGCTTTCTCTTCCCATTCCCCGTGTAAAGAATAGACCATCTGATATTCTGCCAGGCGGTTCGTAAAAGGCGAACGATTGGCTATAGGTGTCACTATTTATCGGGACTACTGGATGGTAGAGTTCTGTAACGCCTCCTCCTAGTATATAGTATCACAATCTTAATTATTCCTGCTGCAATAGCGTCCATGCTTCTCATTGTCGTGTTCCGATTTGGTAGCATGTGGTAGCCAGTAGACCTATGCTTGTGGCACTACCATCCTATCCAACATGCCTGATAGCAACGCACCATCATCTTTGGTGTTTTTAAGCGGTGGTTTTTATTTAGATTAGAGAAGTAATCTGCTTGTTTGCTATAATGCTGAACGAAAATAATAATTCCGGATTATTTGAATGAACATATACTATACAAATTATTGCTATGCTTGTAAAGATCATATATTTTGTCACATGATAAAAGAATGCATTATCGGAATTTATTTTCAGTGTAAAGAAATTAGTTTTACTTTGTGTTTGGATTAAATCTGCTCACATACTTCATATAATATTCTATACTATATCAGCAAATAAACCAAATTGTGTATGCAGCATACAAATTCAAATCAATCTATTGTGCAAATATCAAAATAGAAGAAATATTTAAAATTATTAAATGCAAAATGGAAGTCACTGAACATTACAACAAACTATGTAGACTATAATAGAAAACATTATAATGTAGTATATTCCTTTATATAAGCATTAATTTTAGAATAGAATAAAATTATTTATTTCTCAGAATATGGTACATTTAGTTGATTTTTAAATTTCTTGTTCTAGTTTCATATATTCTACCGTTCCCAGCATAGAAATATTTTAAATATAAAGCGAGTCTTAACCCAAAAGAATATATATATATATATATATATATATATATATATATATATATATATATATATATATATATATATATATATATATTTCCTAATACAATTATTTAAATACATTATTCTTACAATTCAAAATCGTCATTTAACAATATCAATAAATAATCAAGAATAATGTCAATATATTATCACTACTTTACACTGATAATTCAAAATTAATATGCAATAGAAATCTTACATTATTATTTAAATATTGTATACAAAAAAAATGTAACATCATCAATTATATTAGTTGTATTTCATTGCGACAAAATTTTATATAACATATATTTTGAAAAACATTTGCCAAACAAATTATTCATACATCATAATTATAACATAAAACAACAAGTTTGACGAAGTAATAAAATAAAGTAATTATTTAAATTGGTCCTGTAAAAGTCTTCTGCTTTGTAATAAAGCTAAAACGCTTGTTTGGCGGCCATAACATTACTCAAAATGATGCATCCCGGCACAAAGTTACCTAACAAGACAATAAAGTCATAACCCGGGCGGCCTAACCGGAAGTGTTTGTCAGTGTTTCACGCGGGAGGAGTCGCCCGGTGACCGGAAGGCCGCAGAATTATTGTGGACAGTTTCTATGCAAGTTTATTGTTTCGAATTTCTCCTGTTTATTTTATTCGAATTGTCGTGTTTTTAATAATATTGCGGTCGCAAAACTTTTATACATTCAAAGTGAAACAAATACAAATATAACCGTGTACAATTGTTTTAACTTAAAATATTGTTCTTGTAAAATAATGACTAGATTTTAATTACTATTTAATCCTCGTAAAATATTTATTTATTCGAAGTTGTTTTATTGGTCATGCTATTATGAAACAAGTACAGTTTTAGGGTCTACGGTTTTCTAACTATTATTTCTTTAGTTTCTAATGATTCTTATCCATTGTTTATCAGTATCAATTTTTGGATACTTCCCATCGTCATGGCATTTGTTGAAACTGCATTTTAAAATATTGCAATTAAATTCACTTGTAGGTACTTCTATTCACTTATATTTTATTTGTATTGTTCACACCCAACCGGTTTCTCTTATTACAGCATCATCATGTTTTCCAGTTATAATATTTTTAACTAAACTAAAATTAACAATTTAATTTATATAATATTATAATTAATTTGTGTATTTTATCAGTTTGTTAAAAATAATATAATTAATTAAAATGTTTGTTATACGATATGTTAATGTATAAAATTTTATATTAATCTGTGTAGTTTAATAATTTGTTGAAAATAATATGATTAATTATATAATTAAAATATTTTTAACAAATTGTTACTATGCAAAACATCCCTGATTATACTGTAGTAAGCGAATACGGTTGCGTGTGAACAATACAAAAAAAATTTAAGTGAACTGGATGTACAAGTGAGTTTAGTATTCATTTTTGTTGGCAGAGCGGTTATGGCGTAAATTTAACGTCATCAATCTAGACGTATGGTTCAAGTATAGGTTCGATCCCCGAACTTGCTTCATTTGAACAAGATTAGTTTGACCTTAATTATATTGTGAGGTGTAAGTATTTTTAACATGACACTCCGGATAATAAAGTAAAAAAATAAAGTTTTCTAGTACATATACGGTGTAATTATCTATTTCAATTGCAAAAAGCTTCGTGATTGATACAATTTTAAATTACGATAAAACAAATTTTCGATGTGTAAAAATGTTTTAAAAATCTTATGAAATTATTTTTAACTTCACACTACGTATGTAGATAAGGAAGTTACTGATTTTACCACGATTTCCAAAATCGAATTTTCACCAGATATCCACGTTTTTAGGTCTTAGGAACCTTTTTCGACTATTTTCATAATGACTTCAGTATGTCTGTATGTGTGTGCGTGTGTGTGTGTATGTGTGTGTGTGGGTGTTTGTGTGTGTGTGTGTGTGTATGTAAACATCTCATAACTTTTGAACGGCTGGACCGATCGAAACGTGGTTGATGGCATTCGATTGGATTCCGCTCAACTTAAACTTCCTGAGAATTTGAACCGATTCGGTCCAGGAGATTTTGAGAAATTTTGAAAAAGCTCCAAAAAAATTTTTGGCGAAACAGAATTATTTTAATATAACTTCCAGATTTATGTACCGATTGAGTATAAAAACTAATCAGCTATATTCCTTAAAAACTACGTCTAATACATAAATTGCATCAAAATCGGTTTATCCGTTTGGGAGTAATAAAACTTTCAACTAGGAGAGTCTCTATTCTTATTACAAAAAACAACATGAATATATTTTTGTGATTGTAAATAAGTGGCACATAAAATAATTTAAATTTATACAAAACGTATTATTTATGCAATCCCTTTATCTGCGCGCTCGCAAACAATTCAGTCTTAAATTTTTCATTAAATAAATCTCACATATGCTTTAAAAGCATTAAATGAAAATAGGATTATAGGTTCAACGGGCATTTCAGTCATTTGTACAGAACGAACTATACGAGTATATTACTAAGACCGCTTTTTCTGCAATAAATAAATCCTTTAGTAAACATAAGCGTAATATGGAGGGAATAACAATTTTTATTACACAAAGTAAACTATACGCATGTAGAGATAACTTATTTTACACTACCTCCTTTCTACAATGTGAGATTAAAGTAACAAGATAAGTCTCGCACGCGCTTCTCAACATGTAAAGCCTTGAAACTTTAGTTTTATGAAGATGTTCTTGAAGATTTTTATTTTAAATTTTAAAGATGATATTCAAAAATTCTTAAAAATGACTACGATACGATACGATTTATTGCAATGGACTGTATTGATATTATATTATAAACACTTGCGCTGTAGTACTTCGTAACGAAGTAAAACAGTACAAGTATTTGTAACATAATATCAACACAAATTAACATGAAGTTTTACTAAGTGCCGACGATATTTAGTGTTCAAAGCAATGAGCTGCATTAATCATATTAAGATATTTAAGTTGATAGTTATGTAAGTAAAGTCAAATGTGATTAAATACTTAATAAAAAAGTGAGGAGAAAACTATTTATTTCGCGAGGGTAAAGTCAAATCGTAAACTTGTTTTACCATACCAGAATAGACAATATTAAAATATTTTGTACAATTTATCAGATTTATTTAACTTATTTTTTAAAATGTGTAAAATTTTACAAAGAAGTATTTTTTTACAAAAAATATTCGATCTAGTAATATTATTTTGTAATATAATCAAAACTTAAAGTTCATATGTTAAAGTATACTTATAACATTTGGCATATAATTGAACTTAACTACGGCTCCAACATATTAAACTAGACTTAATAATTTTATGTTTCTTGCTAAAAGTAACTGAAGGTTTCCCCCTTACTTTGTAGGTATCCGAATTAAAATCATCCAGGAATAACCTTTAATATGGTGTATCAGTTAATTTTTATCTCTACGTCCGTTTATTACTTGGCTTAAATAACTATAATGACGCTATTAAATAACTACAGATGTATATTTTTTGCAACATTGTTATCTATATTCACTTAAAACCATTACTTCAATGAATTATAATCTGTTTCTTTGACCTTTGATCCACCCTTTTTGACTTAAATCATTAGGTCTAAGGTTTGATCATGATATCAGTTAGTATAAACAAGCGGAATTGTTCTATCTAGCAAACATTTTATTAACAACCTAAAATCTGACAGAGCATTGATACACCATCAATGCTCTCGTGCACAGGCACATGAAATTATCGGTGTTAGTTATCGCAAATAACGAGTAGTAGTCGCTATAACGGTAGCAAATGTGGCGATGGGAATTACTACCCACATCATCAGCCAAAAGCTACGTTTGACTTATGATAAAGCTTTGATGTTTGACAATCACACAAGGATACTGGCGTCATGATATTTTATTCATTCGACTGCAATTCGCAAATGAAAGATTATAAAAATAATAGTTATAGTTCTAAATTAGTGCAATAATTGTAAATTAAAATTTCCTACGTTTTAGGGGATAATCGTTTAGGCTGACAATACTTTTTAACGATATTTAAGTTTACCATCTTACAGTCAATATTTATGTTAGTTTATATCTTACAATAGTCAATAATCAAGTAAGTATATTACGTTCTGAAGATGCTGAAAAAAGTGAAGCCGGGTACGCAAGGTATACTAAAAATATGCTGGAAAGTAGAATTAAAGTACAAGTACTTTTAGTATATGTTAATCGAAGCGCCGACGATGAAAATTAAAGAATACATTATAAAAAAACATGCCTCACTTTGAGAACCACTATGATGAGAGGTTGCCAACAGCGCTCTAAAACTACTCTACAGACATATAAAGCCAATACAGAGGAGGCTTGGGGCGTATCTTTAATAAGTGATGTATCAGTCATGCTTCCGTCTCTTCCTCCATCCCGTTATTCACGCTTTTATTGATTCTTCCATTTAAAATAGACTTTTAAGCTCTAAGTAAATTTTAGTGTTGTAAACTTTTAAAGAGACTCAAGCAAAATAAATAATTTATAGAATATAACTAAATGACGTTGCTGATGCTAAAAGACAGCCGTTGTTAATAGATACTAATAATTTAATAATGCATTAATCATACGTGTACCAGTAACCATTGTCACACATAAGGTCTTGAAAGAATTTAATGGTCTTGAATTAAGCAAGCTGCAAGGTGGCAAAGGCTGCGTAAGCAGTACGTTGAAATCTATACATTTATATAAAACTACTAGCTGTTGCCCGCGACTTCGTTCGCGCGGACTGCGTTTACTCCGTACAACCCCTCTCCCGTAGGTGATAGCGTGTTAATATGTAGCCTGTATGTTGACCCGACCTGTTAGTAATAATAATGCAAAATTTGAAGTAAATGCATGCAGTACTTTTTGAGTTTACCCCAGACATACATTGACTTTCCTACGATTTTATTATATGTATAGATTATTAAAGGCAACGACGCGGCAAATACCACTAGAACTATATGCTGGAGTAAAAGTTTGACCGCCCCGTTGGTCGAGTGGTTAGCGGCCCTGACTACGCAATCAACGGGGCTCGGGTTCGATCCCCGACGGGGACAAGCATTTGTGTGATGAGCATAAATGTTTGTATTTCCGGGTTTAGGTGCTTATTATATATATTCTGGTATTTATATATGTATTTATATGTGTTAGTATCGTTGACTAACACCCATAATACAAGCAAATACTTACTTTGGGGTTAGATCAGTAAGTGTAATTTGTCCCGTGAATATTTATTTATTTATTTCATTTATTTAAAGTTCTTTTGCATTTCCAAGTTACATTTATTTTGATATTTTTTCAATTCCAAGTTACATTTATTTTGTTATATTAAATATATATAATTTGCATGAAAACGTAATTTACATATTTTATTCCATGCAATTTTTATTATTTATTATTTATATTATATTTTACTAGACATTTAATTTCATACAGGTTACAATATCTTATCCTTGTTGTAGCAGATTTTTATTATTTTCGTATATATAATTTGCATTCATTATAATCAATACCATATATATTTTTTCACATTTTTATTTTGTTTTTCTTGGTCGTGATATAACTATTTTATATGGTGCTATTAATATTTTATATCAATAATTTTATTTTTTTACGTTTTATTTATTTACTTAATATTTTATTGCATATTCTTGGGTTTAAATTTATATTATTTTATTAAATGTTTTATTTCAATTAATATTTCTATTTTAATTTACAATTATTGTTATACTTAATTTTAGTTTTTATACATGTTTTCTCTTTACTTACTAATATATACTAATATATACTAACATGTATATGTTCATCTATATTTATGTGCTCTTTTTTTCTTAGTGTACATATGTATTCAACTTACTTGTTTTGCTTGACTTATTTGATTTATACTATTTTTAATTTCCTATACTGGCACTTTTATATCTTAACTATATAAATTTCAGCATATTTTATTTTTCTTAACATTTTATATAGATTATAGTATCTTAACTATTTGGTTTTATTATTTGCCAAGTAAGAGTAATTAATTACTAATTACTTTTGTCAAGGACTACAATTGTTGTCTAATCATGCACTGAACGATAAATGCATTATGTTCGACTTTATCTAACGTTGCTTGTGTACAGTTGCAGCTTTTAGGTTTCATGTTAATTATATACTCGCTACATTTTTCTCTGACATGATCACCCCCACATATATGTTGGCACGTTATTAGAGGGGAATTGTCTTCCACCCTGATTCGTTGAAGGTCTATATGTAGGTGGTCGTGGTTTTTTATTTTTTTCTAAATTAACAAACGACATTAACAAACGACAATTTTTTTAAAATATCCTATTCTGTATCAATTACTCGTTTAAACTAATTACTATTACCAAGTGTATCATTGCGGTATTTTACCAACTATCGTTTTTGATAAAGGTGACACGATTAATATGTGTCCGCCTCTTCAGCTTTTTTGAAAGTAGAAAAATTGTTGATTAACTTTGTTTATTATAGATTTTAAGTAAATACCATAATAAACGTATATAAACGAATCTTTTTTCGTTATTATAAAACCACATGCTATTTTCTCATGCAGATTTCTTCCTTTTAGGGTTACGCCAATAAATTTCTTTTAGGGTTACGCCAATGATTTGAATTTCTTTTACGGGGAAATCGTTGACAATCAAAATATAAGTAGCAGCTAGGATTATAGTGATAGAGTGTTATCATCCTCGCACCCAAGACGATCATTATCGAAAAGTGAAATAAAAGTACAAGCGCATTATAAATAAGTTTCAACTAATGAGCTTTATACCGGTTATCGAAAGAAGGAAATGAAAGTGTTTTTTTATGTCACAATATAGCAAACAAGCAGACGGAAAGACACAACAGTCGCCTATAGACACAAAAGATATTATTAGTGTGTTGCTATCCCTGTGGCGGGGTTTTAATGCCACATGCATAAGTTTATCAGCTATCTTACCGTCTGAACAAAAATACGACAATGATAAACACCAATGCTATTGTGATTGAAATAGGTAAGGCGGTGATCCCACACCTGGCTGAAACCACCACCTAATAGCCACGATCGCGATTACGAGGCAGTGAGTCATATAGCGAATCGTTTAGCTATTATTAACTGCCTGGTAGAATGACTGATGACTTTTTCTTCGTTCTTCAAAAGACTCGTACTAACAAGGGAAGCCAACTTATTAAGTTACCACTATGTAAACTCGGATGAGTTTCTTTTGTGTAAAGGTACCATAGGTAGCAATCAAGTAGATGGGTCTTCTGATGAATAGAGACAATCATCGCCTAAGACATTAGTGATGGTAATAATGCGTTGTTATCTGTATGTTGGGATGATAATGCCGTATACATAAGTTTATCGTTTACCTTGCCCTCCAAACCTGAACATGACTGTGACAAAAATTGACGCTCTTGCAACAACAATGGGTAACGCCCAGTAATCTACCCTTGACGAGACATTTCTGAAATTTGCGTTCTAGTAGTCGTGATGGTAGTGTCATATTAAGCCACTGAACACACAGTCTAGAGACAGTCTAGAGACTTAATAACAAAGCAATTGTTCTGTCAACCCATCAGGTTAGTAGATCTTATAATAATACGAAATAATTACTGTCGACCAAAAAAATTTAAATTTGGCAAACAGAACACCATGTTCCTTTTCAACATTCAAAAAACATTATTAGTCTAATGTAGGTTATCAATGTGTTTAGCTTATCATTTGTCTTTTAAGGACAATAGTCTATTTTTTAAAAGGGAGCTTTGAAGAATAAAAAAAATTGAGAGAAAATATAATGTGAACTCAAAGTGAGCATAGCAAACATTATATTTTCTCCTCAGAGTAAAACGAAAACTATTTTAGAAACCCAATAAAATTACATTATAACAATATAGATGAATCGAGAAATCCAGTCCTCAAATGTTCCCTGGGGAATAAAATATTAAGTCTATATAAGAAATCGATGGACTACTTCTCGATAGAATGGATTCACATGATAAAATGTTTTGTTGGATATAGTTTTATTTATCTATATATAAAAACCTGAAGGAAACAAATTGTACCCCATTCTCCATGTACGTCGGAGTATGATTTGATACGATTAAAGTTTACATATATATATATATATATATATATATATATATATATATATATATATATATATATATATATATATATATATGTATATATAAATTACGTATCACGTTGTTTGTCCACGAGAGACTTCGAAACTACTGAACCAATTTTAATGAAATTTTGCAGATATCTCCTGGTTAGTCCAACTTACAAGGTGGAATAGTTTTTGTCTCAATTAATCTTCCCCCCATTTTCAAGTACTCCACCAAAATATCCAATGCAAAAATAAAAATAATACACTACATTCATGTGACGTACATGATCATTAATAATATATAACATGTATACTATTATGTGTACATCAAAAGCCTGTTGCCAAGAGATTTTATTATTTAGTCTATGTTTGAATTTCGACCAGAGGGCGACACTACATATTACTCAAAACCGAATACTATTAGACTAAAATTTAGCCGTCGAGTCGGATAAAAGTATTAGTAAGATTTTGTGGGGTTAATTTGTAACACTTATGCCAGGTCCGCAAAACGACTGGTTTTACGAAGATGGGTTTCTTTAATCAACCCAGAATAAAGAACCCAGAATGGGTTTTTATGATCAACGATCCGTTATTCATAGCAGTAACCATTAGCAATCAATTTAATAATAACGGCGTACAACAAGTTGTTTAGACATTTGGTAATTTGACATTTATAGGAAATATTTGTTTATAAATATTTATTTACAAGCAGTATTATGTAAACTAAGCCATATAAAAAAAAATTTCAGCTTACACCTCATAGAAAATTAATGGGCTAAATATAGATGTAGTTTGCTATTATCTTGAACTCTGTACACATTGGAGACTTAGCTAATTTTTATAATATCAGTCCTTCTTCCAAAGTATTGAAAATTTTGAGGCGGGCAATTTATGCAATCCTGTGAAGTTAGCACATCATCTCTTTTGCTCGGTTCCTATATCTGTAAAACGACTCGTTAAAGTTACAAGTAGTAACATTTTCTACTAGGCGTAACCCAAAAACCACATGACTGCTAATAGACACGCCTTTGGGAAGGAAATGTGTCAACGCGCAATTGAGCAAACGCTCTTATCACTTTAAAAAAATGTATACGTTTGTAAACATATAATATGTAGACATATTATATCGTGAAAAAATAGAAATAAACCATATTGTACTGTTTTATTATACCGAATGAGGTAAGGTTTAAAAATTACCCATGAACTGATTTTATGTTATTGGTAAGTAGTACAACTCTGTATTTCCGTGTGTAATTGCAAGCTACACTGACAAACTAAAGAATTGTCTTGAAAGGCATATCCATTTTATCCGTGGCGTAGCCTATTCCTGTTCCTATAAATATCAACGCCTCGTTATTATTAAATGGGTTGCTAATTGATTAGGTACAGGAACCTGGCATATAGTTGTTACACTCCGATGTAGAGAAGAAACTTCGTTACACGTAATATGTACACCAATTAAACAGTAGATATTAAATGTGTCCTTTCTGTATCTGAGTGCTAAGTGTGAGTTTTTCTTTTCGCATTCGATCGTGAGCGCGTTTGAAGTTTACTAGGAATTTGTATGTGATCTGTACAGCGCCACCTAGTGGTAAACGTGAGAAACCAGTTTACCACTAGGTGGCGCTGTACAAATCACATACAAATTCCTAGTAAACTCGAAACGCGCTCACGATCGAATGCGAAAAGAAAAACTCACACTTAGCACTCTGATGGAAATCCATAATGCTCGCATGTAAACACTCAGTTACTAGTTATGGGTCAATTACACATTTTTGCCTTCTCTTGTCGTTTACGAGATGCTTTCAGTAAGGCAGTTGATTTATTCTTTAAAAAAGAGCCCAAAATTTTGAAATTTAGAAAAAAAAGAGAAAAAGCTTAATATAAATACAGACCACATACGGCCATCTTTGCTTAAGATCCAAAATGTGCAACGTAAATACTAAATATAGAACTAGAGCACACAAAAACAGTACTAATGATTGTTAGAAAAAACGCTTGAATCCTCATTTCGTTTGATAAACGAAAAACCCTTCCATCTCAGAAGGCCAAAAACAAAAGCCAGGATGACAAAAGGTGGTTAATGCGAAATCGATTGCGTCCGGGGAACGGACTGACGAACGCGGCCACTGCGACAGCAACACAATTACTTAACAGAAATGATTTATTTCAATACGTCTGCGCTCTTAAAATGTTTGAGGAAATAGAAAAATATTTTTTTACAAGCAAATTTATGTGAAATCGTAATCGTATGACTTATGAGTGATTCTTATGTATGAGCCATATCGCTGTAAGGTAAGATATATGTACTGTTTTACGTTTTTACTTTTTTTTGTTTTTATTTTCTACCTAAACTATAATGTTCTTCAAATTTCACAAAAAATAAAATATATCCAGACTAATATTCAAAATGTGGTTTTTACGTTTACAATTTTTAAATGCTTAACTGGTTATCATAAAAGTTTGCCGCATAAAAGGTACAAAAAAGGACATATATGATGATATTTTAGACATAGGATACATTATATCTGTTATAATAATTTTCAATTTGAGTAAAGCCAAAAACAAAGCCATGTCTTCGATAGAGACCTTGTACAATTTTTTTAAAGTTCTAAACACATAATAAATAAAGGACTTTTAGACTAACTTTAAACTGTTTTCTTGCCCTTTTAAGGGTTATTTTACAAAAAAAAATTATATAAAAAAAGTGCACATGTATTTTATTTTCAACGAACAATACAGTTACATATTTACTAATAAAAATAACTAAATAATATCAACATAATAATTTTAGGGTCCCCGTGTAAAGGACAAACGAGCAGGAGGCTCACCTGATGGTAAGTGATTACCACCGCCCATGGAAAGCCACATCACCAAAGGTCTTGCCAGCCTTTTAAGAAGGAGTATGCTTTTTTCTTGAAGGTCGCTAAGTCGTATCCGTTTGAAAACTCCCCGCCGGTAATTGATTCCACAGAGGAGTAGTGCGTGATAAAAAGCACGGTTGTGGATTTGCAGACATCGAGGAGATGAAGATGAAACTTTGAATTTTGCCGCGAATTTATTTTGATACCTTTGTCCTATGGTGCCTTAAGAATGTTTCGCAAAACGTTTTGTGTTTTACATTAATTGAAACAAATAAAAATCATATTACATGAATAGCTAGACTCCACACTGTTATTTTAATTTCTTGTTAATCTCTAAAAATGCTTTATTCCGAACTACTACACTACACGCATAGTGTATATACACACGCCACACACACACACACACACACATACACACACCCACCCATACCCACACACCCACACCCACACACCCACACTCACACGCACGCACCCACGCACGCACCCACGCACGCACACACACACACACACACACAATAATTTCGCCGTTTATTATAATAGTTGGGTTTGCGTTACAAAAATGATATACCTAGTACTAAACTAAATATAAAAAGATTATATAAATATATGGACTTATATCAGTTTTTAAATTTACAAAAAATATTTATTTTTCTACGCCCCTGACAAAATAGCACTATTGTATGTTATGAATATGTTCTACATAAAATATATTCTAGTAAAACTATTCCGATTAAACAATGACAACCGACACCCTTACTATAATTGTATTTTGCAATAGATCATACTATTCCTAGTTTCATCTATCGACGTATAAACAATTATCTAACTCGTGAATAATAAAAATTTCATTCCCGACGCAATGGCGACTGGTTTCAACAGTGACAAATGATATGGGCAGTGTTTGTGACGCGCGGACGACGATGTGACGAATGTGTACCGCAAATTAAATACACGTCGCCTGCATTCTAATTTAAATCTAATATAACTCGTCACATAAGTTTAATTGGATGAGAAATAATTAACACTATTTATTATTAGATTGGGCCGCCTCGTGGACTAGGAGTAGCTTATTTGGCTCAGATCATGAGGTCCCGAGTTCGATCCCCGGGTCGTGCAAAAGTGTTATTGAGGTTTTGATGAGGTTTTTGCTCATGAGGTTTGAGCTCGGAGTCTGGCCGAATGGTGTTTGTATTCAAATAATATTTCAAATACGTTTTTACGGCAGCAATGCGTCTGGTGTCAGCTAGCGTTATACGAAAAGAAATGATCAACTTCATATCATTTTATCATGGAATTACTAAACTGGTGCAGGAAGCACGGCAAGTTTGTCTGTACCGTGACATATGGCACTCAGTTCTCTTTGATATAAAGATATGTTGTTATTGTTGTACTAAACTGATAAAGTAAGGAACCGCATCTAGTCGAACTGGTACACACCACCTCATTTTTTGGTCACATATCTAAATATAAAACTGGGCATATATTTAAACATCAAAAATATTAGAAAGTCTAGTAAATATAACTCCGCTGTGTTGGTCCCGGCCTCCTTTGTAGAATAGGCCAACTGCCGTTCTGCCAGGCAGGTCGTAAAAGGCGACCGATTGGCTATCGAGTCACTACCATCGTGACTACTAGGTGGTAGATTTCTGTATTGTCTCGCCCGGGTCTGGTACCACCGCCTTACCTATTCCTGCCGCAATAGCGTCAGTGCTTGTCGCTGTCGTGTTCCGGTTTGGAGGGTAAGGTAGCCGGTAAACTTATGCATGTGGCATTAGATCTCGCCACAAGATAGCAACGCACCATTAACACCTTTGGTGTCTATAGGCGATGGTTGACTCTTTCCATCAGGAGACCCATCTGCTTGTTTGCTATCTTATGATATAAAAAAAAAAAAGATTAACGCCAAATGTGAAAAATCACTTTTTCAAAACACCAAAAAATAGGCGAATCATTAAGATCCGTAACAGCTATCGTTTATCTCTGCTAAATTCACAAGGAAGTTTAACGTGAATACACATTAGGGTGAAGTGAAAAAAAAATTGTTCCTTTTTCTTCTTGGCCTGGTTGTGTAATTTGTAGTTTATCTTCAAGTGGCGCACTGACTTGGAAATTTAATAATAAATAAAAAATAGGCAATTTTATGTATACCAATGTCACCAAAACAGCATGTCAGTTTATGGACATTTCTTTTAAATTAATATAACATTGTAAAAAATATTTTTAATAATAACTTCTTATTGACTTTAAATATGCTGAAATGTCTTTGTTAAGTTTTTAAGGTTTATACTTATATTTAACGATTTAAAACTATTAAGTTTTGACATTTTATATATATAGTTAATGATTTGAAATATATTAGTAAATCTTTCTAGGTTCTAGGTTGACCGAATTAAAAGTAAATCCTGAAAAATATTGTTATTTATTGTTAACTTTCGAAGTCAGTGTACCACCTCAAAATGTAGAAAAATTTTTAATCTTCAAAATTTTTCTTTTTTTATCAGCAACAAAAGACATACCCAGGCCAAGAATAAAAAAATAAATTAATTTTTTTCACTCTACACTAATAAATATCGCTGGCCTATTCTCGATTGCCAAAATCATGGTAACACTAGAATATAAAATAAACCAACGAGCAAAGAAATATAATCTCGCGATAGTCACAGATAGTTTGCAGAATAAAAGTCAGCAGATTTTTAATACGTTCAACGTCTCACGGCTGGGTAGGAGCAATTTATATTCAAAAGGGGATAGCGCTATTTACATACATAAACATGCTACCAAGCTCCGTCCGCTGTGTATTAGATATCTAGTGACAGCGCAGACAATTACACGTGTAGCCATGCGTTTGATTGAAATTAAACACAGGCTGATTGAGATTTTGATGAGTTTGCCAATGATGACATAATTTACTTACAGGATTGTAATTATGATTGTACTTTTGAGGTAATTATCAGAATTAAGTTTAACACAGAATCTAAAAAACAGTTCTTTTAAGATTTCATATCTTTTTTTAGCACGTGTTGGTTCCGGGCTTCTTTGAAGAATAGGCCAATTACCGTTCTGCCAGGCAGGTCGTAAAAAGTAACTGATTTACTAGTCGAGACTAGACGAGTCGCTACTGTCGTGGCTACTAGGTGGTAGAGTTCTACATTGGCTCGCCCGGGTCTGGTACCACTGCCTTACATTTTCCTGCCTCAATATCGTCAATACTTGTCATTGTCGTGCTCAGGTTTGGAGGGTAAGGTAGCTGGTAGACTCATGCATGGAGCATATATAGTAGTGCATGGATAGTAAAGCACTATTAACAACTTTGGTATTATAGGCGACAGTTTCTCTTTCCATCACGAGAGCCATCTGCTTGTTTGTTATCTAATGATATAAAAAAAGAATTCCGATTCTTATGATTTCATATAATGATGGAAAAAACAAGTAATTTGAATTAGTCAAGGGAACTGTTAAATAATTAAGCAAACGTGTCGTGTCTAATAGGTAATAGAAATGTATGACGTTTCATCGAAGTTTGGTATCACCGCCTTGCTTTTGTTATCACAGAATTGTTAGTGCTTATCACTGTCATGTTCTAATTTCAAAGTTTACTCATTAGCCGGTAAACTTATGAATGTGGCATTACTTTTACTAGATTTTGAAGGTTAGATTGGGCTCTCTTAGGTCCGAGTCCCGTGTTAGGTGTTCGTCCGGGACCAGTTTGGAAAATAGACCAAATGCCATTCGGCCAGGCAGTTCGTAAAATGCGAGCAATTGGTTATATTTGACATTACTATCGTATCTACAAGGTGGTAGAGAGCCACAACGTCTCGCTCAGATATTTTGAACCACCGCTTTAGTTATTCCTGTCGTAATAACGCCAATGCTTGTCATTGTCATGATCCGGTTTGGAGGGTAAGGTAGTTCGGTAAACTTATACAAGTGGCATTAGCACCCCGAAACATGGATAGTGACGCAACATTAACATCTTTGGTGTCTTTGAACGATGGTTGTGCCTTTTCATAGGGAAAGCCAATTTTTCCTAGTAGTCACAATGGTAGTGACATGTATATCCATTCGGTCGCCTTTTACGACCTACCTGGCAGAACGGCAGTCGGTCTATTCTTCAACAGAGGTCTACGTGTACGTGTACAATTCTATACTAAAAGCGATATTCCTCCGTTTATTGTCCAGATCTCCAATAAAATAGTGAATGGGTATTTTGCATCTCAGTTTTATTATTTCCGGCTTTAATTCTAGTTCCAAACTTTACCACACGACTTACTATATTAAGCTACAAAGGTACTTATTATATTAAGCTACAAATGGACCGTTGTCCCACGAACAAACTTTTTTTATTAATAACAAGTTAAATTTTGTGAAGTGCTTCGTTTTGACGAGACAACCATTTTTCTATTTTCGAAAAATCTCGAATCGGGTAACTAATAAAGTTATAGCGCTTTGCAAATTTTGATTCGGTGAAGGAAAAATATTTATTGATAACAATAATTATTTTTCATATTTAATCGCTTGATTATATTATGGAAAACACGATGGAACTTGTCCTACACATTCGATGGATTTTCTGACGGGTCCTCCACTCTAAAGTTTCGGAATTATAATATTTTTAAATTGATATGAATCAATTTAAAAACAACCTAATTTTCTCACAACAGCTTGTTAATTATTATTATAATTCAAGACTAACGTTGTCCTACACGTTGAGTGGAAACTTTTCTTAGTCGGACACTAAACTTTTCTTTTTTTTTCTAACTTTATTGGTTACCCGATTCCAGATTTTTCGAAGATAGTAAAGATGGTTGCCTCATCAAAACAAAGCTGTTCACTAAAATTCAGCTTGTTATTAATCAAAAAAAAGTTTGTGGGACCATGGTCTAAAACAACAAAACCAAGCAAAGCTTTTTCCATATAAATGTTTAATAAAATACATCTATATAAATACTCTCACTACAAGACGCTTTTACGTAATAATGTTATGAATCTTTTATATTTCCTCTCCGAGAAATCCCTTTTAAACAAAAACTACTGTAGAAGAAACTCAAACTTTGTGTATATTACTATCTCGGATGTACTTTTATAAAAATGCCTATTTTATATTCAACGTTCCTCTGCCTTACGGCGATTTTCTTTCGTCTCTCGGGGTCTCAATCTTCCCATAGTTTTTAGGGTGGGGTGAATTTCAAGCTGATACAATGTTTGTTGATAGAATTCATATTTGTTACTTTACGTTCTAAGTTTAAATTTGATAAATTTTCTTAGAAAAATGTAGACAATTTATTATTATGTATAGCATTCATCTTGGTTTGATAGCAGAAATGTTGTCAATTTTTAAACAACACTTATATATGATTATTTCTGTGATGTTTCGCCGCCCTTTTCAGCCTCCTTTAAGCATTTTAATCTACAGAGTGCTTTACAATACCAATTAAATAACATCTGCATAACTCGGACAACATCCTAACTAATACAAAAACTGGTCAAATGTACTACTTAATACTTTTTTCCCTCCAACCTTTCTAACAAATATTTGTTTAACCTATAAAGGTAGCGAGTCGAAACGTCGTAGAAATAGTCATGTATTAGTGTTGTTTAAAAACTATCCTTGTTCAATGGATCATTTTGTGTGTATTGTTTTATTATTCTGATTCAAGAGTATCTGAGACTGACATGTTTGCATGAAGAGTTATAAACACGGAGGATGTAAGGCTATTCTATCCGGATCGTGATGTATAACACTCAATTGTCTCTGCCTATCCTGTGAGGGATTTGGAATGATAATATGTATATATATGTTAATGTATTTCGAGTCGCTATCATTAATTTAAAAATATTAACTTTTCGCACCTTTTCTTCATATAAACGTTAACTGTGCCATGTTTAAGTTTCCGTTTTCATTGTTACGTCCGGACAATTTTCGTTATATATAATATTATAGTAATAGTTAAAAAAAATTAAAATACATACTTTTATAAAATCAAAACTAAAAATAATTCAATAACTTAAAAATAATTTAATAGTTATTTTTAAGTTATTGAAACCATGTAGTTTGAATTTTATAAAAGCGTGTTTTTACAGTCTTTTTTTAACTATTATTTATTTTTTATAACAGCGTGTTTTTTTAGTTTTTTAAAACCATTATTTAGTTTACCCGCGTAATGAATAATTTCGGCTCCTGCTACCTTCCTCGGATAAGTTACCGAACCAGATAAAATGAAATTTTCGGAAGGGGAACCTAGAAACCGGCTATTTCATACGAAGAAGGCAACAGGAGGCCCAATACAAATAGTCGCTAATTCTGAAGGTTCTAGTGAGGACATCGGGATGAATGTTTTATATTATTGCAATGTCATAGGTCCTTGATAGGTTTGCAAAAATTCAAATTAATCTGACGTTTTAAAGTGCGTTAAAATCATGTTTAAAATTTCCGTTATACAAAAGCACGTTAAAAAATATATGCACTCCACATATAAAATTTTCGCTATAGGTACGTATTAATATGCAAATTAAAGCTATTTATTTTTCATTGAATCTTTGATAATAAATCTTAATTTTTAATCATATTATTGAGTGTCTAATGTGCAAAATCGGTGCCGTCCCGTGAATATTATGGTAACGGAACTGGTAAACTTATGCATATGGCATTACAGCTCCCCATTCGAATGAAATTAAATTTTTAGTTTTTTTTACCATCTTTACCATAAATAAAACACTATGTAATAAATGTATACAGTTTTACCCTTGTACGGTGTAGTCGCATAACGTTTTTCTATGCAATAGCTTAAGTCATTGTCTTGTTACACATATTTTATTGATTCAGGCGTTACTTTGCGGAAATCCATTATTAAAAACGTGAAATTAATAAAATTTGTTATTATCCGCGAACTGTTCTATGTATCCTCTGTGATGGTACCGAAAAGAAAGACGTCGGTTTAATAAATGGATAAGACTCACCGATGGTTTGGATTCAAAAGAAGACCCCAGCGGGACAATTATCTGCCCACATCCACCAAACCTTTACAACCACGACCACGCTGGCACCAATCACAAAGCACACAATTCATGTACGCACTCAACGCATGTTTCACTTCGAAATCGAAGCATCTTCAGGAGAAACGAACACTGTCTCACCCTACGCGAGTGTAAGTAATACTTACACGTAGTTAGATTAGTCTTGTTACACCTTAGAAAATAGAATAACCGCTAAACTTGCTGCTGAGCAGCAACTCACCTAATTTAACAATTCTTAAAATTTGAGATCAAACAATTATGGCAATCATCAGGCGTCAATCTGGTTGAGCGTGGCAAACTAGTGTCTTAATGGATAGATATTTGGTACCCTCTGCTTATCATACAAAAACTTGCGTGATTATATTCTTTTTTATTGAGTATAAACTTCTAACTTCCTAGCGTAAAACAAATCCTAACGTAAAAATCATAAATAAATCTCTTACACAAAGATTTAACATCCAAATACATTTGTTTTCCATTACCCAAGATTTTTCGTTAGGTACATTTACTTGAGATGTACGTCTATGGAGCATCTGAGTCGTTTGTCATGTCGGAATAGGCTGTTGTCAACGAAACAGCATCCCTTCATGTCATGGACACATGCATTTTGCTACACTCACACCGTCACGGCTCCTCACTAATGTTCTCAATATAATAAAAGGAAATGTAATAAGGAATAAATGGGATACAAGTATTTAAGGAGCGACGTCAACCTTACTGCAAGAGCTTACATCCTTAAAAAAATATATGAGACTCATCTAAGTACTTATAGTCGGTACACCACACGTCAGTCACATGCATATTCCTAAGGCCTCAAACTGAATTAATATTATTTAAGTATTTATATATGTACCTCTATGTATTAGTTATTAGTATCGTTAACTGACATTCGTATCACGGGCAAATAATTTGCTTACTTTGGGGTTAGATTAATTCATGTAATTTGTTCAATGATATTTATTTATTTATTGGCTTCCTCAAACTCCATTCCGGAACACGACAGTAACATGCACTGGCACCACTGTAACTGGAGGAAACAGTGGCACTATGCTTGGGCAAGACGTTGCATAACTTTACCACCTAGAAGTTACGATAAAAATGACATATTAAGCCCACCTTTTGCTTTTTTATTCTTCAAAATATGTCAGAACCAAAAAGAAAATAGAAGTATTTAATATACAGACTGTAAGAGACGATATATCGAAAAACAAAACCATAGATTTGGACCATGATTCTGAGTCGGAAAATGTTGGAAATTTGTGTGGGTTTTTTTACGAATTTTTTAACTTTGTATAATTTAATATATTCTAATACTATATTATAGTGTTTTTTAAACAAAATTAAAGGAAATGAGTAACTTAAACGGCTGGTTCGAAAGTACATTCTTTTTTAGTATCGTTTTTTTATCTTCATATTTTAATAAAATGATTATTGAGGTTTAGGACCATTTATTGTAAATTATTGAGGTTACCAATATTTACAAAATTTAAACTCAGACAAGTGGCTACCTCGTAGTCTAGGGGTAAGTATTTGGTTCAGATTATGAGGTCTTGGGTTCTAATTCTAGATCGGGCAAAAGTGTTATTGAGATTTTTAAGGTTCTTCTCGAGAATTTTAAATCTTAGTAGCAGTTTTGAGTCAAGTTTTTTGTATTTTACCACCATCGTGCCTCAGATGAGCAGATGATAAAGCTGTACATTCCAGCTTCTGTCACTAGGAATAGGCGATAATCATTAGAACTCATCAATAGTCATCTCACCAATCAAAAAATCGGCAAATTGGATCATACAGAAATGTGAATCAGAAAGTAAACTGTTTCAAGCAATCTACAAACGCTACCAGAAAAAATAATAAAAAATAGAAAAAAATTAAATTTAGAAATTTAAATCCTGTATCACGATATCACAATTATTTATCTTGTACACACTATATACAAGTTTTAACGCTTCTCAAATGGACTTCGGTCCCCAGCAGTACACCTTGCCTGGCTGGGAAGATCTTCCTTTTCCCCTTCCTTGTCCTTGTGTGACGTCATCAACCACCACAGTTATGACGTCACCTGACAAGAAGTTGGCTCGCTAGATCCATCAGCGGTACGCACCAGCGGCGCCATAAAACAAAAATTCTAATTACTCTGCCTATCCCGTAAGCGAACTGACTTGATGGTACATTTTACCCTATAAAAGAGCATGTCAATTTTACTTTTTATATATCAAAAAATAGCAAACACGCAGTTCGCTATCCAGATGGAAAGAGAAACTATCGCCTATAGACACCAAAGCTGTTAATGGTGCGTTACTATCCGTGTGGCGTGATGTCAATACTACATGCATAAATCTACCGGCTACCTTACCTTGCAAGCCAGGACACGACTAACGTTGCGGCAGGAAAGTGTAAGGCGGTGGTAGCAAATACCCGGGTGAGAAATTGCGGAACTCTACCACCTAGTATTCACGATGATGGTGCTAAGTATAACCAATTGGTCGCTTATTACGATTTGCGGGGTAGAACAGTAGTTGGTCTATTCTTAAAAATAGTCTAGATCAATTCGGCAAAAGACTTGTTTGCGAAAACCTAGCTAGAGCTAAAACCACTACAATTTTACGTCGTAACCGAAGGAATCATAACTTCGTTAAAAATCACCACTGACTGCTTTAAAGTACACATTATTACATATCCTTGCTAAGTGCAGCTTAATGGTAATAGAATTTATTACAATTCTCCACAGACACCTGTTGAGTCCCTATTAATTTGATATAGCTGGTAACTTGTCTGGATTTATTTAATTAGGCGATCGTGCTTGAATGTTAAGCTTCTGTTTCGAACATTTTTAAGTCCCTTTAATGAAAAAAAGCAAATCGTCGATGAAGTGACAATACCTCCTAACTGTATAAATGTTAATTTTACAGGGAAGGAAAATAACGTTTGACGTCTAGTCTTAAATGTGTTGATTTGAATATAAAGCTATTTCCACAAAGCTCTAACTTTTCTTCTGAAAATTATTAAAAGATAAGAAAAAATTTTATAGATGCAAAACTGAATTTTATGTCTATTGCAATAAAAAGTAAATTTGTTTTAAAATGTTAGTTAGGAGGTATTGTCACTTCAATGACGAAATGAGACTCTTGAGGGAAAACCAGCCCCATTAGTCGAGTGGTTGGTGAACCTAACTTCGAATCGATGGAGCTTGGGTTCGAATCCCGACAGGGACAAACATTTGTGTGATGAGCATATATGTTGTATTCCTGGATTTGAGTGTTTATTATGTAGATATGTCACAGTATTTATATATTATGTCTTTCTATGTATTAGTATTGACTAGCACCCATAACACAACCAAATATGTGGGTGAGTTCTGCATTATCTTGCCCGGGTCTGATACCACCTGGTGTACCATCACCACCACCACCACCACCACCTGGTACCACCTGGTGCTTGACACTGTCGTGTTATGGTTTGAAGGGTAAAGTAGCCGGTAGACTTATGCATGTTGCATTAACATCTTTGGTACCTAAAGGCTTGTTTGCTATCTTATGATATAAAAAATTGCTTACTTTGGGGTTAGATCAATTCATATAATTTGTTCAGCAATATTTTTTTATTATTATTAAAGAAAGAACCGTTGTGCAGAGACACCAAGCATGTTAATGGGGATTATCATAAAATCGGCCACCAAAAGTATCATGTGTTTTTAAAAAAATGACGGCAAGAAAAATATCTCATTTCATTATATCATACAGTTATTTAATTCTCTTTCAAACCTAAGGACTTTAACTAGTATTATAGCTGTGATCACATGATAAATTGAAACTTTCGTGGTGCATATTTGATGTAATAAATAAATTACCATACGTTTTACATTTCGATTCTGCAACAAGAATTGATAAGAATAAGGTCAATTTGACATTATGTGAACTGAAAAAAAAATACGAAACTTATATAATTCGCTGAGAGAAATGAAAACATTTTGTGAATCCCGCGGGATCACCTAATTTTTCCGGGATCAAAGAAGTCTATGTACTATTCAACATCCATCCATTCAAACATCCGAAAATTGAAACTTTCGTATTCATGATATTAATATAGATTTAAGTAGCCACTTATATAATACTTGTAAGCGTCAAATGGTTGTAAAAAAATAAACATATGTCATCTTTTTCTATTTTATCATGCCGAACAAGAAGTCGAATCTTATAAACTACTCCTGGAATGATTTTATTTCATCAGTAAATTCTATAACTCTGTATTTCTTGGTGTAAATGCAAGCTACATTGATAACCTAAGGCATTGCTTTAAAATATGTATACAGTTTATTCCGTGGCATAGATTTAAAAAAATCCTTTTACATATTTGTTCGTTACGGTGTAACACACGCCACTAGTTATGCGACGCAGAACACTCAGTCTAAGAAGAGATTTATGGATGTCTACTCTGTGGCCAGCGAGGCAGGCACGTCTCACAGTCTGATGTATACTAGACGGTGGATTTATGCGACGTTTATTGGAGGAATTAAAACTGGATAGCGTGCCTGGAGAGACGGAGGTTTATGGTATACCAGGTGCTGTATTAAGGAATATATGCAACCAACATTCAATGTAAGGCTGGTTTAATAATTAATGATAACTGTAGTTTTCGTATACCATATATCCATTGATATAAAAAACCCTAGATGCACAGTCCCGAACAAAACTGACACTCAAAAGTGTCTATAATTTCATTTAAATAGTTATAGATATGGCAAAAACCTGTGTCTTTGCATATCCAACCTTAAGTGCAAGACTTATAGTTGTTTTTACAAAACAATGTATGAAAAGAAATAAAATTGACAGTGTCGCAACCGACGCGATTCTATTTGAAATGAGCGCACAAATTGAAATTGTGCGCTCATTTTTGGAGGACGTTTTTGATACACTGATTGTGTACCTTGGGTTTTTTATATCAATGCATATATCACGTAGATTTTTCAATATTAACTTGTCGTAATTCGTTGTCAGCATTGAATACTGAACAACTCTTTTTTGTATATACAGTCTTCTAGACAAATTGGGCACTAAGCTAGCAACAGCAAGCTCTGTTTTTGCTTGATCCAGGATTTAAACCCAAGAGCCAATTGTCCGAAACTGGATACGTTAATAAAATTGATTGGATTAAGTAGTTGTCTAATAGTAGCTGCGTAGTAACTCTGCATTTTAGTCTAGCGGTTCAACAGTTTGATCACCCCGTCGGCCGGTGGTTAGCAAGCCTGACGATGCAATCAATAGGGCTGGGTTTCGATTCCCTACAGGCACAAAGTTTGTATGTTAGGCATAGATGTTTATATATCTGGATTTGAGTGTTAATTAAATATATTTTATGTGTCTATTTCTATGCATTAATGTCGTTGAATAACATTCATATTACAAGAAAATAAATTTTTCACTTAGAGATTAGGTCAAGTCATATATAATTAGTCCGCTAATATTATTATTATAACTAGCGATCACTGATTAAATAATAAAATCTCTTCTAAGTTTTTCAACAAGACTAGCCTTAAAGCAAAAAATAGGTATAAATGTATGTATATTATGAATACACACACTACGTGTGTAATGTTTGTATTAGGTTTCTGCATTATTTTTATGTTATAGCACTCACCCCGTGCTTGGGAAACCGGAAAAATCTTAAAAACAACAAAGAAAAATATCGACACGCGGGATTTGAACCTGCGACCATTTCCCTAAAGCCGAGACGCTCTTCCACTGAGCTAGTGTCGACAGGCTCGAGGCGGCGAAATTCTTCTTTGCTATATGATCGATTACGTCGATTGTACTGATCGCCAGCTATACATACGTTTAACTAGTTAAATGAGTTCATCGTTACAGATGAAATTCACATTTATAATTTAGGTTTCTGCAGTTCTTCGCAATGTAATTTCCAACTATGTCAAATTTTATACTCCATCGTTTGCGTTATTACATTATTCGCGTATTAATATATAAATTATAGATATGTGTGTAGTATGGTTTATTTATTTGATCTATATTTAATTAAACGGCATAGGCTACTTGTTATCTTTGTTTTAAAATGCGCATTTATCTGTGGTTCCCAGCTTGTTGACGAAAACTGCAACTAAAAACTATAACCTAAAAATGCAAAATATTTAAAATATTTTTGTTTTTTTTCGTCGTGATAAATCTTACCCCGCAGTCTGGTAAAAGTTTCTTGACTTCACTTTTCTCGTGTAAAGCTATCATTTTATCATTTGTAAATATTGGTGTTAACTTACTTACTAATAAATCTAAGTTATTCATCCCATTTAGTATGTGCTCTATTATTAAAGTTAACACCAATATTTACAAATGATATAATGATAAATCATGGAGAACCTAGAGAATTCACTTATATACCCCGAAAGAAACCTGATTATCCACAAGAAATCTAGCTTAATAATATTTATGAACTTAACGCTATTGATATTGCCTTGTAAGCTAGGTAACCAGTCACAACTTAGCTCAGAATATTATGTTTTTAAGATGCTTATGTTTATAAAAATATTTTTGTAGGACATTAGTTATTACTTTTCTTTATAAAGTATTCCATTTTAGTTAAAAATATAAAATAATACACCGTGATCCCAGTAACATTTTTGTTTTTGATTAATAACAAGTTGAACGTTTATAAACAGCTTCGTTTTAACGAGATGTTCACCTTTTGTCTCTCTGAAAAAGCTTAAATCGAGTAACTAATAAAGTTAGGGGGCTTCAAACATGTTAATTATTTTAATTAATAATATGTTAATATCGATTAATAAGAAATTTTTTTAATCGCTTGATTATTTTATGAAAAATACGATAAAACTTTTGTCCTACACATTCGATGATTTTTCTGACAAGTCCTCCATTCTAAAGATCGGAGTTGTGAGATTTTTAATTGATATTAACCAATTTAAAAACAACCTAATTTTCTTACAACAGCTTGTTAATTATTATAACTTTGTCCTACACGTAAAGTGGAAGCTTCTTAGTCCGACACTCTAAAGTTTTCTTTTTATCTATCTTTATTAGTTACCCGATTCGAGATTTTTCGAAGATAAAAAAGATTGCCTTCTTGTCGCAACGAAGCTGTTCACAAAAATTCAACTTGTTATTAATCAAAATAAAAATGATCCTGATACCGCGGTCTATGAGGAGTTGACGTTTTCTATTTCTATCGGCCTTACTCTTTTATTTTATTTGTATTATCAACAGTATATAGCATTTGAAATTTTCCAGAAAACTTTCTTTTAAACTGCTGTCAGTAATACTTTGAAATATATCATACATACTCTCAACTGAAAAATAACTACACACTATTATGATCTTTAAGATTTGCAGCATAGATAATAAAATTGTGAAGCTGTATTAGATCTGTGGGTGTGATGTATCTGGCAGAGTACCAGCTTTGAAATCGTGCAAGAAAAATGGTGGGAAACCTTGTCCGCCCCCGCACGTGGCCAATGCGGGTAGACGCAAAAACCACGTGGGCACTTTTGTTTCATCCCTTGTAAGTTGGCGTGAGTACAGAATGATGGGGGATCTCTGAATGGAATTTTTAAATTGCTCAAGAGAAATGTTCCTCTTGTGTTTAGTAGACAGTTTTATTTCCACGAATTTTCGTTGAGTTGATTTATAAGAATTTCTAGTATAGTGTATTCGTTTTGTTGAGTAAAAATGAATTTCAAATGTTAATGTTTTTGTAAGCTTTTGTTTTACTACAATTTCAGGTCGGTGTGTTTTCTCATTTTTGATTGTAACCACTTTTTAAAAAACACTTCTTATCAGGCAAGCAGGAAAAAGTTTATTGCCAGGCAAGCAGGTAGTTTCGTAAAAGTAGTATAATTGGCAATATCTTATACGGGATCAGAAGTAATGCTTTACCTATTTTTTCTACAGTAGTGCTAGTTCTTGCTTATGTTATGTACTCGTTTTCGGGGTTAAATATTCGATAAACTAACACATGTGCCCATATTTTTCCGCCCCTTCTCTTGATAGGTACTTCTTACATTTATGGTTGCCTGTAGGTAGATACGGAGGGATATATTTAATGGCAATGGCTGAATCTGTCAGATATACTAGATAACTTGGACTATTAATAATTCTGAATAATATATACATATTATATATATATATATATATATGTAGGAAGTGGGTCAGATTCGATAAATAAAATGAGGATGTGGTGATATAACAGCTCTTTATATTATGATCAACTTTCCATTATTAATTACTAGTTCTCATTAACAATGTAAACTATAATTATTCCTTACTAGTTACTACAAATAAGTCATAATTTAAGCAATAGATAGTCAATTATAAATTGTACTGTGACTAATTTATAGTTGACAATAATAATTAACTTGTTTGCACAAATTAATTATCCAAGAGTCAAGGATAAGCTACTAGCAAGATACAACAAGTGTACCGAGCCACGCCAGAGCCTAGACTGCCCGAACGGGGGGCGCTCAGAGCCTTTTATACAGGTAGCAAAACAATTTGAGTAGTAGGGATATCGAACAATGCGCTCGGTGGCTCAGGCGTACACCCGTTGTTTACAATATTCTTGCATTTGATGACGCGGACGCCGTCACGGCCATACTGACATGCACACGTCCTCGTGTGCGCATCTTTATACATCTGAGGACAAGGAACGCCTCGTTCATCCTGACATATCTTTTAGAAAACTAAACGTAATCTTATTTTTTTTTTTACAACTTTATAATTAGCGTGATCTTTAGCGAAATGTTACAATAGCGTGCTGGTCCAGCAACCCCTTCAGCAACTACAACTATTAAACTCTCTCGTCTGTTTTGAAACCGGAGACTGGATTCTACTAAGCTAGGAATCCCTCTCATCAATTAAAAATACCGGAGACTGGATTGTACTAAGCTCCCTCTCATCAGTTAAAAACCGGAGACTAGAGTGTATTAAGCTCCCTCTCATCAGTTAAAAACCGGAGACTGGAGTGCACTAAGCTCCCTCTCATCAGTTAGAACCAGAGACTGGAGTTTACTAAGCTCCCTCTCATCAGTTCAAAACCGGAGACTGGAGTGTGCCGTCATCTTCCTACATTTTTTGTCAATCCTGCATCTTTTGTCAATCCTAAATTTTTTTGTTAAATTACTTCTTTTACTTTTTTTTTTACATTGATTTCTTCTCATAGTTTTATAACACTCCCATTTCCTTCATTATTACTTTTTTTTTTGCTTTTTTTTTTTTACTTACATTTTTAGTGATATTTTTTTTTATCATCATTTTACTAATATTTTTTTTCGTTTACTTTATATCGTATTTTTTTGCTGATGATGCAACCTCATGAACAGTGGCATTAGTTATTACAAGATTAAAGAATCTCCTTCACAGGTAGTTCGAAGATATTAAAAACTCTGACTGTTATAACTATTTACAATATACACTGCATTTCTATCAATATTGTTTGGACCAGTTTTATGAACAAGATCATTATCATGAGTATACGCCGTCACGTCATCCTTGTTATAATTTTCATATAGGTACCTCAAGAAACCCTGCAGGAATATGGGTACTTCGCAGAGGCTATCATGGGCGCACTTGTTTTCTAAAATTGCGGTAACTTTTAAGGAGCCCTTATATTCTGAATCAAGTTTCGTTTAGTGTCGTTCTTCATTCCTAACAAAGACAATGTCACCTACACTTAAAGGTTTAACATTTCTTTTACCTCTACTCGTAAAATGTCCGATTAGACTGATTTTTTGATTCTATTGGATACACTGGATCTTCAATGCTTGTAGATACTTTTGCGAGTTTTAGTTAGTTGCCTTGAATTCCGAATGTCAAATCTATGGGGGTAAATCCAAATACCCTACACCTAATGTTGTTGAGCGCGTGTTGAATATTACCTAACCGCTCTTGCCATAATTTGTCAGAGTTATACTCCGCTATCATTATTCAACCCTACAATATTCGCATCACCTCGCTTTGAGAACACTCTCCTGACAACCCCAGCCAATATTGGAATTCTTGGCGTTGACATATCGAACAACGTTCAGTTCCGCGATCACTTGGAAGAAAAGGCCAAACTAGCCTCAAAAAAGCTCGGTGCGCTCAGTAGAGCGAGACAGCACTTCCTGCCTTCTCATCGCTTGCAACCCTACAAAGCGCAAATTCGCCCGCACATGGAGCACTGCTCTCATCTCTGGGCGGGAGCTCCGCAGTATCAGCCTCCTCCACTTGATCGCACTCAGCGTAGAGCGGTTCGAATCGTTGACGACCAAGCAATCTCTAATCGGCTTGACTCCCCGGCTCCACGCAGAGATGTAAGTTCGCTTAGCATCCCCCACCGCATTTATCATGGAGAGCGCTCCGACGAACTGTTTGGACTGATCCCTGCTGTCGAATTTCATCATCGGACATCGCGGCAAAACTCAAAGTTCCATCCTCATCACCTCCATGTCCGGAAATCCACAACTGTGCGATTCTCTAGGCACTTCTTACCACGCACCACTCCTCCGTGGAATCAATTACCGGCGGGGGCGCTTCCGAACGGACACGACTCAGGCACCTCCAAGAAAAGAGCATACTCCCTCCCAAAAAGCCGGCAACGCAGCTGCAAGACCTCCGGTGATGTGGCTGTCCATGGGCGGCGGTAATCACTTACGATCAGGTGAGCCTCCTGCTCGTTTGCCCCTTTTTTCTATAACAAAATAAATAAATTAATTAAACACGTTCGGACTGACGTTAGCTCTTTATGTGCCTGTCGCAAGAAGATGTAAATCTGTATTTTTTTTTCTTTAATATTAATTTGAGTTCAGTTGGTAATAAACTTTAAGATTGCTTATTAACGGTCTAGGGTCAACTAAATCGATTTAAGTTCGCTGGTTTTAATTCAATTAAGTTAAGCATTTGATCTATTGAATGGAAACTACATCAGGACAAGCGACTACTTAGATTCTTGTTCATAAAACCGTTCTCCTACAAAGAAATCACAAGAGATTTGTTTGATATGGAATTTTGAACAGAGTCAAATATAAAAGGTAATTAAATTTCACTTAGTGTAATACACCATGTGACGCTCTGGAACAGATGTTGACTGGTTTTCTGTTTTTCGGAACTCGAAGTGGCAACTTCTTTCTTCTTGTAGCGCATCGGTCAAATGGAAGCTTTGTGGCTTGGCCGGGGTCACAACATACATAGCAGACCACTGGTGGTCGGCCACTGGACACGCCACCAGAGATAGTGGTAGATGACCTGCTTTCCCTGCAAGCAAAAATTAATTGAGATAAATTTCTGTTTATCACGACAATCGTCACGATGTTCAATTCTATCACGAAGATTTCAACTTCCTCGAAATGCAGTGGTGCTCTTAAATCGGTTCATATCTACGTCTAAAAGAATATAGTTTGCCAAGACAGCAGTTTGTGAAGTAGGTGACGGCTTGACCCAAGTGAGTGAGTAGGTACAATGATTTGATCTACCCCGTCTAATTGTTTCTTTTCTATAATAATTTTACTTAAGGCACACCATCTAGTAAGGTACACCACAAAAATGCTATGAGACAGATGAAGTGTCTTTGGAACGACAGAAGCATCTCATTAAAAACCAATCAGAGGCTGGTTCGTACGCTGGTGTTCTCCATATTTACGTACGACGCAGAGTCATGGACACTAAGAGCTGCAGACAGACGTCGCATTGATGCGTTTGAAATGTGGTGCTGGAGGAAAATGTTACGTATCCCTTGGACAGCACACAGGACCAACGCCTTCATACTAAAACAACTTGGAGTAAAGACCAGACTGTCTGCTACGTGCCTTCAAAGAATTCTATAATACTTCGGCCACATCTCTAGAAAGCAAGGAGACAATCTCGAAAAGCTAATAGTGACCGGAAAAGTAGAAGACAAAAGACCACGTGGTCGTACTCCTATGCGATGGTCGGACCAGGTTTGCACCAATCTTATGTCTAAAATGTTTTATGATGCTCTGCACGCCGCTGAAGATAGAGTCCAATGGCATAATATTGTGCTATCAAGAACAATCTAATGAGGAGGTTACGGCCCTCAGTAATGAAGAATACGAAGCTAGGAGGAGGACACCAGTTAGTCATATCTTCTTCAGAATCAAAGTATAGCAACTTAAGGGGAGTAGATGCATTTACAGAACGTGAATTAATATTTTCTGCTATTTTTCAAAGAATAGTTTCCATACCACAAGTGAAAAGAGACATTTACTGCTCTACATAATTAACCGAAATAGTTTGATGCTGAAGTGGGAGTGATTCCGATCCCAATTCTGATGTAGGAAGTGGGTCAGATTCGATAAATAAAATGAGGATGTGGTGATATAACAGCTCTTTATATTATGATCAACTTTCCATTATTAATTACTAGTTCTCATTAACAATGTAAACTATAATTATTCCTTACTAGTTACTACAAATAAGTCATAATTTAAGCAATAGATAGTCAATTATAAATTGTACTGTGACTAATTTATAGTTGACAATAATAATTTCTGCTATTTTTCAAAGAATAGTTTCCATACCACAAGTGAAAAGAGACATTTACTGCTCTACATAATTAACCGAAATAGTTTGATGCTGAAGTGGGAGTGATTCCGATCCCAATTCTGATGTAGGAAGTGGGTCAGATTCGATAAATAAAATGAGGATGTGGTGATATAACAGCTCTTTATATTATGATCAACTTTCCATTATTAATTACTAGTTCTCATTAACAATGTAAACTATAATTATTCCTTACTAGTTACTACAAATAAGTCATAATTTAAGCAATAGATAGTCAATTATAAATTGTACTGTGACTAATTTATAGTTGACAATAATAATTAACTTGTTTGCACAAATTAATTATCCAAGAGTCAAGGATAAGCTACTAGCAAGATACAACAAGTGTACCGAGCCACGCCAGAGCCTAGACTGCCCGAACGGGGGGCGCTCAGAGCCTTTTATACAGGTAGCAAAACAATTTGAGTAGTAGGGATATCGAACAATGCGCTCGGTGGCTCAGGCGTACACCCGTTGTTTACAATATTCTTGCATTTGATGACGCGGACGCCGTCATATATATATATATATATATATATATATATATATATATATATATATATATATATATATATATATATATATATATATAGTTCTGTTCGTTAGTTTCGCTAAAACTCGAGAACGGCTGAAACGATTTGGCTAATTTTGTTGTTGAAGTCCAGGGAAGGTTTAAAAGGTGAGAAAATAAAGAAAAAAAAAGAGTAGTTAAAAAGGCAGAACAACGTTTGCCGGGCCAGCTACTAAAAATAATTTTTGTTCTATAAGTTAAAATAATTTTAAATTTATTAATATGTAAGTGAAAATCTTGAGTGTTGCATACCGTTTGAATGGCAAAATCGGGGAAATTATATCTATACTAATATTAAAAATACGAAAGTAACTCTGTCTGTCCGTCTGTCTGTTTCTTCTTCACACTTAAACCACTTAATCGACATGAATAAAATTTGGTTCAAAGATAGTATGAAGCCTGAGAAAGGTCAAAGGGCAGTTTTTATCCCGGTAATCCCACGGGAACAGCAACTATGCGGGTAAGGCTCCGGGACTGTCTATCTCTTAAACCACGGCAATAAGGAGTAACTTAGGCTACATTTATTTTAGAATCACGCGGACGAACTCGCGAGCACAGCTTGTTTAGTATAATTTTATGAACCAATGTAATTAACCCTATATTATTAATAAATGATTTGATTGATTGGGTACATAGGTATATGAACCGATTGGGTATATTAATACGTGTAGGGAAAAACTTTGGACCCTTTTTTAAGATAATTGCGTGAGAAAAGAAGTATAAAATTTAAGGACTTAAGGAGTTTAAGGAGCAAATAGAAGCACGGTTAAAGTTTACATTGTGGAGAACTGCAGAACTAATATTATTTAATAAAATGCATTACAAATACATTAAATTAATAAAAATAAATATTACACACACTACATTCATGTGACATATATGATAATAAACGCACATGCATACTAAACACACTCTCTAATTTGTGGAATAGCATATTAATCCACATGCATACTATTTTCTTTACGGCTAAATTCAATTGTCAAACTTAAAAGAAATTTTATTGTTTAGTTTATCCTATCTGTGGTCTAGTGGTCCAGTGTTGGCGTTGACTACATGAGGTCGCGGGTTCGATTCCCGGGTCTGGCACTTTAAAAAAAAAAGTGTTTTTTTCAGTTTTCTGAGAAACACAAAGTTTTGTGAAAAACACATTTGTGGGACCAAGTATCCGGCTAATCGTGTGTGCACTTATTGTACCCCTTCGGGGATATGGGCGTGAAGATAATTTTTAGTTTATCGTCGAATTTCGGCCACAGGCGATCGCTAGTAATAATAAATTGCCATTAACTCGATAAAAACCTGTAAACGACAATTTGAATATAATCAATTCACTTCTCCTTTACTTACATTTTATTTCTTTAATCCAAGACGCATACAAACGAACAGTTTAACAATCAAATTAACGAAACAATCAAATTAGATGTGTACCTGTCACTAATACTTAAAATTATATCTTAGTATGAATATATTGTAAGTGCGTAATCATAAAAAAGCTTTAACGCCACTGCGTTATATTTGAGTAAATGTTTTTTACAGATCTATATATATTCTCCATTCAAATAAATTTCCATTCCAGATGGTAACCAAATTACAGCTATACAAAGCAGTAAACAGAATCAATTATAGGTTGTTTTGTATGGAATTATTGAAGCTCGATTCGAACTGGCCTGTCGCTGACAATGTTTGAATAATATATCGCTTGGCCGAGTCGAGTAATCATTGGCTGTTTTGCGATTTGATGCGTAATTTGTATGAATTCGTAAAGTTAAATATCATTACTCTTCTAATGTTAAAAAGATTTCTTGAATATGTTGGTTAAACTTTATTAATATTATAAAATTACATTGTAATTATTGGACCTACCTTTTGTTGTTCCATACAGACAGAAAGTTTGAATCATTTTGAAGAATAATCCACTGCCTAAAGCAGTTCATACATGCTAGGGAATACTGGACATGTTTATCTGTACATTTTAACTGTACGAATAAACTTGAGCTGAGCAGAGAACAAAATGTGCAGTTGTGTGATATACACGCTCCGGTTTACCTGTGCAGCTAAACTGTGCAGGCAAACCTGACAGGCACACCCTACAGCATATTTGAATATTTTTGAAGAATAGGTCGACTGCCTGAAGATGGGTATACATGCTAGGGGTACACTGGACCTATTTTCTTGCACGGTATATATATATATATATATATATATATATATATATATATATATATATATATATATATATATATATATATATATATATATATATATATATATATATATATATATATATATATATATATATATATATATATATATATATATATATCCATATCCATACTAATATTATAAATGCGAAAGTAACTCTGTCTGTCTGTCTGTCTGTCTGTTACGCTTTCACGGCCAAACCACTGAACCGATTTGAATAAAATTTGGTACAAATATAGTTTGAGACCCAAGAAAGGACATAGGATAGTTTTTATCCCGGAAATCCCACGGGAACGGGAACTATGCGGCTATGCGGGTTTTTATTTTAGATTTTTTTCCACGCGAACGAAGTCGCGGGCACAGCTAGTATATATATATATATATATATATATATATATATATATATATATATATATATATATATATATATATATATATATATATATATATATATATATATATATATTTGAGCTGAGTAGAGAACAAAACGTGCACAGCTGTGTGGCATACACGTTCCGGTTTACCTGTGCAGTTATAATATGTACACTCAAACGGGGTGAATAGGAGTGCAGGGGTGAAAAGGGATGAAAACTAAAACCCCACAGAATTAGTTTCATCTCTACGAAATATTGTTCGTCCCTTTTCACCCCTGCACTCCTATTCACCCCGTTTAACGGTAGCCAACTATCAGGTACACCCTAGTGTGCGTGGCCTGCTTAACGTAGACGGTATCGATATACATGTTGCATTTCGAGTTCGTCACACAGATAGCAACTTACCATCTTTGTTGTCATAACATTTTTGGTGTTAGGATACGGTTATATCTTTATGTTAGAGGGATTTCAGCGTGTACCTGTAGTTTTCCATGAAATAAAAAAGATTATTTTAAAATTAACACTAGTACTATTTAAAATTCATAAACTATATATTTGTTTTTAATTAAATAGCAAACAGATTTCCCATTTTACTATATCATCAGGGCTAAAAACTTTATTAATATAATAAATTTAAGTTTTTAGCCCTGATGATAGAGTGAATTGTAAAACCGGTTAGCTATTTAATTAAAAACAAATATATAGTTTTTGAATTGTGATACAGTACAAGTGTTAAATTTAAAATAATCACGAAGGAGTTTCCCCGAGTACCGACAGTGGAAAGTATAAATTATTAAAAAAAATAGTGTTGCGTCAAGATGTCTACATCAATTCATGTATTTTGTTATTCCTTACGCCTCTTGATGTCAATCAGATATATCACTGTCTGACATTTGATTTGTTAAAATTATATTTATGACGTTGGTTGATCGACGACGACGACGATGACTTTGGTTGGTTAACGAACCTGACTACGCAATCAACGGGGCTCGGGTTCGATCCCCGACGGGGACAAGCATTTGTGTGATGAGAATAAATGTCTGTATTTCCGGGGTTGGGTGTTTATTATGTATGTAAAAGTATTTATATATGTATTTCTATGTATTAGTATCACTGACTGACACCCATAACACAAGCAAATAATTTGCTTACTTTGGGGTTAGATCAGTAAGTGTAATTTGTCCCGTGAATATTTATTTATTTATATTTCAACAATGATGACAGTTTTATGGCTGTCAAATTCTATAACAGCTCAATGTGATATATTACCAATATAAATATTACCATTGCAATACGTTCATGAAAAATAAATAACGATATTATATATATGTGCCTATTAAAGCCTCGATGTATGCCGACTTTATTAGAATTGTGTAAGGCCCAAGACTCAAAATTCGGGTTGAAAAACTCATTTCAAACAATGTTTTTCAGTATTTATCGCAAATGGGGCAAAATATCGGTAGCTGAACTTATTAAACCTCTTATTTAAGGACACAGGAGTTACGGTATTATTTTTATACACAAAAGTCAATATTTTTGTTAAAATAGATCTATTAGTCGCCTTTTATTTTGTCGCCTCTGTGGTCATAGCCAACACTTGACCACTATCCAGTGTTGGCGTTGACCACATGAGGTCCTGGGTTCGATTCTCGGGTCGGGCACATAAAAAAGTGTTTTTTCAGTTTTCTGAGAAACACAAAGTAGTCCGGGATTGGAAAGTGCCCGGTTGGCGATAGGCTTGCCACCTATCACATTAGTGGGACCAAGTATCTTCGACTAATCGTGAGTGCACTTGTTGTACATCTGCCTACCCCTTCGGGGATATGGACGTGAAGATACTTTATTCTATTAGTCTGGTCATTTTGTTATTAGTAGTAAGTTGTCTGTAGTTTATGTCGTCGCAGATTTTATCATGAGCCGAGCTGTTTTTTTTCTATCTAGAAAATTCTCATTAACAACCTACAAACGGTAATGGAAGAGTCTACAAATGGGACATTGCATTGATAATGATGTCAAGAAAATGTTACCACATCAATAATTTTTCCCCAAATCAATCTAAAAGCAACGATTATCTTTTTAAATAGACTCTAACATCATTAAAAGTTGTCAGTGTCAGTAATGGCAATAAGAGTGGGAATAGGTGAATTCTGATAAATAACTCAAGTATTTCAAAGTATAGTAGCAGAAAATAAATTATGGATAAGATCGACACTCAAATATCGAATATAATATGTAGAAAGTATGTTTGTATGTCTCTTACGCTTTCACATCTAAACTGCTGAACCGATTTCGATGAAATTTTGTATGGACCATCCACCATTGTAACTACAAGATGATAGAGTTCCTCAATGTCTTGCCCGGGTATTTGGTACCACCCCATTACCTATTCCTGTCGCAATAGCGTCAATCATTGTCATATTCGTGTTCCGGTTTGGAGGGCAAGGTAACCGGTAGATTTATACATGTGGTATTGCCATCCCGCCATATCCCGCCGACGATAGCAATGCATAACTAACATCTTTAGTGTCTATACGCGACAGTTTTTCTTTCCTTCAAGAGATCTATCTGCTTGTTTGTTATCCTATAAAAAAACACCAACATTATGAAAAATTCGATCTTGTTTAGGGCTTTTAAAGTCGTTACATCCTACACAAAATGTTGGCAAGGTTTCAAGATCGCACTTTCATGAAGGGATCTCAAGGACATTGGAGATATATTGGACGATAATTTTTCGAACACATACGAAAATACAATATTGTCGTGACACCGACATATACTACAGGATTTGTTATTGGGTATTCACTTTTATGGATGTACTAAATTTTGTGTGGTATACTTTGTCGGAACGTAGATTTCTGCGTATAAATTTGCCTACTACGAGTTTACCACTCGTGAACTATTTTCTTAATTTTGTACTAATAATGTTTTATATCTATAGCTTCATGCAATAGCCAACTGCCTTTCTGTTAGGCTAGTCGTAAAAGACGACCGATCGAGTCACTACCATCGTGACTACTAGGTAGTAGAGTTCTGAATTGTCTCGCCCGGGTCTGGTACCACTGCCTTAACTATTCCTGTCGCAATAGCGTCAGTGTTAGTCACTGTCATGTTCCGGTTTGGAGGATAAGGTAGCCGGTAAACTTATGCATGTGGCATTAGACATCACCACAAGATAGCAACCATTAACATCTTTGGTGTCTATAGGCGATGGTTGACTCTTTTCATCAGGAGACCTATCTACTTGTTTGCTATCTTATGATATAAAAAAAAGAATAGAAGAGTACGAAATATGGCAGTGTAGAAAGCATATTTTTATATAATATGCATAGAAACTCATTAAAGTAATAAACATTAACATTACACACGCTGTATTCATTTGACACATGATAATATTTACACATGTACGAGTACATTATTACTTTTACGGCTAAAATCTGTTGTCAATTTAGAAGAGATTTTAATGTTAATCCATGGTCGAATTTCGACCAGGTCGGTCGCTAGTACATGGGGAATATGTATAATATTTTTTTTTTTAATAGAAGAGGGGGGGCAAACGAGCAGGAGGTGCACCTGATGGTAAGTGATCACCGCCGCCCATGGACATCCACAATACCAGAAGTCTTACAGTTGCGTTGCCGGCCTTTTAAGAATGAGTAAGCTCTATTATTAAAGGCCCCCAAGTCATTAAAGATTTTTCGAATATAGAAAAGATGGGCGTTTCGTCAAAACGAAACTGTTTACGAAAATTCAGCTTGTTATTAATAAAAATAAAAAGTTCATAATAAAAAAAAGTTTGTTCCTGGGACCACTGTCTATAAGAGTTAGCTCGTATGATATAGTAAAATGTCAAACCGGTTGACTATTTAATAAATAATAAACAATTTTTAGTGCGTAAATTTTTAAACAGTATAAGCACAGAATATAGTCTTCGGTACTCTGTGGTTCGGTAGGTACCTATCACAATAATGCGGCATAAGAAGGGGCTTTTGTATTGTTTCATACTATAAAATTTTAATCTATTTAACATTAATGACGAATATATTCGCACTACAGTTTTACCGCTTGTAAAAAATTTCTTAAAATACACTTTATAAGTTGGTCGATTATTACTAAGTAAACTTGTAAAGGCTACTTAGCCATGATGTAAATTCATAATGTTACTATTACCGTGAATTTTTCACCCATCCAAAACCAACCGTTTAGTTGGCAGAGAGGGGTACAATTGACTCTAACAAAGAATCACATTTTAAGCTTAAATTATTTAACAAACGGATCCCTTTTAAAAATATAGTAAAAAAGGTATCTTCATGCCCATATCCCCGAATAGATAAACAGAGGCACAACAAGACGGGCACTTTCCAATCCCAGGCAACGTTGTTTTTATGAGAAAACTGAAAAAACACATTTTTGAATTGCCCGAACCAGGAATCAAACCCGGGACCTCATGTATTCAACTCCGACACTGGACCACTAGACCACAGATGTGGTTAAAAATATAAATATAAAAATATGGGGTAATAATAAACATTGTAATTGATTACAAAATCTAAAGTGCGGCTTAACTTGTATTTTAAAATATCGTTGAATCGTTATACATTTAAATAGTTTTGTCCTATATAGTGGTTAGCCTTTTCCAGTCCAGGTATTATAAGGCTGTTGACAACTAAAGCATATTTTTATGTTATAATTTATTCTGGACCTGTCTATCCAGTTTCATATACATCATTCAACGTTGACTTTCAATAAAAATTTAAGTTCATACATCCAAACTCCAATCTAATTTAGGTACAAACATCGTAACTTAAGCATTTATAATATGGGATGTCTATCGAGAGTGTAAAACCAACAAATAGTCTAGTGAAGAAGACGGCAAAGGACTGAAAACTTAATGATGTTAAGACTAAAGGCAGCAACCGACGAACCTTAGAACAAGTCAAGTATCTAGTTACCAAACACGCGTTAAATACATAGACTAGACAAGACTGAATTAAGCTTGAACTATATTGAGACATGAAACACGCGATTTGACTCTTGGCTGTCTTCCCTGAAATAATGTTAATTTTGAATCAGATGATAAAATCTATCAAAAATAATTTAATAAAGGTTATAAAACCATCAGTTAATAGCTATTATAATTTAAAAAAATAAACCTAGTCGTTACCTTCTAGGAACACGGGGTATTTAAATTCATTGGATTTTAAAATTCAATGACTTTGTATATACCTCACGTTAATCCGGACCACTTTTTAAAGACGGGTTTTGAACTGCTAGCAACTCGTAAAAATAAGTCTTAATATCTGGTTGACCGAGCTTTGCTCGGTTTTTAACATATTTTTGGAACCGATGTTTTGTTTGACCTTGAACTTAGATAAATCGATTCCTATATAATATATTTGATATTTTGTTTGACCTTGAACTTAGATAAATCGATTCCTATATAATATATTTGTTTTCTGTACCTGGTCGACCGAGCTTTGCTCGGTTTTTCACATACCCATACCTTGGGAACCGAGCTTTTCTTGGACCTGGAACCTTGATAAATCGATTCCTTGACCCGAAAAACCCCTATTTGTGACTTTCATGAAAATCGTTGGAGCCGATTCCGAGATTCCAATTATATATATATATATATATATATATATATATATATATATATATATATATATATATATATATATATATATATATATATATATATATATATATATATATATATATATATATATATATATATATATATATATATATATACAAGAATTGCTCGTTTAAAGGTATTAGATAAGTTTAAGTGAAACTTATTCTGTTACATCGTGACTACTAATTAGGTCGTAAATATCTGTAACGTCATAAAAATATTTTGTACTAGCACGTCAGTGCTTGTCTCTATCCTGTTTCATTTTGGAGTGTAAGGAAGCCAGTAAATCTATGCATATAGCATTTCAGCCCCGCCACATGGATATACACACACCATTATCATTTTTGGTTTCTTAAGGTAATAGTTATATTTTTCTACCAGGAAAACTTAATGCTTGTTTGCTATTCTATGAAAAAAATATACACATCTATTATTAACAAAAAGTAACTTATTTTTTGACATAAGACATAGGTAACCAAAATATTTTTGGTATATGCCGAGCGTCACTATACGTTATCATGTTAAGTTACTTGCTATAAGTAGAGCTATTACATTTTTTCTTTTTCTTGTTTTCTATTACCTTAAAATTTTTAGATAGAGTTTAGTTTACTAAATAATACTAAACCTATGTTTTCAATTTTGAAAGTACAGACTTTCAAAATTGAAAATATAGGTTTAGTATTCAAACAGATTACATCCATTTAGAAGTAGTATTTCGTTAAGACGAAATACTACTTCTAAATGGATGTAAACATGTTATATTAAGAATATAACATGTTTATATCTATATATATATACAAGATACTAAATGTAGATGATAAGTCCGCTTTGCAGACTCGTGGTCGTACTGGTTTCGATGGAGCCTTATAAAAACCTTCTTTTGAAAGTCTCATCCGATCTAGAAAAATAAACCTAACATACCTTCATTAAAGTACAAGAATCTATTATGAGTTAATTACGGAATGTTAAAAAAATACCTAACGAATAAAATATGTAACTTATGTCTAATAATCGCTACTAGTCTAGCTAAAGTCCATTAAACTTAAGCAAGTTTCAAGTCAAAGCACGTCTAGTTCTACGTCTATCGTGTCCACCTTGCTAGACTTGCTTTCTTCCTCGGATTAACTTGAATTAAGATCTCTGTTACGTGCTTTTGTTTTATTTTCTCACACCCGGTGCAACCCACTATACTATTCTGCATTCTGGTCATGACTCTAAATTATTCAAACAAGCTTTACTTTTTTTGAATCTGCAGTCATCCAGTTGTTGAGATTAAACCCTTGCAGTAAGGGAGATCAAACCCCTTACTGCATTTAAAAATTCTGCATTACGTTAACAGATGATAGAACACACAAAGAGATTTTCTCTCTGCAGACTAGGAATGTTAAACCGATGGGAAGAGTAATATTATCGACAAAGCGTATCAATCTACTTTAATTTTATCAAATTGGAAAATGTTGATACTAGAGTGCATCAACTCACGGTCCATAGATGTAAACATTACTCTTTGTGTGGCCCAATGTGCGCTTTTTAAATACTGGGCATGTAGTGCTGTCAAGCACTATTTATTACTCCTAGTTCCCTCGGATCTAACTGAGCTTGATCCTCCAAATTATTATGGAATTGGACGTTACTTGTTATTTCGTCACCTAAATTGTTAATGGTGATAAATAGTGAAGCGGATGTTCTAAAGTCCCTAATTAAAGGATGCTTTTTAGAAAATATGGCACAGGCTTAAGATTTTGCAGCTTAAATATAATAAAATTTTGCTCGCCCCATTCTGAGACTCATTCCGGAAATGTCTCAATTTCAGAAACGAGCGTATTCCGACTCTCATCTAACTGTGTCCGCGAAAGATTCATATGGCCATATATAGAGCATCTTTCATATTATCATCTTAACAAGAATGAATGTCGTAACTTTGCAGCATATCATTGATATGCAGAAGGAAAATTGTTGGTGACAGCACAGAGACTTAAGGTATTTCAGCATTCATTATTTCTGCCTTGAAGTATATGTTATCAGCTATGGCTTTGAGAAATTGATCTTTCAAAAAGGTTAGCAGTTTCACAGATACCCTGTAAGATGACGATCTCGATATGAATGACCTATATCAAACCCTGTCGAAGGCCTTAGCAACATCGAGGCTGACTGCAAATGTCTCTCATTTGCATTAATTAAAAACTACAGCCTCAATGATGAGCACTGTAAACCAAAATAGCACTATAGAACACACCACAAACACCACAATAGAGGGCGTGCAACAAACACCATTTTTCTGTTCTTCTCAACAATTTTCCATATATTAAATATAAATGTTATTAGAACTAAAATTTATCACTTTGAAGAACAAAGAAATGATTGTTATATGTCTATAATGTAAAAGGGGGGTCATCAGCCTTTTATAACAATTTAATTAAAATGGAAAATGAGTATGAATGGAATCAATAAATGGTTTTTATTTGTAGTACTAAAAACTCATGGACATAACAGTATACTATAATATTGTATTTGGTTTCATGTTATAATATAAAAAATATGAGCAAAATCAATTCAAATTATTCAAATAAATAATATATGGGAATCACCAAAAATACTTCAAAGCGAAATTATTATTGATCTCAGTTCGTGTATTCGTTCGGTGCTTATTCCAACGATATTACTTTGAAGCAAGAATATTGTCAGAATATAAAGTATCTTCACGCCCGTATCCCCGAAGGAGTAGGCAGAGGTACAACCAGTGCAACCACGATTAGCCGAAGTTACTTAGGTCCCACAAATGTGATAGGTGGCAAGCCTATCGCCGACCGGGCACTTTCCAATCCCGGGCAACTTTGTGTTTATCAGAAAACTGAAAAACACTTTTTTTTAAGTGCCCGACCCGAGAATCGAACCCGGGACCTCATGTAGTCAAGGCCAACGCTGGACCACTAGACCACAGAGGCGATTGTTAGAATATACCTACATGTAAGTGTATAAAAAACGTTTTCTCCGTGTTGGTCGAGGCTCCTTTGAAGAATAAACCAACGGTCGTTCTGTCAGGCAGGTCATTAAAGGCGACCGATTGGCTATGCATGCCTATACTATCGTGACTACTAGGTAGTAGAGTTCCGTAACGTTTCGTTTGGGTTTTTAGTACCACCACCTTACCTGTTTCTGCAGCAATATCGTCAGTGCTTATCATTAGTGTGTTCCGGTTTGGAGGGTAAGGTGACCAATAGACTTATCCCGCCACATAGATAGCATCGCACCATTACTACTAACATCTTTGGTGTCTATAGGCGATAGTTTTTCTTTCCATTAGGTGAGCAATCTGCTTGTCTCCTTTCCATACTAGTCCCTACTAATATTATAAATGCGAAAGTCTGATTGTCTGTCTGTCTGTAAAGTTTTCACGGCTGAACCGATTTTAGTGAAATTCGGTATGAAGGTAGTTGAAGATCCACGGTCAAACATAGGCTATTTTTTTTTCAAAAGTCTACCCCTAACAAGCTGAAATAGGAATTAAAAAATTTTTACATACTAATATTCGTATTTTCGTACTTATATCTACTACTATACTAATATTATAAATGCGAAAGTCTGATTGTTTGTCTGTCTGTCGGTGACGCTTTCACGGCTAAACCACTAAACTTATTTAATGAGATTTGGTATGAAGATAGTTGAAGATCCACCGTCAAACATAGGCTATTTTTTTCAAAAAACTACCCCTAACAAGCTGAAATAGGGATTGAAAATTTTGACACAATAATATCTGTATGTTCATACTTATACGAATGTTATCCATACTAATCCATTCTAATTTTATAAATGTAAAAGTCTGTCTGTCTATCTGTTATGCTTTCAAGACTAAACTGCTGAATTAATAGTAAAGTAGCAAGTCATCAATATTGATGATAAGCGGGCGATGCTGCGTGGATCAGCTAGTCTAATTATATAAAAAACGCGGTTATATTATGTACACTCTGATTTGTGACTATCATATTGAGATTATACTATACATCTGTATGGAATTACATAAAACTTCTATGTTTAACTTTCACTTTCCACAGGTTCACTGGTTAACTAGTTGTTGCAATGGGTTGTGATGTTCGTTCATCATTTTATATCTCTTAAAGTACAGCATGTAGCAGACGTCTGTACCGTATGATTGAGAGTAATAAGGAGATTGGAAGTCAATCTGAATACCTAAAACTTAACAAAAAGAAAATGTTGGCACGTCTAAATTTGGACTAGTGACGACTAGACTAGACAGCTATAAAATGCGCAGTTATCGCGTAGCGCGCAATACCTACCTAGCCATTTAGCCATCAGTACAACGGAATCGATCACAAAGCAAAGGGGAATTTAGCTACATTGAACCACCGCGGCGTAACTTACGGGTCAATGCGTCACTAGTTTTAAGATAGTTGTCAAGACCGTTGGTTTGAATCCAACCAACCAATTTTGACATGATTGTCAAAATTTTCCTTTGTAAGGTTTTTCCTTAACACGAGATCAAATACTAAAACACATATATAATCTGAATACAGTTTAAAAACTTCTATATTCTAAAAAGTCATTTGAATCTCTTATCTAAATCGTTATCAAAAGCCTACCATTATTTCCGTACAACTGTATCAAACAATGGTCCGGCAACGTCCGATCAATACGGAACTAAACAGCGAAGTAGTTTTCTAACTGCCAATGGCAATTGGCATTAAATTTTAGTTTATGAGCTTTACGCTTCACGGCCGAACAAACACGGATTAAATGCGAATCAACTATTTCAATCGCTTAATAATATTCCAACGGTGATGATTTACAAACATTTAAAATAGATTGATTTGAATCACGGCTAGATTTGTTTATATTGTTTTCAACAAAGTTGGTAGTTAAGGTAATAGTTTCTCGATTTCTGGCGTTCTCGTTAAATTATATAATATATATATATATATATATATATATATATATATATATATATATATATATATATATATATATATATATATATATATATATATATATATATATATATATACATATGTATATATATAGACATGATTATTATAGATATATTTTATTTTATATGCTCCGGATAAAAGATGTAACTTAGTATGGATCTCTTCCACTGTATATTTTGTCAACCAGAATCAACAATGAAAATACACTTGTTCTGTTTGTATTAGTTCTCTTGCACAGCTTGAGTGGTTTTGGTTTACCATGATCTACCGTTATCAATTGGCGAGAAGATTAGTAATCCTTATTACAACGAATTACCGGCCTGATCACCAGGGTCAACTATTTTATGTGCTCATGCGAGGCACAAGGTTATCAACACACCACTACTAGTGTCTCCGAAAAATTGTGGGCTCCGGAAAAATATTATCTGGGCTAAATAAGCAAACCACTAGATACCTAGGTACTAGGTTTGATTTTTAAATTAACTTAGTCAAGTAATTTTCTTTTTTAATTTAATAACAGTTAAATTATTATTACTCTGTGTAATTTTTATTACTGATGATGATGCAAAATGCAGAATCAGTTTGTTAAATAAAAATTAATGACCAAAACGTACACATTTAACGAAATTACAAGCATGATTTAAAATGTTTGTAAGTATTTAAATGGGTGGCGTAAGATTACGGACGATACAATATTAGTTTGACGAGTTTCCCTTTCGTATACAAGCTAAAGCTGTTGCAACAGTATTTTAAAAAATGTATAATTCCTTCAGTTATAATTAACAGTCATTTAAAAAATGTATAATCGCCTCTGTGGTCTAGTGGTCCAGCGTTGGCGTTGACCACATGAGGTCCCGGGAATCGATTCCCGGGTCGGGCACATAAAAAAAAGTGTTTTTTCAGTTTTCTGAGAAACACAAAGTTCCCCGGGATTGGAAAGTGCCCGGTTGGCGATAGGCTTGCCACCTATCACATTGTGGGACCAAGTATCTTCGGCTAATCGTGGGTGCACTTGTTGTACCTCTGCCTACCCCTTCGGGGATATGGGCGTGAATATACTTACTATAATTCCTTCAGTAACAAGCTGTTTTTTTATATAAAAAGATAGCAAACATGCAGATATCCAGCTGCTCCTCTCCTCATCTCTATAGACACCAAAGGTATTAATGATACGTTGCTGTCTTGTGGCGAGGTCTCATGATGGATAAGTTTACCGGCTATTTCACCCTCCAAACCGGAACCCGACAGTGTCAAGCACTGACGCTATAGCGGCAGGAATATACAAAGCGGTGGTACCAGACCCGGCCAGACAATACGAAACTCTACCACCTAGTAACCATGATAGTAGGGACTCGTATAGCCAATTGGTCGCATTTTACGACCTGCATGGCAAAACGGCAGTTGATCTATTTTTCAAAAGAGCCCGGGAACAACACGGGGAAATAAACATAATCAAACTATGGTTAATTTAGTTAACACCAAATAAAGCAGCTTGACTTCTACTGGTGAGTTTAAAACATCCCTTTGCTTAGAAGTGCACGCAAAAATAAAATTATCATGAACACTAATACATTATATTAAAGATTCCCAAAGATAAAACAGCGCGTTATTATCGATTGAAAGAAAATGTATGGCTCAATCAACTTCAATCACACTCAGTATTAAATTCATATTTTAATTTCATATAAAAAGTATATGATTATAAAGAGAAACCTTAATTCTTCAAATTCTGAATAAGTTTAAGCCTTTGAAGAGAGTAAATCGCTTACTCTAAAAAAAATCTCGTTAAAAAAATTTTTGATGGCCGTCATTTGATTAATTTATGTCTGTAAATACGAAATAGGTTAACTGGCTTTATGAATTCACTTTATGTTCATTTCTTCTTGATATATTAGAATTAAATTATAACATATTTTTTTTATTGTGGGTTGAATGGATAGCATTAATCTATATATATATAAAAATCAATCCCTATTTTCCTTGGTCACGACATCACGCCTGAATGGCTGGATCAATTTCGGTATTTTTTTTATTGTGTTTGTAATTGTAAGGAGAAGGATCTTATAAAAGAAAATATTAAGAAAATTTCGCGGAAAAATAGAAAATTTAAGAATACTTAACCACCGTATAAAGTTTAATGCCATTTTTGCTGCGTGGAAGGACAATCCCGTAGACTTATATATCTATCTATATATATATTAGGGTGGAGTGAAAAAAAAAAAAATTTTTTTTCCTTAGCCTGGGGGTCAAATTTGTAGCTTATAAAAAACAAAAATTTTTGAACAAAAAAAAAAAAATTTTACTCAACATCTTGAGGCAGCCCACTCATTTTTAAAATTAATTACGAGTAAAAAATTTGGTTGCAAAAAAAAAAAATTTAAAAGCGTTCTAAAAACTTCAAAGTGTCCTCTTTTATGCCAATTAAAAATCACAAGTTAAAAAAATTTTTTGTGACTATTGTTTTAATATTTAAAAAAAATTCAAAAAAGTAACATTCCTCATTAGGGCACTAGAATAAAATTTGAGTTGGGAATGATCATAATTGCCAATTCTTGGATGTTTTAAGACATTAGAAGACAATTTTTTTTTTTTTGCAACCAAATATTTTTACTCGTAATTAATTTTAAAAATGAGTGGGCTGCCTCAAGATGTTGAGTAAAATTTTTTTTTTTTTCAAAAATTTTTGTTTTTTATAAGCTACAAATTTGACCCCCAGGCTAAGAAAAAAAAATATTTTTTTTTTCACTCCACCCTAATATATATATATATATATATATATATATATATATATATATATATATATATATATATATATATTATATATAAATCAATCCTTATTTTCCTTGGTCACGACATCACGCCTGAATGGCTGGGCCAATTTCGGTAATTTTTTTTATTGTGTTTGTAATTGTAAGGAGAAGAAGAGAAAGGCGGAAAATTAACCATCATATAAAGTTTTATGCCATTTTGGCTGCGTGGAAGGACAATCCCGTAGACTTATATAAATTACGTGTCACGTTGTTTGTCCTCTATGGATTCCTAATATGAATGGCAAAACAACGTTTGCCGGGTCAGCTAGTAAAATATATTTATTAATTTAATTAATATTATAACAAGATATTAATAATTATTAATTGTGTCAATTATCTATATTTTTATTTTAAATTCAATGTGCATTAAAATTATTTTTGAATTTTATTTCAAAAATTTTTGGAAACGCTGATTGCAAGTAATGAGAAAAATAGGATTTACTAATTCGCTGGTAGAATTGTTGAGTCCTTGAAAATTTGAACAAAGCTGTCTGGGCGAAACATTGTAGAATTCTACAGTCTGCTGTGTACGGTGTATCCACGACTTCGTATAGTTTTAAATACCCAGTGAGTTTTCTAAGTTCTAATACTAATTATTTTATGTTTGTTGCAGGTAAGCTTTCAAAATGACAAATAATGGAGCAGTAGGTAAAATTAAAATTTTAGTTTACAAGTAAATTATATTTCGTTATTTGTATACGCACAGTAAATTAAATAACCATAATGAAACAATTGAAATTGAATCGGGTTAAAATACTGGTGCTATAACAAATGTTTTCATTTAAAATAATGTTTAACAATTTTTGTATATTTTTAGAAGAGGTCATCATTGTAGACGCAGAATTTTGGAACAATTTATAAATAATTCTAATTAAAAAAATGAACAATTTGTTAAAATTGTCCAGTGAATTCATTATCTTGATATTTTTTAAAATCTGTGAATTTTACTTTATTTTTTGCACTTTTTTTAAATACTACGTTATACTTAAAAAAATTAATCTCGGCGCCACTTACTAAACTTAATTAGTGAATTCTAATTTACCGATGATATTAAAAGCAGTTAATTTTATTCGGAATATGGGTATTAAGTAGACATACTTTAATTTGGCCCAATCCTTTATTAATGTCAATTCCGAGGCAGTTGGGTTCCGCTAAGTGCTAACGCCCCATTTACACATTTTACCTTATGGTTATGCCATGCGATGGGCTGAGCTCTCAAATCTCAATTACTTTGACGTTGTAAATGGGTTTTACTTTTAACGAAATTTATTTTACGAATCAAGCCACAAAAGATAGTTAGGTATAATATTTATACATATTTAGCTATTTATCTTAGATTTATAAGTTATTTTAGATTTATAATGCAGTATTTGTTATTTAATTTTGATTCAAAATATACATATTATGATATACCTACTCATCATATCTTTTCTGCTAGCTGCTAAAAGCTAACTAATTCAGAATGAAAAGAAAAATATAATTTTAAGTTCATCGTTTACAGCTTTTCTGATATATGTACAATAAATAATAAACATTTTCTTCGGACGTACAACAAGGTCTCTATTTATTAGATTCTTTTATACAGACTACCACAACAAAAGGAGGATTATGTTTTTAACCACCATTACTCTTTCCTAGTACCTAATTACTAGATTGATGAGATGATAGGATAAATTTAATAAGCGAGTTTGATCTGGTATTCAACTTTTCTGTGAAATTCAACTGATGAAAACTGATGGTTCAATCGTGATTATATTAAACTGAAAGTATTATGATTGCGTTAAATCACAACAAATTAAAAGAATAATAAATATTGAGACAATCTTTTACGAAACACCAAAGTTCAGACTTATAAAAAGAACATTATACCTTAATAATGGGTTTTAAAAGTTCTACAAAGCAAAAAAAGCAATTCAACTTCAAGTAAAAGAAAAGTCTTTCGACTTGCAATACAAAAAGACAGCCTGAGAGAGCTGACGCTAAGTGAATAACTGAATAGTTAAACTCTCATAATATTTACATAAACCGTACATTAACGACTCACCTTAATACACGAGCGATAGCGAGTTTTGATTCATACAGCCTGTTTTCAATCGACGAAGAAACAAAAGTTATCAGTTTGACATGTATGCATGTAATATTGTTGAAATCGTATATTATTCTAATAATATACAATTCTAGTATGATGATCTATTTAGGCGACCAAGCACATGTACTACATTTGATTAGTGTATATATTATTGTTACGTACTCGGGTTTGCAATTGTAGGAAAACACCACTTATATTAAATCCGTTTATTTACACAACACAACGTAATACTAAAATACACTTTACACAATAGTCACTTGCTGTACTATCACTGAACTTAGAACACTACACAATAAAACACTTCTCGCTTCGCACTAGTCACTTGATGTATCGCTCTCGATCGCTTGATAAAAACTGCCTTGTGTTTGTCAACACCGTTGTATTTATAGGCAGGGGAAAGTCCTAGCTGGATCCAGAAAAATCTAAATGTATCGGGAAACAATGAATCACTTCTTATCGTAAACATGTTATGAGTCATAAATCCTAGTACACGCTACTTTCAACCTTATGCCATATCTCACAAAGTCCATTATGGCATAGCCCAGGTCAACTAATTGTTTGTCAATAGGAGTAGCTATCTCTTTCTTTTATTTCTAGATAATAAGCGCGCGCGCACTCCAATTCTACACGCTTCTAGATTATTCGTAACATTATGTTTGTAAGTTTGTATGTTACACGTTACGTGTACACGAATTTGTCGAAAACTAAAAGTATGGCTTTTATCATTGACATAAAAAGGGAAGATACGTTACCAAAGTCACAGCGCCTGGTCCTTCAAAACTAGGTCCATGGACACAGTGACAATTGATGACAATCAAATCACGCGCGGGATCTCATATCATACACTTATATTTTCCGACTGTTTTAACATTAAAAACGCATCAAAATACCTTCTTGTATATTCAACCAGTGTTATAATCACTTAAGAAAAAAAATTGACACACGTGATTACTTTCCATTCGTAAGTTTGGCTAAAACAATTTGTTTGAAAATGAGATTAAATTATTGTTTAGTTCGCCATGTTTGTGAGAGTGAGATAGTACAACACAAAAGTAAGCGAGAGAAACGTAGTCTGATACGTTCGTCACATAACTTTGCGTTCGACTGACGTGGACTGTCCGAGCTTAGATTTAGCACTTGCGATGTTAGAGCGTAACATATCTTCCCTTTTTATATCAATGGCTTTTATAGATATTCGAGATAATTCTTTTTGATTTAAATCAGATATATTGCAAGTTTTATCAAAATCGGAATAGTAGTTTTTGGGACTTGATTTTAGTTGAAGTCGGTTTAATTTTTTGATTTCCTTGCGGAATAAATCAATTGACGAACAAACAGCGTACATAAATAAATAAATTATCAATTTCACGTTTTGACGTAAAATTGGTACAATACTTTTCTCTCTCAACTCAAGTCACTGGTAAAATAATTTTATTATTATTCAATAAACTTCAAAACATTTTTAAGCTAAGCTTGTTGAAATACTAACAGAAATAGCTTGTAAGTAATTTAAGTTTCGACAGTTGGTAATTATTTTAACTTAAATGCATACACGCATTGCTTCTAAAAAAGACTTTTTTAGAAGCAATGCGTGTTTATTTTTTTAATTGAAATGCATTATCAATATCGCTTTGCTTGTATCACGCACCATACGAATATGAACCGAGGAAAACGTATGGCTCGTGGTAAATGAACCAAAAAAATTCACGTTTATCGAATATTCCCTTTAATGTAATACTCCCCCCAAACATACCAGGACTGCATGACTGTGTGAATATTTAACATCAGGGTGGGATCATGTTCTAAACGTCACGTAATGGCGTCGTATTAAGTGATTTGCACTTTGAACGTGTCTGAAGAAATACAATATTATAGTTTTATAACGCAATATCGCACGGGTGCACTGTAAGCGCACAAAAATACCTTTTAACGACAAATATTTGAATTTCTCGATTTTCCTCTACTACGCATATTAATGCATGTATTATACATATAAACCTTTTTTTTGAATCATTCTGTCTATTAATGAAAACTGAATTAAAATCCGTTGCACAATTCAAAATATATATGCGAACATACAGCGGAAGCGACATTAGTTTTTTTTATATTATAAGATAGCAAACAAGCAGATGAGTCTTCTGCTGGAAAGAGTCAACTATCGCCTATAGATACCAAAGATGTTAATGGTGAGTTACTATCTTGTGGCGAGGTCTAATGCCACGTGCATAAGTTACCCTCCAAACCGGAACACGACAGTGACTAGCACTGACGCTGTTGCAGCAGGAATAGGTAAGGCGGTGATACTAGACCCGGGCTAGACGATGCAGAACCCTATCTAGTAGCCACGATGATAGTGACTCGCGTAGCCAATCAGTCGTCTTTTACAACTTGCCTGTCAGAACGGCAGTTGGCATATTCGACAAAGGAGCCCGGGACCAACACGGGGGCGATTTTATACTATTTAAAAAAGATAAAGATAGCCAGTTATATTTTAGATAAATGTGTCTTACGGAGAGATTGATTCGATCTTATTTTGATTTTCTCTTCTCTTCTCTTCTCTTCTCGCAATAAAAGATGCGACGCAGTACGTTCACCTATAATTTATTTATTTATTTAAGACTTTATTGTAAACAGAAAATAATACAAAAAAGACAATATTAACGTAACGTAAGTACAACGGGTGAGCTTATCTCTAAGGAAAATAAAATAATGGAACGTAAACGAGTGAAAAAAGCAGCAGAGTTATTAGGAGGAAAACGTAACAAGGTTCTTACGCTAGAATGACATGGATATTCAGGAGAGTGTAAAAAACAAATGAATCATGAAGATACTTAGGAGATTGTGGAATAAAAAGAATCTTATATAACAAACAAATTTGAGAAACAATGAAAATAAAGTTGGAGAAAGAACACCACCTTGCGGAACACCAGTATGTAAGTCAATCCAGTCTGATTTAAGTTCACCAGAAATCACACTGCGATCGGCCTTGTAGATAAGGTCTAAACCAGTCAAGAGCAGATGTAGAAATATTAAGAGAAGCAAGTATTTTTATTAGCACATTAAAATCTATTAAATTAAAAGCACTGCTAAAATCCAGAAGAACAAGAATAGGGAGCTTTTATTCATCTAAAACCTGACGGATGTCGTCGGTGACTCGGATTAAAGCAGTGACGGTGCTATGTTTCGGTTGAAATACTGAATGATGAGATAATTTTAGCTGAGAATTAGCTATGTGTGAAAAAGATATGGTAGGATTGAAACAGGACAATAATGCAAAGGAGTAATGCAAAAGAGAAATGCCTCCTGCATTTGAAATTTTCGGTAGAGGGATAATATAAGCCTTTTTTTCAGGCTACCGGTAAGGAACTCGATGTCAAAGAGAATTTTCAAATATGAGCAAGAATTAGAAGTAACTCAGAAAGAATAGAAACAATCATACACGAGCACACACCGTCACTACCAATAGCCGCAGATGAAATAGAAAGCATATGTTTTTTGACATCTAATTCTTTATCTAAGTTAACCCTCACCAGTCACAGCCCAAAGAAAATTTCTGAGTATCTAATAACGAATAAAATAATTAAGGATTTATTTTGATAGATGATGGATTTATAACTATTTTTTTATATTATAAGATAGTAAACAAGCAAATGACTCCCGTTGCAAAGAGACAACTATCACCTATAGACACCAACGATGTAAATAGTGCGTTGCTATCCGTACAGCGGGGTGTCAATGCCACATGCAAAAGAATATCGGCTCCCTTACCCTCCAAACCGGAGCATGACAGTGACAAGCATTGAAACTATTGCATCAGGAATAGATAAAGGGGTAATGTAAGATCCAGGCGAGACGTTGCAGGGATCTTCCGCCTAGTAATCACGACGGTAGTAACTCGTATAACCAATCGTCCACCTCTTATAAAGTCCCTGGTAGAATAGTAGACCTACTTCAAAAAGGGCACGGCCCGTGCGAGGAAGGTATATTGAATGTTATTCTTGTAATGAAATGAATAGATATTAACTAATATAATTAATTAATATGAATGCCCCGTTGATCGAATAGTTAGCGAACCTAAATACGAATCAATGAGGGTTGGATATTCGATTCTCGACAGGCACAATTATTTGTGTGATGAGCATAAATGCTTGTATTTCTGGGTTTGGGTGCTTATTACGTATGTAACAGCATTTATATATGTATTTCTATATATAAGTATCACTGGCTAATACACATAACACAAGCAAATAATTTGCTTACTTTGGGGTTGATCAATTCGTGAAATTTGTCCAGCAAAATAAGATTATTAGGTATTATATTAATATGTTACACTTCGACGCTAATCAATGCTTACTTTACATTTTGTAAATATTATATACTAATTATTCTTTACTTTCACTTGTCACTTGTCTTCGCCTTACCAGAGTTCAAATAGGGCTCCATTGGTTGAGAAAGGACCAGAATGTTCGATTCACAATCAACAGAGCCCTGATTACATTATTTAATTAAAAATCCGTTTTCCAATTTATAGGTTCTGAAAGCATGCGATAGGTCGATTTCAACCAATCGAATGCAAGAAGCAGTGTTGCTAGCACAACAGCATCTAAGAAATTAATTAAATTATTGGTTAATTTATAAATATTACAAAATAAATACAACATTTTTTAGTACCTCACATAAGCAAGTGAGATTAGGTTTTGAACAAAAGGTGGTGGAAAATCACCTTAATTTAAACATTTTTACACGAAGAAACGAATTGTCATAGTTTTTTGTAAAGTAACATTTAGTTGAGATTAATGAGCCGCCGGCTGTCTGATGCGGTCTAGTTCAGAAAAGTTAAAGAAACACACTAGGTGTAATGTTTCTGAGTAGATTTCTTAATGAGTTTTCTTATCTTTTGCATTAAAAGTTTCTTAAATGCGGACTGAAATGCTTATACCGGTGAAGAGTTAAATCTTTTATAAGCAGTATTTTTATATTTTATTACATAGAAAACAATAGATGGTTCTACTAACGGAAAGAAAAACCATCGCCTATATACACCAAAGATGTTAATGTAATGTTGCCATAAGTTGTTTAGGGCATTACATTTTGGAGGGCACTAGAAACAAAGCCAAAAATATTTACTTTCACATTAAACGGTAAAGCTCTTCGCTCTAAAATTCGCGCGTTTTTTAATTGATTAAAATGTTAATATTCAGGATCTTGTAATGACCTATCTCGTTGTAATAAATATGTAGTTTTTAAGGGTACTGTAACTACCGATGCTAGTTTAATATTAGTTATATTATTTGCCTATATAAAAATTGTGTATAGTTACTTCGATGGGTCAGGCAAATCCGAGTGCTTTGCAATCTATGAATGACTGTAACACAAATAAAAAAAGAGATCGAGTGTCCATCACACTATATTGTATATAAAATTTATCACAACCACCTCGAGGCATTCACTCACTGCGGCCTGAAAGGCAGTTGTAACAAAATTCTAATGAAGTGCTAGCCGGACTATGTAAGAATACTTTATTATCTAGTAATTAAGGTTTATTTACCACCTCATTGATTGAACCGAAAAATCTATACTCTGTCTACCCAGTAAGGTAACCTAGCGTGATGAAACTTTTTTATAGCTACCTAAATTTTGATCTAATTGTCCAATAAAAATAAGTACCCGCGCATTGATATCGAAATTCATTGTTTACACATTGTTATTTGCCTCCGTGGCAAGTGCATAATGCAAATCGAAGCGCGCGCTTGTCGCCCACCATACTTTTTGTGTATGACTACACTAATTTCGTTGATATTTACTATGTAGTTAAGCAGTATTCTTCCTTTACTATATTTTTATTAGTTGCATATCATTATCACTAATTATCGTGTTCTACAACATGTACAGTCTTTCACCAGTCAACCTGTATAATAATGTGAACAAATCCCCGAGGCTGAAGTAGTTTTACAATATCGTTTCCCAAAAATATAAATACATTCGTGAATTACTCTTAGTCACGCACTATATAGAATCCAATTTTTCGAGGCACAATATAATTTCGCGGAATACACAAACTGTATATTTTATGTCATGTCTATGTATTTTTTATTTTTTGAAAAATGGCATGTATTTTCACGGCAAAGTTGACGATTGTTTAAAGATTATATAAAACTGGTACTGGGTGGTAAAAACTAAACACTGAATGACTACTACTGAATTCAGTACTCGATCCTGTCATCGAATAAGTAAATAAAAGGGGAACTTAAATTTTGACCTAAATATCCAATAACTATTGACACCCGCGCGTACATGGCTTTCGAAGTTCATTTTTTACAAACAGCAAGTCGCCCCCGCAGCACATGTCAGTTCAAGCGAGTCCGCGCGGTGAGCATATTGTTAAGTTTCCGAAGTCACTAAAAACCCTAGTTTCGCCATGTCCGTCCGTCTGCAGCCTATTTGAGAGATTATTTTTACTAGAAGCTGTTATTTAGTTCGAATATACTTGTTACTCACTCTGAAAAAGTAGTAAAGTAAAATTTGAAAATATATTTGTTAGAATACATATATGTCATTTTATGTCCGTCCGTTTATCCGTTCGCCGTCCGCACGATACTTCAGAGATCCTTAGTACTAGAAAGCTGTAATTTTGGCACGAATACACAAGTCATCCAATTGAGAGAGTCATCCATCTAACCTAATATCCAATTTTCGCATTTATAATAATAATATAGAAAAATTAATATAGATTAATATATATTTAACACGTCAAACTGTATATTTCCTAATGTAAATAAGCTGTATAGGTATTCACAATATAAGTACGAAATAATTATATTTAAATTACTCACAAAAATAAAGAAGTGCTAATCAAACAGAAAATTGAGTGTAATAAATTTTATGGATCTAACAATGCCTTGAAGGAATACTGCTCAGAATTGTTGTTCAAACTTAGAATTACTCCTCCCAATTAACTTACATTGTTTCAGAGTGTGAAAGATACTAAACGATCGAAGTTCGCCTGGTATTTTTTTTATGTTTTTTCAGTGAATATACATAAAATAGAATAGAATTATGATAGCAATAAATTATAGTCTACAAAAATCATACAAAAAATAAGTTTTATTCTCAGAAATAATCACGAAAAGCAGCGGCAAAAACAAAAAAATAAACTGTACATTACTTAGGGATAAACGATCTTGTGACCAGATAGACCTAGCTATATTAATTCATGCCCAGTTACCACGTTAATAAAACGAGTCGTTTTAGTTGAAAATAGTAAAAATTCCTAAGAGGCATACGTTAAAGCTGTCCCTGTAAATGTGAAATTACCAAATAATAAATAAATATTATGATAATAAATGAATATTAAATAATATATGTATTTTATATTCATATATTATGAATGTATGTTTGTTCCTATGCGGCATTCTAGAGGCCATACTCCCATCCAGTAGGCGTAAACGCGTGATTTTGATCACTAAAGACATGACATTTATTAGAATTCATGCTAATATTATAAATGCGAAAGTCTGTCTGTCTTTCTGTCTGCCTGTCTGTCTGTCTGTTACGCTTTCACGACTAAACCGCTGGACCGTTTTTCATGAAATTAGGCATGGAAGTAGTTTAAGAGCCGAGGTCTAACATAGGCTAATTTTTTTTCAAAAATACCTCCCTAAAGAGTTGAAATAGGGGATGAAATTTGTATGAAAAGCTAATAGCTATCTAGACGACATGTTAATCTACTCGCGGGCGAAGCTGCGCGGGTCAGCTACTCCACCATAAAAACCACTATACTCCATAATATTATCAAGATTAAAAAATATATAATATTGATGAACAATGTCATCTGGGGTATCTTTGAATAGGTATTTAAAATCATTTTTTGTTTCATTTATCATTTTTCATTTTAAATAATAGTTTAGGATATATAACGATTTAAAGTTAATTTTCCTATTTGTATTCACGTACTTTATACATACCTATACATCTACTTTAGTATTCTTTATTCGGTCTTCATTACATAAATTAGTAGTTATCATCAGTTAGACAATATTTTCAACCGACGTAAAAACGGAGGTTATCAGTTCGACATGTAGGTATGTATGTAATATCGTTGGAATTGGATAACATTTGAGTATGGTGATATATTTAGGCTTCCGAAAAATGTTTTTTATATTTTGGACTTATTAGTTAACATGATTCTAAATTGCTAGGCTGGTTTCTTTCTTTTTAGTTTTCATTTAAGGCCATGAATCTTTTTTTCAATATTAAATGCAGTCAGGTTTTTTATTTCAATAACTTTTTTATTAAATAATGAATTTAACGGCTGACGGTTACTGCTACGAATAACGGATCTTTGGTTATAGAAACCCCGAACCCGGTGTCAACTACGTAAACCGATTTATTGCAAATTTTATCGATATTATTAAGGCCGTTTTCAGTGCGTCAGTGCAAATATATTTACATACTAGCGATCGCCTTGTGATCGAAATTAGACCCTAGACTAAACAATAAAATCACTCTTAAGGCGAGGCACCGGAGATAAACGGAAAAAACTGGTTTGCCTAATCACATTCTTATGTATACATTGTTGAATAAAGGTTTTACAAAAGTTACATGACATACCAGAAGATATAATCTAAGGAATATACTAACTTATTACAAGATGGAATATACTTTACTCGATGATATAAAATTCCGTAAACAGGCCAAAAAATCTCTAAAACAAGTAATTTGTTCATAATATTTCTAATTTTTCACACGATTTTTATATGGTGATATTTAGTTTTAAATACAAAAAAAGAATGTACTAAATTTTGGTTTTCAGCTAAAGTCCTATATTTATTTACCCGAAAACTAAACCTTTCCCAGCGGTTTCAGAACATACCGCGCCGCCCACTTTCTATAAGTATTGGCGCGCGTCAAAATACCTCGTCTTAAGTTTGACAACAGACTTTAGCCGTACAGACAATGGTATGTATATGTGTATATCAGTTATCATTTATGTCACATAAATGTGTGTATTTAGTATTATATACATTACATACACACATTTATGTGATATAATTTTTTTTTCTTTACAGTGTTTCTAATGATATTTTAAAATATAAGGCCTCTGCAGTCCTCCGCAGTGTAATTTTTTCCTTTGCCAAATTTTATAATCTACCGTTCGAGCATTGTCTTAAAAAGGGGTACAAAGTTTTCCCTTCATATTTTAATAAAAATAGCTCGTTTAATAATATAGTGTAAATATTTTAAAAAATTGAGCTCGACCTTCTTTTTTCATCGTTTAAAAAATGAAACGGCAGTACTTCACAAAACACACAGTATAAGTCGAGTTGTAAAGCTGCCGTGGAACGTATGTTACAATTAAACATTTCAATTTGTAATTCTTTGTTTATCATAGTTGTGTTATACTCGAGTGGAAATCCAACTGGTGGCGCAAACACCAACCTTGTGGGACACAAAATTAAGTGCATAATTGCATCACATAGAATACTGCCACCTACTCAATTTTTCAAGTTTAAAAGTTTGTTTTTTTTAACCAAAAGAAAGTGCAAAATGGCAGATGGCTCATTTAGAATGAAATGGAAGGAGGCTAGTATCATCTATCTGTATATTACATAAAAGGCAAAAGTGACTGACAGACTGATGTATCAACGCACAAGTCAAGGCCTAGGAACTTGCAATTTCGCACTCGTATTTTCTTTATGATGTAGGCATCCACTATGGAAGGATTTTTCAAAATTCAACCCAGAAGAGGATGAAATCTATATATATTATATAAAAGGTAAAAGTGACTGACTGATGTATCAACGCACAGGCCAAACCCTTAGGCCTAGAAACTTGCAATTTCGCACACGTATTTCTCTTATGATGTAGGTGTTCAAAATTCAACTCAGAAGGGGATGCAATAAAAGTTTGTATGAAACTTTTTATTCCCTGAACATATTTGCATGAAATTTGCGGCAGGAATAGGTAAGGCGGTGGTACCAGACCCGGGCGAGATAATGCAGAACTCTACCACCTAGTAGCCACGATGGTAGTGACTCGTATAGCCAATATGTGTATCCGGTCCTTATTCTATCAGGACAACCGCTTGTTTATTTGCTATGTTAAGATATGAAAAGAAAAATAATAGTGACACATTCTTCAGCCTTTTTAGCCTACCCTAGCAGTAAGACACTTGACTTACTCTTCGAAAAAGGGATCAGACCAGCTCGTTGATTAATATCGCATAGCCCAATGAATCTTCAATTACTCATTTAAGATTTCTACCCTAATAAACGTTAAGTGAAAACTGTATTTTAATATTTAGGTCAAAATGCACCCCTGTACCGAAGAACGATGTAATTAATCTATGAGATTATGATATAAACGTTTCAATTAATTTTGAAGATTGCGGATAGTCCCGCAGGAAATTATTCAAGTTGCCAGTCATAATGGCCTAATATTGCTTCAAGTTATAATAAGAAATTAATTTTAAATCCACTCGATAGTTTTGTGGTTAGTCGGAAAAATATGTTATTTACTTTTTTCCTTGCAAAAAAAGTCAGCCTTAAATCTAAACAAAAGAAAATGGTTATTCAGCAAAAAAAAAATAAGTTTTTTGATTTTTTCCACGCAAAATTTAGCCTGCAGTTTAAGTTAAGGTTGTTATTTAAGTGGACGAATAAAATTTGTTATTGGGATTTTTCTATATATATATATATATATATATATATATATATATATATATATATATATATATATATATATATATATATATATATATATATATATATATATATATATATATATAGCCTGCGGTCTGGGGTTTGTTATTCAACACGCTTGTATCTCTGATAGGACTTAAGACTGATCAGGTCTCAGGTATCACATCTAGCAAGCATTAGGTTGGCTGCAAGTTTAGCAATTGTAGTTACAAAGACTACACACAAATCCCCGCGTTGGTACCCAGAACCCCATATTGGTCTTGGCCCTCTTTGAAGAATGGACTATCTGCGTTCTGTTAGGCACTTCGTAAGAAGCAGAAGATTATCTGTACGAGTAACTATCATCGTGGCTACTAAGTGGGAGAGTTCTACATTTTCTCGCCCGGGTATCATCACCTTACCTATTCCTAATACAATAGCGTTAGTGCTTGTCAATGTCATTTCCAGTTTGAAGGGTAACGTATCCGGGAGATTTATGCATGTGGCCGTGTTATGCCACCACATGTATAGATTTTTTTTAAAAAGGAATCTATATATTTTTTTATTCTTATTTATAAAAAGAAAACTCCTGATTCACTGACTGACATATCAACGCCTAGCCTAAGCCCTTGGACAAAGAAGGTGAAAATTTTTCACAGGAATTGTTCTCTTGTAGACGAAGAAGAAGAAATGATTTTTGTAAATTCATCTGCTAAAATGTTGAATTAGGGAGTAAAATATTGTATGAATTTGCTCACATTGACAACATGTCAATATACTGGCAGGGCAATCTAGGCAGCTAATCTAGTGTAAGGTTCGTTTTTAATAATAGACAGTTGGACGTACATAGAAGTTTATTCTTTCAAAACTTACAGCAGAATGGGGCGAGTAGGCCAGTACAAAGTATTTTATAGTATCACACAGTTTCACAATAATTAAAAGTAGGGTAGATTTTGAAATTCTATCCTCACCATCTCGATGTCTGGAAATCCACGACTTTGCGTTTCTCTCGGCACTTTTTGCCTCGCACTACTATGTTGTGGAACCAATCACCGGCAGGGGTGTTTCCAAACGGGTACGATTTGGGGGCCTTCAAGAAAAGAGCTTACTCATTCTTAAAAGGCCGGCAACGCAATTGCAAGACCTCTGGTATTGTGGATGTCCATGGGCAGCGGTGATCACTTACCATCAGGTCCACCTCCTGCTCGTTTTCCCCCTCCCCTATAAAAAAAAGATTGAAAAATGTCAACTTCAACCAGATCAGTTTAGATGGCACCACTTCCAAATTTATAATTTGATATAAATGATTCCACGATGTTGCGGAAGTGGTGCCACTGTAGTGCAGCATTTTGATAACAACAAATTTCAATATCTATTATGCGAGATAATTTGTTTATCTAACAAGCATTAGCATAATATGCATTATTTACAATATTATTCATATTACAAATAAATATACCTAACACTATTTAATATATAATAACGTCTTATTTATGCTGGTTTCCTATAATCAACGATGCGTCAATCGTTGCAGTAATTAAAAAAGTTAGCAGCTAATTTAATATTAACGAAACGTTCCACAACTTGTTTAGTAATTTGACATTTATAGGAATAATTTTATAGACGTGGTTCCACCAATAAACTTTTTTTTATTAATAACAAGCTGAAATTTTTGTGAACAGCTTCGTTTTGACGAGACAACCATTTTTTCTATCTTGGAAAAATCTCGAATCGTGTAACTAAATAAATAAAATTACGGGTCTTTGAAAATTTTGATTCGGTGAAGGAAAAATATTTATTAATAACAATAATTATTTTTCGACTTTAATCGCTTAATTATATTATGAAAAATACGATGAAACTTGTCCTACACATTCGATGGTTTTTGTGACGAGTCTTCCACTCTACAAGTTTCGTAATTATGAAATTTTTAAATTGATATTAATAATTTAAAAACGACTTAATTTTCTCACAACAGCTTGTTAATTATTATTGTCATTCAAGGGTAACACATAAAGTAGAAACTTTTCTTAGACCGACACTCTTAACTTTTTTTATCTATTACTAGCTGTTGCCCACGACTTCGTCCGCGCGTACTTCGTTTACTCCGCACAGCTCCACCCCCCATAGGTGATAGCGTGAATCCTATAATATTGAATTCAATGTGTATGATTGATGTGAAACTTTAATGTTTTTATAACAGGTAGGCTTTGTTGTTATGTTGAGACAAGTAAAAAGAAACGGACTGTATATATATAGATGAATGGCTAGACTGATATATTTTATTGTTTTTTTATTGATAATATTATATTTTAATACTCTTTAGCCTATTCTGGATACATACAACCCAAACCCACAAAAATCGCAACAGAATTGGCCCCATCATTCTTGACTTATAAGTGGTGTAACTAACATTGTTTTTATATATAAGACTGATCTTTATAAATTTTTTATTGATGAAAATATTATTGTGAAAAAATATATTATGAAATATTGTTCTTCGATAAATCAGCATTTTTTTTAACAAATATTTTTTTGCTGACATTACTAATTTCACACTAATGTGATATGAAGTTGATAACAAGGGCGATCCTATTATCAATTAAAACGCATAGTAAAATTTCAAAATATTTGCTTAATTTAAGGGGAAGTTTGCTCAAGATTAGTACTAAAATAAGGCACTTTACGATATTTTTTTATTTTATTTTTTTTATATTCTTTGACCTACACATATACCTCTTTCCGATCGGACAGGGTTTTCTTTATATTCTGTATTGTTCAATCGTAGTACTATAAGCTATACTACGTAACAGGCTGCGGTAGTCTGTATGCACAATGTAGCGGCGAGTAGACGCAGCGACAGCTATCCGACGTGTACATTAGGGGGCGTCCACAAATTACGTGAGATGTTTAAGGGGAAGAGGAGGTCGAGTCAAATCTCATCTAATCTTACGTTGGAGAGATAATATGTAGCCTATATGGTGACCCGACCTGTTAGTAACATTCATGCAAAATTTGAAGTAAATCCATCCAGTACTTTTTGAGTTTACCTCGGACATACATACAGACAAACAGACAAAAGTTCTAAAAACTATATTTTTGGCTTCGATATCGATTGTAGATCACTCCCCAAGTATTCGTTTAAAAAAATATTCAATGTACAGTTTTGACTTTCCTACGATTTTATCATATGTATAGATTAGTTACCCGATTCGAGATTTTTCGAAGATAGAAAAGATGTTTGTCCCGTCAAAATGAAGCTGTTCATTAAAATTCAGCTTGTTATTAATAAAAAAAAGTTTATTTGTGGGACCACGGTCTAATAGCTTAGGCTTCGTGAGAATGTTACTACTTACTGCTCCTAACTAAAACAAATCATTTTACTGATATAGAAATCGGGACGTTTTACTTAAGTAAGTAAGATAAGTAAATAAGTAAGTATCTTCACTCCCATATCCCCGAACGGTAGGCAGAGGAACAACAAGTGCACCCACGATTAGCCGAAGATACTTGGTCCCACAAATGTGATAGGTGGCAAGCCTATCGCCAACCGGGCACTTTCCAACCCCGGGCAACTTTGTGTTTCTTAGAAAACTGAAAAAACACTTTTTTTGTGCCCGACCCGGGAATTGAACCCGGGACCTCATGTGGTCAACGCCAACGCTGGACCGCTAGACCACAGAGACGATTACTTAAGTAATTAGTAAATAATTCAGGATTTTTATAACTTAATTAGTTTTGTTAAATAAAATGCATAATTCATATGTCCATAATATACGATGAAAGTTTTCAGTCGATTTATCTAGTATGCACACGAAAAACTTTGTAAATAAATAACCTGGCGAGGAAGTTGTGGTTCTGAAAATATAACAGACAAGCTGCGGTTTTAATGTCGTGTTCTGGAGTTAATGCTCTGTTTCGTTACTCTTATTTTATACTCTGGCTGCTTTTAATACGGAAGGAGGTCTACGAATAGTGATTCTATGGTTTTAAAAATGATTAAAAAACCTTTTTAACTAGCTGGCCTGTGCAGCTTCACCCACGAACAGATTTACACCTTGCCCATATAAAATATGAGATATAGAGTGCTATAGCTAAATATGAGATAAACAATGAGATATATCTATATCTATGAGATATAGATATGAGACAGATATAAATATGAGATTGAATTTTCATATAAAATTCCATCTCATAATTCAAATCCTTTGAGGTTGATTTTCGAAAAAAGTGAACCATTTCATTGGATTCGGTTTGAAGGTTTAGCTGTGAAAATATAACAGACACACAGAGTTTTACATTTATAATATTAGTAAAGATTTTTATTCTTAAGTTACGATTTTCTTGTTACAAGGAATATTATAAATTCGTAACTCTGTCTGTCTGTCTCTTCTTCACGCCTAAACCACTAAACCAATAAGGATGAAATATAGTTTGATAAGAAAGGACATGAGATAGATTTTATCCCGGAAATCCTACGGAAATGGGGATTATTCGGGTAAAACCCAGAGACTTTTATTTAGGAAAATTTTAAATGAAATTAAGATGAAATTTGGCTCACAGATAGTTTATAACTCGAACGGGCAAATAGAATAAAATTTATTAAAAAATAAGATAATACATCTTTATATGAAATAAATATTTATCAATATATATAAATAAATATATATCATAAAATGTTTTATATGAAATAAATATATATCATCCCCCCACTAGCCGTGCAGGATAAACAGTGTAATCCGAACACCGAAACATATTCTGCTTCACTACAATTCACCGATTTGTTGGCCTGCCACAATAAAGTTAGTGCTTGTCACTGAGGGCAAGGTAGCTGATAAACTTATGCAAGTGGCATTAAGACTTCTACCACAAAAATAGCGACGCATCATTAGCATCTTTGTTATCCATAGGTGATATTGTCTTTTTCCATCACGAAAGTCATCTTCTTGTTTTGAACTCATGATATGCGAAAAAGCCAGGTTTGTCAATAAGTTAATAGGTAAGTATATGGTTTTATATATAAAATGCCGTATTTCTCACGAATGGGGACACTTGAAGAGGCTCAACTTTCACGAGCTCACAAGTTACTCTGATGTGGTCTAAGCTTTGAATATGTTAAGGTTTGTCGCGGCAGACATTTTGTATTCTCGAACTGTGCTTTTAGCTGATTTGAATGCAATCTGTCTTTTATAATGGTAGACTAAATGTGATTTTATTTATTTAAGTTTCACGTGTGTGTAGTGTTGACCATAACACACATTAAGATCGAAACTGCTAAGTTTTATACTCGGACAGATACTTACATCCAACTACTAGTGTTTAAGTGTATGTAGTCTTGACTAAGGCAAACATCAAGATTGAAACTGCTAATTTCTATATTCAGACAGATACTTATATCTATCCAACTAATGGTGTTCAAATGTGTGTAGTCTTGACCAAGACACACATCAAGATCAAAACTGCTCATTTTTATACTCGGATAGATACTTACATCCAGCTACTTGTTTTCAAGTGTATGTAGTCTTGACCAAGATTACGTTAAGTTTAAGATTACGTTAAGGTCTAAACTATTAATTTCTAACTCACACTATAACTACTTACATCCGACTACTAACGTTTAAATGTATATGGTCTTGACCAAGAAAGAAAGAAAGAAAGAAAGAAAGAAAATATTTATTTGCAAGAATATGGGTGTTACAAGTTGTTAAAAATAAATTAAGTTACCGACATATTCTACCAATATATGGTGTGCAAATATTTAAAAAAAAATATCATTATATAATATTACATTTAAAACTATAAATTGTATCGATTTTTCAGAATTACTACCGGATCGGAACGCGGCCACACACTGAGAAGATCCGGCGGAAGAAACTCAGCGGGCTGGTCTTTTTTTCTCTAATTTATGTTCTTGTTATAAATATACAAGGATGATTCCATATTACAAGACATACATCAAGGTCGGAACTGCTAATTTCTAACTCTGACAGATACTTACATACAACTACTTGTATTCGTGTGTGGTGACTGGTGTTGACTAAGACACACATCAAAGTTAATACTGCAAACTGTATTCAAATAGATACTTACATCCAACTACCAGTGTTCAAGCGTGGAAAAATAATATAAATATTATATTTGTTGGCAGTATTTTACACAAATATACATAAAAAGAGTATATGATTGCGATTTTGCAACTGTGCGATTCTCGAGGCACTTCTTCCCCCGCACTATTCCTCTGTGGAACCAATTACCGGCAGGGGTTTTTCCAAGCGGATACGACTTAGGGACCTTCAAGAAAAGAGCCTACTCTTTCTTAAAAGGCCGGCAATGCAACTGCAAATCTTCTAATGGTGTGGTTGTCCATGGGCGGAGGTGATCACTTACCATCAGGTGAGCCTCCTGTCCGTTTGCTCCCTTTTCTATAAAAAAATATGAGGCCATCAATTTCTAAATTATTGTATCAATATAAAGCTGAAGTATTAATTCTTTACTAATGATAAATCTTATGGAATCTATAGAATTGTTAATTATTTAACTTGTAATTAGACGGTAGTCGAATAAAATAAAACACTATGAAAAGGTCTGTCAGATGTGTTTTCAAGGCATTCGTGTTTGTGAAATTGAGAAGTGAAGTTGCTTAATGCACAATAATAAAGTGTAATAAGTTCTGTATTTTGTATTTAATATTAATATTATTCAATATTCCGTTATTTGATGTTTAAATTAATAAACCTTATACCTTTTACCAAGTGGAGTTCATATTGGTGGACAAGATACACGAATTGATCTAATTTCAAAATAAGGAAATTATTTGTTTGTGTTACATATGTGTTGGCGTTAGTCAACGATACCACATAGAAGTATATATAGAAAAACTGTAACATACATAATAAACACCCAAACCCAGAAATATAAACATCTATGTTCATCACACAAATGTTTATGTCCGTCGAGAAACGAACCCGAGCATCATCGATTCATATTTAGTTTCGCTAACCACTCGACTACTACCAGTCATTTAAAAATATAATTAATAATACTAGCTGCACCATGCAGCCCATTAAATTAAAAAAAGTTGTTTTGAATCTTCCGGAACGAATTATTTGCCCGAGATACAAAAAATCCTTTGTGCTATTCTGCCCTGCTAATGTAGTCGACCGTAAGTACAGTTTTTGACCACATTGAGTTAAAACCATATTTGGAATCAGCGCATCGAGAGCTATAAGATGAACGAATCCGTTTTTCTTAACAATGTGTAGAATATTGATGTTCAATAAGCAAGTCTACAGTTAACAGATCATCATCTACGTGTGTGCCAACTTTCGTCCAAATCGATTCAGCCGTTTTGCATGATTGAGTGACAAACATCCATCTATACATCCAAACAACTAAACTTTATATATAGATAATATAAATTAATAACGATCCTTAATAGTGTATTATTGCAAAGGCCGCGAAAAAGGCAATTTCAGCTCGAGTATGAGTTTGAAGATCGAGTCATAGGCGAGGACTTCAAACTCAATATATTAAATAAATTTAATACAGTGCAACTGTCCCTATCCGAAAATTTTTATAATGAAAAACAAATATAAAGTGAATAATTAATTCTATATTATCCTATTATTTTAAAATAGCACCTTTAAAATTTACGCCACTCTCATCCTAATGGATATTGTACATTGGAGTTTCGTAACAAACCCGAGTAGCCTCGTTCATTACGATAGCTCTTAAAGAAAAACTCGTTGACGTCCCCCCAAGCCGGCCACTCCGTTAATGAAAGCAAAATTTCATCTAACCGATGCACCATATGCTTAAATTTTAAATAACAACAAGCAAATGGGGCGTTATGGGTGCATATATTTTATTTTCATGCGCACACACACATATACCACTCAAACAAATACGTATACGTGTTTATTTATATCAATGAATGAAATTTGAATATAATTATAAAAAATCCTTTGTTAATCTAATAGTAAATTTTGATTTAAAGAAGAAATTATGGTATTTAATTTGCAAATTTCCGCGAAATGTTATATGGGACTGCTGTGATGCAACAGAAATGAAAGGTAGTGTAAAGAATGGGGCAAACTTATCCAAAGTCTGAAATTAAAGACCACAGCGGCACAATAATCCACCCACTTCCACGACACTGTATTCCACGTCAGAAGCAAAGGTGTCACACAAGTTATGTACTCAACGCACGTTTCACTTCGCAACCGAAGCATCTTCAGGAGAGTCGAATAGCACTTCACTCTATGAAGGGTGAAGCATTAATATAATCCATACTAATATTATAAATGCGAAAGTAACTCTGTCTGTCTGTCTGTCTGTCTGTTACGCTTTCACGCTTAAACCACTGGACTGATTTTCATAAAATTTGGCATAAACATAGATAAGACGTTGAGAAAGGACATAGGCTACTTTTTATTGCGGGAAAATATCTCATTCCCACGGAAAATAAAATTAATCGGAAGAAAGCGTTGCATAAAGTGTAATGTAGTGCACATTTACTAGGTGTCGCTGCACGAAAATAGATCGCGTTAACGTATTGAAACACCTATACATGTAATGAAATCGTTGACTTAATCTTGATATTCCTTTTTTGTTTGTATGTTTATTTATTGATTAAACGCGCTAATTTCTGGAACAATAAGTTGGATTGAAAAATTTCTTTGTGTGTGCATAACTCATTCATTAGGATTTAGGAAGGATATAGGCTATCAAGCATTACGTTATTACCTTACAATTATTCTTGGTTTAGTTAAAATATCGATATTCGTAAACTAAGTCGGAAGAAAATCGCTATCGAACTGCTGTATCCGCGTGTGCTGGCGTAATGGATAAGTATACGTAAGTACAATGTACTACAAATATATTGATTTTAAGTAGATCTACAAGAAATTCCGCGACACTATATATCTATCTCTTATAACAACAACACAATAAGGAATTTTGAGTCGAAAAATTGTTGAAAATTAATAGATGAATTTTGAGCAGTAGGATTATTACGTGCAGGTGTACGCAGGCATATTAATCCTTACTAACGAAAAGTACCTACTTCATCAACACGAAAATCTTAGGAAGATAAACTGTGGCTCTTATACCAAGTTATTTGGATGCATAGTTTAAGAAAAATTGTAAAATGAAAATAATTCAACAATAGTAGGTATTTACCGAAAGGTTGTTAAAAACGGGACCCTATTACTACGACACCACTGTCTGTCCCTGCGTTTGTCTGTCTATCTGTCCATCACCAGGCTGTATCTTATGAACCATGATAGACAGTTCAAATTTTCACAAATGATGTATTTATGTTGCCGCTATAATAACTAAAACTAAAAGAGAATAAAATAAATATTTAAGGGTGACCCCCATACAACAAACGTGTTTTTTTTTGTTTTTTTTCGATCTTAATAATGACAACTGGTAGACGTTTGAAATATCCACAGAATATTTAATTAAATAATCACTTTAAAAATAAATAATTAAAATAAAATAAATATTTATGGAGACTCCCATACAACAATCGTGATTGTTTGCCATTTTTTTATAGATGATGGTACGGAACCCTCCATGCGCGAGTTCGACTCGCACCTAGCCGGTTTTTTTAAGGTACATGAGATGAAGTATATAGGTACCTCTAACTAGAGGTGGGTCGTTTCGTGATTACTGATTTTGCCGTATCAAAATGAAACTATCGCCACGCCATAGCGGTTTCTGAAACTATTTATTTTAATAACTATAGATTACAGAATAGTGGCCTTGGCTAGCTGTTCTGATGCCGTCTCATTTCCGTGCCCTCTTTGAGCCCTTCCTATCGACGGATTGAGTTGAAATTTTGTGATGAAATTATTTTACGTTAAATATTACGTATTTCTTATGTATTGTATTTCTTATGTATTGTATTTATAAATACCTATGTATTGTAGTTATAAATCGTACACATCATATATTTACACTATCCATATTCTATACAAGTAACTAAAATTGGAGTGTCTGTTTGTAATATTAAAATAACCAGTTTTAACTAAATGCATATGGATGTATACACGGTACACATACCAAAATAATACTTTTTACGATTTTTGTCTGTCTGTCTGTCTGTCTGTCCGTCTGTCCGTCTGTCCGTCTGTCTGTCTGTCCGTCTGTCCGTCTGTCTGTCTGTCTGTCTGTTTATTCCGGCTAATCTCTAGAAAGGCTGGACCAATTTTGACGGGACTTTCACTGGTAGATAGCTGATGTAATAAAGAGTACTTAGGCTACTTTTTAAAAAAAATCCCACGCGGACGAAGTCGCGGGCGCAGCTAGTATAATAATAAATAACAGTTACAGAAGTTACTACTTATTACATCAGCTATCTGCCAAATAAAAGTCCCGTCAAAATCAATCCAGTCGTTTCAAAGATTACTGCTCAAGCTGGAACAAATAGACAGACAGACAAAAATTGTAAAAAAAATTATTTTGGTATATGTGCCATGAATACATCCAAATATATTTAGTAAAAAGTGGTTATTTTAATATTCCAAACGGACACTACAATTTTATACAGGCGATGGTTGCCTCTTTCTATTATCAGAAAAATTATTTGCTTAGATGCTATTTTGTGATATAAAAATGCACTACAATTATCTATACATATAATAATACTAGCTGTGCCCGCGACTTCGTTCGCGTGAAAAAAATTCTAAAATAAAAACCCGCATAGTTCCCGTTCCCGTGGGATTTCCGGGATAAGAACTACCCTATGTCCTTTCTTGGGTCTCGAACTATATTTGTACCAAATTTTATTCCAATCGGTTCAGCGGTTTAGCCGTGAAAGCGTAACAGACAGACAGACAGACAGACAGACAGACAGACAGAGTTACTTTCGCATTTATAATATTAGTATGGATTGTAGGAAAGTCAAAACTGTACATTGAATATTTTTTTTAAATAATACTTAGGGCGTGATCTACAATCGATATCAAAGCCAAAAATATAGTTTTTAGAATTTTTGTCTGTTTGTCTGTTTGTCTGTTTGTCTGTTTGTCTGTTTGTCTGTTTGTCTGTTTGTCTGTTTGTCTGTTTGTCTGTTTGTCTGTTTGTCTGTTTGTCTGTTTGTCTGTTTGTCTGTTTGTCTGTTTGTCTGTTTGTCTGTTTGTCTGTTTGTCTGTTTGTCTGTTTGTCTGTTTGTCTGTTTGTCTGTTTGTCTGTTTGTCTGTTTGTCTGTTTGTCTGTTTGTCTGTTTGTCTGTTTGTCTGTTTGTCTGTTTGTCTGTTTGTCTGTTTGTCTGTTTGTCTGTTTGTCTGTTTGTCTGTTTGTCTGTTTGTCTGTTTGTCTGTTTGTCTGTTTGTCTGTTTGTCTGTTTGTCTGTTTGTCTGTTTGTCTGTTTGTCTGTTTGTCTGTTTGTCTGTTTGTCTGTTTGTCTGTTTGTCTGTTTGTCTGTTTGTCTGTTTGTCTGTTTGTCTGTTTGTCTGTTTGTCTGTTTGTCTGTTTGTCTGTTTGTCTGTTTGTCTGTTTGTCTGTTTGTCTGTTTGTCTGTTTGTCTGTTTGTCTGTTTGTCTGTTTGTCTGTTTGTCTGTTTGTCTGTTTGTCTGTTTGTCTGTTTGTCTGTTTGTCTGTATGTATGTCCGGGGTAAACTCAAAAAGTACTGGATGGATTTACTTCAAATTTTGCACGAGTATTACTAACAGGTTGGGTCAACATATAGGCTACATATTATCACGCTATCACTCACGGGGGAAAAGCTGTGCGGAGTAAACGAAGTCCGCGCGGACGAAGTCGCTGGCAACTTTAACTTAGCTAGTTAAGTTATATAATAGAATTATATATTATAAGAAAATTGTTGAAGTTAAAATGATACGAGTTTACCGTGTAATAAAATGTTCTATATTACACTGCCCAAAAATAAACCAAGGGAAAGCAGACGAAACCCTTCTGATAGGATATTTTTATTTATGAACGTGGTTACAATTTATGTAATGCATTGTGTAATGAAAAGAATCCATTAGCTAAAAGCTAATCTAAAAGTGTACACACGTATTCCAAAATTAAAATTGTAATATTCGTGTACATTTTGGAGTAAGTACAGCGGGTGTGGGTAAAAATTACCATTTAACGGGGAAATTTTTCAGACAGTGCTAATATTTTGACAACATGTAAGATACGACTGATATAGATTTATTAATACCATAATAAATCTATATCAGTCTAAAGTTATTACTTCTTTTTTCACATTCGGGTAAAAAGTAACCTTTATCCTACCCTATAAATTCCTCTATCTTTCAGTTAAAGTCCCATCGAAAACGGTCAAGCCGTTCCAGAGATTATCCCATATAAACACAATGACAGACAGACACAAATTTTGAAAATGGTTTAGGTATTAGTATCGCAAAAATAACACACTGCTCTTAAAAAACTAGTTATTTTAAAATCTCAAAAAGACGCTTCAATTTATTTATATAACTAGATACATCTATATTATAATTATAAATGCGAAAGTTTAGATGTTTGGATGAATGGATGGATGTTTGTTACTCAATCACGCAAAAACTGCTTTACGGATTTGAATGAAATTTGACATACAGGTATGTCAAATTTCACTGACATGTGTATTTTTATTATTATATTTATGAAATGGTAACCATTAATTTTAATAATAATATGTGACGCATATTCTTTTAAAATAACTATTCCAATTCTAATCTATTTTAATTCCCATTTCACATTAATTTTAAATCTATTCTAATTTGATTTTTTTTTTTGAGATTTATTGATTTTATTTTATTTTTATATAAAATTTATTTTATTTTTATATAAATTATTAATTTTATATAAAATTTTTTTGCACGTCATTTATTTGGTAAATCAGGCTAAAAGTACTTATATTTAGGAATAATCATCATCATTATGTAACACCATCAACATAGAATATGTAACACTAATTTATGCAAAATAAATAATTTTGAATATTGAATTAGAAATGTATGACACTTTTGACAGTAATAGCAACGTTTGCTCACATGCGCGGCGATACGTTTCCTTCCCAATAGCGTCTTTTAGTATTCATGTGATATGTGGTTTATATGTTTGTATATTTGTTTGTTTTTGATTTAATTTAGGTATATTCCAACTTAGGGTACAGTCCAAGTTTCAATAAAATGGATTCAGTAGTTTTTTAAATATTTAAAGTTGGTTTACATCTTCACTTTTATTATTTTTTTATATTTAATATATATTTATAATATCATTATTATAAATATATATTAAATATAAAAATCCACAACCTAATTATCCACAACCTACCACTACCATGTTATCAACTAGGTAGTCATGAGGCAGCCTTAATGAGGCCATGAGGGTTTCGATTCCTGGGGCCGACAAAAGACTTATTAAGAAAATCGAGATTTTTTTTTGATATATCAAAATTTAATGGGTCACGACTATCGCTAAAAATAAAAGGTAATTATTATTATGTTGGTAAAACGTGGCAATGGGGAACTCCTCACATTTCGCCATATCACAAGCTGGTGAAATGTGATGAACCAGATAGTCTATTGATGTTCGACTCTCTTAGGGCCGGTTTCCGAAACGCAATTGCTTGTTAAAATTGATTTGCGTTTCGGAAACCGGCCGTTAGCTGTTTACCTTCCAAAGGATTTCGCGGCAAATATTTATTTTTAAATATATATATATATATTTTTTTAATAGAACAAATTATTAAAACATTTTAATCTCCGCATCTTGAACCGTATGTAAATTTAAGTCGAGCAGGTCTGCAAGATATTCAGAAGGGACAGTGTTAGATATTCACCGCCCGTGGCGACATCTTGGACGAGCAACTTGCAAACTTGATTATTAAAGGGGGGTTGGGGAGAATCACACTGTTTGAATTACTGTCATAGTTTGGGTTAAAGTTGGACAAAATTCGTCTTCGTTAAGCCAATGTTATATTTGTTTGAACTTTTAATGGTGTGTTGGTTTAGAACATGATTTTAGTTAGGAAATAATTCGTGTAACTGTTTATTTTAGATTGGAATTCACGTAATTTACTTTCAAAAATGTCGACAGTTGGCATACTAGTTCCAATTACTGATTAATTATTTATTAATAACTCTGAATTAATTAAACAATTCATGTAAGTATTTATTTTAGATTGGAATTCGCGTAATTTACTTTCAAAAATGTGGACAGTTGACGTAATACTTTCATTTACTTTTAATTAATAACTTTTAATTACTAAAAAAACGTACATACACATACATATCTTCACGTCAGATCCCTTACGGGGTAGTCAGAAAGAACTGCAGGCCATACATCACGAGGGATACGTTTAAAACGCATAATTTTTTTTCCTAACTTACTTTGTCATAATGAATATAGCATAATAATATGTAGTGTTATTATATAATTTAAGCATAATCTTTTTTTGCGAAATGTGTTTTAAGCATAACAATCTATTGTACTACATTTAATTCGACTATTGATGATATGCATAATAGTCTTTAGACATTTTTTTATTTTTCCTAATGTTATCTTACCATAAAAACACATGGCATAAGCCCCCGCCACAAAGAAACAGAGCTATCTAATGCTACACTTGAAATTTATGCAATGCTGCTACAGTCTGGTATCCACCTATTTCTTGCATTATAATTAGGACTTTTAAGTGTATGCCGTTGATCATTGTTTATGTATTGTTATGCTTTCCTCAATGTGTGCCTTTAAACATTATGCTATGTTATCTTTATGCTACATAGGGTTATGCTAGTAAAAATTATGCGAAAACAGTTATGCGTTTAGTTGTTATGGTAAATTATCATTAGTTGTAAAAACGTGATGCCTACTTAAAATAGTACAAAAATTATTATGTTACTAAATATAGACCCACATCACGATCCTTGCAGGCTTGGCTTGCTTCCTCTACATTCATTTCTCCTTTGATGCAAACTCGTTTCTTTCCTTTAGTAGAACCTTTAAAGGTAAAATAAGCTAGACATATACTGCAAGTATATCCATATTTTATTGACAATATTAATACAAATGACATTGAAACTATCTCTACGAGATTGGACGTATTACGATACGGACTCTTTTCATACACAAACGCCGGTTGCGAAGACTCTTTACACCACCTTTGGATAGTACTCGATCAATCTGATCATGGCATGTCAGTCTTGTTCTTCCCCGGTACCTACATCCTTCTACATTCGCATTGTATATCTGTTTTGTTAACCTTTCACTTACCATTCTTTCTACATGTCCGAACCAACGGAGCTTGCCCTTTCTCATCTTTACACCGACACTTTCTTTCGAGCCTAACCTCTCTCTCACTTCCAGATTACGAACCCGGTCCGCGAGTGTTACACCACATATTCAACATACAAAAAATTCGTGAAACTATTTAAGATTGAAATTCACATAGTTTATCTTCATCATAATATGTAATGTATCTTCTTGCCTCATATGCATCAATTGCAGTGCAAAACACAAAAAGAGCTGATGATCTTTAAACAGAAATCCTGCAGCTTCAGGTCAGAGTTAACCGCCTTGTTGGTTGAGTGGTTTGAGAACCTAACTGTGAATCGATGGGGCTCGAGTTCGATTCCCGGGACAAACATTTGTGTGATGAGCATAGATATTTGTATTTCTGGGTTTGGGTGTTTGTTAAATGTATTTAAGTATTTATATACGTATTTCTGTGTATTAGTATCGTTGACTAACACCCATAACACAAGCATATAATTTGCGTACTTTGGGATTAGATCGATTCGTGTAATTCGTCCAGCGATATTATTATTAAAGTTATCATGTCATATATCACTCAAGAAAAAAAAATGCCAAATTTCGTATCCACCAGGTCTGTTGCTCAATGCCTTTCTTTCATTAAGTAGAAAAGAGGTGACCTTGAAACGGCTGAATTAATTTTAACAAAACTTGTCAAAGAACCACCGCTAGAAAATCAACTTTCAAATAAAAAGCTTCAAAATAGTAAGTAACAAAAACCCTACCTGATTTCCAAAGACATTGACGCAATCAATTGCGCTCGAGTTTGATTTCTGATGAAACGTTGAAATGTTTTATGTTTGAGTTGGGTGTTTATTAAATATATTTTTGTTTTTATATAATAAGGAATTCTATGTATTAGTATTATTTATTAAAACCCATATTACAAGCAAATAATTTGCTTACTTTAGGATCAATTTGTCTAATTTGTTCAGCGATAATATGATACTAAGAGTACCCTACATTCCGCTGCATATTTTTTGGTGAATCTCGCGAGAACAGTATTTTTTTCCGGGATACAAAGTATTTTATGTGCCAATGTCGGTTATCATCTATATATGGGCCCAACTTCATTTAAATCAGCTCAGCCGTTTTTGCGTAATTAAGTAACAAACATCCATCAATCCATCCATCCAAACATCCAGACTTTAACATTTATAATACTAGCTGAACCGTGGAGATCGCTGCATGATAAAGTTTTAGTGGATACCGCCAGGACAACTCATTTTTCCGAAATAAACGTAGCCTTTGTACTATTCCAAGTCTTCATCTACCCGTGTGCCAAAGATCATGGAAATCTATTCAGTAGTTTTTGCGTGATTGAGTAATACACATCCATCGATCCAAAAATTCAAATTTTCGCATTTATAATACTCATAAAAAATATTGTACTAGCTTAATACAATATTATATAATAATTCATAAATCAAGGTAATATTTTGAAAATGATATTTTAAAATATTACATTGTGTAATCAATACCCTACATTTGACAATTAAAGTGGTGCATGAGAGAATACCAATGGGCAATGGCCAGATTCCGCCCTTGTATTAAATATTAATCTAATTAAAACAAACGTAATCGGTTCTTACAATTTTATATTTTATTTTACAAACATTCTATCTTTAAATTATCATGATGAAATAACGAAATATAATATAATATAATAATATAAATTAACAAATACATGTACCTTAAATTGCTTATGCACGTTCTGAATTATTTAAATATTATCGTACTTTTAAACGGAGGCCAATGTGTGTTACCCTGACCGATGCAGGAGACTGAATGTCCGAGTTTTCAACCCGTCTTACCCGCCATTGTTGTTTTCGTGCAAGCTCTGTGTTACCAGAGTAAATCATTTTAATTCGCACAACAACTATGTCGGGCAAAATCCTGCTTTATTAAATAAAAACCTAACACTCGACCATCCTGACCTCGTGCATGTCCTCATGCACGCTCGTTTTTCAAAACCTAACACTTGGCCTCCTCAATGTTTTAGTTTCTCATTTATTTTATTTTATTTATTACATTGCATAGAACATTTTAATTCTTAAAAGAAAGGTTCAATGTTCTGCTATATGTTGTCCACTAGTACAAGTTATTTATATACTACTAATTACTAGTGATTAAAACCATACATCTAAACCTAATACATTATAACAATTAATAATCAATAATTACAATTGACCAATAATTAAAATTGAATTATAAAATAAACGAAACATATTAAACATACAAGAATGCTAATTACAATGTTTTAACGTAATATTTTTTTTTTGTATTTGGGCACTAATAAGTATGAGTGACTAAAACCATACGTATGAACCTAATATGTTATAACAATTTAATAATCGATCAAATAAATAATCAATCAAATTATATCAATTGCGAAATTAAGCGAAAAATATCTAAATATGTCTACACTTACAAAAATCCTTTTTTGGCTTACATCTAATATTTTCTTCAATAAAGTTCGACTGATTTCTACTCAGCGGGGAGATTTGCAAGAATGAAAATTACTATGTTTTAATGCAATAATTTCACTACATATTTGTATGCTAATGATTACTAGCGACTGAAAACCATACATATAAACCCAATAAATTATAGCAGTTAAATAGTCGATAATTACGATTGATCAATAATTACGTTTGAGCTATAACGTTAAACGAAAAATATCTTAAATATATGACTATACTTACATCCACATTATTTCTTATATCGATATCTACTTAACAGAGCTATTAGTCATTACAATGTTTTTATACCATATATAGATTACACCTTTTATGGTTCCTTTTTTATATGAAAAATATATTCTTTGAATGAATAAAGCAAATTTTCGAAAAACCACATACAAATTTCTTTGATGAAAGTTTCTAAATGTTTACTGTTAGATAGAACTATTTTATTTCTTTATTATCTTTGCCTTACAATGTTGTTTGGAGAATGCACTAGAACATTGCATATTCATAACCATTTCCATAGTCATTTATTTAGCTATCAATTATATTTGTTTACAAATATTACCTCATGGAAATCTACATAAAGCAGGTTTATAATTAATAATTAAACCAATATAGGATTACAATCGATCTACACTTAAGTTTAAAACAATTTCATTTTGTTTTCTTGCATAAATTGAAACATATTTTAATTAAATTTAAGTTCTTTCAAAACTCGTTAATAACAAAGTTCTAATACGTCACTGATTGTAAATTAAATTAGGTTGAATTTTAATACATATACAAAAAAAATCATTCAACAGTGCAATAAAATGATGTAAAACAAAGTCAATAAAAGTGTCTGTACTATATTACAAATTTTCATATTATTAATAAAATAAATAATATTTTTCTTTATAATTCAAGTTTCTCGTATTCTCTAGTAAGCAAGAACTTTATGTAACAACAGACTAAGTAAACCATGTGAAAGTAAAAAGAAGTAAGAGTTCAAAGCGATACAGTAACACCATATTTTAAATTATTGAATCCTTTTATATTACAAAACTGGTGTTTTAACATCTTTTTTTTTCCAAATTGTTCTGACACTTACTGGTATTTCTCGATGTAAAATAATTTCATAATAAATTTTAATGCTTACCAAATAACTCAAATAATCGATATGTATGTATTTTATTTCTTTTATTATTTTGCTACATACATCAGAATCTCCTTAGACAAAATTGGCAGATTCCAGAACATACATATCCGATAAGACCAATCATTACATAGTATAAAACAAAGTCGCTTTCTCCGTCTGTCCCTATGTCCTTATGTCCCTATGTATGCTGAAATCTTTAAAACTACGCAACGGATTATGATGCGGTTTTTTTGATAGACATTCTTGGGGAAGGTTTTGGTATATAAACCTTTCCGATATTCTCACGGGAACAAAAGCTACGCGGGTGAAACCGCGGGCAGGTCGCTAGTATTATAATAAAAATAAATATATAAATTTTGTCACATATTTATTTTTAATATAATTCTATTCTTTAATTCTAAACTCAGCAAAATCAACTGATCGTGTCCTTTATTATCATGTATACAATTTATTACAATATATAGATATAGTTTTCCCAGTCCCATCATAACTATCCAATACATATATCCAATTTAACCCAAGAACTTTTTTTTTTTTCAAATTAAATAATATTCATATATTACAATCGACCCTATTAATCAAATAAATAAATTTCTATTTATTTATTCATACCTGTATAATATACTATTGCGACTCTACCGACCCACGACCGTTTTTTTGTTAGTGGCGAGTTTCTTTTTGACAACCAAAACAATATGTAGTATCATACATATCGATAATCTATACATATAATAAAAGCGTAAGAAAATTAAAACTGTACATTGAATATTTTTTTTAAAAGACTTGGGGCGTGATCTACAATCGACATAGAAGCCAAAAATATAGTTTTTAGAATTTTTGTCTGTTTGTCTGTATGTATGTCCAGGGTAAACTCAAAAGTACTGCATGGATTTACTTCAAATTTTGCATGAATATTACTAATAGGACGGATCAACATATAGGTTACATATCACGCTATCACCTACGGGAGTGAGGCTGTGCGGAGTAAACGAAGTCCGCGCGGACTAAATCGCTGGCAACAGCTAGTCTTTAAATAAAATAATCTATCCATCCATCCCTAACACTGCTATAACCCTCCTGGGTTTTACTACCGTAACTATCGTACATTCTTCAATTATAATATTATTGTGGCTTCCGACTCACAACAATATCTCTAATCCTCTGTCTATGGTTTTGGTGCAAATCATTTTTCACAACCGAAACCATAGTGTAATACATATCAGTAATTCCATAATATTGTAGTGAACCTCCCGTGTTTCACCACTGTAACCAAAATATCTTAAATGTTATCATAATAATCGTGTTCGCCCTGAATCACGACCATTTCTCCCATTGAAGTATTTTTATATATACGTGGAACCAATAAAATCCATTAATTCTTATATTGAAATGTTACTATGAATTCAAAACTAAGTAAATAAATATTAAATTACCCTCTTTAGGGTTCCGAAGTAAACTAGGAACCCTTGTACTTCGCTATGTTTTCTTTTTTTATTGAATTAGTAATCAACCGCTGGCGTATCACCTAACGTTTGCAATTCGCCAGCGATTAGCAATGACCTTTAAGCGTAACGAAAAAAAATCATCTAAAACGTCGCTAATTGCTTACTGGTCACTAGATGCACTTTTGCAGTGTCACAGCACCAAAACTAATCATGCGGCAAAAACTGCCACTAATGTACAAGGCTGTTATGTCACTTGCAACAACTAAACAATTACGATAATTTCGCATTGCGAGTTACGTGAAAACCCCGCCTTTTTCACTAATTTTATCATATCATATTGGTTCATTATCTAGTAACATTTGAAAGAATTTTATGTGAAGTATAAAAGTCCCTTTTATTCTTGCCACTCTAACGGAGCATAATTTTCGTGATTTCCATTAGATCTCTCTCGCTAAAGCGAGGAGGAAAAACTGCTATCTCAATTGTAAAGTTCCATGTGTTTAATCGGATGCATTGATATGCAAATTGCAAACTTATATCGTTGTAAACCTATTACCTTATGACAGTTAAGTTGGTATTCTCTAATTTTCTTCAGATATAGTGCAAAAGATCGCATCGACCAATTGAATAACTCATATTGCATCCGAAGGGTCTTACCGATAATCTAATTAGTGCTGTTCATACCTGATGAATCCGATTTCCCTTCATCGTTACTTGGACTTAGCACTACCGAATTTTAAAATAGTGGAACAGCGAGAGATTAATTCACAGTACTTATACATATACCAAATTTGTAACCAGTTAAGCATTTTACTACAGAGATATATTATGTTCCCGATGACTTAAATTTAATAGTGCCCGTATTTTTGAAAGTCCCTTTTTTTTATATTTCATCCGACGAAATTTTTCCTTCCTATACAGCTTTATTTACACTTTATACAATTTACTTTATACAATCGTTGAGCCTAATATAAGTTATGTTATCTATTACATAATAGATTTAATTATTATTTCTATCTCCTATTCTTGATATCGTCTGAAAGACATGAGGTTTCCTAAATACTATGCATTTCGAAACGCCGCCCAAAAAAAAATTTAGTTTGCAATGAATTAATTGGTGAAGATTGTTCGAACTAATATTTTTTTTTTTTTTTTATAGAAGAGGGGGCAAACGAGCAGGAGGTGCACCTGATGGTAAGTGATCACCGCCACCCATGGACATCCACAATACCAGAGGTCTTGCAGTTGCGTTGCCGGCCTTTTAAGAATGAGTAAGCTCTTTTCTTGAAGGCCCCCAAGTCGTAACCGTTTGGAAACACCCCTGCCGGTAATTGGTTCCACAACAAAGTAGTGCGAGGCAAAAAGTGTCGAGAGAAACGCACAGTTGTGGATTTCCAGACATCGAGATGGTGAGGATGGAATTTCAAATTTTGACGCGATGTCCGATGATGGAATTCGGCGGCAGGAATTAGTCCAAATAACTCGTCGGAACACTCTCCATGAAAGATACGATAGAAGACACAGAGTGAGCCAACATCTCTGCGCAATGCCAAAGAGTCGAGCCGTTTCGAAATAGCCAGGTCGTCAACGATTCGAACCGCTCTACGCTGAATGCGATCAAGAGGAAGGAGCTGGTACTGAGGAGCTAATATATAAAAATCAATTCCTGTTCGTTAGTCTCGCTAAAACTCGAAAACGGTTGAACCAATTTGGCTAATTTTGGTTTTGAATTAATCGTTGAAGTCCAGGAAAGGTTTAAAAGGTGAGAAAATATACATAAAAAAAATAGAATAGTAGTAAAAAAAACAAAACAACGTTTGCCGGGTCAGCTAGTCTATAATTAGTATACTGGGTACTTGGGAGTTCACGTGAGATATTTTTACTTCCAGTTGATATCATGTACTACACAGACATTTATAACAACAGGCTGCCATACCATCTTGTTGTACGAGAGACTAATTCAGTATGGATAAATGTTGAAAACAGAATATTGCAATCAGTTTTAATTCTATACAGTAGGTCCAGCACATATACTCTGTATTTTGGGTTTAGTAAAACAATTAACTGCCAATGCCTACAAATAAAAACCTATATTTTTCATATATATTCTTACGATGTTTAACACTAAAGAAAACTACTAGATGGCAAGGCTTTAAACCACACCATCTCAGGAGCAATATACCATCATTGCTTAGTTTACTCCCATCTACAAATAGTTCAATTTGTACCGCTGGGTCATACATAGGCAATAGTAGCTCAGATAATTTGTTTTGCAAATAGCTCATCCACTCGTGCCATTCCTTTTCATAATTATTAAGAAGACAACATAAAGTTGTGCAATTTCCTATAAGTCTTCCAAGAATTCAACGAGACGTATAATTGCCAAAAACATTGTATGCATTGTGACCTAATTTCGTACTAATTGAATCACGGGTGAAATTGTTTTTAAGACATATTTAAAATGCGGTGCGCAGAGAACCTACTTATGATAATAATTATAGTTTTCTGTCAGTAATTTCAAATATTAGAATTATCACTCAACTAATCAACCTTAAAAGAAATATATATTTTGTAACTAAAATAACAATATTTTAATAAGTCAAAAGTCAAATTTGCCTGTACTATTATTTCAAAATTTTCTTTATCTTATGTAAACATCACCGATTGTATCAAATTTTGAATTTGGCTCATAAGGATAGCTACACTGTCTTAGATATTGTAGTAGACTTAAAAATAAATTAATCAGTCAACTGAACATTTATACTCTTAAGCCGAACCCAGACTGGGCTGTAAATAATACTACGTCAGGCCCAGGACTAAAATCAGTACACATGATACATTGGAACCTATAGATTCTAAAATGTACTTGCCAATCACCCGCGTACTCAGTACCTATGTAGTAAAATTTATTTATGTGTAATAGAGTTTACGGGTAGTAAGTCATTAGGGCAGACGAAAAAATATAACTATTGCACAGGTGTGCTTCAGCCAGTTACAATATTCAAAAAAATTTAGTTTTTACCCCTTAAACTATATATACCTTCAATGTAATATGCGACATCACTAAACCGATATTCCAAGGTACCCTTTTTTTTAAAAATCATTTTTATAGCAGCACTTAAAATTGACTACTATAATTATTACCCTATACAAAGTTAAACAGGAATATTTAACAATAAATCCGATTATTCTAGGCTCAGCCAAGTAATTTTTTTTTAGTGAAGTTGTTACTAAAAGAACATTTGTTTCCATTACTTATTTTTTTTTTATATAATATCGTAAGACGAATGAATTTCCAGATATAACCAGAATCGTCATCTACTCCATCACAGAAAAACGGCACTAACACGTAATGCATGATTTTCACATTTATTTAACCCTCCAGCAGCTGTTTTTGTCTTCTGTATTAAATTATGCCAATCTACGGAGCATCTTAATTTTAAATAAAACATTCATGTAATATCTTAAATCAACCGTAATATATGCGGTGGTCATAAAAACGGATACTGCGCGGTGACGAATTGCCTAACAGTTCACAGCTTCACAGCCATCTTGTTGGGAAATCCAATTATGTTTCCTAATAATCCTCTTTGCTGAAGTATCAAAGTAAGTTCGTTTCCTGGTGAATTTGCAAAGTAGTGTTACCTGTCGTATCAAACTCCACTCATACTCGGTCATCCGTAGTAAAAGACGTTCTGCTTACACGAGGAAGACGGGCTTCGTTGACGGCAAGGCACTTATTATTTCTTTCACTCGTTACCACGTGACCGCTCCAGTGTTACGAGTGATTTTTCAAGTATTTAAATTATCTGAAACTTAAAACGACAAAGCATAGTATATTCTTCGTACCTACATATCTAACAACGTTCTTTTTTTTAAATTAACTGTTAAATTATATCGATTTTAAAGTAATATTTGGTACTTTAAAATATAGAAGAATAGAATTTCTTTTTTTTTATATATATAAAAATCGGTTACAAAGATGTTACGTATTTTGAAATAGTCTACCGGTAATGCCAGTGTGCAAAAATTATAATAAGTCTACTTTTTATTAACCAAAAAAACATGTTATATGACATGAGATTCACGAAATATAGAATATCGATATGAGAGAATGTCACTAATTAATATTTGATAATCTAGTTATATAATGTAACCTTTGATTTGTGTAAACTGTGGGTAGACCACTTCTGAAATGTAATCAATACCCTACATTTGACAATTAAAGTGGTGCATGAGAGAATACCAATGGGCAATGGCCAGATTCCGCCCTTGTATTAAATATTAATCTAATTAAAACAAACGTAATCGGTTCTTACAATTTTATATTTTATTTTACAAACATTCTATCTTTAAATTATCATGATGAAATAACGAAATATAATATAATATAATAATATAAATTAACAAATACATGTACCTTAAATTGCTTATGCACGTTCTGAATTATTTAAATATTATCGTACTTTTAAACGGAGGCCAATGTGTGTTACCCTGACCGATGCAGGAGACTGAATGTCCGAGTTTTCAACCCGTCTTACCCGCCATTGTTGTTTTCGTGCAAGCTCTGTGTTACCAGAGTAAATCATTTTAATTCGCACAACAACGATGTCGGGCAAAATCCTGCTTTATTAAATAAAAACCTAACAATTGGAAATAAAAATGCCGACCAAAAGGCCTAGCGACCGCTAACTCAACGTAGTGTTATCCAGTTAAAAATATTCGTTAATTTTACGGAAATTGTAGGGTAAATAGGAGCATTGTATAAAACCAATATATTTTTTATAAATGGAATCGTTTCTTTTTTTCAATAATTTCATCGACCTACTTATATTATGCCTCACACAGCACATATATATCTATACTAAAATTTTAATAAGAAAACATTTGGTTTTTTGTACGTTTGTAGCGATTAAGCTTAAACTACTGGACCAATCTTAAAATTTCATTATAAAGCTACCCTATTTAGAAGTGACGTAGGTTTTTATTGGAATCGGCAAAAGGTAGTTTATAGATTTTGGGTCACGTGAAGTCTCGAGTAGTACCTTTAAGTCATATATAAAATAAAGATACGTCATAGGGTAAATTGTATCACAGGATTCACATATAATCCTTTTATTAATTTTACTGAGCCATGGTTACCGTTGATTGTTATTTGTTAATTTTGTTCCTGTTTATCTTTGGGGTAGTTTAATTAAATAACACGTCGCGGTCGGGTCACCGCTTTTCATCATCTTTATCCTATTAATTCAAAATGCAATGAATATTATTTTAAATGTCACACTTGTATTGTTCACAATTCACAAACTATATATTTGTTTTAATTAAATAACCAACCGGTTTCATATTTTATTGCATCATCAGGGCTAGAAACTTATTAATACTTCCAAATATAGCTTATTTGTTGACAGTTTAAGTTTCTAGCCCTGATGATGCAGTAAAATGCAAAACTGGTTGGTTATCTAATTAAAATATCAAGCAACGTTTAACTCCGTGGTCACTTAGAAGGCAAGGCCAAATTAGCCTCAAAAAGGGTGGGTGTTCTCAGCAGGGCCAGGCCCTCACACCGGCCCATCGCTTACAAATTTATAAGGGGTAAATCCGGTCTAATGTGGAATACTGTTCTCACTTGAGGGCGGGGGCTCAGTGCCAGATCCTTCCTTTTGATCGCATTCAACGAAGAGCGGCTCGAATCGTCTACGACAGGCCTATTTCTGATCGACTTGATTCCTTGGAATTACGTAGAGATATGGCTTCGTTTTGCATCTTCTATCGGATCTATCATGGTGAGTGTTTTGAGGAATTATTAAGGTTAATTCCTGCCATAGGATTTCACAATCGGACAACGCGACAAAATTAAAAATTTCATTTTCATCATCTCGATGTCTGAAAATCCACAACTGTGCGATTCTCGAGGCACTTTTTTCCCCGCACTACTCCTTTGTGGTTTTTCCGAACGGACACGACTTAGGAACCTTCAAGAAAAGAGCCTACTCTTACTTAAAAGGCCAGTAACGCAACTGCAAGTCTTCTTATAGTACAGTTGTCCATGGGCGGCGGTGATTACTTACCATCATGTGAGCCTCCTGTCCGTTTGCTCCCTTTTTCTCTAAGATAATAAACAATTATACAGTTTGTGAACTGTGAAACATTAGAAGTGTAAAATTTAAAACAATAATTATAACGGAGTTGCACCACGTACCAAGGATGGAAAGTATAATTATTGCAAATTGAAATGAAATAAATAATAGTTTAAAAAACACGCCTTTATAAAATCCATATTAAAAATAAAAAATAAATTTAAATTAATAATAGTGTAAATAATATAAAAATGTATTGCATTGTAAAAAAAGTGTAAAAGTGTTAGTGTAAGTGTAAAGAACGTCTATAATAGACCAAAGCTAAAAAAAGCATGTTAAAATATTTATTTGTAAGAATATGTGTATTACAAGTTATTTAAATTAATCAAAGATACCAGTATATTACATCACGATATGGTTTGCGAACAAATTAATAATATGTTTGCATATGTATACACTATTTATTAATATATTTAATTTTATTTAACTTTAAGGCCATCAACTTTCCTACAGGCAAGCAGTATGTAAAAAGTTTGTCTATAGGTCAAATATGTCACTACCAATGTGAATACTAGGTTGCAGAATTCTGCAACGTCTTGCCCAGGTTGTGAGGTGGTACCAACGATTATCTCTTTGTATACAGACTGACTGGTGAGTTATCTTCGATACTTTTGGAGAGTACTCGGTAGTCGATTCTCATTAAAATGATATAATGAAATTAGGGGCTGAATTTTTGACCAAAATTTCTCTAAAAATAAGTGAAATGTGGATATTATACTCTTTAAGTACGCCACGCTAGTCGACATCAAGGACACGCCGCCGCCACCCCCCGCCTTCAACCTCACTACCTTGTTGACACGTGCGTCTGCGCGGTGTCCAAGATGGTGCAGGTAAATATAGGATTCTCGGTGTACTGTTTACTAAGTTTACTAAAAAGTATTTTGATATTAATTTGTAATGTTATTTTTTCTCATTATATATGATCGCCAACTATCACGTCCTTAAATATTGAAGAAGAGAATATAAGAATAAATTTATTGCCTGCTATTTTTGTAGTAGCTGGTTTTGAGGATAATGTAACCGGTTAATTTATACATGTAGCACTTACAACTCGTCATCAACTATCTACAGAAGATAATTATATCTATACATTGCAAGAGTTATCTTGTTGTTTGCTATACTATGATATAAAAAAGAGATAAGACCCCACGTTCGTCATTAATTGAAACAAAGTTACTCAATTATACTCTAACGTCGGGCCGACTTTTGCGAAAAACCTGGTCAGACTGAATTGAGTTCATTTGACGGCAATTGTATTACCCAGTCCTCTACGTGAATCGTATTTTCGTCCATACGGGACTCACAAAAGATTGTATAATTGTCAAGTAACTAACTTTTCTTTGCTTCAAAACATTTATGCTTAAATAAAAGTTAGTAAGTAGTATCTTCACGCCCGGATCTCCGAAGGGGTAGACAGAGGTACAGAGGGGTAGACAATGTGTACAATTTTTGTACACAGAGGTGATTAATAATAAAAAAAAATTAAAAAATATTTTTTATTTAATGAATAATGAACCAGCAGATATCTCCCCTGATCGAACAATAACCATCACCTATAGGCACCATAGATGTTAATGCGTTGTTGTTCGTGTATTAGTGATATAATTATACAATGGGACATAAATATAAGTTTACCTGCTATCTTACTCTCCAAACTTTTCAGCGTGTGGCCGCGTTCTGATCGAGTAGTAATTGTAAATAAATCGACTCACAACATTTTTTAATCTCTTATATATAAAAATCAATTGCTGTTCGTTAGTCTCGCTAATACTCGAGAACGGCTGAACCGATTTAGCTAATTTTGGTTTTGAATTAATTGTTGAAGTCCAGGGAAGATTTAAAAGATAAGAAAATATAGAAAAAAATAAGAGTAGTTAAAAAGGCGGAACAACGTTTGCTGGGTCAGCTAGTAACAAATAATTATAATTTTAAAATATTTGCACACCATATTAGTCCAGCAAAAGTTTAATGAAACCATAATCTGACCAGTTTTGGCGCAATGATTAAAAATGTGTTCGTTAATACTTAAATAACGATATTATGAAAGAAATTTTGATTTAAATTTAGGGGAAAGGGATGAAAAAAATAAAAAAAGGGTTGAAAAATGCTTTTTTTTTAAAATAAATTAAGTTATTTAAAAAAAAGGCATTTTTCAAGTATTAATGAACACATTTTTACTTATTGCGCCAAAACTGGTCAGATCATGGTTTTATTAAACTTTTTACTGGACTATATCATGGTAGAATATGTCGGTAACTTAAACAAAATTTAATTACTTGTAACTCCCATATTCTGGCAAATAAATAATTTCTTTTCTTTCTTTCAAACCAGAACACGACAGAAACAAGTGCGATTTGTTGCGATTGATTGAAAAAAAGTAGTCAGCTTAGTTATATAAATACATACAACATAAACCTCTTTCTAAATCAGATTACTTTTCATCCTATAAAAACGCATAGTTCCCACGAGGAAATGTCCTACTAAAAGTGTGATAAAAACATTACTTTGTAATTTTTCTTTTAATAACCGCAAAACAAAACTCATTATGTAAGTCCCGCATAGCTTAAATCTTGGCGTTAGCGCCAGACTTAATCCCATCACAAAAAGGGTCTTACTGCTTGTCAACGAACGTTCAAGGGTTCGTTGCCCGGCAAAAGTCACACGTCGTTCTTTAAAGATATCGTCAAGCGAATATTTATGGGATTTTCTAGGTAAGTACTAATGTATTAAAACCTAGAACTTTGTTAAGAACAAAAATGGGCATGTGTTCATTAAGAATGAAACGAACATAATGTGGTTTTTAATTAATGATTAATTATGATACGGAGACAACAAAAAACTAAAATATTATTATAATAATATAATAATAATAATTCATTTATTACAGACTCATTTTAAAAAATAAATTAAAAATAATTTAAAATAATTTAAAAATAAAAAGTAATATTTTTAGGATATAATTTCGGCAAAAACATTAAGTCACGTGACAGTGAACGTAAATTTGGAAGCGTTATGTTACGCCGCGCCGTGTTAAAACGTCATCGTGATGTCTTTTTCATAAAAACCACAGAGTATATAATATAGATATTATATACTCTGTGGTTTCTGGTGTGGTATATTAGGAGGCCATGATAGTTCAGAAGGTTTTAGCGATAAAATTTAATTTTAATTTTAAAGCGCAACGTTTTTATTATAAATGTACGTTATTTATTAAAAACAAATAGTTTTTTTGGTAAATATATGTATTATATAATAAGGTAAATTATTAAATGTTTTTCGAATTAAATCAACTAGCATATAATCTACATTAATCTTCATTATTCTTCTACACTAATATATTAAAAAGACGTTAGATTTGATTGTTTGTTTGTATAGGATAAACTCCAAAACAGCTGGACCGATTTAAAAAAATCTTTCACCATTGTCACTGAGTAATAGTGGCTACTTTTTACCCCGACTGAGTATAAAGAAGTAATGTGTGTGAGTCACGCGAACGAACTCGCGAGGAGTTGAAAATAATATATTATTTGCTACTCCTCATAAAGAGATTAGCAAATCCTCGCAGCTTTGCCCAAGAGAACGCCCGCTATATGGACGACATACTATATTATCATGTTGTCCATAAAGTTTTTCGTAAAAGCTTTCATTCCCAATTTCAGTCTCTTAGGGTTTGATTTAAAAAAAATAACCTAAGTTTCATCCCAAAACTTCAGCTATTTTATGCCAAATGAGATTAAAATCTGTCTATCGGTTTAGCCTTGAAAGCGTAACAGACAAATAGACAGATAAACTTTCGCATTTATAATATCAATATGGATCACGTTTGTATTTTTATATGTTTTAACAAAAAAACTCAAAAACCACCACATTGATCTTAGAAATACTTAAACTCTATATTGATATAAAGTATTTTTAAGGCTCAGTTAATATTAGGTGGCTCAGTTAGTTAGAGCCAGCCAGAGGCAAGGATGATGGTTCAAATCCAGTTGTGTCAAAATAAAAATTCTTTGTTAAGATTTTAAAGTTTTTCCTAAAATGGATTTAGTACTAAAACATATATCTATAGTTATCCATAATATATCCTGTATGATATACCTCCCATCATCGGCACTTGGTGAAACTTAATCTTATTGATTTTCTTAACATAAGCTTTTGTACTATTTTACAAATATTTATTTATACTAGGGACTGCTTGTGGCTAAAATTTGACCGTATTCCGAAATTCAACCGTATTCCGAAATTCGACCGTAGTCTGTTCGCAAATTTAAAATCTCTTTTCAGTTTGAAAATATACTTCAGCCATAAAAAAATAATATTTACATGTGTGTATATTGTCATGTATGTCACATGACTGTAGTGTGCGTGATATTAATTTTTATTAATTTCCTGAATTTTTTATGCATATTATTTTAAAATATTAAGTTTCTGCAGTCTTCTATAAAGTGAAGTTTAACTGTGCCAAATTTCATACTTCATTGTTTGCGGATATGTCTTAAAAAAGAGTACAAAGTTTTTTCTTCACGTATCAATAGATAATTTTTTTTATAAGATAGCAAACAAGCAGATGAGTCTCCTGATGGAAAGAGTCAATCATCGCCTATAGAACCAAAGATGTTAATGATGCGTTGCTATCTTGTGGCGAGGTCTAATGCCACATGCATAAGTTTACCGACTACCTTATCCTCCAAACCGGAACACGACAGCGATAAGCACTGACGCTATTGTGGCAGGAATAGGTAAGATGGTGTTACCAGACCCGGTCGAGACAATGCAGAACTCTACCACCTAGTAAAAAACTGTGTTGATCTAGGCCTTATTTTGTAAGCAAAAGTTAACGAAAACAGCCTGACTTTCAGATGGGTGGCTGACTTTCGCTGTGCTTGTTGGTACGTAAACCACATTTCTGCCTTATCAGCTATCCGTCGTTCAAACTATTCGCCCTGTCCATTCGCCCGGGTCTGGTACCACCGCCTTACCTATTACTGCCACAATAGCGACCGTGCTTGTCGCTGTCTTGTTTCGGTTTGGAGGGTAAGGTAGCCGGTAAACTTATGCATATGGCATTGGACCTCGCCATACGATAGCAAAGCACCATTAACACCTTTGGTGTCTATAGACGATGGTTGACTCTTCCCATCAGGAGACCCATCTGCTTGCTTGCTATCTTATGATATAAAAAATAAAAATAAAAAGGTTATGTTTATAACACAAGTATAGAATTGACATCCATCATAATGTCTATTTATTGCTCTTGGCATGAAAAACCAAAAATGTATCTTAAAATCAAGGCCAGTCGTAAATAAAACAAAAAATATTGCGATGTATTTTTGTTACAAAGTAAACACCAAAATCCCGTGGGATATTCGACAAACTTTATTAAATCAGATGATTAAGCTCTCTAAGCAGAATACATGAAAGAAAATAAGCAGGCCTGGCAGTACGCCAGTTTGCGAACGATAAAGGTTGGTACGGTAAGGTAAAAATAGACATTTTGTATAGAATTTTCTAGAAAACAAAAACATTTAGCATGTTATTAATAAGCTATGTTTTAGCGTGGAATTAAACTTGTATCGTTTATTTTTAGAATAGACTATAGTAGCAAATGAATAAACCCTTTCGTCCTTGATAATAAAGGTCATTGCTTATCAGAAAACGTCGACTTTGGTCACAAAAAACCAATGCTTTTCGACAAAAATGGATATTGCTAACAAGTGATTTAAAATACTCTATAATATCAGATGCTTTTTCATCCTTGGAGTAACGAATTTCAGGAGTTTGAGAGTCTTGTTTTGGGGCTTTAACCCAATAAGTTGCAATATGGTAAGGTTATGTATACTGTTTTTAAGGCTCCGTTTACATTTTGATTAGTACGAGTGCGAGTGTTTAATGCAGGTGCATAGTGTTAAGCAAAAAACACGTGTAAATAGTAATTAGCAGCGTATTTCTACAGCGTAACATACACAATAACACTAAAACTAAGTTGCGGTATGCAATGTGATAGAAACTCAGGGAGTATTTACAATAAATTAAACAAAATATTTGGTCTAGGTATGTACTAAAACTTTACGTGAGTGCATATTTACAATAACAAAATGGTTAAAGTCTGTTAACCATGGAGAAATAAAGGAATTTCTGAAATATATTAAGAAATCTTAATAATAAATTAAACAAAACCACACACGTTTATACACACATGCACACCACACACAAATACACACGCATACACACACTACACCCATAATTTTCTTTTATTTGATTTTATTTTAATTATTATAGGACACATAGTACGTATATGAAATACGAAGAGCAAAGGCTCCTGACGCAAGCAATGTGCTTAAAAGGAGTCACCAATGAATCTATGTGTTAAACTACTTATATTTCTGAAATAAATTATTATTATTATTAATTATTGACGATGACTTGGTGCTTCCAAGTGCCAAAATAATAAAATCATCTATTTATATCTATATTTCTATATTAAATATTATAGATGCGAAAATTTGGATTTTTGGATGTATGGATGGATGGATGTTTGTTAATCACGCAAAAACTACTGACCGGATTAGCATGAATTTTAGCACACAGGTAGATGATGATCTGAAATAGCACATAGGCTATATTTTATTTCGAAAAAGTTAGGTGTTCCCGCGGGAGTCGCTGAAAACTATTATAATTCAGCGGGCTGCACGCTGTAACTAGTATTTTATAAACTACAAATGAAGTACTTAAGAAACTGTTCCATTCGCCTGCTTTGACAAACTTAGCGATTGTTTATTTTCAATGGCGCTTTTTTACTTCTTTCAGGTCTTCCAGAATTTATGCTGTTATTGATATTTTTTCCGGTGTAAGCATTTTTCGACCCGAATACAAAATTGAATCCGAGATCTGCTGATTAGTCACTAACTAGGCACCCTAATTATCAAGGCAGTTTATTTGAACTTACAATCAATTTAAAATACTACGTTCTGTATTATATACTTATTTTTGCTTGGAAAAAACTATTTAACAAAGAAAGGGACAAATCCTTTGCATTATTTTAAGCCTTTAGTTTTAAAGTGGAGTATCTAATTAAAAATTAGTCTCTTTACAAGTCTCTCAAAGAGAGTGGAGTGCCCGTGTTTGGTACGCGTTGAGAGAATAGTCTAGCGAGGTAATTTGAACAACAAATAACTTGACATTTATAACCCTTAATTGTGTTACCAAAAAATTCATGTTTATGATTGTAATCATTTCTGAAAAATCTCAAAAAAAAATTGATTATTACAGCAGCTAACGAAATACAGTATTTTGTACTGCGCGAATTATTTTTTTAATATTAAATACTCCCTAAATCGGTGCATTTATTGTGCATACTATATTTCTGTGAAAATAGAGTAATCTTATGAAAATTAAATATTTGCCTGTAGCGTACAAAGATGAATAAATAATGTCACTAATGTTGTGATAACTAGATATCGGAAACATGCAATTTATGGCGCGCTTTTTTCACACCCGCCTTAGAAAAATCTAGCGCAGCAAATTTAAAGATTATCAATAGGTATCGTGTCCCAGTTTGAAGATTCGTCAAGAGGTAATTTTTTCCACAATTGGGACAACATAACATTAAGTTGTTTACGTTTGCTCCCATCTGCCATATAATAATCTTTATTATGTCATATAATAATCTTTGATTATTTTTAAAAATACATAAACGGGTCAAAAACGCATACATATATAGAATTTACTTGTAAAACTTGACGTTTCGGTCAAGTCACATTGACCGTGGTCACGAGCGGACAGAAAAAAAGGATCTTTGATTAGTCAGGTAGAAGTGGCACTAGACTATCCTCTTAAAAACCACGTTTTCCTTGCCTCTGAGCTGAAAAACAATTAAACTCTTCGCTTGTTGTGGATAGTATGCAGGAAATGTTGCATCTCTTTGTATGCAAAGTGCCTAAGGGATAGGGTAAGGGCTTATTGCATAACTGCAATCGAGATTCGTTGTTTCATGTTGCTTGTTTTCATACGCTAGAGATTTTTAACTTTTTCTACGTCCATTTCCAATTTTTTTGTCTCTTTCATAGTAAACAAGCATGTTTCTTTTAATGAAAATGATGATGTTAATGGTACATTGTTATCCGGGTGACAAGGATATAATAGAACTTAAATACATATTGTAATTGTTGGTGGCAGCTCCGACAAAATGTTGTGGGATTATACAAGTTAGTAGTCTCTAACAGTTACACCATTAAACCGTTACTTACATTTTACAATCCACTTGATAGGAAAGCAGTCTAATATTCAAAACGTCTAGAACCGATATCCTAATACAAGTGCATTTTTTGCAATTATAACTGAGATTACACCAGTAGCACTCATGATCACTGTAACATTTGTTTTACAGTTTTCAATTGGATAAATATTATTCTCCATGTAATTAATTTTATTTATAAGAAAAATAAAGTACGGAAAACTAAATCAAATAAAAGTTACTTAAGTAAGAGAAAGAGTGAGAGAGGTGAATAACTTTCCTTTATATACCTTTAAGGGTAAAATAAACTAGATATTAGGCATGGATCATTTAACAGTTAACATATTAAATTTCGTACTAATTTTTTTAACATTTAACAACTGTTATTTATATTAGCAAATATTGTTAAAGTTTTAATCATCACTAAAACTACCAATAACTTCATATAGGATAATAATGTTAAGAAAATTATTTTAGAGTTTTTTTTTTGGTCGCTAACTCTTTCAGCTTTGCTTTTTTGCTGCTTGTAATACTTATTATATAATAAATAAATATTCTACTGCTGATATAATATAACATAAATAAATAACTGTTAAATATTAATTAATTTTAACAACATACCAGTTAACCTAATTTAACAATAATATCCATGCCTACTAGATATATATTGCAAGTATATCCATATTTTATTGACAATATTAATACAAATGACATTGAAACTGTCTTTGCGAGATTGGACGTATCAGAGTTTCAATACTATAGAGATCAGAAACTAGAAATCAGAAATACTTTATTAAATAACATACATATACATCTTCACGCCAGATCTCTTACGGGGCAGAGAGAACCAAGTGCCATACATCACTCTCTTCATACACACACGCCGGTTGCGAAGACTTGAGACCACCTTCGGACAGTACTCGATCAATCTGATCATGGTATGTCGGTCTTAGTGTTCTCCGGTATCTACATCCTTCCACATTCGCATTATATATCTGTTATGTTAAGCTTTCATCTACCATCCTTTATACATGTCCGAACCAACGGAGCATGCCCTTTCTCATCTTTGCACAGACAGTTTTTTTTCAAGCCTAATCCCTCTCTCATTTCCACATTATGAACCCGGTCCGCGAGTGTTACACTATATATTTTTTTATTATTCAATAAAACTTTTAAAAACTACTACCGTTTCAGCAACGCGGCCATACACTGAGAAGATCTGGCGGAAGAAATTCAGTGGGCTTGTCTTTTTTCATATCATTTAATTTTTTTTTACAATATCGCATTATTACAAGATTACAAAAAATATATGAGATTGGTATGAGGAGCAATTATTCCCAGGCTTATATATTTTCTAAACTGTTGTTTTGTTTTAACACACAGTTTTGTTTTAACACATTTCTTAAATTTATTGACTGGTCTTTTACAGTTTCGGGAAGTTTATTGTAAAAGTGTATACATTTACCCATAAAAAGTTACTTATTCCGTGGAGACGAGATGCATGCACAAGAAGATTCTTTTTGTCCCTTGTATTTAGTGAATGTATGTCAACATTTTTTAAACAAGTAAATAATATACTTCAAATGTGCCCAGATTTTGATAGCAATAGTTGACCTGTCAGGCCCTTTAATGTTTGCATCATAATTGTTATGTACCTACATATACACGTTTGGTTCATTTTTTTTTCCTTTTTACCACATTTTTCTTATAATATATAAATAAATAAAAACATAATAAAAAATAATGGCGGTTCCCTTGCCAAGTGAAGCGAATGTCCGAACACGCTTCTAAATTCACAACGATTCACCGGTTTGTCGATTAATGAGATGAGTTGTGATCCAAATTGATACAATTGTCAATTTTGACCGCCCCGAGGTTCGCTAACCAACCTAACTACGAACCGGGGGGTATCGGGTTCGATTTCCGATAGGGGCAAATATTTGCGTCATTAGCATAGACGTTTGTATTTCTGGGTTTGGGTGTTTATTATGTATGTAACAGTATTTTTTTATGTTTTTCTATATATTAGTATCGTTGACTAGCACCGATACTACAAACAATTAATTTGCTTACTTTGGGGTTAGATCAATTCGAGTAATTAGTCCAGTGATATTTATTTATTATTATTATAGTTATTACAAAATCAAAAACTCGACTGCGATCCGTTCAAAAAAATGTCTCTCTCTCTCTGTAATGTGGTCAAGTATCCATCTTAGATATTAATATTATAAATTTTGTTTTAAAAAATTTCGTTTATTTATAAGGTACAAATAAATGAAAATTGTTAAAAAAGTGTGATAAAAAAATATTATAATATTTCTTTATCACATCCATAACCTAAAAAGCTTTATGAATGTAGGCTTAGAATTTTCATTACAATTATCTAAATTATAGACTATGTAATTCACTAGCAGACAAAATAAAATTCTTAACATGGAGGTAGAATTTGTACCTTATAAAAAATTCAAACAAAAAAATATTCAATATTTTGAGGTAGTCCCACTCGTTTTTAAAGTAAATAATTAATCAAATGGGGTAGTTCCAACAAAAATTTTTTTTGGTATTACCCTATTTGATTACTACCCTATATATTCAAACGAGTGGGCTATTTTAAAATATTATTTTTTTTTTGTTTTGTAAAATTCATTCACATATTTAATGTATGGCCCCGCATAAATTTAGGCTTAAGAAAGTTCATAAGATTTTTCTTAATTTTAAGACTGTCATGGACGTTATAATTTACTAGCAGACGAAAAAAAAAATTTTTTTTTTTTAGAATGGGGGTATAATTTGTACCTTATAAAAAATTATAACAAAAAATATTTACTCAATATTTGTAGCTAACAGACCCGCGCAGTTTTTCCCGCGATAATCATATCACATCACAAACATTTTTTTTTTTTTTATATCATAAGATAGCAAACAAGCAGATGGGTCTCCTGATGGTAAGAGTCAACCATCGCCTATAGACACCAAAGATGTTAATGGTGCGTTGCTATCTTGTGGCGAGGTCTAATGCCACATGCATAAGTTTACCGGCTACCTTACCCTCCAAACCGGAACACGACAGCGACAAGCACTGACGCTATTGCAGCAGGAATAGGTAAGGCGGTGGTACCAGACCCGGGCGAGTCAATGCAGAACTCTACCACCTAGTAGCCACGATGGTAGTGACTCGATACCCAATCGGTCGCCTTTTACGACCTGCCTGGCAGAACGGCAGTTGGCCTATTCTACAAAGGAGGCCGGGACCAACACGGCGAAAACATAAGTTCCATAAAAACTTTCATCCCCTATTGAAACCAGTTAAAGGTTGATTTATGAATAAACTAATACAGTAAGTATTAGTACAGTAAAGGGTCATACATAGACCCTGAGTCATCGACTAAATTTTGCCAATTTTTTTCAAAATCTGTTCAGCGGTTTAGCCGTCAAAGCGTAACAGACAAATAGACAGACAGACTTTTGCATTTATTATATTAGTATAGATGGATACGTAACTACTTAGAGAGAGAACCACTTTTATTGATCGGATCGCAGTCGGGTTTTTGTTTTTATAATAACTAGCAAAAACCTATGGCCAAAATTCGACTGTAGATTAAACAATAAAATCTTTTTTAAGTTTGGTAACAGGTTTAGCCGTAAAGAAAATAGTATACATGTGTTTATTAGTATTATGTATTTCACATGAATGTCTTGTGTTTATTTTCATAAATTAAATGTATTTTTATGTATATCATTTAAAAAATTTAGTCACATTGCAAACTTTAACTGTGCCAAATTTTCATACTCTACTGTTTACATAATTACTTAAAAAAGGAGTACAAAATTAATGTTTCATGTATTACATTATTTCATGTAGTCCGTTCGTGCATAGAATACTGCTCTCACCTCTTGGATGGATCCGCTAAATACCAGCTGGAGACACTTGAGGCCATAGAGAGGCGTGCCAAGAGGCTCATAAACTTATACATGATTTATCCGACTTGGTTGCAAACTATATTTAATTTAAAAAAAAATTCAGTGATATATACATCAATAATCAATTTGATAGTAGGGATTGAACACTCGTAGAGGCCTGATCGATACAAAATTTGATATTCTGTCACATCGTCACATATATATATATATATATATATATATATATATATATAGTTAATGGTGCGTTGCTATCTTGTGGCGAGGTCTAATTCCACGTGCATACGTTTACCGGCTACCTTACCCTCGGAACAGGAACACGACAGTGACAAGCACTGACGCTATTGCGGTTGGAATAGGTAAGGCGGTGGTACCAGGCTCGGGCGAGACAATGACGTACTCCATCACCTAGCGGGCCCAATAGTAGTGGCTTATATAGCCAATCGGCCGCCTTTTACTATCTTCTAGGCAGAATGGCAGTTTCTTCAAAGGAGCCCGGACCAACGCGGGCAAAACGGATCTGATATTAAAGGAATGTGTTGGGGGTTTTAATTTAGAGTTATTGAAAACTATAATATTAGTTATGTTTTACTCTGTAATATTAATAACATATTATAGTAATGTTTATAGGTTAATATTATTGTTTTCACTGTAACTTTATATTTTAAGTATTTTTTCTGGTTTGGACGGTAAAGCAAACGGTAAACTTATATTTGAAGCATTACCATCTCATCAAACGGGTAGTAACGCAGCACTAACATATTTGGTGTCTATATGCGATAGTTGTTTCATTCAGGAAAGTCATCTGCTTGTTTGTTGTCTTATGATATAAAAAATAAAATAAATAGGAGGCAGTCATGACTGCCAACAAAAGTGAAAACTGAAACTGTATTTTGAATATTGAATTTTTTAAACTTTTACTTGAAACACTAGCATGTTGCTGATATGAACCCGTAAGATTTTCTGCTACCGAAACAGTCCACGCCTATAGTACTTTTCACTTCAACAAATATTTTAATTTACAACCTCGGTGTCAACATTAAGTTGAACTTTCCTGTCGTAACTAAGTTTCCGTGTATTAAAACGTAATGCACCGTTACCCTCTCACGTCTGTGAATTGTACCTGTGTCTAGAGAACGTGATGAGCACTCGCTAAATACAGCACTCGTCGGGCTCTTCAACGCGCCGAGAAGAGCCGTAACTCGAGCAGACACGGTACAACGGGGAATTGGAGGCTTTCTTGTTTCATTATAACAGCTTTTAAACAATTAAACTCACTTTTTAACTAAAGTGAATAGAAACATTTCTAAAACGTTTAAATTTTATATAATTAACGCAAATTAAAAACCTTTTTGTTTCATTTTTAAATGTTTTGTAACAATAAACCTTAACTTGAATATGTATAAATGTACACGTGATATGAGTATTTTTTTTAATTTTAGTTTTATTCAAGCCATTTAATGTTGACAATTCTAATCTATATTAATATTATAAATTCGAAAATTTGGATGTTTGGATGGATGGATGGATGAATGGATGTCAGTTACTCAATCACGCAAAAACTACTTAACGGCACTTGATGAACCTGTGTGTCAAGGTAGGTGACCCTGCGATATTCGTCAAAAACGGTATGAATGAATGAATGAATGAAAAATATATTTATTTCCACCACTACAATTTGAATTCATCAATACCTAACAAAATATGGTTTATAATTTCATTTCGTTAGTGCAGAGTGGACTGGAGCCTAAACTAGGAAAAACCTATATTTCAGGATTCCAGGTCTCTCGTCTCTCACCTTCGGCACTGTACATGTAGGTACAAAAAGTAAAAAAACTGTTTTAACTTAGAGTGTAGTGTAGAGCGTGTTGTGCATTCGTGTATGTGTGAGTGCGTGTGTGAGTTTTTGTGACTGTTTGAGTTTGTCTGCGTGTGTATTTGTACATGTGTGTTGAGTGTATTTGCGTGCGTGTGTGTATGTGCGTGTGGTATGGTCTACATAAAACTGATATTATGTAGCAAGCTGCGGAATTCGCGGAAGTAGTTGCGTATATATATATATATATATATATATATATATAATTATATATATATATATATATATATATATATATATATATATATATATATATATATATATATATTAATCTACGACAATGACATGTATTGACGCTATTGCATCAGGCATAAATAAGACGGCTTCATCAGGAGAAACATCTGCTCATTTGCTAACCTGTAATGTGTAAAAAGAGTTGATCTTTTTATTTTTTATAGACGATGGCTATTACAAGAGCCACAAAATGACATTAAACAACGCACTATTTACCATTACAAGGACCATAAAATACCATCAAATACCATAAGCGACTCAACCAATGCCATGTAGCTTTGTGCATCGAACCATCTGACGTCACAGACGCGATAATAACTACTCCTTTTTCAATTACACGTAATTGTGGTTAGACTGTAATAACGGAACGAAACAATTTGTTCTCTCAACGAAAATCACATTTATTTTGTCTTTTGCACGTTATTTGAAACCGGACATTGAAACATAGCTTTTATTTTAAGGTGGGGTAGCGAGTGTGGCGCCCTCATTGTTCTTAGTTTACAGCTTACTAGATGTTTGTTGCTATTCGCAATCGCAATTTACTTAAAACGAGAATAAGCGTATAATATGGCGTAATTAGCGTATTTATTACGGATCTATACGTTACATTTCTAACTACTCTAGATAGTATTCATTGTTACGCTGGCTCGTCGTAGTAGTAGTTTTAGTAGTAATAGTATAGTGGTCGTAGTAGTCGTACATTAATTGTAAGTTGTAACGTCATAACATCATAAGCGTCTGAGGCGTACCCTATTGGATTATTCAAATTATTTAACAGTTTTTGGTAGAGTCTGGCTCATGAAAGTGGATAGCGAAAAACCGCGGCAAATTTTAAAAAATTATCCATAGTATCCTCGAAATTAGCTCATATATGTAAATCAAATACACCAATATGTGGATAAACCTTACTTTATGCTTGTGCTCTTTAACTATTGTTTTATATATTTTCTTAAGGTAAAGCATGATGAAAATGGGAGTATGAGATTTAATAAAAATTTTGTAATAAATAATTGATCGAGAAATCACACTTTAACTATTAATACTGTGTATTTTTATTATGAAACCAAAATTTATTTAATGATTTTATTATTTTATCGACAAAATTGCCAGCAATGTAAAAAATTACAAGTAAACTATATTGCATTTTTTAATTATATTTAATTCTGATTCGAAGATAACCTTGATAAAACCTTAATAACTTTTTACTCAATCTAGGGATTGAACACGGAACCTTATGATCTGAGCGAAATTGACTCACCACTAGACTAGGAGGCGGCCAATCCAGGCCTCTTTCAAAGAATAGGTCAACTGCCTTTTACTGAAAAACTCGCAAAGAAAAGCTAATATATGTCACTTACACTATGACTGCTAACTAAACTGAATGAAAGCCACCTAGCTTTTGGTCTCGGTATCGTACGAACTATTAACTTGGCCCCGGGGCGGTCAGAGTCATCTCTGTCTTCCACTGAGGTAAATCTTGTTCTGCGCGTCCACGTCGCGGGAGTAGGTACTCCATATTCCAGTTAGCCGGAGTGTGTGAAGAGCTAAGTTTGAGCATGGACCCAGTGTCGCGGGGTATAGCGCGGCCTCCTGTCCTGGGTTACGGGTGAAAACTTTAACGGCAACTGCGGTAGAGAAGAAAGGCTTTGCTACGGCGTAGTTTTGCGGATAAGGCAGCGGATCCGAGGCACCGTAGGTGACAGTAGTGTCCAACCTGAGCAATTCGGCATCCTCTGCAACCAAATCGGCTCCTCACGTAATTAATCAACATTCCTGTGGGGATAAAGTCGAGGAGATTGAGATGAGGTCATGGATGCTGGGTAAGTCCATGATCTTAAGAATGCGTCCCAGGCATGCAGAGTCTGTGAGGAGGACACCTAACTAGGTGGTAAAGTTCTGCAAAGTGTCGCCGGGTTTGGCACTACCACATTATAAATAAGGTCGCGTTCCTGCCGCAATTGCATCGATACTTATTGTTTTCATGGCAGCCAACCTATACATATGGCATTCCATCCTTGCCAAATATATTAACAACATTGTTATCTATAAGCGATAGTTTTCTCTTTCCATCATAGAAACCAACGGCTCGTTTGCTATCCAATGATTTTTTAACAATCAAAAATGTATCTTCATGCCCATACCCATGAAGAGGTAGGCAGAGGTACAACCAGTGCACCCACGACTAACCGAAGACACTAAGTCCCACACTGTGATAGGTGGCAAGCCTATTGCTAACCGGGCACTTATCCAATCCCAGGCAAAGTTGTTTTTATCAAGAAACTGAAAAAACACATTTTTGATTTGGCTGACACAGAAATCGAACCCAAATCCTCATGTGGTCATCACAGACACCATATCACAAGACCACGAGGCTATTTTCAAATAATAAACATTATATCATAACAAGTTTTAAAAATTCATATTACTTACATGTTTTAATGAACAATTAATATTACTTAATAATGTAAAGTTTACAGAAGCGGTGTGGTAAAGTTATTTTTTCCCCAAGTTTTCATCCCGCCGAGTATATTTACCCCAAGTGGTCTACCAAATTATTTAAACTTAAAACTGTAGCAAAGTTTAAGCGCTAATAACTCCGCTGGACAAAACTTCGACTTACTTTATCAAACTTTAACGGGGAACATTCAATTTGCATATTTATTTGGACTATGTTTTGTATAGACCAAGGTTCTGAGTGAAGTCTAATCTAAGTTTATTTGTTGTAATCTATTATGTAAATAGTTTTTGTTGTAAACATACTAGTGGTATCTTGCAGATTTTAGTGACTTTATTAAATAATGTAGGGAATAGTCCCCTAGACCTTTGACGATATTCAATAAAATTCCTATTATAATAATATTATAAATGCGAATGTAAGTTTGTTTGTTACGCTTTCACGTGAAAACTACTTGACTGATCATCATGAAACTTTTTATAAATATTCTAGGAGGTATTAGAAGTAACTACGGATACTTTAAAAATATCTTTAAATGTGAGCGTAGCCGCAAATAAAATCTAGTAATAAATAAATATCGCTGGATAAATTACGTGAATTTATCTAATAACCAAGTAAATTTCAAAAAATTTCAACAATAGTCACTTCTTATGCCTACTTACATATTTTTATAGTAAATGGTAACAAAAACACACACACAGGTCTTTCAAACCAAATAAACAACCAAAGACATCAAAAATGTTAATAGCGCTTGGATATAGAACAACAACAACACAAGACGCGGGAAAAACATGCCGATTTCGGTCACTCTTGCCACCACCTTCGGATATCACCCGATCAATTTGATTACGATAGATCAGTCATAAAATTTACTTTGTGTATAAAAGAAAGGAGTCTAGGATTATGCTCAAAAAAATGGATACCATGAATGTGAGGTCTAATAATGTCAAGTCACTACCTACTCTCGATAAACCGAGTAAGCAAACGACGGATCGAAAACAATGATTCGCAATTCTGATTTTAATTTTAAAATAATTAAAACACACTGAAATAATATACTGGCAATCGGATTTTATTACTATAAATGGTACATATTACATAAATACAAAATTTAACAACATTAAAACAAACACGGCAATTGTGTGACTGTATAAACACAAACACCATCCATTACATTGTAATTTAAAACGCTATTAACTCAATGCAATACGGAATATAAAATGCAAAATGACAAATTTTAGGCTAGGGACACGCTAACCTAATATGCAGTATATTGTTATTGTCTAAATAATAGTTATAAGTAATTAAAAGAAAACATGAGTATCATGACGCTGCATCCGCCTTTCAAATTTATTTCCGGGAATACTAAGCATTGTTGTGCATGAATCTCGTCTCTATAGAATAAATCACTCATCATGAGGAAATGCAAAAATATTTTTTTACAATAAGCTTCTTCAAGCTATAATTTAGCACTTAATATTTAAAAAAAATATGCTTTTCAAATTATTTGTAGGACAAAAAAGCCTGGGATTGTTCCTCATATCAATTTCTAAAAATTACTACAATTAATTAAAATTGTAAAATACGTTATGTCGAAAAAAAAAAGACAAACCAGCTGTGTTTATTTTACCTAATTTTTTCAGCGTGAGGCTACGTTCCGATACGGATTGATACGAATCCGAAACAACGATATATTATGTGTAACTAACGTCATGACTACGAGATGGTAGAGTTCCGCAACATCTCACCTGGTTATATGGAACTACCGCCTTACCAATTTCTACCGCAATACTGCCATTGTTGTATTTCGGTTTGGAGAATACAGTAGCCGGTAGACTTACACATGTAAAATTGACATCCCGCCACTCGTATCGCAACGCCTCATTAACATCTTATCATAACATCAATATATAACATCAACTATATACACCATATAGTTTTTTTTATATCATAAGATAGCAAACAAGCAGATGGGTCTCCTGATCTAAAGAGTCAACCATCGCCTATAAACACCAAAGATGTTAATGGTGCGTTGCTATCTTGTGGCGAGGTCTAATGCCACATGCATAAGTTTACCGGCTACCATACCCTCCAAACCGGAAAACGACAGCGACAAGCACTGACGCTATTGCGGCAGGAATAGGTAAGGCGGTGGTACCAGACCCGGGAGAGACAATGCAGAACTCTACCACCTAGTAGCCACGATGGTAGTGACTCGAAAGCCAATCGGTCGCCTTTTACGACCTGCCTGGCAGAACGGCAGTTGGCCTATTTTTAAAAGGAGGCCGGGACCAACACGGCGAATATAATAGGTAATAGGTAATAGTTTCTCTTTCTATCGGGAGAGCCACCTGCTTGTTTGTTATCTAAAGAAATAAAATGCCGCCATTTCTATATTCTTAAAGAAGTAAGATGCATCACGTATGCATATATGTCTATTCCTTCGTCCTTTCCTATGTCCACTCTTAATTACTCAAGGGCATAACCGATTTTGGCATAAAATACGTCAATAAACTACTTTTAATAACTGTCTGTCAATTTGATAAGAGTCCCTGCGTCATATAGCATATTTTTTTATAATGTATCGAGAAGTATCAGCTTGGATTCTTTAATATTGCTTAAAACAATATTAATTACTTAAACTACATTTTAACATGTTGCACATGTACGTATATACTACATACTAGTATGTATATATTACGAGAACAGATTTTATAATAACATAAAAGACCACAGTAAAAAAATCTTACTTTTACATTTCAAGATCTAAGCAGCTTTTTTTTTTAAATCAAGCAATAATAACTAAAAAACCAGGACAGAATATTTAAATACTACATTTATAAAAGTTTCACAACTGCTTATATGGACCAGGTGACGATATTTCTGTAAACTAATAAAACTGAGTTTACTTCCCTTCAAACTCCAGGCTTAATTTCAAATAACTCAAGAATAAATAATAAGGTGGTAATGTGGCCTCAGCATTATAAATTGATAATTAGTTGCCCGACAACAATTTTCTACTTACATTGCTTAGTCATTTGTTTAATCTAGCCGAGGGATAGGCTGTGTAATTTTGTTTTGTTAATAATAATTATATTTTTAAAGCGATCTAGCACGCAATTCGCTGTTTGATTTTTTTATGAAACGTAGGAATATGGGTTCCCAATTTCGTATTCTATGGGGATATTCTGGTTTGGACCCTATGAAAAAAAGTAGAAAAAGTAATATCTTCTATTAGAGAAAAGCTTACCCCTTGTTCTTTTATATTCTACTAACTGACCCCCGCAGCTTCGCCCGCGAGTATGTTAATAAGTCATCCAAATAGATTTTAATAAAAATTTCATCCCCTATTTCAGCCCTCTAGGGACTGATTTTTGAAAAAAACATTAGCCTATGTTTGACTCCGGATCTTCAACTATATCCATGCCAAATTTCGTGAAAATCGGTCCAGCGGTTAAGCCGTGAAAGCGTAACAGACAGACAGACAGACAGACTTTCACATTTATAATATTAGTATGGATTATTTTCTTTGTTACGTTAATATTCTATTATTTTCTTTGAACAATAAAATGTTAGATAACATATAATAATAATGAATTTTTTCGCCGTGTTGGTCCCGGCCTCCTTTGAAGAATAGGCCAACTGCCGTTCTGCCAGGCAGGTTGTAAAAGGCGACCGATTGGCTATCGAGTCACTACCATCGTGGCTACTAGGTGGTAGAGTTCTGTATTGTCTCGCCCGGGTCTGGTACCACCCCCTTACCCATGGAACATAGAAAAGTGGAAGTGAAGAGTGGGCGTGCCGCGTGCATCACTATTATGCGCTGTTACTCTAAATTGCCTCAGTGATACTCACCATATCTTTAGGAGATAGTCGTCGTGCGAAAATCTATTATACACTGAATTATGCCGTATTGTGCCATCCTTGAATGCAGAAATGATAGTAAAATACAGATGATTAAAAATGGAGTTATTTCATATCATTCGAAAGTACAATTTTCATTTTACTTTAATTAAATTCCTGATTTAATATAATATCTAATGATATAATAGAAAGTCAAGCTAAAATCAGCTGTACACCTTACATATAAAGTTCATTTTAGGTTGACCTAATTTTTAGAAAGATATACGTAACGACAGTCATTACGTATATCGTTCTAGAAAGTTCTCTACTCAAATATTATCAACTGAAATCTACGGAAAAATCAATACTGCCATCTATTGTAGAATAGCGAAACTATTAGGATCTTAAGTTTCACTATTATACAAATAGATGAGTCTATTTTGAATAGACTACAAAAGGACGAAAATACTCTTTTTTTTGTAGCAAAATAAAATTTATTGTAACGCAGTTTGGTATATTTTTAAATGTTCTGTTTGTGTGTTTCGGATTGTTGTTTAAAATGAAAACGACCAATGAAACAATGTTTGCATTAGTAGTTTATATGCAATAATGCTTATTTTATGTGTGAGTATGGCGATCGCGGTCCTGATACAAATGTTTGTACTAGCCAATTCCGCTTGTTCTATGCTCCATGGCCTTACCTATTCCTGTCGTCCTATAACGTCAGTGCTTGTCGCTGTCGTGTTCCGGTTTGGAGGGTAAGGTAGCCGGTAAACTTATGCATGTGGCATTAGACCTCGCCACGAGATGGCAACGCACCATTAACATCTTTGGTGTCTATAGGCGATGGTTGACTCTTTCCATGAGGAGACCCATCTGCTTGTTTGCTATCTTATGATATATAAAAAAAAGAAGAACTTTCCAATTTTTTTTGACTAGGCTAATTGTAACCGGTAAGCGATTGGCCAAATGTGTCTCTACCATCGTGATTAATATGTGGTAGAGTTTTTCAAGTCTATTGCCACCGGCTTATAGGTTAGCCACCTGTCGTATCATAAAAATACTATTAGATAGTATTAAGTACATTTATAAGGAGTTCTGCAACATATTGCTCAGATTTAAGTACCATCGCCTTACCTATTATTACTTATCCTACCGCAAGAGCGTCGGTGTTCATCTTTGTTCAATTTGTAGGGTAGTAGCCAGTGAATCTATGCATCTGACATTACAACACTACTACACAGATTGCAACGTACCTTTAACATCTCTGGTGTCTGATGATATTTGTCTCTGGACATTAGGAGAACCTGTTCCTTCTCCCCCGGATTTTCCTGAGAAACAATTTATAAAAGGCGAACAATTGGCCAAAAGTCTCACTAACATCGTGACTACTAGGATTTCAACATCTTGCCATTGCTCTATTAATTCCTGCAGTAATAGTGTCAATGCTGATTGTTGTCGTCACGGATTAAGTGGATGCGCCTTTCAAGACAATTTCTTAGTTTGGCAGCGTAGCTTGCAATTACATACATTAGCATGCAATGAAATAAAATCATTTCAAGGGTCATTTTTAAACCTTATCATTCGTTCGGTACTATCGTACCGAATGAAAAAACATGGTTTATAACCTATAAATGTATGAAATTTTTGACAGTAAGAGGAGCGTTTGCTCAACTGCGCGGCGATACATATTCTTCCCAATGGTCTGTCATATTTTTTTAAATCATACGGTAACAAGCAAGGTGGTAGCTCCATAATATATGTTGGTATTCGTGTGATGAAAATGATGTATCATATTTATAGGTTTACAGGCTATTTTACATTTGTAACCGGAGTAAGAAAACCATATATATATATATATATATATATATATATATATATATATATATATATATATATATATATATATATATATATATATATATTGTGTGATATTTTTTGTATGGATATATATTTATTGCTTGTTACTCACAAGCATCCATACATAAAATATTCAGAAATTCATATTATAATACTAGCTCCACCCTGCACTAACTTTTTATCAAATTTTTGGATATCTAAGAAAAGCCTCGAAAACACGTCTAAAAAAATGAGCCAAGAAATAAAGCTAAACTAGTGGTCTAGGACCACAAGGCATATTTTTATTTGTTTACTATTTTTTTTACTCTTTTTAGGGACTTTCCAGAACTCTAACGATAATTATTACTTGAAACTAGGTTCTAACACACTTGTACTTTTATTTCACTATAGGTATAGACTAAATTACTTAATCTACCGGTTTCACTTTTTAAAGCATCTTTAGGACGTAATATTCTTTACTGCCGTAGAAGCGGTCGTTTAATTTAAATAATTTAGTCTATACTTGTAGTGAAATAAAAAACTTGAGAGGTGTCAAATGACACCCGGATGGAACGAAGTTCCTTTCGATGAATTAGTGAAGGAACTGTAATAAAATTTAAACCTGTATACACTCAACAAAAATAATCGTCGCGACACCACACTGTTCAATGCGAAATAGAAATGAAAATATCTGGCTTGTTTTCTATAAGAGAGAGAGAGAGAGAGAGAGAGAGAGAGAGAGAGAGAGACAGAGAAACATGCGCACGCCGCACAGCTTACAATAGCTTACTATAGCAAAAAGTATCGTGACAACTTTTCATAAGAATTTTTTCCGTCTAGCCCCCTTTCACAACGCGCGATAAGGAACTTTGTTCCAAAAGTACAACTGTGTTATAAAATAGTTTTAACTAATAATTGTTACAGTTCTGGAAATTCCATAAAAATAGTAAGCAAATAAAAGTATGCCTTCTGGTCTAGGGTTTAGCTCTAGTTTTTAATGGAATTTTTCCATTATTATTTCACCAAGTGTCGACGATTGAATGTATAAATTCTACTTTACCAGTTATTTTGTAAAACTTGATTGAAAGACCACTTATAACCTATGTTGCATTTAATTATAAACTTATTAAACCCGCCCTGTTGTAATTAAACGAAAATGTACATTGTAGGTTACATCGCGAGTAGTAATGAATAATATATATCAATTTGACGTTAATGCGCTAAACCACCGCTCTTGATGCGACGCTCGTGTTGCTCTACGATAAATGTTGCTTTAATTTGATAGTTAACATATAACATTGTTTGCTCTGACCTCACATTCAGATAAAAAAACCGAGTTATTTTCAAAAGTTAATTTATTTATTTACGATACAAATTTCACAGCGCTTAATAACAAATACTGTTTAAAACATAGTACTAAACTTATTACCAATTATGGATTTACATCATGTATATATCTACTTATGTGTCACAAAAATTTTCATAAAATATTTACATTTGTTTGACATAATGTGACTAGAACGAAAACTCATAAGCAATATAGCGTCGAGTTTTTGCATGTTTGATGATCAAACATGTCGAGGTAGCTGACATTGGATGTTTTTGTACCAAATTCCTTTTGTAAGTGATCGCTCGTCAAAGTATTCGCGCCACATTTGCCGTCAAGTATCTTTTTCAACAAAAAGTATTTCGTTATGCGTTTTTTTTAAATGTGTTGATAAACAACTATATACAATTCCATCACTAACAGATAGTTTTGCTGCTTGATCAGCCACCTCATTGTTCAGTTAAACTGTGTAAACATTGTACGTGAACTAACATATTTTTAGTTGCTAGTTCCTGAAAGGGGTCCCAATTCAAATAATGTCGGTTTTGTATTGGATTGTTTGTATTGTACTACTACTCTCGTTTTAAGTATCACTCGGTGGTACGAAACCCTAAATGTGAGATCTCCACTTACACTACGCTGATTTTATTTTTCTATACCTGACAAAAAGACTGGAAAATTTGTTCTAATTCAAATAAACTCAAACTCAAAAACTGCTTTATTTAAATAAATTTTTACAGGCATTTTTAACAATTCGACATTTTTAGAATTACTACCAGATTGGAACGCGTACACGCTTAACGGTGTCATCACTCAAAATAAAATAAAAAACATTTTTTTATATCATAGGATAGCAAACAAGCACTGACGCTATTGCGGCAGGAATAAGTAAGGCGGTGGTATCAGACCCGGGTAAGACAATGCAGAACTCTACCACCTAGCAGCCACGATGGTCGTGACTCGCATAGCCAATCGGTTGCCCTTTACGACGGCAGTTTTCCTACTCTTCAAAGGACCAACTAACAGGAGGCGCTTAACCCAAGCAGCAATCAAGCATGTTTAATACCCATAAAGCAGCTCATATAGAACTTAAAGTGCTATTGCAGCCGTACAATGGTGTAAAAAGATGCTTTTATCGGTATAAGAGACCTTTATGAGTTTATATACAGCCTAATGCTGTACAAGGCCTTTCTTAGAGTTCCGCGTAAGCTTTAGGCGTTATATCTGAATATTAATACACTACTGTACAGCTTTAAGCAATTTGTAACTCATTAGGCTGATTTTAATCCTTAAAGCTGTACATTAGCTGTATTTTGTTTAGCACGAGAATTTATTACAGCTTTAAGTGTTATTATAGTATCACTCAACGCTTGTTTCTGTAAAATGGGATATGCAATCACCGTTCTACAGCTAATATTTATGGCGTAATTGTAGACTGTTATGCAGCCAATGGTGTTAAAAAATCTACATATACAGCTATAGTACAGCTCAAGGCTGTATTACTGAGAAAATTGTTGTTTGCTGTTTTTATATCTACATAGTTGATATCATGTGGAAAAAATCAAGAGGAATATTGAAAAGGAATATTTAAATATTATAAATTACCAACCAAGTAATCGAGATGAAGATAAAGCTGCAAAATTACTAATTCAGGTAAACCTACAATCGTCATTTTTATTAATGTTCAAGGAAAAGGGTTCCGTAACAAAAACATTAAAAAGTGATTGTAGGTTACCTGATTTATTATTTTTTAGGCTTATCTTCTTCATTAAGGTTACTTGGTTGGTAATTTACAATAACTGATTTTTTTTAATGTCATAAGATAGCAAACAAGCAGATCGGTCTCCTGATGAAAAGAATCAACCATCGCCTACAGACAGCAAAAATGTTAATGGTGCGTTGCTCTCTTGTGGCAAGGTCTAATGCATAAGTTTACAGGCCACCTTACCCTCCAAACCGGAACATGACAGTGACTAGCACTGACGCTTTGCAGCAGGAATAGATAAGGCGGTGGTACCAGACCCGGTCGAGCCAATGCAGAGCTCTATCACCTAGTAACCACGATGGAAGTGACTCGCATAGCCCATCGGTTGTCTTTTACGACCTGCCTGGCAGAAAGACAATTGGTCTATTCTTCAAAGAATATATAAAAAAGAGTTAAAAAGAGAAATAAAAATCATTACACTGAGAAAATATGTATTTTTTTATTTTTAACTTGCTACTATACGGAGTTTTACAAAAGCGGTATAGTAAGTCGAAAGGGGGTGACTCAGAGGGTCATTTTGAACAAGTTTTGTTCAACGATTTGTGAAAATTCCCGAAAAACAATGTTGTTTTTCCATTGTGAAAAGTCACGTGACCAACAAAGTTTCTATGGAGAATCAATATTTTTTTCGCGAATTTCCAAAAGTCGTTAAACAAAAGTTGTTAAGAATGACCCCCTGAGCCACCCTCTTGCGGCTTACTGTACCACTTTTGTAACACCCTGTATATATGTATACTTACAATCGTTTTAAAAATATTATATACTTAGATACAATTACAGGCAAAAGAGTATGTGTTTCTCTTTGAAGAACTAATAATATTAAATCACAAGCACGAAATAACGTATTCTTCTTAAAAATATTTTTGTGATAGACCAATATTTAAAGGGCTTGATTTTTCGTTCTTGATCAACTTAGTTATATCAAGTTGTTTTCTTGGTCATTATAATTCACCTATATCCTCCCACAAACTGGGTACGATACAAATACGGTTTTGGCTTCTCTCAATTGTTTTTATTATTTTATAAGGCATATTTCCCTGAAAAATAAAGTAAAACATGATTAAAATACATGTCTCATAAGTTATAGTTAACAATAAGTTGGTTTAGTTGTAAAGTCAAACGACCGACGTCAATACAACACAATAGCGAAATCAAGTGACAAACATATGTTTTGTATTTAGGGTTCTTCAATTTTTGTACGCATCTCTAAACATAATTTAGTGATTAAAAGCCAATTACTGTACAATAGATTTATATAGGGACTTAGTACAGCCTAAAGTGTATTTGGACGGTAATTAAAAGCCAATAGCCGTATAATAGAACAAAAAAGAGATTCAGTACAGCTTTTTGCAGTATATCACCCTCCAAATACACTTTAGGCTGTATAACAAAACGCCGCCATTATTGTGTATTAAAAACAACATTAAAGAAATATATTGTTAAATAAAAGATATATTTAGCAATAGCTAAAGCTATATCTTGACAAGCAACTTATATTATGATCATTATGCCTTTATATACAATATTGTACCATAAATACTTGTATATTCTAACCTTAAACACAAACACTTACCGTATTTCGCAATGATTTTAATTGTGTTATCTTGATTATTTCGTTGGCGCGTGAATATTTTGAGGGAAAACATATTACATTTGACAGTAAATTTGAGTTTGCACTTTGAATACACACTTGAATACTGCTCCAAGTCCAAGAATTTATCGTTTATTAATATATTTTTAATTATGGCGTCTGCAGATATAATGTTATACAATATCAAAAACAGATTAGTTACTTTTTATCATTTTCAAACTCCTATTAAGAACATTTAGCTGCACAAGAGAGTATCTTGAGTATTATAGTTTCTTTATACACCGAAAAACAGCCTTTGTACAGCCTATACCAGCTTGTACAGCTATTGTGCAGCCTATTTAACTCTTAGCTGTACAAGACAGTTACAAGAGAGTATCTTTAGTGTTATAGTTTCTTTATACACCAAATAACAGCCATTGTACAGTTTATAACAGCTTGTATAGCTATTGTGCAGCCTATATAACGCAATAAGCTGTATAACTTGGGGCCCTTTTTGGTGTTATATCGGCTGTAGAAGCGCTTCTACAGCCTTTGTACGGCTTCGTATACAGCTTTAAGTTTAAAAATGAACCTAAATGCAGCCTATATACAGCTTAACGTGCTACTTGGGAAGAGGCGCTCCCTCATCAACAGCATATTTTTAATGGAAACAAGAGGCTTACCTTATGGCAAGTGAATACCGCAACCCGTGAACTGCTGCAATACCGGGCTCACCGATGCCAGCCTTTTAGGAACTTGTAAGTTTTATCTTAAAGGCTCCCAAGTCGTATAAATTCCGTAATACATCCGCTTGCAATTGGTTCCGCAGGTAGTCGTGTGATGCAAAAAATATGTTGAAAATTGCACTGTAACGTAATGTAATATTAAAAATTCGAGCATTACGTTAATAAGTGAAAAACCGAGCATTACAGTGCACAGTATGTATATTGCTCGGTTCTTTTTTGATGCACTCCTTGTCAACCATCGAAAAACGGAGTAGTTGCTTAGAGCGACGCTTTTTTTATATTGACCACGCATAACTATTTAAATAGTAGTCTGATTTAGATAATTTTTTTTTATTGGAATGGGAATACGTCGAGTGTTTTTTTTTATATCATAAGATAGCAAACAAGCAGATGGGTCTCCTGATGGAAAGAGTCAACCATCGTCTATAGACACCAAAGATGTTAATGGTGCGTTGCTATCTTGTGGCGAGCTCTAATGCCACATGCATAAGTTTACCGGCTACCTTACCCTCCAAACCGGAACACGACAGCGACAATCACTGACGCTATTGCGGCAGGAATAAAATTGTGGAGTGTGGTTCCATTTTATTTTAAAATTCAAACCATAAGATGTAAACTAGGGATGATTGATTGTTCACTCACTGATTTTAATGTATGACCATGCATTATTTTCTACAGAGTGATCCGATTTCATAATTCTTTTTTTATTGGATAAAATATTCTCCGAGGGTTTTCTCATTTAATTAAAAAAAAACATGCAGAAGGATACAAAAACAGAGAATGACTGTTTCTTCACCGTATTCTTCACCGATTTTAATGAAAAATTAAATTTAAAATGTGACACTGTTAAACCAACGTTCGTTAGAAGGAAAGTATTGTAACATAATGCTTAAAATTAAAAAGTTTTGAGACACCCCGTTGATAAAACACCCCATAAAACATATTAAATAAATACCTAGTTAATTTCAGATTATTTAGTCTTAAATTATCTTATTTTACATTAAATTTACAAATTAATGTTTTAATAACAACCTCTATTTTTCTAATTCTACATTAATTCTAATATTATAAAAGCAAAGATGAATATGTTTGTTTGTTTCACACGCTTTCGCATCTTACCTTCTTGATCGATCGTTATACATGAAATATGAAAAATACGCGAGTAAATCCGTGTGCAAAAGCTAATATTTTACAAATTATCAAGGGCATTATAATATTAAAATATATGTTGTATATTTTAGTAGATTATAATTATTCCGATCATTCAAAGTCCTAACCTTTTACTATTGATATGAGAAAATTTCCCTTTTAACATGCTCGTTTACAATAGTGTTTATCTGTATTAAAGGTATACACTGATAGTTTCCAATAGTTGTTCCGGCTGGAATAGCGAAACAGAATGGCATTGTAAAACTCGTAATTTAGATTCACTGGTTTCGAATGCTGATAATGAGCACAGAATATACGATGAGTATCAACATCGAGCAACGTCAGTGTGAACGGCTTACTTGTATTTACATGGCGTTGTATTAGACAGGTAGGGTTGCCAAACTTTTTAAAAAATCTGGACTTCAAGATTAACAAACTTTGTTCTGATTACAAGAAACAAATTGGCTACCTAATGAGTTAACCAATGAGTTAATACATGGTCTGTAAGATTTTATTGTGTTCAATTAATTAATTTGCGTTAAATATGATACTGAATAGGTAATAAAAAATGCAACATTTTATAATTTTATCAAACCCCATATTTATTTGAAATATTTCCGTCTTTTGTTTCGCTTAAAACAGTGATCTAAGTACAACATGACTCTTGTTTGTTTACACATTTGTGTCTATTTAATAATTCCAACAAAAATATATTTTAATATCTATTTATTGCTTCAATAATCTTGCGACCATTATACTGGAATTGACTATAAATTTTCCAGCAAACAAAAATGGTAAATCGTAGTGAATTTAAGCATTTCTAGTCATTCTATTTACTTCATCTATTCTACAATTGAAATGGTGTAATGTTTTTACAATTATTGTTCACTATTTCACTAGTCATAAAGTAACAATGCTTCCAGAAAAATAATATGCATACTTCGTTTTAAGACATTTAGTATTGTAGGTGCCTATGGATTCCTGAAACTGAACTGAAAAAAATAGTTGCGCAGGTAGCTTATTTGCCTTTACTTATTTATATGCAAATCTTTAAAAAATCGATACACAATACTTATTAGAACTAAACAATATTTTAAAATTTTGGTGGAGTACGCAATCAATTGGGCTAGGACATGCTTCCCGACAGGGACATGCATTTGTGTGATAACTGATGAGTAATATGTTTGTTTTTCTTAGTTGAGGTGTTTATTATATAGTATATATAGTACTTATATATGTATTTACCGCCCCATTGGTCGAGTGGTTAGAGACCCTAACCATGCAATCGACAGGGCTCGGGTTCGATCCCCGACGGGGACAAGCATTTGTGTGATGAGCATAGATGTTTATATTTCTGGGTTTGAGTGTTTATTTTTATATGTATTTATATATGTATTTCTATGTATAAGTATCGTTTACTAACACCCATAACACAAGCAAAATAATTTGTTTACTTTGGGGTTAGATCAGTAAATGTAATTTGTCCAGTGAATATATATTACATATATAAATTATTATATTATATTTATGTATTATATTAGTATCATTGATTAACACTCATATCATAAATAAATAATGATTTACTTTGTCAGGTCAATTCGAGTAATTTTTCCACCTTCTTTATCATTAAACTTTGAAAAATAACTTAAGATGTTTGAAGTTAGTAAAAAAAAACAAAAATCTTGTTTTTAAAAAAACAATTTTGTTATGTTTTAGCCGAAAAAAAATCCGAAAATTTCGTTGGAAATGGTGGCCCTATGCAATGCAGACTATGTTGACTTATGTAAAGTTCCGTTTGTTTTGAACAATTGTTTGTATATTATTTACTTACGGAACAATAGGGCCTTGAACATGAGCGAATAACAGATATCACACTTCATTTGAATCAAACCAAATAACATTTCCTCGACATTGGTACTCACAGTTCCTTTTATCGACATCAAAGCTTACTCTAAGCTCTCAGTAATCTATCATACACATTACTTGAACATGGAGCAGAAATATTTTGAATTTGGATACTATTCATATCTTGTAGGACTGCCTCGTGGCCTAGTTAGTTAGGTTAGTCTATTTGGCTCAGATTATGAGGTAGGTTCGATTTCGGGTTTGGAAAAATTGTCAATAAGATTTTTCTCAAAAATTCGAAATTTCAGTTGTAACTTGGAGTCTGGCAGATAGTATGGTACCACTCTCGTGCCTGGAATAAGCACGTAAAAACATCGCTCCCGACTATCGCTATAAAAAATTGATGATCGTTACCAATTCGGTAAAATGCAGCGATTTGAAGCTCGACAAACCAGTGAATCGAGGTGAATTGGGAAGTCTATAGACTGTCAGTTTACTCTGCCTACCTTACATGGAACCGTTCGTGATAATTTTTCTTTTCTTAGAGCTTTTAATTTATTTCTGTGGTGTTTTTATCCATTAAGAACAGTTAGGGCTACTGTAATGAAATAAATATTATTATGCTAATTTCTTTGCGAAATAGACATGATGACATTTTAATATTCATTTGAAAATAAATATAAATAAAATAATGTACAAATTTGCATTTTTTAAAGTAGATTTCACTTAAAAGACGATCAATTGCGGTTTTTTTTAGTCGTCCAGTTTATCGAGATTGCTGCTTGTAGATTTAGTCAATATGGTTCAAATTTTAGGTATCAAGTTTTGCGCTGCAAATAATACACAAGAAGCATGATGGTGGCTCGATTATAATTTAAAGTTATGTTACTCTTTTTTGCATCTGCTTTTTTACCGAAGAATAATTGGGGGTATTAGTTTGAGCAATCAACAATTCCAACAATATTACATATATTGAGTTTGTATATATGTAATATTGTTGGAATTGATTAATGTATGATGATCTATTTAAGCGTCCAAGTACTTGCACTAATTTTCATGTTTGTTTGCCTAAGAATCACTTGTGAAATAAAAACGATTTCGAAATAATTCTTTTGATTTAATTCAAATATATTCCAACTGATAGAACAGTCTATTTTTTATCAAACTCGGTTCAATCGTTTTTGAGATATGAGTGTAGTTGATTTTTATAGTCGGTTTAATTTTAAACTAGTATTATTGCTAGGCTATTAGTAAAACGCGAATAATTGTCATAACTACTTATTAGAGCTTTGCAATTTCTAGTTCGAATTAGGTACGAATTATATTTTCTCGCTGAAATAACGTCAGTGCTTGTTACTGCCGTGTTTTAGTAAAGTAAAATTTTAACGGTTCCGGTAAACCTGTGTGTTACATCTCCTTACCCTTTGCTCCCTTTGCCATATGGATAGCATATCGATTTTGCAATAAAATGAAACATCTTCGATGTCTATAGTCAATCTTTATCTCTTTCAAATAGTAAAACTATACGTTTAATTGCTATGACATAAAATATCTCGTCCATCTTTGCTATTTTAACTAAAAAGGCACAAGCCCTCGAAGTTGATTCAACTAAAATCGTAGTAGTCGAGAACCAATACTCAAAAAACAGTTCCAAGGAACATTTTCACATAGTGAGATACTGTAAAACAATCATTTAAACATGTAAATGTTAAACTTTAAAACAAATGTTAATATTATAATGTCACAATATTCAATTTAATAATAAAATAAACACACCATTTGATTTTAACAACAGTTCAGTATTTCGATATATGTTATTAAGGATCAATTCCACAAAAACGCTGAATTGCTTGTTTACTATATAAAAATAGAGGCTCCAATTAAATTATTTAAGCGTAAAAATAAAGCAACAGGAAAAGAAAGTGACGAGTTTGCCCTGCGATTGTCTTTTACGATCTGCCTGAAAAGTCTATTCTTCAAAAGGGCTACATCAACACAGGAAGACTAACTTAAATATCAAAGAAACGTAGACAATATAATTTTTACCCGATGACTTTAGAAAGCGGGTTATGTTTTAGTGTTGTGTGTGTTTTTATGTGTTGAAAGAAAATGTATAACAACCAACTTCAATTACACTTACAAATAAAACCATACATTTGATTCTTTCTTCTTATTCTAATATTTATTATTCTTATTAATCTTTATTCTTCTTATTCCATCATCACTATAAGCCTTTTACTAGATTTAATTGTTATAAAAAGTCAATTTTCAAAAATATTGCCATTACCATCAATGGGAATGTAATTACATGTACGAACATGTCTGTAAACACCACGGAAAACACGGTTTATCTCGATTGGTTTTATTTTATCATTCATACTACCGGAATGGTTCAGAATAAAAGCCTGAAATACTTTAAAAACAACAAAAAAAGATTTCGACACAGCAGGACATCAACTTGCGACCTTCCATCTGGCTGGCTCCTACCGAGTCAACGTAGACTTGATCGTGGCGAAAGCCTACCTACCGAATATCAAATCTTTTACAACTATTTTTGTCTTAATAAAATAAGGTCCAATTTCCATTTCACGAAATATATAGAAACATTAATAAAATAACCCTTAGCGGCGCATACTTTTAGATATTCCAAACTAATTTCATATTAGGGCGCAGTTTGGTTTTTATATTATATTAATGACTTGTTTAAATTAAGCAATGAATATACAAAATTTAAGCGACATAAGATGAACAATTGCGATATCCTCTCGTTACAGATTGAGTCGTATTCTGGGCACGTCGTTATGCAAATCCGAGTTGGAATTTTAAATAGGCCTCCTACTCCCTGTTTGATTAGGGCACCCAAATTGTGTCATCCGGCGCGTTTGTTCACGGGCTTCATAGATTATCTAAATTTCTTTAATATTCCCAAATAAAGGACCTTTTTTACATAATGAAATCAAAAATTTTGTTTAAGACCAGTCTCAATTATAAGGGTCTGACTTAAACATATCTATTTAATTTTGAAGTATCTAAATTTTTTGTAATTAAAGACCAGAAATACCTTTTCTATCATAGGAAAGCAAACCAGCAAATGTTTAAGGCGAGGTATTTTGACGCGCGTCAGTTCTATAGGAAATGGGCGGCGCGGCATGTTCTTAAACCGCTGGGAAACGTGTTAATTTTCGGATAAACAAATATAGGACTTCAGCTGAAAACCAAAATTTAGTACATTCTTTTTTGTACTTAAAACTAAATATTACCATATAAAAATCAAGTTTAAGATTAGAAATATTATTAACAAGTTACTTGTTTTAGAGATTTTTTAGCCTGTTTTTTAGAATTTTATATGATCGAGTAAAGTACATTCTATCATGTAATAAGTTAGCACATTCCTTAGATAATACCTTCAGGTATATCGTGTAATTATCGTAAAATTTTTATTTAACAATCAATACAAAAAAAACGTGATTTAGCAAAGCAGTTTTCTCTCGTTTGTCCTGATGCCTCGCATTAATTTATAATCATTATTAGAGATCGCCCAATGCTCGAAATTCGATAACAAGCAAAACATTAAAATTTTCTAAACGTTTTTGAGAGTATTTTGATTCTTGTTAGTAATTGTAAATACCATTATCATGATTGTGTGTTTTTTTATATCATAAGATAGCAAACAAGCAGATGGCTCTCCTGATGGAAAGAGAAACCATCGCCTATAGACACCAATGGTGTTAATGGTGTGTTGCTATCTTGTAGCGAGGTCTAATGCCATATGCATAAGTTTACCAGCTACCTTACCATCCAAACCGGAACACGACAGTGACAAGCACTGACGCTGTTGCGACAGGAATAGGTAAGACGGAGGTACTAGACCTGGGCGAGACAATGCAGAACTCTACCACCTAGTAGCCACGATGGTAGTGACTTGAATAGCCAATCGGTCGCCTTTTACGACCTGCCTGGCAGAGTGGCAGTTGGCCTGTTCTTGAAACGAGCTCGGTACCAACACCAGGAAACAAAACTGGTTTGTTTGTGTTAGCGAAACTTTTTTTTTATATCATAAGATAGCAAACAAGCAAATGGGTCTCCTGATGGAAAGAGTCAACCATCGCCTATAGACACCAAAGACGTTAATGGTGCGTTGCTATCTTGTGGCAAGGTCTAATGCCACATGCATAAGTTTACCGGCTACCTTACTCTCCAAAGCGGAACACGACAGCGACAAGCACTGACTGTTTTGAAATTATATATATATATATATATATATATATATATATATATATATATATATATATATATATATATATATATATATATATATATATATACAATTATAAATCGGTAATCTGTAACGATGAACTCATTTAACTAGTAATACGTATGTATATCTAGCGATCAGTACAATTGACGGAATCGATCATATAGCAAAGAAGAATGTCGCCAAGTCGGGCCAGTCGACACTAGCTCAGTTTGTTAGAACGTCCGGCTTGAGGGAAGGTCGTAAGTTCAAATCTTATGTGTCGAAATTTTTAAAGTTTTTCGAGTTTCCCCAAGCGCGGTGTGAGCGCTAAAACACAAATATAATAAGAAACACGAAAGATCTACAGGGTGTAAAAAAACCCTGTCCGATCCGAAAAAAAAGTAGGTCAATGACATTATCAAAAAAAAAATAATTTTTTATTAAAATAAGAAAAATATCGTAACTTAAAGTGCCTCATTTTAGTACTGAATTTGAGCAACTTCCCCTTAAATCAAGCAAATATTTTAAAAATGTATGTATCAATATCCATAAAATAATAACACAAATATGATTGTATTAAGCTACCAAAAAATGACTTTGACGATCGAACAGGGTTTTCTTTACACACTGTATATTATAAATGTGAATTTCATCTGTTACGATCAACTCATTTAACTAGTTATGCGTATGTAAATCTAGCGATCGGTACAATCGACAGAATTGATCATAAAGCAAGGAAGAATTTCGCCGCTTTGAACTAGTCGACACTGATCGGTCAGGGCATTCTGGCATGAGGGAAGGTCGTAAGTTCAAATCTTATGTGTCGAAATTTTTCTGTGTTGATTTAAAGTTTTCAAAAGCATGAGGTGAGTGCTAAAATACAAATACTATTATAATTAATTTAATATGTAAGAGTAAAAGTGTATTAATCGATAAATAATGTCTTGAAAAAAATTAGATCTTCAAAGCTTGACAACAGATATGATCATTACCATAGTAGGTTATACATCAGTGTATATTATCAAGTAGCTTCACGCCGTATTGGTCCCGGCCTCCTTTGAAGAATAGGCCAACAAAAATTACTCATACTTTTTTTTATATATCATAAGATAGCAAACAAGCAGATGGGTCCCCTGATGGAAATAGTCAACCGTCGCCTATAGACACCAAAAATGTTAATGGTGCGTTGCTATCTTGTGGCGAGGTCTAATGCCACATGCATAAGTTTACCGGCTACCTTACCCTCCAAACCGGAACACGACAACGACAAGAACTGACGCTATTGCGGCAGGAATAGGTAAGGCGGTGGTACCAGACGCGGGCGAGATAATGCAGAACTCTATCACCTAGTAGCCACGATGGTAGTGACTCAATAGCCAATCGGTCGCCTTTTACGACCTGCCTGGCAGAACGGCAGTTGGCCTATTCTTCAAAGGAGGCTGGGACCAACACGGCGAAAAACTGTTACAAAATACTGTTACAAAATAAATAATTGTCATACCGCGATTTAGGATTTTGATTGAATTTTTGTATGTTGTACCTTTGTAGATTGCTTAACCGCTATTTTTCCTGTCGCACTAGTGTCAATGCCTGTCACTGTCATATCCCAGTGTGGATGGTAAGGTAGCTGGTAAACCTTTGCATGTGACATTACGAATAGGCAAGGCAAGGATAGTTATGCACTATTTGCGACTTTGGTGCCTATAGACGATGGCTTTTTCTTTCCGTTAGGAGAGTCATTTGCGTCAGTCAGTTCGAATATACCTGATTTAAATTAAGAAGGAATATCGCGATATTCTTTTTAATTTCCGGGCACTTAGTGGACAAATATACAAATACAGAAACATACTAACGAATTTTAGTGTGCTTTGACGCCTAAATGAAGCCTAATAGACCGACACCCCGTTGGTCGAGTAGTTAGCGAACCTAATCACGAATCGATGTGGCTCGGGTTCGATTCCCGACAAGGAGAAACATTTGTATGATGAGCATAGATGTATTTCTGATTTGGGTTTTTATTATGTACTAGCTGTTGCCCGCGACTTCGTCCGCGCGGACTTCGACAACTCCTTCCCGTAAGTGATTTGGAGGTGTTTTCTTGTAGGTGGTTATTGAAGTAAATCCATGCAGTACTTTTTGAGTTTACCCCGGACATACATATAGAGAAACAGACAAACAAACAAACAGACAAAAACTCTAAAAACTGTATTTTTGGATTCGATATCGATTGTAGATCACGCCCCAAGTATTCTTTTAAAAAAATATTCAATGTACAGTTTTGACTTTCCTACGATTTTATTAAAGGATAGATGTTACAGTATTTATATATGTAATTGCATATACTAGTATCGTTGAGTAACATCCATAACATAAGCAAATAACTTTCTTACTTTGAGTTAGACAATTCGTTTAATTTTTTTAACCGATATTATATTTTTATACACAAACTAGCTGACCCGGCAAACGTTGTTCTGTCTTTTTAAATACTCTTATTTTTTTCTATATTTTCTCACCCTTTAAACCTTCCCTGGACTTGAAAAATTAATTCAAAATCAAAATTAACCAAATCGGTTCAGCCGTTCTCGAGTTTTAGCGAGACTAACGAACAGCAATTGATTTTTGTATGTAAGAAGATAAGATATATAACGCAATGCCAAGAGTCTTACATATATGCATGTTAAATTGATAACTTGTTTTCGTCAGTTAATAACGTTTCAATTCCAAGTGTTTCGTCTACATACATCGCGGCAAATTCAAATTTCCATTCTCATTCGTCGATGTCTGAAAACTCGCAAGCGTGCGATTCTCTAGGCACTTTTTGTAGAATATATTACCAGCGGGGTTGTTTTCGAACACATACGACTTAGAAATCTCCAAGAAAAGAGCTTACACATTCTTAAAAGTCTGGCAATTTGAATGTAAGACCTGGTCACAAGCTATGATCGCTTACCATCGAGTGAGCTTTCAGGTCGTTTGCCCCCTCTTCTATTACAAATATCAATTGGACTATATTTCTACAAACTAATGAAATATACATATAGGTCTGATTTTAAACTGAATGCCGAGTGGTGTAGAGATTAGCCTATTTGGCTTAGACTATGAGGTCTCATACAATATGTGTGTTTTAGCACTTATCAAAGACAGACTAGGAAACAAATCAAAGACATAATATCAAAGAAATTTTTTTTCTTGAGGTATCAAAATTGATTTGTAAAGTTTATAGTTTATTTATAAAAAAAAATTATCACCTTTTTTTTAAGTATTATCTTTTTTTAGTATTATATGTATTTTTAGTACTAGGGGTCCAGTGTTAGTGTTGACCACATGAGGTCCGGGGTTTGATTCCCGCGCCGTGAAAATAAAAAAAACGTGTTTTTTTCAGTTTTCTGATATAAACAACGTTGCCTGGGATAGGATAATTGCTCGGTTGGCGATAAGCTTGCTACCTATCACATTGTGGGATTAACGGCCGGTTTCCGAAACGCAAATTTATTTTAACAAGCAATTAATCTTTGTTAACATAATATATATATATATATATATATATATATAGTGTCTTCACGCCCGTATCCCCGGAAAGGTAGGTAGAGGTACAACCAGTACATCTACGATTAGCCAAAGATACTTACGGCCGGTTTCCGAAACGCAAAAATTTTAACATGTAATTAATCTGTGTTTGACATTTGCATGTAAAAATTATGTTAAACACATTGCATGTAAAAATTATATATATCTTATATATAAAATTCTCGTGTCATAATGTTCGTTCCCGTACTCCTCCGAAACGGCTTGACTGATTTTAATGAAATTTCGTATGCATATTCAGTAGGTCTGAAAATCGGCCAACATCTATTTTTCATACTCCTTAGTGATAAGGATTGTTCACCCCTATTTTTTTAATTTTATGGACCAATTTTTTAATTTTTATTTTTCATGATTTAGTATTGAAAAATACATACAACTTTAAATTTTTACCCTTCTATCACCAACCCTTATTTTTTAATTAAATAATTTATATGGAAATCAGAATAGAAATCAGAACATTATTCAATAAAACTTTTTACAAGTTATTTTGACACGTCAACATTTTTAAAGCTACTACCGAATCGGAAACGTGGCCACACGTTATAGCAAAACAACGTTTGCTTGGCCAGTTAGCTATATAAAATACTATATATATATATATATATAAATATAAAATACTATATATTATATATAAAATACTTTTTTATTTATATCAATTACCAAAACTCAACCTTTTTAGCAATTTTCGCTTTTTTTCGCTTTTAACGCATGATAGATAGATAGATAGATAGATATATTTTATTTGCATGAAAATGGGTTACAGTTAATAGGTGTTACAGCAGAATCAATCTAGCTCAAACGTAAGTGCTTTTTGTATACGCGATAATGTTTTGTGTTTTATTGTGATGGATGTTTGCGCTGCGATGAAATATTTATGCATTCTGTAATCGAAACAGCGCGCTCACGGCTTTATCCATTATCTGTATGCGCGTCGTCATCGGTGTTAAATATATCCCAATATATTTCAGTCACGATTTAAATATAAGCCCGTGTTTCAGTGCTACTGATGTGACAGATAAAACTGTTTTAGATAGTATTCATTTAGATAGGCTAAGTTTTAAATGTGCAAGAGCACATTAATTTTTTATCAAAAATAAGAGCATTATATATTTTTAAAACAACTAGAACTATATGTAGTGATTTTCCAGTAATATAAATTATTTTCAGTTTTCTGATAAAAAACACGTTGAACGGGATTGCATAAGTGCCCGGTTGCGATAGGATTGTCACCTAACACATTGTGGGACTAAGTATCTTCGGATAGTGGATGTAACTCTGCCTACGCCTTTGGGGATACGGGCGTGAAGATATTAACGAAATTAAAAAGTTCAAATACATTATAAAGTAAATTATTTGTACTAGTGATTTTCTAGTAATAGAAATTCCAAAGTAATTCGTTAAGTTATTATTTTACAACAAAGTATAGTGAACAAGAAAATAGTGATATGTATGAAAAAGATAACCATCGCCTATGTGTGGTGGTATGGTAATGCCACATGCATTAGTTTATCGGCTACCTTTCTCTCCGGATCTCCGTATGATAGCGGCAGAAAATGATGCTATTCCGGCAAGAATAAGTAAATCAGAGGTACTGAATCCGAGTGAGATTTTGTGAAAACTAGTATTCACGATGGTTATGAGCAAAGAGATGATCACTTAAAACCAGATTTATCACCCTTCTAAGGAACCGAATAACTTAGAGCAGACTTCCAGGGAGCAGAAACGGTACACTGGGTGTAAGAGACTCGGAAAAGGAGCGATAGTTTCGACCTAATTTCGCGAGCACACCTTTTTATCAATATGGCGAGAATACCGCATAGCCCGCTCAACTATTGATATCGGGGTTAACTAAATCTTGTCTGCCTTTACTATCGGCAACTTCCTGCTGTCCACTGTGTTACGAACTCAGGGTATCCAAGGGCAAAGCTAAACTGTAAAGCTTGCTCGCTGATGTGAACACTTGCAGTAAACGTAGGAACGACTTAAGGATCTTCAAAAAACGAGCTTATTTATTCTCAAACGGCCGGCAACGCGACTGCAAGACCTCTGGCATTGCGGATGTCCATGGTCGGGGTGATCACTTACCATCAGGTACAACTCCTGCTCATTTGCTCCCTTTTATATATAAAAAATGTGATTGCCACGAGGTATAAGCTTTTACGACGTTGTATTAACTCAAAATAAGTTTGCAGACAACAAGCTATTAGAAACCAGCCATTTTGTTTTAAGCGCGAAGATTTTAAGACGAGTTGTGCATAAGTAGTAAAATGCTGACAGCTGTTTTTCATAAATCATTATAGCAAACAAGCAGATAATTTTTCTGATAGAAAGAGAAACCATCACTTGTAGACACCAAAAGGTGTTAATAATGCGTTGCATGTTGCGTGGCAAAGTTACATGCATGAGTCTACTTGCTACCTTACCATCCTTATATCATAAGACAGCTAACAAGTAGATTGCTCTCTTGAAAGAAAGACACAACCATTGGTTATAGACATCAAATATGTTAATGATGCGTCGCTATCCTTGTAGCGGGGTCTTAATGCCACATGGATAAGTTTACCGTCTACCTTACCCTCTAAACCGGAACACGACAATGACAAGCATAGATATTATTTTGGCAGGAGTAGGCAGGTTGCGGAACTCTACTACCTAGTAACCACGTATATAGTGACTCGTATAGCCAATTGTCGCTTCTTACGAAATGCCTGGCAGAACGCCAGATGGTCTATTCTTCAAAGGGGATACGGACAAACGGACAAACAATCAAATTTCACCTCTTTAAAATGCAACTAAGCTGTCGGTCCTGGTTGTGGCTTAAAATTTATATTAGGTCAATAAAATGTGGTGGTGGGGATGACCGAACATCTCACCATTTCGACAAACCTAGTAATTTTAGTAAATCGAAAATTGGTTTATACTGCTTGCTTCACAACGGAACTAGTCTGATTATATTACTACTATAGAATGATTTTCAAACTTCAAAATGTATTTTAAAATAAATTTAAAGTAGGAAGAAGATCCGTGAGGCACGCGGAATCAATTACCTGTGTATCGATTGGATAATTTGTCGTGAGCTAATCCTGTACAGGATCAATACGGCCTTAATGATCTGGACAGGTAGCCCCGGTAAGCAGTTGAGCTTAACGAGTACAGCCATATTAGAATCTATTAGCTACATTGACGTAGAGCAAGATTGATAACATTTTAAAGTTTTAGACTGAGGCTAATTTGAGATAATGGAAGTAAATCTTTTATCAACTTTATGACTTAGTAATGACTAAATAGTAACAGAGTATAAATCAGTATTTTTTAAATCATGAGATAGTGAATCTAAGAATGAAGAAGAGAACCTAATGAAGATAAGTGAGCTTAACTGCTGAACTGATTTAAATGAAGTTTGGCAGTTCATCAGTACAGTAACATGTCGTTGACGTAGTTTTTATATAAAAAATTTAATCCCTATTTGAGTTCCGTAAGGGTCCTTTTTTTAAATTAGCTTTTGTATGACACCTGATCTTCTACTATTCATTCACAAATTTCATCAAAATCGGTTTAGCAGTTTAGTTGTGAAACCGTTACAAACAGAAAGGCAGTCAGACTTGATATTACATACGTTTATATGCCCATAACTTTGGAATAATTTCAGCAAATTGGATATTTTTAGATAGATATGATAGATATATTTTATTTGCATGAAAATGGGTTACAGTCAATAGGTGTTACAGCTTTTTCAGAACACCATAATTTACCGGCAATTCCGGTGTGCAAATATATAATATTACAATCTAATTAATTATAATTAATAATTATATTTTATAAATCTAAGTTCACAATTTATCTTTACAATTTACTTACAACTAAACTCATAAAATCAATATAAGAAAAAAAATGTTCCATCACATGTTATTATTAATTTATATCTGATAATCCATCTTTAATTATATTTTTATTTAGAAACATTGTTATAAAATATTAATCTCATTAAATATTGTATAAAAAGAATAAAGGGAACATCAATTTCATATCATATTATTAAGTCACATTTGATTATTTAATGTCATTTTATATATTAAAAAAAGCTTAAAAAATATTAAGTCACAATTAAAATTAAGTCATTGAGTAATAAAAAAAATAATAATAATAAAAAAAAAACTTTAACTTGAACTTTGCTATAGGACAACCTTAGTTACTATTTGAGAAGAATTCATTTAAGTCATAGAAACATTTGTTAACTAACCAAGTCTTTAATCTATTTTAAATTGATTATTGTCTAGTCGTATCTTTTAAAATTTTGTTCGTTGCTTTCAGGAGAAAGTTTTTGTAATTTGAATCGGGTTTTTTAAATCTTATAATATGAAAAGTTAATGAGTGATTTAGTGGGAGAAATTTTCAATATACTGACAAAAACTACTAATAAAAAATGATTTTTTTTTTATTTTATAGTGCTGTAAATGTACGCTACCTGTACAAAGCTGGGGACAGCAGCTAGTGGATACTAAATCACAGAATATCACAAATACACGCAAATTAACAGTACATATAAGCAGGTGACTAAACTCGTAATGTACTGCACTGCGTCGAAACAATGTCGATTGAAGGGCATTCCTTAAGGTCGAAATATGTAATAATCCTTTGAGAAGAGGTTTACGGCGTCGCGCGTCTTGAAGCGAAAGAATTTTCTCACATTTTCTCTAAAACTTAAAGAGATTCTTATATTTTTACTAGTTTTTCCGAGATGCGAGGCGAAAATCACCTTTAAGTTCAGTGTTCATTCTCGGCAATCAGATTTTTGTATTATGCAGTTATTAAAATATAAAATATATTTTACATCAAGTAAAAAGTATTAGCAGATTAAAAAGAAAAGAATGTAGAAAAGAAGATTGACTAGTAAAGTATCCATACTGATATTATTAATGTGAAAGTAACACTGTCTGTCTGTTTATTCTTCACGCCTAAACCACTCAATCGATTTAGATGCAAGGACATAGAATAGTTTTTGTCTCGGAACTCCTACGGGAACAGAAACGACGAGGAAAAAACGTCGGGAATTTTATTTCAGAAGTTTTTCCATCAAACGAAGTCGCGGTATAGTAAGCCTCAATGAAATTAGTGCAATATTATTTAAAAAGTATTGTCACCGCACAATGTACTAACAAGTCTAGTCGCAAAATCGGTAAATCGCTAATTGTAAACAATGAAATTCTATACTGTGTGCGCGGTTGTCCGTTCTAAACATTTTCATTGGAAAATTAGGTCAAAATTTTAATACCCGACTGTATTTATACCCGACTCCGTCGGAATGAGATTAATGTTTTGACGTGAATACGTATTTAAATTTGCTAATGATAACAAAATCGGGAGATACAGTCTGGTGTTATAGCTATAACCATCATCTACAAAATCTAATTATACCACTGAATAATTAAGGAATCAAAGAGTTTGATAAGTTAAAGGCGGACTATGATCCGTGGCGGGGAGTGGAGGGATAAGTGACGCCATTTTGAGATCATTTCGTTACATTACAGAATTTGCTTGTAGTAGGTATATCTTTTTACTCGGAGCAGCTTCGACGGGTTACGGGTGCTAGTCAACGATACTAATACATAGAAATACATATGTAAATACTGTTATATACATAATAAACAATCAGACCCATAAATACAAATATCTATGCTCATCACACAAATCATCGGTTATCCTGCTTGTATCTGACTAGTTTTAGGACCATTAAAAAGATTAAATATATTTTTTTTAATATTCACGGGACAAATTACACTTACTGATCTAACATCAAAGTAAGCTTATTGTTTGCTTGTGTTATGGGTATTAGTCAACGATACTAATACATAGAAATACATATGTAAATACTGTTATATACATAATAAACAATCAGACCCATAAATACAAACATCTATGCTCATCACACAAATATTTTCCCTATCGGGAATCGAACCCGAGTCTCATCGATTCGTAGTTAGGTTTGCTTACCACTCGACCAGCGGAACGGTAATTATAATAATGTATGTCAAATGAATGTGGTGTGTGTTATGTTTATAAAGTTAAGTTAATGTATTTCGAATGCATTATTATATAAAAATACTAGCTTTGGCCCGCGGCTTCGCTCGCGTAAAGTAAGTAAGTTTTATAATGACTGACGTTTCATATCGAACAGGAAAAAAAGTATCCTATGTCCTTCTCCTGGCTCTAAACTACCTCCCTGCCAATTTTCAGCTAAATCGGTTCAGCCGTTCTTGAGTTATAAGTGGAGTAACTAACACGACTTTCTTTTATATATATATATATATATATATATATATATATATATATATATATATATAAATATATATATAAATATATATATAAATATATATATAAATATATATATATATATATATATATATATATATATATATATATATATATATATATATATATATATATATATATATATATATATATATATATATATATATATATATATATATATATATATATATATATATATATAGATAGATAGAAGATTCAGGTTGTCATACTCGCAACGTCAACGGTGCCAAATATCATACTCCTCCGTTCGTGTAATTGTCGTCAAAGGGGGGCACAAGGTTTTTGCTTCACATATTATTTAGATGTTTATGATATTATGTAGGTGATTATATTTAGATGTTTTAGCACTTATCCCGTACTATTTTTTTATGTCGTAAGATAGCAAACAAGCAGATGTGTCTCCTGATGGAAAGAGTCAACCATCGACTATAGAAACCAAAGATGTTATGGTGTATTGCTATCTTTTGGCGAGGTCTAATGCCACATGCATAAGTTTACCGGCTATCTTACCCTCCAAACCGGAACACGACAGTGACAAGCACTGACGTTATTGCGGCAGGAATAGGCAAGGCGGTGGTACCAGACCCGGGCGAGACAATGCAGAACTCTACCACCTAGTAGCCACGATGGTAGTGACTCGCATAGCCAATCGGTCGCCAATCGTCGTTGGTACTAAGGAAAAGTTTAAGAAAGAACAGTTTTGATACAGTGATATTGCTTAAAGCTAATATGAAAGGAGTAATGATTTATACTAGGCTGAGACCTTTTTAATTTTGTAGCGTGTTACATTTATTAATATGGTTTTCGTTAAGAACTGTTAGCATTGCTATAAAAAAGAAATATATAGATATAGTCAATATATTGAAGATCCACTATCATCTTACTCCCTTTTCACTTTTCATATTATGAGATGTAAGTAAACAGGATTTTAAAAAATCTCGTTGTCTTTTTACATATTTTCATTCACGCAACCCTTGCACTGATAATAATAAACACACTAAAAAAATAATTATCCAATTTGATTTATTTACTATTTATTCCAAAGTTATACACGTATAAGCATTTCTGAGATTCATTTTCATTTATATAGATAACAATACTATGTATTTGGTAAATAGTAGTATCTTCACACCCTATCTCCAAAGTGTTAGGTAGAGGTACAACATGTGCACCTACAATTTATCGAAGATACTTTCTACACAATGTGATAGGTGGCAAGCTTATCGCCAACCGCGCACTTATTCTATTCTGGGCAACGTTATTTTTATCAGAAAAGTGAAAAAACACATTTTTTAAATTGTCCAACCCGGGAATTGACCCCGGACCTCATGTGTTCAACACCGACACCAGATCACTAATAATAATAACGACTTTATTGTACACCGTACTCAAATGAAAACTCTACAATACATTGATAGGCTAACACGAAATATACTTACAAAATGGCGGCCTTATCGCTTATGAGCGATTTCCTCCAGACAACCAGCAACGCTAAGGAAATTTTGCAACTTAATAACTCGGGTGCACAACTGTTGTTTAAATTGAAAGTTAATATTTAGAAGAAAACCACAGAGGTGACGAAATTGCGATTGGTAAAACTCTATAAAACCGTCATATATATCTACAGCAATATATTTTAGTATATGTTATATCATCTACTCAAAAATAACTACCCGTACCTTCGTAAGACCTATTTATATTCTTACAAAGTATATATTCTTTCCTTCAACATATGATAAGTTTTTACGAGACGCTCAATGCGGAATAAACTACACAACTACTTTTGAAATTGACTGTACGTTCGTAGCTCAACAAAGAAGCAACAAAACATTTCTGAAAAATTTGCCTCAGCGAACGTGCTTGAAGCTATATAAAAAGCGATACGATATAACAAAAGTCATGAAGTTCTCTTTGAGTTCTTTTTATTTGTTCGGAAATAGGGAAAAAGTGTTCCTAAAGCCGTTCTCTTCGTGTTCGCATCTATTCAAGATATAGACTCCCATACTTGGTGCAAACGAGCGTTTGATAGGGGCGGTGCGGTTTAGGGAAGCTGGATGTGACAGAAAAATACGTTTACATAAAATTGACAATAGAATAGAATAGACATATAGAATGAAAGAAAGAAATGCTGTTTCTTTTATTTTGCAGCTAGGCCTTTTTAATTTAGCGTAGGATACAAAATAATTTGACGATCCTTTTGATTTTCAACCAAATTTCCTAAAGGCATTATGAATTTGACTATATGTTTTTGTTTATTACCTAATTAATTTATGAACCGACTAGCTGTAGCGTGTCACCTATTTTAAATATTTTTTGGAGAATCCCACGGGATCATCTATTTTTTCCGGGATAAAAAGTCGCCGTACTATTCCAGGTCATCATCTACCTGTGTGACAAATATCATTCAAGTCTGCTCAGTAGTTTTTGCGTGGTTGAGTAATAAACATCCAGTCATCCAAACATCTAAACTTTCGCAGATTTAGAAAATTCTTTTTTTGTTTGAAAGGGGATTATCTGCTTGTATTCCCATTTTTATTTGATAAAGATTTGTTTTTTTTTATATCGATAGGGCAGCGCTTGACCTCGATCTCGCCTGATGTTAAGCTAAGATGCGGCTTAAGATGAAATGCGCTTCCCTAGAAGGTACCTGTTCACTCTTCTCTTGAAGATCCCCAGGTTGTACTCGTTGTATGGTTGTTGATTGCTCCGGAGATATTGGAAATGAGAAGTCGGTTGCTGCAGTTTATTGCGTTAAAAATTATGAGGTATAGAGATAATCGTCAAATACAAGCTGGACTAACATACGTAGGATTTCGTACCACCGAGCATGGTATGTTGAGTAAAGCAACTTATCCTTGTCCCCTTGTCTTAATTTTTTACTTTTTTATTACGTGTTGCGATAGCTGCCACAGTATCTCACATTTAGTGAACATTTTGGATATCTACCTTTTTCCGTTCAAGCGATGACAGTCTATGTCTGTCCATCAGGACAGGCAGACAGTGGCCTTCTTCAATCAGGGGATACTAGTACTTTCTTTCTTCTTGCGAACGAAGAAAAGTGCCAGTATTGGACAAGTTCATTCATGTAACTGATTACACCCATATAAAAATAGCGTTTCTGTAAAATTGTTAAGAGAAATTGTCATAAGTAAACGATTATTGAAAGATTTCTTTCTTTCAATTTCTTACATTTTAAAATCACTTTTCAGATTTAAATTTAATGCGTAACAGAGTGATTATTTTTAAAGACTAATGTTAAATCAATTAATATACTTATTTTTTTAAGTAAACGTTAATTTTATTTTGACAAATATATTATGAAGTTTAGAAATAATAATAATAATCTTTATTGTAACAATTAATTTTAAACGTTGCAATGTGCTGCCTATGATTTCACTTAGCGTGAGCTGTGTTTCAAATGATAGTTACTTCCATTTGTTTATACATATCACATTAATAGTTAGAATCATGAGAAAAGTACAAAAAGATAATACTATAATATTGTAAAGTACGATTATAATACATATACAGGATGTGGCGTAAAGAATGGCTAATCCTTCACCCACAACTCTCAAATAAAGTTAAAGTTTAGAAATACATACTATAAAAATATGTTCTCGTATTTCCAATATTTCTATATTCTTGATTTCACATACAAGGCGTAACGGAGTAAGAATTGGTCAAGGTCTCAGATTATGGTCCATGAGATAAAACAGTTATCTCGTATACCCATTACGGCATCATCCGTCCATTAATCTCTTTTGGCTTATTTCTCACATTATTTACTATTTGCTTGTTTTGATATAATAGCGCCTCCCTTATTTATAATATACATTCCATTATTTTTTTATTTATCGTAAGATAACATACAAAATTATAGTTCTCCTGATGGAAAGAGACAACCATTGCCTATAGATACCAAAGATGTTATTGGTGCGTTGTTATCCTTGTGGCGCGGTCTTAGTGCCACATGCATACCTACGTTTACCGGCTACCTTACCCTCCAAATCGGAAATCGACAGTTACCAGCACTGACACTATTGCGACAAGGATAGGTAAAGCGGTCTACCACCTAGCCACTTAGCTAGTGACTCGCATAGCCAATCGTTCGGCTCTCACGAATACCCTGGCAGAATGGCAAATGGTCTAATATTCATAGAAGCCCGGAACAACAGGGGACAAAGGCAAGTGAACCTGTACATACATTTAAAAGATTGGTATAACTATCACTTACAGACGCCAGAGCTACTTACAGTTAACACAATAGCGTGTTGCAATCCGTATTACTTCGACTATGGGCTATGACTTCGAGGATGGAACTCGGGACCTCACGATCAGAGCCAAATAAGCTAGCAACTAGACCATATATATGTAGTAATATACGTAGTATTCATGAATAAAAAGTAAAGATAGTAGATGGATACAAAAAATAGGATATTTACCGAAACGCAAATTGACAAACCAAAAATTCAACAACCAACAATTTTTCAAATTAAAAATCAAATAAATATAACGAAACAGACTAAAGATAACATACCATAATATAATAAGTCAGTGGTATTATACCATGATATAATTAGCCATATATGGTAATTACTAATTGCAGTTTCCGAAACCAGCGTGATTGTACGAAGAAAGTTATGTATGTGGAGATAGCAAGGCAAATTCCTATGGTCTTATTTGTGATTAAAATCACTTATTTTTTTAAATTAAAATTATAATGAAATTCTAGTACACAATTGATTTTGTCAAACACTCACTATTTTACAAATAACTAGTAATTATAATAATTTTATTTATGAAATAGTACAAGTGTTTGACAAAATCAATATGATGCAGTTTCACCAAGTGCCGACGATGGAAAGTATAAATTATATCTAGGACACAAATTACCAATTATGATGTAGCATTATTTTTACATAACAAAGATCGTAGTCTCAGAAACATTTTTATTTTTGCTTAATAACAAGCTGAATTTTGTAAACAGCTTTTTTGATTAGGGGGCATCTTTTCTATCTTGGAAAAATCTCGAGTCGGGTATCTAACACAGTTGTATAAATATAGGACGATCAGACAAATAAAGACACTTCATATTTTCTACTGTAAACAAGAACCCTGCGTTTCATTTAATCACAAAGTACACCCGTGCCAGCTGCCGTTGAACCTTCGCCGAGCCTCCAGCCACTCCGCAGCGCCTGCAAACTGGTGAGACCTTCTGAAAACTGCTTACAGGAGTCTATTGCTAGCGACCGTGCCGTCCTGCCGTTATGAGCGCCTAGTGGTACCGACGGCACCACCTCCGCTACGATCACCTTTGGCCGAAATTCGACCACAGACTAAACAATAAAATCTCTAAGTTCGACAACTGACTAAGCCGTAAAGAAAATGTTAGGCATGTGTGTATAATGTCATGTATGTCACTAAAATGTAGTGTGGGTAATGTTTATTTTTATTAATTTAATGTACTTCCAATGCATTTTATTTAAAAACATTAGGTTTCGGCAGTCCTTCGCAATGTAAACTTTAACTGTACCAAATTTGATTCTCTGCCGTTCACGCAATAGTCTTAAAAAGGGGTCCAAAGATTTTCCTTCACGGATTAATATAAAGATAATAATTACCAAGCTGTTGTAAAAAAATTTGTTGTTATTAATCAATTTAAAAAAACTCATCTTTATCGTGTAATCTTTATAGTGGACTAGCGACCTGCTCCAGGTTTCACCCGCGTAGCTTTTGTTTCCGTGGGAATATCGGAAAGGTTTATATACTAAAACTTTCCTCAAGAATCAATCTATATACTAAAAAAAACCGCATCAAAATCCATTGCGTAGTCTCGTCAATATGAAGCTGTTTACAAAAATTCAGTTTATTAATCAAAAATAAAAATGTTTTTTGGACTGCGGTCTATAATGTTTTTTAATGTTAAGTAGCACATTCAAGATCAAAATAGCGCAATCTCAGACTAATATTTCCACCAGATATAAAACCCACCGTTCACTTAAACGCTTGAGAGACGCCTTTAGAAATCCAGAGGACACACATATATAGCCCTGTTAGAGAGAATTGTATGCGAAATCTCCCGTGAAATTGACGCCGCGACTCTGTTCTTTCCTCATTTTGTCGAGGAGCTACTTACATTGCAAATTGTATTTTTTAGCTCCATGCAATTTAAACTCAATGTAATTATCGAAGGTGAGTGTTGAAGATTCATCTTCCAATTATTAAAAGCGGTCAACAAGTACAACTGTGAACATATGTACATAAAATAGGTCACTAAGAATAAATCAGATATTTTGCAGTTTTTGATTAATATAATGATATGGAGACAACAAAAACTAAAATATTCGTCACAACATTTTCAAGGTATAAATTCGACAAAAATAGACATTAGGTCACATGACAGTAAACGCAAATCTAGAAGTGTTACGTCACATCGTGATAAAACTTCATTTTGTTTACATTTTCATAGAAACCACAGAGTATATACGATATTAATACGGCGTGATGTCATTTGGACGTACTGAAAATCGAGAACGTTTTCGCGGTAAATTAGAATTTCAATTTTATAATACGATTAATTTTTATAAACACGTTATTTGACAAAAATAAATAAGTCACCGACCACACAGCCTATAGACGGCTAATGTTTGATTTTCCGTATTGAATGCATTCTGGCAACTAGCTGAGGTAAGACGAAGTGGGGTTGCAACGCCGTAATTGGCTAACTCAAGGCCACAGTGAAAGATAGTAATGTACAGAGATCTGATTGGTCGACACTGATTACTCAATCACTACTCATTGGCGCGTGGACATTTACATCGGAACTATAAGTCAGATGTGTTGACACAAGTCATTCGTCTATTATTAGGTGTCTTTGGGTTGTGTGGTCGGTGAAATAAGTTTATGGTTAATTTACCTAATAAGATAAATTATTAAACAGTTTTTCAAATTAAGCCAATTAGTCTATTACTGTATTCTCGCTAAATATATTACGTAGTTTGTAGGTAATATCCAGATGCAAAATATAGACTACATAATAAAAAGAAATACAACCAAATAATGACACAACAGCTAGCCAGCAACTAGCCCAGGTACACACATTTATTTTGTACGAACCGAATCTAAAAATGTTCGTTTCAATTGTGAAATAGGAAGCAAACGAGGAACAGGATCACCTATTGGTAAATGAACCCAATAGATAATATGGAGAGTTGTAACACCGGGATTCTTGCAGGAGCATTGTCGGCCATTGAAGACTTCTAGATCTTTTTCAGAAGGCTCCCAAGTTGTTCAACAGTTCAATAATACATATTTTGTGAATCGGTTTTGATAAGTTATAATTGTGTGAAGAACAGAATGCCTTGAGAATCACACTGCAGATAAAGATAGTAGGTTTAAAGTTTAAAACCATGTACAAAATTTTAAGCCGCTATTTCCACTTTTTGGGCTTTTTATAGATAAATAACTTTCATTTCTGTTAGATGGCACAATTGTAACTATTAGGTGTTACAATCGTGCAACGAAAAGGCGTAGGCTACTCGTCATCGATGTGTTTCGACTCGAATAATATAATCGTATGGAATTTGGAATTTGTTCCGTGTTCCCGCGCTGATTCCGGGCTTCCTCAAGTTGGTTCCGGGCTCCTTTGAAGAATAAACCAACTGCCGTTCTGCCAAGCAGGTCGTAAAAGGTGACCGATTGGCTATGCAAGTCACTATCATCAGTGCTTGTACCTGTCGTGTTCCGGTTTAGAGGGTAAGGTAGCCGGTAAACTTATGAATATGGCACTAGACCTCACCACAAGATAGCAACGCACCATTAATATCTTTGGTGTCTATAGGCAATGGTTAACTCTTTCCATCAGAAGACCCGTTTGCTTATTTGCTATCTTATGATATAAAAAAAACATGAAATTCTATGTGAAACTTGGAATTATATAACTACCATATATTTTTTACCACATTTAACTCTATGAGCATATAACTCATATCACTACCATGCATATAATATAGCATTATCAATATTTTGACCGCCCCATTGGTCGACTGGTAAGCGACCCTGATTACGCAATTGACGGGAGACAAGCATTTGTGTGATGAGCATAAATGTTTGCATTTCCGGGTTTGGGTTTTTATTAAATATATTTCTGTATTTATATAATATATATTTCTATGTGTTAGTATCGTTGAATAACACCCATAATACAAGCAAATAATTTGCTTACTTTGGGGTTAGATCAGTAAGTGTAATTTGTCCCGTAAATATTTATTTATATTTATTTATAACTAGCTGACCCAGCAAACGTAGTTCTGCCTTTTTAACTACTCTTTTTTTCTATATTTTCTCACCTTTTAAACCTTCCCTGGACTTCAATAATTAATTCAAAACCAAAATTAGCCAAATCGGTTTAGCCATTCTTGAGTTTTAGTGAGACTAACGAACGGCAATTGATTTTTATATATAGATAGATATATCAACTTACATTGTATATCAAATGACAATGTATCAACTTACATTGATATGGGTGAAGGTTTTCCCTAACCATCAGAACAACTGTCACCGATGCCCCGTGTTGGTCCGGGCCCTCTTTGAAGAATCAGCCATCTGCCATTTTTACAGGCAGTTCGTAAAATGCGAACGAATAAGTCACTATCATTAAGGCTCCTAGCTTTATAATCTACCACGATTTCTGTATATTCTCGCCCAGATCTGGTAACACCGCTTTACTTATTACTGCCGCAATAGGGTCAGTATTATTTTACTTTTTACTTTTTCATCGTGGCTACTAGGTGGTAGAGTTCTGCATTGTCTCCCCTCGGGTCTGGTACCACCGCCTTACCTATTCCTGCAGCAATAGCGTCAGTGCTTGTCGCTGTCGTGTTCCGGTTTAGAGGGTAAGGTAGCCGGTAAACTTATGCATGTGGCATTGGACCTCGCCACAAGATAGCAACGCACCATTAACATCTTTGGTGTTTATAGGCGATGGTTGACTCTTTTCATCAGGAAACCCATCTGCTTGTTTGCTATCTTATGATATAAAAAAAAGACGTGTGGCACTCGGAGACTGCCGCGGTAAAGCTATTGCATAGCATTTTTTATCAACTTATGCAATTACAATTATATATTTATTTTATTTATGCAGTACTTTTTTTCTTTGTTTATTCATATTTAAAACACTTTGTACACAAATTATACGAGTACAGATATTCACTGTTGCACGTAGATGATAAATACCTATACACCTATATACTTTCTCACAAATAGCTGATTACGGTAGTTTTCCAATACAACCAATGCCACCTAAAGGCGGGTTGCTGAACTAAAGAGACAAGCGTGATATTTCAAAAAGTCATTAAAAATTCTGGTATTTATCGATAGATGGAAAAACTAAAAAGTATCACCGCTGTGCCGGTCGCAGTGGGGGGTGCTAGGTTTTTTTCGTTACGGAATTCCGTATTCGGTCTCCACGCTCAAGGCCCCGTGATAGAAGCTATGCAATAGCTTAAAAAACTGTCACCGTTGTATTTCGGTTTGGAGGAAAAGGGTTTTTTTAATATTTTTATGTACATGCCAGATTAAAATCATAACCAAAACCTATGAAAATTTGACTAATTAAAATTAACGCACCATTAACATATTTTCTATAAGCGTTGGTTGTATTTTTCTATCAGGTTGTCCTTGCTTGTTTGCTATCTTATAATAAATAAAACCAGATGCAAAATATAGACTACCTAATAAAAAGAAATTCAACCAAATAATGGCAAATAACTACAAACAAATAACTAAAAAGCCCACCGTGACCCACGTACACACAATCATTTTGTACGAACCGAACCGAAACGTTCGTTTCAATTGCGGCTGTTAAACCATTGCCAATTCGGGACCGCGAGAATTGCCTAAGACAAAGAAGTATGAGCAAATTGGTATATTTTTATTCAGCAAACGTGTGACAATGCTATATCGTGTTTGAGTATTACGTTTTATAGATCATTGACAAATGTGTCTGGAGAAAAGTCTAAGTCACAAGCGTTACTTGGCAGAAGGAATAAAATAAATTTAATTTGGTTCTGTTCAAGATATGTATAGTGTACATGGGGCACACTAAAAGTTTTGCACTTCTAGCTAATCGGAACTATTTGAATTTCGAATGTTATATTTTTAAAAAGTTGCAACCTTCTTAGTAATAAAAAACAATTGGCGGGAAATGATTTGTCAATTGTTTTTTTATCACACATCAAAGTTTTACGTACGCAACGAAAATGGAATTAAGTCGAAAAGATTTTAGAGCGATGATTTTTATGATTTTAAAAGTTCTCTTTCTCCGCAAGACTGTGCCGCTCGTCTTCAAAATGCTTTTGGGAGAGAAGCACCGTGTATGAGCACCGTGAGGTGATGGTTTGCTGAATTTGAGAGAGGTCGAGTTTCTTTACATGACGAATTTCGTGAAGGGCGGCCTTCAACTGCCGTCAACGAAAATAATGTGGCTACTGTTAAGCGGTTAACTGAAGAAAACCCCCGGATTACCTATACAATTCGAGGACTATTGGGGATTGTTAAGAGCCAAATTCAGAAAATTTTACATGAAGAATTGGAAGTTCGGAAACTTTATTGTCGTTGGATCCCTCATGAACTGACAGCGGAGCAGAAGCGGGCTCGCGTGGAATGGTCCTCACAGATGCTACTGAAGTACGACCACGGACATTCTAATCCTGTTTATTACATTGTCACAGGAGACAAAACGTGGATTTATCGTGGATAACCTGAAAAAACCAGCAATCTTGTGAATGGATGTTTGAAAATGAGAACAGGCCAACAAAAAAGAGACAGGCGAGAAACGTTGGTAAAAAAATGATCGCGTTTTTTCTCAGCTACGGGTCCCATCTGTACAATTCCACTTGAAGATCAAAAGAGTGTTGATGCCGAGTGGTATTCTATCATTTGTTTACCCAGAGTGTTAGAAAAAGTTCGCGAAAGACGACCCAAAAGCCACATTCTCCTACACCATGATAACACTTCTTCACACACGGCCAACAAAACAAAGTCATTTTTAGCTTCCGAAAAAGCACATCTCGTCACTCATCCTGCACATAGCTCCGACCTAGCACCCTGTGATTTCTATATTTTTCTCAAAATCAAAGATTTGATGAGAGGTTTTACTTTTACCAACTCCGAAGAGGAAGTGATAGCGTTCAATCAGCACGTAGAAAACATGCCTTGAGATCTGTGGTCCTCCTGTTTTAAAAAATGGTTCGACCGCATGAAAAAACGTTTAAAATGTAAAAGAAATTATTTTAAAAAGCAATAAACATAATATTTTGGTTATAACATGTTGTTTCTTTAAGTTACGCAAAATTTAAAGTGTTACCTACGTATACATAATTATGTATATCCGCGGATTGATGCAAATTCAAAAATTTTCTTTTTTATATTTTTCAATTCCGGTAAAACTAGACTAGATCAAGAATTTTCAGAAACATTTGACATATTAATATTTATGTCCAGATCACTACATCCATGTTTGCTGATATTCTACTTATTTTCTGAATAATTTTGCTTCAAAACATGTTTTTAAGGAATTTTTTTTACTGGGAACCAAAAAATAAAAACCCTAGCTTTATTAATGTAATTAAACTGATCAGTACAAATGCATTAATCAAATCTAATTAAATTGCTTGATCTGAGCCAAGTACTGAGACTAGTAATTGCTTCTACGATACTTGTAAATTTTGAAAAAACAAATGTATTTATTATATTGAAACTACTCGAATACTTCAATTATTCTTAAAATGTAAATGTGCCCGATGTTTTAAAATTCTTCTTACTTCACACATTTTGTGCTATAATTCATTTGAATTATCAAAGATATACTAAACTTGTAAATATTCCATACATGTTTACTATACAATACATGGTATTTGGATTAATTCTTTAATATTTAAATGTAAATGTAAGATCGAAATCACAGCAAATATCTATGAAAATTCGACAAATTGAAATTAAATCTTTACTCCAAGTAAGCATAATATTTTTTTCAATCCTGCCAATACCGTACATAAAGGTCCACTTTTTATTATCACTAGCAATCGCCTGTGGCCAAAACTCGACTATAGACTAATTAACAATAGCACTTGTTTTAAGTTCCACAACTGACTTTAGCCCTAAAGAAAATATTGTAGTATACACGTGTGTATATTATCATATATGTCACACGAATTTAGTGTGTAAAATTTGTTTTAAGTAATTCAACGTATTTTTTTTTAAATTTTATTTAAGAACATTGGGTTTCTGCAATCCTCAGCAATATAAACTTCAATTATGGCAAATTTCATAGTTCCACCATTTGCGCAATCATCTTAATAAGAGGTTCAAAGTTTTTTCTTCACGTATTGAAATACCAACAGTAATGGACAGTAATGTCAAAAAAATTGTCTAGATAAAATAAAATCCTTACACTTACTAAGAAAGAAAAGGAGACATCAAGATATTTGATATCAAGCCCGTCAATACCGTACATAAAGGTCCATTTTTTCTTATCATCGCGGGAATCTTATGACTGGTACCGAACGCAGACAAATCGTCTAACGGTAGCAGTCTGAACGCGGGCAAATTACTACGATCAATTTCGGTACGGAACCCAAGGGATTTGCAACTGTACGATGCAATCTTCGACTTGTCATTGTCACAGAAGCGATGGACACCGGAATAGAGTTCGAACTGCGTGCGGTTTGTTCGTGATTGATAGTTATGAATTGTTTATCTCACGAATTATATTGTCGGTCTAGCATGAATTGAATACACTGCACTGCGAAACTGATTGTCTGATACGCTATATTCTTGAACTACAGGTGTAAAGAAAACCCTGTCGGATAATTGTAGGTGTTATTTGGTACCGTGATACGGTAAAATATGTGTAGTTAATTATTTTATGGATATTAATTAATTCGTTTTTCCAATAAAAAAAGTAATCTTAAATGGTATTTTCATACATTAAGTATGACAACACCCACAAATAAGTAAATTCTATTATCAAAGAATGTCGCGCAAGTCAGATGCTACCGAAGGACACGCGGCGCGTGTGCGTCGCGTTTATAGCAGCTTTGTAAAAAGCCAAAAAACGAACACGGTTGAAACTTGCTTTTTCATATCATTAAAGAGCAAACAAGCAGACGGGTTTTCTGATGAAAAGAGAAACTATCGCCAATAGACACTAAAATGGTGTATTGCTATCCATGTGGTAAGATAACAAAGCCACTTGCATGCTCTACCGGCTACCTTCCTCCAAATTGAAACGCGGCAATGACGAGCGATAATGCTTCTCATTGCTTGTCATCATATTGCGACAGGAATAGTTATGGCGCTGGTATCAAATACCCAAACGAAACGTTGGGGAACTTTATCACTTTTTATATTTAATAGATTCAAGCGTTACTTTGCGGAAATTCATATTTTAAAAGAAGATATTATGGTACTTAATTTGCAAAATTTCCGCGCAACTTTATATGGAATTGCTGTGATGCAACTGAAATAAAAGGTAGTGGGGTAAATGTGGAAAACTTAACCAAGAGGTGAAAATTTGAGAAGACCACAGCGGTACAATAGTCCACCCACTTCCACTACACTTTCTCACACGTCAGAAGCAAAGGCAGTAACACACAAATTATGTACTCAACGCACGTTTCACTGCGCAACCGAAGCATCTTTAGGAGAGTTGAATAGCATTTGACTTTATGAAGGACGAAGCATTAACTCTATCGCCTCTCTCACTCACGCTCAATCACGATTGACACGTATAGCCAATAAGTTACCTCTTATGACCTGTCCAGCAAAACGGCGGGTGGTCTATTCTTCAAAGGGGATCCAGACCAACATAGAGTATAACTCTCATGTACCGATGGTACCAAAGCCGAAAGTTTTCGGACTTTTTTTCATTTTTCTAAAAAAATAACATCTTTCTCAAATCTTTTCTACAAATGTATCCTATTTGTTGAAAATTTGGTCTCGTTTCAAATCAAGGGGCTTAATGTCGCTGGATAATCATAAAAGTATTGTAACTATTTTATGAGTGTGTTTTTGTTTTTTATCTTTACAAAACATTTGAACAACCTTTACGTTAAAATCCACCCATACGTAAAAATTTACGTTTCGTATTTTACACACGTAAATTGTATTACTTGAGCACAGCTTGCAGTCACCAGTCGTGCTGGCCTTGCTGAATATAATTCCTGATATAATACCGCAATTGCAGACGGATCACCAATAGTCTTCCATAAATATCTTCAACGCTCCGAATGCATCTCGATGCAACAATAAGTTGTGAGCCACATGTAGTTGGCGCGATCGCGATGCGAATAAAAATTTCAAACGTATCCTAATAAATTTCTAAATCGACATAAAGTCGTTTTGTATTCAGGCTGGCGTTGGGGATTTCGTACACAATAAGATCATGTTACAAAAGACGTAGCTTTGCATATCTACGGAGATCGGTACTCGACGACAGTGTTTGTTGTGGACGGTTTTTGCCTGGCACTGCATTTTTTTCTTTGTTTTAGGATCGATTACACTTGCAGCGTTTATAATCAAATAATTAAAGCAAAATGACCATATTTATCTACGCTCCTAAGAAGTTATAATCTTTAATGTTATATAACAATATCTAGATTTTATTGCAATTGATATAAAACTTAATATATATTGTACACTATACATACGATATTGGAATATAAACTTTAAATATCATTTCAATTTTCACTAAAGAGTTTGCAATGTAATATTTTCAAACCTGTTTTTTCGTTCGGATGAATTATTGTGACAAGTTCAATTGTACATGTCGTTTTTGCTACAATGTTTTTGGAGATTAGTTATATGTTTTTTTATAGTAGATTGTGTTTTTCCTTTTCGTTATAATTATATTATCTGATATTTAGTAGCACTCGCAATAATCTGTGGAGTTTTTAAGAATGTTATTTTTATAAATTTTTGTGTTCAAAATATGAAATAAATACTTATCGGTCAGCTTTATGCTGCAAATATCGTTGCAGGTGCCCGTCGAAAAAAATTATGTTCATAATTTTTGCTCAATCTTTAAAATTACTTATATTTGAAACAATAATTTTAATTTCCATAGCTCCTAAAAGACAAAGACTAAATAGTTTTTATCTACTGCTGTAATTACTTGGAGGTAGAATTTTGTGACGACTTCTCCAGATATGATAAAACTACACCATTTCTTCTTATTGTAAAAAAATTCATTCGTCATAATGTGAAAGTGACAAAGGGTAGATAATTTTTAACTAAATACTGATTGAAATGAATATTTTTGTGTCGGATGGGGTTGCAGTTGGGTTTTACGAATTTTAATCAATACTCATCAATCAATGCTTTTTTATCAGTCAACGTTTTATTTTAAATATTTTAATTTAATGGGTATAAAACACAATTAAACTTTGGTACAGACAACTGCTTGACCTGTCAGTAGAAGATTGATGAGGTAGGCCTCAAGTGCTTGAAGAATATAGCGTCAGTTAACATTATCAAATTAATTTACGGTACAATAAGGTCATATTAGAATTCAATTCAAAAAATTCAATGGACACTTTTTCAAAGCGTGTAAATTTAAAAACAGATAAAACTGATCAAATTTGTACTCTTTTTCTTTTTTCTAAATTTAGCAAAGAATTTTTTTTCCGTCATAAAGTTATTTATGACCTTTATGTCTTTTGTTTATGACCAACCAAACAAGTTAGAAATATGTCGGATAGATAATGTAGCAAATTGGAAAATATTTATAACTATACCACCACTACCATATACCAAGCAAAAACGAGGAAGTACAGTTCAAAATAAATATAAATGTTTAACTTTATAAACGCTTTTTTCAATCTGTCACTTTTTAACGTAACGTAACCTTGGAATATAAAATGTATTCTATTTTTACTGAATCACTAGCTGCACCGTGCGGCGTGCAGCCCGCTGCATTAAAAAAGTTTTTGGTGAATTTCGCGGGAACAACACATTTCCCGGGATAAAAGGTATCTATGTGCTATTCCAGATCATCATCTACTTGTGTGTCAAAATTCATATAAATCTGTTTAGCAGCCAAAATCATCAAGCCAAAATGATTTCGTAACAAATATTCATCCCTCCATCCATCCATCTATACATCCAAACTTTCGCATTTATAATATTAATTTAGATTTGCTTGATTCATTGAATATATGAAAAAATATAGCAATGCATAAATCACACTAATTGATCAAATCCAAAAAGTAAACAAGTTATTTACTTGTGGTATAAGTGTTAATTAACATAGATATTATTACTAGCATAATATGATACCTTGGTCCAAGCTCTCTTTGAAGAAAAAGAATACGTCATCTGCGGATAAACCTAACCTGTAACCAATAAACTTATGCCTGTAGCATTAATACCCCACCTTAAGAATAGCAACGCACCATAAACATATTTTGTTTATATATGTTTATATTTTGTATATATGCGATGGTTGTCTCTTCCCATCAGAAGATCCATCTATTTATTTGCTATTTTATGATAGAAAAAATGTTTATATTATAATATATTAATCGAATTTTGACCTCTAGAGAATCACTGGTATACAGACATACAGTCATATATAAATATTGAAATACATTTGATAAATGCCCAGACCCAGTAATACAAACATCTGAATAATAAAGAACAATATGTATCCGACTGAAAATCCAGTGATGCTTTTCTTTTTTTGTCGTTACTCAGTCTTTATCTATCGATTTTTGCTATGATGCATTGATTAGAAACTAGTAGATTTTTCCTGTTTGGTATTTTTTTTTGTTTTATATATTATTCGCTGGTAATTTTATTGTTTACTAGCTGACCCGGCAAACGTTGTTCTACCTTTTTAATTACTCTTATTTTTTTCTATATTTTCTCACCATTTAAACCTTCCCTGGACTTCAAACAATTAATTCAAAACCAAAATTAACCAAATCGGTTCAGCCGTTCTCGAGTTTTAGCGAGACTAACGAACAGCAACTGATTTTTATATATATTGATACCTATAGCAACATACCTGAGATAAATTATGATGAATGATTATTTGCTTTAAATAATATTTCTTCTTGTTGCTAAAAATATCTCTTAAATAGATTAGCACATATATGTATTATATCTAGTTCATTAATTGTTTGATTATAATTTTTGTACATAAATAGTCAAATAAATAAATAAATAAATGTTTTACACTATCGGAATCGACCAGGAGCCCCTCCGATTACTTAGTCAGGATAGCTAACCATTTGAAAAACGGAGCGGTCGAAATAAATCATACGAGGTGAATATTATTAAATTATACGCTACATGTGGCACTGTACCCATAAAATATACCTAGTAAACGCCCTCAGCACGACACTGTACGCGAAAGTTGTGTCATAAAAGCTCTTTTGCCTCTCTCCACCTTTCCTTTGGCATTTTGAAGTCGCTATATTTTTCGTTTTACAATTTTTATGCCACGCTACCTATTTTATAATTTAGGAACATTCAATATTTTTATGAAATGAAAGAAAGCGTTTTTTCTCGAAACCTACGAAATTATGTTTTTTTTAAAATCTTATTTTATAAGACATAAGCAAACAAGTAGATGGTTTTCATGATGGAAAAAATAACCATAGCCTATAGAAACCTAAGACATGAATGGTGTATTGCTATTTTGTGTTAATAGTTTGTTACAAACACTTGTACTGTTTTACTTAGATTTTATTAATAGCTACCAACCGGTTTCGCGTTTTAACGCATCATCATATTCATATTCAGTGTTCAAAGTACATTGCTATCCATGTGGCTAGGTTGGAATATCACATGCATGAGTTTAGATACCCAGCTAGAACACGACAACTAAAAGCACAAACTATATTGAGGCAGATATAGGTGAGGCGGCAGTATCAGGTAGTTTCACATCTGGTCGAGAAGTTTCTGAACTCTCCCACCTAGGTAGTAGTTGTTCTATTATATATTCTGTGGTAGTAGTCACAATACTAGTGACACACTTTAGCCTTCTCTCGCTTATTACCAGATGCTATGCAGTAAGAGAGTTGATGTATTCTTAAAAACGGGCCCGTATCAACATGGAGAAAGTATTTTTTATAATCACAATATCTTAAATTCGCTTTCATCCAACTATTTAAATACTTTTTCATGAATTTTAGCATAGTATACATTCAAGTCATTGAAACATATTTGAATACTTTTTAATGAAATTAACCATAGTAGTCATTCAAGTCATTTAAAAATATTTCAATGATTTAAATGATTACTAAGGTTAAATTCATTAAATTATAATTTTCCGTAGTAATAATTCATGTCATTTAAAAATATTTGAATAGTTTTAAAAATATTAAAATACTTTTTAATGAATTTAACCATAGTACTCACTCAAGTAATTTAAACATATTTAAATACTTTGCAGTGAATTTAATCCTAGTAGTCATTCAAGTTACTTAAAAATATTTAAATGCTTTTTAATGAAATTAACCATAGTAGTTATTTAACTCATTCAAACATACATATTTAAATACTTTTTAATGAATTTCACCATAATAGAAATCATCTAAAAATATTTAAATAGTTTGATACAAAAGAACCTTAATGTTAAGTTTCATAGTAATCTTATTTATTTATTTAGCTTTTTATGTAAAAAAGTAATCTGAATTCATACAAATCTAAATTTAAAGATAGTAATGAAGTGTCTTCATTTTCGTATTCCCGAAGCAGAGGTACAACCAGTGCACCCACGATTATCCAAAAATACTTAATCCCATATAATGGTCAGCCTATCACCAACCGGACACTTATCCACTTATCATAACACTTTAACACTTAACTTTAACTTTAACGCTTATCCAGGGCAATGTTGTTTTTATTATAAAAATAAAAAAACACATTTTTTTTGTTTCCCGACCCGGGAATTGATCCCGAGACCTCATGTACACCGACACTAGACGATTAGACAGAAGCAATGTGAATTTAAATGAAGTTATAATAAAATTATTACTTCATTCAAATGAGCGTGAAAGTAGAATCAACCGGGTCGAAATGAGATTATTACGAAAAATATGTGGTGTAACACTAGGGGACCGGGTTCTTAACGTGGAAGTGAGCGACAGGTTAGGCTTGAAAGAAAGTGTCGGTGTAAAGATGAGAAAGGGCATGCTCCGTTGGTTCGGACATGTAGAAATAATGGTAGATGAAAGATTAACAAAACAGATATACATGCATAATGCGAATGTGGAAGGATGTAGGTACCGAGAGGACCAAGATTGATATATCATGATTACATAGATTGATTGAGTACTGACTGAATAGTGTCATAATGGTGTCGTCTTCGCAGTTGGCGTATTTATGTGAAGAAAGTAATGAATGTGGAGGAAGCGAGATAAGTCTGCAAGGATTGTGATGTATGGCACTCGGTTCTATCTGCTTACCCCGTAAGGGAACTGGCGTGAAGATATGTATGAATGTAATAATAAAATTAAATAATAAATTATTAATCAAAATATATTTATACAGGTTTAAAAGTTTTTAAATGATTGTACGAGTTTCATCGTTAGGATTTGCAACTGAAACTCCTGATTCATTTTTTTTAATTAATAAAAAAGAGCTAAACCAGAACTAGACTTTTGTTAATTACAATTAATTGAAATAAAACGTTATTCATTACATTTAAAAAAAAAAATGATCTAGGAACATTTCAAACTAGCTTAACCACACAGTTTCGCTTGCGCGTACAATAATATGTCAATAGGTTTTTTCAATTTCAACCTCTATTTCAGCGGCTTAGCGATTGATTTTTCAAAAAAATACTTATGTTGGGCCACACATTTCCAACTACCACCATGTCAAATTTCATCGAGACCAGTACAGTGGTTTAGCTGTGAATGAGTATCAGGCAAACAATCGCATTCACAATGTTAGTATGGAACAAAGAAAAATTTCGATATTGGGTGGATAGAACCGACGACCTTCGTGTTTTGGAGTCCTAGAGGGCATTACAGTCGTTGTAATCTCATATCGGATATGCTTATATCTGCATTCTCCCATTTAGACCACAGTGCCATTGTTTTACCCTTACACTTTTTTTCTTTGGTATCGATTACGATTGTAATGCCCTCTAGTTGATGCATAAGTAAACTAGTTAAATATTTCCCCATGTCAATCTGGGTTCCCTTTAAAGAATGTACCTTCAGCCAGCCAGGAACGATTGGTTGTACGTGTCACTACCATCGTGAATACTATGTGGTAGAGTTCTGCATAGTTTCGCTCGGACCTGGTAACACCGCCTCACCTATTCCTGTCGCAATAACATCTGTGCTTGTCACTGTTGTGTTCCGGTTCAAAAGGTAAGGTAGCCGATAAAATTTAAAGGATGTGGCATTATGACCCCGCCACTAGTAAAGCAACGCACTATTAACATCTTTGGTGTATATCGATAGTTGTCTCTTTCCATCAGGAAAGCCATCTATATGTTTGCTATCTTATAATATAAAAAAAGGAAAGAGAAACCATCGCCATCCCAAGAGAATATTAAATACTAGTAATTTCCTGTGGTATAGGGCACGTAGGTCCTAATACTGAGGAAAAATTGCAGTGAAATGTAGTTTAGGTCACTAATGAATAATGTTAGTGAAAAAAGTGAATCGGTTCTTCAGAGCTTTAGAAATCCACATCCTCCATCCATCCAAAATTACACCCACATCCATTTATAAGATTAGTAAAGAAAAAGAGGTTTTCGTAAAAATAATGCGTAGAAACAACCTCGTCATTAGCGTCTATAAAAAATATCAGAGTTTAAATTCAATACAATATTTATCTATAAATACACTTGTATTGCTTCACAATAACTCAATTATAATTTATTTCCAACCGGTTTCGCGTACACAACCATCATCAGGGTGTTTACAGTTACTAACTGTAACAGGAGTTAGTAACTGTAAATAGGCTGATGATGGTTGCGTAAACGAAACTGGTTAGAAATACATTATAATTGATTTATTGTGAAACAGTACAGGTGTATTTATACATAAATATTGTTTTGAAATGGAGTCTCACCAACTGCCGACAATGAAAAGTGTAAAATAGAATTTAACTTTTTTCTTTTCTATTTACTACAATTTCTCTAACACTTTTAAGTTAATGGACATCTTAATAAGAGTCCTTTCAACCCATGCATTTATATTACGAGTGTTATGAATATGGAAGTATCAAAATAAAACTGCAAGAATCGTGTCATATACCATTGCGTTCTCTCTGTCAACTCTGTAAAGCATCTTGCGTGAAGATATATGTTTTTTTAAATGCCTATTACGACATACCATCGCACACAATTCCCCAGACACACGTTATAATATTGGGTTTAAACACGTTTTAAGGTTTTCACCGCATTTAAGAGGATATTCATATATTATTCACGTATTCAATGTGATTTCCCTAATTCAGTTTTCTTCGAGTGCACATCGCCGTTGGATGCTGGGTTCGTACCGGTGATTGAATAAAGGATATCGCGCAGTCAGGCCGTAAGCTTTGACAAAAGCGCGCAACCAAAGGGGGTACACAAATGTTTGTTACCACATCGCTTCTGAGAATTGACAAGCTGCGAAAATCTATTAATCTAGTTCAGTTGAAAATGGTTAAAAAATAGAGCTAATTGGCGTAAAAATACATGCGATGGCTTATTTGATCCGGATTGATGTCCAGAAAACTGTGCTAAATCGTTTTTTGAGAGATAAAAAAGTGCAAAAGTTATAAACAAATGAAAATGAAAAAAATGTATTTCGTTTTTTAGAAAATATTTCAAAAAGTATAAAAAAATAAGAAATTAAAAAAAGATTTAAATTGATTAGATTCCGGTCGATTTAGAATTGCTGAAAATTTGAACCAATTCAGTCCAAGAAATTTTGAGAAATTTTGAACAAACCTCAAAAAATTTTTGGCAAAACAGTATTTTTTTGGCATAACTTCCAGCTTCCAGCTTCCAGCTTCCAACTTCCATTAATATACCGGTTGAAGACAAAATCTAATCAGCTCTTTTCCTTAAAAAGCTGCGTTCAATTAATAAATGACATCAAAATCGATTTGTCGGTTTGGGAATTATTATTGCCAACAAAATTTAAAAAAAGTGTTTATTCGACATAAATTCAAGATTTCTAAACCAATAATTGTTTGACCTTCTACAATATTTTAGTACTTAAAAAACTACATCAAATACCGTTTCAAAAATCAAAATCGAGACAAGTTTTCAAAAATTACAGATTTTCAAATATTACTATTTTGTCGTGTACACCAAACTTTCATATTTTAAAAATAACTTTTAGACTAATATACCGCTTGATTTCAAAATCTAATCAGCTCTCCTACTTAAAAAAAATTGCGTCAAATACTGTAAATTGTATTGTGATCGGTTAATTCGTTCGGGACACATAATAATAGTGAATTTTTTTTTGAATTTCTTTTTTGTCATTTTTCAACCTATCGATTTTGTAGCTGATAAAACATTTTGATCTCGAACATTATATTGAATGGCATTGATACGATCAAAATGATCATCATTTTGAAAAAATACAGAGTTAAATTAAAATACTGTCATATTTACAAACTTTAGATTTTTTCCCGTGTTGCTCTCGGGCTCCTTTGAAGAATAGGCCAACTGCCGTTCTGCCAGGCAGGTCGTATAAGGCGACCGAGTAGCTATGCGCGTTACTACCATCGTGACCACTAGGTGGTAGAGTTCTGCATCGGCTCGACCGGGTCTGGTACCACCGCCTTACCTATTCCTGCCACAATAGCGTCAGTTCTAGTCACTGTCGTGTTCCGGTTTGGAAGGTAAGGTAGCCGGTAAACTTATGCATGTGGCATTAGACCTCGCCACAAGATGGCAACGCACCATTAACATCTTTCGTGTCTATAGGCGATGGTTGACTTTTTCCATCAAGAGACCCATCTGCTTGTTTGCTATTTATGATATAAAAAAAACTTTAGATTTGTAAATTCTTTGAGTTTAAAATCTAGCTTAGGTATTGTTTTTGCTACTTTGGCTCAAAATACCTAAATTAAGCGAAAAGTTTCAGGGATGGCCTGCAGGGTCAACAGATTTACAGATTTTTTCACATACTTCTGATGCAAAAAAAAATGTTAGCTCTCTGCACTCTTTTGTAATGTAAATTTTAACACCCAATTGTCGTAACAGGGGTAACAAAGGTTATATACTTCGCGTACTAATATGGTCCAAAAGTATTAAGATAAAGATAAATGTAAATACATTTTGTTTTTAAAATAAAGCAATTGATAACAAAATATTATCTGTTTTTGACAGTTTTAATTTCGGTTTATTCAAATAAATCGGAAATAACAAAAAATCGACGATAAAGCGAAATAACCTGACCGAGAACAATTGGTACAGTGCCAAGGTCGACTCAATTGGGAACGGGTCGCCTTTACCTCGCCTTTCAAAGCGTTTCTTCCCGGGACAATGGGTAACATGAGAATATTGCACCCTTTAGATTTGTAGGCTCTCATTGTGAGCTAAAAGACCCTTTTATAAAGTTTGAGATTCGAATTATTCGAGCTTATCATTTGGTTTAACTGCTTTTTATGAGTTTAATTTATATTATGTAGATATTTTAATTAATACGTCACAATTTATATATTAACTCGTAAAGCAAAAACCTTGTAACCCCCTTTTAAGACAATAACGCGAACGGTAGTGTATGAAATTATATTATGTAAAATACCTAAAGCAAAAATGTTGTATCACTTTTTATAAAAGATTTGGCACAATTAATGTTGCTGAGGACTGCATAAACATAATATTTTCAAACAATATATTTAAGAAACACTATTATTATTTGAAACTAGCTTAGTTTAGTTTTAAACACTTAAGCTTTTATATCACTATAGGTAAAGACTAAATTATTTAAATTAATCGACCGCTTTCGCTTTTTAAATCATCTTCAGGACGTAATTTTCCCCCGTGTTGGTCCCGGGCTCCTTTGAAGAATAGGCCAACTGCCGTTCTGCCAGGCAGGTCGTAAGAGGCTACCGATTGGATTTACGAGTCACTAACATCGTGGCTACTAGGTGGTAGAGTTCTGCATTGTCTCGTCCGGGTCTGGTACCACCGCCTTACCTATTCCTGCCGCAATAGCGTCAGTGCTTATCGCTGTTGCGTTCCGGTTCGGAGGATAAGGTAGCCGGTAAACTTATACAAGTGGCACTAGACTTCACCACAAGATAGCAATGCACCATTAACACCTTTGGTATGTATAGGCGACGGTTGACTCTTTCCACCAGGAGACCCATCTGTTTATTTGCTATCTTATGATGTAACAAAAAAAAACGTAATATTCTAATATATTCTTCGACGATCGTAATATTCTTTGATGTATGAATAACTTAAAATATTTATTTTATTTAGTAAAATAAAAATGCAAGTGTGTTATTGATTGAAAGTGTAAGAAAAAGCATTAGAAACACATTAAATTAATAAAAATATTTTTAACTCAATAAAACTGCAGCAACCGACTTCTCATTTCCAGTGTTTACAAAACCCTGCGTGAGATCTTCACTAAATTGAAATGAAACCACACTGGAACGCCCTTCCAAGCAAAAAAGAATTTTCAAAATCAGTTCATGAAGTTCTTAGGTAACATCATAAAAAAACGTAGTCGAATTGATAGCCTCCCCCATTTCATTCATATGGCATACACAATGATACACACATGCATACTATTCCTTGCGGCTAAAGTCTGTTACCAAACTTTAAAAAAATTTAACTGTTCAGGCTTTAATGGAATTTCGACCACAGGGCGATCGTTAGTATTAACAAATCGGTTAGTGCTATAATTGTCTAAAACTGATAATGATTTAATTGAAAAATGCTCAACTTTTAAAAGAAAGGAAAAATATTCAATTTCTCTGTGAACTCTCACTTATCCACTAAGGATAAACATCGTGTGATATGTCGCGTGCCATAAAAGAAATATTTATCGACGTAGACTAAGCGCTAGAAATGAGGTATTTGTCAAAGTCGACAAATATCTCATTTATTCTGATATTCATGCCACGACGAAAGTTTTCTCGTCACACTGATAAATCACTCAAATTGACAAAAAATGTTTTCTATAGTATATATTTATATTGTGTTCTGATTTTAGTGCAACATATTGAGGAGCATTTAATTTGTGCTTCATCAACATTGCTATAAATTTTTTTGGTAATATGTAATACAATAAAATAATTATATCAGAATTAAGTTTCAAATTCGATATAGTTATATCATTATTGTAATTACAGCGACATGTTATGGGTTTGTAATACAAAATTATTACTGATAAGTGATTTTTTCTACGTTTGAAGTATACGGTAGAATGATGTTTCTAATACGGTAGAAAGTAGAGAATATGAGATATAATGAGAAAGGATATTTATCTTCATTGACGAGAAAGCGGGTTGACAAAATTTTGCCTAACTGCTCATCTTAAGCGGATATTTTTTTCTGACAACTCGTAACGTGGTAGATAATCTTTGCTTAAATTACCTTAGATTCGGCAACTTCTATAATGGTAGATAATTTTACCTTTAATTACCTTTGATTAGCTTTACAAAAAAACGGCCAAGTGCGAGTCGAACTCGCGCACGAAGGGTTCCGTACCATCATCTATAAAGAACGGCTAGCTATCACGGTTCATGAGATACAGTCTGGTGAGAGACCGATACACAGACAGATAGGTGAACGGACAGCGCAGTTTTAGTAATAGGGTCCCGTTTTACCTTTTGTGTACAAAATCCTAAAAATCGATAGACTATTGAAACACCAAAAAGACTATCGTATCTACAGATAACGCTTCATATTAGCAGTTTAAGAATTTACAAGAAACATTTCAAGCAACATTAATTTTAATAACACTGTTGCCAACAGTATTACCTGATAAACCCGCCGCTCTGGTCGCAGATCGTCTTACTGGGCTTCATCCACGGGTCTCATTCGCAGGACAGATCGCACGGAGCGGCGTGAAACATTGGGAAATACCCCTCGGTGACTCCAGAGATCCAAATCTTAGAAGATACCCAATGACCGCTGCATATTCAGGCAGCGCGACTGAAACTTCGGACAGGGGGCACAGCCCCGGAACCGTTTCCCTGCATTCCCTAACAGGGATGTGCGTGAAGATCTTACGTGATTAACACTATGATAGTGACCTATGGTATTTTTGCATATTATTCATACTTGGACACACGAGTATATTAATCGATACTTGCTGCTCCTCGTGACATCGTTTGCGCGAGTCACACACATTACTTCCTTTTACTTAGAGGGATAAGAAAGTGTCCTATGTTACTCCGTGATAATGTAGCGTGTACAGTCTACGTATGATGGTTATATTTCCATTGTATAGTTAACGTGATGACTGTTATTATTATCGCATTGTATATACATGTACATGTATATTATTATTTCCTTTATATATATATATATATATATATATATATATATATATATATATATATATATATATATATATATATATATATATATATATATATATATATATATATATATATATATATATATATATGTCTTCTTTCGAGCTTGGAAGAGATTTTCAACATTTTATGTTTGTTTCAGGTAAGTTTCCACTAAAGAAAAAAGTAGTTGAAAGTAGTCATCGAATCTTAAAGGTAGGAAAAGAACTAAGAACCATTTCTTCTAACATCGACAAGAGAACAAAGAATACTCGCTTTTGCGCCGTCCAGATTATGAAATAAATCTTTTCTCTATATATTAAATCTAGATAATATTAAAAAAAGTAACTTCACGCCCCTATCCCTGAAAGTGTAGGCAGAGGTACAACAAGTGCACCCACGATTAGTCGAAGATACTTGGTCCCACAAATGTGATAGGTGGCAAGCCTATCGCCAACCGGGCACTTTGCAATCCCGGGCAACTTTGTGTTTATCAGAAAATTGAAAAAAACACTTTTTTTAAGTGCCCGACCCGGGAATCGAACCCGGGACCTCATGTGGTCAACGCCAACGCTGGACCACTAAACCACAGAGACGATAGATATTATTTATACTTTATATTGTCGGCAGTGAAACTGTATCATAATGATTGGTTGAACTAAACTCTCGTATTATTTTACGAACCTATTTTAATATTATAAATGCGAAATTTTGGATGCTGGGATGTTTGGATGTTTGTTAATCAACCACGCAAAAACTACTGAACAGATTTGGGTGAGATTTGACAAACAGGTAGATAATAACCTGGAATAGTACATAGGCTACTTTTCATCTCGGAAAAATTAGGTAATCCCGCGGGTTTTGACAAAACCTTTTATATAATACGCAGTCAATGCGACGGAATGAGTGCTAATTACAATAATTTTTAAGTTTTCCCCAACACAGTATTAGTATTTTGACTCATAAAACTATACACCTATATGAACGTATATCCATACTTAAATTATAAATACGAAAGTAACTCTCTCTGTCGGTTTGTTTCTTCTTCACGCCTAAACCACTGTAATGATTTGGATGAAATTTGGTATAAAGATAGTTTTAGATGCGAAAAAGGACATAGGATAGTTTCTAAATTGGAAATCGCACGGGAGCGGGAACTATGTGAATAGGACTTTTATTTTAGAAGTCGCGGCCACAACTGGTAACTATATAAATCTCTTTGATCCGCCGTATTTTTCCGGGCCTCCTACGAAGAATAAACTATCTTATGTATTACAACAAAACTCACTTGTACTTCCAGTTCACGTATATTTTAAATATACGTGAACTGGAAGTACAAGTGAGTTTTGTTGTAATACATAATTTAAAATGCAGTTTCACCAAGTGCCGACGATGGAAACAATCCAATTTAATAAACTATCTGCCGTTCTGCCAGACACTTCCCCTTCCACTTCCAATAACAGGCTAACGATTGGCCATGCGAATCATTACCGTCGTGGCTGCTAGATAAAATTTCTTTATTAATTACACCAAATAGGCATACGAGCAGGAGGTGCACCTGATGGTAAGTGATCACCGTCGCCCATGGACATCCGCAATACCAGATACCAGATAATGCCGGCAGGTCATTGCGCTTATTTGAACATGCTACGAGATATAGCAAATATGTACTACGCCACTCGTAGCCGTAGCTTGAAAATAAATTAAATAGTGAATAATTTGTTTGGAAATATCATTTTATGGACGTTGTTGTATCTAGCTGTTTTTTCATTCATACGAGTATATCGACGGGTCCTACGTAAGTTGTCGTAACTTTAAAAATGCGATTTTTGTTTTATTTATGAAAATGACTTCATTTTTATTAAATTATTATATTATATAGATATATTATTAAAATGGAGAATAAAAATGAATATTTTATTAGATAAATCCAATTTCTAGTAGAAATTTCATTTTTAGGTATAAAAGGTAAAACGGGAATCTATTACTAAGCCTCCGCTGTCTGTCTGTCCGTCTGTCTGTCTGTCACCAGGCTGTATCTCATAAATCGTGATACCTAGAAAGCTGAATTTTTCATAAATTACGTATTTTCGTTGCCGCTATAACAACAAATATTAATAATATTAAAAAAAATGAAAATATTGAGGGTATTATATACCCCACACAATAAACGTGTTTTTTTTTTCTTTTTTTCGCTCAACGGTAACGGGTAAATGCTTAAAATTTTCACTGAATATTTAGTTGTATATTACCTGTCCAAATAAATAATTAAATAAAAATAAAGTAAATATTAAAGGGGGCCCCCATACAACAAACCTAATTTTTAGCAATTTTTTACTAGATCTTAATAAACAGGTAGAAACTTAAATATTTCGAAAAAAGTAAGTATTTGGAAATACATTAACTATAAAAATATATACTTAATATATAAAATAAAAATTTAAGTATACATAAAACAAACGTGATTTTCTTTCAAAGATGATGGAACGAAACCCTTCGTGCGCGATCGCCTATCGCCGAAATTTGGCCATAGACAAAAAAAAATAAAATCTCTTTACGTTTGACAACTGATTTAGCCGTAAAAATATTATACATAAATATTCACGGGACAAATTACACTTACTGATCTAACGCAGCTAAGCAAATAATTTGCTTGTATTATGGGTGTTAGTCAACGATACTTATACATATGTAAATACTAGAATATATTAAATTAACACCCAAACCCGGAAATACAAACATTTGTGCTCATCACAAAAATGCTTTTCCCCGTCGGGGATCGAACCCGAGTCCCGTCGATTGCGTAGTCAGGTCGCTAACCACTCGACCAACGAGAGGGTGTGTTAATATTTATGTTACAAAAATGTAGCGTATGTAAAATTAATTTTTACTAATTTAATGTATTTCTAATTAATTATCTTTAAAAATATTAAGTTTCTCTACTCCTCCACAATATAAACTTTAACTGTGTCAAATTTTATACGCCACCATTCAAACAATTGTCTTAAAAAGAGATCCAAAGTTTCCATTCACATATTAATATATAGATAGAGTAAAACTTGATAAATATTCAGTAGCGGGATACAGAAAAGAGCTTACTTATTCTTAAAAGGCCGGCAATGCAACTACAAGACCTCTGGTATTGCAGATGTCCATGGGCGGCGGTGATCACTTACCATCAGGTGCACCTCTTGCTCGTTTGTCCCCTCTTCTATATAAAAAAAAAACTTATTCCGTAAAACTTCCTTCTTTTTCAAAAAAAAAATTAAATTACTGCTTTAAGTAATTTTTGGTAGGAACAAAAGTTATAGGTTTGCGTGACGGTCACGCCAGTAATGTAATGTTACACGAGCGTCTCAAGTAACCATTAATTTGGTTTTGTATTTTATTAATTTATTTGATCTGAAAAGTATTAGAGAGATAGTAAAGTAATTATACGACACCGAATTAAACAGCTCTTTGTAGTTGGAAACTACACACTGTTATTCCGATGCGAATAAAAACTATCTTGATATATTAAATTTTGCCTCCATAATAGTACTGGATTCGTACATACAGAGAACCGGTCCAGTTAGAAATATTTTTTCCAGCTAATTCTTACACTAAATACAATGAATGTCTATTAAAAATATCAAATACTTTTATATATTTCAAATACTTTTAACAATATCAAATATTTTTATATACTTCAAATATTTTTACGTATTTTAACAATATCAAATACTTTTATATATGAATAAAATAGCGACACGTTTCATTCAGTAACTTACTTGTGGAGCCGTGCAATAGTACAATAAGTTGATTTCGACATAACTACAATATATTCGAGTATTGTCACCATTACTGGATATTTTAATATCCTGTAAGTCACAGGAATAGGCGATGTAACAAACAACCGAACAGTTTGCCCGGATTTATAGTATCCGATTCGGTTACAGCCTAAAAACTCGGACACTAAATCATAGAAGAGCTATATTTCACGAAACCCGACGCCTCCGTCCGGCGCATCAACGAAAATAATATTCCGTGCTACGTAAACATCTCGAAATATGAGATAAGATGTAATTTACATCCTAAATATATCGTAGGATTTTCCTGATACTATATTTATTATAGTCTATGGTTAACTTTCGACCGGTCGGTACATATAACACATATATAAGGCCTGTAGTCTAAACAAATCAGTACAACCAAAGAGATTTGACTGCAATTTTTTTACTTCTAAATACCAAAAACTTTTTTCTCCTCTGCGACGTATATATACATATATCCATCCCTCGTCCATTCGTTCTTTCCTGCTTTAATGAACTCGATAGAAAATTATAAAAAAATCGATCTCTGTTAAGCACATCTATAGTATATTTGTTTTCTTCCCTTAAAAATTAATCATATATAATACAAAATTTCACTTCTAACGCGAGTGAGTTCACGCTCGATTTTTTTAAACAAAAAAATTTGATACGGCTAGACTTTATCCAGCGACAGTCTTGCCTTAGAGCCTTGCCTTGTACAGCAGGCTCGTAGAAAATATTACTACTCGTAACTAAAACGAGTCGTTTTATTGAGATACACGAACCGGCCATTAGTCACAAAAATCTAAACAACGCAACTCTCGTGTTAAAGCGTGTATGCATTTATTAGCTGCGTAAAAATTGCACGTGAAATTAATGAATTTGCAAGCAATACAAAATTTGAGAAGCAATACTATTATTAGGCGTAGAGCTATATACGTTGCATCTGTTAGTATAATTTTTAAAATATCTACGTACTAGCGTTTACTAACGACATCGCTTGCGTTGGTTACGTAATAATATCACTGAACAAATTACTTGCCTTGATCTTCCTTTGTTGGTTCGGGCCCCTTTGAAAAATAGATCAATTGCCGTTCTGCCAGGCAGGTCATAAAAGGCGACCAATTGGCTATACGTGTCACTACCATCTTGACTACTAGGTGATAGGCCCTAGTATTTGGTACCAACGCCTTACATATTCCTTTCGCAGTAGCATCAATGCTTATCGTTTTCCGGTTTGGACGGTAGGGTAATCGGTAGACTTATGTGTGTGGCATTTTTATCCTTCCACACGGATAATAATGCACCATTAACTTCTTTGTTGTCTATAGGCAATGGTTTTCCTTTCCATCAGGAGAGCCATCTGCTTGTTTGCTATTTAATGATAAAAAAGACAACCCAAAGGAGGCAAATTATTTGTTTGTGACATAAAGTATAATCAACGATATAAATACAAAGAAATACATATATAAATACTGAAATATATTTAATAAACCCCCAGTTAGAAATACGAACATCTATGCTCAACACAAATGTCTCTCCCTGTCGGGAATCAAGCCCGAGTCCCATTGATTGTGTAATCGGGGTCGCTAACCATTCGACCAACCAGGCAGTCTGGTATTTAAATAACTGTCAGTCATAATCATTACTCAAAAAACTTTGAGTATTAAACCAACACTAAATACCAATACATTGGTTTAATACTCAAAATTAAAAATGTACATAAATAAAATAAACTGTCAATTTTTGTTAATTAATTAATAAATGGCAGTGCACTTCAAATAAAGTGTAAAAGGGATTTCCACAGTAACCTATATTTATTAATAAGTAACAAAGCAGCGCACGTTAAAAAATTACTTTTATAGCCAAATTTTTGATAACTTAGGTAACATTATTTTTTGTAATTGTAGGGATCTCCGATTACAAAAAATACGTATACAATATAATCATCCAATACTTATTTGTCCTCATACATACACGTCTTCAAGCCAGATTCCTTAGGGATAGGCAGAGAGAATATTATTTAAAGTCTCATACTTTACTTTTTCATACGATACACGCCTTTTCTCTTGTGGGGTAGGTAAGCAGAGTAAGATGAATGAATAGAATTTCCGGTTCACAATGACACCGATTTATGGGTTAACGAGATGTGTTATCAGGTTAATTAAATACCACCACTGCATTTAATCAACCTGATAACACTTTTGTTGACCCCGAGGATCGATCACCAGACTAAAAAAGCAATGAAATTAATATTTTTTTAGTGGAAAGACACCAAACTGTCGCCATCGCCTAAAGACACCAAAGGTGTTAATGGTGCATTCCTATATTGTGGCGAGGTCTAATTCTACATGCATAAGTTTACCGGCTAACTTACCCTCCAAACAGGAACACGACAATGACAAGCACTAAAGCTATTGCGGCAGGAATAGGTATAGCGGTGGTACCTGACCCGGGCGAGACAATGCGGAACTCTAACACGATAGTAGCCACGATGGTAGTTACTCTATAGTCAATCGGTCGCCTTTTACGACCTGCCTGGCAGTATGGTAGTTGGTCAATTCTTCAAAAGAGTCCGGGAACAACACGATGGATATAGTTAAGATGCTGGTTACAAACCCGGGCAAAACTACGCCTAATAGTAATTTTAATTTTTTAATGGTTTTAAACAAAGTGCTTAAAATATGTCTTTTGAAAATTGAATGGATATCGTTAGTACAATTTTCCCAAATCGCATGGAAAATATTTATATATTGACTTAACGAATAAATATACTTTCATTCGGGAAATATTTGCAGTTCTACTAATTCGTGCATTGTTATGATAGAGAAATAAATAGGTTTTTGATATTAGGTAAATTATAGTTAATTTTAGTGGTTTATGTGGTACCAAGTTTTAAATTTTATTATTTTGCTTAATATTTTTTTTGTACTTGATTTAACAAATTTAATAAAAACTACATTCTTATAATTTTTTTGTAATGTTGTAACGTTCCAACGTCACAAGATTTTATTTATATCATTAGCTATCAAACAAACAGAAAGCTTTTGTGATGGCAAGTAAAACCATCGCCTATAGACGCCATCCGCATGGCGAGATGGCAATGTCACATGCATAAGTCTACAGGCTTACCTTACCCTCTAAACCAGAACACAACAGTGACAAGCACTGACACTATTGCGGCAGGAATAGCTAAGGCCGTGGTATGTTTTTTATATAAAAAAATTGTTAACAAGCAAATGGCTCTCCTGATGGAAAAGGGCAACCATCGCATATAGACATAAAAAATGTTAATGGTCCGTTGCTATTCCTTATCCGTGGTGGAGTCTTAATGCCAGATACATAAGTTTACCGGCTACCTTACCCTCAAAACCGGAACACGACAATGACAAACTTTGACGCTATTGTGGCAGGAATAGATAAGATGGTGGTACCAGATTCGGGCTAGACAATGTAGAACTCTACCACCTAGTAGCCACGATGGTAGTGACTAGCATAGCCAATCGATCGCCTTTTACAACCTTCCTGGTAGAACGGCAGTTGGCCTATTCTTCAAAGAGGCCCAGACCAACAAGGGGGCTATCCTTGTAGTGGACTCTTAATGCTAGATGCATAAGTTTACCAGCTACCTTACCCTCCTAACCAAAGCTACAAACTAGATACAATATATCGAATAGATGCTCTATACGTCAATGGGAGCCCGGATCAACACGTGAGAATGTTTCATAACAATCATATTCTAGACATAATATTATTTAGGTACATCATTTTCCGTATTTAGTAGATAAACTACCTACCTCAAAATTTTATACATTTAACACTCTCACTTTTTATTGGTAACTTTAAAAGAAAATTACTTTTTTAATATAATAATGCCTACTCAGGTTTTATGATTTTTCAATTCTACTAAAATAGTATATTTTTTTATTAATGAATAAATCTAAACTTATATTTTAAAGTTTAAGATTTAAGTCATGGCAATATATTATTATAAAATATATTCCCATACCTATACCTAATACAAAATATTAATTTCTATTACTAATATAAATATTTATGTTGTGGATTTAGCGCCATCTATCTTATTAAACCATTTACATTTTAGAATAAGCTTGACGAAAATGAAATGACAGCAGCGACACCTACACGTATTCAGGTGTACGAAGGCTTCACCGCTGGCTTAGTTTGTTGCATAGCTTGTTAGTTCCGTTTGAGAATCATAGATGGCGCTAATAAATTTGTTTTACAATTTTATTGGTATAACATTTCTTTTCTAATAATTATATGATAATATAATCAACTATATTGCTATTAAAATTCATTGATACTTTATTTTTTATGAAGGAATTAAATAAATTTTTAATTTGCGATATTTTATAGCATACCTAGTTAGCAGCGTAAATGTTCGTATTTTAAAATGCCTAGGTTTAGAACCAAAATTGAGTAACTCTCACTTAAATTAAGCAAATATTTTAAAAATGTTTAGATCAATTTTTATGAACATCAGCTTTTCTCGGCACAACTTTTACTAGATCACCCTTGTAATATTTATTGCAATTCGAAATTTTCTATTTAGGGCATAAGAAAAAACTGGACGTCAAAATTTATATATATTTTTTCTTTTGAATGAAATCGGTCTGATACATTAATAGGGAAAAGAAAATAATAGGAATACATTTTTTAATATGTAAATTTTATAGATCGCCAGATCGATGAATTATTATTTGCCTAATATCCAAAAAGCAATAAAGTTCATTTTTGTTTTTATTCTGCATCAACATCCATTTTATGCTCCCCACTTGGAGTATTGGTACATAAACAAGCCTCAATAAATACTGAGTTATTCCTTTTAATGGACTTTTTAATGAATTACCACTCACTATCACTTTTTGCTTTTTTTATTAGCATAAGCTTTGATTTGTTTAATTTTCGTTTTATATGGTAAATGTCCATTAATAAAAAAATCCTTATTCTTATTCTTAAACATACTTTTTATGTAACGACATAAAAATCTTTTATACTTTTAGATATTTATCTTTTTTTAATAGTACTTAGTTTTATACTTTAATTTTTTTTTTAGTTTAATAGTACTTAATTTTTAATAGTACTTAGTTTTAGTGTGTGGCTGCGTTTCCGATCCGGTAGTAGTTTAAAAAAATGCTGACGCGTCAAAATAACTTGTAAAAAGTTTTATTGAATAAAGTACTTCTGATTTCTGATTTCTGATTTATAGTTTCGGATAGGCACGTAAAGCTGTCGGTCCCGTTACCGCTAGAAATAGTCGGTAATCGTTGACTTGTTGGTAAATACGACGATGAGGATCACCACTTATTTAGCCAACCGATAAACCGGTGAACCGCGGTGAGCCGGAAAGCCTATAGACGTTTGGTTAACTCTACCTACCCCTCAAGGGAACCGGGTGTAATCATACTTAATTAATGAGAACAATAATAAATGCGCTTAGTAAATACTTTTTCTAAAGTTACCTAGCCTAGTGTCATCTAGAATTATTTGTTCATGATCATGACCACGAGAACATATATTGGAACCCCGAGTCATGCATAAGTTTTCTTTTCGAAATGTATTTAGGCAGTTGGTCTGTTCATCATTAGTCTGGAACCGGGTTTTTAGGACTAGCAGAGTACTAAGAGTTTAAGTTTGGTGGGTTTAGAGCTCACCCTAAGGGTGTCTCCTGTATGACTAAGCCTCGGTTTAAGGCTTCAAGATACGTGAGACAGTAAATGGCGTCAGGATTTCGGCTCGTTATTAACTCTCGGCCAGGATTCCGACCCAGCAGTAAACACAAAAAATGTCGAGGGTAAAGGTATTTGAATAAAATATTTTTGACTTCGACTTTGATTGTGAGTCTCAAATGTTTGCCGAAATAGTACTATTGATGTTTTCATGGTTGCCCCGTGTTAGTCCGGGCTATTTTGGAGAATAGACCAACTGCCGTTCTGCCAGGCAGGTCGTAAAGGCGACCGTTTGGGCTATACGTGTCACTACCTGGCTACTAGGTGGTAGATTTTCGTCGTCTTGCCCGGATATAATATACCACCGCCTTACCTATTCCTGCCGCAATAGCGTCAATGCTTGTTATTGTCATGTTCCAATTTGGAGGGTAAGGTTTTGGTTACCTTACCTTTCCTATTACCTTTAGTAGACTTATGCATGCGGCATCACCATACTGTCATACGGATAGCAACGCACTGTTAACATATTTTGTATCTAAGAGCCGATTCTGGCCGATTCGAGCCGATTTCTAATTTTACTAAACAAAGCTAAGACCCTTCTTGACAAATCGGACCTTCGAATAAAAACAAACCGCAACTAAATCGTGACTACTAGGTACCACCTAGTAGCCACGATGGTAGTAACTCGATAGCCAATCGGTCGCCTTTTACAACCTGCCTGGCAGAACGACAGTTTGCCTATTCTACAAAGGAGGCCGGGACCAACACGGCGGAAGGATGTAACAGACAGGCACATAGATACTCGGATACACACATACATACGTTAAAATTGTAACACACGTAGCTTTGTGTCGAAGGTTAAAATCAATTTTAGTGACGTATAATCAACAAAATAATCTCTGTGATAATAACCGTTGGACAAATTATATGAATTGTGTAAATGGATGGTTTGGATTAATTCCTGCCGCCGAAATTTAACAACAGTCATCGCGACGAAATTCAAAATTTCACCTCACCTTCTCGATGTCTGGAAATCCACAACTGTTCAATTTTGGAGACATTTTTACTCCTATATAACTCCAGAGGTTTTCCGGAACGGATAAGATTTAGGGGCCTTCAAGATAAGAGCTTACTCATTCTTAAAATGCTAGCAACGCAACTGCATGACTCCTATCGGTGACGGTAATCACTTACCACCAGATGAGTTTCCTATCCGTTTGCAAGAAGAAGTAATAGTAGAAGTAATAGTAGAAGTAAGTAATAAAAATAAGAACAAGAAGTAAATCAGACGATCTTTTCTTTCAAAGCAGGCCCAAATCAACACGGGAAAAACGTTTTTCACTGCGATGATGCTTCAGTAGGCTGTGATTAATGATGAATATCTTTAAAATGTAAATACATCTAGAAGAGCGACCATCTGGAAACGCGAACACCTGTAGGGGACTACTTTATTGATACTAAAGATGAATTATTTTAGCTACAACGAATAAACAGAAAGAAATAGAAACTCAGTAAATATTGTCCAATAAATGAAGTAGCGCCGATAGCCGTCTGTTGTTTATTTGTTGTTCTACTCGTAATGAGGACTACGAGATCGGAGGCTGTGGGACGAGTAAAACGCTTTTCGCGACTAGATAAAAGGTAGCAACTAAGAGATAACACTAGAAAAAACATAATTTCATTTTTTCATAATAGCTAAAAGGTTATACGAGCTGATTCTGGATTGTTTATACCTCCTCCTCTATCCTGTCCTATCCTTTACCGCCATATATATCTATACATATAATAAAATCGTAGGAAGGTCAAAACTGTACATAGAATATTTTTTTAAAAGAATACTTGGGACGTGATCTACAATCGATATCGAAGCCAAAAATATAGTTTTTAGAATTTTTGTCTGTTTGTCGGTTTATCTGTTTGTCTGTTTGTCTGTATGTATGTCCGGGGCAAACTCAAAAAGTAATGCATGGATTTACTTCAAATTTTGCATGAATATTACTAACAGGTTGGGTCAACATATAGGCTATATATTATCACGTTATCACTAAGCGGGGAGGTGCTGTGCGGAGTAAACGAAATCCGCGCGGACGAAGTCGCTGGCAACAGCTAGTAACAAATAATAATAACATCCACGGGACAAATTACACTTACTGATCTAACCCCAAAGTAAGCAAATTATTTGCTTATTTTATGGGTGCTAGTCAACGATACTAATACATAGAAATATATATGTATATAAATATTGGAATATATTTAATAAACATGAATTAAAAACAAACCCTGAAATACAAACCCCGTCGGGAATCTAACCCGAGTCCCGTCGATTGCGTAGTCAGGGTCGATAACCATTCAACCAACGGGGCGGTTAAATAACATTATAGTCTGGTCAACAAGTGCTTTTTTGGTCAACTTTTTTCAGCAGTCTCCGAAAATTATGATTGAGGTGTCATTCGATTCGGAATGGCATCTAGATAGTTTTCGAAAAACAATGAAGTTCCGCAAATAAAAATTACAAAAGTTATTAACAAATAACTAAAAATAAAAAGGGGGGTTTAGTTTTTTGCAAATATCTCATAAACTAATAAAGATTTTTCAAATTTGAAAAAAGATTCAGAAAGAGGAGAAAATTTCCTAAAAAAAATTCTGATTCCCGGAATTGTAGGACTAATATTTATAATTTTCCCAGAGGGTTGAAAATACGCCCAAAAACGGGTACTCCGGCTTGCGCAAGCCACGCCTCCTTCGGACCTTTAATGAATAAATATTATTTAAACTTATTAAATATGAAAATTAAAATTTGAAAAAATTCAGGTGCCTACAGGACAGATCAATAAATAATAATCCGTGGTCAAAAAATTTTTATCGCCATTTTTCAATAAGTTATCCATTAATTAATTAACAATTTTTTCTAGCACGAACATTAACATTGCAAGTGCGATAATTGTTAAACTATTAATCTAGGATTTTTTTTCTTTCGTGGAGCTATTTTTCAAAGGTCTTAGAATAGATTCCCGTTGGAAAAATTAAAAAATTGTAAATTTTCATTTTGTAATTAACAGTTTACTAAGGTGAAAAATTATAAAGCTTTATTAAACATTGAAAAAAATTTTTTTTTCATAATATTATTATTGATCCGTTTTCTCATGATCAGAAGCTACTTAAAAATGATTTTTTATAATTTTTATCTCCTATTGTTTAAAAAATTGTTATAAACAAATGCGTTGTTTATGAGATAATTAAAAATTTTTTTCGATAACATAATCTTTGATGATAATTATGTTTTTTTTTAAAAAAACCGTTTCTTAAAAAAAAATTTTATTGCTGAAAAACGCATTTGTTGATTAACAATTATTTTCTCCCACTTCTAATTAACATTAAGGAACCATTTTTTTTAATCATTATTTATTTTTCTTTTTGATATAAAAAAAAAATTATTTAATTTTTCATTGTTTATGTAATAAACAATTTGTTATAAACAAATAAATTTTTACCTTTTATTTTTTTTCTTATTTTACTTAATGTCACAAAAACTGACATGATTTTTTTTTATTTTTTTTACTATTTTTTTTTTAATTTTTAAATATTCGTTGTCTGTGATTTCGTCATTCTTGCCTGGTTTTTCATCCTTAAAATTATTATAATTTATAAACTAATGGAGATATAATGAAAACACCCAAGACTTATTTATTCTTTATCTAGTATAGTCTTTATTAGTGTATTGTTAATCAACAAATGCGTTTTTAGCAATAAAAATTTTTTTTAAGAAACGGTTTTTTTAAAAAAAATCATAATTATCATCAAAGATTATGTTATCGAAAAAAATTTTTAAATTATCTCATAAACAACGCATTTGTTTATAACAATTTTTTAAACAATAGGAGATAAAAATTATAAAAAATCATTTTTAAGTAGCTTCTGATCATAAAAAAACAGATCAATAATAATATTATGAAAAAAAAAAATTTTCAATGTTTAATAAAGCTTTATAATTTTTCACCTTAGTAAACTGTTAATTACAAAATGAAAATTTACAATTTTTTAATTTTTCCAACGGGAATCTATTCTAAGACCTTTGAAAAATAGCTCCACGAAAGAAAAAAAATCCTAGATTAATAGTTTAACAATTATCGCACTTGCAATGTTAATGTTCGTGCTAGAAAAAATTGTTAATTAATTAATGGATAACTTATTGAAAAATCGCGATAAAAATTTTTTGACCACGGATTATTATTTATTGATCTGTCCTGTAGGCACCTGAATTTTTTCAAATTTTAATTTTCATATTTAGTAGGTTTAAATAATATTTATTCATTAAATGTCCGAAGGAGGCGTGGCTTGCGCAAGCCGGAGTACCCGTTTTCGGGCGTATTTTCAACCCTCTGGGAAAATAATAAATATTAGTCCTACAATTCCGGGAGTCGGAACTTTTTTTAGGAAATTTCCTCCTCTTTCTGAATCTTTTTTCAAATTTGAAAAATCTTTATTAGTTTATGAGATATTTGCAAAAAACTAAACCCCCCTTTTTATTTTTAGTTATTTGTTAATAACTTTTGTAATTTTTATTTGCGGAACTTCATTGTTTTTCGAAAACTATCTAGATGCCATTCCGAATCGAATGACACCTCAATCATAATTTTCGGAGACTGCTGAAAAAAGTTGACCAAAAAAGCACTTGTTGACCAGACTATTAATATAATACTTAACAATACAATATTCTACAACAACGTTGCTGACATTTCAAAATTGATCTTTAGGTACTGTTCGACTTCTGGTAGCCGAATTTATAGTTCCCCATGTTGGTCTCGGGCTCCTTTGAAGAATACGCCAACTGCCGTTCTGCCAGGCAGGTAGTAAAAGGCGACCGATTGGCTATCGAGTCACTACCATCGTGGCTACTAGGTGGTAGAGTTCTGCATTGACCGATCGGGAACTGATCCTGTGTCGTCATGTGGTCATAATAAATTATTGAATAATGAAATATTTTATGGACGTTCTCTATTTATAAATCGGCAAATAAAGCAGAAAAATCGGTGTGTAAAAATGGATACAAAAGAATATTTAAAAAGAAATAAATATCCATACTAATAATAAGTGTGATAGTTTATCTGTCAGTCCATGTATCCTTCTGTCTGTCTGTCTATCTGGTACGCTTTTCACCACTAAACTTTTGTAACGATTTTAATGAAAGTGAGCAGAGATAATTGAATATTCGGGGTCAAATATAAGTTATAGTCCAGTAAAAAATTTAATGAAACCATGATCAACCAGTTTTGGCGCAATGAGTAAAAATGTGTTCATCAATACTTAAATAATGATATTATGAAACACTTTTAATATGACACCCATATGAATTTAAAATAAGATCGCAACATCGAATGAACAGGATCAACGCTATGCGGTCAATTTATAATCAAATCTATGTCAGTATTCCCACGTTTTACAGATTTTAGAAAATTCTAAATTACGAAAAAATCATTCATAGAAATTAATATTTTTTCCATTACTCAGAAGAACTCACATCCTCAGATAACATGCCCTGCCTAAAGTACACCTGAGGTGCATAATGAATCAAATAGACAATTTTCTAATTCCCCGTATTGGTCCCGGCCTCCTTTGAAGAATAGGCCAACTGCCGTTCTGCCAGGCAGGTCGTAATAGGCGACCGATTGGCTATCGAGTCATTACCATCGTGGCTACTAGGTGGTAGAGTTCTGCATTGTATCGCAAGGGTCTGGTACGGCAGCCTTACCTATTCCTGCCGCAATAGCGTCAGTGCTTGTCGCTGTCGTGTTCCGGTTTGGAGGGTAAGGTAGCCGGTAAACTTATGCATGTGGCATTAAACCTCGCCACAAGATAGCAACGCACCATTAACATCTTTGGTGTCTATAGGCGATGGTTGACTCTTTCCATCAGGAAACCCATCTGCTTGTTCGCTATCTTATGATATAAAAAAAAATAACAATATAGACATTATTCTACTTACGATTAAAATTTAACAAAACCAGTAACAATTCATTAAAGGCATGACTTACAATGGATAACTCTAATCATAGCAGTATTGGAATTTATCGTAGTCCAAGAATAATAAGATAAAAAATTTATTCTAGTATTTGACTCATATTCAGTAGTGAGTGGGTGAATGTTTCATCTGAAAATGTATATAATTTGAATCCCGGTATTAGTCCAGGTTTCCTTTCAAAAATATATTATCTGTCGTTCTACTAGAAAATTTATAAGAGGCGAATAATTAGCTATGTGAGTCACTACCATGGTGTTTACATGGTAGAGTTCTGCATTGTCTCGCGCGGGTCTGGTATCACCGCCTTATCTATTCATGCCACAATAACACGAGCCCCCCAATTCACGTAATTGCGTCGATATGCTTAGGGCTCTCACACACATAAACATGATAGCACAAGACGTGCTACGATGCAGCATAATATGTAAAATAATGTGTAAGACTCTTAAACGCTTCCACTCGAGTGCCCTTTTGTTTCGTGAATTATGCTCCAATGCTTGTCACTGTCTTGTTCCAGTTTGAAAGTCAAGGTAGCCGGTAAATTTATGCATGTGACACTAAGACATCGCAAACAGGATAGCAACGCACCATTAATATCTTTGGCACTGTCTCTTTCCGTTAGAAGAACCATCTGCTTGTTTGCTACCTTATGATATAAGAAAGAAATATAAATTATCACGACAATAAATTCGATATATGATTCTGCCAAGAACTGAAAATTTTAAGAGTAAGATACTACTTAGTTTTGGTTGAAAAATTGAAAGGAGACAATATAATACAATCATAAAACTCTTGAAAATATTTCTGCAATATCCGATAAGTAGCTACAGGCTACATGAAACAAGGCAATTGAAAGAAAAATCAATTCAAGTATTTATATAAAATTTCAATATAAATTTGTTTTCTGAACTTGTACCATACGTTTCTAAAGCCAGTCGGATGCCGAGGCAATTGAAGTCACCTATAGCAACCCCCCTGTATCTATGGTAACTCCCCACCCGGGATCTTTATGAACGCACCGCCATATTTTATAATGAATATAAATTGAAATACCTTCAACAAACTATTTTGTAATTTGAACACAGGTATTGTTGAGGGCATATATGTATTACGCATTGAATATTAAAAGTGTTTATATAAAAAGTATCTTCACCCCCGATTCCCTTGCGGGGTAGGCAGAGTAAACCGAACGTCTAAAGACTTTTCAGTTCATATTCTGACTTTATATTTTTTTATTCATAAGACAGTAAACAAGCAGATGACTTTACTGATGGAAAGATAAGCCATCGCTGGAAACCAAAAATGTTAATGGTGCGTTGCTATCCGTGTGATGGGATGCATTCATAAGTCTACCGGCTACCTTACTGTCAAAACCGGTACACGACAATGATAAGAATTGACGCTATTGCGGCAGCAATAGGTAAGACGGTGTAGATCGGGAGATGATGACACGAAATATAATATCACTTGTACTTGAAAAAGGAAAATAATGGTCATAGCGCTGGTTTTTTTTATATCATAAGACAGCAAACAAGCAGATGGGTCTCCTGATGGAAAGAGTCAACCATCGCCTATAGACACCAAAGCTTTTAATGGTGCGTTGCTATCTTGTGGCGAGGTCTAATGCCACATGCATAAGTTTACCGGCCACCTTACCCTCCAAACCGGAACACGACAGCGAGAATCACTGACGCTATTGCGGCAGGAATAGGTAAGGCGGTGGTACCTGACCCGGGCAAGACAATGCAGAACTCTACCACCTAGTAGCCACGATGTTAGTAACTCGCATAGCCAGTCGGTCGCCTTTTACGACATGTCTGGCAGAACGGCAGTTCGTCTATTCTTCAAAGGAGCCCGGAACCAACATGGGGAAAAATGCCATGAAATGAGACTTTTACAATCAGGTTAAGCCTGATTGCTATTACACCACGGAAGTTTGGAAATTAGGGACCTACCAGAATGCCCTACTTAATTTTGCTTCCAGTAGTAAGTATGACAAAATCGCTTGAAAGCACGGAAGTTTCCACTTGTACCCACAAGAACAGAGTAATAAATTACACCGGATATACAACGAACAATATCAAACATTTGACGACGTTCGTTTTGCCGAAGATTACAATCCCAAAGAATGTGATGTGCAGTTTGTTCATATTTACAATTTAATGTAGAGCACAAATTATCGTGGCTAGTGAGAAACTGTGCAACACAATGATCTATTTCTATCCACGTTTTACGGGAAAAAGTTATAAGATCTAGCTTAGTAGATGAGCTTATAAACCTTTTAAATTAATCAGTCTTTATGTCTGAAGGTTATTTTGAAAATATGAATAAAATTAAATATTAAACTATTGCAAAATACCAAACGTCAATTGATTAAAACATCATTAAAACCTTGCAAAATCATGTCAAAGAATCATTTTTTTTAAGATTTTTTTGTCGATAACTTCTGAACGAATGATCCGATTTTGATGAAATTTTTGGCACCAGACGCAGTTTTTTTAGAGAAATGATTAGCTTTTACTATGGATCAGTACATCAATCTGGAAGTTATAAGTTATTAAAAATAATTGTTTCTAAGACATCTTTTGTGGTTTTTTCAAAATTTGTCAGAATCTCCTGGGACAAATAGATTCAAATTTTCAGGAAACCTAAGATAAACGGAACCCAAATTAAACGATATCAACCGCGTTTTGTTCGATCGAAGAATGTTTCTAGGACCTCAAAACTTTAGGAGAAAGATTCTTGAGAGTTTGATTTGCATGAATTGTGGCAAAATTAACATCAACTATTTCAGTTATAGTACTTAAAAATTGGTGAAAGTTATATGTACTTGTGTATCGATAAATTTGTGTTTCTAGTTCATATATACGCAGAATATATATATTTATACCAAATACATATATTTATATACACAAATAAAATAACACACAAAAATTATTTTGTATAGATATTTAATATAAATATATAATAATTTGGCAAAATCTTGAGTTAACAGTTGATTATATTCTAAAATATCAAATTTTGTAGAGAAACAGCATTTAACAAAAAAAAGAATAAAAATTTGACAAAATGAAAATGACAAAACCTATTGACAATAAAAGTTCAAACCCCTGGTCTTTAAGAATAATAGTTTTGTTTGTCTAATAGTAAAAAATTTTTTTACGTTTCTCTGTTTGGATTATTCTAATTTATTTACCATCCATTGTCATGAGAAGACAGATTTTATCGTCAGGTTCAATAATTATCAAATTAGTTAAATTATGTTAGTTATTATATTAGTTAAATTAATTAAATTATCAAATTAGCATCATAGTTTCTCTAGACAAAGAAAATATTTATAACTACAACACGATTAACTAATTCTTCCGATTATATACCAAGATTTAATAGTAACTATTTTTATTTTAATAAAAATAAATATTGATATCACACGTTTTATATTATAAACGTATATAATACTATAACAGAAAAATTGGATCACTAATCAATGAAATGATGAGTTTAATATGACGTTTTAGGATCAATTAATGGTATAATGTATTATCATTGTTTACTCCTATCGTTATATAAAATATCCTTATATTATTTAATAACTAGCTGTTGCCAGCGACTTCGTCCGCGCGGGCTTCGTTTACTTCGCACAGCTTCGTTTACTTCGCATCCCCCGTAGGTGACAGCGTGATAATATGTAGCCTATATGTTGACCCGACCTATTAGTAATATTCATGCAAAATTTGGAGTAAATCCATGCAGTACTTTTTGAGTTTACCCCGGACATACATACAGACAAACAGACAAACAGATAAACAGGCATACAGACAAACAGACAAAAATTCTAAAAACTATATTTTTGGCTTCGATATCGATTGTAGATCACGTCCCAAGTATTCTTTTAAAAGAATATTCAATGTACAGTTTTGACTTTCCTACGATTTTATTATATGTATAGATTATTAGTTTGAATTAATATTGGAAATGAAACATATAACATTTTCTACTACAGAAGTAAATAATTATTTCCCTTGCCGGGTTGCAAGCCCAGTAAATCGAACGTCAATATAAACGTTTCGGATCATCACGATTCATTGGTTTGTTGGTTTACGATACGAATAGTGACACTCATCGCCGCATTTAATTATATTGGAATTATTATTCCTATTTTCTTGCAATAAACAAGACCGAAACTTTATGTTTTTTATAGTAGAGCGGGCAAACGAGCAGGTGGTGCACCTGATGGTAAGTGATCACCGCAGCCCATGAACATCTACAATACCAGAGGTCTTGCAGTTGCGTTGCCGGCCTTTTGAAAATGAGTAAGCGCTTTTTTTTAATTCTACAAATATAAATGATTCTACAAAGGAGTAGTGTGAGGCAGAAAGTACTGACTAAAGCGCACTCTTCTGGATTTCCAGACATCGAGGTGGTAAGAATGGAACTTTAAATTTTGTCGCGATGTCCGATGTCGAAATTTAGCGGTAGGAATTAATCCAATCAACTCGCCGGAACACTTCTCATGATAAATGCGGTAAAAGATGATGGATTTCGTTTTATTTAAAATAATTATCATCTCATCATCATCGTCATCATCTTTTGTTTATTTTTTTTATAGTAGTGGGGGCAAACTAGCAAGTGGTGCACCTGATAATAAGTGATCACCGCCGCCCATGAACATCTGCAATACCGGGGTTCTTGCAGCTGCGTTGACGGCCTTTTAAGAATGAATAAGCTCATTTTTTGAAGGTCCCTAAGTCATATTCGTTCGGGAACACCCCCGAGGTTAATTGATTCCACAAAGGAGTAGTGCGAGGCAAAAAGTGCCGACAAAAGCGCACGGTTGTGGATTTCCAGACATCGAGGTAGTGAGGATGGAACTTTAAATTTTGACGCGATATTTGTCTGTCTTTTAGTTTCAAAGTCATAAAATGTATCTCATTTTACTCCAATAACTATGCTAACAACTTTCTACTTAAAAATCAATAAAAATTCAAAATTTTTTTTAAATTTTAAGAGAAAATATACACAAAAATAAGCTTGACAAAGCTGAGACTCCTCCGACAAGACAGTATATTTTCACTTTAGTTAGGTTACCAAAAATTTGAAAGCATAAAATTCAAATAAAGCCAGTTTTACATGAATTACGCCCGGAAAGCATTCGCGTATAAAGTAAAGAATGATATTGTATGCATTTTGCATGAGAGCGGTATTATCGGATATGGCAAAGAATTTGAATATTCCCAACGAGGTACTACTATTTAATAAGTGACTCGATTTAATCTCGATAATAAACCATATTATGGTACATTTTAAAGTCATATATCAAATTATAATATTATACCTTGTTTTTATTCTCCTATAAGCTATTGTTATCTAAATATATTAAAACAGAAGTTTTGACTCACTGACAGACATAAAACCCAGCCTAAAAGCTTCAAACCAAGAAGATATTTTGAAATTCATTTCCTGAGATAGTGAAATAGAGAGTGAAGTATTGTATGAAATTTCTGACATTGATGACATGTTAATTTGCCCGCGGCCGAAGCTGCGCGAACAGATAGTCTAGTAATAGATATTCAAAATATTTCACATATATTTACTTAAAATATTTCATATTATAGGCTGGCAAATAAGCTATACATACAAATAATAGCTCTCTTGATAGAAAGTGACAGCTCTCTCCATTAAATAACAAAGATGTTAATGGTGCGTTGTCATCCGTGTAGAGGGTTGAAAAGTCACTTATATAAAATTACACTCGTACCTTCATTTAATTTATTAGTTATTTTACCCTTGAGAACTACATAATAGTGACAAGTGCCAATGATATCGTTAAAGGGATAGGTATTGCGGTGGATAGATCCACTACCTTGTACTCATAATGGTAGTGACAGGTTTAGTCAATCATTCAGTGGGTATCTCTATCTATTATCCATGTAACGTGATGGAAATGCCACATGCAAAGAAGACACTTGTGTTAATATTTTACAAAAACATATATAAAATAAGTGTATGTGGCATTGATACAAAAAACCCAAGATGTACAGTCCCGAACAAAATTGACACTCAAAAGTGTCCCTAATTTCATTTAAATAGTTATAGATATAACAAAAACATATGTCTTTGCATATCCAACCTTAAGCGCAAGATTTATAGTCGTTTTTACAAAGAAATGTACAAAAAGAAATAAAATTGACAGTGTCGCGATCGACGCGATTCTATTTGAAATGAGCGCACAATTTAAAATTGTGCGCTCATTTTTGGAGGACGTTTTTGAGACACTGATTGTGTATCTCGGGTTTTTATATCAATGGTATGTGGCCATAAATGTCTAAATTGTTGTTTCAAAATAAAGCTGAAGTCTTAATTCTTTACTTATTATTAAAATAACTCGTATATCTTATGAAATGATTAGAATTGTTAATTATTTAACATATTTTAAATTATTATTACTTTTGACCTGAAATAAAGTCAACTATTTGATTAAGGTAATAATTAAGTCAATAACAATTGACTAGAGTAAAAGATTATAAAAAGGTCAGACAGATATATTTTCGAGGCATTCGTGTTTGTGAAATTGAGAAATAAAGTGTCGTAATCTATACATCTATACACATAATAAAATCGTAGGAAAGGCAAAACTGTACATTGAATATTTTTTAAAAGAATACTTGGGGCGTGATCTACAATCCATATCGAAGCCAAAAATATAGTTTTTAGATATTTTGTCTGTTTATCTGTTTGTCTGTATGTATGTCCGGGGTAAACTCAAAAAGTACTGCATGGATTTACTTTAAATTTTTCACGAATATTACTAACAGGTCGGATCAACATATAGGCTACATATTATCACGCTATCACCTACGGGGGAGGAGCTGTGCGGACTAAACGAAGTCCGCGCGGACGAAGTCGCGGGTAACAGCTAGTATACAATAAAGTGTAATCAGTTTTGTATTTTGTATTTAATATGGTTCCATATTTCGTCAGTCGTTATTTAAATTAATAATCTTATACATTTTACCAAGTGGAGCTAATATACATTTCCATCTTAACCGGTACATAATATTGACAATCATTAACACTATCGTCACAGGGATAAGGTGAGACGATGATACCAAATTCAAGCAAGAAATTGCGTAAATATCCACCTTATAATTACGATGGTACTCACACATTTAATTTCATTTTAAGTTTAGCACGTTAAAGTTGCATTATATTTGTGTAGATGACCCGGCAATTGTTTTGCCATACAAATTACTTTTATTGAACACTTTGGTGAGTAATTGAGAGGGGGGATAGGTAAAAAGATAAAAACAATCCTATCTTTTAAGTTGGACCGATCATTAGATATCTACAAAATTACATTGAAATCGGTTTAATACTTTAAGAATCCATAGCGAACAAGCAACGTGACAAATAATTTACAATAATATATAAAGATTATAATAACTTTGACATTTTTACTGCAAAATGTGTATGCCTACGATGTGTCAGTAAAAATATAATTTTAAATAAAGTGTACAGCAGTAAAAAAACGAACAATTCTTACAATACTCGTATATGATGTGTAACTTTTAACATCTAAGTAGATATTAATTGGCACAACCATGTCTAATTTAACCATCGCGCGCCTTTATTGGTAGAGAGATAGAGGGCACTCATTGCTCTATTCAAATAGCGGGCGCTCATTGGTCAATTCAAATAGCGTCCGCTTCCCCGCATTTCTGTTACATGGAGTGATTTCACGGTTGCGTTTAACGAAATCACTCCCATATATTTCACAGGACGTCAAATATCAATAAAGTAACAGAGCGCTAAGTGTGAGTTTTTCTTTTCGCATTCGATCGTGAGCGCGTTTGGAGTTTGCTAGGAATTTGTATGTGATTTGTACAGCGCCACCTAGTGGTAAACGTGAGAAACCAATTTACACCTAGGTGGCGCTGTACAAATCACATACAAATTCCTAGTAAACTCGAAACGCGCTCACGATCGAATGCGAAAAGAAAAGCTCACACTTAGCACTCTGAACATCATCATAATATAATTATATTATCATCATTCTAGTGATATATAGTATATCATTCTAGTGATATATCCGTGCTAGTAATGGGCTCCTTTGAAGAATCAGGTCAACTGCCGTTCTGCTAGGCAGGTCGTAAAAAGCGACCGATTGACTATGCAAGTCACTGCCATCGTGCCTGTTAGGTGGTAGAGTTCTGCATTGTCTCGCCCGGGTTTGGTACCGCGGCCTTACCTATTCCTGCCGCAGCCGTCAGTGCTTGTCACTCTCGTGTTCTGGTTTGAAAGGTAAGGTAGCCGGGAAACTTATGCATGTGGCAGTAGATCTTGCCACAAGATAGCAACGCACCATTAACATCTTTGGTGTCTATAGGAGATGATGGACTCTTTCCATCATAGGAATCAAACTAAATTTCCATCGAATGCATAGTCAGGATCATTAACCTTTCGAAAAATCAGGCTATCATTTACCGTATGAGATAATTTTTAAACCGAAATAAACAGAATTCTCAATAATTCCAACTTGTTAATATATTTATTAATAAAATCATTTTCTCTAAAACATGACAGGTATCTAGTATAATTGAATCGACGTCGAGACTATCGTGATATTGAAATCCATAGTAGTCCCTCATGTAATATATAGAAGGGTATACAAAGCGCATATATAGACCAATATGTCATCTATGAGACTATTTTAGGTCGTACAAAAGCATTCTTCACTATTATTCGACCGGTAAGTGAAATTATTCACAAAATTTTTGCCTCGTTGCCAGGAGTCGATATATTGTAAAGATATTGGAATGTATTAGTGAAATATACTATATTTTGACTATATTTCAAATAAAGTATGCTCACGTTTCTTCATGTCAAATCTTATACGACACATATTGAGAAATAATCGTAACGATTGCCATACTAATGATTATATTAATATCATTGTGATTGTCATAGTCATTGTGAGTTGTAGAATACAATATAAAATAATATAAACATTATATTATGTTATTTTTTGTACTTTTCTCTCAGTGATTGTAACTATTAATGTGATATGTATAAGCAAATGGGAAGGAACTAATAGGTATTTGAAACACAGCTCACGCTAACTCAAATGATAGGAACACATTGTCAACATTTGAAAATTAATTGTTACAATAAAGATTATTATTATTATTATTACAATAACTGATATAGAATTTGTCTGGCACATTAATATAGAAAGGTAATAAAAATAGGAAAGAAAAATTTCTTAAAAAAATCGACAATTTACAGATAAACTTTTCGATGCATAAATAAACAAAACAAAACGGCTAAGTGCGAGTGGGACTCACGCTTTTAGGGTTCCGTACCATCCCTATTCAAGTTTCTACCTGTTTATTAAGATCGAGTAAAAAATTGCTTAAAAATTACGTTTGTTGTATGTCACATATTTTGCGATTTCTTGCGATTCCAAATAGGAATCAAAACATATAGGTTGACCTAAAACTATGAAGTTTGGCAAGAAGCAATGTCTTAAAGCACATGTAAAGGAAAAAATCCGAAAACCGTAAATTTTTAGTTACATCACAAAAAACGCGATCATAAGAAAAAAAAGATATGACCGTTTATGTTGCATATTTTGCGATGTCACAAGTGATTTACAATTCATAGGGTACAACAATCCCCCGTGTTTGTTTCGGACTCCTTTGAAGAATAAACCAACTGCTGTTCTGCCAGACAGGTCTTAAAAGGCGACCGATTGGCCATGCGAGTCACTACCATTGTGACTACTAGGTGGTAGAGTTTTGCATTATCTCACCGTTTACCACCGCCTTATCTATTCCTGCCGCAATAACGTCAGTACTTGTCGCCGTCGTGTTCCGGTTTGGAGGGTAAGGTAGCCGATAAACTTATGCATGTGGCATTAGACCTCGCCATAAGATAGCAACGCACCATTAACATCTTTGGTGTCTATAAGCGATGGTTAACTCTTTCCATCAGGAGACCCATCTGCTTGTTTGTTATCTTATGATAAAAAAACATTCCGTTGACGTAGAATTTTGAAATATATGTGTAGCTAAGGTTATCTAGTTTGTACGGAACTCGGTATGCAAGTCCAAGTCCCATTTAAACGGTATTTTTGCTTACCCGTCATTTAAAAATAAATTACAATTAAAAGGCTCGCAATAATTTGTTTTATATGACCCTATAGCCTGTTTGTCAACGCTATATCTCATTAAAGGTTATGCGAAAGTTAGATTAGTACTTACTAAAATCTGTGATAGGCAATTTCCTTCCCTTTGATGTCTGATGCCCGCTGCTTCTGATAACATCGAATGAATTTTAATAAAGAATATTTTACCAAATTGCTATTTGATTTTTCTTTATATAAAACGTTGATTGGAAATTTCTCTCGTATTTGTTCTCGTCCAATTTGCGTCTTTGTATCTTCGATCATAGATAATTTAGTCATTTATTTTATTTTTATACTTATTCTATTGAATATAATGTTTATCTTTATGTCTGGGTTTTTATTGGTCTACAATATTAATATAGAGATTCGAGAGAGGTTCAGTAATATGTATTTACATATTCATTTCAATTACAAGTCAATTTATTTGAATCTAATTACGTTATCATATTTATATATAAAATACAAACATTTTTATTTTAGAAAGATGTTTGATTTCGATTAAAAGAGAGCAATACCTAAAAGTGTCCTCTTGAGCATGCGATAAATATTTAATTTGTACATATTTTGCTTTTATTTAAGATATTTGGTCGTTTTGCACCACGAGCGGTTCGGACCGCGGTGTGAATTGCCCAAGAGCTCTTTTGGCATGGGTCATTTCGGACCGCAATGGTGGAGCGGTGCGAATCGCCCAATCGCTTATTGTATTGGGTTGATTCACACCCCTGTGCAGTGAATGGATATTTGGGATCTTTAAATTGATATAAGTAGAAATCGAACCAAGAAAAGAGCGAATGATCGTTTCGCCTCGTGGTCCGAATTGACCCATTTCAAAAAATACCTTGGGCGATTTGCACCGCTCCGTCACAGTGCGAGCGGTGCGAAATGACCCATGTCAAAAGAGCTCTTGGGCAATTCATACCGCGGCGCGGTCCGAACCACTCGCGGTGCGAAACGACTGAAGACCCTTAACTTAGTAAGATGCTTTTACATACAGTGTATTTTAATAAGTCAACCAATAAGTCAACCACGCGCATAAGACGTACGCTAAACCGTTGTCCTATGTGAACTAGGTGCATACGCGTTAATGCAACGCGACGCGACGTGTTGCGAGTTGACGCGAAAATATCAAATAGATAACTAGTCGTTTTATCTTTTTATGGCCTAACTCGTTATCGTAGACGAACTAGGTATAAACGCTGTAATGCCACGCGACGCGACCTGTTGCGAGCGACGTGACGCGAAAATATCAATTAGTCACTGTATTTATTTGTGGCCCAGTTGTTCTAGGTAGATAAACGACAAACGTGACGTTAATGGAACGCTATTTAAAAAATCTACCTCTAGACTGAAATAGGGGACTAAAGTTTAGTAACGTTATAAACTTTAACATGTTACTCTAATGGGGGGCAAAGCTGCGCGGATCAGCTTTGATATTATAATCATTATATTAATGTTGCGGTCGCATTTGCTTCTATCGTCACAAAGCTTCATTCAATGACACGATACATGCAGATGTGACCGGATATTATCGGATCATCGCAAACATTTGGTCTGCGTATGCTTTATGCCTCGACCACACTTGCGTCTATAGTCCCGACGATATTAGCGCGCTAAGGCACACGCAGTCCGGAATGTATACGACAATAGCCGGTCACATCTGCATTTATCGTGTCATTGCACGAAGCTTTGTGACTATAGACGCAAGTGCGGCCGAAGCATCATAACAGCGCGGTTGGCGGAACGTCAAAAGTTTCGCGCGCTAACATATCGCACTGCGTGGTTGGACTAGCGTTGTTTATGGCAGCTGTTGCTTTCAGACGTATGCAGGTGGTTGTGTAAAATGGAGTGGAGCGATGAAATGGTGAGTTGACAGCCGGTTTCCGAAACGCAAATTAATTTTAACATGCAATTAATCTGTGCTTAACAGATCATTTGCTTGTAAAAATTATGTTAAACACAGATTAATTGCTTGTTAAAATTAATTTGCATTTCGGAAACCGGCTCTGAGTCTATCATACGGGATCCAAAAAATGTGAATTACAAAAAAAGGAATTATTTGTTAGTACACATGTAGAAATAAAGATCGTCATCTATAGTTACACGTTTGAAAATGATTTAATCTTTTTCCATCTAGGACTATTGCTGTTAATATGACCACAGCTTCTGTCGCGATAATTTTTAGGGTCAAATCGGACAAAGCTTATGCGCATATTACTTCGGGACAATAGATGCAAATGCAGCCCTAGCTTAAGCAATAAAATGTTTGTAAAAAAAATTCTAAGGATTTCTTAAAAATATAACATACATACATTTTCATTTACTTTAAAAGCTTTTTAGGTTTTTTAATTAACAATAATAATTAACCAAATTATGACTTAATTTGACTACAGACTATACAACAAAATATTTTTTTGATGTGACAATTCAGTGATGATAGTTTGTGTAATGTTTTTTAATTATTTCTAATGCATATTCTTCATGCACTTTTTCTCCTCATAAACTTCAGCTGCAACTAATTTTATACTCCTCTGTCCGCGCAATTTCCTACAAAAGGGGTACTAAGTTTTCGTTTCTTGTAAAAAAAAACACCGTAGACTAAATAATGAAATCTCTTCTAAGCTTGACAATAAACTTTAACCATAAGTATAATAGTATATATGTGTATATTTCCATGTATGTCAAACGACTATATGTGTAATGATAATTTAATATAGATACCTTTAATGCGTATTATTTAAAAATATTAGGTATATGCAGTCCTCTATAAACTTTAAATGTACCACCGTTCGCGTATCATACTCCACTGTTCGCGCATTTTTCTTAAAAAGGGGTAAAAATTTTTTGCTTCATATATTAAAATATAGACTAGCGATCGCCCTCTGACGAAATTCGACCATAGACAATAACATAGCATACTCCATCGTGAACGTAATTAACGTAAAAAGGGGTAGAAAGTTTTTGCTTATCGTGATAGTATATACAGATCATAAATATACATTGTAGCTGTGTGCAAGTGAGGTTGAGGTGCTATGCAATAAGGCTTCTTTACACGCTGTCAAGACTAAAGTTATAAATTACATGACAATTTTTCTTCATGGTTTAAAATGGCTAGTTCAGCTGTGATAATTTCAAAGTGTATGTAAAAACGGTGTAGCAAGGAGTCGCGACAGAGACGAAGCACATTCATTTGTTACAAGATGACACGCCATTACACCTATCCACTAGGGCGGCTACGAGATTTTTTACCTGAATATTCTAAGAGTACAGACAATTTATTTTCACTAACTTTAGTATTTTGTTAAGAAATGTCTATGACACAGTGTCACTTGGGACACATTTCGAATAAACAGAGTTGTTCAGAATCTGTATAATATTCTATCTAACTAGATTCGTGGAATCATATAAAGATACGTGTAAAATTTTATGTATTGTTAGCAATACTTTCCACTATAAAAAAAACGAACGTCATCGTATTTAAAAAGTCATTAAACCTGTATGTGGTAGGCTCATTTTGGTGTTAGTGCGCTTAAGGCATCCATACGTGCCTAATAATAACTCAGTTCAAACGCAGATTAGATTTGCAAAGTATCTAACTGATTTTTATTTTATTCTATTTCTAGTCCCTATGACCGCCCCGTTGGTCGAGTGGTTAGTGACTCTGACTACGCAATCAACGGGGCTCGGGTTCGATCCCCGACGGGGACAAGCATTTGTGTGATGAGCATAAATGTTTGTATTTCCGGGTTTGGGTATTTATTATGTATGTTTAAAAAGTATTTCTATGTATAAGTATCGTTGACTAACACCCATAACACAAGCAAATAATTTGCTTACTTTGGGGTTAGATCAATAAGTGTAATTTGTCCCGTGAATATTTATTTATTATTTATTCTAATCATTATTCACTTTTTAGGTTATATTTTCAGTTAAAAATAGTGGAATCAAGTAACAGTATAATAAATTTAACTAGTTTTATGTCTTCAAACGTAAGTACGTGGCATTTTCTTATAGTCGTATATAGCTCCTAGCTTCAGTCAAAGTTTACTTTGGTCGTAGGTTCCACGGTTTTTGAGCGCTCAGCTATGGAGTGGGTATCTCTTTCGGCATGACAAAATAAACCGTATTGCATACGTTATACGTCATAACATTCACTTCTGCGCAAGTCAAGGTCAGCGCTCACAAAACAAGCTGAGTGCTAAGTGTGAGTTTTTCTTTTCGCATTCGATCATGAGCGCGTTTCGAGTTTATTATGAATTTGTATGTCATTTGTACAGCGCCACCTAGCGGTAAACTGGTTTCTCACGTTTACCACTAGGTGGCGCTGTACAAATCACATACAAATTCCTAGTAAACTCCATATTAATAAACGATAAATTCTTGGACTTGGAGCAGTATTCATCGTGTATTCAAAGTGCAAATTATAAATGACTGTGAAGTCGTGTATGTTTTTCCTCAAAATATTCACGCGCCAACGAAATAATCACGATAACACAAATAAAATCATTGCAAAATACGGTAAGTGTTTGTGTTTAAGGTTAGAATATACAAGTATTTATGGTACAATATTGTATATAAAGGCATAATGATCATAATATAAGTTGCTTGTCAAGATAAAGCTTTAGCTACTGCTAAATATATCTTTTATTTAACAATATATTTATTTAATGTTGTTTTTAATACACAATAATGGCGGCGTTTTGTTATACAGCCTAAAGTGTATTTGGAGGGTGATATACTGCAAATAGCTGTACTGAATCTCTTTTTTGTTCTATTATACGGCTATTGGCTTTTAATTACCGTCCAAATACACTTTAGGCTGTACTAAGTCCCTATATAAATCTATTGTACAGTAATTGGCTTTTAATCACTTAACTTATGATTAGAGATGCGTACAAAAATTTAAGAACCCTAAATACAAAATATATGTTTGTCACTTGATTTCGCTATTGTGTTGTATTGATGTCGGTCGTTTGACTTTACAACTAAACTAACTTATTGTTAACTATAACTTATGGGACATGTATTTCAATCATGTTTTACTTTATTTTTCAGGGAAATATGCCTTATAAAATAATAAAAACAATTGAGAGAAGCCAAAACCGTATTTGTATCGTACCCAGTTTGTGGGAGGATAAAGGTGAATTATAATGACCAAGAAAACAACTTGATATAACTAAGTTGATCAAGAACGAAAAATCAAGCCCTTTAAATATTGGTCTATCACAAAAATATTTTTAAGAAGAATACGTTATTTCGTGCTTGTGATTTAATATTATTAGTTCTCCAAAGAGAAACACATACTCTTTTGCCTGTAATTGTATCTAAGTATATAATATTTTTAAAACGATTGTAAGTATACATATATATAGGATGTTGCAAAAGTGGTACAGTAAGCCGCAAGGGGGTGGCTCAGGGGGTCATTCTTAACAACTTTTGTTTAACGACTTTTGAAAATTCGCGAAAAAAATATTGATTCGCCATAGAAACTTTGTTGGTCACGTGACTTTTCACAATGGAAAAACAAAATTGTTTTTCGGGAATTTTCACAAATCGTTGAACAAAAGTTGTTCAAAATGACCCTCTGAATCACCCCCTTTCGACTTACTATACCGCTTTTGTAAAACTCCGTATAGTAGCAAGTTAAAAATAAAAAAATACATATCTTCTCAGTGTAATGATTTTTATTTCTCTTTTTAACTCTTTTTTATATATTCTTTGAAGAATAGACCATAATTGCCTTTCTGCCAGGCAGGTCGTAAAAGACAACCGATGGGCTATGCGAGTCACTTCCATCGTGGTTACTAGGTGATAGAGCTCTGCATTGGCTCGTCCGGGTCTGGTACCACCGCCTTATCTATTCCTGCTGCAAAGCGTCAGTGCTAGTCACTGCCATGTTCCGGTTTGGAGGGTAAGGTGGCCGGTAAACTTATGCATTGGGCATTAGACCTTGCCACAAGAGAGCAACGCACCATTAACATTTTTGCTGTCTGTAGGCGATGGTTGATTCTTTTCATCAGGAGACCGATCTGCTTGTTTGCTATCTTATGACATTAAAAAAAATCAGGTATTGTAAATTACCAACCAAGTAACCTTAATGAAGAAGATAAGCCTAAAAAATAATAAATCAGATAACCTACAATCACTTTTTAATGTTTTTGTTACGGAACCCTTTTCCTTGAACATAAATAAAAATGACGATTGTAGGTTTACCTGAATTAGTAATTTTTCAGCTTTATCTTCATCACGATTACTTGGTTGGTAATTTATAATATTTAAATATTCCTTTTCAATATTCCTCTTGATTTTTTCCACATGATATCAACTATGCAGATATAAAAACAGCAAACAACAATTTTCTCAGTAATACAGCCTTGAGCTGTACTATAGCTGTATATGCAGATTTTTTAACACCATTGGCTGCATAACAGTCTACAATTACGCCATAAATATTAGCTGTAAAACGGTGATTGCATATCCCATTTTACAGAAACAAGCGTTGAGTGATACTATAATAACACTTAAAGCTGTAATAAATTCCCGTGCTAAACAAAATACAGCTAATGTACAGCTTTAAAGATTAAAATCAGCCTAATGAGTTACAAATTGCTTAAAGCTGTACAGTAGTGTATTAATAATCAGATATAACGCCTAAAGCTTACGCGGAACTCTAAGAAAGGCCTTGTACAGCATTAGGCTGTATATAAACTCATAAAGGTCTCTTATACCGATAAAAGCATCTTTTTACACCATTGTACGGCTGCAATAGAACTTTAAGTTCTATATGAGCTGCTTTATGGGTATTAAACATGCTTGATTGCTGCTTGGGATACCAATCTTCACAAACATCATTAAATTAATTGTTAAATCATAACAATATACAAACACGAAATGGTAAAAATTTAAAATCATAAAACAAATGCACAAAACAAAATATTTGTCCACGAAATTCGATGAAAAAATTGAATGTTGAGACTTAAGATCTTTATAGTAGTGTGGCGTCGTTGGTTGGTGCTAACCATGGATTAAATTGCGTATTTCATGTTAATTTCTTAGACTGCCATAAGTGTAGTTCGCATTCACACCCAGCAATACAGAGTTATAACTTATAGCACATACCAATGAAACAAAATCACTCCATTGGTAAATATTTATTAAACGTTAGCCTCCTATTCGGCTCGATAAAATAGGAAAACATTTCATATTTCTATTTATAACTATATAATATATTGAAATTTTTTACAGTGTAAAAACAGGACCCTATTACTAAACCTCCGCTGTCTGTTTGTCTATCTGTCACCAGGCAGTATCTCATAAACCGTGATAGCTCATAAATCATGAATTTCCGTTACCACTGCAACAATAAATACTGAAAATAAAACAAAATGAAAATATTAAGGGGTCTCCATACAATAAATGTAATTTTTTTCTCAATATTAATAACAGTAACATGTAGACGCTTAAAATTTTCACAGAATATTTAGTTGTATATTACTTTTCAAAATAAATAATTAAACAAAAGTAAAGTAAATATTAAAGGGGGGCCTATAGAACAAACGTATTTTTAAGGAATTTTTTACTCGATCAGGTGCGCGGTCCGACTCGCACTTGGCCGGTTTTTTTTTAATTTATACATTCAATAATACAAAATACAACATACTTATTAATATTATTTTGTCCATCAAATATCAAATATCGAACCGTCCGATTTGACCGCCAAATAAAGACTAACTGGTTACTGGATCACCTCCGCCAAACCATTAAGGCGGTACTTTGATCACGCCACCGACAAACAGGTAACAGATGGCGTGGTTTGATGAGTCATATCAACTTTTTACACTTTCAATCGTCGGCACTTGGTGAAATTCCATTGTTATAAGTCCAAATTAGGATATAATTACTTGTACTTTAATTTTACTACAAATATAGACAAATAATTTTAAATTAATCGACCGGTTTCGCTTTTTAAAGCATCTTCAGGACGTAATATGCTTTACTCTAAAGTAAAGTAACCTAGTTTGGACTTATATCAACTTGTTTACAATTTTTGCAGTTTAAATTTTAACGGTCTTTAACATCCGTTATTATTATTCCTAGGACATTCTTGTACATTTACTTAATAATAAATTATACGCATTTACACACAATTATTAAAAATATCCTAATAGTGTTATAACTTACAAGATTAGTAATTTTTATACCGCGATTTAGGATTAGCTGGATTTTTTAAATATATTGTAGCGTTTAATATTGCTTGATCGCTACAGCAGTGCAGATTTTCTATATAATGACAATCTTTGAAATTTTAAGCATTTCAATTGATTTTCCCTGACTACTGCATAGGGATTTCGTGTGGCTCGTAACCGTAGCAGTTTTTGTGTACAAGAATGATTTTTATAAGAAAACTATACCAAATAGCCCAACTTTACTGTAAATGTATAGAATTATGCCGACGAGAGAATGAGATTGAAGACATTACACAGTACTTTATATTTAAAACTAGCTGACCCGGCAAATGTTGTTCTGCCTTTTTAACTACTCTTATTTTTTTTCTATATTTTCTTACCTTTTAAACCTTCCCTGGACTTCAACAATTAATTCAAAACCAAAATTAACCAAATCAGTTTAGCCGTTCTCGAGTTTTAGCGAGACTCACAAACAGCAATTGATTTTTATATATATAGATATATTATATTTTATTTAAATACCTATACTTTAATTGCAATTTTACTTCTAAAATACGATAAATCTTTTACCTTAACTCCTTCAATTTATCTACCTCTCTCTCATTCTCTTTATTTCCTACTTAGCTTTACTTCTGCCGAGTGTGAGATAGCACTCGATTTTTTTTAGTTTATATTATCAACCGGTTTCGCCTTTTATGGCACCTTGACGGCTAAGGCAAAACCAGTTGGCGATATGAATTAAATAAAAAGTGATTTATGAAACAGTATATATGTTTATGTATATGTTTTGAAAAGGGTTCCAAACTTTTTCTTTCACATATTAAAACAGATATTTTTTAGATGTTTATTTCACTGAGAACACATTTTATTTCCTTCGTCTGCTCAACCCTAAAGGTGAAAAGGCTTGACAAGTATACAATGGTTTGCTACTATTTATGAAACAAGACACAAAATATTCTAACTTGTAGATAATACCGTCTGCTACTTTGAAACACGATATTTCGTAAACAAGTAATTATCTGAAGACGTAAGTATATCATCTTACTTAAATAAGAGCGATCGCAGGTAAACAATAATATTTTGCCGAAGAATATTTTGTATTTAATTAACGTTTGATTAAATAAACATTTTCTCTCGTTAGCTCGTGACCATTTTTTATATACAACATTTTCTGTTTTCGTATTTATTTTATAGTTTATTTTGATTAATGAAAATTTTTAATTGGCCTTTTTTCTTAATACCTTCCTGTTTATCAGTCGTATAGCTCCAACTTTCTTTTTGTATTAAAATAAAAAATACGTAGAATAAAATATATTTGTACTTTCCCTGTTTAGATTTTGCAGCGTCTTGACTTATAACCGTTAAAAACGTACCTCACGTATACCAATACCTGTTAAAAATAAAAAATTCTGTGATATAGTTTGACAGTATGTCCCTGCCATATGACACACTGACAACAACGAATAACAAAATAAATAATTCCGTAATTGTTTGTCTTTGCATCAGGAGAGCCATCTGCTTGTTTGCTATCTTTTTTATATAGAAGGCAAACGAGCAGGAGGTGCACATAATGGTAAGTGATCACCGCCGCCCATGAACACCCGTAATACCAGAGGTATTGCAGTTGCGTTGCCGGTATTTTAAGAATAGTAAGCTTTTTGCTTGAAGGTCCCTATGTCGTATTCTTTCGGAAACACACCTGTCGGTAATTGATTCCACAACAGGGTAGTGCGAGGCGAAAAGTGTCGGGAGGATCGCACAGTTGTGGATTTCCAGACATCGAGATGGTGAGGATGGAACTTCAAATTTTGACGCGATGTCCGATGGTGGAATTTGGCGGCAGGAAATAATCCAAATAACTCGTTGGAACACTCCCCGTGATAAATACGATAGAAGACGCAGAGTGAACCTACATTTTTGCGCAATGCCAAAGTTTCAAGCTGTTTCGAAATAGTCTGGTCGTCAACGATTCAAACCACTCTACGCTGAATGCAATTAAGAGGAATAAGCTGGAACTGGGGGACCGGCCCAGAGATAAGAACAGTACTCCATGTAAGGCCGAACCTCTGCCTTATAAAGTTGAAGGCGATGGGCTGGTAAGAAGTACTGTCTCGTTCTGCTGAGCTTTTTGGAGGCTAGTTTAGGCTGACCTTCTAAATGACCGCAAAACTGAACGTTATTCGATATGTCGACTTCCATAATTACGACACTAGCTGAAGCTGTCAGTATCCAGAGATCCACAAATCGAGATAATACAACAAAGGGTGCCTTTTTAGCGGTGAACACGCAAAGCTGTGTCTTTTGGGGTTGAAAGTGACCAGGTTTTGACGACTCCATTCTGAGACGTCAGTAAGTAAATAAAAAGTAAATAAATCGGCACTCTTCGTCGTGTTCCCGAGAAATATCTAGTGATATTATAAAAAAAATGATTTGATAGTATATCCCTGCAACACAGATGACAACGATTAATAAAATGGTTAATTCCGTGATAACGTTTGTTAATATCTCCCTGCTACACTAACAACAATGATTATTAAAATGAATTATTCCTTGATGTGGTTTAATAGACCCTACCATATTGACAACGATTAACAAAATGAATTATTCGTTAACGTGATTTAACAGTATATCCCTGCCACATTGACAGCAATTAACAAAATTAATAATTCTCTGATAAAGTCGATAGTATATCCCTGCCACAGGGACAAAAACGATAATCAAAATGAATAATTCTCTTTCTTCAAATTTCGAAATTTAGTAATTTTTAAAGAGCTGTAATTAGTCTTTATATAAAGATAATCATACTTTGTAATAGAGTCTTGTAAAGCTCGAAGACTCTACTTTAAGAATATAGAATCGTTTTTTATAAAAAAATTGCGTTAATTATGAGTAAATTCAATTTAAAACAAAAAACGATTTTTCCCATGTTAATGAAATGGGAAACTAAAAAAACAATAGCGACCCCTTCGAGTTGAGCTATAGGGCTCAGGTTTGGTGAGAATTTTTTTTATATCAAATATAAACATTTGAGAGGGTATGAGTTAAAAAAAAATTAAAGATTTTTTGAATCACCCTAATATATATACAATGAATGAGTAAAATTTATTTGCTCAGAATACGGTACAATTTTATAGGTTTACATAAGTTATAATACATCCGCGTGTTCTATCAAATTGGCATGCAATTTTGTTAAGAATTATAACTATAATTAAAACTACTAATTTAATATTACTTCGGTTACCAAAGTTGAAATATTTTATTATTGCTTATAGTTTTGCATAAAACAATACTTTTTTCTTGTGCGAGTCTGGGCTTCGTTTGAAAAATAGACAAGCAATTCATAAAAGGTGTATGAAGACTAATACGTTTCACAAAAACAAAGTACCTTCAACAAAGAGTTCTGCGATGTCTCGCCCGGGTTTTGTATTACCATATATATCTGTATAGTTGTAAGTTACTTGATTTTAAATTAGCTCTTATTTTTTATCAGTAAACACGATTTGTAGTTTTTGTGCTTTATAAGTAAAATGAAATAAACTGTACCTACAGATTTTTTATATTTTGACGTGAATACGTCAAAATATAAGAAGTGACGTGAAGTAGCGCGTAGGGCGACGCTACTACCAGAGTGCTAAGTGTGAGTTTTTCTTTTCGCATTCGATCGTGAGCGCGTTTCGAGTTTACTAGGAATTTGTATGTGATTTGTACAGCGCCACCTAGTGGTAAACTAGTTTCTCACGTTTACCACTAGGTGGCGCTGTACAAATCACATACAAATTCCTAGTAAACTCCAAACGCGCTCACGATCGAATGGGAAAAGAAAAACTCACACTAACACTCAGATGGTGACTCGTTATTATCTCCAATACCGAAGGAATAGATGAAATAATCAAAAACATATGAAAAAAAGACTTAGGGTCTGATAGAATCACAAATAAGGTACTTAAATACCTCCTTCCCTCCCTTATTTTTCTACTAGTGTGCATCTCAATGCACTCCTAGCCAGTTGTGCGTTTTCAGACGAGTGTAAAGAAGCCACTATCATAGGAATACACAAGCCAAGAAAACCCCGAAATAATGACAGTAGTTACCGTCTCACTAGCCCAATCAATACGTCAGGAAAAATCTACGAAAAAATCATACTATCTCGCCTTAAGGCATTTGTTCTTAAGGCATTTGAATGAGCAGTTCGGTTTCCGAGCAGCTCACTCTTGCACTTGTTAAGTGCACCGACTCACATATTGCATTTTAAACTCTTTAAATGCAGCCTTTGAGCTGCAATTTTTTTTTGTACCATAAGATAGCAAACAAGCAGATGGGTCTCCTGATGGAAAGAGTCAACCATCACCTATAGACACCAAAGATGTTAATTGTGCGTTGCTATCTTGTGGCGAGGTCTAAAGCCACATGCATAAATTTACCGGCTACCTTACCTGCCAAACCGGAACACGACAGCGACCAGCACTGACGCTATTGCGGCAGGAATAGGTAAGGCGGTGGTACCAGACCCGGTCGAGCCGATGCAGAACTCTACCACCTAGTAAAAATTCCCAACGGTTATTTTTCGACGTCGTGAAAGCGTTTGATAAGATCTAGCACAATGGGCTAATATGCAAGCTATGCCGAATAGGAGTGCCCGACAAACTCGTACTCATTACACGAGAGTAACTAACCAAACGCTGATTTCCATTCCGTGTAGTGGGTTCATTCTCCACTCATAGGTCGATCACAGAAGGTTTCCCACACTCGTGTCACTTAGACACAAGGTGATACTTTACAAGATTTGCGTAAGGCCTATTCTATCATACACCTGCGTAGCGTTTGCCCATCTCTCCCGTACAGATTTGCATCCGTTGCAAGTAGTACAGAATAAATACCATCTTATTGTGACGGGTGCACCGTGGCATACATTGAACTTCGTAAAAATCTTGAATTACCGAGCTTAGCTAGGCATTTGAAGATATTTCCAAAAGATATTTCAATCGTACCAACTCACACCCTACACACTGCGGTAGACTACATCCCAGATCCTAATCCCATCTTACGTAGGCCCCGCCACGTTCTCACGATCCCGACGAGCTGATAACTGTGGCCAACGAAACATACTAAAACACTACATACCTACACACGGGACAACGACGCTAACCCTCTTATCACAAATCACGACGCCATCCCTAAGCCGAAGTTCAGTCTCACAGGAGATACCCTTAGGATGGAGGGCGTACGACCCCACATCTTTAGGCTCTGGCTGAGCACTCTGTTTGCCCCACACGACCGGTGAAGCCAAAAAGGCCAGCAGTGTACAGGTATCATCGTTGATCGGTTTGAACGCCTTCATATTTTTGCGTTGTCGACACTTCTTCACTTTTTCTTATAAGGATGCATGGTTATCATTGGATTGCTACTTGAATTTTATATGACTTCTAAAATATTTTTTTGTGGCTGATTACAATTTTGCACTGATTTTTTTACTTAAGTGCCATATACATTTACTATTAGTGTTGAAAACTATTTTTGAAATTATAAAATCAATAAATCTTTACAAGAGCTTTCTAATAAAACTTAATCAAATTTTATAGTTGCTCTGAGTCTAAAGATATTCCATATTATGCAAAATATGTAACGCAGTAAATTTACTAAAAATGGCGGCACTTCCTACTCCACTATTCGCGAAGCATCGTAATCCGCATTCAGTTGATCAAATTTTTTGATTCTTTAGCTATCCAGTGGTGTAATTAGATTTTATATGTTGGTGATAGTTATTTAGCTATAACACCAAACTGCATCCCCCAATTTTGTTATCATCCGTTTTTTGAACTGTCTGATAGGGGACTATGTAAGCCATTTTAAAAACGTATTCACGTCAAAAACTTTTATAAAGCAGCTTAGTATTGAGATGGTTGAAAAACATCATTTTTAAATGTTATTATTTTTTGAAATATTCTTGGACTGGTTTCAATATTGAATGAATATTGCTATTTTTTCAAGTTTCAATATATCCAAGTTTTAATGTATTCAATATTGAAACTTGAATAAAGCCTATTTCTTTCGTCTATCAACGCATTATCGAGGCCCTGATTTTAAGGATTTTCTAGTTAAAAATAGTAAAATAAGTCCAAGAATATTTTATCGATACTAAAATGCAGTTTTGAAATTAAATTTCAATCTATTCTGTGTAATTTGCATGGAAATACGAGAAATATAAATAAATAAATCTATATAAATATCTTATAAGCTATAACACAATATGAAAATGTCAAAAAATTATTAAAAATAAAATAAAAATACAGAGAAAACGACAAAATGTTATTAGTCAATAATTTACGTTAATTAGTCAATATTTATAAGATAGTATACAGGCAGATGACTGCCCTGATGAAAAGAAATAACCATCAACTATAGACACAAAAGATGATAATATTGGGTGTGGTCGGGTTGGAACTCCAAGTAAATAAGTTTACCGGTTACCATACCCTCCAAACTAGAATACGAGAGTAATAAATATATGACAAATGTATCATCTATATAAATAAAATAATGACATATCTGATATTGTACACTGGTTTGACATAATTAACCTGTTACTTAATAGTAAAAAAACAAAATGTATTAAGTTCTCCTTACCAAATGTTAGATTTGTGGAGACCATTCTTAAAATGAAAAACCAAAATTTAGACCTTGTTGATTCTACGGTGTTTTTGGGAATCACTGTGGACTCAAAGTTACAATGGGGACCGCATATACAACAATTGGCAAAAAAAAACTTAGCTCCGCGGCATATGCCATTAAAAAGATAGGTAAGATCACAGACATAGCTACTGCTCGCTTAGTATACTTTAGTTATTTTCACAGTATCATGTCTTACGACATCTTACTATGGGGAAATGCCGCGGATATCGATATAATTTTTGTGTTGCAAAAAAAGGGCCATTCGGTTTATCCTTAAGGCGATAACATACGCCAAACTAAGAAATATACTTCTCTTTGAAACCCTACTTCTCCTAAACCGTTAATCCAATAATTTAAAAAAAATATACATTGTACGTAAAATATAAATAACTTTAAATTTTAAGTTCGTCTTTTCAAATTTCATTGTTATTTTTGACAAAAAAAAATCGAATATCTCTCTTATTTTTACGCAAGAATTTTCTTATAACTTCTAAACTACTGAAACGATTTTGGTGATTTTTTCACTTTGTTACAGAAAATTTATTGCTTTATAAAATTTAAGTTCAACATTTTACAAAATCATTATAGTGTGCCATTAAATCAATAAAAACCTTATTATTTCATTCGCGGACAGCGCTCGCTCCGAAAGTCAGTCTCCCGATAGCGTTTGTACGAGGAGGCTGTGTCGCACGTCAGCGTATACCGCTCTCCACATTAGAGTCAAAGAGTAATAATACAGATAGTGCGTTTGGCACAGTAATAAGGTTGTGCTGTTTAAAAATTGGACATTTCGTTTACGCTTGAACGTTTTTTATAGTAGATAATAAGTTTGGAGCGGGAAGGCTGATTTTTTACAGAGGTTGTTCTTATGATGTAATTTAATCCCTTAAAGAGGTAAAAGGGGCGTTAATGATTGTTTTAAAAAAAATGTATATTATTTAAAATTTAGTATTAATGCTTTTTAATACGATTAAATAAATACGCATTTTTGAATTTCATCCCATAAAGGGGTAAAAGGAGAGTTAATTTTTGTATGAAAAATGAATTGTTTGTCGTAGAAATTACTAAAAATTTAGTATTTATGCTTTTTAATACAATTAAAGCAATTCATATTTTAATTTTTTTTTAATTTCATCCATTAAAAGGGTAAGTGTATAAGTTTGTATTAAAATAAAAAGTTTTTATTATCTAAACTCTCATAAAATGTAGTACCTGCTTATTCAATTCAATCCAAATTAAAGAAACATGCGCGTAATGAAGTTCGGAGTTTCATCCCTTAAAGGAGTAAAAATGGGTGTTACAATTCATATGAAAAATTAAACGCTTATGGTCAACATAACTTGAAATTTGGTACTTATGTTCTTCAACACAATTTAAAAATTATATATTTAGGGATTTCATACATTTATTCCTTAAAAGGGTAAAAAAAGCGTTTTTGTTTGTATTAAAAAAATAGATTGTTTATTGTAGAATATTGTAGAAATTATTTAAAACTTAGTATTTATGTTTTTTAACACAATTAAATGAATACAAGTTTAGTGTTTTTTAAATTTCATCCCTTAAAAGGATAAAAAATGTGGTTAAGTTTGTGTAACAAATACAATTTGTTTCATCAAAATCTTTTCAAATTTATTAGTTATGCTCTTTACTTCAATTACATAAACGTGCATGTAAGGAAACTTTGAGTTTTATCTCCTAAAGGGGTAAAAGAGGGTATTAAGGAGCTGAAAGCACTCGCACTATTGCACTCGGTTCTCTTTGCATACCTCGTAAAGGGACTGGCGTGAATATATATCGTCGTTGTTGTTGTTTTAGCAATAACCAGGACCGACTGCTTTATGTGCTCATCCGAGGCATGGAAGTGGTAACACACCAACAGCCAGACTCCAAGCTGCTACTGAGATTTTTGAATTTTCGAAAAATACCTTAAACCAAACTTTAGGTTATCCCCTTGACTACGAGGCAGTTATTATAATCATTAGTTATTTTTTTCGACCTTGGTTTTTTGCAACACTTCAACCCGGTTTTGGAACTACCGCGTTACATATTCCTGCCGCAATAGCGTCGGTGTTTTTAACTGTCGTGATTCGGTTTTGAGGGCAAGGTAAGCATATGCATGTAACATTCTAACCCTGCTACAAGAATAGCAATGCACCATTAACATTTTTAGTGTGTATAGGCGATGTTTATATGTTTCTATCAAGAAAACTGTTTACTTGTTTGCTATCATAAGAAATGAAATAAATATAAATTAAATATATTATACATACAAATAGTCTAAATTAATCAACCTGTTTAAAACTTTCCTTTTAATTTAATTGAAAGCATACAGATATGGTTTCAATTAAATTAAATCTCTACTTTTTCTTATGAGATTTCTAAACAAAAACTTAAATTTTTAAAGGTTATTTAAGTGATCACTTTTTACAAAATCACATTTTAAAGGTTTTTTTAAAATTGTTAATTGTATGTATTAAAATAAAGTGCTACACGAGATGTATTGTATATTATAAGATAATAGGATACGTAACAGTCATGATTGTGTAAAATTGTCATATAATAATTCTTTTGTCGATTTTCGATATTTACTGTTTTCTCTTTCGATATTTATCGTTTTTATAAAATGAATCGATAAATGACCAATTATCGGTTATAGGTTTTGAGTTTGCTAACATTCATTTGATTCATGATGATAAAAGTTCATATAGGTAAACAAAAATGTTAAAACGTGTCTGCACCCACTGTATATACTCTTTGACTTTTGGAGATATCGGCGTGCGGAATAGTATTTACGCTGCGCCTGTCACTAACTCAAGGTCGTTCGCAGGTGTAATCGCCTTAACATGAAACAACGGAATCGTTAAGGAATAAATTTAGGGAAATTGGCATACTTACTGTAAGTTGCCAGTTCATTCTCGAAAACTTACTTTACGTAAAGAAAAATATAAGAATGTTTCAAAAAAAATGTGATATTCTATAAACACCAGAAACAAGGACCAATGACCACCATTAATTTCACTATTTTCCAGGCACAGCAAAGTTAATAAATCTTTTATATGACAATGTGCACGCTTTTACAATAAACTGCCAAGTGAAATTACTAAATTATCGTACTGTCAATTTAAAAGCAATGTTAAGAATAAGCTATGTTACAAAAGTTACTATAATATAGTAAGGTTAATAGTTAATATAATACTAATTTATTGACAACAAAGACCCCTGGATATAAAATTTATTAAATTTCAGTGTAGACAAATTATGATTGTCATTGTTTTTTTTTTCATGTATTTTATCGACATTTTTATTTTATTTTTTTTAATTGAATATATAAACCACTGACGAATCATATTAAGAACATTTTGTCGTTATATGTATTATTTTTTCTTTCTCAAACAATTTTATGACATTGTTTTGACCCGACATTTCTTTTTTATTATTATTATTTTTATTTTGACATAAGTATATACTGTATTATTTTAATTTTGTTGTTGTTGATTTGTTGAATATCCTAACCTACAAAAATGTATTCTCTCTAGCTGCAAAATTTTGTGTTCTTATATGTTTTTGTTAATGTGTATAGGTTTTTACATATTATGTTTTGACGTCGATAAGTGTAACCGAGTGTACCTACGTCGAATAAATGCTATTATTATTATTATTATATTACAAGCACCGATGATATTGTAACAGGTATTGGTAGGTGGTACCAAAATTTGGGCGAGACCTTGCAAAACTCTACCACCTAGCGTCTTAATATTTTAAGCCTGAAGAAGATTTTCAACGTTTTGTATTTGTTTCAGGTAAGTTACCACTAAAGAAGAAGAAGAAGTAGTTAAAAGAAGTTGTTGAACCTTGAAGGAAGAACGATAATTAATAACATTTTTTAACATCTTAAAGAGAATAAAGATCATCACCAAGAGTTTTTTGTACGCCTTTCAGATTATGGAGTAAATATTTTATTTTGTTCACAAGCTATATATAATTTATATTTTCCATCGCTGGTACTTAGCGAAACTGATTGATTTGATAAACTAAACTCTTGCACTATTTCAAAAGCAAATTTATTTATTTTAAAGTCAACCGATTTCACTTATTAGAGTATCATCATGCCTTTTAGTTTATACAATGTAAATAACTCACCACTAAATAATAAGAATCATGTTTAGTAGCCTAACACCATCACATATTATATGCTTTTATTTGGCGAAAAGAATTGCGGATATGGAGGTAAATTTTGGCAAATAAAATATTCTTAAATGGTATTTCAAATATTATTATAGTAACACAAAATGCCGGACAAAAACGGCGAAAAGCAATTAAATGATATTTCAATACTATTGCACTACAAAACGTCGACCAAAAATGTTGGAAGGCGAGGAGCACCTATATCAAAGAGCGGTCACTTCCTTTGATTTCATAGCCACCCGATGTCTATACGCAGGCACTGATTCAACATGGTGATCTCTATTTAAAATATTTCCTAAATTTTAGGGAAATTGAAGAGTAAATACGAGCATTTTAAAATTACACAGTACAAACCTAGTATTTTTATTTTTATAAATATATTAAATTAAATAATTTTTTAACTTCCCGCTACGTATTATACATAAAACCATTGTATTGACATAAGGAAGTTACTAATTTTGCCCAAAATTCGAAAGTTTTAACCAGATCTCCACGTCTTGAGGTCCTCGGAACCTTTTACGACTATTTTCACGACGACGTCAGTATGTCTGTATATATGTATGTATGTGTGTGTTTGTAAGTATGTATGCAAACATCTAATAATTTTTGAACGGCTTGACCAATTGAAATGTGGTTGATGACAACTTATACTTCCTGAAAATTTGAACTAATCCTGTCTTGGAGATTATGAGAAATTTAGAAAAATTAAAAAAAATTAGCAAAACAGTATTTTTTTAAATTGTATAATTTCCATCGTCGGCACTTGGTGAAACTGCATTTTAAATTATGTATTACAAATAAACTCACTTGTACTTCCAGTTCACGTATATTTAAATTGTTTACTGTTCACATCCAACCGGTTTCGCTTATTAAAGCATCATCAGGGATGTTTTACACATATTTTAAAAATGCTGATGATGCTTTAATAAGCGAAACCGGTTGGATGTGAACAGTAAAAAAATTAAATATACATGAACTGGAAGTTCAAGTGAGTTTATTTGTAATACATAGTATTTTTTTAATATAACTTCAAGATTAATGTACCAATTGAGTACAAAATCTTATCAGCTCAAAATCGGTTAATCCGTTCGAGAGTTATGGTTGAAGAAAAATTAAAAAAAGTGTTTTTTCGACATAACTTCGAGATTTTTTAAACAATCATTTTCCGACCTTCACAATTTTTTGTACTTAATAACTACGTCAAATGAAGTTTCAAAATCAAAATAGAATCAAGTTTTCAATAGTTACAACTTTTCAAATATTAATATTTTGTTGTTTACAACAAACAGAATTAATATTTTTAAAACAACTTTCAGGCTAATATAACGATTAATTTTAAAATCTGGTCAGCTTTTCTTTTTTCAAAAAACTTTGTCAAATACCGTAGATTGTATCAAAATCAACAAGGAATAACAAAAATTCAAATAACGAAATAATGAAAATTAAAAAAAAATAGATAATTTTTATGGAATGTTGTAACTTATTAGTAGAATGAATTACCTTGTTTCGCTGTGTTATTATTTATAAAATGTAAACAACACAGATAATAAGCTTATTCAGAAGCTTGTATTATTATAAATAAATCAAAGCGGCATTTACAACAAATTGCGGCATTGTAAGCGTATTATCCGCTATACGTAGAGTGTATGTGTGGGTTGATGACAGTATTGTGGCAGTAATCATATCTGCTTCTCATTAATTATTCCCATAGGGTGTACCTTGCCAATCCTCGACTAATGAATGCACTTATGTTTGTTTTGTAATCAATATCAAATAAATTGAATGTTATTTAGTTGTTATCATTTTAAAATTGCGCTTGATGATTTACTTGTTAAGAGAATGTCGTATTCAAGTAATAGTTTATGTTAGGAATAATTGATTATTTGTAAGTTCGTAATCGATAAAATCAAATCTACTTAATTGATTTTAATAATTCTTTCACTAATGAAAAGCATTTTTTTTTAAATATCATTTCGCAAACAACAAGCATGCAGTTGCTTTGATGATGGGAAAAGATAATCAACGAGTAAGTTATAATTTAATAAAAAAATATTTAGATTGTTTATTCGAAACTTTTTTTATGGATTTTTTTGATAATGAGATTTTGACAAGTAGGTAATGCGTGTTTGATGGAGACTGAAGTTCGCAGGATGTTATGTTTACATACGACACGCATCGCATATAAATTGTGTACATGATAAACTCTAAGATGCCGGTAAACATTTGTCTGTTAAGAGCAAAGTCTTGTATTATTTCATCTATATATTAATACACGAAAGCAAAAACTTTGTACCCCTTTTAGTACGATTTCGCGAACGGTGTACCAGTACCATAATAATAATGTACGCGTAGTAGTAACGAGTATGAAATTTAGTACAGATAAAGTATAAAGTATACATTACGGAGGACTGCAGAAATATAATATTTTTAAATAGTATGCATTAGAATTATCTGACATAAAATATACATCATGTAACATACATTATAATATCCACACATGTACAGTATGTTCTTTACTGCTAAAGTCTGTTGTCTAGCTTAAAATAATAAATAATATCGCTGGACAAATTACCCAAATCGATCTAACCCCAAAGTAAGCAAATTATATGCTTGTGTTACGGGTGTTAGTCAACGATACTAATACATAGAAATAGATGCATAAATACGGTTACATACTATATAATAAACACCCATACCCAGAAATACAAACAGCTATGCTCATCACACAAATGTTTGTCCCTGTCGGGAATCGAACCCAAGCCCCATCGATTTGTAATTAGGTTCGCTAACCAACGGGACGGTCAAAAATAGATTTTAATTCTTCATCTGTGGTCGAATTTCAATCACAGGGCGATCGCTAGTAACAACAATTTATTAAAGTAAATTTCTTTACGAGTGAATTTGAAGCAAATTTTTTAATAGAAATAATTCTCTAGTCTGTTAACGTAGTTCCGCTATTTAAAAATATTATGTTGTGAGTATATTGCATCCTTTACTTAGTTGTTTCAGAAACAGGCAGATACAAATCGTACAACCAAAGAGTTTTACTGCAACTTTTTACTTATTAAATAGATGAAGTTTTAAATTAAATATAAAATACTATGTAATGTATTTTATCTCATTTTCTTACCGGCTTAATCCCATACATTTATGTGATTATTTCTCTATCATGACGCATTTTCATTTCACAGAGATTCAAGTCACAAAGATTCTAAAGAAATTCCTCTTAAAAATAATAAAAATATAGCAGTATTTTTTTTAATGTATATGTCTTACAAACAGACAAAACTTACCATATTATTGGTGTAAATTACAAGATCAAGGAAGTAATGAAACTTATGCCCGACCTTAGAATCCAACCATCCAATCCAATGTCCTTTAGTTTCTAAGACTACAGTGATAGTCTCTCCTAAATAGTATCCAAAACACGTACCTTAATTAGGACCTTCAAATTACTCGGTCTAGCTGTTTTATTGAAAAGCCTTCCTCATTTTAGCACCCCACCTTTTCATATCTAGCCACCATGTATCATTTGTAGGCTTACAATCCAGCTTCCCTATATACCTATAGGGACAATAGACATAATCCGAATTAGTGCGAGCGGCCGAGCGTGTACTACAATATGAATGACCTTTGTCAATAGCATTGACGCCTCGGTTGGAGAAAGCCCGAATAATTTAACCCTTTCCGCATTTATACCATACGATTTTATTACTGAATTTGCAATTTCTATGACCTTGATTTGATAGAAATCTATATTTATATAAAGTATCATCGCGCACGGCACGCAAGGGAATATAATATTATTACTTAATATTATATTAGTATATCCGTTTAAGTATAAGTATTCATAGTAATATTTTATTCATAGTAATATTTATGTATTATTACTTATATAATTATTTGAATATGTATTCTAATTTAAATTTTATATATCTATATTTTCTTTGTACCTACACACTACTGTTTCTGTTAGCCCAAAGGTTGACCGGGAGAGAATGCAACTAACATTAAGTCCGCCATTTGTACAATTTTACTTATGTAAGTGTACAATAAAGTATAAATAAATAAATAAATAAATAAGCAGAGTATGCCGAACGTCTATAGACTTTTCGGTTCACCACGATTCACTGGTTTCGCGGCTGGCAAGAAGAGTGGTGACCCCTATTGCCGCATTTCACCGAACTAAAAACGATTATCGCGATTAATTCCTAGATAATCAAGACCGATGACTTAACGCACTCATTAAAAAGTACAAGAGCAAGTACTCCAAGCTGCTACTGAGGTTTGGATTTTCGAGAATAAAACCTAAATAACACTTTTGCCCCACCCGAGGATCATACCCGGGAACTCATGATCTGAGGCGAATCGCCTAAGCCCTAGACCACGATGCAGTCACAAATTTATTTATTTATCGATATATTTGTGACTGCATCGACTCTGTATATTATATTTTTATTGAAATAAAATGTTTTTATTTAAATAACATTTTATTTAAATAAATCTATATTAATATGATAAATGCGAAAGTTTAGATGTTTGGATGGATGTTTGTTACTCAATCACGCAAAAACTTCCGAACGGATTTGAATGAAATTTGGCACACAGGTAGAGGATGACCTGGAATACATAGGCTACTTTTTATTCCGGAAAATTAGGTGATCCCGCGGGATTCGCCAAAAACTTTTATAATGCAGCTGGTTGCACGATGCAGATAGTACTTAATATACGTTTTTTTTAAAATACTGAATTTACGATTAATTTCTAATACTGTATTTACGAAATATAATAATGATGGGTTCTGCTCGGCACGGGATTAGCTAATCGTGGGTGCATTGGTTGTACCTACCTGTAGCCTACCTCTTTGAGGATACAGACGTGAAGAATTTTTTTTTAAATAATAAACTCCGTCGTTATGATGGCCAATAAAATTAGGTATATTAACAGATCATTCGAGCGAGTCATCATAACTACCACTTTTACCAAGATGAAGAAGAGAAAGTTTGTTTATTTTAAAAAGATTACGTCACTACTAGGGATGAACTTTTCTTTATTACAGTCCCAGCTCAATATTAGGATGATAATAGGGACAAAAAAACTCCTATTTTCAAAAAGTTGAAGAGTTAGTTTTATGTATGCTTATATTACATTTTAATTTTCATTAATGACAAATTTTGTGCATTATTTCTAGTCTTTATCCGTTTAAATAATTATAAAGTATCAAATAGAGGGTAAAGTTAAACTGCATGTGGTTGACAATGCATCATTATTAAATTTGGTACCTGTAGGCGGTGGTTATCTCTTTCTATCCAGGAGAGTCATCTGCTGGATTATGATGAAAAGCAATAGTATTTCTTATCGAACTCGTATATATCTATTATGTTTTTGTAGCTTTATTTTTAACTTCCTGCTACGTATGTACATAAGGAAATTACTGATTTTGTCCCGATTATAGAAAATCGAGTTTTCACCATATCTTCAGATTTTGAGGTCCTAGGAACCTTTTCCGACTATTTTCACGATGACGTCAGTATGTCTGTATGTATGTATGTATGTATGTATGTGTGTGTATGTGTGAATCTCATAACTTTTGATGGTTTTCGACTAGATTTCGCTCAACTTAGACTTCCTGAAAATTCGAACCAAGTCGGCAGAAAAAATTTTGAGAAATAAAAAAAAATCTCTAAAAAAATTTTGGCCAAGTAGTATTTTTTAATATAACCCAGATTAAAGTACCGATTGAGTACAATATCCATTCAGCTTCATTTCTCAAAAAAAAAAGGTCTAATACAAAAATTGCATCAAAATCAGCTTATCCTTTCGGGAGTAATCGTTGACGAAAAATTTTGAAAAAAGTGTTTTTTCATTTTAATCATTTCAATAAATAATTTTTTCAGTTTTTTGTGATATTTTAGCACTAAAAAAACTACGTCGGACACTGCTTCAAAAATCAAAATCGAATCTAATTTTTTAAAGTTACAGCTTTTTAAATATTAAAATTACTTTGTTTGTAGCAAACTTACTTAATATTTTTGAAATAACTTTAAGACTAATGCACCTATTGACTAAAAAAATCTTATCAACTTTTCTCTTTAAAAATCTGCACCAAATACCGTTAATTGGATCAAAATTGGCCAATCTGTTTGGGATTAATCAATGACGATAATTTTTATCATATCGATTCTGTAGCTAAAGGAATATTTTAGATCTTAAAAAGTTAAGTTGAATGCCATTTAAAAGCTCAAAATCGATCATTGGTTCCAAAATATACAGCTTTTCGAAAATAAATGTCCTGCCATTTTTAACAAAACGAATATTTGAACTGAAAAAATCTACGCTTATAGTGTTTACTCATTTAAGCTTAAAATACTTTAATTTAGCGAGAAGTTTCAGGGATGACTTGTAGGACCAACCTTTACATATTTTTTTATTTGGTAACGTTTTCTTTATTTTTTGGTTGAGATAAAATATTGTGACCTACTTTCTACGTGAATATTCTAAAAAGATTAAAATTTATCTTTTGTTATTTCCACATAATAAAATCGTATCGTTGTCTGATCGTTTTACATAAAAGCATTCTGAGCGGATATCTGACTGTCTTTTGTCCGTCGGTTTGGATCCGATGTTAATTAAAATGAATATGATTGTATACTTGTATAGTTACATCGTATCTTTATTCTCAACTGCACTAGTATTTTGAAGCCCGTTTCAAAAGCTTCTTTGTAAATGGCGTTCATAATGCTTTACACTATGTATGCAGTTTCTATAACGATGTAATTCGCAAATCTGGTTGCATATTAAATTTTATTGTATCAGTTCCGTATAATTTTGTGCTTTTATATTTGTAGGTAATTCCGTAAGTCAAGTAGTTAAGTATCCTAGACTTCAAAATCATTGACGCTCAGGCTCTATTCCCGGCAGAGATATGCATATATAAAATAACACAGTCAAATATTTGTTTATTTTGGAGTTAAATCAATTAGCATAATTTGTCTAGTAACATTACCTATTTTTTGTAATGTCACTAGACAAAAATATTTTATTTCGTAGTGTGTTATAGCTCCACGTGGTTAATTTTCTGGTGAAATTCTCAAAGTTATACTAAAAATTTGGTAATTTTTTAGTGAAACTCGACAAAGTAACAAAGTATAAAATATGTTGTCAATTTAAATGCAAAATTAAATTTTACGAAAATTAAAATTTATCTTAAAACATAAGAGAAAGAAAATTTCTATGTGGATTTAATAACATGTTTTTTTTCTTCGATATATTGATTTAAATCTAGGAAGTCGATTTCTGGTGTTTTTTTAATCAATTCAAACTCCAGCGTTTCTAACGTTGCAGAAGATCATAGGCAGCGATAACCGTGTAGCAACAGGAGATGCTCCTGCTCGTTAGTATCTTTCTCTATAGAAAAATTCCAGACAGAGTCATGCAGTAGAGTTTCATTAAAAGAAATAATCAATTGATGGTTGGAGGTTTTTTAATGTCATTTAAACTAAACTTAAATTAAGTAATTTAAGTTCATAAACCAAACTAAAAGCATAGCGAGTCCTAAATTTTAGAATCGCGTTTTTAGAGATTAATATTTACGTCTTAAGTAGACCAAAATACTGTTTTCTGTCTTAGTGATAAATTGTTAACTGGTTCCAACCGAGGAAGTTATTACATGCCTAAATGGAATCACCTTGCATACTCTTAATCAATCTCTCCCCATTTGTTCTTTAGATGAAATAAAAGAAGAGCTTTTATAAAATATGTTTAGAAATAATGTCAAGATATCATAAGAATCCAATGTTGTGGAAGGAAACTTATTTGATGTTCATAAGCGACAGTTAGCAGCGTCGTAGATACGACAGGAATAATAAAATTGTTCTGGGGTAACGTCGCGATATGCAGGCTTCATAATAAAACTGCAACCCCATAGCTTTTCTACGGCAAATTGCTTGCATGTGATCTTTAGGGGAGATACAGTTCATAGACGAAAGCGTTTTAATAATATAATAAAGATATTATCGATTACTCTTTTTAATGTTGATACTTGTTGAAATGTTATTATTGATTATTTTTAATCAAACTAAGTTTCCCAATTGTCTAGTGGTTAGCCGTTCATCGGGATGAGAATCGAAGTTAAGTGTTTACTTAATAAACAATTAATTATTAGTTGATTAACTGGTTTTCAGTGCCTGCAATAAAACTATCATTATTATTATTAGTATATTCAGTTTCGATCTCAAGATCACGAGTCCGATTCCTAAGTTGAAAATAGAAATCTTAGAAGTAGCTCGGATTCTAGTTTCACAAATCCTTTGCCTCGGATGAGCAGGTAAAACTATCAATAAAAAACTTGGTAAATCGAAGAGAAAACTGTGATTACCTAGCAAGGTAGTCGGTGTGATGATATTATGTAAAATATACAAAAAAGTTAAAATTAGATACATGTATCAGTGAATAATTGATGAAAATATGGTGTTTTTTTTTAGAAAAAGCCTTAAATCAAATAAGAAGCAAAATAGTTTAAGTGTTTTTTTTTAAATTTCAAATATTATCATCAATTTTAATGTTTTAATGCCTGTTAATAAGCTATTTAATAAGTTATATGCCTACCATATGGACAATTTAACATCAATAAATCCATTTATCTAATACCTTTAACAGAACAATTCTAGTATATTATCGCCGATGAAGTACCAATACCTCCTAACTGACAATTTACTCCAAAATTACTTTTTTATTCTATTCTATATTTATAGTCTATTGTAATAAAAAAGTAATAAATATAAGGTAATATGAGTTTTATGTCTATTGAATGAACATAAAACTCATATTCGCATAGATTGAATTTATTCCTATCAAAAATTTCTTTAACAATAAGCTTCTTGAACTATGTGATAATATCTACTAAGTGACAGAATTCATTCATTTGTGTGTATTTTATGGAAATATCTCCTAACTGCAGCGGCAACCGACTACACTCCCAACATTAAAGTAGATTTTCAAGTTCTAGAATCAATATCTCATAAGTGACTAAATCCCTATAAAACGTAAAAATAACTGCATCCCTTAGTAACTAATAAAAAGGTAATGTATTGTTGTATAATAGTTGACCAAAATAAATAAAACCTTATTTGTAACAGTTTTTTTCTTCTGGTAGACAACATTAGATACTCAACACTTAGGAGGTGTCGGTACTTCACCGACGAAATCCACGTACCGATCTTAGTATATGCATATCTTTGAAGTTATATCGCCAGAAATAGAAATCAATCTAGGCAGTAATAACAATAGTTTTGTCTTAATATTTCCTTTTTTATGTCACATAAGTGTAGTTTCCACAATTTAATTGCGACAGTCATCCGCTCCACTAGTCGCACTCTTTACCGCTTACTTTGGTACTACACACGTGCATTCATGTAAAAGAATGTCGCGTTGGATCGGTGCTCCTTATCTAGGCACCGCGCCAAACCACGGCATTATGTGCGGCGGCTATGGAGATTCCTTATGACTATGTTTTTACAATTTTTATTTGTTTTGAAACTATAATATTGGAGTTATTTCGATAAAATGAATTACGATAGATGTGACATGTTCATATTTTGCTAGGCTTTTAGGAACAGATAGCTTGTAAAAGTCTAGCAAAATGCCTTCTAGATAAGCAGGAACTTAGATGGTCAAATACTTCATAAGAAACGCAAAACAGTTTTCAGCTTGCGAGATATCTGGGAGGAAGAAGGACACTCAAGACCTGTCTTCATGAGGGCGACGGAACAACATTCAAATTAATATTTAGTTTACTGGCTATCGGCCAGGGTATTGGAATTCCTGGAAAGAAAATCTCTGCAGATGTCCAGTTTCGTAGTCATCTTGAATATAAAACTAATTTAGTTTCCAAGAACCTCATGGTGATTAACCGTGCGAAATATTACTTCACATCTTGTCTTTGATTAATGCAACGCTCAAATCCATCCGAATATGCAATTTGGTTCGTACATGGGTTAGTGCACTCAACTAACAAATTATTCTATTTGCCCGCATGCAAAGACAAGCTTCTCGCATTATACATGATTCCGATCTGACCAAAGATTTGACGCCTCTTGGTTTGAGAAGAGATGTTGGTGTTTTTTGTTGGGTGGTGTACTCTACCATTTTATGATGTATAGTGTTTAGAGGGTCTGTTTAGTTTATTACCAGCTACACTTTTCCAATGTTACAGTACTCGCCGAAGCCAGAACCATCATTCACGCTATCTTGACTCATGATTTTCGTCAACAGTGCTGTTTAGTCGGAACTTTTTATTTCACACTAACAAATTATAGGATGAACTCCTTAAATCCTTCTCCCTGCAGCAAAAGCGTCGATTATAGCTGTCGTATTCTGGTTAGGAGGTTAAGGTTGCCAGAAAACTTTTGCATGAGGTACTACCATGCTGCCATAAAGATAACAACGCATCATTTACATCTGTGGTGTCTGTAGAAGATGATTATTGAGTAATTTTAAAGTTTTACAACATAATTTCTAGATCCTATGCTGCAAGAATTTTATTTGAAAAAATATGAAGTTGTGCCTTGTAACTTCTTTTACTGTCTTACGAGTATTTAACTTATGAAATGATTTTTGGGTTCAGCAAATTATATTTTATTAAATTGCAATAGTAAAGAACAATTCTAGTGGTAATGTATTATTTTATAAATAAATAAATATAAATATTCACGGGACAAATTACTCTTTACTGATCTAACCCCAAAGCAAGCATATTAATTGTTTGTTTTATGGGTGTTAGTCAACTATACTAATACATAGAAATACATAATATATAAATACTGGAATATCTGTATCTATACATATAATAAAATCGTAGGAAAGTCAAAACTGTACATTGAATATTTTTTTAAAAGAATACTTGGGGCGTGATCTACAATCGATATCGAAGCCAAAAATATAATTTTTAGAATTTTTGTCTGTTTGTCTGTTTGTCTGTTTGTCTGTTGGTCTGTTCGTCTGTTCGTCTGTTCGTCTGTTCGTCTGTTCGTCTGTTCGTCTGTTCGTCTGTTCGTCTGTTCGTCTGTTCGTCTGTTCGTCTGTTCGTCTGTTCGTCTGTTCGTCTGTTCGTCTGTTCGTCTGTTCGTCTGTTCGTCTGTTCGTCTGTTCGTCTGTTCGTCTGTTCGTCTGTTCGTCTGTTCGTCTGTTCGTCTGTTCGTCTGTTCGTCTGTTCGTCTGTTCGTCTGTTCGTCTGTTCGTCTGTTCGTCTGTTCGTCTGTTCGTCTGTTCGTCTGTTCGTCTGTTCGTCTGTTCGTCTGTTCGTCTGTTCGTCTGTTCGTCTGTTCGTCTGTTCGTCTGTTCGTCTGTTCGTCTGTTCGTCTGTTCGTCTGTTCGTCTGTTCGTCTGTGTGTCTGTTCGTCTGTTTGTCTGTTCGTCTGTTTGTCTGTTTGTCTGTATGTATGTCCGGGGTAAACTCAAAAAGTACTGCATGGATTTACTTCAAATTTTGCAAGAATATTACTAACAGGTCGGGTCAACATATAGGCCACATATTATCACGCTATCACCTACGGGGGAGGTGTAGTGCGGAGTAAACGAAGTTCGCGCGGACGAAGTCGATGGCAACAGCTAGTATTTAATAAATACACAACACAACATTTATGCTCATCACACGAAGGGGACAAACCCTCTTTGGGGATCGAACCTGAGCCCCGTCGATTGCGTAGTTAGGGTCGCTAACCACTTGACCAACGGAGTGGCATGCAATAATGGGGATCATCATCGATTTCACTAAATAGGTATCAACAACTATGCGTGGTGAACATGAACGTTAAGATGACACTGCCTACCCCTCAAGCGAGCTAACGTTATAATATTTGTTTGTTTTTAAGTGTATAAAAGTAGATATCGAAAATATAAAAAGATTCAAGCTTGTTTTAAGACTGCATTTAAAATTATTGTTAAAATGCCTAGCTTCTAATGGTTTTCACCAATCAGAATATTTCTTGGAAATAGGCCTGCCAATCCAGTAGCACTTGGCACTAGCTTGAAAAGCCTAAGCCAGCCAACAGCCAACTCAAGCTATTTCTCTTAAAATTTGCACCGATCAACAAGTGCTAGGCGTAAAACTCGAGCCGTCGGCCGCGCTTCTGGCTGGCAGGTTGCCATGCCACGCCTAGGCCGACCATTGGTTAATATTATTAACCAATTGACATACACTATGATGCCATTGGTTGAAATATTACATAACCAGGTGACCTGGGGATTTAGGTCAGTGGGTGTTAGATCCAGTTGGACGCAAACATTGCATTGATAAGGTATCAAAAGTTATCAATCGATACAGGTACGACCTTTTATTTACGTGTTCTTACTGATATTAACAACTCCATATTCTCGGGACAAATTACACTTACTGACCTAACTCCAAAGTAAACAAATCATTTGCTTGTGTTATAGGTGTTAGTCAACGATACTAGTACATAGAAATACATATATAAATACTGGAATATATTTAATAAGCACCCAAACCCGGAAACACGAACATTTATGCTCATCACACAAATGCTTGTCTCCGTCGAGGATCGAACCCGAATCCCGTCGATCGCGTAGTCGGGGTCGCAGGGTCGTAACCACTTGACCAACGGGGCAGTGTATAATATGTTTTTTATATTATATTTTTTATATTATATGGCTCTCCTGATGGAAGAAGATAAACTATTATCGCACGTAGACATTTATAATGGTGATGATGCGTTGTTATCCTTGTGGCGAGGTCTTAATTTCACATGTAAACTTATGTTACCAGCTACCTTACCCTCCAAACCGGAACACGACAATGATAAATACTGACAATATTCCTCAGGAATAGGTAAGGCGGCATAACCAGACCCGAGCGAGACAATGCAAAACTCATGGTCTTGTTCAAACGGGGCCTGGACCAAAACTGGGACAAATTCCAATACCCACGAGACAATATAAACTTGTTGGTACCATTGTCCCAAAAAACAAACAGCAATAGTTATCAGGTTAGAACAAGGGACGGTCATCTTGTCAACCATCTCCTTACCAAATTTCGTTGAAATTGGTTTTGTATTTTATCTGTGTAAGCGTAACTGATAGACATTCAAAACAATAATGTTACTATGGATGACAGTATTTTAGACAGCTGATATATAAAAAAGAAGAGAAACATTAGTTATATGCACACCCCCCCCCTCCCCCTCCGTGTTAATCCGGGCTCCCAATCTGCCGTTCTGCCAGCTAGTTCATAAGCAATGAACGATTGGGTATGCAATCAGCAGATTGGGGAAGATATATACTAACTACTTTCACGAAATTTCGAAAATATTAAAGGATTACATAATGGACTAAGTATTTGTAGCTTAATTTCACTTCTCAACATATTTTAATATATCACTCAAGCGGTTTCACTTTTAAGCATCTTTAGGGTGTATGTTATGAGTGAAAATAAATGACAACTGCTTAGTTAATCGTGTAACAATAATGGAATTTCACCAAGTGCTGACGATGAAAAGTATAGAATATAAAAATTAAAGGGAATTATTAACATGGATAAATTACATGATGCGACACTAACGTATAAAGTTATGAGACTTGGTGAAGCGGAATATAACAAATACTAACGATGTCTAAGAATTTTTAACGATGTGCCACGACAGCGAGTGAAGCGTGAATTGTAGTTAGTGTGCGCGCTTATGCGTGAATCACAACATAAAATATATAGAGTGAAAATGACAGATTCTACAGATTAAACAATATTGTTTCTCAACACCTTCCACGTCTTGTCAAACTAAAATATTTATTGCCACTTGTATATTTTAGTCCTGTTGCTAAAGTTTTACTCAACTTTATTGATTCTAACAACATTAGGTTGTAGTTTGTAGGTTTTTGTTATTTCTTTTTGTTTTATCATATACTAGCTGTGCCCGCGACTTCGTCTGCGTGGGATTTTTTTAAAGTAGCCTAAGTTACTCCTTATTACATCAGCTATCTACCAGTGAAAGTCGCGTCAAAATCGGTCCAGCCGTTCCAGAGATTAGCCGGAACAAACAGACACAGACAGACAGACAAAAATCTTAAAAAGTGTTATTTTGGTATGTGTATACATCCATATGCATTTAGTTAAAACCGGTTATTTTAATATTACAAACAGGCACACCAATTTTATTTATTTATATAAAAGATGTATAGATAGTGTAAATATATTATGTGTATGATTTATGACTACAATACATAGGTATTTATAAATACAATACATAAGAAATACGTAATATTTAACGTAAAATAATTTCATCACAAAATTTCAACTCGATCCGTCGATAGGAAGGGCTCAAAACGGTATAGCACGGAAAAGAGACAGGTATCAGAACAGCTAGCCAAAGCCGCTATTTTGTAATCAATAGTTTTCAAAATAAATAGTTTCAGAAACCGCTATCGCGTGGCGATAAATAGTTTCATTTTGATACGCAAAATCGCGAAACCACCCACCTCTAGTTAGAGGTATATACTTCCACTCATGTACCTTAAAAAACCAGCTAAGTGCGAGACGAATTCGCGCACGGAGGGTACAATACCATCATTTATAAAAAAAATGGCAAACAATCTCGTTTGTTGTATGGGAGCCTCCTTAAATATTTATTTTATTTTAATTATTTATTTTCAAAGTGATTATTTAATTAAATATTCTGTGGATATTTCAAACGTCTACCAGTTGTCATTATTAAGATCGAAAGAAATGCAAAAAAAAAAAACACGTTTGTTGTATGGGGGTCACCCTTAAATATTTATTTTATTCTGTTTTAGTTTTAGTTATTATACATAGCAACATAAATACATCATTTGTGAAAATTTAAACTGTCTATCATAAGATACAGCCTGGCGACGGACACATATATAGACAGACAAACGCAGGGACAGTCAGTACTGTCTTAGTAATAGGGTCCCGTTTTAAACTTTGAATATGGAACCTTAAAAATTATAGTAAAGCCAACGCATTCACAGTTCGGCTCTTCTCGGCAATATTCGGTTCTCGTTCGGCGGCGAGTAGCGCGCCGCGTCTCGGCAAATACCTGCTATTGTTGAATTATTTTTATTTTACAGTTTTTCTTAAACTATGCATCCAAATACCTTGGTATAAGAGCCAAAGTTTATATTCCTAAGATTTTCGTATTGATGAAGTAGGTACTTTTCGTTAGTAAGGATTAATATGCCTGCGTAATATAATCCTACTGCCCAAAATTCGTCTATTAATTTTCAACAATTTTTCGACTCAAAATTCCTTATTGTGTTGTTGTTATAAGAGATAGATATATAGTGTCGCGGACTTCTTTGTAGATCTACTTAAAATCAATATATTTGTAGTACATTGTACTTACGTATACTTATCCCTTACGCCAGTGCACGCGGATACAGCAGTTCGATAGTACTTTTCTTTGGACTTCCACTTGATAACCTATAACCTTCCTAAATCCTAATGAATGTAGCTTATCACACAGAAGAAAATTTTTTCAAATACATACAAACAAACATAAAAGTAAAAACGAAATAAATTCAACGATTTGATTAGATGTATAGGTGTTTCAATACATTAACACGATGTATTCTCGTGCAGCGACATCTAATTAATGTGCACTACATTACGCTTTACGTTACGTTTTCTTCCGAATAATTTTATTTCCCGTGGGAATGAGATATTTTCCCGCGGTAAAAAGTAGCCTATGTCCTTTCTCAACGTCTTATCTATGTTTATGCCAAATTTTATCAAAATCGGTCCAGTGGTTTAAGCGTGAAAGCGTAACAGACAGACAGACAGACAGACAGAGTTACTTTCGCATTTATAATATTAGTATGGATTTTGGTGTTGTTTTTGTTAAACTTACTTAGAGAAACTTACATAAAGCCTAAAATCTAATGAAAATACTTCATAATTTCATTTCATGAAATGTATACGTTTCACTTCCTAAGTTCACTCGACACTGGCAGAATTTATTGATAATTGCCATTCGTACAATAAAGAAGAAGAAGAATAGTTTCTTAACAAAATTGATCAGAACATGATTGATTGATCGTTTAGTTTAAAAGATCCTGTAACCACCTTTCAGTTACATCAATAGATTTCTTCTTAAAATCTTTCAACACCAAACAGTTTACCAAAACAAACCCAATTAGTCCGTAGTAAATGGTTTTATCAGATTTAGCGAGATTTCATGGACTTCTTCCAATTTTATCTTTAGAAATTGGATTTCATTCTATTCCAAAGTCCTTATTAGAACGAACTAAATGAACTACAAATCGTGGCGTTGCTCAATTTAAGTTTAAAGTTCCCACAACCTTCTCCCTGCTTCATCATAGAACCACAGAAATAATCTAGCGCAAGGGTAACTCTCAAAACAGAAAAAATGAGTCCAAACTCAATATCTTATTCAGTTCGAAGGTTCCCCTTCAATTTTCATTATTAAACTCAAAAAAATCATCTAACACTAAAAATATGCCAAAACAAACCAAAGCAACCCACACTCAATAGGTTTTTCTGGGTTAGCTTAGGATTTCTCATTGGACTTCTTCCCACTCTATGCAGAATGGCTTCCGGTGTCACATACACCGGAAGCCATTCTGCTCCAAAGAATTTTTCCTTCCTGCTTCATAATAAGACCCTAAAAATCATCTAGCATCGGGGCATTTGTGAAAACAGAACAAATGAATCGAAATTTAATGGTTTTATCTTGTTTAGTTTAAAAATTATCATGGCTACCTTTTAGTTTCTTCATCAGACCCTAAAAATTATCCAGCCCCAAAGTGTATGTCAAAACAAACCTAATCAGCCCACATTTAATGAGTTTATCTGAGTTTGCTTAGAAGTTCTTACAGTTTTTTTCATTTCTATCATCAGGTACTGATAGCTATCGAGCATTAAAATCTTAGTAAAAATTGACTCCATTTTATTTCAAAGTTCCCATGACCTCGATCATCAGCTCTATTACAAGACCCTGGAATTCGCCTAGCACCAGGATGTTTGTTAACACATAACAAAGAATCACCAACTTGATACGTTTATCTTGTTTAGTTTAGAATATCCCATGACTACGTTCCAATTACATCTTCAGATACTTGAAATCGTCAAGTATTAAATTGTTTGCAAAAGCAAACCAAATTAGTACCCATTTAATGAGTTAACCTGGTTTAGCTTAGAAGTCATCGGATACATCTTCCAGCTCTATCATCAGGCACTGGAAGCCATTCCGCTCCAAAGTCCGTATAACGGTAATATACGGTACAAACCATCCCAAGGTCGGCGGCTCTATTTTATTCCAAAATTACCATAACATACTCTCAGCTCTTTCGTGAGACTCTGGAAATGAGTTCAATTTCAGTTAGTTTATCTTATTTAGTTTAGGAGTTCTCATAGTTACCTTCCAGTTCCATCATCAGATCCTAAAAATCATCCAGTACTAATGTGTTTGCCAATTCAAGACAATTAAGTGCTAATTCAAAAATGTTACCTCGTTTAGTTTAGAAGTTCATTGTAGTTGCATTTTGAATATGGATTCTTAAAGTTCCAATGTCACTTTTTCGGCTCAATCTTCAGAACCTTATCATCATGAGAAAGATCTTACTGTAACAAATTAATAGACTCTAAAGACCACTAAATTAGCAATTTCTATCTGTGAGTTACAATTGCACTCTTAGGGCTCCATCTTCAGTTCTTCGACATTGTATATAATGGAAAGTACACATCATCAAAAATCCACGGAGTCTGAACTTGACTATCTTATCTCTTTCTACATTCTACGCGTGAGTTTCGGTAGCACTTTATCACCTCCATCTTCAGATTTTTGTCATCATGAGCACTAATCAAACTTAGTACTTATAGTAACAAGGCTTAGTCCAAACAAGATTGTCTTGTTAAAACTCTGCGTCAGAGAGTTCCAGTCCTTACATCCAGGATACATCATGAGCTTAGTTGGATAATATTGCATTATTAGTTACCATGTAATTAATACCATGTAATTGCAATATCAATGAAGCAACAGAATACAAAATTTAGTATTGATAAAGCCTTTACAGGTTACTTAACTCCTTTCATCAATTTTGAAGAGGGTTGGTGATCTTAAAATGGCTGAATAGATTCTATTGGATCCTAGCTAAGAAACATCTCGCAAAATGGCGCTTTCAGTTAAAAAAAAACGCAACCAAATCGGACCATCCGCCAGGGCGCTACAATACCACGGACAGACACACAGATACACAGGTACACAGACACACAGATACACAGATACATAGATACACAGATACACAGATACACAGATACACAGATACACAGATACACAGATACACCGATTCACAGATACACAGATACACAGATACACAGATACACAGATACACAGATACACAGATACACAGATACACAGATACACAGATACTCAGATACACAGATACACAGATACACAGATACACGTACACACAGATACACAGATACACAAAGACACCTATATACACACCTAAAACTTATAACACCCATCGTTTTGGGTTGGGGGTTAAAAACGAAAAAGTTTTCATTTTATCCAACGCACACAACTTACCCTTTAGTTGTATAACAATTTTTTTTTAAATTAAAGGAAATCGTTCCACAGGATAACCTCTCCTTCATAAATCTTTGAATACCGTTGTCGGCATGTGCCACGCAATTATTGCTATAGTCACATTTATTATAAGCTAAGCAATGATTAGATGATAGTTAAGAACATAATAACGGACATATTTTTATATTATTAGATGAAAGCTCCTCAGGTGGAAAGAGGCGACCGTCGCCTCTTCAGCGTGTAAAAGAAACCCTGTCTGATTGACAAAATGTATTATTTGGTAGCTAAATAAAACAGTAAAAAATATGTAAATTTTTGCTCTTCTTGTAAATATATGCATTTAATTTAATCTAAGAAATGAATATATTCTAGATGTATAATAGTATCTGAGTCCATTATATTAATTCAATTAATTTTAAGGGAAAGTTGGTCAAGTAATTTATGTAAAACTTTTTTTTATCGTCAAAGTTTCGTCAACTTTGTTGACTTCTCCAGAGCATCTATAATTAGAAACATGCAAATTACTATATTTAAGATTACCAAATTTTTTATACATAAAGTCAAGTACGTAAGTTATACAGTGTATAAAAAAACCTACCCAACGTCAAAGGCATTATTTTGTAGCTTAATACAATTATATATTTGTAATTATTTAACGGATATTTACCGATAAATTTTCAAAATATTTGCTTGATTTAAGAGGAAGTTCCTCAAGTTTAATAATAAAATTAGGCAATTTAAAATACGATATATATATTTTTTTATTTTTATAAAAAGTTTTGGATAATGTCATTGAGCTATATACCTCCATCCGATCGGACAGGTTGTTTTACATATTTTATAAATGCAAACGTTGGCGATAAAATAAAAAGTTTCTCATAAGTTAACTACCTAGTCCATATTTACTTTAAAATTAATCAAAATATAATTTTGTCTCCGATAGAAATAATATATTAAACAAGCATCTAGAAATACAGTTTGAGTAAAACTTCTTCCTAACTATAAGATTAAAGCTGTGGATACACTGATTAATAAATAAATAACGAATTCTCTAACACCAATGAGATTTAGATAATTCACTTAGATTCAGACACTTTACAACCCAACTGAAGTAATAAAATGTCCGCAATTCCCTTTGTTGCCAAGTAAAAAGCCTTAAATTCATTTAATCACCATTATCTCGACCGAAAACTAAGGGGTTGTCCCAATCCTGTTCGTTTCGTAATCCGAATTAAGAGCCACGGGCCTTAATACCGCTTTTGTCCTGTTTGCCTGTTTCTTTCTTATCTCACAGCAAAATTTGTCTAGGTGACGTCGTAAATAGTACAAGTGCGGCCTTATGTTACACCGAACTGAATCCATACTAATATTATAAATGCGAAAGTAACTCTGTCTGTCTGTCTGTTACGCTTTCACGGCCAAACTTAAACGGCCCTTTAAAGAATTGACCAACTGCCGTTCTGCCAGGCAGATCGTAAAAGACGACTGTTTGGCTATACGAGTACGTGTCACTACCATCATGTCTTCTAGGTGGTAGTGTTCTGCAACGTTTTGCCTGTGTATTTAATACTTCCGCCTTACGTATTCCTGTTGCAATAGCGTCAATTCTTGTCACTGTCGTGTTCCTGTTTTGAGGTTTAGGTAGCTGGTAGACTAATAAATGTGGCATTGCCATCTCGAAACATGAATAGCAACCATTAACATCTTTGATGTCTATAAGCGATGGTTTCTCATTCTATCAGAAGAGCCATCTGCTTGTTTGCTATCTCATGATGAAAAAAATCAAATCCCAAAATAAGAAAATTCTTGCATTTATATGAATAAGATAACACAAAAGATTCATACATTAATATAGAAATATTTAAAAAACGCCCAAACACAAGCACTTACGCTTATCATACTGACGCTTATCCCTTTTGGGATTATCATAGTTGAGCATAGTCAGAGTCACAGACTACTCAACATACAGGTTGGTCAAAAAGAAGTACTGAGAAAATATCAATAAGGTTATGCCACATGCTTAAGTCTACCGGCTATCTTACCCTCCAAACCGGATCACGACAATCACAAACATTGATGATTTTGCGGCAGGATCGCTTATAGATATCAACGATGTTATTGGTTGCTATTCATGTGTCGGGATGGCAATGCCATTTGCATAAATCTACCGGCTATCTTACTCTCCAAGCCGAAGCACGACAATAACAAGCGTTGACGCTATTATAGCAGGAATAGGTATAGCGATTGTATCAAATTCCCGGGCAAAATATTGCGGAACTCTACCACCTAGTAGTCACAAAGGTAGTGACACCTTTATCCAATTAGTCGCCAATTACGACCTGACTGACATAACGGCAGTTGGTCTTTTCTTCAAAAAATCCTGTGAAATACTTGGAAGATTTATTTATGAAATTAACTAAAAAAAACACCCGTATAATGTCTAGGCGGCTTGACTAGCGTCTAGAGCCTAGCGAACTTCTTAGCGAATAGCTTAGTAAAACGAACGTTCTAGAATGTTCGCGTTCGGCCGCACTGCGCGCTCGGCGGCCTAGCTTACTGCTTCACGACTTAGCTAAGTAAACAAACGCGTTGGTTTACTTCGATAAACCGCAAAGCAATTAGCTAGCTCTAAGTGCATAGTACGACCGGTCGCGAATATTTTAGAAAATTTGTTTTATTCAGCTGCTCCCTAGGTGGTTTGCTAGACGCAAGCCACTAAGCAAGTCACCTGTCTGTGCGGACGTGGTCTAAGTGAATTGCTAGTTTCATATGTATATGAATAATTTCGCGTATCACAGAAATAGCTCTATTAAATTAATATAAGATTTTGTATTTTACGTTAACTTAAAACTATAAATACTACGTTTTCAAGGCAGTCGAGTTATTGTAATTTTATTTTATTACATTTAAACTCTTGTAAAATAATTCCAAATTTAAGCTCCCGACGCATTATTTTATCATCAGCTCAACTTCTTGCTTCATCTGCATCATTTGCAGAGCAAAACATGAAGAAAGATCACCTTCGAAAGGGATTTCTGCAGTGTTAGATTAAGATTACCATGTCATTGTAACAAGTTACTTCTCCTTTTGTTTATTTTTATCAATTTGGCCCGCTGACCCTTAAAACTCTGGTCAAAAGTTATTAATGAGTCAAAATACTGATGCCACTTACTCCTACACTTATTGCGGAATTTGTTCAAAGGTAATGATTTTAGACTATCAGTAATATGATTATATGTATGTATTAATTGTCACACATATTGTGTTTGTTTGTCACACATGTTGTGTCATTTTCTTATAAATATTGTCTTATAGAATTTACGCATATTACGCATATATTATATACTCAAAGTATTTATGCTAAATATTGAGTTATAATTTATATTTCAAATTCAAAACGTAAGGCCAACTTGGCCCGCTGACCCTTAAAACTCTGGTCAAAAGTTATTAATGAGTCAAAATACCGATGCCACTTACTCCTACACTTATTGTCTTCAAGATACTGCCCTACGCTGAGGTTCTGTCTCAGAGGAGACACCCTAAGCTCACTTAAACTGTGCCTGAACACTAGGCTCGCTAAAAAAGCTCGGTTTCGAAGTAACGGTCATTTGGACCAAATGCTTTAACTTAAAAAAAAACACCCCTTTTTAACGTCGAAGAAATAGGACGATCAACAAACTGGACAATTTTATTTATAAAGAACTTAAAGCTAGCGAAATTCTGTATATTCTTAACTATGTAAACAGTGGCCATTTTAAGTGGTAGATACCTAGACGATTCTAGTCGCGATTTATTTAAACCTTCATTGCTTGCTTTTATTGCTGTTTGTTAAACGTTACTGTTGTTTCTGCACTAATGAAATGAAAATTTCAATATAAATTCTCTTCAAGTGCTGCTATCCACTCGTAACATTGATATACGATATCAAATTATATTTTAAATAAATATTATTCGTTTTCAAATTCATATTGAAGCATGTTGGTAGTTAACAAACAAAAGAAATGTTCTATATAAATATGTGAAAGAAATTTGTCTCTACGAAGGACACAATAAGAAGACTACCTTTATTTTTTCACATTTCATCTTTCATTACAATTATATTACAATTGCTTTGACAATTAAGTTCTATTATGAGGTTTATTACATTTATAAATTGCGTGTCACGTGGTTTGTCCGCTATGAATTCCTATTATGTATGGTAAAACAACGTTTGCTGGGTCAGCTAGTAATAATAATAAATATCCCTTAACAATTTACACAAATTGATCTAACCCCAGTGTAACCAAATTACTTACTTGCTTATCAATACATAGAAATACATATATATATATATATATATATATATATATATATATATATATATATATATATATATATATATATATATATATATATATATATATACCGAAATATATATAATAAATACCCAAACCCATAAATACAAACATCTATGCTCACCACACAAATGTTTGCCCCCGTCGGGAATTGAACCCGAGCTCCGTCGATTGCGTAGTCCGGGTCACTTAACCACTCGACCAACGGGACGGTCAACCAAAAGACATCAGCCAACATCTAATCCACCTTCAAATGAATTTGTCTGCAACAAATGCGGAAGATATTGCCGCTCCCGCATAAGACTGCATAGTCATCAAAGGAGGTGTCTCCAGAAAACTGCTTAAATAGTCTATCAAAGACTTCATAAGCCTACTACCTTGTACCTATTATGAGTAATATATTCACGGGACAATTTTTCACTTACTGAACTAACCCCAAAGTAAGCAAATTATTTGCTTGTGTTATGGATGTTAGTCAACGATACTAATACATAGAAATACATGTATAAATACTAGAATATATTTAATGAACACCCAAACCTGGAAATAAATTTATGCTTATCACACAAATGCTTGTCCCCGTCGGGGATCGAACCCAAGCCCCGTCGATTGCGTAGTCAGGGTCGCTAACCACTCGACCAACGGGGCGACAGGTAGGCAGATGTGCAACTAGTCAAACTCGACACTTATCCAACGATAATCAATTACATAATACATATGAGATAAGTGGCATATACAGTACATTTTCAGTTTTATAAAAAAAACGAACTATTTTTGTCTGACTTGGCATACGAACTCAAGACCTCAGGCTTCTATATTCAAGCTGATACCCCTATTCCATTAAGGTGACTTATTTACTACTAGCTGTTGCCAGCGACTTCGTCCGCGCGGAGTTCGTTTACTCCGCACCTATCCCCCGTAGGTGATAGCGTGATAATATGTAGCCTATATGTTGACCCAACCTATTAGTAATATTCATACAAAATTTGAAGTAAATTCATGCAGTACTTTTTGAGTTTACTCCGGACATACATACAGACAAACAGATAAACAGATAAACAGATAAACAGATAAACAGATAAACAGATAAACAGATAAACAGATAAACAGATAAACAGATAAACAGATAAACAGATAAACAGATAAACAGATAAACAGATAAACAGATAAACAGATAAACAGATAAACAGATAAACAGATAAACAGATAAACAGATAAACAGATAAACAGATAAACAGATAAACAGATAAACAGATAAACAGATAAACAGATAAACAGATAAACAGATAAACAGATAAACAGATAAACAGATAAACAGATAAACAGATAAACAGATAAACAGATAAACAGATAAACAGATAAACAGATAAACAGATAAACAGATAAACAGATAAACAGATAAACAGATAAACAGATAAACAGATAAACAGATAAACAGATAAACAGATAAACAGATAAACAGATAAACAGATAAACAGATAAACAGATAAACAGATAAACAGATAAACAGATAAACAGATAAACAGATAAACAGATAAACAGATAAACAGATAAACAGATAAACAGATAAACAGATAAACAGATAAACAGATAAACAGATAAACAGATAAACAGATAAACAGATAAACAGATAAACAGATAAACAGATAAACAGATAAACAGATAAACAGATAAACAGATAAACAGATAAACAGATAAACAGATAAACAGATAAACAGATAAACAGATAAACAGATAAACAGATAAACAGATAAACAGATAAACAGATAAACAGATAAACAGATAAACAGATAAACAGATAAACAGATAAACAGATAAACAGATAAACAGATAAACAGATAAACAGATAAACAGATAAACAGATAAACAGATAAACAGATAAACAGATAAACAGATAAACAGATAAACAGATAAACAGATAAACAGATAAACAGATAAACAGATAAACAGATAAACAGATAAACAGATAAACAGATAAACAGATAAACAGATAAACAGATAAACAGATAAACAGATAAACAGATAAACAGATAAACAGATAAACAGATAAACAGATAAACAGATAAACAGATAAACAGATAAACAGATAAACAGATAAACAGATAAACAGATAAACAGATAAACAGATAAACAGATAAACAGATAAACAGATAAACAGATAAACAGATAAACAGATAAACAGATAAACAGATAAACAGATAAACAGATAAACAGATAAACAGATAAACAGATAAACAGATAAACAGATAAACAGATAAACAGATAAACAGATAAACAGATAAACAGATAAACAGATAAACAGATAAACAGATAAACAGATAAACAGATAAACAGATAAACAGATAAACAGATAAACAGATAAACAGATAAACAGATAAACAGATAAACAGATAAACAGATAAACAGATAAACAGATAAACAGATAAACAGATAAACAGATAAACAGATAAACAGATAAACAGATAAACAGATAAACAGATAAACAGATAAACAGATAAACAGATAAACAGATAAACAGATAAACAGATAAACAGATAAACAGATAAACAGATAAACAGATAAACAGATAAACAGATAAACAGATAAACAGATAAACAGATAAACAGATAAACAGATAAACAGATAAACAGATAAACAGATAAACAGATAAACAGATAAACAGATAAACAGATAAACAGATAAACAGATAAACAGATAAACAGATAAACAGATAAACAGATAAACAGATAAACAGATAAACAGATAAACAGATAAACAGATAAACAGATAAACAGATAAACAGATAAACAGATAAACAGATAAACAGATAAACAGATAAACAGATAAACAGATAAACAGATAAACAGATAAACAGATAAACAGATAAACAGATAAACAGATAAACAGATAAACAGATAAACAGATAAACAGATAAACAGATAAACAGATAAACAGATAAACAGATAAACAGATAAACAGATAAACAGATAAACAGATAAACAGATAAACAGATAAACAGATAAACAGATAAACAGATAAACAGATAAACAGATAAACAGATAAACAGATAAACAGATAAACAGATAAACAGATAAACAGATAAACAGATAAACAGATAAACAGATAAACAGATAAACAGATAAACAGATAAACAGATAAACAGATAAACAGATAAACAGATAAACAGATAAACAGATAAACAGATAAACAGATAAACAGATAAACAGATAAACAGATAAACAGATAAACAGATAAACAGATAAACAGATAAACAGATAAACAGATAAACAGATAAACAGATAAACAGATAAACAGATAAACAGATAAACAGATAAACAGATAAACAGATAAACAGATAAACAGACAAACAGACAAAAATTCTAAAAACTATATTTTTGACTTCGATGTCGATTGTAGATCACGCCCCAAGTATTCTTTTAAAAAAATATCCAATGTACAGTTTTGACTTTCCTACGATTTTATTATATGTATAGATTGACCATCGAGGAGAATCATTTAAAAATCCTATCACAGAGTATCAAATAAGCAGATGAGTCTCCTAGTGGAAAGAGACGACCATCGCCTATAGACACCAAAGATGTTAACGATGCGTTGCGATCCGTGTAGTGAGGTATTAATGATACTTGCATTAGTTTACCGGCTATGTTACCCTTTAAACAAGTTGACCCAACGAGAATGACGAGTAATCTATATTAATATTATAAATGCGAAATTTTGGATGTTTGGATGGATGGATGTTTGGTTGGATGTTTGTTACTCAATCACGCTAAAACGACTGAACGTATCACAGGTGGATGATGACCTGGATTAGAACATAGGCTACTTTTTATCCCGAAAAAAATATGTCATCCCGCGGGATTCACCAGAAACTTTTATGGTGCAGTGGGCTGCACGCTGCGGTTATAACACAAATTGAAATAACCGCAAAATAATCCATTTAATTGTTTGTAATATAGATGTAAATCAACGATAGTAATAGATACAAATACATATTATATAAATGCTGTTACGTATATACATAATAAATATCGAAAACCAGAAATACAAACATCCATGGTCACATACAAATGTTTGTCTCTGTCAGGAATGAACCTGAGCCCCATCGATTTCTAGTTAGGTTCGCTAACAACTCGACTAATGAGGCGCTCAATACTAATAATAGGTATTTAATATTAAACATAAAAGCTTGAAACTACTATATTCAGTTTTTTACGTAGGATGGCTAAGGACCGTTTCATAGAATAACTTTTATGGAATGATAATAAAATGTCTCTGTGGTCTAGTGGTCCAGCGTTGGCGTTGACCACATGAGGTCCCGGGTTCGATTCCCAGGTCGGGCACATAAAAAAAGTGTATTTTTCAGTTTTCTGAGAAAACACAAAGTTGCTCGAGATTGGAAAGTGCCGGTTGGCGATAGGCTTGCCACCTATCACATTGTAGGACCAAGTATCTTCGGCTAATCGTGGGTGCACTTGTACCTCTGCCTACCCCTTCGGGGATATGGGCGTGAAGATACTTTTACTTTTCTACTTTTTTATAATAAAATTCGTATTACTCTATGATATTACTATTTGTACCCGGGAATGTAAATGTATTTATTGTGTGTCTTTATACTCTGTCAATAACAACATGTTTTACAAAATATGTAGGCCTTACTATTTTGTCTTTATACTCTGTCAACAACAACATGTTTTACAAAATATGTGGGCCTTTACTACTTCCGAAACATGATGTATACTAGCTGTTCCCGCGACTTCGTCCGCGTGGAAAAATTTCTAAAATAAAAGCAGCCTAAGATAGACAGTCCCGGGGTTTTACCCGCATAATTCAAGTTTCCGTGAGATTTTTGGGATAAAATCAATCCCGTGTCCTTTGTCGGATCTCAAACTATCTTTATACGAAATTCCATCCAAATCGGTTCAATGGTTTAGGCCTGAAAAAGAGGCAGACAGACAGACAGTATGGATATTTCTATGATCCTAAAAAATATTCTTCTATGGGTATTAAAAAAGTGAAATTAATCAAATTTCTTATTATCCGCGACCTGTTCTATATGACCTCCCTGATGCCATCAAAAAGAAAGACGCTGGTTATTTATGTGTATAAAACTCAAATTTATAAAAGCGTCTTTTTTTACGGCGGCATCGCGGAGGTCACATAGAAGAGTTCGCGGATGCTAGCAAATTTAATTAATTTCACCTTTTTAATAAAGAATTTCCACAAAGTAATACCGGAATAAATAAAATATTGTATGGGTATGTCAAACAATATTGTAATATACACTAGCTGACCCGATAAACGTTGTTTTGCCATACAAATTTTGGTGGGATACTTGAAAGGGGAGGCGGAGTAATATTGAGGTAGAAACTACGCTAATTTTTAAGGTAGACCCAAACACTAGATGTCTACAAAATTTCATTGAAATCAGTTCAGTAGTTTAGGAATCCATAGCGGACAAACAACGTGACTATTTGAAATGGCCGTTTGCGGAATTTATTTAAAGGTAATGATTTTAGACTATCAGTAATATCATTACATGTGTATATTAATTGTCACACAATATGCATTTTCTTATAAATATTCAGTCTTATAGAATTTTCGCATAGACATATTATATACTCAAAGTATTTATGCTAAATATTGAGTTATAATTAATATTTCAAATTCAAAACGTAAGGCCAAATTGAAATTTAGTAGGTAGACAGACTGAATGAAATATTTGCGACTGCTTTTTTGTTCCGATCCGATTTCATGGCAGTGCCTTCCTTTTAATGAGAACATAATGATGAAAAATATGGTATTACCGTCCCGCCGTGATATTAATCGGTGCAATTTTTCAAGCAGCATTTATTGCGTGGAAGGAAAGATAGTGGCTTCAGTACTCTGCGACGTCTCTGATTGTTATTCTCTAAGTGTATTATAATTGCCTATATTATTTTTATGAATTTACTATGTGATTATGTATGACTATGGTAAATATTTTTCTGCCATATAAACTATTAGTTGTCAGTATTTTGATGGGATTATAGGTATTTTTGATGCGAGATAAAGAAAAATACAAAATATAAAAAATCGTCAAAAATTGTTTTTTTTTCTGGATAGAGACGCTCTAATAACCTAACAATATAAAATATCCCTTTAGATCTATTCTTATACCTGCTAAATAAACAAAAAAAAAACAAATAATTGATTTAGCCGTTTCGAAGAAGTGCAACCACGATCTCTCGAAGAATTAAATTTAAAAAAATAATCTTTTAAAAAATATGTTTGTCACTATGATAATCAAACTAAAATCCCATCAATTGCAAGGTCAGAGTCATTATCCAATCGACTAATGAGACAGTCACAGAATTTCATGCACATATACATATAATGCTTTAACGGAATCAATGAAATGCCAAAGCTACTTCACAAATATATTAATTAAAATAACCAAAATCGAGAAGAAAATTTCAGTGAACTATTCGAAACTGTTATAACTTTGAGATAATGTGGAAATGAATCAAAGGAATGAGCATAAAAAATATCATTTGCCGCGCTACAATGAAACTTAAGGCTCAGCTGAAATAGTTTCGGAGCGCACTCTTCACGAAATTACCGTCTTGATTGCTGCTAAGATAAATTATTCGAGTCTGAAGCGCCCATCAGCGAATTATATTTACTGGAAGGGAAAATATCAAGTTTATTGTATAGTGCTGCCGTTGTGTTTTATTAATTTTGTAAAAACCCCGGGAGTATTGATATTAAATAACTTGATTTTAAACTTCGTTCCTTGTCGTACATTGTATTTTCTATTCTTACTATTATTATTATTATTAAATATTTATATCAAACATGGGAAGCAGACATTTATTGAAACGGGAAATTAATTTATATAAAATTAATAAATTCTACAGAATTATTTACTGTCTTTTTACCTAAAAGTTAAAACGGAACCCTATTACTAAGTTTGCGCCGTCTGTCTGTTTGTCTGTCACCAGGCTATATCTCATAAACCGTGATAGCTATAAAACTGAAATTTTTACAAGTTATGTATTTCCGTTATCTACAAATAATAAAAATAAAAAAATTAAAATATTATTAAGGGGGTAAGGTAGGCGGTAGACTTACCTATGTAGCATTAGATCTCGCCACAAGATAGCAACGCACCATTAACATCTGTGGTGTCTATAGGCGATGGTTGACTCTTTCCACCGGGAGACCCATCTGCTTGTTTGCTATCTTATGATATATGATATAAAAAATAAATGTAAAAAAAAGCACTGACAGTATTGTCATGTACTCATGTAAGGTCAATTTAATCTACCAGTAATAGACGTTTATACGATAATATTTTGTTTAATTAAAAATAATCTTATAGTTCAATATTTCTTTCTTCAATATTACAGTTACTGGCGTTCATTTCAGCGAAGGAGAGGATTGCATGAATTATATTAACCAGCGATCACGCCCTGCAGGCTTAGGATAAGCAACACGATAAAATTTTATCGACCTCGTTTTCTCGACTTTTATGTCACTTTCTCGATTCGCTAACGCATTTGACACTTGATTCGACATGATACTTCAAAGGAAGAGAAAATGATCAATTTTACTCGACGGTAGTTATTTTCTCTATCGATCGAAACGTCTTGCTGTCATTTTATCGATTTGTCATTTGACACTTCGTTAAAATTTGGTTAAAATGTTGATAACCTTATCCACTATTTCATATTATTATACTTTAATTATACAATAATTACAAAACTTTTTGATTTCTATTCATTTTATTAAATATAGATTTCGGTCCAGTGTTGGCAGTAGTATGTATGGCAGGCAGGCAGGCAGTATGGCATATATGTATTTAATAGTGGTGGCAGTTCCATATTATACCTATTATGTGCTAAATATCTACGGTTAACGGCAAGCCTGCAAAATACAAAGAAGGCACATAGAAAATTTGTGTGATCTTTTTACGCAACGGACGGAGCATTCCAATCACTATAGCGCTTCAATAAACCCAATAACCATGGCTCTCTAAATAATATAGACCCTTGTGAATTTTGAGGTTTAGAGTCACACACCGATCAAGGCATGCCTCTTTAGTTAAAGGTAAGTGAACATAAGAGACTTGTAATTCAGTTTCTAGTAGATATGACAGCCATCCAACTTCATTAATTGTAATAACAGAATATCTTTGTAGTAAATACTAATTTGACTTAGGTGAACTCAATAAAGTTACATTTTTTTAAAAGTTATCTGTAGTTTTTCGAGTTTCTTTTTTAAACAGTTAATATGTTACATATACATGTCAAGTGTATGTTAAATTTCAGCTGGATACAAGTAATAATCCTTTTCTTGGTGGTCAACTTTTCACAATACTTACAGCCACATACCAACAAACAACAACAATGCTTACATTGATTATGTATTTAAGGAGTTTTTACTACCCATTCAAGTTATATTTAGTCAAAAAAAGTATTTGTTTTAATCAGTTGTTTTCAGACCAAGTTCCATGTATGATTAACATACTACTATGATGAATTATTTTCTGTAATATTCATAACTTAAAATATCCAATATGACACATGTAGTTCTCAATTACCTAGGTACCTACATGTGTAAACATTATTATTATATATGTCTACATTTAAAGATAATTTACCATACAGAAAGGCAGTCAGTTCTTGTTATTATTGTTTATTACAATAATATATGTCAATAAAAAATATAATTATTATTTGCAGATAAGACTTCAACTGCAGAATTTTTAATATTACTGACAAATATCCTAGAAGAACAAATGATGCCCTCATATGGCATAATTGAAATGGATGAAATGCGAAGACTACATAATAGAAGATATTGACGGATCCTATGTATACTGGTGCAACTTGCAAAACAATGGAAACCATTTTCTTGCCTCAAAAGCCTTAAAATTACCTTATATTTGTCCTAATGTAATAAAGTATTAGAAAATTTGTACAAATGTTCAAATACTTCTATTGATTTATGTCAAAACTAGCTGTTGCCCGTGACTTTGTTCGCGCAGACTTTGTTTACTCCGCACAGCTCTTCCCCCGTAGGTGATAACGTGATAATATGTAGCCTATATGTTGACCCGATCTGTTAGTAATATTCATGCAAAATTTGAAGTAAATCCATGCAGTACTTTTTGAGTTTACCCCGGACATACATTGACTTTCCTACGATTTTATTATATGAAGGTATAGATTACAAGCTACAGAACATTTAATCCGGCCTCCAGTAAAGTAGTCATTGCACTTGCACAAATATACGTAGGACCCTTCGATATGATAATTACAAGTATTTTCTTTTAGAAGTGTTAACTTTGTTACTTTTGTTGTTGTTTTTTAATCGAAGTGATTTTGGTAGTAACAATACTTAGTGGATTATTGGTATAATAAAATACTTTAGTGTTGTATAAGATTTATTTAAAAAAATATATACTCTAGGCAAACCTTCTATCTAAGTATTAAATAATTTTATATAATAAAAATGAAACTTATAGTCATCAATGGCTAATTTTAAGTTTAATGACACACTATTCATAGTATTTAATGTTTTAATGCCAAACATAGATTTTACTATATGGAAAAGTCTTGAGAAATAATTTTTATTTTCTTTACTAAAGTTACAAAATGAATAAATCACACAAAATACAAAATGAATAATTATAAAAAGTGTGTAATATGAAGCAGTCTTGTAAAGAAAATTAAATTTGAGTTTTAAAAAATATACAAACACATCTACTTTACTAAACTAACAATTATTATTAATGTTTGTACTTCTCAGAATAGATAAATAATTTTCACAATTTATCACCTTATGACTTAAATTTATTAACATGTATCTTTGAATTTTCACTAATGTAACAAACTTATAGAAGATTACACGCACTATATTAAAGCTATTATATTTTAAATTTAAATGTTTTCTACAATTTAAATATCTCTTGTTATCTCGCATAATTAATCAGTAATGAAAATTCAATATCAAAAATTAGTTTACTATATAATATGAGTAGTATGGAATTTCACTTGAAAATAAAAAATCAACAAGTAAAATATTTTTTCCTAAGGTAACATTAACTTTCTATTAATTTAAATTTTAAAAATTACACATATTAGGTACATTAAGACTATCATGTTATAAACTTAATTGTTTTCTACAAATTAAAATTTATTTTTCAATCTTGCACAACCATTAAAAACAGCAAGAAAAATATAATATTCAGCATTAACTTATAAATCTTGTTAATCAACAATTTCAAAAAATGTAATAAATAGAAAGGCTTCTTTATTCTATTTCCATTACTCGCTGTTTAGTCAACCTGTAAACAAATATATCTTATCAAAATGTTGTTATATATGTTTACTTAATATATTTTTTGTCAGTTAACTCAGGACTTATGACTCCAGTCTTGCATGTTGCATTTTGTGTAGTGTTATATAGATTTGCATTGTAAATTATATAATGGGGTCGAAAAAACAATTGGTTACATTTATAAAAGGGACTAAAAGAAGCCTATACTATTCTCCAGAGAAAGCTTCTCATATTATTCAGGATTTTTTTACAAGAATCAAGTTTTTGATATAATCTTGAATTTATGATATTAATTTTGTAAAAAACCACAACTTTGACAATGAAAGAAATATATTAAAATATGTTTATAATTTGATTCTTTCAGTCTACCTTGTTAAATGATTTGTCATGGAGATATGTATGTATATAAATACTTACACAGTGTTCCATTGTTTTCCTTTCTTCCTCTAGAAACAATAATGTATGAAGTATTTGTAGAATATATGGTGTTATATTATGCTTTCCCAATATTAAAGACTTTAATCTTTGGTGCTACAAGTCTAGTCCATGAATCCACCATGGCGACAAAGTTAATTTATGCTTATTACTTCTTATCCTGAAAAGAAAATCATAATTATTTTTAATAACCTATATAGGCTTTTAAAAAATATAAGTATAAAGAAGTACACTACTTACGTTTTATTTTGTGTTCCCATTTCACATACCTAACACAATTTAATTTTGTACTAGAATCGGAAGAATGATGATGATTTTAGAGATGTGAGAACCAAACAGTATAAATCAATAATTCCTTGTATGTAATGGTTAGATAATTAATTAATTTATAATTAATTACAAAATACAAATTAGTTAAAGTACAATACTTTTTGACGTAATGTAAATAACTTTTAATTTTTCGTATAGAGAAAATAATTCTACGAATTCTCGTGCTACTCAGCACTCAGTGTTACCAACCACAGATTACTTATGTATAAATTTACCAACTCTATTCAAAATTACAACTACTTACAAAGTTTTCTACAAAATTCAGTAGAAAACTAAATGTAAAATAAAAGGTTAATTTAAAGCTGGTGCTTATTTTGTATTATTTAATGTTACTATTAATAACATATACTCAGGAAAAATAATACATAAAAACATATTATAATAATCAAAATATTAATTAATCTATCAAAAATAACAAAAAATCGAGTATAGCTCACACTCGTTTTTTCGTTAGAAGTAAACGTAAGAAGACAAAATAAAATAAAATTTATATACTCTTTGAGTAAGTCTTTGAATCAAAGAGAGATAAACTGAAAAGTCGAAGAAAAATGTTTTTCGTTCTTGAGAGTAAATCACAGACCGTGGTCCCACAAACTAACTTTTTTTTGATTAACAACAAGCTGAATATTTGTGAAAAGCTTCATTTTGACGAGACAACCGTCTTTTCTATTTTCGAAAAATCTCGAATCGGGTAACTAATAAAGTTAATGCTGCGAAGACATTGGGTTCGGTAAATAATAAATATTTATTAATAACAATAATTATTTTTCGACTTTAATCGCTTGATTATATTATGAAAACTACGATGAAACTTTTGTCCTACATATTTGATGATTTTTCTGACAATCCCACTTATGAGATTTTTAAATTGATATTAATCAATTTAAAAATAACCTAATTTTCTCACAACAGCTTGTTAATTATTATTGTAATTCAACGGTAACTTTGTCATACATGTAAAGTGGAAACTTTTCTTAGTCTGACACTCTAAAGTTTCCTTATTTTATCTATCTTTATTAGTTACCCGATTCGAGATTTTTCAAAGATAGAAAATATAGTTGTGTCGTCAAAACGAAGCTGTTCACAAAAATTCAGTTTGTTCTTGGAGACCACGGTCTAACAGTAAGTCTTAGGTTGGATTGCTTGCATCTGGCTGATTTTTGGAGCTATTAATAGATAACATTATTTGTAACATAAAATACTGTGAATTGTATTCTGTTCTATCTTATTTTCTAGTTGGCATAATACTATACATTTATGTTTGTTTATCGTAATGCATTTTCGTGTCATTGTCAAATCACAAAAATTCTATGGAAGTTTCTCATCAAAAAAATTAATCAAAAATGTTGATTGATTAGTCTAAAAGAAGATGTTAATTTACTCAATAATGATAGAATTATAATTGAAAGGAATAATTATAGTGGAAAAAAATTGCTTGTTAATAATAATTGTTACGCACTTTTACGCATAATTAGTTACGCAGTTATACACCCAGAAATAAAAACACGCTGGCATCTTAATTGCCCTTTACATTAAAACGTCTTATGAATCATAATTCATTGTTTCAGTTTTAGAGAATAAAAAACTAGTTTTGATGGTCAAAACTAAAAAGAGAGAATAATTCAAAAACCTGTAAAATATCTTTAATTACAATTGTAAATAGGTACGGCTTCACTAGGCTTTGGTTATATTTCTTTCGACTCTGACAAAGAAGAGAAATGATGATAGGAAGTTATAAATGTAAACAAAAGCTCATAATGATTAACACAAGTTAAATGCACCAAAGGTGTATCTTAAAAATCAGAATTAGTATAATATCTATGTCTTCTAGTGACAACATTGATTTCTCTATTCGAGTAAACTTTTTGTTTAATTTATCTCTGACGTTTTAAATGTTTATCGTGGCATGCTTAATAACGTCCATCGAGATATTAATAAATGTCAAGCAAACGTCACTTTCTCGATCGATATATATCTCGTGGTGCTTATCCTAAGCCTGCTGGTCTAAATTCGACAATAGACTAAACAATAAATCTCTTCTGAGTTGGATGGTAGTCTTTGGTTATAGACATACCTAATAATATAAAATATATGTGTATATTATGACGTATGTAAAATGAATCTAATGTGTAATGAATATTTTTATGTATTTCTAATGCATATTATTTGTTTTGTCGTTTCTTGTAATAGAAATCCAAAATTGGTCAAATAATATAGTGTAAATACGAGTAGTATTGGCCAAAGTGATCTTCCAACCATACTTAAGCTCAAAACAAACTTATTATATTTAAAGTTATCTAAATATATTAAATGATAAACTTTGTGAATACGTTTTGATGGCGATTTTATTTAAAAACGCCTAAATCAATGGTTTCTTGTCCTTACATTTCACATAAAGAAAACTTTTCTTGCAAAAAGTACGCAAATTCCCATTACATTAAAAACGACCGTAAAATCACACACTGGGCTGCATGTCATTGTTAGTTTTATTATAACAATATTTAGCATTTAAAAAAATATTTACTAATCTTGTTGTAATTCCAAATATACATGGCTACTCTTACATATTCCATAAATAAGATTTGTGTTATTTTATAATAATATTAATATCGGTGGACAAATCATACGAATCGATGTAACCTCAAATTAAGCAGATTTATTGCTTATGTTACGACTATTAATGAAATATACTAATACATAGAAATACATAAATAAATACTGTTACATCCAAACCCAGAAATACAAATATATATGCTCATCACACAAATGTATGTCAGGAATCGAACGCGACTACACGATTCGTAGTTAGGTTTGCTAACCACTCGAACAACAGTCGATTATAGTAATAATATAAAATGATGTGGTGTCGCGGGACACCAGGTAGGAACGAACTTCCTTCGGCTAAACGGCACTACTCGCTTGTGTACGCGACTGTCGCGCATGCGCACGTTTCATTTAACGCTGTTTCACAAATGTAATTTAAATTTTATTTATTACACAATCACTTTTAAACTGACAGCCAACCGGTTTCGCCTATTAAAGCATCATCAGGGCTTATATTATATAATCAATATGATGCAGTTTCACCAAGTGCCGACGATGGAAAGTATAAAATATTTCATTTAACGCTTTTATTCCACGCATTTTTCTTACGGTTTTACTATCACATTTTTTTCAGTTCGGTCGCGCAGCAAAATCCCTATCCCCTCCAAGCCTGCCAATAAAGTAATGGGTTACATTAAAATAAAATAAAATAAAATTTCTCTTCTAGAAAATACACATCATTGGTCCTGTGTTATAAATGTAAGATGACTAAAAACGTGTCGCTCAGGATACCGCCCAGCGTCTGGGACCAGCTGATAAATGTACTCTTGAGCCATTGGCCCGTTCTCATTTATATTAATATTTACAAACTCACCTTACCAGATAAAACTTTGGTGCTTGGAGTTATGACTACCAAAGTTTTCGTTACTACTTTAATGTTGTAAATAATTTATTTTGTTAGACTTACATTTGGTACTTACTAATGTACCATGGTTTATCCTTTATTTAATATTTTATTGTACACATGATGGACATGTTATATTTTTATTTGTGAAAACCTTACAAAAGGCAAGTTTATCTCTAAGATTTCTGCCAGCAAACCCAGAAAGTGAGAATGCGTGAAAGAGATATCGAATCTTAGAGTAACTATTACTCTTAAGTGTCGAATACACAGTGCACAGCATATAAGAACTTTACAGATTTTAAAAATTATATTTAGAAAAAAATATTTAATTTTTTTTTAAAAAAAACAAGTTCCTATTTTAATTAACTTAATTCATACATTTTTACTCAAAAATCTAAAAGGCAGGTAAACTTCCTCTAAAGTTTTTGTAAGGGTTGATAATGATTGATCGCTCCTAATGTGAAAAAAAAGTGAATTCCAAAAGTTCAAAACATTAAAGCTTTTGCACAAAGATAATGATATTTAGCACGATATTTAGTGTTCCATAGTTAATTTAGTAGTAAGGCATAGCTGACGATCTTGAAACTGGAGTTTAACACTGAATTAGGATAATAAGTCTCATATCTAGAAAAAAACAGTAAACAACCCATAGAAGATAATTGTTTATTATTACGTGTCACGTATCGTGTGTTGTGTTATGATCGAGTAGTGTTTTGCTCCATTGAACATGACCCAATCACGCCGTGATTTTTGTCAGCGAAGTAAATCGTGCTTATATAATACTAGCTGTTGCCCGAGACTTCGTACGCGCGGACTTCGTTTACTTCCGCACAGCTTCTCCCCCGTAGGTGATAACGTGATAATATGTGGGCTATATGTTCATCCGACCTGTTAGTAATATTCATGCAAAATTTGAAGTAAATCCATGCAGTACTTTTTGAGTTTACCCCGGACATACATTGACTTTCCTACGATTTTATTATATGTATAGATTGCTCAGTTCACACGCTACATGTATGGAGGAGTCTGTGGACTTGTAGCTGCCGCTTAGTTGTTGTATAGTTGTTTAGGTATGGCGGTTGTTTGTCATACTATTTTTGACAGTGTTGGTCCGGGCTACTTTAAAGAATAGGCCAACTGTCGTTCTGCCAGACAGGTCGTAAAAGGCTGCCGATTGGCTATGTGAGTCACTACTATCGTGGCTACTAGGTGGTAGAGTTTTGCACTGAGACAGTGCCCGTGCCCGAGTGTGGTATCACCGCCTTGTCTATTTCAGCCGCAATAGCGTCAGTGCTTGTCACTGTCGTGTTGCGGGTTTAAAGGAAGGTGGCATTAGACCTCACCACAATATAGCAACGCACCATTAACACCTTTGGTGTGTATAAGCGATGGTTGACTCTTTCCATCAGGAGACCCATCTGCTTGTTTACTATCTTATAATATAAAAAAGGCTATACGTGTCGCCATCAGCACTGGTAGAATTCTACAATGTCTCCCCCGAGTATTTGGTGCTACAGTTTTCCCTGTTCCTGCCGTAATAGCGTCAATACTAGCCATTTTCGTATTCCGGTTTGGAGGGTAAGGTAGACTTATGCAAGTGGCATTAACACCTTCCCACACAGATAGCAAAACACCATTACAGTATTGGTATTTATAGACGATGTTTTCTCTTATCAAGATCAGCCATCTACTTGTTTGTTGTTGTTTTTTTTTAATTCAAAAACCCAAGAAGAAGCTTGGAATATGATTATGGTATGTTACTAAACCATATCTCGGGTGATCACATAAACCTGTGGGTTTCGTTTATCGCTAGAAATAGGCGATAATCATTATTAGTGGTAAAACGGTAATGGAGATTATCATCTTTCTCATCCTGCCAACTGATAAACTAGTTCTTTCCAGGTCACGACATTTCATGTATAGCAGTTGATTCACCACATCACCAGTCTTTAGTCGTACGGTTCACTCTGCCTATCCCGCAAGAGACTTACTTTTTTATTACTTTCATACTCACTCCGAAGCATTTTCAGCAGAAAATCGCTAGCACTTCCGTCAACATCTGCAACTATTATTGTTTCATATTGTTGAAAAGCTGTAAATTAAATAAGCTATGTAAAACATAGCCAAGGATTAAACTGGGTAAGCCTTTTAAGACATTTTTTTAGATAGACAGTGTAGTATAAAATTACACCCTAAAAAGAGTTATAGTACTAACCGATGTATTTCTGGGTAAATAACTCTGTATTTTGGGTTATAAAGGTTTTTGATGAACTACTTAATTTTCTCGAATAAAAAATATCTTATGTGCTATGCCAGGTCATCACTTACATGTGCATCAAATTTCATCCAAGCCGGTTAAGCCGTTTTTGTGTGATTAAGAAGCATGCATCCAGACATCTAAACATTCAGACTTTCGAATTTAATATTATTTTATAGATATAGATGTGAGATTAACATACATTGCTTTATTTCACTCGGGCAAGTTTTTAAATTTATAAGGTTAATTTCGAGTGAAACTAATATCACTGAATCAACATCCTGTCAAACAAGTGGACTTTGAAGATGTCATGTCGTCTGTAACGATGAATATGTTATGACCAAATCTAAAGCAACTTGAAATGCAAATTACATGCATGCATAGCGGCAGATTTCGCTTCACGGCTTGTAAATTGCTTTGGCCTGATCTAAATATTGACTTACGTTCCCCCGAGGTGAAAACGGCCCGTGTCTCATCATAAACGCAATAACCTCAGTTAACCTTCGGATAATCCATCATATAAAGCTTTGGACAGTACAGTTTGACGCAAACGGAAAGGAGTGATTATCGAAACATTTGTTTATATTTTAATTAATATTCTAGCCTCCAAAAATTTAGAGAGTACCGTTTATAGGTGTAGCGGCACAAGCGGAAGTAGAGGCATAAGTTCCGAAATTGAAATCTATATCCGGTAAATCATTGAAATGAACTTTGTTTTTTCGTTTTGATGAAAAATATGACGTGTCTGAAATTAGATGTTTGACCTATTTGTTAATAAGGAAACAAATTTTACGACGTAATAACATTGGCTAATCGTAGATAGTCGCATAGAAATATCACCTACTGTAGTTCGGACGTGATGGTGTTTTTTAAATATTTTTTTGCGTCAATTAATTTGGCTATTCAAACGAGAGTAGTGGTTTCTACATTACAAAACATATTTAGCGAGAGAATCTTTTTGCGTGTAAACGTATTTACAAAATTTTAACTTCCCGCTACGTATGTAGGAAGTTACTGATTTTTTTAAATCGTGTTTTCACGAGATATCCATGTTTTAAGGTCTAAAAACTTTGTCCGACTATTTTTTATGATAACTTCAGTATGTCTGTATGTACATACATACACATGTGTGTGTATGTGTGTATGTAAACATCTCGTAACTTTTGAACGGCTTAGCCGATTGAAACGAGGTTGATGGCAATCAATTGGGTTTTGCTTAACGTGGATTTCCTGAAAATATGAACCGATCCGGCTTAGGAGAGTTTGGGAAATTTTGAAAAAACCTCGAAAAATTAGGCATAACAATATTTTATTTAAATAACTCCCAGATTATTGAACCAATTGAGTACGGAGTCTAATCAGCTCTATTCCTTAAAAAACTGCTTATTTAATGCGGTAAATTTTATCAAAATCGGTGTATCTATTCGGGAGTTACTGTTGACAAACATTTTGAAAAAAAAGTGTTTTTTCGACATAATTTCGAAATTTTTTAACCAATAATTTTTTGATCTTCTTCGGTATTTTAATACTTTAAAAAATATGTCAAATGCCGGTTCAAAAATAAGATTCGAATCTAATTTTCAAAAGTTACGTTTATAAACGTTATTTACAACAAACTTACTTTTAAAATAAATTTCAGGCTAATATACTGATTTATTTATTCAATAATCTAGTCAGATCTTCTACTTAAAAAGCTGCGTCAAATACCGTAAATCGGAATAAAATCGGTCGATTCGTTCAGAAATTTATCAGTGACGATTATATATTTTTTTACAAAAAAAGTTTTTTTTGTAATTTTTTATTCTATCGATTTTGTAGATAATAATACAATTTAGAATTCAAAAATTGCATTGAATATTATTCAAAAGATCAAAATTGATCATTATTTTGAAAATTTACATATTTTCTAACATTATTACAAACTTTAGATTTTTGAACTCCGAGCCTAAAAAATCTATACTTAGGCATGGTTTTTTTCTTCTTTGAGCTTAAAATACCTCAATTTAGCGGGTAGTTTCAAGGACGGGCTGGAGCTTTAGCAAGGTTATGAGACCTAGCTTGATAGATTTTTAACCCTCCCCCCTCCCCATTAACCTCCATATTGCAAATTTCATCAAAACTGTTAGAGGCGTCTTTATAAACATGAGTACAGATATATCTATACAAATGTTGCTCGTTTGATATTATTATCCCATAAGGGATAAACTTACTGAATGATCAAAATTTTAAAGGTCTACGAATTTGATAGTTAATGAATTTAAATCGCGTTCAAATATTTTCATTCCAAGTTGTTAGGTTACGTTGAAATTACACTTAAAACATGATTATGAAGTAATCAAAGACAAATTAATGTAACATGAATTTATTAAATAAAATTAAAAACAATTTACAAAAAAATACCCAATATTCTCAATAATATATAATATTAAACAATAAGACTAAAATCACATTTTTGAGATCATCTTACAATATAAAAAGTATTATTAGTTTGGGGCACTGCTATCTTTGTTTTTCACAATTGGCTTGAAATACGAATAATATATTAAAAACAATGAAACAAAAGTGTCGCTGAACAAGAAAATATTCTGATACAGTTAAAAAAAAATTGACAATTCATGTTAGGACGTCCCTACCTATTGCAACTGTAACTCCAGCGCACCAGTTCAGCTAATACCTAAAGTCAACTTGACAAAATTGAAAGTTGTAAAAAGATAATCAGTCATTACCTCACTTAGAGATCTTCATTTATCATCGTAACTTTAATAATTCATGGTTATGGATGGCCATCATTTATGGATGGCTATTCACCATTGTAACTTTGATGATCATAATTCACCGTCGTAACTTTTTGAAATTCAAGACCGCCTTCTTTCTTTTTTCTTTTTCTTCATCGCGACTTTGAAAAAAAATCAAGATTCATAATTGTTGCTTTGACAAAAACATGTTCATGTCATTTGGTTTTGTGCGTTAGAGTAAAAATAACGGATTAAGAAATTTAATAGTTTTTATTTTATTTTAAAAACGGTTAGTTTGAAATATTAGCAGACTAAAAGGATTTTCATTATATATATATATATATATATATATATATATATATATATATATATATATATATATATATATATATATATATATATATATATATATATATATATATATATATATATATATATATATATAGTGTGTATATACGAACATACATTATTTTTGTAAATGTCTCCTTAATAGGACAGCAAATCAGTAGAGTCTCAACTGTTCAACTTTCCATTAGGAAAAAAGTATCTTTTAGTTCGAATCTTCTTTTTTCCCATTAGGAGACTACTTATTTTCTATAAAAAGTAGATTCTCAAAGCAGAAAGTTGAAGACTTTCCATTACGAGACTGCTTATTTGCTATAGCAATTGTTTAGCGCATATCTTTCATGTGACCACATGCATGGGCATACCGAGGAAATTGGTTTACCTCTCTACTAACTACCTATTGTTGTAGATAAACATATATTAAGACAAAAATATACTCTTAAAAATGTTGCATTCGCCCCCATTGATGCAGTTGTGATGATGAGTTTTTTTTTTACCACCACCACACACACCACAATTTTTTTCTAATATTTAATTATACGCACGATGGCTTATGGGTAGACTTGTAATTTGGTGTAATTATTACTAAAATTAGACATGACCGCATCATGTTTACTTTAATAACCTAGAGCTAGATATTTAGCGCAAAAATACAAGTACAAACTATTAAAAAACAATGTCACATTGGTTTTATTACCATCCCACTGTAACTAAACATTACACATTTGAAATGTGTGCATAAGTGAACACTAATAATGATCTATTGTGAAGTAAATGCCTCCATCTCTAATGAATAGGGGAGATTCTCATGCTTGCCTGATTCCGATAATTCTACTGATTGTATCGTAGATAATATCTTAATAATTGAAATTAGTTTACAACCTGTAACAGCTTGTGTTATAATTGATAACAATAACAAAGTATGCATGGTAGCGAAACACTAGATAATACTGTCTTAATTTAATCAACATATTAAAATACTAACTTAAGTATCACTAGAATTTATGTTAAATCAGTTTTTGACAAATCTACATATCTGTATAAAGATAAATCGCTAACCGTGTTGCTAAACGCAAACCTACAGAACGACTGGACCATTCGGATATTTTTTTGAAATATTGTGTAAAGAAAATGTGAAAAATGCGGGGAAACTAAGAAAACAAAACTTTCATTTTCCTATAGAAACAATTCCTAGCTGTTAAATATTTGACGATATTAAATCTATTTTAAAGTAGTACGAAGTATGCAGGTTCAGCTAGTTTAAAATAATTAAATCTTTGTAACATAAAAACATTTTTTGATTTTTCGCACTCGGTTCTCTCTGGCTACCCCATAATGGATCTGGGTTAAATATATGTATGCGTGTATGTAAAAATAAACAAAATTTGCTTGTTTGTGAGTTGCCAAGTTAAGCAATGTTGGACGTCTTTTTACATAAAATCTAACAGATGTAACTTCGAAAAATGAAAAAAAAATGGAATAAAACTAATTAACAAAGGTAAAACCGTAATATCGTTACGAAATAATATCGTCCATAAATTTAGTTAAGAACGCAAGACTCATATGTTGGTATCATATACTTGATGTTGATGAAGGCGTCAGGTCCTCCGAAACGTTCGAGTATTTGTAATGTGTCTTCTATCATGTCGGCGACGTTCTCTCCACGTGATGAAGTGTGATCGACACCGGATCCCATGTTACCTGTACAATAATAAATGTTCCATTCATAAATATATCTTTAAGGATATCAGATTTTTTTGCTTCACGTATTAATATATAATAACTCCCATACTACAAGCAAATAATTCACTTAAATCTAACTCCAAATGAAGCTAATTATTTGCTTGTAATAAGGGAGTTAATCCAAAATACCAACACATAGAAAATCATGCATAAATACTTAAATATATTGAATTAACACTTAAACCCAGAAATAAAAACATTTCTCTCTCAAATCTCATCACACAAATTAATCTCAGGAATCAATCGAGCCCCAACGATTTTGTCTGTTTAATTTTATTTATTGTGTGTCTGTATGGGTGCGATGTTTGTTTTTACCGTCATGAGAACCGTCTGCTTGTTTCTACCACATGGTGTAAAAAAACTGCAGTTATTATAATATGGTTATATAGATTAAATAAATAATTTCCCTGTCTTAATCCAGACCCTTTTGAATAACAAACTGTTTGCCATTCTGCCAGGCAGTTCATAAAAGGCGAACTACATGTGTGCCAAATTTCATCTAAGTTTGGCCGTTTTTGCGTGATTGAATAACAAACATTCATTCATCCAAACATCCAAACTTTGGCATTTACAGGTAATATTAATCTTGATCATTATGGATTAGTGCTACCCGAATGAAAATGAAGTGGATGACTAGTATTAAATGATATAATTTAATTAGTACTAAACGTTAAACAAAACCTTCTCTGTAAATTCAAATTACTAGGCTAGGAATAAATACAAATTAAAATAATTTCATTTCAAATCAAGCGAGCAAACAGAAGACATAAACAGGTGCAGATTAGAGAATTAAATTTACAAAACATTAGGTTACCGAAATAAACCGAGCAAAACGGGAACGAAGACACCCTAAACCTCATCCGCAACTATTTGACAACGCGACAAATGAGAAGGTGTGAAACTGCGCATACTTGAGACAATCTTGTCGCTTTCGGACTAAACATTTTAATGAGCAAATACCATTAAATTGATTAAAGTGACTAATATCACAAAATAAATTCAAACGCATATATGCACTTCACTTTTCATACCTACACTCGACGGTCGCGCCTAGATTATGGCTTTGCCACCTTTGGCTTATGCCCAAAATATTCGTATCTAGGAGCTTGATTTATTGTTAAGAATGAAAGAGAGAATTATGAAAATATAAACCTACAATAACATAAGTATTTTAATATTATTTTTATACCTATCAGAAGATATAACTATCAAAAGAAAGTTCACTGACGCGTGTTTCAAGCGGGTTTCACTCGCGCTTGTTCTATTTCCAACCATTACGAAATATCGAGTCCGTCAGAGGTGCCTGAGTGCGTTTGCTCGGACAACCTTTGTATGTAGATTAACTTCTTAACCTATTTATTTTGTGCTATTATTCAGGTGTCAACAGCTTCGAAATGATATGCATGCGCAACAACATGTACAAAATTCTAATGACATTCGTAACTCGATTTGACTAGATCAACTTTATTATAGATACTTTATAGTAATAAGCCTATAATTTTTTTTACATAAATAAAAATTAAGTATCTTCATTTCAGTTTTCATTAATATTAAGTGAAGTAAACAAAAATACAATTAGGTTTAATGGTTCACCATATTGTTAGTTTTGATAGATTTATGAATACTTATTAAAATGCTGTGTTTTTTCGTTGATAAAAAAGATTACATTGTAACAATACCACAATTTTAAAATCAATGGATCAAACCGCGTGCATAATGAATCAATGGTCAAACAAAATTGGTCAAAATCTGAAAACGATAATGAAACGCGCGACTAATTAACACCAGTATTTGTCGCAAGTCTGTTCTATTTGAAACGCGATGTTGGCTCGTGCAGAATTTGTGTAACAATGCGGTCGGGTGTCAAGCCGCGGTGAAACCGTGACGCGTCCAAATTTTGCAACGTGGCCTCGACGACGCGTATAATTAATCTACTCGAGTGACGACAAATCTATTACATTGAAAACAATGTCTGACGTTACCGTATGTGTCAATTTGTTACTTGTATTACATGATTGATGGCTGTTGGCGTTTGCTGGAAGTAGTTGCGAACCTGATACCTTTTTTCATGAAGATAAAACCTTTATTTTAAAAGTAATGCGTAGTTCTTACGCAATGTTTTTAATAGTATAGAACAGCAAACAAGCAGACATTTTTTCTAGCAGATCAAAATTTAGATAAACTAAATCAATTGGAAAGTGCCCTGATGGCGATAGGCTTGCCACCTATCACATTGTGGGGCCAAGTATATCCAGCTAACCGTGGGTGCATCCAATTGTTGAACTAGTTCGAGGATACTTTTAAATATATTGAGCTATGTCCATTTCTCTTAAAATGTATATTTTTTGTTCAATATATTATGTTGAACATGACATTGTGATAGAATTAATTTGTTTTTTACTAAATCTGTACACAATCATACGTATAACTACGACAGAAATATTTGTTTAGTCCAAGCAGGAACCATCAAAAAGGGCATGTGATCCAGAATAATAACAAAATTGAATTTTATCGCTTTTTCGTCTTTTTATCTCATAGACAAATAATGATCTATCAGTCTGGCGATTTGTAACTTGTTAATTTTCTTTCAGAATTTTTTCCTTTTGGAATTGGTCGAGCATATTTTTTATTAATATGCTCCAAAAGGGAAAAGAAAATAAAAAAATTTGACGTTTAGTTTTTTTTGTGTATTAGAAAATTCAGAAATATTTTGAGAGTGGTCTAGTAATAGTGTATCAAGAATACCTGTGCTAAACTAATTTTTTTATGTTTTACTGATCGAAACACCTTCAAATGGTTAAACGTTTTAGTTATATCGTACGTATCAATTTTACAAAAAAAATAGGCAAAGAAGATTTCAAAAAAAAAATTGGGCAACTTACAGATTTCCACACCGATGGATTATTATTTGTGTAATTTCTAATAAAATCAATTTTGTTCATATTTTGGATCACCACACATTTTAACGGTTCTGGCTTGGACTAAACGGTTGTATAATAAGATACATAATTCACTAGACAAATATTTTTAAACAATAAATAACACCATACTAATTTTCATCAAAATCCATCGTATTAAAAATATGGATATACAAGCAAAATGATCGACAATTATTTTTGATAAAAACGGAGCTTTGTAAAATTGGGTAGAAGAAAAGGTTTTTTTATGATTTCAATTTATTGTAAATTATAGCTCAATTTTCGACGAGCATATATAAATTATATTAGTGCGCTATTGAATCTCGATACGAGAAAGGCAAACGAATATTCCCAATGAACGAATTCCTAACATTCGCTACGCTGCACTATAGTTCAAAATAGTTCAATTGTTAAGTACTCACGGTTCCGTCCCTTGAAGAGATTGAGCGTGGGTAATATCTGACGATAGTAGGGAACGAGCGCTTCACCAACTTTGTCAGAGCCTGTTACTATCATCTGTAAGCACTTAAGGGCGTGGCACAAAACTGAGGGTCGCTTAGTGGCAAACGCGTCTGCAACATAGATACCACTTTGTTAGCACTTGATAAGCGGTGGAAATAGGGTAGAGGCATAGAGAAATGACTAGTTTTCGAACAGAAATATATCTGATTGGTTAGGGATTTGATTTGGTTCCCTCTTATATTCTTTTAAATACGAGTAAACACACTGGAAGCCAATACAGGGTACGGTGATATTCTTGATCACCACAATTAACCTAAATGGATGGGGTCCACCCAACATTAATTTTAATAATTTAACTTTTCCATAGATAAAAAATAACACTTTGTTCTACCCGAAAATTGACCTCTAGATTTTCTAATGAGCTAAACTTGCTAACCGGTTGAACAACATCTAGTTTAATATTTTTCTTATAGGAGTTTAGGTAAGTATGATCCACTCTCCCATTTATTTTTAGGATACTAGCTCTGTGCTCACCAAACTTAAACTCTGGCTTAACTTAGTACTCTGTTCGCCCAAAAACTACCGTTTTCGCGGTAATGGTTTTTTACGACAAAATGGCAAACATTTTAAGAAATATATGTTAAGAGGCTGACAAGACCTAATTTTTTGAACTTAATATTTTAAGCAGTTTTTTTAAGAAAAACTATTTATTATAGCACATCACAAAAATATATGTTAATATTTATCATAATATATCAAAGACCGTTGCCGGACTCAATACATAAATGTAAAATAAATTAGGTAGATAGACAATAGTTACGAAGATTGGTCTTACAATCGTCATTAGCGGCTCTATACCTTTATTTTTCTGACATAATGGTCTGCAATTAAAACACGAAGTCATCATATTCATACCTAGACAGCTAGCGAATTATATTTGACAAATAATCTGCACTTTTTTTATTTCAATAATTATTTATTTAAAGACCTGGCCACCCAGTTATATTGATAGTGAGGTCTCGTTTACTCCAATAGAAATAGACAGAGTGCGCGTCTTTGTTGTTGACAGCGCCTTAAGCTTCAGGGTGGAAACAGGATTTAAAACGATTGCTTCCTTTTTTCGTGCAATTTGTTACTACTGAAAATCGCTATATGCTGAGAGTATAGTCATGCCATTTGAGACATTGCATCACCATTATTTACTATTTTTTTATTTGTGTATTAATATTTTATTTATTTATTCTTTTTGCACACATAGAAATACAAAACAATACTTATTTAAAAAGAAAATACATGTACAAAGGCGTGCTTATCTCTTTAAGAGATTTCTTCCCGCCGTGTTGGTCCCGGCCTCCTTTGTAGAATAGGCCAACTGCCGTTCTGCCAGGCAGGTCGTAAAAGGCGACCGATTGGCTATCGAGTCACTACCATCGTGGCTACTAGATGGTAGAGTTCCGCATTGTCTCGCCCGGGTCTGGTACCACCGCCTTACCTATTCCTGCCGCAATAGCGTCAGTGCTTGTCGTTGTCGCGTTCCGGTTTGGAGGGTAAGGTAGCCGGTAAACTTATGCATGTGGCATTAGACCTCGCCACAAGATAGCAACGCACCATTAACATCTTTGGTGCCTATAGGCGATGGTTGACTCTTTCCATCAGGAGACCCATCTGCTTGTTTGCTATCTTATGATATATAAAAAAAAAAAAAAAAACCAGCAATACAGGATATTGGAGAAATCACAACATATAAATAGCAGGCCTGGTGTACATCAGATCAAAAACTAACAATAACAAATTTTAACAAAACAAACAAGGATAAACGCAAGGTAATTTTTTTTGATATTTTTAATAAAGGTGCAAAACAAACAAGGATAAACGAAAGGTTTTTTTTTGATAATTTTAATAAAGGTGACAATGAGACCAAATCTAGGATTAAAAAAATTAAAAGTGAGAAAGTGAATGAAAAGAAAATATAAAAAATACAAAGTACAGAAGTATTAAAATTATTATAATTTCAATAATAGAATTATGTAAATCTGAAATAGGATTGTGTCTGTAAATCTGTAAGTCATCCGCATACAGATGATAATTTGAGGATATGGTGACTTTATTTATGAAGATAGAGAAAAGCAGTGGAGATAAAACTCCGCCTTGAGGGACACCAGTAATCAAATTATTCCACTTAGACAACACACAGAATGTGTGTTGTCCAAGCGAATTCATTGTTGGCGAGATTTGAGAACATTTGAGAGATTGGAGCATTGAGAACCAAGTATACCAATAAGAATGTCAAAGTCAACCGAGTTAAAAGCGTTACTAAAATCTAACAGAGTTAGAATAGTAAGCTTTTTGTTTTCCATCGCCAATCGTATGTCATCGGTGACTTTGATTAAGGCGGTCACTGTGCTATGGGACTCACGAAATCCCGACTGGAATGGGCTTAAAAGATTATTTTTAACCAGAAACGACGATAACTGCTTGTGAACTACATTTTTCAGAATTTTAGAAAGTATTGGAAGCATTGAAATCGGTCGAAAGCTTGTAGGACTAGTGGAATTCGTCATTTTTGGTATAGAAACAACAAAAACCCGTTTCTAACACGAGGGAAATGTGTTACTCCTCAAGGAATGATAATGATATGATCGATAGCTAGTATAATTAAATCTAGAATAGTCGGTTAATATTGTCAGATACAGCAGCCTGAGATGAGATGGAGAGTATGCTCTTTTTAACTTCATTCTCCTTAATCTCTAAAAACGTAAAAGGGTCGCATGATGGTGGAGATAAATTAGAAAGAAGGCGCAGGCAAAGAGATTTTTTATGGTCCGTTATTTTAACTGGAGGAGTAGAAAAATATTTATTTAAATCATCTAATATTGTTTGCTTTTTAACTATTTTGCTGGTCTTGAGTAGTGCGCGTTACAAATAAATATATAATTATTCTCAATATTATTTTTTTTGGCTTGTTTTGATTTTAAATTATCACAGTGGTCACCTAACACCTATAAACATCCAATATTTTGGTGGGGTAAGTAGGTACTTGAGACATAGGGAGGGGGGTCATTTGGGATAAAAACTATCAACAAAATTTCATTTAAATCGGTTCAGTAATTTAGGAAACCATAGCAAACAACGTGACACGTTATAGTATATAATATGTATATTAATCGAAATTCAAGATATCATGTATGTTATTATTGCGTTGCCATTCGTATAGAAAGGACAGAATGACACATGGATGCAAAAAATACTGGTAAACTTACCTCCTGAAACGTGACAGTAATACAGAGCGTATGATGCTACTACAATAAAAAAAGTAAGGTAGAAGCTGCCTCATACATCTGAAATATCTTTTATAATCATAATCTGAATTCAGATTAATAATTCAGAAAACATAGAAATCTATACAATCTCAACGCACACATTCTTATTTTTTAGATTATGCTTTACTCAGATCTCGCTGAAATAAATTTAGATTATGATTTTATAGTGCACGCTTTTCTTTACATTTAGTTATGCAAGTACACACTAATCAGATTATGAATTCTGATATTTATTCCGCATGAATGAGTCTAATAATAGTGCGCATTCGGGCGTGAAACATGCAAAAACATTATTATGATGGTAGTACCTAACACATAGTAGGATTTCGATTGACTCATAAGTTTTCATGGATAGACCAGTTCACAAAAACAGTTCTGAACCAACACGGTTTTAACTATTTCTTGCAGGGCAGATTTTAACACTTTCATGTATGGTATATTGTCATATTAATACTATCCTAATTAATATTACAAATGCATAAATGAGTTAGTTTAATTGTTATGTCTTTTCTCTTAACTACCTAACCGATCATTGTGAAATTTTGTTAGTGAGTTACGAAATTTAGTACACGTGCTTGGACAACTAAATTGATTATAATCCTCAAACTACTATCCAATTTCAACAATAATAATAATATATACATATTTGTGAAACTCATAACCTCCGTTTTTACGTCGGTTGAAAAGAGACCGGATCAACAAGTATAAAAAAAACATGGAATATTGAAATTTCCTTTCATGTAACATTAAATTAAAATAAATCATTTTCAATTTATGGAGCGTTCCATAAAAAAAGAATCCAAAAAACTCTAAGCGTAATCTAGCACTCAGCAATCACTTTACATATTTGATCTCTGATTTACATTGGATTTAATTATTTTTTCACTCGCCTTTTCTTTATAAACTGAGTGTATCAGGTTACATAAGATCTCGCTGCGGCGTGGTGTAGCATTTCAATTAAGGCGAGGCACCGGAGACAAACGGAAATACTGGTCTGATTAATCACAATTTTATTTATTAATTGTTTATAACGGTTTGACAAAAATTACATGATATATCTGAAGACATTATCTAAGGAATATACATACTTATTAAATGATAGAATGTACTTTACTCGATCATATAACATTCCGAATACAAGCTACAAAAATCTCTAAAACAAGTAATTTGTTCATAATATTTCTAATTTTCCACATGAGTTTTATGCGGTGGTATTTAGTTTTAAATACAAAAAAGAATGTATTAAATTTGGTTTTCAGCTGAAGTCCTATATTTATTTATCCGAAAACTAACTACCATTTTCCAGCGGTTTCAAAACATACCGCGCCGCCGACTTCCTATAGTATTTGCGCGCGTCAAAATACCTCGCCTTAAGGATAGCGCACATTATTAGGATGGCAGCACCGCAACGAAATATGCTAGTTTAGCACAGATGGGCCGCAGCGAGGTGGAGCGGGCCAAATCACAGTGAAAAATGCTAGTAAGTTTAAGTACATTATGCCCGGCTTACATTTTGATTAGCGGAAGTGCGAGTGTTAAGCAAATTCGAGCATCTGTTCATCAGTCGCAAGCAATTGCAACTACTCGAAGCAAGTTGTGTTAAACGCTCTTTAGCCACTATGATTAGTAACATTAAGCTTCAGGCGTCGAAACATGGACGAACATACTCAACAAAGCTAAGCACTTAACTAAACTAAACAAACATGTCCAAACGTGTTTAGGGCCTGACAAGCCGCGAGTCAGAGGTAGAGGTAAAATAAAATAGTACATGCTTCAAACTCACTTCATTTCACACTTTACCCCGTGTTGATCCCGGGCTCCTTTGAAGAATAGGCCAACTGCAGTTCTACCAGGCAGGTCGTAAAAGGCGACCGATTGGCTATGCGATTCACTACCATCGTGGCTACTATGGTAGAGTTCTGTATTGTCTCGCCCGGGTCTGGTACCACCGCCTTACCTATTCCTGCCGCAATAGCGTCAGTGCTGGTGTCGCTGTCGTATTTTAGTTTGGAGGGTAAGGTAGCCGGTGAAGTTATGCACGTAGCATTAGACCTCGCCACAAGATAGCGACGCATCATTAACAACTTTGGTGTCTATAGGCGATGGTTGTCTCTGTCCACCAGGAAACCCATCTGCTTGTTTGCTATCTTATGATATAAAAAAAACTTCACTACGCCGATTACTAATCACTCACACTAATCAACGGCTATCCACACGTGTTTTTTGTTTAACACTAAGCAACTGCATTAAACACTTTCGCTCGCACTAATCAAAGTGAAAACTAGGCTTTGGTGACATAGCGTCACACGACAAAAAGTTCAGCCCGCAGTTCTGTCCATAAGGGGTCCGATTCACGTAACAAATCTCGAAACGTTTAGGCCTCTTACACATTTTCTTACATATTATATCGCGTCGTAGCTCGAGACGACGTTGTATTGTGTTTATGTGTGTTAAGAGTCCTAAGCACTTCGAATCGATATTTTATTACGTGACTTGGTATGTTCATCACGATTTACTAATCTATTGGCTATAACCAAAGCTCCATCATTGCATTTGCTAACATTAATAATCACTGACTAGTTATTTCACCGATAACCAAACACGTCTCTTACGTGTCGGTTATCGGTGAAATACATGCTTTCTTAGATTAATGGGTGTTAACGTACTATCGGATCTCTGATAACTAAGATGTTCTTTTAACACATTCACACACATATCCCCGTGTTGGTTCGGGGCTCCTTTGAAGAATAGGCCAACTGCCGTTCTACCAGGCAGGTCGTAAAAGGCAACCGATTGGCTATGCGATTCACTAACATTGAGACTACTAGGTTGTAGAGTTCTGTATTTTTTCGCCCGGGTTTGGTACCACGGCCTTGCCTATTCCTGCCGCAATATCGTCAACGCTTATTACTGTCATGTTCCGGTTTGAAGGGTAAGGTAGCCGGTAGATTTATGCATGTAGCATTGCCATTCCACCACGCAGATAGCAACGCAACATTAACATCTTTGAAGTTTATAGGTGATTCTGTTTCTATCTGAAGAATGAATATGCATGTGGCATTAGATCTCGCTACAAGATAAGCACCATTAACATCTTTGGTGTCTAATGACGATGGTCGACTCTTTCCCTCAGGATACCCATTTGCTTGTTTGTTATCTTATGATATAAAAAAAAACTAAAAAACTAGCTTTTTCTGTTTTGCAGCAATAAATAATATTAGATTTTATGTAAGGTGACAATCAAATTTCAACTCACTCTTAAGAGGGATGATAAGTTGTGGAACCACGGGCAGGATTTTGTAGGAACCTTTAGTAACTAAATCGTTAATCCCTTGTTCCACTATAAAACTGTACGGGTATGTGCCTTCTGCGAGTCCGTCGAAGAACATTGGCAAGTAGTGATGGAAGTCCAGTTTCTCGATCGGCACCTAAAATTTATTTTCGAATAAATTGCTGTTTGCGTTGTTGTGCATATTATACGGAATTTTACACGTAACTGTGACTGCCTCATGGTCTAAGGGAAGCCTATTCAGATCATGAGGTCCCAGATTCGATTCACGGCTCGGCAAAGGTGTTATTAAGGTATTTTCGAGGTTTCGAAAATCTAAAATCTTAGTAGCAGCTCGGTGTCTGGTGGAGTGATGTATTAACACTTCCGTGCCTCAGATGAGCACGTAAAGCTACCAGTCTGGGTTATAGCTTGAAATAGTCGATAATCGTTAACATGTCGGTAAATACGGCGATGAGGATCACCACTTAACTCGCCAAACTACAAACCGGAATCGCGGTAAACCGAAAAGTCTATAGATGTTCCATTTACTCTGCCTACCCCGCAAGCGAACCACGCATGATGGTACATTACACATGATTATCTCCTTGCAGTCTCTATAAAGACTATAACATAACATCTGCTATTTTGGAAAATAGTTCGTAAAAGGCGAACGCTTGGCCAAACTTGTCACTATTATCGTGACTAATTGTTCCGCAACATCACGCTGGGATTTGATACCACCGCCTTGAGTCAGTCCTTGTCACGGTCATATTCCGTTTTGGAGGGTAAGGTAGCCGGCAAACTTATGTATGTAATGTTACGATCGTCATCATCGATTTCCGCCTAAATAATCACAAGATATTGGCCATTAGCTGCAAATCTAGTCCGCTGTGTCATATTTAATAACGATGGGGGGAGGGGGAAGGGGTTAATTGAGATAAAAATTTCATTGAAATCGGTTCAGTGGTTTCTGAGTGCTGTCGTGGACAAACAACGTGACACGTAATTTATATTATTTTTTATTTTTATGAATTAAAATCTTGATTAACGCCCATAACACAAACAAAAAATTTGTTTGCTTTGTGTCATTCGTCCAGCGATATTAATTTAATGATTTATCAGTAGGATTTGAAAACAGATTAAAAATTTTTGTGTATGAGTGTAACAATTATTCGTATATCTAGTCCATCTTTCATCATTTAAAATTTTCGTATATAAAGTGGTAATCTTACTATATTATTAAAAATTAAAATATAATCGGTGAATATAAATTACATCTTTTTATCTTTCTGATTAATTTGAAAAAGACGTTACCTTCCACGCGAGTTTCTTTCCAAAATTATTGAACTCAATAGCCACAGGAAACTCCCCTCTTTGATAGCAACTCCTGAACATCGTCGGCTTTGGCGGTAGGGGTTCATAAATGTTAACCTTTTTCGGGGGGATTACTTTGGTGTTCTTCTGCATGGCTTGAATCGTGAATGCCGGTACCATCCGGCATTTTTTCGTCTTGTGTCCATGTGGATAATTAGGGCTTGGTTTTTTCAAAGATTGTCGGAAATCTTTCCCACAAATATCCGGTGTGCACGGGGGTAACATAACCATTATGTACGATCAAAAAAACACATTACACAACGAGGGGAAGTAAATAATCCGATAATATCGATCTAAAATGTTGACACAAGTAATAAAATAAGAAAGTAAATTTGCTCACGGCCGAGGCTTGATTCTGATTGTTTATTTTGCAACATGATCGTTGCTTGGCAACCGGTAGCATATCGATTGATTGCCGACAGCGCCGCCGCGCGGCTCCCGCTTGCGTTAGGCAGGATACAGACGATCCACTTTAACCATTTTTCAACCGACGAAAAACCGAAGGACGTTCTCATTACGTGACGTATATTTTTTAGTTAGACCACGCATAACTTTTTACAGAGTAGTCCGATTTTGATATTTTTTATTGAAATGGGTATAAATAATGGTCTCATTTGATTTTTTGAAAATTCTTACATTAAGGGTACGTAAACAAATGATTATTGACTGTTCACTCACTGATTTTAATGTATGACCAGGCATAACTTCTTACAGAGTGATGCGATATTGATATTTTTTTCTTTTATTGCATAGAATATGCCCCAAGGCTTGTCCAATATTTTTTAACTTTCCACTACGTATGTAGATAAGGAATGATTTCACCCCGATTTTCGAAAATCAAGTTTTCACCAGATGTCCACGTTTTGAGGCCCTAGGAACCTTTTCCAACTATTGTCACGATGACGTCAGTATGCCTGTATGTATGAATGTGTGTGAGTGTGTGTGTGTGTGTGTCTGTGTATGGGTGTGTGTATGTATGTAAACACCTCATAACTTTTGAACGGCTGGACCGATCAAAACGCGGTTGATGGCATTTGATTGAATTCCACTCAACTTAGACTTCCTGAAAATTTGAACCGATTCGGTCCAGGAGATTTTGAGAAATTTGGAAAAAGCACCAAAAAAAATATTGGCGAAACAGTATTTTTTTAATATAACTTCCAAATTTATGTCCCGATCGAGTACAAAAACTAATCAGCTCTATTCCTTAAAAAACTACGTCTAATACATAAATTGCATCAAAATCGGCTTATCCGTCTGGGAGAAATCGTTGACGAAAAATTTTGAAAAAGCGTTTTTTTCGACATAGCTTCGAAATTTTTCAAGTAATAATTTTTTGGTATGCTACAATATTTTAGTACTAAAAAGCTACGTTAAATGCGGTTTCAAAAATCAAAGTCGAATCTAATTCTCCAAAGCTTATAGCTTTTAAAGTTTTGAAATTACGTTGTTTTTAGCAAACTTACTTATTTTTTTTTATTACCCCATGCACACTAAAAGTTTTGTACTTCTAGCTAATCAGAAATATTTGAATTTCGAATGTTATATTTTTAAAACGTTGCAACATTTTTAGTAATAAAAAAACAATTGGCGGGAAATGATTTGTCAATTGTTTTTTTATCACACATCAAAGTTCTACGTACGCAACGAAAATGGAATGAAGTCGAAAAGATTTTAGAGTGATGACTTTTTATGATTTTAAAAGTTTTCTTTCTCCGCAAGATTGTCTCGCTCGTCTTGAAAATGCTTTTAGGAGAGAAGCACCTTGTTTGAGCACCGTGAGGTGATGGTTTGCTAAATTTGAGAGAGGTCAAGTTTCTTTACATGACGAATTTCGTGAAGGGCGGCCTTCAACTGCCGTCAACGAAAATAATATGGCTACTGTTAAGCGGTTAATTGAAGAAAACCCCCAGATTACCTACGAGACAATTTGAGGACTATTTGTGGATTGGTATGAATCAAATTCAGAAAATTTTACACGAAGAATTGAAAGTTTAGAAACTTTGTTGTCGTTGGATCCCTCATGAACTGACAACGGAGCAGAAGCGGGCTCGCGTGGAATGGTGCTCACAGATGCTACTGAAGTACGACCATGGACATTCTAATGATGTTTATGACATTGTCACAGGAGACGAAACGTGGATTTATAGTTTTGAACTCGAAAAAAAACAGCAATCTTGTGAATGGGTGTTTCAAAATGAGAACAGGCCAACAAAAGTGAGACAGGCGAGAAACGTTGGTAAAAAAATGATTGCGTTTTTTTTATCCACTTGAAGATCAAAAGAGTGTTAATGCCGAGTTGTATTCTACCATTTTTTTACCCAGAGTGTTAGAAAAAGTTCGCGAAAGACGACCCAAAACCCGCATTCTCCTACACCATGATAACGCTTCTTCACACACGGCCAACAAAACAAAGTCATTTTTAGCTTCCTAAAAAGTACATCTAGTCACTCATCCTGCACATAGCCTCGACCTAGTGCCCTATGATTTCAATTTCATTTTCATTGAAATCAAAGATTTGATGAGAGGTTTTACTTTTACCAACTCCGAAGTGGTAGTGATAGCGTTCAATCAGCACGTAGAAAACATACCTTTAGATCTGTGATCCTCCTGTTTTAAAAAATGGTTCGATCGCTTGAAAAAATGTTAAAAATGTAAAGGAGATTATTTTGAAAAGCAATAAACATAATATTTTGGTTGGTTGTTTTTTGTAAGTTACGCTAAACTTATAATGTGACCTACGTATTAAATAACTTTCAAGTTAATTCACCGATTGACTTAAAAAAATCTTATCAGCTTTTGTAGTTTACCTTTTACCTAAAGAAATATTTTAGATCTCAAAAATTGAGTTAAATGCCATCATAGTTTTCAAAATATACAGCTTTTTAAAAATTAAGATACTGCCATTATTAACAAAATAGAAGTTCGAACTGAAAAATCTATGCTTATATTTTTTACTCTTTTTTGAGCTTAAAATACCTTATTTAAGTGGGAAGTTTCAGGGATGGCCCGTAGGGCCAACCGTTTACACTTTTTTTTAAAATGTCTACCGTAAAGGGAATTATTAAAAATCAACTGGATCTTACTTCGATTAGTTGACGAATGATTTTCCCGATATTTCATTTCAAAACAGGATTATCCTCTGTTTTCGTACCCTTTTGAAAGGATTATTGAAGTTATACTTCTTTATGCGCGTTATGAAAAAACGATGAGAGTGAAATTTCAAGATGCGCGCGCATTACCGTAACCCAAAAGTTACAGGTTGAAGTTATCCGCTAAATCGCTGATTACGTCTCGAAATCTTTGAATATCCTTTTGATATTTATTGTAATTAATTATTTGCATGCAATTAAAATCAAATTGTTAATGACGCCACAGAAGTATAAAATTCTCACGCGCGTACATAAGTACACGCACCCTTTTTTTTGAAAAACCTATATACACTTGTCAATATTTTACACAAACATATTCAATTTTTTGTATTTAAATATCAAATTAATCCATCAATTTCTAAATTGCTGTGTCAAAATAAAGATGAAGTGTTAATTTTTATAAATAATATTTTTATAAATAATAAAAATGAATTGTTGTTTAACATATTTTATATTAACATCATTTTTGGGCTGAAATAAAGTCAACTATTTGATTAAGGTAATAATTAAGTCAGTAATCTATTAGAATAAAATATAAAAGGCCTGACAGATATGTTTCGAGGCATTCGTGTTTGTGAAATTGAGAAGTGAAGTATCGTAATATACAATAAAGTGTAATCAGTTTTGTATTTTGTATTTAATACAAGATATTCCGTGAGTTGTTACTTAAATTAGCAAACAAACCTGTCTGGCTTGTTTGCTATCTTATGATATAAAAAAACATATTTTTCTTATACACCTTGTAAGTTATGCACATTTATAAAAAACTCCAAGGCTTTCACAAATTTAAAATGTTTGCTAAGAAATATAGAGTTTCATTTAGAATATAAGGTATATTGCGTATTTTTTAATGGAATAAGTTACTATGTTATAAATAAAGAAACTCGGAATTATTCATAATACACTCGGATAGTTGTGTGTTCTCAGCCTTAAATTTGGTCCACGCTGCGAAATTATAGTAGCGATGAGGAATTTTATTACATTTTAATATAAGGTATCTCAAAATATCCTCAGTCGGGAAAACTGCCGCGAATTTTGATGGCTTCTCTACGTAGAACACGGGGAAGTGTTCTTTGATAAGTTTTTTCATAGCTATTGGAAAATTTATGGTTTTGATGCTATAGATTTTTTATTACTTGTCAGACTTTTGATATCATTACAGGATATAAGATTTGTTTAGCCCACATTTTTACGACGCTTTGAACTTATTTATTTTTAGGTAATCTTTGCTTTAAATTTGTCAGTATAAAAGAAAGGTATTTGAAAAATTAAATAAAGAGCAGCAGCATTTATCCGGAGCATCGCAAGTAAAGACAGTGATTAAAACTAGGCAAATTTGTTGGGTATTATCACAGTTTTATATTTGATAACATTCATGAATCGTGATTAGTATCTAAGGAATTATTTTATTTAACGATTTGAAAATAGGAAGAGGTTCTCAATATGTCGGTTTTTTATATATATGTTCGCTAATTACTGTAAGACTCCTGGACCAAGGCTTGATAGCCGGTTAGTGCTCAAACATACATCAGTGCAAGTACTTTAAGAGCGTTTTGTAAGTCTAAGTTGAGCAAAATCAAATCGAATGCCATCAACCACGTTTTGATCGGTCAAGCCGTACAAAAGTTATGAGATGTTTACATACACACATATATACACACATACACATACATACGTCCAGACATACTGTTGTCATCGTGTAAATAGTCGGAAAAGGTTCTTAGGACCTCGTGGAGATCTGGTGAAAACTCGATTTTCGAAAATCGGGGCAAAATCTGTAATTTCCTTATCTACAGACGTAGGTAGCGGGAAGTTAAAAAACTTAAATACTAAAGCAAGCTACACTGTAACAAAATTGCGCTCATACACTTCGCTGCTCAGGGCAAATGGAATAAGGACTAACTTAAATGCCGTCCACTACCACCTTGAGACGGCTAAGCCGGCCTTGTTCTTTTTAAATGAGATGCAGATAATCTTCTACGGCTGATATCTCATATCTCTCCTATCCGGGGTACAAATTTTGAGTATTCATTTGTACCCCTGGCGAGAGTTTGTGCTTACGTCAGAGAGGATATCTGTTCTTGACGTCTCAGCAGCATTGAAGGTAAGGATCTATCCATCCTCTAGCTATGTGTAGACTGCGATGACTATCTATAGCGTATATAGATATATCATAGCATCTATGCGTGCCTTTACAGGTCCCACAGTGGAAATACCGAATCAGACCGACTCATTGAGCATATCCTGATTGCAACAGATTCCGTGCTGCAGCAGATCCCCATACGCCATTGTTATACAGATGACAGTACAGTTTAACCCCAATGATACACAAGTCCGCGCGTTTACCGCTTAAAAATCACCCTTCGTCGTATCTCCTCGTTTTGAAAATACTTCCCTGAAAGCCTCAGCCCATGTTGGAATACTTGGAATCGACATATCGAGCGACGTTCAGTTCCGCGGTCACCTGGAAGGCAAGGCATAATGAGCCTCTAAAAAGCTGGGAATTCTTTGCAGGGCTAGGCTTAGTACTTCACACCGGCTCATTGTTTACTGCTTTATAAGGCACCAATCCGGCCTCACATGGAGTACTGCTTTCATTTATGAGCGGGAGCTCCTCATTACCAGCTCCTTCCTTTTGATCACATTCAACGTAGGGTGGCTCGAATCGTCGATGACGAGACTATTTCAAATTAGCTTGATTCTTTGGCGTTACGTAGAGATGTGGCATCACTCTGCATCTTTTATCGGCTCTATCATGGGGAATGTTCCGAGGAACTATTTAGATTAATTCCTGCCGCCGAATTTCACCATCGGACATCGCGACAAAATAGTTTCATCCTCACCTTCTCGATATCTGGAAGTCCACAACCGTGCGATTCTCAAGGCACTTTTTGCCCCGCACTACTCCTATGTGGAACCAGCTATCGGCAGATGTTTTTCTGAACGGATACGACTTAGGGACCTTCAAGAAAAGAGCCTACTCATTCTTAAAAGGCCGGCAACGCAACTACAAGACCTATGGTAACGTAGTTGTCTATGGGCGGCGGTAATCACTTACCATCAGGTGAGCCTCCTGTCCGTTGCCCCTCTTCTATATACATAAAAAAATAGGCACTTCATTATATTTTAGGAAACATGCAATATTAACAGATTACTTTAAGTCACATTTTATCAGTACATTAATCATCGATACATTTTAAACAAGTCGCTATTACAGACAGCGCGAGATCGCAAAATGTTGTAAAATGTTGCTCGTTTAATTATTTTCTCAGTGGTTGCCGTCACTGTAAGCTAATCTGGAGTGTATGTTAGCCGATAAACTGTTCAAGAGACTTACTAGAATCAAATGATCCATAACAAAATTGGTTTTTATTTTTGAAATGTATTTTTTCGGAATTTGTTTAGTATTGAAATAAATAATCAAAACATATGTTTTTATTGTGACATAAGGGGAAGCCTTATGTCACAATAAAAACATGACACGGAGACTACTGAGGGATTACATGATGTATTTAATGATTGCTACGGGATCAATGTATTTTCAGGAATAAAAAACAAATGTTACAAAATTAGATCAACTATTTGAACGAAATAAAATAACTATAAATGTCGTCTTTTCCTGTAAATATAGTGCGGCCAGAATAGGTATGGCGATGATACCAAACCCGTCCGAAAAGTTGCGGAACTCTAGTTACGGTAGCAATGTCAGTTATGGACAATCTTTTGCCTTTTATGATCTGCCTGGTGAAATAGTAGATAGTCGATTCTTCAAATAAAACCCGGACCAATACGGGATAAATCATGACACTTGCGAATCAGACAAAGCCAAGCGATACTATAAACTAAGGCTACCCACGATATATCAGATTGTTCGCTGATGAAATTGAAACTTTAATGACTATTATTTGCTATTTGTAAAAAAGATGAAATATATTTACATGTACATGCTTTTTGAGGCATGTTGATGTTAGCAAACACGCTACCACGCTAATGAATATAGCATTTGGAGACTCTGGGTTTGGTATTAATTTTGTTATATGTATATATAGAGTCGCCTCTGTGGTCTAGTGGTCCAGCGTTGGAGTTGACCACATGAGGTCCCGGGTTCGATTCCTGGGTCGGGCACTTTAAAAAAAAGTGTTTTTTCAGTTTTCTGAAAAACACAAAAGTTGCCCGGGATTGGAAAGTGCCCGGTTGGCGATAGGCTTGCCACCTATCACATTTGTGGGACCAAGTATCTTCGGCTAATCGTGGGTGCACTTGTTGTACCTCTGCCTACCCCTTCGGGGATATGGGCGTGAAGATACTTTTTTTTTTATATGTATAGAAATTACCCCTGAAAATAATATTTGTTGTTATTATTTTGTTATATGTATAGAAATTACCATAGAAAATAATTAATATACTTTTGCGTGATATAGTTCTCAACCCAGGATATCATAATCTGTACTGAGAAATTAATCTTTGACCAAGGAAATGTATATACATCACAACATTAACAAATCAATAATTTCTACAGTACTTTATTATGCACTCACCTTAAAATGTCACGGCGTAGATTTCGCGGTAAATTGAACGTTTGATGGGGGTCTTCGATATTCAAAATTTAATACGGCCTCAGCTGTGGCCAGTGTTATGAAAAATTTTATAACGTTGAAGTTTTGAATGAACCACCTTGGTTCATTTATGGACTTCTTTAAAGTTATTACAAAGATATTACTTTAAAATTGTTCGTCTAGCATTTGGTGTCGAAGTTCACCCCTATGTGATAAATTGCATGCACCTATGCTAATCTATCTATACTTATGATAAAAGTGTTGGTGCATACTGTAGGTACGTTAAAGGTTTTTGCAAAAAATTGCCTGATTTAAATGGAATTCCATATTTTGTTCGTAATTTTAAAATTTCGACAGACCCTTAACCCTGTGTAGATAATTTATATTAAGGTTAAGTTTAAAGAAACCGCTTCTAAGGTGAGACAAACGACATCTCTAGTCTCTTTTAGGGTTACTAAGTTTACAAGAAACACTTAAAATAACACCATGTCCATCCTTCCATTTGTCAGCTTAGCTCAGAGACTTTAAGTACTAAAAATATGTAATTTGGCTTGTATTGCCCGGGCTCCTTTGAAGAAAAGACCAACTGTCGTTCAGCCAGACAAGACTACTAGGTGGTGGAGTTTCGCAAAGTCTCGCCTGGATATTTGGTATAACCGCCTTGCCTATTCTAGGCGCAATAGCATCAATGCTTGTCATTGTCTTGTAGTGGACTTATGAATGTGGCAGTGCGATCTCGCCACACGCATAGTAACGCACCATTAACATCTTTGGTGACTTTAGGCGATGTTTTTTCATCAGAAAAGCCATCTGATTGTTTGTTATCTAATTAATTATATTAAAAAAATAGTCCTGCTTACTAAAATAAAATAATGAAAAAACTTTTTAAAGTACCTCTAGTACCTCTTCTACAGGTGAAATGGAGAAGTTTGTCGTTGGATAGTTCTTTGAAAATATTGCGAGTTTGTAAAAATATTCTTTTCTCACATGGAAAAAATTTTTAAAGTGATAATTTTTATTACAGTCAAGTGTTCCCCACCTGCTAGCTAAATAGCTGCTTGTAGATATACGAAAAAATGTCTACGCTAAGTTAAGCTAAGGAAGTTAAGTAGGCTTTACAAGTTTACAAGTAATATTGTTACAAAATATAGTTAGAGAAGTAAAAGCGGATATATTCGTCACGGGAGTTGAAAAGGTTAAATGTATATAGCTTAAAATAATGATAAAACCCTCTCCTAAATTCGCACTATTGTAATAGGTAACTGTGGAACCCTATATTGTGAATTGTATTAAATATTCCAGTTTTATTATGATATTGAACTCATAGCAACCAGAATTATTATTTTGAAAATACTATAAATCCAATCTAAATAAATAATCATCAATTCTTTACCCAGCGAACCGAAACCAAACGAATTTATCCTATGTCCCCCGACGGCTGCTTACCGTATTGAAATATCCTCTGCATTTACCACATTTATAATGCAAAGTAGGTAATAGAATTTTTTCAGCGACGTGAACATTCTCCTTAGAATTTCTTGCTATTATTTGACATGAAAGCGAATTATATTATACTACTACATAAATCTGTGGCGTCTGCACAATCAATTTTTATCAATTTTCCTCATAAATACAGGGTTACTTTTAAAGTTCCAGTCAAACCTTAGAATTAGAAATTTAATATTGAATTGAAAGTGCGTTTAATTATTATTGTAAAATTATTACAAGATAATATAAAAATTTCATTAAAAATATCCCACTAAATTCATGAATTGCATGTACCGAGTCTTATGAATGAACTCTGTAAAGCCTACAGTGTGCCATTTTACATTTACTTATAATTACGATAATAACTATTATGTAGTCTGTCGCTCTAAGCAAATTTTTCCGATTACTTTTAATTTGGTTGAAAGTACTAAAATATTTTAGTTCGAGTATTGCGCAACTGAAATTATATCCACACGTTTTGTTTGTGTCGGATAAAATTGGATTTTTTTAATTTCTTAAATTATTCTTTTATTCATAATTTGAACATAATATTGTCGATTCTGAACAACCTCTAAAAATTTGACCGGACCTTTAAAGGAAACCTGTATACATTTTTATGACTTAAAAAACTTTAAAAACAAGAAAGAAAAATGTTGACACGCGAGAATTGAACCCGCGACGATCTTTGTCAAGCCGGGAGTCGGGGGTTGGAGTCTTGCGTATCGACATTTTTCTTTGTTGTTATAAAAAAAAATTTAAATCTTCCAAGCACGGGGTGAGTGCTATAAAATCAAAAATAATTTTATGACATACATCAAGAACTTATCAAAGGAAAAATTTAACACGACAACATTTGAACCTGCTACCTTGCCATTGGCATGTTCAACTGACTGAGCTACGTCGATTAGTTCAACAAGGCGAAATTTTACTTTGCTATGCGATCGATTCCGTGAAGACTAATGTTTGTTAATTTCTAAAAGTTTTCCCACGCACGGGATCAGTGCTAAAACACATATAGTCACTGATATCAATTTTACCATTTTTAATTTTTTTGTCTATCTTTTCTTATATCATAAGATAGCAAACAGCTGATGGCCGTCCTGATGTAAAGAGAAAATCATCGGCTTTAAACACCGAAGATTTGAATAGTGCGTTGCTATCCCTGTGGCAAGGTCTTAATACGTAATTTTATCGACTACCTTACCCTCCAAACCGGAAAACGACAGTGATAAGCACAGACGCTATTGCAGCAGCATTATGTATAACGGTGACACCAAACCCGACCGAGACAATGCAGAATTCTATCACTTCTAGCACGATGTTAGTGACTCGTATAACCAATCGAACGCCTTTTACGACCTGCCTGGTAGAACCGCAGTTAGTCTATTCTTCAAAGGAGCCCGCGACGAACATGGAGGTATCACCGCCTTACCTATTCCCGCTACAATAACGTCAATAGAATTCTACAATGCCACGCCCGGTTCTGGTCAACAATTCTACCATGTTCTGCATTGTCACGCCCGGGTCTGGTACCACCGACTTACCTATTCCTGTCGCAATAGCGTTAGTGCTTGTCACTGTCGTATTCCGGTTTGGAAGGTAAGGTAGCCGGCAACTAATGCACTAACCATGTCACAATATAGCAACGCACCATTTACATCTTTGGTGTCTATATGCGATGGTTGACACTTTCAAGGGATCCATCTGCTTGTTTGCTGTCTTTCGATATAAAAAAACCAAATACCCGGGCGAGATGTTACTAAACTCTATCACCTAATAGACACGATGAAAGTTAGCCTAGCCAATCTTTTGCCTTTTACGTGTGACCTGGTAAAATGGCGGTTAGTCTATTTTTTATGGGGGGTTCTAGTGTTTTAAGGTGGCCGGACCAGAACAGGGAAAAATTATTGCTAATAGATACCAAAACTACTGAAACTTAGAAAGTAGGTTATTTTGGTGGTCTCTCAATTTCTGAACTACTCTTGTGCCATAACAAATAGGATTAACCCCGTAAGTCTTATTACTTAGCATTTTCACTCTTTTACCATTTTCCTGTTTCCTGCTGAAAAGAGAGAGAAGCCGGACGTATTTTTATACTGCTCCTAAATTCTTCTGATTAATTTCGTTGCGGGAGCTTAACTTAGCGGGGAGAATAGGTTTTAATACGTTCTTCAGATCAGCCTGAGTTTGGAACTATCAGGGCGATATCAGGACGGTTGCCACTGATGATTCTGGTTTATAAATGTTACAATGGTGGGTACGAAAGGTAGACTTATTGCCTTAATAAAAAATAGACGCCAAATATGTTATTGGTATATTGCCATCTATACATTCTATACAAATAAATAAAATTGGAGTGTATGTTTGTAATATTAAATAACCGCTTTTTACTAAATGCATGTGTATGTATACCCGGTACATATGCCAAAATAACATTTTTCATTTTATACAAATAAATAAAATTGCAATGTCTGTTTGTAATATTAAAATACCCGCTTTTTACTAAATGCATATGTATGTATATACGGTAGGTATATATACCAGAATCACATTTTTCATTCTATACAAATAAATAAAATTGCAATGTCTGTTTGTAATATAAAAATAACCGCTTTTTACTAAATGCATATGTACATATGTATACACGGTACATATACCAAAATAACATTTTTCACAATATTTTTCTGTCGCTGTGTTTGTTCCAGCTAATGTATGAAACGGTTGGACCGATTTCGACAGGACTTTTACTGGCAGATAGCTGATGTAATAAGGAGTAACACAGAATACTTTTATTTTAGATTTTTTTCCCCTTAGAACGAACTTCGCGGACGAAGTCGCGGGCACAGCTAGTCTGGAATACAATTTAATTCTACATGCTTTAATGATAAGCACCCGTTTACACTCCAAACCGGAATTTTTAAACAAGAAGCACGGATGCTATTGCATCAAGACAAAACAAAGTGGTGATACCAGGATCGGATCGTTCTTAACGTACATATAATAATAATAATAAAAAGAAGAGTCTTGACCAACATCTACGGAGGCTCTCCCTACAATTCTGGATCAAGGGCCAGGTACAGAAGGCGGCAGTGTTAGGAACGGCACGTATTGTGAGGACGTTTCTTTCTCTGTCACCTTGACCACCGATGGACTAGCTGCAAGGTTCCCATCGGCGGAAAAGCTATTTTTATATATTTATTTTTATAATATTGTAATTTTTTTGATAATGTTATAATTATAAATGTATATAAAATAAGAAAAAATGTAAATAAAGAAATAATAATAATAATAATACTATTTATTGCAACACATAAAAACATTACATAACATAGTATACAAATTCATACAGCTAATACAATGGGCGGTCTTATCGCTAACAGGCGATCTCTTCCAGACAACCAAATTATAAACAATAAAATACAACAAGGACAAGGTACAACTATAAGAAAAGAAAATACATAACTCAGACAAAAACACAAAGTTAAAATTACTTAAAATAATAACAGTGAAAATAATACCCCTTATGAGCTACAAGAATTTAAATAAAATTCGTAAACCATTTTTTGAACATAGGTTTGCTGCTAGCCTTCCTAATGTTAACGGGTAGCGAATTCCATAGTTTGATAGCCTGGACTGTGAAAGAAAATTTATAAAATGTAGAATGGTACTGAGGGAATTTCAATAGAAGTGTTTTAGATGAGCGTTCAGGGATGTCTTGACAATTAAGAAAAGTAAATCTCTCTTTGAGATATAACGGGGCTATGGGGTCAAAAAGTATACTGTACAATAGATTAAGAATATGAGCATTTCTGCGAAGGCGAATAGGTAGCCATTTGAGCTTAGCGCGAAAAGAGAAGACGTGGTCGTATTTTCGGAGTCCGAATACAAACCTTATAGCAAAATTTTGGAGGCGCTCAAGTTGAGACAGCTGATCCTCGGTCAAATTAATGAAGCATGTGTAATAATCTAATATTAGTAGAATTAGGGACTGAGCAAGAGACACTTTTGTAGAAATAGGTAAAAAGTTACGAAGACGATTTAAGTTACTAGAGGTGGCGTATATCTTTTTACTGATCTCCTTAATGTGGGTTAACCATGATAAGCAATTATCTATGAGTATTCCCAAATTCTTAACTTGAGATGATAAAGGCACAACATTACCATTTAATATAATTCTAGGAAGAGTACTAAAATCAACCCGGGAGATCATGTATGGACTACCAATAATTATGAAATGACATTTTACTGCATTAAGACTCAAAATAAAGCGACCAATCAGCTATATTTTCGAGGTCAGTGTTGACTATGTAGTAAGTTAGTAGTATCGTTAGGGGCAGTCCATTAATCATGTCATGTCTTTTTTTGCATTTTTTTAACCCCCCTCCCCCTTGGTGATACATGGTGATGTTTAAGACTACCCCCCCCCCCCCCCATATCACGTGTATTTTTAGTAGGTACCTACAAACAAAAGAATCTTATTTTTTTAAATATTTAGGAAATACAGGTAAAAGTATCATCTAATTTTATTATAGAAAATTAAAGACTACAATAATAACGTCTAGTGGTAGACGGAAAAGTTACAGGTTGTTTTTGGCTGACATAAGAATAACAAAAGGAATGCGAAAAAGTTTTTTGTACTAATACATGAACATTGTGTCCTCGGACCACGGATTAGCAAGACTTTCTTCAACACCAATAACTGGATATGTATCTTGCAAATAAATACGTGTGGTCGTTGGTTATATTGCCGTTATATTATATCGCCGTGTTGGTCCCGGCCTCCTTTGTAGAATAGGCTAACTGCCATTCTGCCAGGCAGGTCGTAAAAGGCGACCGATTGGCTATCGAGTCACTACCATCGTGGCTACTAGGTGGTAGAGTTCTGCATTGTCTCGCCCGGGTCTGGTACCACCGCCTTACCTATTCCTGCCGCAATAACGTCAGCGCTTGTCACTGTCGTGTTCCGGTTTGGAGGGTAAGGTAGCCGGTAAACTTATGCATGTGGCATTAGACCTCGCCACAAGATAGCAACGCACCATTAACATCTTTGGTGTCTATAGGCGATGGTTGACTCTTTCCATCAGGAGACCCATCTGCTTGCTATCTTATGACATAAAAAAAATACACGTTATATTTTACTATACCCCCGCTCCCCCATCGTGATATTTCGTGATTTTTTATGGATCCCTTCCCCCCTCCCCTTTCAAGCCTCGCGTGATTAATGGATGGATAATTATATTTTAACAAGCAATTTAATCTGTGTTTAACAAGTCATATTTTGCTTGTAAAAATTATGCCAAACATAGATTAATTATTGCTTGTTAAAATTAATTTGCGTTTCGGAAACCGGCTGTAAATGCCTTTTTTGTTGCCCACGACTACCTCGTGGGTACACTTGTTGTATCTCTGCTCGGGATACGGGCGTGAATATACTTTTTTCTATACTAATAATACGAATACGTAGAAATACGTATATAAATATAGAGAGTACCTATATTTTTAATAAAATCTAGAAATACAGACACCTCTGCTCATCACACAAATGCTTGTCCTGAATCGTACCCAAGCTCTATCGATTGCGTAGTCAGCGTCGCTAACCACTCGACCAACGAAGCGGCTAAATTTATCCATAATGCTAGTTCAAACTGTAATTTTCTTAAAGATTACTTGATATAGATTTCCTAATTTTACTGTAAATAATTCCGTGCAGTATTTATAATAACTGTACTTAATTCCAAAATCGGTACAAACTAAAAGGAAGTAATTGTTTTCGGAAAAAACTCTTACTATTTTAGATTTCAAACACCGGTACAGGGAACACGAAAAAAACATCTAACTTTTAAACACCTAGCAACGTACCGACGCCAACGGTTTCGGACTGGCAACCCATGAAAAAGGCAAAAAGGGATGGCGGAAAAAAGTTGGAAAAAAATTTTGGAAGTTGTCGGCTTTCATGCGATACCTGCTTTTTTATTTCCAATTCCGTTGCGATCCGAATCACTGCTACATGCGCGTTACAGTGGAATTTCATCGTCTCAGTTTTATTTCGAGTGTCCGATTTTATTTTTTAGAAAATTGTACATTTAAATTATTTTCTGTACTGTATCGCCTCTATGATCTACTGGTTAGGTGTCGCCGTTGACCACGTGAGGTCACGGGTTCGATTTCTGCGTCGGGCAATTTAAAAAATGTGTTTTTTTAGTTTTCTGATACAACAACGTTGCCCAAGATTGAAAAAGTGCCCAGTTGGCGATAGGCTTGCACCTATCACATTATCTATTAATAAATACGGGTAGGAAAAACTTTGGACCCCTTTTTAAGACTATTTCGCGAACAGAGTCCTAAGTGTGAGTTTTTCATTTCGCTTTCGAACGTGAGCGCGTTTGCTCTACTAGGAATTTTTGCTTTACTAGGAATTTGTATGTGATTTGTACAGCGCCACCTGGTGGTAAACGTGAGAAACCAGTTTACCACTAGGTGGCGCTGTTCAAATCACATACAAATTCTTAGTAAGCTCGAAACGCGCTCACGATCGAATGCGAAAAGAAAAACTCACACTTAGCACTCAGTGAGGTATAAAAATTGGCACAGTTAAAGTTTACACTGTCGAGGACTGCAGACATCTAATATTTTTAAATAATATGCACTAGAAATACGAAATATTAATAAAAATAAACATTACACATGCTACATTCATGTGACATACGGAAGTATTCCATATTGGGCACCCGCTTAATTGGCACCTGAGACAATGGCATCTGAGGTATTCCACATACGGCACCTCTCGATATTTTTAGCAGGTGCCATTAGCGGAATATTTTATTATTTTAAGTTTTATTCCCCAAATGGCACCTACGGATGAGTAGGTACTAGTGTTGGGACATATTTAGGAAATTAAAATTAAACAAATCGATTAAAATCAATACGAACTATAATTACATGATAAAAATATAGCTTATTTATATTTTTAATCATTTTATTACCACTATCAGTTTCTTTATTTCATCTCCATTTAATAGACAAAGATTAAACGATGACGCTCACCGCAGGCGCGAGGTATTCCTGCGCTAAAAATGCATTCCAATTGCGTTCCTACTTGCATACGAAAGATTACGAATTTGTCCGAAAAGTTCCAATATAAATAAAAATTATGCTAGACGACGCATGGCTAGGTAATATGGTAAAGTATTTTATATTTTTAAATTCTATTGTATCTTAGGACTGATTTTGCATTGCATGTGACTAAGAAAATTGATTGTGATATTAAAATGATTAAGAACAAAAGAAATTATTTTATTATCATGTTATAAAAGTAGGTATGTATTGATTGTAGTCGATTTGTTTAATTTTAATTTCGTAAGTATGTTCCAACACTAGTGCCTACTCGGTAGGTGCCATTTAGGGAATAAAACTTAAAATAATAAAATATTCCACTAATGGCACCTGCCAAAAATATCGATAGGTGCCGTATGTGGAATACCTCAGTTGCCATTGTCTCAGGTGCCATTTAAGTGGGTGCCCAATATGGCATACTTCGACATACGTGATTGTATACACATATGTATAGACTATTTTCTTTACGGCTAAAGTCAGTCATCAAACTTAAAAGAGATTTTATTGTTTAGTCTATGGTCGAATTTCGGCCACAGGCGATCTCTAGCAGAACTAAATATCTTCGGCTAATCGTGGGTGCACTTTCGTAACACTGTCTACCACTTCGAGGATATGGGCGTGAAGATACTTTTTTAGATAGCTAACAAGCAACAGTTCTCCTGGTGGAAATAGACAATTATCGCCTTCAATTCGCCTCGAACAACCGCCCCGTTGGTCGAGTGGTTAGCGACCCTCAATACGCAATCGACAGGGCTCAGGTTCGATCCCCGACGGGGACAAGCGTTTGTGTGATGAGCATAAATGTTTGTATTTCCGGATTCGGGTGTTTGTAAATTATTTTCTAATATTTATATATGTATTTCTATGTATTAGTATCGTTGACTAACACCCATAACACAAGCAAATAATTTGCTTACTTTGAGGTTAGATTAGTAAGTGTAATTTGTCCCGTGAATATTTATATTTAACATAATAATAATAATAATAATATAATATTCACGGGACAAATTACACTTACTGATCTAACCCCAAAGTAAGCAAATTATTTGCTTGTGTAATGGGTGTTAGTCAACGATACTAATACATAGAAATACATATATAAATACATGGAATATATTTAATGAACACCCAAACCCGGAAATATAAACATTTATGCTCATCACGCAAATGCTTGTCCCCGTCGGGGATCGAACCCGAGCTCCGTCGATTGCGTAGTCACGGCCGCTAACCACTCGACCAATTGCTTTTATATGAATATAAATATTTGTATTTATATTCATATAAAAGTAGTGTTATTTCACAATCTAATAAACCTGGTATTATTATCTAATAATATTAAAGTAAAAAATTAAAACACTTAAACATTTACTTACAACACTATCTACTTAATACTTACATACTTCAATAATAAACAATTGAGTAAATAAATTTAATTGGAGCAATGGGTTTGCATTGTTATTCAAGTAGTAAATTTTTAAACGTTTTTTTAATAAATTAAATAGTATTTGCGTATTACAGAGCCGCAGCTGCACATACAGATTCGTAAGTGGCTCCCGCAGGTTGCTGACCCCTGGTATAGTCAAACGTTACCTTTAATAGCATTGAATAGCAGAAGTTTTTTTTCTTTAAAGGCTTGGGCCAACACCGGGAAAACTACTCTCTCTCTCTCTAACCTAATCAGTCAACCAGAAAAACGTAAAGGTAAATTCAGCATTTGTAATGCTGAATTTACCTTTACGTTTTTTTACCGCCAGCCCACAGTCAAAATATTTGTTTTAACCCCACGGAAACAATGAATTTTCCGGTATAAAAAGTACCTTATATATTATTTCAGGCCATAATCTCCTCACTTGATTTTATTTCAATCCAGCAGTCTCTGCGTGAAGCAGTAACAAACATATCTACACATACACAAACGTTCACAATTATCATAATATTCGCATTAAAAATTAAATGTAAAAATAAAACATTGCGAAATTTTGAAACGAAATCTAAATATTATAAATAAGTAAGATTTCTTTAATTTGTAATGGATAAACTCAAAAAGTAGTGGACTGATGTGTACTGTGGACTGGAGTGATGGTTTTTTATATCAATGGATTTAAAAAAATATATTTTATCAATATAAGGCTATATTGTTACTAAGCAACTTATACCACTTTTTTATATTCAGTACCTTCCATCGCCGCCACTAGATGAAATTCTATTATTATTAGACACTATTACACTATTGCACTTGTATTTAAATTTCACTTCTAAACATATATCCATACTAATATTATAAATGCGAAACTAACTCTGTCTGTCTGTCTCTTCTTCACGCCTAAACAACGGAACTGATTTGGGTGAAATTTGGTACAAAGATAGTTTTAAATCCGGGAAAGGACATAGGATAGTTTTTATCCCGGGAAATCCCACGAGATTTTAATATATTGCTTGACCGGTTGCACTTTTTAAAGCATCTTTAGGATATAATTAGCCTTAACTTTTATTCAAATTTAACTTTACAGGCATTTTTGACGAGGTAATAGCTTTATTCTTCTAATTATTCCCCAGTTAAAACGGGGATACATTTTATCAATATTCATAAATATCGATGATACATGATTTTCAACCGACTTCCCGAAAAGGAAAAGGTTCCCAATTCGGATGTTTATATGTTTTTGTATGTTTGTGCAAAACTTCGCCATATATAGACGGATTTGCGAAAGTATTATTTTGTTTAAGGGAGCATAATTTTTATTTAGTCCCATATAGGTAAGTTGGGTAAAGAGCTTCTAAAAAAGATTTCGTTTCTGAACCTTTCTGCAATAATTACAGTGTTGGTTTGCAACCGCAAGAGTAGTATCTTCGCAGGAACCTATTCCTTAACCACGTACATAAAATATGTGTGCCGTTCGGATAAATTTACGAGGGGCTAAGTATCCTCTAGACTCACGTTTCCACCATAAAACTGATTCAAGCTTCAACGCTGGAATAAAAGACAACGATATAGCCATAATATATTACTATTAAGCTCTTCAGAAATACCTATATACAAGTAATAATCACGTGATGGATTTAAATCCCATGACAGATTTATAACACAAGAACAACTCAATTCTTTTGAAAATGTTACACTGTTTTATAATTATGTTCATCTCGTAAGTTTTTGCCAATTAATTATTACCTATGTAAAAACATCACACTAGACGTGATATTCTTTACAATTTAAAATGTGCATACTACACTTCACTACTTATATTAACGCTACGTGGGCTAGCAATATTCGTAAAATGTATTTTTGCTGCATGTTAGCTGAGCTGACATACGAGTAAATTAATTTTAATAAATATTATTATGTTATAAATGCGAAAGTTGAAATATTTTGATGTATGGATGGTTGTTTGTTACTTAACCATTTGTAGTCTGCTCGACAAGTTGAAAATAATCTGAAATAAAATCTGAAAGAGAATACTGCTCTTAAAATTATGTGCGATAGCTCATTGGATCCGGGACGATGCCAAAAAAAATGTGCTAAAAGCGTGTATTAGCACATAAAAAATTGCAAAATCTATAAACAATTAAAGATGAAAAAATGGTATTTCGTTTTTGCCAATATGTCATAAACTATTAATATTTAAGATTCGGAAAGAGGAGGAAATTTTCAAGAAAAAATTTTTAGATCTCAGAACTCTATCTCCATTATTTATAATTTTAATTTAACGCTGAAAATAGGTCTCCGGCCTCCGCACGACATTTTAGATTGCACGCCGGCCTCAAAAGCGAGTACGACACATAAATTAATTTAATTAAGGTATTGAATATCCTATTTTAAATTTGAAAAAAATATGATGTATTCTGAACACTATAAATAATGTATTTCAGTTGGAAATTTTATTTAAAATTAATTTTTCAGCAAGTTAAACGATTGTTAACTAACAAAATTTTCTCTTACTTCCATCTTAATTGTAAATGAAAAAAAAAATGTTTAAATAATTATGGTATTTTTTTTGCTTCGCGAAGCCTTTCTTATATACATGCTTAACAATATCATGCCATAAAAGTTAAAAAATATTCATACTTTGCTTATAATAATTATTGTACTTTAACAACATTACGTGGATTTAATAATGATTATAAGCAAAGTATGAATATTTTTTTAACTTTTGTGACATGATATTATTAAGTATGTATATAAGAAGAAAGGCTCCACGAAGCAAAAAATGGCTAAACCGATTTGGTTAAAATTTTATACACATATAGTAAATGACCTACAATAGCACAAAATAATATATTCTATACTTTCCATCGTCGGCACTTGGTGAAATTCCATTGTTATTATACGATTAAATTATCACTTGTACGTCATTTTACTTTGTGACTTTATTAATAATAATAATAATTCTTTATTTGCACGAAATAGGAGTACAAAAAGATGTTATTAAAGTGAATCACAGTTCTTCCTACTTCACCATATTATGGCATGCAAATTTTCAGTTATATATTTATTTAAACATGCAAGACTTGTATACATTTATATTAGCAAAAAAAATACTAAATTCTGAAATAACCAGTAGTCAGTGCTAAATTAAACCTTACAAATACCTGTCATATAATACAATACTATGTCAAACAATATAAATTTACAATTACATGTCATTTATGCATTTAAATATTGGTAAATTTTACATTTCATAATACTTATACAATATAAAAATAATTAAAAAAAAGAGTCAATATAATATAAATACAGCGGTAATTAAATTTATCTTTGCATTTACTACTTTTTACGTCTAACAATTAAATTGACATATTTTTAACATATCACTCAACCGGTTTCACTTTTTTAAGCATCTTCAGGATGTTAATATATATATATATATATATATATATATATATATATATATATATATATATATATATATATATATATATATATATATCCTGAAGATGCTTAAAAAAGTGAAACCGGAACCGCCCCGTTGGTCGAGTGGTTAGCGAACCTGACTGCGCAATCGACGAGGCTCGGGTTCGATCCCCGACGAGGACAAGCATTTGTGTGATAAGCATAAATGTTTGTATTTCCGGGTTTGGGTGTTTATTAAATATATTCCAGTATTTATATATGTATTTCTATGTATTAGTATCGTTGACTGACACCCATATCACAAACAAATAATTTGCTTACTTTGGGGTTAGATCGATATTATCCAGCGATATTATTATTATTATAAAAAAGTGATGTAGATATTTATAAATACAATCATTCATACAAATTTTTATATACTATTTATGCTCTTAGGAATTACTTTTTGAATACAAAATATATTTAACTTATATTTGACCCCGAGTATTCAATTATCTCTGCTCAATTTCATTAAAATCGTTACAAAAGTTTAGTGGGGAAAAGCGTACCAGATAGACAGACGGACAGAAGGATACATGGACTGACAGATAAATTATCACACTTATTATTAGTATGGATATTTATTTCTTTTTAAATATTCTTCTGTATCCATTTTTACACACCGATTTTTCTGCTTTATTTGCCGATTTATAAATAGAGAACGTCCGTAAAATATTTCATTATTAAATAATTTATTATGACCACATGACGACACAGGATCAGTTCCCGATCGGTCAATGCAGAACTCTACCACCTAGTAGCCACGATGGTAGTGACTCGATAGCCAGTTGGCCTATTCTTCAAAGGAGGCCGGGACCAACACGGCGAAAACGGATGAGTGCCCAGTTTGCAATAGGCTTGCCATCTATCACAATGTGGGACTAAGTATCTTCGGCTAATCGTATGTGCTGGTTTGTAGCTCTGCCTACTTCTTCGGGGAAATGGGCGCACAGATAATCTATTGGAAATGTTTCTATGAAATAATTTTCAAGGATGTCCCGAGAAAGAAACAGATTTTCGGCAGCCTACAGACTTTTAATTTTCTTGTAGTGTTCAGAATATTAACTTGAGATATCTTGCACAAAATATTTAAGCTCAAACTGAATATAACAATAAATACACTAGTAACACATCGTATAGACTCATAAATACTGAACGATATAATATGATACGGAATATTATATTAATCGGGGATTGGAGTATGCACAATGCAATGGTTATTTTAATCTTGCGATGCAAGTAATCCTTTATATTATCACATATTATGTTGAAATCAATGACAATTACTCAGCTACTAGTAATTACACCTAATTTAATAAACATTAATCGTCTCAAACCTAAAGCTACTCAGTCTTTTAATTCATAAGTATAATTATAATTAAAGAACAAATAATAAAAATGTAAAAAAAACAAGAAGTACAACAAGAAAAAATATATAATTTTATTGCGTAGCCGTGCGATGATTTCTAATAAGCAAGTTTCATGGCAACTTTCATCCAGACTCACGACGAGAAGTCTGAGCGAGAACTTTCGCTGAGACTTCTCGCGAGAACAAGCAATTTATCCACACTCTCACTTTTCTCACTCGTGTTTTGGATCATTTCCTATATGGACGACATTATTCAAACTATGACTAACAACAGACATACGCAAACCATGTTGATTTGTATATTTCGTTTTCACCTGCTCTCGATTAGAGTAGTCTTTTACCATTTTCCTGTATTTTCTGTATCTCGCAAAAGATTTTTTTTTATTTTCGCGTTCAGGTACTCCATTGATTCTCCGACTCTATTCCACTCATGATGGTTTTAACTTTTATCTTTTTATTTTCGTTTTGCATCCTATAAAATAGCCTCGGATTGAAAGTATTTAATAAATTTTAATTCTAGATCGTTATTCCACATTTTGAAAACGAAACAAAACGTTAGAAACAAAAAATACGAGTGACGTCTACTCTCTGCTGTTCACCGATAGACATTGAGACAAAACGTGAGTGTGATAGCCTTCTCTCTTCTCGTCCGAGAAATCCTTTGAAGCGGCAAAATTTACGGACACCGATCGAAAAACAGGCGAGCGCGAGAACGAGAAGGCGAGAAAATCCTCACATTCATCCTTCCGAGAAGCGTTCTCTGGGTTTCTCGCCGTGAGTGGATGGGCAATCAAGGATGTCCCGTGAAAGAAACAGATTTCCGTTGACCTAACGACTTCTGATTTGCTGGTGATGTATACTCGCATGTTGCAGGCAAATTCTATAATTTATCTGTATGCAAATGGCGTCGTTATTTTAAAGACGTAAACTGTCAATACAAATTGCTGAAGGCCAATTTTTGCCGACATTAATGGCGTCAATGTCAACTATAAATTCTGATATCACCAACGGTCGACCGTCGCTCCTTTTTCCGGGTGTGGGACCTAAAAGGCAACCTAACAAACCTATTTTTATATAATAGGCCGGATAGAGTTCTAGTTCTAAATAAAAAAACCCATTTACATAAAAGTTATTTAAGAAATATGCCGCGGCAATTTGTAAACAGCGGCAGTAAATGTCATGTATATCATTTAATGACTATATTTTATGATCAGCGTAACTCATTTGTAAACGGACAAATTAAAGAATTTGTCTGTGACATAATATAGATACAGATACAGATACAGATGGTACAGTTCACCTTAACGATAATAATGGCCAAATTTGATTTACAATTACCGACTTTCTTACCCTCCATATTGCAAAGCAATATTGGCTAAAAGTGACCTCCTACCGTTTCTAGATGTCTTAGTTTTTTCTCTATTCTTCAGACAAGCCCTTCAAGCACTGATATGCCTTCAAGAAAAAATATTCAGCCTATTACGAATAATCTGTGACATAAAATCTTTAACGTTGTTTATGTACACTCTAATTGGCTGGAAAATCAATAGAATATGATACTGAACAAATTGATATGTTAACATTAAACATGTTATCAATGGTATCAGTTTATTCCAATGTCAGTTCTAATACATTTTATTTAACGTCGAATTTTATTTCAAGTTTTAATATATTTTTATTACTAGGTGGTAGAGTTCTGCATTGTCTCACCCGGGTCAGGTACCACCGCCTTAACTATTCCTGCCGCAATAGCGTCAGTGCTTGTCGCTGTCGTGTTCCGGTTTGGAGGGTAAGGTAGCCGGTAAACTTATACATGTGGCATTAGAACTAGCCACAAGATAGCAACGCACCATTAACATCTTTGGTGTCTATAGGCGACTCTTTCCATCAGGAGACCCATCTGCTTGTTTGCTATCTTATGATATAAAAAAAAAATATCCATACTAATATTATAAATGCGAAAGTAACTCTGTCTGTCTGTCTGTCTGTTACGCTTTCACGGCTAAACCGCTGAACCGATTTGTATAAAATTTGGTACAAATATAGTTTGAGACCCAAGAAAGGACAAAGAATAGTTCTTATCCCGAAAATCCTACGGGAACGGGAACTATGCGGGTTTTTATTTTAGAATTTTTTCCACGCGAACGAAGTCGCGGGCACAGCTAGTTATCTATACATATAATAAAATCGTAGGAAAGTCAAAACTGTACATTGAATATTTTTTTAAAAGAATACTTGGGGCGTGATCTACAATCGATATCGAACCCAAAAATATAATTTTTAGAATTTTTGTCTGTTTATCTGTTTGTCTGTATGTATGTCCGGGTAAACTCAAAAAGTACTGCATGGATTTACTTCAAATTTTGTATGAATATTACTAATAGGTCGGTTCAACATATAGGCTACATATTATCACGCTATCACCTACGGGGGAGGGGCAGTGTGGAGTAAACGAACTCAGCGCGGAAGAAGTCGCTGGCAACAGCTAGTAGATAATATTCTGATACTGAAATAGCAATGTTATATACAAATTGAAATAAATCATAGAGACAAATAATTTTAGAGCAGGCGTTAGCGTGCGACAGCTTTGAAACACTCGCTTGCATTCCATAAACAGCAACAAAATTTGCGAATATTTAGGGTAATGCACCAAAGCACACCACGACTGTTTTATGTGTGGATACAGTTCTAGTGTTTCGAAGAGGCCGCGATAATCTGGTAACCGTGGTTTAAAACCTGACTATTTTCGGACTATCACTTACTTACAATTGCCTCTGTGGTCTAGTGGTCCAGTGTCGGTGTTGACTATATAAGGTCCCGGGTTCGATTCCCGGGGCAGGCAACTCAAAAATGTGTTTTTTCAGTTTTCTAATAAAAATATGCGGCTATACCAAAGCCAGTAACGATAGCTCATTAATAAATAGTATGGATCCCACCGATCTCAACTAAATAGAATAACCACTAAACCAAAGTAGCTTTGTTATGATAACATTTTAATGTCCTTAAATAAAATATGTCTATCTTATAATATTAGTGTTAAAAATAAAAGAGTTTTTAGGGTTCCGTACCAGGAAAGAAAAACGGGAACCTTGCAGGATCACTTCGTTGTTCGTCTGTTCGTCTGTCTTGCCTTTTTTCTCAGGAACAACATATATCAAGGAAGGAGTTTCAAGTTGAAATTTAAATCGTATACAAAAAAAAACTAAATAATTTTTAGAGACAAGAGAATTCTATTGTAACGTATTTTGAACATGTTGTATCTACATGTACCTTTGAGTATTTATTCAAAGGCATTTACTCAAAGGCATATATCATTAAAACAAATTGAACGATAAAGAAATTACCAAGCGCACTTATAAAATCTTACTTCAAACAAAATAACCGTGTGTTGTCTCAAGCTCGTACAAACGCACCACATTTCAAGCCAATAAATTATATGAAACCGCACAACCTCGCTTATATTTCATCAGAACGACTTTACAACAAATTGAATTTACCTCCGAATCTCCTTGTGGATCTCATAACTTTATTCCAGCACTTTATTATCGAGTAAATAATAAATATTCCACGAAACGGATTATTGGACTGGATAGGAAACCATTGAAAAGAATATGATTCGGTTTTAATACAATATTTATGGCTTCTTTAATAACTCTTTTGGAATTCTATTTTAGTTATAACTAATGAAATTGGCTTTTGACGTTGAAGGGTATTACTGGCGGCTTATATTGAAATATGTATTCTTGTTTAATTTATTGGAACGTAGTTTATTACGTTCGATTGAAAGATGGGAGCTACAAAAAAAGTGTCCAACGACACTTTTGTTTATAGTACATTATATCAGCACATTAGTATGGTACAGTTATATGCAGTAGGTAAAAACCCTCTTCGATTTAAAATATTCTTTTTTAATATCATAAGATAGCAAAATAAGCATATGACTCAAATGATGGAAAGAGAAACAATCGCCTATAGACACCAAAGATGATAATGGTGCCTTACTATCCAATTCGCCACACGGATAGTTAGGCATCAATAAATCCCGCCGGATGGTAATTCCACATGCGTAAGTCTACCGGCTACCTTATCCTCCAAACCGGAAGATGACAACGACAAACATTGATGCTGTTGCGGCACGAATAGCTGAGGCTAAGGAGAATAGAATATGATACATATGATAAATTACAAGTATGTTGATTTATAAAATTGTATATTAAAAAATGTAATTTATAAAGTAAATCATGTTGATAAATATATATTAAATTGTACAACTTAACTAAATTTTTACAAATTATCTATTATCTTTCTTCTGTCTTTAAACTTTGTAAAATGTCAACATTTTAATTAAACAAAAAATGAATTTTGTAAATTTTAGAAATAAGTTGTGATGTGAAATAATGTTTGTAATTGTATCATGTAACTATAATTTAAAAAAATTAAGCCCGCTGAGTTTTTTCCGCCGGATCTTCTCAGTGTGTGTAGTAATTGTAAAAAATCGACTCACAAAATTTTTAGTTTAATGATAAATAATTATAATTTTAAAATATTTGCACACCATATCATGGTAGAATATATTGGTAACTTAATCAAATTTTAATAATTTATAACTCCCATATTCTGGAAAATAAATAATTTCTTTCGTTCTTTCTTTCTTTCTTTCTTTCTTTCTTTCTTTCTTTCTACCGAATACCCGGGCGAGATGTTGCGGAACTCTACCACTTAGTAGGCACGATGATAATGTCACGTACATCCAACTAATCGCTTTTTTCGACGTACCTTGTAGGACAACAGTTCGTCTATTCTTCAAAGGAGCCTAAATTAACGAGGTTAAAAATCACATCACAGGTGATGTCCACCCACTCACGACCAACCTACTGAATCTGCCACCTCGAAGTCCAGCTGCAATTGACACTTTGATTTTCAACGATAATTCAAAAAAAATAGCACTTGCCTGACTCCGGGATCAAACCCAAGAGCAGGAGGAGTTTACCTATTTGTCCAATAGTTTACCTAATACACCATTCTTAAAAAAATGAAATATTCTTTATTCATTTTTGTGTTATAGCACTCACCCCGTGCTTGGCAAACTGGAAAAACATTAAAAACAACAAAGAAAAATATCGACATGCGGGATTTGAACCTGCGACCATCTCCCTAAAGCCGGGAGAGCTTTAGGGAGATGGTCGCAGGTTCGAATCCCGCGTGTCGATATTTTTCTTTGTCGTTTTTAAGGTTATTCTTTATTCAATTTTACTTTTTACAAGGTTTTTTGATGCGTCACAGATCTTTTATACTAAGTTGTTATTCACGTGACTGTTTTGCAAGGATACTTAACTTCATCGGTTACCTTACCCTCACTAAATTTCATTGCAATCAGTTCAGCAGTGGTAAGATCGTGATGGAAAGAAAAACCTTCGACAACGAAGATATTAATGGTGCGTTGCTACCCATGTGGCGGGATGGTAAAAGCACAAGCAAAAAACCAGCTACCTTGCCTCAAAATTGGAACATGACAGTGACAAGCACTGACGCTATTACGGCAGGAATACCAGACCGTAGCCGTTGCCAAAATCTTACAGCTAGTAGTCATAATACTAGTGACACGTTTATTCAGTAGTTCTGCTTTTACGAACTACCTGGCAGAATGGCAGATGGTCTAATTTTCAAGTGGTGCCGTAAACAACACAGACAAAATCTTTTCCTGGAAACAAGCCCCAGTGTCCCAAGTTCACGTCGAAGATTGAATAAAATACTTTATTACTTCTAAGTATACTGATAATTAAGATAGAACCCATCTAAGTAAATCCTAATTAGTTCCATATTAAATTAGATCATATTTTGTTCCCTTATAATTATAACCAGACTTACACATAAGATTTACGGCGAGTCATTTATAACGAACTTATTACCTTCGCCTCTCGGGAACTCAAGATAGGTTGTCTAGAGAACGCATAATTAGATGTATTATTCCTAGTTTGTGATAAAGTATATAAGATACGATTCACATCAACAGGCTTGCATCGGCCCGCACCGAAACGGATGCGTACGCATGCCGCGGTAGCCGTACGCATATCGCGGCAGCCGTATGCTTAGGACTTATAACGTTATAATTTCGATATGTTTGCGTCGTCTTGATTGGTTATGATATATGATATTATGACGTTGTCTTCTAGCGCTAATTGGCGAATCAATCATGAAACAACATGAAACGCGGCGAAACAATCACTAAACAGAAAACATATCGAAATTATAACGTTTTAAATCCTTGCCATACGCTTGTTGCGGAAACCGTACACGTTCGGAGCAGTACGCATGCGGCGGTAGTCGTATGCGTGTCTCGGTAGCCGTAAGCGTGCCGCGGTAGCCGTACGCTACTTAAATTAATCAACTCGCTGCACCGCTCTCTATTCACATACCTTACCGGTCATATAGCTCTGGACGTACTGCGACGCATGCAGACGAAACCGGCAACCTATCGCGAAGTCCATACGGAACAGTTCGGTGCCGTCGAAAGCCGTTCTACCGTCGTGAAATGTAAATGTAACGGAAATATGAACTGTAATTCCTGTATTTACGTTCTAATTTCCTTTACTGCGTAGTAAAATGCCGTCGGAACCATGAAGCTGTATTATATCTGGAGGCAACCCTTCTAATACCTACTTAAAACCAAATTTTAAATACTGCTGACATCTTCTCTAGGTCTAACTCTCTTTTTCTAACACATCTTTATAAAAAGTGATAGTGAGACCCACGGAGCAGATACAAAGAGGAAGTGTTGTAATTAGATTTCTCTAAGAAACAATGCGTGACATTTTGCGGGGTGCGAGGGGTGTTATGCCCCTCCCACTACTCTAGTTTTCAACTAACGGCCAAAAGCAAAACTACTAGTTATTAACTACGTAGTTTAGCTATTTCACACTAGATGTCACTAACGTAAGATTTAACAGGGAGGTACCCAAAATTTTCGTGGCTGAGATATTAAATTGCTTATCTGCGGAATTTTTTTCACATTTATTTAGTTAATTAACTATATCTACACATATTTTACTATTCATTTATTATGAAAAAATCCATCCAAATCCACTTATAAGTATCACAATGGCGACAGTTTGTAACTATGTGTGCATTTGTTATTTACTACATTTTTTTTTCAGTTAATCCATAATTAAGACGAGAATCAAGTACAAAGTGCTATCTTTTAATATCATTAAGAAGTCGTTATCATTGAAAAAGCAAGAACAAATCTTTGTATATTTTTGTCGGAGTCCAGTCTTGTCTATTTATTTTTGTGATCCATGTATGCTCTCTCGGATTACCTTCGGTTGGAAATCTATAACATACATTTATTGAAAAAATATAATATTTATTGATTCAGTCCAGCTGATTTTTTTTATATCATAAGATAGCAAACAAGCAGATGGGTCTTCTGATGGAAAGAGTCAGCCATTGCCTATAGACACCAAAGATGTTAATGGTGCGTTGCTATCTTGTGGCGAGGTCTAATGCCACATGCATAAGTTTACCGGCCACCTTACCCTCCAAACCGGAACAACGACAGTGACCAGCACGGACGCTATTGCAGCAGGAATAGGTAACGCGGTGGTACCAGACCCGGTCGAGCCGATGCAGAACTCTACCACCTAGTGAAAAAGTGATTTTTAGAAGTTCGTAAACAATATGCGACTGCGTTAGCAAAAATGTAGCGTTGGCATGGATACTTTAATAGAAATAAAAATGTTTCTAAAAAGAAACACTAACTTATTTCGTACAAAATAGCAATTTCATGAGTAAGGACCTAATATTAATAAAATATAGCCGTGTGGGTATGTATTACCGCGTATTAAATTGTTTCATAATACAACTGCATTATAAAATCCATTTTGAAGTTTTAGCATGATTGAGAAACAACCAACCATCCATTCATACATACATACATTCAAAGTTTCGCATTTATAATATTCAAATAGAAGTGTAGATTATGTTATCATGAATTGATCTTTAAATGCGGCCCTGTCTTATCGATGATGCACTCTAGTGCCATCTAGTGTCTAATAGATTTAGCTATATATGATAGCCGATAAGCGATTTTTCTAGAAATATTTTAATAAAATTACGTAAAGAATTACTTATACATGTAATTTGATGCAATTAGCATCAGAACGTCTATCCGAATAGGTTTTGCATGATAAACCACAACACTTCATCATTTTGTTTTTGATAACACGGAAATATGATTTATTTTGGAATTACGACACAGTGTACCCAGGATGAACGCTGATAGATTACTAAGTAAAGCCACGCCCCCTGTGATGACGTCAGGACCTAGTTGAAAGTCACAGTGCACAGTTGCTTAGGCCAGCTCCTCTTTGTATTTGCTCCGTGGTGAGACCTGATAGACAGAGATATAAAGTAAATATTTGTTTCCATTGATTAATACGAGTGCTAGCCGATTACTCTGAATCATATCTTAGACTGCATTTAATAAAGAAAGACAAAAGTGAGTAAGTACCCAGTTGGCGACAGGCTTGCCGCCTATCACATTATGGGACTAAAATAATATGCTTGTTATGCTTCTGCCTACCTTTTACGGAATGCGGACAAGAAGATACTTTTTTTAAAGACAAAGGTACTATGGGCGGCGGTAATCACTTACCGTCAGGTGAGCCTCCAGTCCGTTTGCCCCCTCTTCTATAAAAAAAAACTCAGTGAAAGAAAAGAAATTCCTTAGAAAAAGAATCCCATTCATAATCCACGTTACACATACTAATGTTATAAATTAAAAAGTTTATATGTCTGTATGTCTGTTCATCTATCTACATGTCTGTCTGTTTCACTGTCACGGTTAAACCGCTGAACTAATTTGGATAAATTTCGCATGGAGATAGTTGAAGATACCTATTCCGTATATGTAATGTAAAATGCAAAGATGCTAACGGAGTCTCAAGGCTATGTTTGATTTGTTTTCAAAAAACCGACTCCTAAGGGGCTGAAATAGGCAATGAAGTTTTCTGTGAAAACTATATCGACATATTGTGTTAGTCCCGGACTCCTTTGAAGAATAGGCCAACTTCCGTTCAGCCAGGCAGGTCGGAAAAAGCGATCGATTAGTAATGTGAGTCGCTACCATCGTGGCTACAAGGTAGTAGAGTTCTGCATTTTCTCGCCTGGGTCTGGTACCACCGTCTTAACTATTCCTGCCGCAATAGCATCAGTGCTTGTAACTGTCGTGTCCGGTTTGGAGGGTAAGGTAGCCGGTAAACTTGTCCATGTGGCATAAGACCTCGCCACAAGACAGCAACGCACCATTAACATCTTTGGTGTCTATAGGCGATGGTTGACTCTTCCCATCAGGAAACCCATCTGTTTGTTTGCTATCTTATGATATATAATTAATTAAATGTATGTAAACAAGGGGTGATCGATTGTTCAGTCACTGATTTTAATGTATGACCACGCATAACATTTTACAGAGTGATCCGATTTTCATGATTCTTCTTTTAGTAGATTTTAGGTGTTATATAAAAGAATCTTCACACCCGTATCCCTGAAGAGGTAGGCAGAGCTACAAGTGTCCCACGATTAGCCGAAGATACTTGGTTCAACAAATGTGCCACCTATTACATTTTTAGTTTATCGCCAACCGGGCACTTTCTAATCTCGGGCAACTTAGTACTTATCAGAAAACTGAAAAAACATTTTTTTTAAGTGGTGAACCCGGGAATCTAACCCGAAACCTCATATGGTCAACGCCAATGCTGGACCACTAGACCACAAAGGCGATTATTATAGAGAGATACAGAGGCGTACAATTTGCTACGTAAAGAACATATTTAGTATAATTAAACAAATGAACAAGTACATTACATAAATATACATACTATAAACCTACAGTGCAGATGTATACATCTATTACATATAATAAAATCGTAGGAAAGTCAAAACTGTACATTGAATATTTTTTTAAAAGAATACTTTGAAGCGTGGGTGTGATCTACAATCGATATCGAAGCCAAAAATATAGTTTTTAGAATTTTTGTCTGTTTATCTGTTTGTCTGTATGTATGTCCGCGGTAAACTCAAAAAGTACTGCATGAATTTGCTTCAAATTTTGCATGAATATTACTAACAGGTCAGGTTAACAAATAGGCTACATATTATCATGCTATCACCTAGCGGGGAGGTGCTGTGCGGAGTAAACGAAGTCCGCGCGGACGAAGTCGCTGGCAACAGCTAGTATACAATATAAATGTATACACAATATATATATATATATCCAATGGCAAGCAATGATGCTATTGCGGCAAGAACGGGTAAGGCGGTGTTACCATACACCTGGGCAAAACGTTGCGAAACTCTACGATCTAGTAGTCACGATGGTAGTGACACATATAGCCTATAGTTCACCTTTTACGAAGAATGAAATATAATCTGTTTTGTAAACAGAGCTAGGACCAACACAGGGAATGACTTAATTTCCATGTGTTGGTCTTAGGTCATAACCCCAGATTTTTTTCTATCTCTCGGCTATATTTCACTAAAATTGGTTCTGTGGTTTAGTTGTAAAAGCGTTATATACAGGCAGGAAGACATTAACATTTATAATATTAGAATAGATCTACCATATTGGGTCACTTACAGGCTAAGCACAGTACACCAATAATTATAGGTATCAATATTTACTCATTAGAACAACAAATTAATTAGGGAGCAATCACATCGCCGTATTTTACAAATTCATAACAACTTTTCACAAAAGGCCTGGGCCGAATCCGGAGCCACGGAAAACTTATATCTTCTTTTTTGTTTCAGGTAAGATCAACTATTCTTGTTCTACGTCTTCAAGTTAGAAAAACCGATTCGACTCATAATTAAAATCACTTCTACGATAAGTATGACTTTTTTAAATTTTGTGACTAAAATAGTCTAGTAATTTTCGATTGAATAGAAAACTCGTATAGTATAGTATACTATCTTAATACATAAATATAAATTATGTGTGACGGTGTTGGTCTTTATGGATTCCTTAACTACTGAGCCGATTTCAATAAAATTTTGCAGGTATGTTTTTATATCAATGGGTAGAATAGTTTTTATCACAATTAACCCCCCTCCCTCTCAAGTATCCTACTAAAATATTCAATATAAGTAATTTGTATAGCAATTCAACGTTTACCGAGTTAACTAAAAAGAAAAGAAAAAGTATCTTCATGCCCGTATCACCTACGTTAGCCGAAGATACTTGGTCCCACAATGTGATAGGTGGCAAGCCTATCGCCAACCGGGCACTTGTCCAAACCCGGGCAACGTTATTTTTATCAGAAAACTAAAGAAACACATGTTTAACTAGTAATAAATAAATAATCAACTCGTATATTATAATAGTGATACAACATTATTTTAAAAAAAGATGAAATCCGATGTAAATTTAATTAATACAGTCAGTTTAACATCAAAGATACGAAAACCAATGTTATTTAGCATATTAGAAAAGATTAATGAATAGTTTAAACGGAAAAAAATAGGTAAATCAAGATACCTCATTAAAATGCCGCGTATCATCAAACACTAGTCATCAGGCACGGGCATTACTGTAAAACATGACATTACTTTTTCAAAACGAACTTTGATAATTCTTAGACATAAATTTTGTCTAGCAATTTATTGCTTTAATTTTGGGAGCGAGTCGTGGCCGAATCCTAACAGCTAAACTACGTAATAAGCCATCTAATATAATAATTTTAGATGGATTATAAAACTTTAGCCTTAATTATTCCCCACATATCCTTAGATTAGATTAAACGCAATATAATATAAACTATATTCTACAGAGTTAGAGTACATATTAGCGGCGCATGAAATTCAGGACTCAGCAGCTGAGCACATAATAACATGTACATTATGATATAATACGAAAAGGGTTGAAGATGCAGTCGTGATGTGACAAGCGGATTCCGAGTATAAACCAAGATGGATGGTGTAGCGTGTGGCGTGAATTCGGACGTTGTTCTATTGTTGTGAAGCTTTCCTGTATACAATTTCACCTCGAAATCCTATTGTCAGGTTGAGCAACGTTCTTTAACGAGTTTAGAATCTCTTGGTGCATATAATAATGGATAATACATGCTGGATGAATACTTAAAAGCAGACTGGGTAGATCTACAAGAATAGCTTTGGAATAGATTTGTAGTTAAATATATGGGATATCGGAGAAATTCCATCAATATTATGAATGCAAAAACTTAAAAACATAATATGGATGTTTGTTACTCATACTTCAACGATTCAATTTCTTTGAAAATTGAGCCTAAATCCCTGAATGTAGGAATTTAATTTTTTTTATATAATAATAATGAAATACAGTATTCATTACGAAATTTTGAAAGCCCCCAAACTCGTTTTACGGAATAGAGCTTTAAGTGAACCGGTAGTGTTAGTCTGAACTTATGCGAGTGTAGTAGGATTCATTTTAAATATTAATTTGTTTTTATTTTAATGTAATTAAACATTAATCTGAGAAGCACCTCTCGTGAAAAATAAATTATTTAATAGTATGAAATATTTTTTGTAAATATTCGCAATATTTAGTGAGAAAATTGAAAAAGCAAGGCTTCTGAGAACAGTTTTAAATGTAATACTTTTTGCTATGGACTTGATTAGATTAAACGTGGGTAACATGCATATAAATAGTAATATTTTTTTGGGATCTGGCACAATATTACGTGGGATTGCAGTACATATAGATAACTCTAAACCCAAGAATAAAAAAGAGAAAAACTTATAAAATAAAACAAAATTGAATTTCGAGGTTCCTTAGGTACACGGAGTAAAATAAAAAAGTAGATATCAAATATTAGTTTTATTTTTTACTTATTTTGCAATGTTTTTCTTCGTTTCTTTTAAAAGTTGTTTGAAATCAGTCAATTATATAACGATATCCAGGCTTACACTAAATCCATAGACTTATTATTCTAAGGTTGAATCTATTTGGTCATGTAAATACGAGTTAGATTTTAAATGTGCGTTTTTTATAGCATAAGATAACAAACAAAAAGAAGCCACTCTTGAAGGAAAGAGACAACCATTACCTATAGACACCACAATATGTTAATGGTGCGTTGCTGTCTGTGTTAGGAAAGGTAAAACCCATGAAGTATTAAGTAAACCAGGAGTTATCACTTTTAATAGTCATCTGAAACACGTACTGAAGCACTTACCGAAAGGCTCTGTAACTGTAATACAAGCTCAAGCAGCTAAGTACAGTAGCAGACCCTAAGTACCATATTTTAATTATACTAAATTAACTAGTGTCATATAAAATACCTAAAACTGTACTTTAATCGTAGTATCGCCTCTGTGGTCTAGTGGTCCAGCGTTGGCGTACCACATGAGGTCCCGGGTTCGATTCCCGGATTGGGCACTTTAAAAAAAAGTGTTTTTTCAGTTTTCTGAGAAACACAAAGTTGCCCGGGATTGGAAAGTGCCCGGTTAGGGATAGGCTTGCCACCTATCACATTTGTGGGACCAAGTATCTTCGGCTAATCGTGGGTGCACTTGTTGTACCTCTGCCTACCCCTTCGGGGATATGGGCGTGAAGATACTTTTTTTATAATCGTAGTAATTTTTTGGAAAAAATTTATGTTATTTATGTTAGTTAACGTCTCTGTCTCTCTCTCTCTCTCTCTCTAAGGTCTCATCTTTTTATTTTTACTAAGATAAGAGAAACAGAGGGTGGAACCTATATAGGTAACAGCATTTTGGTTTCAAATATGTATAAAAAGTGTCTTAGATTTAATATAGCTTCATGGTATTGCAACATTCATGCGTTTACTAGCTACCTTACTCTACAAACCGAATGACAAGACTGACGAGCATTTACCCTGTTGCAACAGGAATAAATTAAATTTGAATTAAAATCTATAAAACTATCATCAAGACACCTGAACAGACTGGTATAAGTTATCTATAAAATATATTCTATAATAAAACCGATCGTCAGTCGGACACTCAATAAAGTCACTTCTACAGAGTGCACATAAAAAGCTACCGATAACTATAAATGGTTTTCGCTGCATCCATTAAGGAGATGAAAGTAGGTATGAACTCTGGAATTATCCACTTAATGCAGCCAAGCTTATGATGCGGCTTATGTGTCGAGTGCTAGCGACTAATGATTTCATTTATCGGATATAGCTTGCGAATTTTTTCATCTCTTCGATATTCGAAAATATTTGCTGTTTGAGATGATATAAATTGTGGGTCCAAGTTGTTAATTTTCCATTTTAATACAGTGATTTTCTTTAACAATGCGATAAAACTAAGCCAGTTTATTCACAATTAAGGTTAAGGCTTAGGATTTCTTATAAGCAATAACGTACTAATAAGGTTACGGGCGTATTTTAATATACAAATAAATTTATAGGTATGTTCTAACAATTCAAGTAAATTATACAAATAACACGGGAGAGATATACATCGGCTCTATCATGGGGAATGTTCCGAGGAAATGTTTGGATTAATTCCTGCCGCCGAATTTCACCATCTGACATTGCGACAAAATTCAAAGTTTCATCCTCATCTGGAAATCCACAACTGTGCAATATCCGAGGCAATTTTTGCCCCGCACTACTCCTATGTGGAACCTGCTATCCGATTTTTTTCCGAACGGATACGACTTAGGGTCTTTAAGAAAAGAATCTACTCATTTTTAAAAGGTCAGCAACGCAACTACAAGACCGCTGGTAGTGTAGTTGTCTATGGGTGGCGGTAATCACTTACCATCAGGTGAGTTTCCTGTCCGTTTGCCCCCTCTTCTATATAAAAAAAAATCCTTGTTTTTAGCTATTACTTTAAATTTAATATATACTGTAAGATTAAATATCAACTCCTTATCTGCATTTAATAAATCTTTTTTAAACTTGGGGAATAGTAGCTAAATAAAGTTGGAATTTAAGTAAGGTTACCGCAAACATTTTGTTTTTTTCTATATATCATAAGATAGCAAACAAGCAGATGGGTCTCCTGATGGAAAGAGTCAACCATCGCCTATAGACACCAAAGGTATGGTGTGTTGCTATCTTGTGGCGAGGTCTAATGCCACATGCATAAGTTTACCGGCTACCTTACCCTCCAAACCGGAACACGACAGCGACAAGCACTGACGCTATTGCGGCAGGAATAAGCTAGGCGGTGGTACTAGACACGGGCGAGACAGTGCAGAACTCTACCACCTAGTAGCCACGATGGCAGTGACTCGCATAGCCAATCGGTCGCCTTTTATGGCCTGCCTGTCAGAACCGCAGTTGGTCTCTTCTTCAAAGGAGCCCGAAACTAACACGGGGAGTTAGTTCTCTCCTTAGTAGTCTATGTTTAAGTATTTATCTTGTCATAGGTTGTCTTTAGTATAACTACTAATATCAGAAATCTATGTTAGATTGACTGATCTGAGCTATTGCCACGACACTTTGTAGAGACTTAAAATACCAAAAAAGAAATTAATTAGCTTTAAACTAATTTTTAGTACTAATACAGGCTGAATTTTTATTTGAAACTTATAATAAAAATTATGATATAAAAACTTATTGCCATTTTAATGTAAATGTCATTAAAGTTTTGTATAATAAACTTTACACTTAAACATGATGCTAGAAGTCAATCAAATTAAAGTCTCGATATTTTCACATGACTATTTCTAGCTGTATATTTCATTTAATTAATTTAAAAACGAAGAAAACATATTCTAGTTTATCTAATATTTATCGCTGCTAAAGACACGCAAAAAATGTTAAAACTAAAAATCGCTTATGTTCTTTAAGTCACGCAAATAATATCAAAGAGTGTTTTTGAAGTAACAAAGTGCCAAGTATCAGCTAGTTTCTAATAAAAATATTGAACTACCCAGGTACAGTATTTTTTATATCATAAGATAGCAAAGAAGCAGATGGATTTCCCGATAGAGTCAACCATCGCCTATAGATACCAAAGACGTTAATGGTGCGTTTATATCTTGTGGCGAATACTACATGCATAAGTTTACTGGCTACCTTACCCTGCAAGCCGGAACATGACAGTGACAAGCACTGACGCTATTGCAACAGAAACAGGTAAGGCGGTGGTAATAGACCCGGGTGAGATAATGCGGATCTCCACCACCTAGTAAAACACAGTAGATATTATTTATTCCTCCGACCATAATCATTATTATCAATTATCATATTTCAGTTTAGAGCGTGAGATTGATAATAAGCTTGAACTTTGACTTTCCTGATATCTCATAAATGTACATACATATATACATGTCTCCACGCCAAATACTTTATTGAGTAGGCAGAGACAAATAAGTGCCAAATATCGCGGTTCAAACAGTCTTGCCTTGCTTTCTCTATATTCATAATAGAATAGTTGCCTAAATTTGAAGAACTAATAATTTATCAAATTCACAAAAAATGTGATAAATAGAGAACAGCTCTACCGATTTCTTGCAAACTTCACATAAACCATGTACTAAATAGTCCGAACAAAGCTTAAACATTTGACTTATATTTATATCGTATTAAAAACACTTGTACTTGTACGTATTAAAATCAATCGTTTTCGCGTTTAACGCATCATCAGGGCAAAAGTTATTATTATTTGATGATGCGTTAAAACGCGAAACCGGTTGGTTTTAATAAATAAAAAGTCAAGTAAAACAGTACAAGTGTTTTAATACGATATAAATATAAGTTAACATGGAGTTTTACCAAGTGCTGACGATATTCAGTGTTCAAAGTACCTAAACGTTTGGTTTGGATAGGTGAGCCCATTCTTAAGTTATAAAATTACAACGAAAAGTGGCATTGATTTTTATATATATAGATTTATAAAAAAACGCATTTTAAAATTGAAATTAAAATTTACCGCAAAAAGGCTCTGGACTTTAATGGCATCCTAATTACATCACGCTGTGGTAATATTACATTACATGCTCTGTGGTTTCTCTGAAAATGACATCAAAATGACGTTTTACCACGGTGTGACGTAATACTACCTTTATAGATTTGCGTTTACGGTTACGTGACTTTTTATCTAATTTTGCCGAATTTATATCTTTAGTTTTAGTCATTATCATATTCATGCGAAAGTTTGGATATTTAGATGGATGGATGGATATTTGTTACTCAATCACGCAAAAACTACTAAACGGATTTGAATGAAACTTGGCACACAGGTAGACGATGACCTGGAATAACAAATAGGCTACCTTTTGTTCCGAAAAATTAGTAGATCCCGCGGTATTCACCAAAATCTTTTATAATGCAGCGGGCTGCACTCGACAGCTAGTTTATAATAAATATTTAAGTTTCTTGTTATCTCCATATCGTTATTAATCATTAAAAACTACAATATATCCAATTCCCCGTTTTCCCCGTGCTGGTCCTTTGAAGAATAGGCCAACTGCCGTTCTGCCAGATAGATTGTAAAAGGCGACCGATTGGCTATACGAGTCACTACCATCGTGGCAACTGTTCTGCATTGTCTCGCCCGGGTCTGGTACCACCGCCTTACCTATTCCTGCCACAATAGCGTCAGTGCTTGTCACTGTCGTGTTCCGGTTTGGAAGGTAAGGTAGCCGGTAAACTCATGCATGTGGCATTAGACCTCGCCACAATATAGCAACGCACCATTAACACCTTTGGTGTCTATAGGCAATGGTTGACTCTTTCCATCAAGAGACTCGTCTGCTTGTTTGCTATCTTTTGATATAAAAAAAAAACACTCATAGTGGACACAAACCTATTTTCTTTTATTGAAGCATGCCGATTCGAGAATTCTAACACCTCTCTCGAACAGTACTCGATTTATTTGATCATAACACATCAGTTGGTTCTTCTAATAACTACATCTATTAAAATTTACTTTGTTTACTATTCATGTATCATTTTACGACATAATATTAGCAATTTGCAATTTTTATACCGATACTGTCTTTAGTATTACGAAAATGATTTGCGTATGTTACACCGCAGACTTTTTGAAACTCTCTTATTTCACACTTCTTTTGATGTAGGTACCTAGCTATCCTTTCCTTATAAAAGCTTTTATGTGCAAAATTATGCAGAACAAGAAGGGCCTAAGATAGTACTTTGAAGTAGTTTACCGAATACTACATATATGTGCGAAGTGTACTTTGTTGTTTGCAATTACTCTTCTTTCGATCGATTAAAATTTTACACGAGAAAAATAGGCATCCTCATTAAATCGCCATGTACATACTGATGGACCATTGCATTTATTTTAAGCGAGCAGCATTCACTATTCGCTATGTAAAAATTCCTCTCAATATTCTTCCACTGCTTGATTTCAGTGACTTCTTACCGTTTACATTAGATCATTATCAGGGAGGAAAAAGAAAAAAATGCTGATTTAACTGCGAACATAAATTAACAGATTCAATAATAATGATAATATAATAATATCGCTGGACAAATTACTACGGATTGATGTAACCAAAAACTAAGCAAATGATTTGCTTGTATTATGGGTGTTAGTGAACGATACTAATGCATAGAAATATACATGTATAAATACTGTAACATACGTAATAAACACTGAAATCCAGAAATACTATTTGTATTCTATGCTCATCACGCAAATATTTGTCCCTGTCGAGAATCGAACCCGTGACCCAGCGATTCTTGATTAGTTTCGGTAAACACGCTATCGATGGCGGGGTCAAACAACGAACAAATAAACAAAAGTTAACACCAATATGTACCTATTGAAAATAAAAGGTTTCTATTTGTTAGAATTTAATTAAAAATAATACATTAAAATCTTTATAATAAATATAATACAGAAATTTATAACTCAAGATTTTAACATTATTGTCAACGAAAAAGATTTAATTTATTACGAAATCTTTTATGGAATTTAAACTACTAAATTTTACTAATAATTTTTTCGCATTTTCAACATTAATCTTTTAAAAATTCCCCCGCTACTCTCTTATCGGTTGTAACATAGTAGCAAAGTTTTGTCGTATGTTCTCATGAGCTGTAAAAGTGACTAGGTAATTTATCGGCTATGAAGGAACTTGGCCCGACTTGCCTCACAATCTTAGCAAGCGCATTAGACGCTACGTCCTTTGGTAATGACACTTGGTTCAGAAGAAACTTGGACTCTTGCGAGTTTTCCCTCGATTTGTTCTTTTGCACTATTCAAAGGAAGCGACTTGCTCGTAGGAACAAAGACAAAGCCATTGTTTAAGTATAGGTATCCTTTTTTGTCGAAAGAAATGTAATTTTTCTTAACTCTCTTTTGCTATTCTTTAGTTTCTTTGTCCTTGTATAGCACATTTTTTTAAAACATTTTTAAATTATACTAACCATAAATAAGTACGAGTACATTCAAATTACTTTTTATTTCATTTTCTAATAGACCTAAATAATCGAATTCTACACATGAATTGGAGCATTCTAATAAAAAAAAGCATTCGTATTTTTCCTTTACCCTTTCATGGGTGTGTCCAAACACTATGTAGCTTTAAAAAAATGATTTAAAAACGTCATCTACATTGTAAGTTTTTTGGCTTTGGATAAATCAAACTGTTGAGTAGTTGGATATAAAACTTTCTAATGATCTTTAAAATCTTTGTCATTGCGTTTTTTCAGGGTTCCGTACCTAAAATGCAGAACGAAGCAGAACGGTCTATCTGTCTGTGTAACCAGGCTGTATCTATAGATAGAAAGCTGAAGTTTTCACAAATTATCCATTTCCGTTGCCGCTATAACAACCAATAGTAAAAATAAAAAAAAAATGGGTGCGTGTACTTATGTACGCGCGTGAGAAGTTATACTTTTAGTAATATCAATCAAAATAATCAATTTAAATCACTACTGAATATAATTTATTAGCACATATATAATTCGCACTTGTATGAAACTAAAACACGTGTTGTGAATGTATAAACTAGAAACATGTTGATAAATATTATAAATATGAAAACAGTGATCAGAGGTGACGAGCGTACCAACATGCGCGACTAATATCGAGGTTCAATTTCTATTTTGTTGGTAGCTTTTTTTTCGAGACTTAATGAGCGGTTAAGCAGACAGCTTCATACTGTTAATTTTGTGTCACAGATGCGCGCGCATCTTAAAATTTCACTCTCATCATTTTTTCATAACGCGCCTAAAGAATTATAACTTCAAAAATGAAGATATTAAGGGGGTCCCCATTCAATAAACATGACGTTTTTTTCGTATTTTTTTGCTATGATGGTACGGAACCCTTCATGTGCGAGTCCAACTCGCACTAAGCTGGTTTAGTCTAAATATGATATCAATGTTAAAAGTAAGTACTTCGTTTTTGTACATGTACTTCAAAGTAATTTTACAAATTAAGTTGTCAACGTAATTATCGAAAAAAAAAACATTTTCTGTCGATGTTTTACGGATTTTATATTCTAATTATTTGTTTTCTCGTTTTATTTTTAAATTTCGTCCATTAATGCTTGTCCTTTATTTAAAGTAAATATTTAACTCACAACAACTGATTTAGCTAATGTACCATTTGAAAAACAAACTAATTGGATAAGAGTCCCGCAGGACAAAGTCTGTAGTTTATTTTTACCTAAACAAAAGTTGACGGCACTCTTAATAGAAAAAAAATACAACCATGGCCTATAAGTACCAAATATGTTAATGGTGCATCTGTTTAGTGGGGTGTAATGCCACATGCATGGGTTTACCGGCTATCTGAGTGCTAAGTGTGAGTTTTTCTTATCGCATTCGATCGTGAGCGCGTTTGGAGTTTACTAGGAATTTGTATGTGATTTGTACAGCGCCACCTAGTGGTAAACGTGAGAAAGCAGTTTACCACTAGGTGGCGCTGTACAAATCACATACAAATTCTAAGTAAACTCGAAACGCGCTCACGATCGAATGCGATAAGAAAAACTCACACTTAGCACTCTGACCCTGCAATACGGAAAACAATCATGACAAGCATTTGACGCTATTGCGACAGGAATAGAAAGAAAGAAAGAAAATATTTATTTGTAAGAATATGGGTGTTACAAGTTGTTTAAAAATAAATTAACTTAATTTTAACTATAACCGACATATTCTACCAATATATTGTGTGCAAATATTTTAAAAAATATCATTATATAATATTACATTTAAAACTATAAATTGTATCGATTTTTTAGAATTACTACCGGATCGGAACGCGGCCACACTCTGAGAAGATCCGGCGGAAGAAACTCAGCGGGCTGGTCTTTTTTTCTCTATTTTATGTTCTTGTTATAAATATACAAGGATAATTCCATATTACAAGATATTTTTAAAATTACAAGTTTCATATTTTGAGTAATAATTTTTTTTATAATTTATATAGTGTTCACTATTTACAACATTTTTACTACATTGAATTTTTTTTAAGGACAATTCAACAAACTTATATTTCTATCCATTAACATTTAATTTTATCGGCTAAAAATTCTTTAATATCATAATAAGTTTTATCTAACAGCAAATCAAACAACTTTTGCGAAATTTATTTATAGGCAATGATTTAAGACTATCAGGAATATGATTTTAAATAACTTTGTTTTTTATAACCATTTGTTTTAAATAGCTTTTGGTGCTTTTTTACAAATATAAATATAATAGATATGGTGGTGGCACCAGAACTGGACGAGACGGTTGCAGAAATCTACGACCTAATAGTTACGATATTAATGACTTGCGTAGCCAATTGTTCGCCTTTTACGAGCTGCCTGGCAGAACGGTAAATGGTGTATTCTTCAAAATGGACCCAGATAAACATGAAAATATTTAGATAAGTTAGGCGTATCACATTTACATTATGCAAAATAACATTACCAGCTAGTAAAATTTTATCATATATATTTTATATTTTTTAAATTAAATAATCTCTATTTATAAATACTTTTTAAATATGTTTAAATTGAATAATCTTTATTTATAATTACTTTTTAAATATGTATATATTTTCTGCTAGATTTTCAAACGTCGATAAGCGCTAATGAAGTGAATCAGCCTTCAGAATTGTAATATACCGCTGGAACAGCTTTGCCAGCATTAAGAAGTTTATCGCCTTTGAGTTCACTCGCAGGGAACCTCAACACAAGTTACGCGATAAAGTCTTTCATTAGCTTAACTCGTTTAACTGCAGCTATGTACAACTTAAAGCGTCTTCACTAAATCTCTAAATGAACAGTAAAATGTTTATGCACCAAGTTCTGATTGCAATCTATGTTATATGACCTTTAGTGGGACTTTTTTATGGTGTAACATTCATTGTGGAATTGAAATTTTATGGTTTGCGGATACGATGCGGAAATTAACTTTAGTTCTTCATAGTTTGTGAAGCGGAGTTAGAACTGATGTTACTAGATGAGTTGGTGATTATGTCTCTTAGTACTTCGGAGGTACGACTTTTACTTACGTTGGGATATAGATTTTTCTTGCTGCTTTTAGTAACGATAAATGTTTTTAGACCTTAAATTTCTATCAATAATTGATAATAATAGGCGAATCGAAAATGTTTATGACACCTAAAAATTTTTTAAGAAACTTTACGGATTTAGGCAAAAATGAACATAGGAATGTTCCTTAGTCATATTTTTCTTATATAGTTTGCTTGCTAACTGTTTAGTGTCACCCAAATATCACACGTTATTGTATAAATTTAGATCTAAAAGTATTAAGCACTAATAAACCTGCGCAGCTTTGCCCGCGAATAGATCAACAAGTCGTCTTTATAGAATTTCATACAAATTTTTCATTTCCTATTTCAGCCCCTTGAGGGTTGATATCTGAAAATAAAAAGTTAACTTATTTATGATTCCAGTTCTTTAATAATCTCGAAGCCAAATTTCATCAAAATCCGTTGGTTTAGCCATGTAATGACAGACAGACAGATTTTCCCATTTATAATATTTGTGTGGACTAGTATAAATTATTTGGACCTTGTTTAATAGAGATATTTAAACAGTTTATAGAGATATTTAAACAGTAAACCTCCTGCATTTATGAGGTATTAAATTATGTAACATGGCATGTAGTAATAAGGCAAAAGGGCTTAAAACATGAAGTCTCAGGATTAATCAAAGGACCCGAAAAAACTGTTTTGAGACTTTGTTATTAAAATATTATTTATATCCGTTATATCTTACTTGGATAGATTTTCTGTCTGTAGTCTTAAAAATCATATATTTATTTCTTCCGGGAGATAGTTTAAATTGTATTTAGCTGCTGAATATCTCATTAGACATTAACAACATTATCTAAAATATTTATAGTATCAATTATAAGAAACACAGCACCCGAAGCTCTAAAAATTAGAAAAGATTCTAGGAGTGCAATAGTCCATCCACGTGGAGCACACTTTTTCTCACGGTAGCAGCACAAACATGGTGCAGGTTTTACTTCGTCACCGAAGTATCTTTACAAGAGTCGAATAGCACTACACTCCATAAGAATCTAAAGGTTTAACACTTTTGACGTGGGTGGACTATTGTGCCGCTTTATCTTCCAGATCTTCGGAAAGTTTGTCCCATGCCTTACACTACTTTATACCAAACTTTAGTAGCATTGCAGAAGCCACATTAAGTAAGATTTTGCGGTAAGTGGCAAATTAATTACCTTAAATTTGCCTTGATTCCAGCATAGTACCTAACATACTAAGTGTATAAAAATATTTTTTTAGATACATATAAATTGTAATTACCCTTTTTAATTAACAAAGTGTAAAAGATTCTTATTTTTTCCATTATTTCCATCTTGATTAAACTACGTATTTAAAACGTGCTTGAAAAAGTAAAATGTTGGTTTCATGTCTACGTCTTTCCAAACAATTTGGTTTTACAAATTAATTAGTGTTAAATTTACAAAGGATTGTGAGTGGCAAAGAGGTTTCGTGTTTTTACAAATAGAGACGTAAATGAAAAGAAATTAATATCTGGCGATTGCGTCGCGCTGCTTCTAACAAAAACTTGGTTTCTTTGTACATCCAGAACTACAAAGATTAAAATTGTTTCAGCTAAATTAAAAATTTCAATTCTTTTATCCTTTTACAGAAGGCTTTGCTTTCGTGTTTGATTGCTACGCCAGGTAATTTTACAAATTGAGGATAATCTTTTAGGAGCAAAATTTTTCTTCTAATTTTTTTATGACAGCTCTTAATAATTTAATTGGAGATATATTTAAGTACGTGGCATATTTCGTCAGCTGTTTGCTATGTTTTTATTTAATTTATATATAATATATTTATAAATAACTACCTGGGGGCGGGTGCGTCGCTGCCGTAAAAATGCTTTTGTTAGTACGTTTAAAGATAAGACTCGCGCAACGCCTATTATAAGTAAATTGTACTATACCTGTAACCATGAAATTTAGTTCTGAGCTTGTAACCATAGGTAATCTTCTCGCAAGTTAAATTCCAAATGACCTTCTCGCGATTTTGCTAAATAAGAATAATAATTGTATAAGAATAATACAATTATTATTCTTATTTAGCTAAACTCGCGAGAAGGAAATCGTGATACATTGAATACTAAATTACACATATTGTGTTGCTATAAAATTTCTAAAGCTTTTGAATCATTTCTGTAATTTGTAAGCTCCGAAACCATTTTATTAGTATGTAAAATAAAATGAAAAGTAAAATCGTCTATATTAAAAGTGAGTTAAATCAACTATGTAATAATTTAAAATAATTATTTCAATCAAAAAGGTATATTTATGATATAAATTGGCGGTCCGATTAAGATGAACGAGAATAACTAAATGTGTGTCTACCTCATGATCTAGGGGTTAGCCTATTCGGTTCAGATCATGAGATCCCGGGTTCGATCCCCGAATCGGGCTAAAGCATTATTAAGGTTTTTTCGAAGTTTTTCTCAAAAATACAAAATCTAAGTAGCAGTTAGGAGTTAGGCGGGGTGATGTATTACCACTTCCGTACCTCGGATGAGCTTGTAAAACCGTCGGTCCCGGCTATCGCTAGAAATGGTTGATAAGCATTAGCAGGTATTTTTTGTAGCAAAAAGGGGCAAACGAGCAGAAGGTTCCCCTGATGGTAAGGCAAGGTACCGCCAATGGACAGCACCATAGGTCTTGTAGCTGCGTTGTGTAAGTGTTTTTTGCGCTACATGAGTTAGTTTTCTTCTTGAAGGTCCCTAAGTCGTATCCGTTCGGAAACTCCGGTAATTGATTCTGCATAGGAGTAGTGCGTGGAAAAACGTGCCCAGAGAATTCGAGGTGATGAGGGTAGAACTTTGAATTTTGCTGCGATATCCGATGATGAAATTCAGCGGCAGGAATCAGTCCGAACATTTCGTCTAACACTCTCCACAATAGAAGCGGTAAAAGATGCTAAGCAAACCTACATTTGTACGTAAAGCCAAGGAATCAAGCCGATTGGAAACAGTCTGGTTGTCAACGATTTGAACCGCTCTACGCTGAATACGATCAAGAGGAAGAAGCTGATGCTGCAGAGCTTCCGCCCAGAGATGAGAACAGTACTCTACGTGAGGATGAAATTGCGCTCTATAAAGTTGCAAGCAATGAGCCGGCAAGAAGCACTGTCTCGCTCTACTGACCACACCGTGTTTTTTAGAGGCTAGTTTAGCCTTTCGTTCCAAATGATCACGGAATTCAACATTGTTCGATATGTCAACGCCAAGAATTCCAATATTGGCTGAGGCTGTCAGGAGAGTATTCTCAAAACGAGGTAACACGAGTAAGGGCAAATTTTTAGCGATATACGCACACAGCATTCTTTCAAATTACTGTAAAAGACAAATAGCATTTTCGCTATATTTTTACATATTTAGTACAGCCAAATATTTGGCTAACACAGCTGCTTATATTGTGCAGCAAAGTAGTTTATGTATAATTGCTTCCGCAGTTTAGCTAGCCAGAACACTTGCGTTTCTAAAATTGTGGACACGGTACGGGGATCGAAGCATGCACCGTCGACTACGACATTGATGTTTCGATTAGCCAAATAACTGCTGATCCACTTGCATAATAACTCGGGAAGCCCGTAAGACGGAAGCTTTGAGGGAAGTGCTTTGTGCCACATCCTATCAAAGGCCTTCACTATGTCTAAAGTAACAGCCAAGGCCTTCCTCTAAATTAAGTATATTAAAAGATCTCCAGCTTATCGGCCACAAAACCGTACTGGTGGTCAGTAAGCAGCTGATGCTCCTCTAAATACTTCAAAAGCTGGTAAACAAGGAAGTAATGGATATTGGCAGTCATTTATCTTCTCCCTTGTTTTGAAGAACAAGGAGGAAATGGTTATTGACCGATAATTTGACGGATTCGAGCGATCTCCTTTGTTAGGTATAGAGTGCAATAAAGCCGTCATCCACGACTTTGGTACTTCACCAAGTGAGTACGATAGCTGGAACAAATGTGTTAATACCACTGCCAACTCAGAAGTACACATTTTTTCGATCCAGATGACTTATAGATGTCCAAGTAAAACAGTGCTTTACGGATTGATGACTGATGAAATTTGATTTCAGCCATAGCTCGGTAATAGGTTAGTAAAATGCAGCGATGGGGATCACTACTCATATCATCAACCGAATAACAGGTAAATCGTGGTGAAACGAAATTTCAAGACGTTCGGTTTACTTTGCCTATCCCGTAAGGGAAATGGACCGTGATGATACTTTCTCTAAACAAATTTGTAAGAAATGGTCACAACTTTTTAGAAGCTTCAAATGTTTTAAGTAACAATTTTTTAATATTAAGGGGAAAAATGCTAAGACTTCATGTAAGGAAATTACAAACAGAGAACCCATGACACTCCAAAAAACCAAGTTTCAAAACTAAGGATGGTAAGGCAACGTCTAGTTTTAATAACCTATAAATTTCTTCGTGTAAAAAATAAACGAAAACAAAAATAAATAAAAAACAATTTTAAAAATAATCCATTTTTACCGGTTACATAAACAACATATTAATTAAATAAAAAAAAACAAGGCTATTGCTAAATATAATGCAACTGCACTTACGATAACATTCGCTAAAATATTTATATTTTTCCATAACTCAGATTAAAACTCGTGTAAATTAAATAATATAAATTCACGAAACATGTAAAAAATGTTTTAATTTGTTACTTACTGTATTTTTACCAAAATAGAAATTCATAGAAATCTCAATAGTTATGAATAAGACTGTGCAAAGAAATCTGTTTTAACACAATCTACCGCATAACCAGTATCAAATGAAAAGCAGCTCTTTATGCAACAGAGTCAGAATATTGTTACAACGATGCCCCGTTTACCTTATCTTTACAGGCAGAGTATCTATTCATAAGGGAATATGATCGGGCCGTTCAAAGTAAAACAAAACTTTACAGCTAGAAGCTTTGAGTCTTTCATGCTACCTAGTATAAGCTATCATCGTATGATTTTAATCTTATATAATTAGTTTAAAAGTTCATGATGACATGAAAGTAAGTTTTCACAACGAGTTTCATATGGCTAGTTTTAATACTCATTGTATTTTATCTGAAATCTGAAAAGTAAACTTATCATACAGCATTATTTTTATATTTTAAGATAACAAAGAAACACATACCTAATTGGAAGATATATCATAAGATAGCAAACAAGCAGATGGGTCTCCTGATGGAAAGAGTCAACCATCGCCTATAGACACCAAAGTTGTAATTGTGTGATGCTATCTTATGGCGAGGTCAAATGCCACATTCATAAGTAGACCAGCTACCTTACCCTTCAAACCGAAACACGACAGTGACAAGCACTGACGCTATTGTGGCAGGAATAGGTAAGGCGGTGGTACCAGACCCGGATGAGACAATGCAGAACTCTACCACCTAGTAGCCACGATGGTAGTGACTCGCATAGCCAATCGATCACGTTTTACGACCTGCCTGGCAGAATGGCAAATGGCCTATTCTTCAAAAGATAAACTTATTCTTCAAAGGCACATGCCTTTTCTAGTACGTAAAAGTCTGCGTGTAATGTACAAACATGTATATGGTTTTGCGTTTACTATTTTGTTTTGATTACATTAATATTTCATATATTCTATACTTTCCATCGTCGGTACTTGGTGAGATTCCATTATTGTTACACGACTGAATTAGCACTTGTTCATTAATTTCACGTCACAACTTTATGTTTGTTTGATCACACGACCGGTTTCATTTTTCAATTGATTTCAATCAATCAATTAAGTAAGTATCTGAGGATGCTTTAAAAAAGTGAAACCGGTCTAGTTATATACCAAACTTAAAGTTGTGAAGTGAAATTAACGTACAGTAGCAGTACGAATAGGTTCGTCAGTTCAAATTGATTCATTTAAGAAGCTGCAAGCACATATGATCTTTTGAAAATTTGTCACATAATAGACTATTGCATAGAAAATTATGCTTAACTGTTCGATAACATGGTTCAGAATTGCTTGCATCAACACTATTTACTTATGTTATCGTGTGTAAATGATTAATATCTAAAGAGCTGCTAATGTTTTTTTTAATTAAAACCTTTTTACTGATTTGACCTGCCATTAATATTTATGATCAAACTATTGTCATGGTTAATGTCATCGTTGTTATTTCTAGATTTCTAGTGTTATTCATTATTTTATTGCAAAATATATTTGCCATAAATATAATATCCTTTATTTTCGTAATGTCATAATAATGCCGAGACCTTTAAGAATTGAAGAACGAGCAGCAACAATTGATGCAATAATTATTATTGTTAGATAAACTTTATTTGATAGAAAACGTCACATTTATTTAATGTTAGTAGAACTGTTTTTGTACTGGTATGTTGGCATGATTGATTCGAACACTAGTGCAAGCGAAACTAGATCTTAAGGTGACGAACCTATTTTTACCGTGACTATACAAGTGCTAATTTAATCGTGTAATATTAATATTTCCCCTTCTTCCACTAATTAATAAGACAATACTTTTCTAAATGTAATAAATCTATAGTCGAAAATATCCTATTTTTTTTCATGAAAATATAAAATCGGAAAAATAGAATACATATTTGAAAGTTATGTGAAGTTAGAAGCATATTTTTTGTACGGCATAATAAATTTATTGACATTGAGAAAGGTCTGTCGGGCCCGTCAGTGCATAATACATACATGTAACATTTCACAGTGAAAAATAAGTGATACAGAAAAAGCCCACCATCAAAAATTATACTGTCTCAAGCCTTCAATAAAAAGCTCGGCCGACACCCAAACACAATTATTGAACATAATGTCAATCACGGGAAAAGTTTCTTTTGAGCTATGGATGTAGTAATCACAAACATTCATAGGAGGCGTCGTCATGGCAACGGTATCGCTACGCGCAGTCGCGCCCACCCAAGACTCCGCCTTTTTAGCAGCCTGTTGCTGACGGACTTGACGCACGCCAGTACACTTCTGGTCCTCATGAGTCTACAGTGAAATATGCTCAAACGGTATTGATGTGACAGGTGTTTGTATGAACTATTACCTACTTGACGTGTTAGCCAAACTCTTCTGACGTTAATGCAAGCCTGCAAAATCAGGTACCAATTAAATTATTTAAATCTGTTTATATGTAAAATGCACGCTGAAACGAAATAAATTTTCATTTAAATTTTTAGAAATATAATTGATATGTAATGTATACTTGTAATAACCAGAACAGATAAAAAAAACAAAAAATAAATATGTTTATTATAACCTCTTTTTTACACGTGAGATATCTCAAAATTAAAAAATCATACTTTTCTATCTCTATTGTCAAAAAATTGCCGTGCAGCCTAAGGCAGCTGGGTCAGAATGTTAATTTGTGAATCTCTCGAGGAAAGGTTTTTTTTTAATGTTGCTGAATAATAACTAATTCAATGTACAGACAATCTGAGCAAAAATTATCTGTTGATTAACTTCTATCCAAATCCAACTTTATCAGTTTGGAAAAATAACAAATGTACACACAGTGCCTAGTTGGCACATTATGATGGCCTAAACATCTTCGGGTAATCGTGGGTACACTTGCTGTATCTCAGTCTATCTCTCTGAGGAATCAGGCGTCAAAATACTCTAATACACACATAATCTTTACGTTTATAATAAAAATAGAATTAATGGAATAAGCGGGGTTTGTATGACAAAAATCACTTACGATTTTTATTTGTATTTATAAAATATATTAATTTATTCATCGCCTCTGTGGTCTAGTGGTCCAGCGTTAGCGTTGACCACGTGAGGCCCCGGGTTCGACTCCCGGGTCGGGCACTTTTAAAAAAAGTGTTTTTTCAGTTTTCTGAGAAACACAAAGTTGCCCGGGATTGGAAAGTGCCCGGTTGGCGATAGGCTTGCCACCTATCACATTTGTGGGACCAAGTATCTTCGGCTAATCGTGGGTGCACTTGTTGTACCTCTGCCTACCCCTTCGGGGATATGGGCGCGAAGATACTTTTTTTTTATAAAATATTTAAGAAAATTTTCGATTTGTGGTATCGTTTAACGTATTTAAACCTGAAATAATTATTCTGAAACTGTGCATTTGTATGCATATCACTGCGAAAATTCTAAATTGAATCACAGACAGATTTTTAACAGTTTAATTAAAAACAAGCCTTATTTGTATAATGGCATCGTCGTCTACAAAAGTAACTTCCACTGAGACCCGAAATGTATGTTTAAAGTAGGCTCAATATATATTGACGAAGTTGACACCTGCTACTAAAACGTGACAGAAAAACGTGATAAATACGTATTATTGATTTAAAGCTTGAGAATGTAAAATGTACTCTAATTACGTGTTTTAAGAAAAGATATGGATTGAATTTCAAAAAAGTGTTATATAAATAGGGAAGAGTAATGTTAAATTAGTTTGGATATGGGCCAAGACAGCATAAAACAAGATTTTCTCCGTATTGGTCCGGGCTCCTATAAAGAATAGAAAAACTGCCTTCTCCCAAACAGGTCATTAAAGGCGTCCGATTGGTTATGCGAGTCACTACCATCGTGGATATTAGGTGGTAGAGTTTTGCATTATTTCGCCCGGGTCTGGTACAACCGCCTTACCTATTCCTGTCACAATAGCGTCAGTACTTGTCGTTTGTATGTTTAGAGGGTAAGGTACCCGATAAATTTATGCACGTGATATTAAACTTCGCCACAAGATAGCAACGTACCATTAACATCTTTGGTGTCTATAGGCGATGATTGACTCTTTTGATCAGGAGCCCCATCTGCCTGGAAATAAAGAGGCACAGATCCTCTAACAAACAGTCAAGCACGTACACAATTTAGAATCAGACATCCTACATAAAATTAGATATAACATAATTACGAATTAAAATTAATTTTTTGACTCTTGGACTCTTGAATTTTTCAAACTACCTAATCTATTTATTAATACGTGAAGGAAAAATTTTGGACCCCTTTTTAATACACTCGCATGAACGGTGGAGTGTAAAATTTGGCACAGATAAAGTTTACATTACGGTGTACTGCAGAAACCTAATATTTATAAATAAAATGCATTACAAATACATTTAATTAATATAAATAAATATTAAACACACTACATTCATGTGACATACATGATAATATACACACACGTATACCTACTAAATATTAATTTCTATTTCCTTTACGCCTAAAGTCAGTAGTCAAAAACTCGATGGTCGATCGGCGTAATATATAATTTCAACAGACTAAGCTTAAAAACTTGTACAACGTAGCTGTTGGTTTAAAATAATAAACAATGGTAATTGTTTTTAATATAACATGTTTAACAATTTAAATTGCAAGCTTTAAATCCTTTTACAATGTATCTCTAGAATCTAGATAGTTAAATCTATAAAATAATAGTGAATTTATTGAAATTCATAAATTAATTTGAAAGAGTAAAGATACATATACTTACATACAAAAACTAAGTAACGAGATTCAGCGAAAATAATCCCCTAAAAATTTCATGCAATCAATCACTTATCTAAATGTCTCACTGTAAGAACAAAACAAGCTTTTGCAGAGTATTAATCCGTGTAGTTAAATGGAACTCAAATTTAAATATTGGAAATGTTAGTCTGGGACCCCTACTGAGAGAGAATATATGTATTATTACCAGTGTTGCCAGTGATAGATAGTCAAATATAATATAAGACGGCTAAAAAAAGTAACATTTTCACGAGAAAAGTAACATTTCCTTATTTTATGCGGAAAATAACACTAATAAAAAAATATGACACTTTATTACACATAATCTAAAAAAAGCTTTCTGTCCCATTAGTTAAGCTTCAAAGGAATCGTAATAATTTTTAATCAAATAATTGTCTTAATCCATACAAATAAATATAATTACTCAGTTTATAAAAAAGAACCTCATCTTTCATCACATCAATTTAATTTGATGGAAAATATAAATAATTTTAATAAGTCCTAAAAGTAACGTAAAAGTAACATTTTGAGTCGTGTAAGATAGAAGTAACATGAGACGATCAAAAGTAACGCAAAATGTTACAAAAGTAACATTCTGGCAACGCTATTTATTACAGCAATAATATCTTTTTAACAAAAAAATAAACTGACGAAAAATTATGCATACATTAAAATCAGTGAATGAACAATCAATCATCCCTTATTTACGTACTGATGTGGTTGGAATTTTAAAAAAAATAGGGCCACCCTCGGACAAAAAACAATATACGCGTCGAATTGAGAACCTCTTTCGTTTTCAGTCGGTTAAAAAGGCGAACGATTGGTGAAACATGTCATTACCATTTTCTCTATTATGTGGTAGGCCCCGGTTATTCTTTGATTAGTTCGAGTGCTAGTGTTTAATGCAGGTGTTTAGTATTAAGCAAAAAACACATGTAAACAGCTGTTGATTAGTGCGAGTGATTTGTAATCAACGTCTATTCACTTTCATTACGCTGATTACTGAGTAATTAGTGCGATTGTGAGTGTTTAGAGAAGAGAAGAGAAGAGAAGAAAAAAAATCGTGTAGACATCAGCTGCTGTGTTACTACTAATATATATATATATATATATATATATATATATATATATATATATATATATATATATATATATATATATATATATATATATATATATATATATATATATATGTATATATATGTATATATATATATATATATATATATATATATATATATATATATATATATATATATATATATATATATATATATATATATATATATATATATATATATACATATACATATATATTTAAAGAAATAGTCTACATACTATTATTATCTGATCGGCAACTCAGGATGTAAATACCAGCACACTCAGAAAGGAGTACAATTATGCGTCTAGGTCTTTTAAAAGAACCATCGCTAAAGCTAAATCTGAGCACATTGGCAGAATTGGCGGGAGGCTAGTTCGCCTTCCTTCGGGAACTCGTGCGTTCTGGTCAGCAAAAGCTGTTCAAGGTAATTTCTGTATGCCCTCTTTTCCACCTTTGCACAAAGATGATGGCTCTTTAGCCCATTCTGCAAAAGAGAAAGCTGATCTCTTAGGCTCATTTTTTGCAGCCAACTCGACTATAGACGACCAAGGAAATACACCACCTACCATCCCGCGGTGTGATACTTCCGTGCCGGAGGTAAAGTTCTTGCAAACTGCAGTGCGTAAGACACTCTTTTCGTCCATAAGTCGAGTGGGCCTGACGGCATCTCTCCTATCGTGCTAAAGATGTGTGCTCCAGAGTTGGCACTAGTTTTAACGCGTTTATTCCGGCTCTCCTACTCAAAAGGCGTCGTGCCCATAACTTGGAAGTCCGCTTTAGTGCACCCAATCCCTAAAAAAGGCGATCAATCGGTCCCGTCCAACTATCGGCCTATAGCGATAACCTCCTTATTCTCCAAAATAATGGAGGCCATTATTAACTGCCAGCTTCTGAGGTATCTTGAGGAGCACCAGCTGATTAGTGACCGCCAGTACGGTTTCCGTCGCGGACGCTCAGCTGGTGATCTTCTGGTTTACTTAACACATCGATGGGCGGAGGCAGTCGAGAATAAGTGAGAGGCATTGGCAGTTAGTTTGGACATAGCGAAGGCCTTTGATCGGGTATGGCACAGGGCACTTCTTTCCAAGCTTCCATCCTATGGGCTTCCTGAGAAATTTTGCAAATGTATCACCAGTTTTCTGACGGATCGGAGTATAAGGGTCGTGGTTGATGGCGCATGCTCTGACCTTAAACTCGTCAATGCTGGTGTTCCTCAAGGTTGTGTGCTATCGCCTACTTCTGCACATTAATGACATGTTGCGATCGAGCAGCATTCATTGTTATGCGGATGACAGTACAGGCGAAGCTTTATACTCTGGCCGCAGCGGAATTTCTCGGGAACACGTCAACGAGTGCCGGAACAAACTAGTGTCAGAAATTGAAGCACAACTCTCTGTTGCTTCGGAGTGGGGTCGATTAAACTTGGTCCAATTCAACCCCATTAAGACACAAGTTTGCGCGTTTACCGCTAAAAAATCACCCTCAAAATAACTAAATTCCATCTAAGAATCTAAGAAGCGTTGAAGTTGTATACAGTGTTACGAGATAAATTTTTTCGCATGACTGAGGATTAACTTCAAGTTTAATGTCAGTTATAGCCTTATCCTTGCTGTATATATATATATATATATATATATATATATATATATATATATATATATATATATATATATATATATATATATATATATATATATATATATATATATATACGCTTTACGCTGCACTATACGCGGCAGATAAAAACATAACTACATAGCTAATTGTGTATTTAATTGATACAAGAAACCTCTTTGAATAATATATAAGATCTCAAAATGTTTTCACATTAAATTGGGTTGATGATTAATTGGAAGCAAAATGGAAGTTTATTGAGTACAATTTAGTTTTACAAATTCCAACATAGAAAAGGAAGTCGAGTGGTCCTCAAATGAATAAATGAAAATTGGGTTTTATATCAAAATACTATGACAACCAAAGACTAGATGAATACTAATAGACACGCCATTAGGAAGGCCTATTACTGTCGAAAACTTCATACATTTGTAGGTTATATTATATTCTGAAAATATGGAAATAAACCATGTTTTACTGTTTTATCGTACCGAATGAGATGACAATGTTAAAAATTACCATTGAAATGATTTTATTTCATTGGTAATTTAATTCTGTATGTAATTGCAAACTACGCTGACAAACTAAGAAATTATCTTGAAAGGTTTATCCGGTTAATCAGTGATGACAGCAATACCATTGAATTTTATTTATAAAGCCTTTAGATTCGTTTAGTATAATTAACTTATAAATCACTAGCTGCAGCGTACAGCCCGTTGCATTTTAAAAGTTTTTGGTAAATCCCGCGGGATCACCTAATTTTTCCGGGATAAAAGTAGCCTATGTGCTATTTCAGGTTATCATCTACTTGTGTACCAAATTTTATTCAAATTCAGTAGTTTTTGCGTGATTAAGTAACAAATATCCATCCATCCAAACATCCAAACTTTTGCATTTACGAGTAATATCAATATAGATATAGATTAGACGTTAATAAATGACCTGTACATCATTATTATATAATTGTCATCCGACTTACTAAAAAGTGGGGGGTGCAAAATCTGGATTTTTATATATTTTTATGTATGTTCAAGTATAGTTCCATCGTATTATTATGTGGATTGGCAAAATTATTTTTGAAAGATATTTTCTGTTTCAACTCAAATAAATTTAGTAAAGATCTAATTCATAGTTCCCGAAATACAGGAAGTTGGAAGTCGGACATTCCAGTTAAAAATTTTTTAATAAAATCATTACATTTTATATTTTATTTCGTAAAGCGTGAAACACATATTTCTCAATATATGGGAACAGAGTCAAAAATATTTACAACTAGCTGTTGCCAGCGACTTCGTCCGCACGGACTTCGTTTACTCCGCACAGCACTTCTCTCGTAGGTGATAGCATGATAATATGTAGCCTATATGTTGACGCGACCTATTAGTAATATTCATGTAAAATTTGAAGTAAATCCATGCAGTACTTTTTGAGTTTACCCCGGACATACACATAGACAAACAGACACACAGACAAACAGACAAAAATTCTAAAAACTATATTTTTGGCTTCGATATCGATTGTAGATCACGCCCCAAGTATTCTTTTAAAAAAATATTCAATGTACAGTTTTGACTTTCCTACGAATTTATTATATGTATATATTATCATAAAATATTTTTGACTGGTGTGATGGGCAATTAAATTCTATTTTTTTAGCCTGAAACAGAATGAATAAAAATATTTTAAATTCTTGAAAAAAATATTGTGGCATCTAATTATTGTGGAAAAATAAAGCGAGCTAGTTTATTACCAAATATATGTGATTTTATAACCTAGCGGATGGTCTATTTTCTGAAAATGCCTCTGACCGATACGGTGTAAAACACGAGTTTATTTTAATGATGAATCAATCAGCTAATTACGGTCAATTGGTCGGTATAATCCTCTCAATATGAAAATACCCACAAAACGTACGTAACTGAAAAATATAATTGGGATGCGATTCTGGTTAAGGCGCGTCTTCAGTGCGGAATAGCAAAAGTTAGCTTGTTTATTTCCACTTACGAAGTATGGGTTCACGAAAATGTGAAGTGAAAAATATGCATATCATTTTATAAAATTTATTTTAATACGAGAAGACAATTTCAGTTTTAGAAAGAATAATTACTTTGTCACATCTACGATCGCCTCATTGAGTCACCAGTTAATCAATGAAAAGGTTATATAATACGATTTTTACCCAATTGACGAAAAGCAAGTAATATTTTTGCGTCGCGCGACCAGTGTCTCGTGACAACAAATAAGCTATTAATAATAATGCAGATAAAAGTCTATATTGACAAAAATTATGAAAGATATTTCATGGTGAAAATTTCGGAATTTGATGTGAAACTGTGTTTCTGAAGTTAAAATTTGAAGTGCAAAGGACAAAATTATATCGATCCAATATTTTGTTTTACTTCGTATCAGTGAGTTTTTTAAGACTTAAATTCACTTCTTAACACTACTAGTACTATATATATATATATATATATATATATATATATATATATATATATATATATATATATATATATATATTTATATATTTATATATTTATATATATATAAAATACTTTATTGCAGACAAGAAAGTCATTATAGAAAATAACAATCGAAAACAGAAATAAGACGGGGTTATTCCTAGTAAGAAATATCTTACAGTTAACCCAAGACAGCAACCCAATGTTAAAACAGAACAGGTAGACAGTGTACAATATTATTTAAAAAAACGGCCAAGTGCGAGTCGGATTCGGTATCGTCATAGCAAAAAATACGAAAAGAGCACGTTTTTTGTATGGTGACCTTTAATATTTTTTTTTGTTTTTAGTATTTGTTGTTATAGCGGCAACGGAAATTCATAATTTGAGAAAATTTCAGCTTTCACGGTTTATAACAGCCTGGTGACAGACAGCGGAGGCTTAGTAATAGGGTTCCGTTTTACCTTTTAGGTACGGAACCCTAATAAACACTAACTCTAAATTTAATATATATGTATAAAATATTTTAACAACAATTTAATATACTAGAAGAAGTAGAAATCAGAAATCAGAAGCACTTTATTCAATAAAACTTTTTACTTTTTATTTTGACGCGTCAACATTTTTTTAAACTACTAAACTACTAACGGATCGGAAACACGGCCACACATATAATTTACAAGCCACTGCTTGTGACTCACAACTTCATATGCGTGACTCAAAATTATTCCTTTGAATGTTGACTTGCTACTATTTTATCCGACTGAGGAAGTCCGCTAAAAAAGTATATATTCCTCCGGAATAGTGTAGCTTTCCATTGGTCCAAGAATTTCTGATGTTTTTAGACTCTTAGAATTTCTGATTTTCTGAATTAGAATTTCTGATGTTCTAGTAGTTTTTGACTTACAAAAATACAAATGTTTTCTCTTTATAATTAAATTAATACTTCTTTTGGAACGTTATGAAAAATGATAAGTATTCTTTTACGAAATGCGCGCACATCGTTAAATTATTATAATAATTAAAATCGATATCATAAAATCACCTAGTCAACGTTTTAGTTTTTCAAAAAAAGTTTGTTTATTTTTTTCATGTACAAATAATTCTTTTATGATATTTAAAAAATATATTGAACTAGATAATGCGTTATAATTCTTTAAATGCATTAAACACCTTTTTTCTATTATTACCGTCGTTTTATTTACAAATATAAAAATTTTAGAATGATTTTTTTTTTGTTACGTTAAAGAAGTATAATTTCTTAAGTGCGTATATAAGTACACACACACGATTTTTTTAGTATAGATTGCTTGCAACAATTCTAAATATCTGCCTCGGAGCACTGTTAGTTGCATGCATATCATTTCTTAAGATAATCTTTTTTTTATATCACAAGATAACAAGCAAGCAGATGGGTCTCCTGATGGAAAAAGTCAACCATCGCTTATAGACACCAAAGGTGTTAATGGTGCGTTGCTATCTTGTGGCGAGGTCAAATGCCACATCCATAAGTTTACCAGCTACCTTACCCTCCAAACCGGAACACGACAGTAACAAGCACTGACGCTATTGCTGCAGGAATAGGTATGGCGGTGGTGCCAGACCCGGGCGAGACAATGCAGAACTCTACCAAATAGCAATCTGTCAAATACAGCAATCTGTCAAATACAGCAATCTGTCAAATACAGCAATTGTTTGCCATGGTATAGAACTGCAGAAGGTCAAGGTGTATTACGACTATCTATATTCATATATTAATACGTCAAGAGAAATTATTGGACCCCTTTTTAAGACACTTGCGCGATCGGGGGAGTATAAAATTTGGCACAGTTAAAACTTAGGTACATTGGTTCTGCAGAAACCTATTATTTTTAAATAAAATGCATTTGAAATACATTAAATTAATAAAAAGTAACCTTACACACACTACATTCATGTGACACACATGATAATATACACACACGTAGATGTGATATGTTCTTTATGTCTAAAGTCAGTTGTTAAACTCAAAAGAGATTTTACTTTTAGTCTATGATCGAATTTTGGCCACAGGGGATCACTAGTTCATAATTTAATAATACGAGAAGCAATAACTATTTACAATCTTTATGAGACAAGATACACGAACGGTGAAATTTGGTCTAGTTACATTGTCGAAGACTACAGAAACCTAATATTTTAATAATGTTATGCATTAGTATAACATTAATTAATAATAAAGCCGGTCAAGAGCGGGTCGGACGGACTCACGAAAGGTTCTGAAGCAGCGAAAAAACATACGTGTACCGTGTATATATGTATTATATTATTTTAATTGAAGCAAAAATAACTTTGTCGAAATTTCTCGAAGACACAATAATACAAATTTATTTTGTACAGCTATCGAAATATTTTATGCAAGTATCGAAATTATCCCATATCCCATTACCTACATGATCGATTTTGTTAAAACCAATTTAATTTGCATTTAAAGTTTAAATTGAATTCAATATAAATTTTTTTTAAATTTTTTACTCGAGGATTTAAAATTTAGAGGACATACTTTTTCTCTCTTTAGAAATGAATATCTCACAAAATATTGGAAAAATCAAAAAACTTTTTAGAAACCTCTATATCATTTATAAAGACCTGTCCAATGATACCCCACAGGGCTATGCTCTCTTATTTTGTAACCCTCAGGTACATGTAAAAAGAGCTACACTTATTATTTTTTAAATGATGCAGTACGGCATCTTTGCAATTATCGTGTGTTGCGTGTTCAAGCATCGTTCGTTGTCAATTTCGACGTTAAAATATACATATATTTTTAATTTCTTTTCGGCCATTACAAATAAGACGGTTACGAAAATAAAAACTAATTTTTGTTTGGGAGAGTTTTTCAGGTTTGGTCCTATATAAATTAGGTGACGATTTATGGTGATGATACAGAAGGTTGACAGTCGGTTGTTGAGTTATTTAATATAGGACTAAGTAAAGTAATTCTATTCATAAAAAAAAAAATTGACCTGCCTCGTCTCTGGATAGGATAGCACATATTCTAATGAATTTATAACCAAATTACACAAAATTACTAGAAGGCCAACAAAAATTGTTATCTATCAAATAATTTTATGTAAATCATAACAGCTATTTTGGCATCCATAGGGCTACACATTGATTTTTATATATAAAGAAGATATATTACCTACGTGAATTGTAATAAAATAAATAAATTAGTAATCGCTGGACAAATAACATGAGTTGAAGTAGTTTCAAAGTAGGAAAATTAATTCCTAGTGATATGGATTTTTGTTATGTACATAAATAAAAATGTTTAGCTTGGTTGGATAATTCTTCTATTGTTATCATTGATATAAAAAACCCAAGATACACAATCAGCGTGTCAAAAACGTTCTCCAAAGTGAGCGCACAATTTTAAATTGTGCGCTCATTTCAAATAGAATCGCGTCGGCCGCGTCACCGTCAATTTTATTTATTTTCGTACATTGCTTTGTAAAAACAACTATGAGTCTAGCACTTAAGGTTGGATATGCAAAGACATATGTTTTTGCCACATCTATAACTACTTGAAAGAAATTAGGGACACTTTTGAGTGTCAGTTTTGTTCGGGACTGTGCATCTAGGGTTTTTTTATATCAATGATTATTATGTTCGTTGTTGTCAGAGTATGATTTGTACCAAGTAAAAATTTTAAAATTCATATGGATAAATCCTAAAATCGTATATTCGTAATATGGAAAGTGACTGAGTTAGTAAGAAAGTCTTCTGGGTGAGTCTCCTTAATATATTACAATAATGAACTATTTAACTGCAATTATATTTACCAGGAGCGTACTATACCTAAACGGTAGATTTAGTCTCTTTTTTTATAAAGTAAACCACCTGTGCTACACCGGGACAGACACCTAGTAGATACAATATGGAAATATGTACAATTAGAAATTAAACATCCAATTTTTTTTTTATATTGTAAGATAGCAAACAAGCAGATGGGTCTCCTGATGGAAAGAGTCAACCATCGCCTATAGACACCAAAGATGTTAATGGTGCGTTGCTATCTTGTGGCGAGATCTTAAGCCACATGCATAAGTTTACCGGCTACCTTACCCTCCAAACCGGAACACGACAGCGACAAGCACTGAAGCTATTGTGGCAGGAATAGGTAAGGCGGTGGTACCTGACCCGGGCGAGACAATGCAGAACTCTACCACCTAGTAGCCACGATGGTAGTGACTCGCATAGCCAATCAGTCGCCTTTTACGACCTGCCTGGCAGAACGGCAGTTGGTCTATTCTTCAAAGGAGCCCGGAACCAACACGGGACCGGAACAACCAAAAATCCAGAAATACAACATCTATACTTATCACAAACATAAATGTTCCCCGAATTCTATATTAGGAATCAATTCCAAAACTCACTGAATAATTCAGTCAGTCATTTGACCAATAACGCAGTCAAAATATAATAGTAACATACATCCAGAAATCTAAACAAATTAATCATAGGTTCCCATTCAAAATAAATTCGAATAACAAAAATAAACTCAATGATTTTATTAAAATATTCTGAACAATAAACCTAATAAGGAAATTTCGTTATTACTAAATCAAACATACCCTTTCGTGAACCATTTGTCTGAACCACAAAAGATTTGTTTGATATCAAACATTTCATAACTCGGCTGCATATCCCCCGCAATCATAGTAATGAGAGGAGTTGTCGACAAATCCCTATTCCAATCCCCATTGACCGACCAGTGCCCGAAACTTCCCGGTTTAGGGAATTCGAAGATCGCTCCCGGGAATACGACCAGTTAATCTCCGAAGGCAGCACTTATGAAACCGTTATACGAAATATGAAAAGTTTTAGTGGGTTTTAACGATTTCTGTACGCAGCGAGGAATATAAAAAATGTGTCAATTTATATTAAAATGTCTATCACTTATATTTCAACTATGTACGAATATTACTTGTTCGTATATATTTTTATACAATAAGATTATCAAACAAGCAGATGGTTCTCGTAATATAAAGACAAACCATCGCTCATAGATACCAATGATGTTAATGGTAAGTTGTAATCCGTGTGTCGGGTAGATAATTCCTCATGCATAAGGTTACATGAACAGGAAAATACCAAGCACTAACGCTATTGCGACAGCAAATAGGTAAAATGTGAACATACATAAAAAAGTTTCGGAAGAATTGTAAACGGTTAAAAATGAAGAATTTCAAGAGCTTTCACAGCAATAACAATATATGTTCACATCAAATCCCATACGGGGTAAACAGAGAGAATTGAGTACCATATATCGCGATCTAGACAGACTTGCTTTGATTCCCACACATTAAACTCTCATCATGCAGACACGCCGGTTTCGAAGACTCTTAACATCACCTACGAACACCAGCCGACCCATTTTATCATGGTATGTCAGTTTTGGTCTACCCCGGTACCTACATCTATCCACATTTGCATTGTATATATCTGTTTCGTTAATCGTTCATTTGCATTCTTTCAGTACGGATTTTCTGCCTGCTATCCTGCCTTTTATCTCGGTTTTACGGTTCGCGATGCTTAATATCTTAGATATAAATAAATTAATAATATTGAAACAACAAAGTTAAAGGAATAAATCAGTACGACAAATACAAATCTAGAGTAATATAATTCTAGCCGTAGACCAAATGTCTTTGGGCATTAAGTCTGGACGAACTTTTAATCCTAATATCCTTTCCTAGGAAATGAAGTTTAAGCTTCCGTTCGAAGCTGGACGGTATTGGACTTAAGTCCTGTAAGGAATACAGTGCCTTTGGAAATCGGAATCTATCGCTGGTGTACTTATAAAACTTATGTTCGATTGAGATGTTAGACATTTAGAAAGAAACAAATATTTTGTCGTTATTCTAAAATATATCATATTATGGTTATATGTATTTATTTATACAGGTACATATTATATAAGTATATTTGTAAGTAAATTGGTCTACTCGTAAGTTTAAATAACTGTATTTAGTCTGTATGGTTTATGCAAAATTACTTATAAATATTCTGTAAGACTTTTCTTTTTCACTACCCGTAATGACAGTGTTTCCACAAGGTTAACAGGTAGAAAATTTATTTATACGTCGATCAAAAATTACCAGATTCAAGATCTCGATCTTAAAAGCTAATGAAAATAAGAGCACAAATAAATTTGTGGTCTAATTTCATCCAATCACAGAAAACATACAGATGCGTCACGTCACAAAAATGTTTTATATATAACATATGACTTGTAATTTCAAACATTAAAGCTACTGACTTAAAATTGAATTTTCTAAGTGCCTAACAATATTTTTTGAGATCTTGTCGGACTTGTTGAAGCGGACCAATAGTCGAAACTCAACCATAGCTTGCTTAAATAATGTTGAATATTACGTATTAAGATTACGTCACTAACAGTTGTATTTCGATTTTTCATATCATAGGATACCAAAGAAGTAGATGGCTCTCCTGATGGAATGAGACAAACATCGTCCGTTACCTACCGGTTTTATCTAAATGCATTTTATAAAAGTTTTATAATAGAAGTCGATTGAAAATGTCCATTTCGATTGGACTATATCTATGTGACATTACATTCCTAACATACGAAAGTAACGCAAAATTTACGTGTTTTGTGTATATTGACCATAACTCTCTCTATCTGCCTGGATATCAAATTTCAGAAGGCCTACCTTACACCGTCTTTTTAAACCGCTACTATTGAAACCTTTAAATTAGAAACCATGTTGCAAATGTCCATGTTTGGAGGTGACCAATTATCATGACGTGTCTTACTTATTCGTATGCCGGTTGGTGCTTAAAAAAATAAAAATCTCTAAGTGGTTCTTAGCAGCTAATTGGAGTAATAAAGTTATATAAAGACATATTGCGTATTAAATGTCAATGAACAAATTTAGTGTTTATGGCGTCCGTATACTCAAATAATGTACTGGATTATTTTTTTTACAACAGACTTTAGTCAAAGACATATTAGTATACATGTATGTATGTATATTAACATGCATGTCACATTGTCACTGAATGTAGTGTGTGTAATGTTTTTTTTATTAATTTAATGTATTTCTAATGCATAGTACTTAAAACTATTAGGATTCTGTAAACTTCACATTAATATATATCATTCATTTTATGTTCTAATACTATAAATTATCCCTGTTTTGTTAATGTCATTCCCATAAACATTTTATTGTCCCCAAACATATTTTAGCCTGTGGACACTAACTTTGTAAACTAAGATAAATGGCTTATTTATATGTAGTTGTAAAATAAAACAACATGGGATTGTTACAGTCAGGTTCTTAATTGAGATGACATTCCGCTAATAAATTGTTTTCAGCGCCTTTGATAATGTAATTTAAATATATTAAATAAAATATTTTAATTAGTATCTAAATCGCAAATAACTATTTTCAGAATGAACAGTGATTAAAATAAATAGAAACAGTATTTATTTTACAGGTAATTACAAGTAATTCAAAGATAATATCATATTAAATCGTAATATGGTGTTCAAATATTTAAGATTAAATTCTAAATAATCAATTTCTTATTAGATTTTATTGGATAAATTATAAAATTATTATTAGAAAATTATATTCTAAATGTTTAAAATAATGAATAAATTCTTAATGTCGGTTTTTTACTGGCATTTTACAAGCACTTGCGCTGTTGCGGCAGGAATAAGAAATGCAGGTGGTATCAAACATGGGCGAGAGTCTACCAACTACTACTGTGTAGATTGTTATGATTTAATTTATAAGTCTAACTGACCTGGCAAACGTTGTATTGCCATACAAATTACTTGTATTAAATATTTTGTTTGGGGGTACTTGAGAGGGGGTTGGGGAGTTAATTAAGATAAAAACTATCCTATCTTTTAAATTGGACCAAACAGTAGATATCTACAAAATTTCATTAAAATCGGTTCAGTAGTTTAAGAATCTATAGCCGACAAACATCGTGACACGTAATTTATATATTAAGAACAGAAACAGCGCAGAATATTAGTTTAATTTTATTTGAATATAAAAAAATAATATAAACACCGTTCATCATTAGAGAAAAAGAAAAAAATTAACAATTCGACAGGTAAACGATTACGCAACAACAAAAGGCAAAATTAATTTCATCCGAGGAGATAAATACAAATTTTATTCTAAAACAAAACTCACGAACAATTTGGGAATTGGCGGCGCGATTAAGATTCATAATACTTGTAAAGTTTTATCTCGCAACCGTGCTTCCAAGTTCTCGAGAGCAATAAAGCATTTTGGCAGATTTTGAAGTGGTACGGAAATTAAATGTACATTACGCGTACAGCCGCAGATGTAACAAATTTTCGGTTCGCTCAACCGAGACCTTCATTATGTATTACACTGATTGAACCCATTGTTAACACTTTCTTTTTTATTTCAATTCTCAGAGTATTTTTCAAATCCCTCGACTATTTTTTTGAGGGTGCGTTTGTCACATCATTTTCATCTTTTATAACTTGTCAATCTTACTTAATATAAATTGTTTCAATTCTTCCAAAAATGTTTCTTTTTTATTAAATAAATCACGCTATTGTTTCCATATTTTCAACCGGCTTCTCGAAGTGGAAGGGATTCTTTTTGGACATGATTCCCTCATATGTGGACGGATTTGTATTATTTTTTTGGTGGAGAGAATAAATTCCCATGTAAATTTAATGATATGGTTTTGGAAACGAAAGGTACAGAAGATTGGAATTTGTTTGTTGCAGGTTTACTGTATTTAGATTATACGTATTATTAAATACCTGATGTTTTCATAATCATAATTTATCCAAAAATGGATGGTTCTTTTTTATACCATAAGATAGCAAACAAGCAGATGGCTCTCCTGATAGAAAGAGAAACCATCGCCTATAGACACCAAAGATGTTAATGGTGCGTTGCTAACCGTGTGGTGGGATGGCAATGCCTCATGTATAAGTCTACCCACCTTACCATCCATACCGAAACACGATAGTGACAAGCATTGACGCTATTGCAAATTTCAATTATAGGTAAAGCGTTGGTACCAAATACCCAGGCGAGTATACATGTATATATGTATATTAACATGCATGTCACAATATCACATGAATATAGTGTGTGTAATGTTTTTTTAATTAATTTAATGTATTTCTAATGCATAGTATTTAAAAATAGAAGATTTATTTATATATTTATTTAACTTTATTTTACACCTTAAAATAATTTGCACAAAAGGCGAACTTAATGCCTAGTGGCATTCTCCTCCAGTCAACCTTCAACGGAAAGTAGGCATGCGGTGCCTCTAAATTGTAATGACATATTGTTATGTAGGTTTCTGGAAACTATCACCTAGTTGCCTAGTGTCTCGCATAGCTATTCGGTCGCTGTTTACTGTTAAGAATAAACCAACTGCCGTTCTGCCAGGCAGGTTGCCTGGCAGAACGGCAGTTGATTTATTCTTCAAAGGAGCCCGGGACCAAAAAATTCATCACACAAACACTTGTCCAGATCAGTGTCGTTGTGAGTCTTAACACTCAACTACCGAGGCAGTAATTTTACCAATTCGTTTAACATTTTCTTACCCAAACCCTTAAAAAAGAAAGCATATTCTACATCAAGGACTTATAGCCGGTTTCTGTACGCAATTTAATTTTTACAAGCAATTAATCTGTGTATAACAGATCATTTACTTATAAAAATTATGTTAAATAAAGATTAAGTGCTTGCTATAATTAATTTGCGTTTTAAAAACCGGCCGTTAGACAAGCAAATGAAAATAGTAATACCAACTAGTATCCCACGGCTTTTCCATAACATACACGATGCTTCTCAACAAACATTCAGCTTTATTAAACTTTATTCTTTATTAAGCTTTAACCCACATGAGATCCTAGGTAAAATTCCCGGATCGGGCAACTCAAAATGTGTTTTTCAGTTTTCTGATAAAAACAACAGTACCCGGGATTGCATAAGTGCCCGGTTGGCGATAGGCTGGCCACCTATCATATTTTAGGAATAACGGTCGGATTCCGAAACGCAAATTAATTTTAAGAAGCAATTAATCTATGTTTAACAGATCATTTGCTTGTAAAAGTTATGTTAAACACACATTAATTGCTTGTTAATATTGATTTACGTTTTGGAAACCAGCCGTAAGTATCTTCGGTTAATCATGCATGCATTTATTGTACCTCTGCGTTGCTCTTCAGTAATACGGACGTGAAGATACTTTTTTAAGCTTTAATATACACAACTAATGTTGTGTTTTGAATAATATCCCTCTAAAGGAAGTTACTGGTTTTACCTCGATTTTTTTAAATCCAATTTTGAGAGAAGCTTTTTGACTAGTTTTATGATGACTTCAGTATGTCTTTTTGTAGTTATATAACTTAAGTTTGTATGTGTATGTGTAAGCCTTTTCTAACTTTTCAATGGCTTCACTGATTGAAACACTTTTGGCGGCATTCAATTAGATTTCACCAAACTTTGAATGAAAATTGGAACGGATTCGATTTAGCTGAATTTTAAAATATTTTGTTTTCGCAGACGCAATAAGGATGTACTAGTGATCGCCTGTGGGCAAAATTTGATTATAGATTAAACAATAAAATCTCTTTTATGTTTGATAACTGACTTTAGCCGTAGTGAAATTATTAAGTATTCATGTATATCAAACGAATGTAGTGTCTATAGTATTTACTTTTGTTAATGTATTGTATTTATAATGCATTTCATTTAAAATAATAGGATACTGCAGTATACATTGTGGATAAGTAAATACGGTATAAAATTTTGCAAAATTTTATACCGTTTCACTGTTCGCGCGATTGTCTTAAAAACTGGTAGAGACAAAGTTTATTCTTCACGTAGTAATATAAAGATTTCCCATTATTCTTTTTTAAACAATGTAAAAGTAACATTCGAAGTGTCTAAGAAAACAAAAATATAATCAGGTATTTAATTTAAAGTAGATTGGACTATAGATCTAATTATTTGGTAAATTCATGCGAGAGTGTCTCTGATTTAGGCGTTGAAGCATAAGGCCGTGCTATGTGCACTGGTTCATGCTTGCAATATCAAAGATATTACTGAAGCGTTATTACATCTGAGAATTTTATTATATATTATTACGCTTTGATCGAAATTCAAACGTAATTTTATTAATGTTAATGTAACGAAAAAATATCTATAAATACGTACATACAATTTATATAATAAAAAAACTAGTACTCAATTTAATTACAGACTCTTATAAGTTTGACAGCAAATTTACCATTGACAAGATTGTAGATGTAATAAACTAATCGTTATGTTCTATACTATTAATCGTCGGCACTTGGTGAAACTGCATTTTTTCACCGTTCACAACCGGTTTCGCGTATTAACGCATCTTCAGGACTTAGCTATAAATCCTGAAGATGCGTTAATACGCGAAACCGGTAGACTTTAAATAATTTGGAAGAATATATATGTAGTGAAACCAGTACAAGTGTTTTATAATTAAAATCAAACTAAACGTTATATTATACAACTGTTTTAATATGTGTTGATATAGTGCCAACACAAATTCATCATTTGTGAAAAATTTAACTATCTAGCTTTCACGGATCATGAGATACAACCTGGAGACAGATGGATGGACCGCGGAGTCTTAGTAATAGTGTTCTATTTGTATTCTTTGAGTACGGAACCCTTAAAACTAAACGCAATCGACATTGAGAAAAATGACCATGATGCGATCTGGTGGAAAAAAACAAATTTTAATGTGATTTAGACAGTTTTAACCTAACACAGGTTGAACCTAAGCATTAACAGTATTTTCAATTGTTATTTTTTTCAACTTAAATAAGTTTTCATCACGTCCTCATCAAAAATAACTTGCTGTATTTGTGAGTGATCAAATTTGCTATAGAAAAATAATACGAAGATAAAATTTAATCTTTTTCCAAAAAGTTCTTTGAACACTGTGTGGGAAACTTTCAAACCCAAAAATTGTATAAAATGAGGAAAGAAAGAAAGAAAATATTTATTTAGTGAAAATTACGTGTAAGTTAAATATTTTAATTCATAACTTTAATTGTTAATAATGCTTTTCGTATAATCAATAAAAAGTTAAAGATGACAATATTTTTTATCCCACTAATATTATAAATGCGAAAGTATGTTTGTGGGTGGTGGTCGAGTGGTGTGGTCAAAATGAATTTATTAAAAATAAATAAATATACTTCTCAATTAGAAATAAATTTATTTTTGTAGTCTTTTTGTAGTTTAGCTTAGTATGGCTTTGATTATCGGATTTGGCGATGGTTTTGTGACATACTGTATATAAATACTTTTCATTGTAAATTGTGGTTTTTTTTATATCATAAGATAGCAAAAAAGCAGATGGGTCTCCTGATGGTAAGAGTCAACCATCGCCTATAGACACCAAAGATGTTAATGGTGCGTTGCTATCTTGTGGCGAGATCTAATGCCACATATATAAGTTTACCGGCTACCTTACCCTCAAAACCGAAACACGACAGCGACAAGCACTGACGCTATTGCGGCTGGAAAAGGTAAGGCCGTGGTACCAGACCCGGGCGAGACAATGCAGAACTCTACCACCTAGTAGCCACGATGGTAGTGACTCGATAGCCAATCGGTCGCCTTTTACGACCTGCCTGACAGAACGGCAAAGGAGGCCGGAACCAACAAGGCGAAAATATGGATGTAAGTTGTTTTTGGGTTCATTCTGAATATTTTATACTAATTTTTTTTTTACTAAACCTAAAATTACTCCAAAAAATAATAGCATTAATGCTTGCGCTATGTTCTGATTGGGAGAGTGAGGTCGTGATGGATGCCTATCACAAGGATGGTAACGCATTTCGGTGTTTATCCACGTGAATCATCGGCTTTTTTTCTTATATTATAAGATAGCAAACAAGCAGATTGTCTCCTGATGGAAAGAGTCAACCAACCTATAGGCACCAAAGAATGGTGCGTTGCTATCTTGTGGCGAGGTCTAATGCCACATGCATAAGTGGCATGTTTGCTATTCTATGATATAAAATAGGAATATTGACTTAAAGTGTAGTAAGTTTTATAATAACTTAATAAAAACATGAAATAAATTCGCTTCTCCTAACTTAGAAATTACCCGACCTAAAAACAAACTCGTAAAGATATCAATTATCTAAGACTTACTGAATTATTATCAAAGGTAATGCCAAAATACTTTCGAACTACTAAAAGCAAATTATTCTCCGAGCATCTCGAGTGTAACTGAATGATAGGCGAAAGGAAATTCAATAAACGTCAAATGTTTCAATAAAAGCTTACAACGACGCACATACAATGAACACACCAGCCGTCTGAGGTTTACCTGGTGTTTACTAAGTCGATTATTTCGATATATCATGTAACAAAATGTTATGATATAGGTTTTTTATATCATTAAATAGCAAACAAACAGACAGCTTTCCTGATAAAATAAAATGTGGCGATGAGGATCACCACTTCTCTCACCAACCGGCAAACTGGTGAATCGTGGTGAACCGAAAAGTCTATAGACGTTCGGTTTACTCTGCCTACCTCACAAGGGAACCGGGCGTGATCGACCTTTAAATATTTTACGCCGTCTTGGTCCCGGCCTCCTTTGAAGAATAGGCCAACTGCCGTTCTGCCAGGCAGGTCGTAAAAGGCGACCGATTGGCTATCGAGTTACTACCATCGTGGCTACTAGGTGGTAGAGTTTTGCATTGCTTTACCTATTTCTGCCGCAATAGCGTCAATGCTTGTCGCTGTCGTGTTCCGGTTTGGAGGGTAAGGTAGCCGGTAAACTTATGCATATGGCATTAGACCTCGCCACAAGATAGCAATGCACCATTAACATCTTTGGTGTCTATAGGCAAAAGTTTATTCTTTCCATCAGGAGACCCATCTGCTTGTTTGCTATCTTATGATATAAAAAAAAATTTTTGGCAAAAATACATTTCGGCAGGCACATAGCGGCTACAATATCAAAGACACCGCGGCAGCGGACTGGACATGGTGTTATCCAGTTTTGAATATTTAGTAAAATACAGGAAAATTAAAGGATGAAAGGATAATACCATATTTTTATATTTTTATGAAGTTTTCAAGTTCCCGCTACTTATGTATAAGGAAGTTACCGCTTTTGCCCCGATTTTCGAAAAGCGAGTTTTTACCAGATCTCCACGTTTTGAAGTCCTAGGAACCTTTACCGGCTATTTTCACGATGACATCAGTATGTCTGTGTGTACCTATGCATGTGTGTGTATGTGTGTGTATATATTAACATCTCATAACTTTTGAACGACTTGACAAAAACATATTTAATACTTTACAAAATCGCCTCTGTGGTCTAGTGGTCCAGCGTTGGCGTTGACCATATGAAGTCCCGGGTTCGATTCCCGGATCGGGCACTTTAAAAAAAAGTGTTTTTTCAGTTTTCTGAGAAACACAAAATTGCCCTGGATTGGAAAGTGCCCGGTTGGCGATAGGCTTGCCACCCAGCACATTTGTGGGACCAAGTATCTTCGGCTAATCGTGGGTGCACTTGTTGTACCTCTGCCAACCCTTTTGGGGATATGGGCGTGAAGATACAAAACGATTACGCCCAAAATGCTAAGCGTATCGTTCCCAATTTTATCAGATTCGGTATGTCACATGATTATTTGTAATTCAAATTATTATTTTATTAATTGTGGTTCAGTATTTTTTTAAATTAAACGAGCATTATGAGCCGTGCACTTTTTGATTTTCCAAACTTTTTAAATTTCTATTAAGAATATGAGTTTCGTGATCAAGCATTGACTAATAACCGAGTTATTTTTTATTTTTTGTAGCTAAACTAAAGCAGATAACTAAAAAATAAAGAGGAACTTTTTATGTAGAATTTTTTTCTCTACAACTTTTACTTGAAACTTTTTTTTCTATTTCCTACCGTTAAGTTATTTAAAAAAAAGGCATTTTTCAACCCTTTTTATTAATTTTTTCATCTCTTTCCCCTAAATTTAAATCAAAATTTCTTTCATAATATCATTATTTAAGTATTAATGAACACATTTTTACTTATTGCGCCAAAACTGGTCAGATCATGGTTTCGTTAAACTTTTTACTGGACTATTTATTATATAAAAAATGATGAAAGGCAACATGGCTGCTAGTTCAAATCCAGTCGTGTCAGAAATTTTAAGTTTTCCCTAGCATAAAATCAGTGCAAAATCCATATAAAGTTATGAAATTAAGTCTTAATATTTAGATATATTCCATACTTTCCACCGTCGGCACTTAGTGAAATTCCGTTCTTGTTACACAATTGATTAAGCACTTGTACTTGAACTAGACAACATGTTTTTAGTATATCACTCAACCGGTTTGATTTTTAAGCATCTTCAGGATGATGATTGATCAATGAAGTATTAGATCGGGATCCCAAGAACAATCTTTTTTTTTATTAATACCAAGCTGAATTTTTTGAACAGCTTCATTTTGACGAGACAACCATCTTTTCTGTCTTCGAAAAATCTCGAATCGGGTAACTAATAAAGATAACTAAAAAGTGAAACTTTAGAGTATTGGACTAAGAAAAGTTTCTACATTACATGTAGAACAATTTTATCCTTGAATAACAATAATAATTAACAAGCTGTTGTGAGAAAATTAGGTTGTTATTAAATTGATTAATATCAATTTAAACATCTAATAATTCCGAAACTTTAGAGTGGAGGACTCGCCAGAAAAACCATCGAATGTGTAGGACAAAAGTTTCATCGTGTTTTTCGTAATATAATCAAGCGAATAAAATCAAAAAATAATTATTGTTATTAATAAATATTTTTCCTTCACCGAATCAAAATTTTTAAAGCTCCATAACTTTATTATCTACCCAATTCGAGATTTTTCAACGATAGAAAATATGGTTCTCTCGTCAAAACGAAGCTGTTAACAAAAATTCATCTTGTTATTAATCAAAAAAAGTTTGTTCCTGGGATCCCGGTCTATATACATCCTGAAAATGCTTAAAAAGTGTAACCGGTTGAATGATATACTAAAAATATGTTGTGAAGTGAAATTAAAGTGCAAGTGCTTAATGAATTGTGTATGAATATTAATTACATGATGAAAATGAACCAGAAAATTTTATATAAGGAGGGGAAAAAATTTGCGCAACGACAATGATGAGCGAAAAATTCAAAGGAATTGGTACTTTGACCGTGTATTCGCAGATTGCATTATATTAGGATATTCATTCGCTAAATGCAAAAATCAAAAACAATCTTGCTGAGCATGATTTCTCAGCTTGCTAGGCATCTCGACTTTACAGTGTAAACAATAAATTATTTGTAGGGGAATATATATGATTTTATAATAAGCTTCCTAAGGATTTACCACTAGACAGATTTAAAAAATGTGTTAAAATAAAACTGTGTAAAAAAGTATATTATAAAATCTCTGAATATCTAGACGGCCAAAAAGTATGGCTTTAAAATTGCGCCTCAAATCAACTATCTCTTAGTAAAAACCTTAAAAACAACAAAGAAAAATATCGACACGTGGGATTTGAACCTGCGACCATTTCCTTAAAGCCGGGACGCTATTCCGCTGAGCTAGTGTCGACAGGCTCGAGGCGGCGAAGTTCTTCTTTGCTATATGATCGAATTATTTCAATAATACTATTGTAACTTATTGTACTTTGATCGTATTAAGTATAATCATAAATTATTGTACTTTAAAAATAGGTATATTAAAAAGACAAGACCGTAGCATTTCTTTCGCTGGATCTTCTCAGTGTGTTGCCTTTGCCGATCCGATAGAAGCTACAAAATTGTTGACGCGTCAAAATAATATATATATATATATATATATATATATATATATATATATATATATATATATATATATATATATATACATATACATATACATATATATATATATACATATATATATATATATATATATATATATATATATATATATATATATATATATATATATATATATATATATACGCTTTACGCTACACTATACGCGGCAAATATAAAATCTCGAATTGGGTAGATAATAAAGCTATGGAGCTTTAAAAATTTTGATTCGATGAAGGAAAAATATTTATTAATAAAAATAATTATTTTTTGATTTTATTCGCTTGATTATATTACGAAAAACACGATGAAACTTTTGTCCTACACATTCGATGGTTTTTCTGGCGAGTCCTCCACTCTAAAGTTTCGGAATTATTAGATGTTTAAATTGATATTAATCAATTTAATAACAACCTAATTTTCTCACAACAGCTTGTTAATTATTATTGTTATTCAAGGATAACATTGTTCTACATGTAATGTAGAAACTTTTCTTAGTCCAATACTCTAAAGTTTCACTTTTTAGTTATCTTTATTAGTTACCCGATTCGAGATTTTTCGAAGTTTGTTTCGTCAAAATGAAGCTGTTCAAAAAATTCAGCTTGGTATTAATAAAAAAAAAGATTGTTCTTGGGATCCCGATCTAATACTTCATTGATCAATCATCATCCTGAAGATACTTAAAAAATCAAACCGGTTGAGTGATATACTAAAAACATGTTGTCTAGTTCAAGTACAAGTGCTTAATCAATTGTGTAACAAGAATGGAATTTCACTAAGTGCCGACGGTGGAAAGTATGGAATTTATCTAAATATTAAGACTAAATTTCATAACTTTATATGGATTTTGCACTGATTTTATGCTAGGGAAAACTTAAAATTTCTGACACGACTGGATTTGAACTAGCAACCATGTTGCCTTTCATCATTTTTTATATAATAAAGGAAAATTGAGACGCGCTCGAGAATGTCAAAACAACGTTTTCTTTGCAAATTTGTGACTCACTCCCTTACGCTACACTTGATTTGACAGATTTTTTAAATTTCAGGTGGCTATTAACCCACCATACCTTAATATGATTTAGTGTTTGCATTTCAAAGTCTTTTTTTAAATATTTTTTTATCTGTAGTTTTTTTTCCACCATAGCAATGAAAAATAATCTATAACCTTTTATTTTTCCAATAATTTAATCTACAAAATCAAATAGGCGTCCAAATGACGCTCCCACTACCCATTTAGCATCTTGGGCTCCCCAACTATTTTTACTTATTGCGTTTGTAGGTTGCTTAAAACGCTACAGTATATACCTATATAATGAAGTTAAAAGGAACTACATAAACATTACAATTATACGAGTAATAGTCAGTAAACTTAAAAAATTTCACAGCTAAATAAACTTTACAATTATAAGAGTAATAGTCAGTAAACTTACAAAATGTCACAGCTAAATAAACTTTACAATAATTATAAGAGTAATATTCAGTAAACTTACAAAATGTCACAGCTAAATAAACTTTACAATTATAAGAGTAATAGTCAGTAAACTTACAAAATGTCACAGCTAAATAAACTTTACAATTATAAGAGTAACAGTCAGTAAACTTACAAAATATCACAGCTAAATAAACTTTACAATTATAAGAGTAATAGTCAGTAAACTTACAAAATGTACTAGGAGAAGATTTTATAGGCAGTGAACCGGTGGTGCAGATATTAGATCCGTCTTCGGCGTTAAGTAGGTCAAATGTTTATTATATATATATATATATATATATATATATATATATATATATATATATATATATATATATATATATATATATATATATATATATATATATATATATATATATATATATATATATATATATATATATATATATATATATATATATATATATATATATATATATATATATACCCATTTTGAAATCAATTGCACGAACGGTGGAATTTGAAATTTAGCACAGTTAATAGAGATTACATTGTGGAAGATTGCAGAAACATAATATTTTTAAATATAATAAAATCGTAGGAAAGTCAAAACTGTATATTGAATATTTTTTTAAAAAGAATACTTGGGGCGTGATCTACAATCGATATCGAAGCCATAAAATATAGTTTTTAGAATTTTTGTCTGTTTGTCTGTATGTATGTCCGGGATAAACTCAAAAAGTACTGCATGGATTTACTTCAAATTTTGTATGAATATTACTAATAGGTCAGGTCAACATATAGGCTACATATTATCACGCTATCACCTACGGGGGAGGTGCTGTGCGGAGTAAACGAACTCCGCGCGAACGAAGTCGCTGGCAACAGCTACTTTTTAAATAAAATACATTTCAATTAGGTACATTAAATTAATAAAAATAAACATTATACACGCTACATTTATGTGACATACGTGATAATATACACACATGATTAATATTTTCTTTACAGCTAAAGTCAGTTGTGGAACTTAAGAGATTTTATTGTTTAGTCTATGGTCGAATTTCGGACGCAGGCGATCGCTAGTAAAATTAAGTCTTCTTAATTTCTCATTTATGGCGATATTCGTCTATTTTTATTAGGAAATCCATTTGCTTGTTGAGTATTTTATGATATTAAATATAAATAACTACTCATTATTCTTTGATAATCTTATTCAAAAAGAATGACTAAATATTAAGCTTAGCATATTGGCCATCTTTTGCGCTTATAATTATTTATTGTTATGCAAAAAAACACTAATAAAATTTATTAGAAAGGTATATTTTTATAACAGGTATCTATGTTTATGTATATATTTTCCCCCGTGTTAACCCGAGCACTTTTGAAGAATAGAATAACTGCCAGTCTGAGAGGCAGGTCCTAAAGAGCGACCGATTGGTTACTACCACCATGACTACTAGACGCTAGAAATCCGCAACGCCTCACCCTAGTATTTGGCACCACCGTCGCCTTCCTATTCCTGCCACAATAGCGTTAAACCTTGTCATTGTTGTGTTCTGGTTTGGAGGGTGAGGTTCCCGGTAGACTTACACATGTCATCCCGCCACCCGGACACCCTTTACCATTAACATCTTTAATGTCTATAGGCGATGGTTTCTCTTTCCATCAGAAGAGCAATCTGCTTGTTTGCTATCTAATTATATAAAAAATTACATATCAGTTATAATAATGTATAAAGAGCAATATGTAGACTTACAAGTTTATCTATTTCAATAATATGAGAGGTGTAGAAAGTTTATGTTTGGAGTCCAGTACTTAAAGTTACAAATTGCGAACAGTTGGAATCTGGCATTCTAATATTGTAACATAATATTTTAATAATAGCATTTAACTTCTGTTATTTCGTTTTGTAGAACTGTAGACAAATTAAATTTTCTCTTTTGTTAAAACTGAAAAAATGAAACAGAATTTCTAATACCTTATTAATATATTTGTATTGTATTGATTTTTCTATATGTTAAGGAAATAATGACACCCGTTTTTATGACAGTTACGCAAACGGTGATGAATAAATTTTAGCACAGTTAAAATTTACATTACGGAGAATTGCAGAAATTATATATTGGAACGAAGTTCCTTACGGCAGGCTTGGAGGGGATAGGGATTTTGCTGCGCGACCGAACTGAAAAAAATGTGATAGTAAGAACCGTAAGAAAAATGCGTGGAATAAAAGCGTTAAATGAGACGTGCGCATGCGCGACAGTCGCGTACACAAGCGAGTAGTGCCGTTTAGCCGAAGGAAGTTCTTTCCTACCTGGTGTCCCACGACACCACATCATTTTTTAAAATAAGACACAAGTAAACTACATTTTCCTTCTTTAAGCCTTTCATTTATAAGGAATATGTTTTTTCATGCATAATTCTGTTTTATTCCATAATTTACAACATTATACATATTTTATATACTAAAAATGTTTTATAGTGATAAATTTTATAAATCCCGCCAAACTGTAATCTTACTGAGTGGCGGCTGTCAGTTTTTCTCCAGTTTCAATCGAGAGCTGACACCAGCATACGCTTACGGCCATATTGTAATAAATACAAGCCTGTGGTTTCAATTGTATCGATATTATTCGTTGTATTTTCGATGTCAGTGTAAAGATATGATGAAAATATGAAAATGTTTAATGTTTTTCCATAATAATATTATTTTGCTTATAAGCCTTTATTTGTTCTTCTTGTTGGCCGTATAACAAAAAACAAAGACGAATAATTTAATGGTTTTTGAAGATTAGAATATGCCTTCTTGCCAGGCAGTTGAAGATGCCGTAAAAGATGGACGATTGATCAAACTTGCCCCTTTGCCCTTGTGACTATTGTGGTAGAGTCTTGCAATGTCTCGTTCGAGTTTGGTAGTATCTCGTTTCCTGTTTCTGCCGCAATTATTGCTTGTCACGATCGTGTGGCAGTTGGAAGGGTTATCACCTTATGCGTGTGACATTACATTTACTACAACATTTTTCCCCGTGATAGTCTTAGGCTCCTTTGAAGAATAGTCCAACTGCTGTTTTGCCAGACAGGTCGTAAAAGGCGACCGATTGGCTACACGAGTCACTAACACCGTGACTACTAGGTGGTAGAATTCTGCATTGTCTCAAAAAAAACCATTAACGTCTTAGTATCTATAGGTGATTGTTTCTCTTTCTATCAGGAGAGCTATCTGCTTGTTTATCACTTTCGATTTCCTGCTTGGAGGCCGGGAGACTTATTTCGCCACTTGGATAGCAAGGGACTATTGACATATTTGGTATCTATGGAGCGATGGTTATCACCGTACATCGTGAAAGCTTGTGTGTTAATCTATGATATAAAAAAATAAAAATAAAATTATATATATATATATATATATATATATATATATATATATATATATATATATATATATATATATATATATATATATATATATATATATATATATATATATATATATATATATATATATATATATAATTGGAATCAAAACATCAATGAGTGTTTGCTTGAAGGGTAAGACTAAGAAAATCAATTGTTTTTCTAATGTGAAAAACCGAGCAAAGCTCGGGCAACCAGATATTATTACATTATTCGGAAAGTTTTTCAGTACGTTCGATTGTTTTGTAATAAAATTGTATTTTGTTAAACTTTTAAGTCGGCTTACAAGAAATTATTTAAATAGTTTTCAAACGTATTTAATCATAATAAAAATCATTAAAAAATAATTAGATAATTTGGTGCAAATCGACCTTAATGTGTTTTCTAGGATAAAATTGGATACATACTGTTAAAGAATACAAACAAATATTATTAATATAATTGAGCCTTGTTAATAGAATAGACGAGGTAAATTGATGTCCAATTGACCATGATTAAACTGGCCAGGTTTTGTCCGAAGTTTATGTTAAGAGTCTCCTCTGGCAATTTTGCATGAAGAGAGTTATGTATATGAAGGAAGTAAGGCAAATCAATTGGGATCATAATTTATGGCATTTAATTCTCTCTGCCTGTCTCGAAAAGGATTTGGCGGGAAGATATGTATATTTAAACAAAAGTAACCGTTTTACAAAAGATGGAAACAAGAATCTCAACGAAATATACCAACATTTTTGTTAAATTCAATAATATTCTCAGCATCATAAATCTTCGAAAAACCTACATGACAAATGCACCAGCGGCAAACCCTTTCTCATTTACACGATACACGAACTACGAAATAGAAAACTAAACCAAATAGAGTTACTGGAATACACTCCAGTCTACGTCACTTTTTAGACAAATAAGGAGGAGAGATTTTCACCCGGAATGTACAAGTTACGAAGTAAAAATAAACTGAGTATGTTTGATTAGACTTGACGATGAATTGTTGAGCAGAAAAATGCTTTGAGAATTAAATCGAGGTCAGGCTTGTCAAGTTGCGTTGCTAAGTCAATTTAATATCCACTTTAGATTGCTTACTTTAGATTGCTGTCTCATCTGTACATATAATAAAATCGTAGAAAAGTCAAAACTGTACATTGAATATTTTTTTAAATAATACTTGGGGCGTGATCTACATTTGATATCGAAGCCAAAAATATAGTTTTTAGAATTTTCGTCTGTTTGTCTGTATGTATGTCCGGGGTAAACTCAAAAAGTACTGCATGGATTTACTTCAAATTTTGTATGAATATTACTAATAGGTCGGGTCAATATATAGGCTACATATTATCACGCTATCACTTACGGGGGAGGAGCTGTGCGGAGCAAACGAAGTCCGCGCGGACGAAGTCGCGGGCAACAACTAGTTATTAAATAAAATAGTAAGCAACTCCTCTCCTTCGTGTTGGTCCGGGCTCCTTTGAAGGATAGACCAACTACCGTTCTGCCAGGCAGGTCATAAATGGCGACCAATTGGCTGTACTTGTCACTACCATCGTGGCTATTAAGTGGTAGAGTTCCGGAACATCTAACCCGGGTACTCGGTGCTATCGCCTTACCTATTCCTACGACGTGCTACCGCCCGCAGTTCCAGACGAGACGCTACTAAGCGAACGTCTAACTCACCCGAGGAAGGATCCCATATAGGTCTGAAACTAGTCGGAACCTACGCTGATTAAACGTGAATGTAGTCGATTTTAATAAATAGTTACTCCTGCCGGAACAGCGATAACGCTTGTCATTGTCGTGTTTTATTTTAAAGGGTAAAGTAGCCGGTATAAGTTGTAGGCATGGGCATTGCCATCCCGTTATACGAATAGCAATACACGATTAACATATCTGGTTATACGCCACAAGATAGCAACGCACCATCACTTTTTGTGTATATATACACTATAGGCGATGGTTTATGTTTTCATCAGGAGGGCTATCTGCTTGTTTGCTAACTTATATTATAAAAAAAAATCGAGTTTAGACTTGTCTAGCTAAATGAAATAATAAACGTCATCGTACCGGTTCTCTTTTTTTGTGAGACTACTATCTTCTTTTTGTTAGAATTCCCTTAAATTGTAGTATTATGATTATTGTTTACGGGATAAATTCTTTTTGTTTTTGTTACTCGCGACTTTATTTACGTGACTCCCACATTACTTTCCTTTACTTAATCGGGTTCAAAAGTAGCATATCTTACTTAGTAATAATGTATTTTTAAATTTGTGAAAAAATGTTTAAAATTCGTCCTGTAGCTTTTAAGTTCAGCATTATAAAAAAAACAATAAAACCTTACCTTATATAAATATATGCCTTACCTGATATATATATATATATATATATATATATATATATATATATATATATACATATATATATATATATATATATATATATATATATATATATATATATATATATATATATACATACATACATACATATATATATATATATATATATATATATATATATATATATATATATATATATATATATATTCACCACAAGAGGTATCGGATTTGATTCCCGGATCGGCAACTCAAAAATGTGTATTTTTAGCTTTTTTTTATAAAAATATCGTTGCTTGGGATTGGAAAAGTGTCCGGTTGGCGATAGGCTTGCCACCTAACATATAAGTATCTTCGGCTAACCGTATATGCACAAGTTGTACCTCTGCCTACATCTTTGCGGATATGGGCGTGAAGATAATTTTTAAGTTGTAGTAAAGATATGTTTTTTTATATAAGAAAACCATTTGCTTGGTTTCTGATGAGAGATAATCATCATTAATAGACAACAAATAAGTTTAAGAAGGCATTGTTATTCGTAGCAAGCGGGCACGGTAGGCAGGTAGGGCAGGAATAATTTTATCAGCTACCTATCTTCCAAGCTGAAACACGACAAGGCAAGCATCATTGCTACCAATAGCCAAATAGCCAAGGCAGTGGTGCCAAAACCCGGCCGATTCGTTGCAGAACTCTACCACCTAGTAATGTTGCAAAAGTTTTGTATACGCTACTTTTGATTTTATGCAAACGTGTACAAAGGTAATAATAAAATTTAACTTCGATAAAAAACTGAATTTAAACATAATCCACAAATTCTGGTTCACTCCAGTTAGTAAAATTTATAGAATTTATTTAATTAAATATCCCTTTATATTTAATACAAAACACAAAACTGATGTAAGTATGATAATATACAACTCTTTGTTGTATATTATATCATACTTCACTTCTCAATTTCACGAGCACGAATGTATCAAGAACATAATTGTCTAACACTTGTATAACGTTTTATTCTAGGCAATTATTGACTTAATTATTACCTTAATCGAATAATTGACTTTATTTTAGGTTCAAAGTTCACATCAGCTTTATTTTGACATAATAATTTAAAATGGCCGCATTTAGTAATTTTATATATGTTCGTGTAAAATATTGACAACATTCTTATATAATGATAATGTACTACTCTTATATAATACTACTATAACTACTATACATACCTTGATAACCTATAAACTTAATCTTACTTTGTCCTTACGTAGTTAGGTAAAAATAGACCGCACTGCAACCAAAGAGGTTTTATTATTAAGTTAGTCTGGTCAACGGTGCTCTAGATGTTATATAGTGCATAGCAGCTCCACTTAGCTAGGTTAGACGTTATTCGTTATAGAACTAGCGATGTACTACGCTCAAAGCGACAAACCCGCTACAGTATGGAATAGTAGTGTTCGTACATTAGAAGATTTTCGTACGATGCAGTTGAAAAATTACAATACACGACCTTTTGCTGGCGACTCGCTTTTCCTTTCAAGAGGTGACTGCTGATTTATTTTAGTCTTGGTAGTGTAAGAGAAATTTCACTGCAACATTTAGATATAAATGATGCTACAATCAGAGATATTCCCTATTTCTTGTTTGAGTTATTGTTGATCTGCTAACACTAATTTCTTAGGAGTATAAAAAGTAGGTATAACTTTAAAATTATTTGGAAAACGTATAAGTTTAGGTTTGTAGTAATTTATGTACCCCAGTACAAATTGTACAAAATTATGTTGAGTATAATGTTTTAACTAGGCCACAATTTTTTTAGTTACTTTTTATGTTGCCTAACGTTTCTGTTACAAGTGACAATATTAGTGCATCAGAAATAGGTGCATGAGTACAAAAAATGTTCCACCTCAATTTTTTATATAGTCCTCTTCAAATGGTCCTACTGATGATTTAAACAAATGTTGTCCTGGGACTAATCTGTGCCATATTTTTTAAACGATTTTTTAAACAATTGCAAAGAATTGTTATTTTCAAACGGGCATTTGTTATATTCATTGATAAAATACATATTCAAAAGGTCTATGACTTTTCACGAAATTAAACATAATGTTTGTGTGTTTTAACACATGACTTTTAAGAATGTTTGAAAAATTCTAAAGTAGGACGGTTTTGATATATTAAAATATAACAAGAAAAAAATTGAGATATTCAAAATACTTTTTATATTATTTTCTTTATAACTGTTTTTTAAATTTTTGATGAGGATTTGAAAATTGATTTTTCATTATTTAGGTTTCCAGATTTTATGGGTATGATCATACTTACTTACTTCACTGTTTGTGAAAATCTGACTTCGATTCTAGAAACAAACTACGGCTTACACTGTCCGCCTGTGACTTACCTGACGTTGTTATAATTTTACTGTTTATATAAATTATTAAAATTTAACTCCTGGTTCGAGGTTTTACTTAATGAAATGTGCGAGATATTGAAAATAACTTTGTGCGTTTCTCCTCACTCAATATTATTTTAGCGATTCGGAAGATAGATAATGAAATAACTATTAAAATGTAATGTTCATTTTAACGGTCATCCATGCTAGTTTTTTTTTTATATATCATAAAACATCAAACAAGCAGATGGGTCTCCTGATAGAAAGAGTCAACCATTGCCTATAGACACCAAAGATGTTAATGGTGCGTTGCTATCTTGTGGCGAGGTCTAATGCCACATGCATAAATTTACTGGCTACCTTACCCTACAAACCGGAACACGACAGGGACAAGCACTGTTTCTATTGCGACAGAAATAGGTAATTCAGAGTTACCAGACCGGGCGAGACAATGCAGAACTCTACCACTTAGTAAATACTACGTAGTAATTTAATACATGGAATAGATACCATATCAAAAATTTAAAGTTTCTTAAAAATATTTACATGGCACAAAGCAATACCATACAACGTATATAGAAACATAATAATAGACTACTTTTATACCAACATAAGTAATGCATATACATTCTGCTATCTACCATCAATATTTTTGTATCATTACGTATAAGGGTTCTAAGTAATATTGTTCAATTACCTACCGCGAGCATTTCTGAGTTTGCTTGAATATTATTTTGTGTTGTATTCAATAAACTACATGTATATAATACACTTATAAGTACTTTTTGTTTATATATAATATCTTTGACACTATCAGTTTAATTTTATACTCGGCTTTCACTTACTAATCCATCTCAAATACTAATCCATCTATACTTAATAGTAATCACAAAAGTATTTTTACTTAAAATAAAAAAAAACAAGTTCAAACAAACTTATTCCTTGTAACACCATATAAAACTTGAAACACCCTTTGCAATATTTCTTTACTAACATTAAATTTATCATTTTTAAATTCTTCATTAACATTAATTAGTATCGCCATGCACGATTTCTTATCTTTTCCGATACCATTGTTTCAGTCGGCCTAGTACTAGCATAGTACTAGATTGTTTTTGTAAGAATTACAATTAAATAGCAACGTTTAACAGATTGTAAAGGACGTGTAAAAATTATATAGTCAAAAAATTATCCTGTTTGACACAGGGTAATTTTTAACTATTGAGTTTCTTAGGTAATTATTTGTGTATGTTTAAAAAATATTCTTAAGGCGTTGGTTATTAATTCGCAATTGCCCGGCATATCACTGCTTAACGACATGTTGGCTCAGATGTCAGATGTATAATATAGTAATTGACAAAAATCATATTTTTTGTATAAAGTGATTTTTTTTATATCGTAAAATAGCAAACAAGCAGATGGGTCTCCTGATGGAAAGAGTCAACCATCGCCTATAGACACCAAAGGTGTTAGTGGTGCGTTGCTATTTTGTGGCGAGGTCTAATGCCATATGCATAAGTTTACCGTCTACCTTACCCTCCAAACCGGAACACGACAGCGACAAGCGTTGACGCTATTGCGGCAGGAATAGGTAAGGCGGTGGTACCAGACCCGGACGAGACAATGCAGAACTCTACCACCTAGTAGCCACGATGGTAGTGACTCGCATAGCCAATCGGTTGCCTTTTACGACCTGCCTAGCAGAACGGCAGGTAATTAATCTATTCTTCCAACCACCAAGGACCAACATGGGGTATGGAAAAGTATTATAGATTACTTAGAACTTATTACTTAGAACAATTCAGCGATTGGTCTATATCGCAAGTAATAAGCTGATTGTTTTACAAAACCCTAAATTTTTTTGAATCCATATTACTCCTAGATACCTTTTACAGGGGTTTTTTATAATAAACTCATTAATAAGCCATCGCGACTGACGTAACTCCTACGTTAGGACAGCAAGCGGTATATCCGTCGTCACGTATGGTCTACGTGGGTGAAATGTAGAATTGCCGGCGCGTGATTAGTTGGAATTATAGAATATATGGCTGGAGATGCTATTATGAGAACAAATGCGTTTGTAAAATTGCATTTTTAGTGCTGCATCCATTTTAAGTTTTTACCTATGTGAATTACTTAGTGCCTGCCTAGCTGACCTTCTCTTGATTTATTCCTTGTAAATTGTGTTTTTCATAAAATATTTTTATATTCAAATTACATACATATATCGGGTTACATACATACATACACAATATATATATATATATATATATATATATATATATATATATATATATATATATATATATATATATATATATATATATATATATATATATTTGAGGACAAGCACACAGATAGCAACGCACCATTACCATTTTGTTATCTCTTTTCAATCAGAAGAGTCAACTGTTTGTTTACTATCTTAAATTGCCCATCACAATAATGTGGCCTAAGAAGAGGGTTTTAATGTTTCATACTATGAACATTAGCTAATTTGACGTCAATGATAGATTTATCCGGACCACAGATACTACCGCCTACAAAAACTGCTATACATATCCATGCTAATATTATAAATGCGAAAGTCTGTCTGTCTGTCTGTTACGCTTTCACGGCTAAACCGCTGGACCGATTTCCATGAAATTTGGCATGAATATAGTTGAAGAACCGGGGTAGGCTAATTTTTTTTTTCAAAAGTCAGTCCCTGGAGGGCTGAAATAGGGGATGAAAATTTTATTAAAAGCTATTTGGACGACTTATTAATATACTCGCGGTCGAAGCTGCGCGGGTCAGCTAGTATTTTATAAGAGGACGACTATTACTCAAAAACTTGCCTTCTAAGCCGAGATAGTTTCCCTTTTAACTTAATTACTACTACTGCGAATTTTTTACCACTTACATATTTACTACTATTGAAAATTTTTTCTACAACCAAAATCAACAGTTTAACTGGCAGGGGGGGACATTTCGTTAACAAAAAAGTACTTTAAAGCTTAACATTTTAAAAACATGTCATTTAAACGGAAAACTGTTTTCACAAACCTACAATATTTTTCAAAACCTGTCCAACGATACCACATACTATGAGGTAAACAAGAAAAAGAATTACATCTCCACTTTATATGTAACTACTCTAAAAAAATATTTTTCAAGATTTTATGTTACCACTTTCTTGCCATGATTAATATCTATATTCACCCCAAAATGACAGCTTCTCTAGTACTGGGTATCCCTGAATTAGACTGCGGAAGGATGGACAGACGGACGGATGAACATAGCGAAACTATAAGACTTTCTTTCTAGTTAACTTCTGAACCATTTTTTATGGTGGAAGAATTCCTAAACGTCGCATCCGGTATTAAATCTAATCGAATAGGACAGGTTCAATACCGAGTGTCACAATAGATTCATGTTCTGATTTAGGGTATGGTAGGTGATAAGCTTATGCTCATGGCATTACTATTTCCATTACTATTATTGTATATATACAAATACTAGCGACCTGCCCGCGGTTACATTGCATAGTTTTTTTCCCCGTGAGAAAATCGGAAAGGTTTATATATTAAAACCTTCCTCAAGAATCATTCTATCTATTAAAAAAACCGCGTCAAAATCCTTTGCGTAGGTTTAAAGATTTCAGCATACGTAGGGGCATAGGGACAGCCAGAAAAAGCGACTTTGTTTTATACTATGTAGTGATGCAATATTATGAACCGTTTTTTAGCAATCAGTGCATTATCTCGCTGTTCTTTTGCAAGAATAGGGATCTGTACACACAAGTCAAGAGCCTATTTCAGTATCTGGTGAGGTTTTTCTTATATTATAGAATTTCCTGATGGAAAGAGATAACCCTCATCTATAAACACCAAAGACGTTAATCGTGCGTTGCTGTCCATATAGCGGAATGACAACGCCCAATTCATAAGTTCTTATTTTAGCAACAGGAACATTAAAATAAATAAAATTAGTAGTCACGATGATGGTAACACGTGTATTCAATCGTTTGCCTTTTACAAATTACTCAGTATAATAATATAAATATATTCTTCAATAATTCAACACGTACAAAAACTGTTACTGATAGTTTGATTTTATAGGATAACCTCAATAGCACAATTGCTCGACTTTGGAATCAAACCTTGTACCGCAAGAACAACTTAACTTATAAATCACGAGTAAATATTTGTCAAAAACATAATTATTCTTATTACGGAAATATATCCAGTATAAAACAAAAGTACATAAAATAGAATATTTATTTTTAGACTAATTGATAAATAATCCCAACAGTAATCACATTAGACAGACACACAGAAGTGAAGACGGGTAGCCAGCAAAATGGCGTTATTCATACAGCACCTGCTACACTTAGAGCCAATTATGGTAAAACTGTTAGTAATACACACGGCTAATAGGATTGACTAACACTTAACTCGTTGGTCTTTATAGCCGATTAAACTAACCTCTTAGTTAGTTTATTCGGCTCAGATTAAGGATCGAGCAGAGTGATTTCTTTGTTTTAGATAACATCTCGTGTATTGATACGCACATACAGTTCAAATCGGCGTTACCTCTTCTACCTACACAAATAAGTGTAGTACTTTCATGTCACGGTTTTTTAACTTTTTCTGATAGTAGCTATGTAGTTAAAGTAACAAGCAATTATCGTTTAAATTGACGAATGAGGTAATAGGGATCAATATTAATTTCACCCGCTGACCAAAAAAGCTGCTGATGCTCTCCAGCTAATAAAACTACTTGTCTACTATCAAGAGATTTTAGCATGATTATTTCTTCTATTAACATTAACAATTTAACTAAGGAGACTTTGTGTGACCAAAGGTGTAAGAAACATTTTTAACTATTTTGTTAGGGGGATACGTGAAGTATTGATGTTTTTAAATTCTTTCTTTATATCAACTTATTTCTCTGGTTTAACTAAATGATTTAAACTTATATTCAAAGTATTATTATAAAACAATTATGAAAATCAAGCGATTATTAGATCGATTTAGTCAACCCCAATTTCTAGTCGTTAAACAGTACGCATGTTAGAGTATCATCTGCACTTAGTTGAGAGGATGCTGCACTCATATTAAAAGATTGGATTCTTGGTTTATTGTTCGTATTGATATGGATTAGAATGTTTTGCCTAAAGTGATAATAAGAGAAGAATAATATAACTAGGATTTTCAAAATAATGATAAATAAACTACAGTCATTTGCTATATTTAAATAATAGTCTTTGTAAACTGCATGTTTCTATGAAGAAACAAAATTGAAAACAAACAAATCACCGTGTTGGTCCTGGGCTGCTAGGTGGTAGAGTTCCGCATTGTCTCTCCCTGGTCTGGTGCCACCACCTTGCCTATTCTTGCCGCATTAGCGTCAGTCCTTATTGCTGTCGTATTCCGGTTTGGAGGGTAACAAATAAATAAATAATCATAAAATAAAATCAACAAAATAAAAATAATTTTATTACAATATTGTAACACTCGTCCGGCGATGTATCGGCCGGCCGTGTTACTCCACCAATCGTACCGCCTTTTACCAGAGGGTTTTTCTTTAACTCGCTTGGCTGCTCGAGGACTCAAAGATCGACGGGATTTTTTAGGATTACCAATAATACGCTATTGTTTTATATCTTCATTTATTTTCGGGAACGCGTCTTTTCCCCATCGAAACAAATCGAACACTCTTATTCTATTACATTTTATCCTCTAAAAACTAGACAGTTCTACGTTTGAAATTAGACAAAGCTGCCAGTGTATATGTAACACCATAAAGGTATTACATCAGCTACCCCCCAAGGTAGGAGCAGCTGAAACTGGAGAGGCATTTGTCCCCTCTTAAATGGCCTACCTATTCCTATCCCGATTGCCCTACCTATGAGAGGAAGGTACATTTTGGTGGGACTGTCTTTTCCTAAAAGATAGTTTACCCCATGTGTGGTTCAGACTATTTCCACCACACCATGGCACAAACTTTGGTCTACCAAAACCTCTCTAAAAGGCAGACCACAGCCCCCTCGCCTAATCTATCCTACCGCAAACATTTATTATTTTATTAAACTTTAGCCTGAAGGGCTCTAGCTGTATAAGAGATAATAAGAGACGGAAAGGCATAACAATTCAAACTTCTTTTCTTTGGTGGACCAAAAGAAAAAAGATTGAAGTATTACTTCCTCTCAACATCGAGCTCGCCCCAATATATATATACATCACGAACATAAATATTCCTTACTCTGAACCATACTAAACCATCATTACAATATCTCCCATAACTATCCGAGTTCATGTATATCTTACACAGATATCCTTTGTGTCGACTATGTCGCACTACAAAGTTGAACTCCCATTCACAAGACTTTCAACCCCCAACCTATACTGACTTTTTTCGACTTCATACTAAGGCGGCGCTGTCCCTAGTATACATTATACCCCATAAGACTTTATTATTAAACAGAAGAACTTGAGAGGAATACATTTCGATTGAAAACATAACATTTCTTCATTTAATATTCTTTTGGTTATCTTTTTTCTTTTTAGCTTCGGTCCATCATTACAGCATTGGTTGAACCCCGTCATATTACATGAAACAAATACAAATATTAGTATTCTCATATACAAGCCCAAACAAAAATAATGAACTAACATGTAACAATTATTTACTACAATGAATGACTACCTAACTATTCTTTTATTCATACACAAAAACTTACAACCTATTTATATAATAACGCTGAACCCTAAATATATATTTATGTTATATCTGTACAAGACCTTTTGTGTAATTTATATACCTTTATATTATTTACACGTCTCGGCGTATGAAATATCGATGATTGCCTTTTCAAACAATTTTTTTTATTAGCCCCCTTTTCACAACCTTTCCTATCTTGCACATTGCCAACACATCCTGTGGGTAAACGCCCTTGCCATCTACTCACATTCTCATAACTTCTACCCGCTACCGATCTAATGAATGATTTTTCACTGGGTCTAACTACCAAACGTTTCTTACACCCTTCATCACATTTTATAACAACATTTCCACTCTTTCGCGTATCCGCGCACCCCTTTTTCATCTCATTTTTACCTCTACATAATTCGTATGAATTATTGCGATAATTTTTATTTTTTCTGAAATTAAATATATTAGTTTTTATATTTTTCTTAATATTTATTTTTGACATCGCAGTCAATGAACACGAAGACTTCATGTCAGCTCGTTTTTTAATATTACATATTTTGCGCATGTTGTCATGGCAACTATCTTTATTATTTGCAAACTGTCTAAAACGATTTAAATTAAAATTTACAAAAAACTTTTCATCTATACACAAATAACCCTTTTTACAATGAATAACTACATCATATTTATTAAGGAAGTCCTGTCTTAGGATCATTTCGTAACCAATATTATTTACAATCACCATGTCGTTGGGGAAGACCCTTGCATTAATGAGGAGATTTACTCTCGCCTCACCAACGACTTTTAGTGTGGACCCTGTAACAGATTGAATTTTATCTCTGCTATATGGAACACTGGCTCCATATGGCAGATTTAATTTTTTTGCTAAACTCGCGGACATACATGAGACATTTGCCCCCGTGTCTATTAAAGCGAGACATTCCTGTCCCCTAACACATAAACGAATACATGGATTTTTTACACCTGATATTTTTTCCTCTTGTTTGGCTTCAAATGATGCGGGCGTGATTGCTTCGCACATATTGTTGCGATGGCCCACGCCATCCGTGTGTTGTTGTGACTTCGGACTGTTTCTGAAAGAACTTTGTGTACATAAGGCTGTTTTATTATATCGAGGCGTACGAAAAACTTCCGTCGGTTTCTGATGTTCTTGCTGTGAACACACAGGTGCACCAGGAAGGACGTCTGTTTCCTCCCTATACAAATATTTCAGCGGCAACCCAACTGGTGGCTGCAATGGAAGGTTAACCGTGGAATGCGGTTTTCCTCCAAATAATTCGTTATATTGCATTATTGTGTCACGCAGCTCCTTTCGTGACTTATATAATTGCAGTCCAAACTTTTCCTCAAACGAGGGTAATATCGTTTTAAGGAATTGTCTGATGAAAATTTCGTCCGATATCTCAGCCTTGGCTGCAATACTGCTGAGTCTGTAAAAATATGTCAATAGTTCCTCATCGCGGCCCTGTTTGGTTACATAAAATTGCTCAATATAATTTATTGAGATAGGGAATTCATTTTCAATCTTTATACACAATTCATTGAAATTGGCCGTGTCGCTATATATCATTTTATAAAACGCTAGCGCAGGGCCATCAAGATACAATCCCAGAAGTAAAGGTAAACTCACTATATCCCATTTATTTATTGCCGCGACTGTTTTAAAGTCTTTAATAAATTCTGCGAACGCCAAATTCTGCGTTCCATCAAAACGCTTGATGGCCTCCATCTTGACTCTCACCCTCTGACCAAAATACTTAGCTCTCCTGGTTTCTTCGTCCAGCGTAGCGATTTCACGTAGCGACTGAACGTATTGACTGCACGTAGCGACTTCACGTAGCGACTGCACGCAGCGACTGCACGGCGCCTCCGCCAACTTGTAACACTCGTCCGGCGATCTATCGGCCGGCCGTGTTACTCCACCAATCGTACCGCCTTTTACCAGGGGGTTTTTCTTTAACTCGCTTGGCTGCTCGAGGACTCAAAGATCGATGGGATTTTTAAGCATTCCCAATAATACGCTGTTGTTTTATATCTTCATTTATTTTCGGGGACGCGTCTTTTCCCCGTCGAAACAAATCGAACACTCTTATTCTATTACATTTTATCCTCTAAAAACTAGACAGTTCTACGTTTGAAAGTAGACAAAGCTGCCAGTGTATATGTAACACCATAAAGGTATTACAATATCATAAAATAGCAAACGTGTATTTAGATTCAAGAGATAACCGAATATCTACATTTTTTAAAACTAGAAGGTTTATAGTAATAATAGGTAGTTATTTCTATCTCGATATCTATAAACTAATGCTAATCAAATATATTCTTTATTTGAGAGTAATCGACCACGCGAGTTTATATTATGTGCAAATGGTTTTTGTAAAAAATAACGTGAAACAATTATGTTCGACGTTGTTTCAATCCATGTGTGCTCACATAATCGCGAGCGCGTAAATCATCACACAACTTAAAACACACAAATAACAAGTTTGATACAGCGCTCCGCTTCCAAGTTAAGGGTAATTTACATATATTATCATTTCAGGTGTTTCGTCTGTGATGTTCAACGTTCGTAGGTGCCTTGTGATTTCGGAATTCTGTTTATATGATTTTGAATTATGTCTGGGCTTTAGTAACTGTTAACGAAATAGCCATAATTTTTTAGTTTATTGTGTTTAAGGTTTTTATTGTCAACTAGCTATTACTCGCGACTTCTTTTTTTATCATAATATAGCAAACTGCAGATGGGTATTCTGATGATAAGAGTCAACCATAACCTATATCTTGTGGCAAGGTCTAATGCCACATGCGTAAATTTACCGGCTACCTTATCCTCCAAACTGGAACACGGCAGAGACAAGCACGGATGCTATTGCAATCATTACTTCCTTTTGCTCACTCAGGTAAAAAGTAGCCTACATCATGGCTCATAAACCTTTTGTGTCTTTTAGTGAAATTTTCAGTCGAATCGGTCCAGGCGTTCCAGAGAACCCCAAACAAACAGACAGGCAGACAGATTTTTCAAAAATGGTTATTTAGATATTAGTATAACAACAAGAACATACTGCACTTGAAAAAACCTAGTTAATTTTATTTATTACTAGCTGATACCCGCGAGTCCGTCTGTGTCATTATATTAGCAGACACCACTCAACGCGTAATGTTTAGAACTTAGAAAGTGTTTTCTTATTTAAAAAAGCATTTGTAAAATATTGCGCTATTGTTATTCGATGTAGAAGGAGTTGGACCTAATAGTAATATGTATTATTGGACCTAATAAAATACTTTTGCATTGACATTAATAGAGTTAGGTTCGAATTGCGATCAAAGGCAATTGCTATTAGCGTAGTATAGCGATCGCCCCCTCTAGTCGAAATCGACTATAATTCTATGATTCCGTTTGAACAAAGACTAAACAATAAAATCTCTTCTAACAGACATTAGACATAAATAAAATATAATGTATTAGTATTATTTATATTATGTGTGTAAAATTAATTGTGGTGTGTGTAATGTTTATGTTTATTAATTAAATGTGTTTCTAATGCATAGTAATGTTAGTAGACATGTGTGTATGTTATAATGTGTATCAAATAAATGGTAGTGTGCGTACGTTTATTTTTATTAATTTAATGTGTTTCTAATGCATGTTATATAAGCTTTTTGCACTCCTATATCACAAAAACGTTAACTTTGTCAATTTCATAATTCTCCGTTCGCATATTTGTCGTAAAAAGAGGTACAAGTACAAACTTTTTACTTTACATAATTATATATAGATTAGTAAGTACAGAAATTCACCTCTCTCATGTATCGCCTTTGTGGTCTAGTCTTTCGGTGTCGGAGGTCTCGGGTTCGATTAATGGGTCGGGCAATTCAAAAATGTGTTTTTTTCCAGGTTTATGATAAAAACAATGTTGCCGGGATTGTAAAATGCCCGGCTAGCAAAAGGCAGTCACATTGTGGGACCAAGTATCTGCGGCTAATCGTGGGTGCACTTACTGTGCCTCTGCCTACCCTTTAGACGATACGGGCGTGAAAACAGTTCACTGTACAGAAATGAATACCACTTAACCACTGATGACAGTATATTATTTAATGACCAAAAATCGCACGTTTATTAAAAAATAACCTTAAATCCAAAGGGCGTCCTAATTAATTGATCTCTAGATCCGCGGAAATTGCGTGCCACCCCAGCCTCCCCTCGGTGTATCTTTGGCTTTAATTTAGAATTGTTAGCGCAAAGGGAATGCAATTTACGTAAAATAATTGTTTGATTTCAAATATTCCAACTCACCCTTTCGGCTTTGCCTTAATTTGCTTTAAAAAATGTTCTGTTTTCTCGCAAATACGAGGTAATTTTTAATGTAATGAGTTCTGGTGTGGTTTGAGCTATCGCACGTTGCCGGGTTTTCTTTAGAAATCCCTTATATATTGTTGTAGGTCAGGTAGATGTTAAGCAGATACTAGCGCCTATTATTGATTTTATGTTTATTTTTGTACTAGCTGTTGCCTGCGCCTTCGTCCGCGCGGACTTCATTTACTCCGCGCAGCTCCTCCCCCGTAGGTGATAGCGTGATAATATGTAACCTGTATGTTGACCCGACCTTTAGTAATATTTATGCAAAATTTTAAGTAAATCCATGCAGTACTTTTTGAGTTTACCCAGGACATACATACAGACAAACAGACTAAAATTCTAAAAACTATATTTTTGGCTTCGATATCGATTATAGATCACGCCTCAAGTATTCTTTTAAAAAAATATTCAATATACAGTTTTGACTTTCCTACGATTTTATTATATGTATAGATAATCTTTTCTGGAGCATTCCCAGTTGGATTTTTTTTTAGTAGCAATCAAAATTTTGGTGGTTGTAAAACGACATATAAGCCATAGAACGTCCATTACTGAGTATAAGCAGAGAATACTGGAGACTGACACAAGTCAATGTACATACAAGAAATATCCGAGCAACGGAACAAACTGTTCCGAACCGTTCCGAAATATCGCGTCCGTGAGTGGTATCTATATGTGCGTTGCTCTAATATTACTTGTATGTACATTGAGTTTTGTAAATCTCCATTATTCTGTAGTATAAGTATCCTCAAATGACCCACTGTGATCGGTTGGAAGCATCCAACATCCAGTGAGTCCCTGTAACCATGATCAGGTCCTCGGTTCATCTGATCGGTGGTCATTCTACGCTGCGCTTTTCTGGACTTTGCCTCTGCTCTAGATTTTTTCTGTCCCATTGACCATCATTTTTCAAGCTATGTACCCTGCTCATTGCCACTTCAACTTAATGACCTGCTTGGGTATGTCAGTGACTTTCGTTCACACTTCGAGCAATTTGGTTGTATATTACATATTAATCACATTTTACAGTGGGTAATTGTAGTTGTTGGACTCAATTATTACAACCAACAGGCGATAGTTCATAAAGTAGCGGTAAATTGGTATCAATATGTGCCTTATCATGCATTTGCACAACTTGTAGAAAATATAGATATATCAAGGAAGACTAAAACTGAAGTAGAATGATCAAATTAGTCAAGTACTCTTTGAAGATGGTGTCAAGAATCTCTATAATAGGCGTGTTTGATTAAAGGGCTTTACAAATTATGATTACGATGATACGTTTAATCTTTACACACATCCACACTCACCCGTATGTATACACACACGTGTACAAATAAGTTTTGTAATTAATTAAGCTGCGTTATAATAATAAATAAGGATTTCATGTTTCTACGAAAAATGCGTCATCAACTTGCTGGCAATTTATCTCAAGTCAGGCGGAACTTCTCGTTCGTGTTTCTACCTCATTCTAACTTGTAATTTGTTGTGAAACGCAATTATACAGGGTGCGCTCCAGGCTAATAGTACACCAACGGTATTTTCAGAGCCGAGACACAGCCTTACACTTACAAAGTGTAGTCAAGGATAAAATTTGGTCTTTGAAATCGCAACTGCCTTCATTAACGCTCCTGAATTTTAAAATATTGTTAAATTCTATTAATAACTAAAAAGGTAGTATTGAATATTATTTTAAAACTTTAATATCACAAATTTTTATATGCACCTAGCACACGGCACACATTGTTTTGCCATTTGAATTATTGAATTACTGATATCGCTATTAAAAATAGACATTAATGGCATTTAGGGTTATATGTATTTTTAATTCCACATGACAAAAAAAAAATGAATTGCCCCAGGAATAAAAAATGAAAATTTCGGCTAAATCACTTAGTGTTATAAAAAATAGAAAAAAACCTATTCTCAGACTTAATGAATACAAAAATAAAATTATATCAAAATCTGTCAAACAGATTCGGAGGAGTATGATAATATAATAATAACTTAAACTGTAACACGAGAATATTATATGTTAGATATATTTGGTAAGAAAATGACATGCAAATAATATATTTTATTTATTTACTTATGTATCTACTAAAATTTTTGTAAAATTTTTGTACAATAAATCACTCAGTGTTCATTGTGATTCTCAACCAATCAACTCCAAACAAAAGTGCGAATAAAGTTAGGGCGTAAACTGATAATTATGAGTATAATATGAATATATATAGCATGAAATACTTTTTTTTTTTTTTTTTTTATAGAAGAGGGGGCAAACGAGCAGGAGGTGCACCTGATGGTAAGTGATCACCGCCGCCCATGGACATCCACAATACCAGAGGTCTTGCAGTTGCGTTGCCGGCCTTTTAAGAATGAGTAAGCTCTTTTCTTGAAGGCCCCCAAGTCGTAACCGTTTGGAAACACCCCTGCCGGTAATTGGTTCCACAACAAAGTAGTGCGAGGCAAAAAGTGTCGAGAGAAACGCACAGTTGTGGATTTCCAGACATCGAGATGGTGAGGATGGAATTTCAAATTTTGACGCGATGTCCGATGATGGAATTCGGCGGCAGGAATTAGTCCAAATAACTCGTCGGAACACTCTCCATGAAAGATACGATAGAAGACACAGAGTGAGCCAACATCTCTGCGCAATGCCAAAGAGTCGGGCCGTTTCGAAATAGCCAGGTCGTCAACGATTCGAACCGCTCTACGCTGAATGCGATCAAGAGGAAGGAGCTGGTACTGAGGAGCTCCGGCCCAGAGATGAGAACAGTACTCCATGTGGGGCCGAATTTGAGCCTTATAAAGTTGAAGGCGATGGGCAGGCAAGAAGTACTGCCTCGCTCTGCTGAGCACACCGAGCTTTTTGGAGGCTAGTTTAGCCTTACCTTCCAAATGACCGCGAAACTGAACGTAATTCGATATGTCGACTCCCAGAATCCCGATACTAGCTGAGGCTGTCAAGAGAGTATCCCCAAATCGAGGTGACACGACAAAGGGTGTCTTTTTAGCGGAAAACACGCAAAGCTGTGTCTTTTTGGGGTTAAAAGTGGCCAGGTTTTGACGACCCCATTCCGAGACATCGGTTAATCGATTCTCAACTTCGGACACAAGCTTGTTTCGGCTCTCTTCGACGTCTTCCCGAGAAATACCGCTTCGGCCGGAGTATGTAGCATCACCAGTACTGTCATCTGCATAGCAATGTATGTTGCGAATTCGCATCATGTCATTGATATGCAGAAGGAACAGTGTCGGTGATAGCACGCAGCCTTGTGGAACACCAGCATTGATAGATTTAAGGTCAGAGCATGCACCGTCAACTACGACCTTGATGCTCCGATCAGCCAAAAAACTGGTGATCCACTTGCATAATTTCTCGGGAAGCCCATAGGAAGGCAGCTTCGCCAGAAGCGCTTTGTGCCATACCCTATCAAAGGCCTTCGCTATGTCCAAACTAACTGCCAATGCCTCCCCCTTAGACTCAACTGCTTCCGCCCACCGATGTGTTAAGTATACAAGAAGATCAGCAGCTGAGCGGCCGCGACGGAAACCGTACTGGCGGTCGCTAATCAGCTGGTGCTCTTCTAAATACTTGAGGAGCTGCGAGTTGATGATTGTCTCCATAATTTTGGAGAACAAAGAGGTTATGGCTATCGGCCGATAGTTAGACGGATTAGAGCGATCTCCTTTTTTAGGGATGGGATGCACTAAAGCTGTCTTCCATGAAATCGGTACTACGCCGAGTGAGTAGGAGAGCCGGAATAGGCGTGTTAGTACCGGCGCCAGCTCTGGAGCACATGATTTAAGTACAATCGGAGGGATGCCATCCGGTCCACTCGACTTATGGACGTCCAAGGAAAAAAGTGCTTTACGTACGGAAGACTGCAAGAATTTTAATTCCGTCATAGAACTATAGCACTGCGGGACGGTAGGCGGTGCATTTCCTTGGTCGTCCAGAGTCGAGTTGGCCGCAAAGAACGAGCCCAAAAGATCGGCCTTCTCCCTTGCGGTATGGGCCAGAGAGTCATCATCTCCGTGTAAGGGTGGAAGAGAGGGCTGTGAGAAATTCCCCAAGACAGCCTTGGCGAGAGACCAGAACGCACGAGTTCCCGAAGGAAGGCGAACTAATTTCTCACCAATTCTGCCAATGTGTTCAGATTTTGCCTTGGCGATAGCTCTTTTGAAGAACCTCGAAGCGGAATTGTACTCCTTACGTAACGCGCTGGTTTTTTCATCACGAGATGTCGACGCTGCAGCCCAAGCCCGGTAGCATTCCTGCTTTCGGCGTGAAGCCGTTTTGCAGGAGCGACCAAACCAAGGCTGAGACTTACCACCAACCGGTACCGCAGAAAATGGAATGAAAAGTTCCATGCCCTGCAGCACCACATCAGCGATAGAGTCAGCGATGACACTCGGATCATCCAGCGAGAAGCACATCCGCCCCCATGGGTAGGACGCAAAAAAAGACCGCATCCCGTCCCAATCTGCTGACCTATAGTGCCAAACGCGACGACAGCCTGCAAAAGGAGGCCGTGATAGGCGCGTAACCGGCACTTTACTCCGGATCAGGCAGTGGTCTGACGTACCTAGAGGGACGTACACAGATACCTGATAATTGTCCGGATGGGAGGTCAGCAGAAGGTCCAGCAGTGAAGGCGTATGATCGTCCACATCGGGAATTCGCGTAGGCGTGGTTACCAATTGTGTTAGACCATATGCCAAGGCAAAATCGTGAACAGACCTCCCCGCATGATCGGTAGTGCGTGAACACAGCCATTCGGCGTGGTGGGCATTAAAATCGCCTAAGATCACGATCTCAGCGGAGGGGGTCTGTTGCAACACGGAATCTACAGCCGTTTGAAGGTGCTCAACGAGCCTGTCGACTTCAGCATTTCCGCTATGGGACCTGTAGAGGCACGCATAGATGCGGGGATGGTCGTCGCAGTCTACACGCAGCCAGAGGATGGATAGGTCCCTATAGCCTTCAATGCTGCTGAGACGTCGAGAGCAGATATCCTCTCTGACATAAGCACAAACTCCCGCCCGGGGTACAAATGAATGCTCGAATTTGTACCCCGGGTAGGAGAGATATGAGGTATCAGCCGGAGAAGATATCTGCGTCTCAGTTAAAAAGAACAGAGCCGGCTTAGCCGTCTCAAGGTGGTAGTGGACGGCATTTAGGTTTGAGTGAAGACCCCTAATATTAGTATAATCCACGTGGAGTGTGGTAGAGGGTGCCTTTCGATGTCTGTTCGATTTGCCCCGAGCAGCGAAGTTTGAGAGCGCAATTGTGCCCCTCCCAGAGTACGCAGGGCAGCCTGGGCATCCATGATTAGGCTGATTACAAACCCCTGAACATGGATGTCCAGAGGGGGATTCTCCACCGCTTACGCTAGTGGTACCCCCCTGGGGTAAACTACTACCTTCAAATTGCGCTTCCATAGTGTTAGGGGGAGGGGGGAAAGAGCCTCCGGGAACCTCACAGACCAAACGAAACGCAACAGCAAAGCTGTTACTTTACGTTGGTTTTAAGTGAGGTAGTGGTATCGCCCCGGTCGTGCCGACCCATTCAGCTAAGCATGGCACTACCACTTTTTAAACTTTTTTTTTTCTATATTATACACAAAAATCTCCCGTATAGGAAGTTTAACCAAGACACTATTAAATATATTATATTATTTTTAAAAATCAAAAATAATGTAGAATAATACGGATGGTTGTGAAGCTACATAAATCAAAATTTACATCAAATTAAACACAACTAATAGCACGTTATCTATTCAATCAGAAGTTGCATCTTCGGATCGAAGCTCAATAACTTTTGAAACTATATCTTATAACAAACTTTATCAAACTAGCTAAGAATTATAATGCTGTTTGTAAACCCAAGCTATAACTTGATAGAAACTTGAACATGGTTGGTTTATGCAAATAAAACTTTCTTTTTTGTTGTTATAGTTACTACAGTGCGGACGCAAAAATTGTTAGTTTGACGCCTGCTATATCTCAGCAAACTCTGTCAGAGCCGAAAAAGGCATATAAGTAGGTTGATGATGAATGAAATGTTTCTATCTGTAAAAATGTGGTGTTTTCAAATGGTTGTGTTTACCCTTCAATTTCGATAAAATTTAATGAATATTTAAAACTGGACAACACTCCATCGACTTAGTGGGAGCGACTTCCTTGATGTCGTAGTCGCGTCTGGTTCTGTTGAAATTTTTTCTCCGGCATTTTATTATGCAATATTAATATTCGAAATATCATTGATCAATCGGACAGGTTTTATTAACATACTGTATAAAACTCATATATTTTGATTTATGTGATAGTAAATGTCATTTTATATCGTAGCTACAAGGAAAATTTCTAAATAAATCCTGAATTGACTGTTCAAAACATTCCGCTGTGATGATTCTACAGACGACGATTGATGTGGATTATTTCCGGGTTTCTATAATAAACGATCCGTAATTCGTAGCAGCAACCAATTAAATAATAAGAGGCGTTTCATACAGTTCAACGAGTGTCTATTTGGTAATCTGATATTTGTAAGAAGAGTTTAATATCTTTTAAAATTGTTATTACTTGTAACTAAAACGATTTTAACTGATGTAGGAACCGGCCACTAGTCATGAATAACGATTTTAAGATACAAAAAAAAATAGAAAGAGGGAAAGTAAGTATGAATAATTCCATATTAAAATTTAACACATAAGTGTTTTCAATCTTTTCAAAAATATAAAATGCCTATATTAAACTCCAAGTGGGTTTTTCTTGCACATAATATAAAAAAGTGTGTATGTAATAAATAAACAAAAGTTGTTTTGTTATAACAAATAAAAAATTAAAACTTTAATACACTACTAATTTCAAGCATTTTTTCTCCTTTTTTATACCATTGAGCGAACTAGTTAAGGAGTGAATTCTAATACTTAATTTTATTAGAGATGTCACGATTAGTGATTCTGCTGAATATCAAATAATTGCGCTTGAAATGAATGGCCCTTGGCCTTATTTGCATGAACTTATATGTTTGCATGAGATAAACTCTGATGCACGCTTACCTACTTTGTAATAATCTTTCTTCAACACCTGTCTTATACAAGTTTTGCTGGAAGAGATCTCTTAAAGAGATAAGCTCAACTATGTATAATATTTTATCCAGTTATTGTCTAATTATATTTTGTTTTGTACATATTAAGCGCTAAATAAATGAATAAATTATTTATCACTGTGATTCAAAAATCAACTGTAATTAAAATATTGTAGAATAGTTACCATAAAAATAGCTCTTTGAAAGGGAATAAATTAACTAATAATCTCCATGTTGATCTGGGCTCCTTTAAAGAATAGACCAACTGCCGTTCTGCTAAGCAGGTCGTAAGAAGCGACGAATTGGCTATAAGTGTCAGTACCATCGTGACAACTAGGTGGTGGAGTTCCGCAACGTCATGCCCGGGTATTTGGTACCACCGCCTCACCTACTCCTGCTGAAATAACTTCAATGCTGGTTACTGTCGTATTCCAATTTGAAAGGTACGATAAAGATATTCAAACAGGATTAAATAAAACAGCGGTTAAAAACAGAATACGAAGACGTTGTATTTAAGTATCAAATACATTTCAACAATACGTATTGGTGCAATGATTTATTAGGAGATTTCGTTCTATTATTCGTTCCTCATCCTATCATGCTGCAATCAGACATCATTCTTTATTTTTTTTTAACGTTTATATTTAAGGTATACGCAATTATGGAAAACTACAATAATTTAATTAAAATCGGTAAATATTTATGTAAACAAACATCATTTGACGTTTTATGTACAATGACAGCGAGTAATAATAATGGCGACTCAGCTGCAAGCAGTTTAAGGTGACGTTATTTTCATGAATGATTTGAAATTATAGCACTGACAAAAGTTTTTTAGCTTTTTATATTATGAAAATTTGAACTTGTAAAACAGAGATAAAGCTATTTTTATAAATACAGCGCTGGAACGTATACTATTTTATAATTTAGATTGATAGTCCTTCTCTTCTCTTGTCAAAGGTTTATACATTATGCTGTCTTTGTCATCTAAATTCACCATTAATAAGTGAGGAAGATTGGAAATATAAGGTGCTTGTCGTCCCCTTACACCCCAAAGGCTAAACCTATCTAACCCGTAATTAAGCCACGGACTCTACTTGACTCAGTTTCCGTGACTAATCCTATTTTCTATATCAATTAAAACTATTGCAATGGCTGGCGACAAACCGACGCTTATCCTAATGGCCCATGGACCATTACGCATCCATTAATGTGAGCAGTGTACATCGGTGGTTGAACACAAAACTAGAGTTTTAAAATCTTTAACACGCGACTGAGATAACAAACCAGAGTTTAGTCACGCAAATGAAGTCATTCGGACAATTAAACGCAAAGCTTTTACTTAATTGAGATTTTTAATGTTTGGTAAAGATATGACTTAAAAATTCTGATAAACAAAAGATTTTTGATACCGCAAAGTAGAATTTAAATTGCAACAATTGTCTTCCGACCTTCTTCATCTCTAGAATGCTGAATTAAAATTTCAAAAGAATAATAGAAAAAATTCATTTTATAAATAAACATAATAAAATAATAAATAAACAAATAAATTATATGGTCATGGAAATAAAAAAGGTCATAATATAAAAGGGACTGAGTTGAGACTTAAGGTTTTTCCTTTATAATCCCTAGACCCTGCTAAAACGAGTGTTGCGGTTTTCAAAATTTCTTAATGAATACAAAGAATTGCTTTCTAGAAAAATTCAATAGTAATAATCTTAATAAATCTATTACAAGTTTCACCAAGCGATATTTTCAAAACAATTTTCAGTTTTGTCAATGTGTTTCAAAATTTCTTAATGAATACAAAGAATTGCTTTCTAGAAAAATTCAATAGTAATAATCTTAATAAATCTATTACAAGTTTCACCAAGCGATATTTTCAAAACAATTTTCAGTTTTGTCAAAAACAAATCGCAAACTTCACCCAAAACCTCAATATCGACCTTTTCTGTTTGCAAATATAAAAGGGACTGAGTTGAGAGTGTACGTTTATTTTATTTTTCTAATAAAAAGTAATGTGAGGACAATCTATACATATAAAAAATCGTAGGAAAGTCAAAACTGTACATTGAATATTTTTTTAAAAGAATACTTGGAGCGTGATCTACAATCGATATCGAAGTCAAAAATATGGTTTTTAAAATTTTTGTCTGTTTGTCTGTTTATCTGTTTACCTGTTTGTCTGTTTGTCTGTATGTATGTCCGGGGTAAACTCAAAAAGTACTGCATGGATTTACTTCAAATTTTGCATGAATATTACAAACAGGTCGGCTACATATCACGCTATCACCTACGGGGGAGGTGCTGTGCGGACTAAACGAAGTCTGCGCGGACCAAGTCGCAGGCAACAGCTAGTTGATAAATAATATGAGACAGTTGAGAATTAACAACGAACTAATTAACTAAGATAAAATTTAATAATATCTTTTACACAAAAAATTTAACCAGCAATAATAATATTTTTGGACTAATACTAATAAATTGCTCCGAAAATCGAATTAACTATAAGACAAAACCCGAAATGAACATGACTGTCTTCTTTAAATAAAATAATTAAAATACCTTTTATAAGTATATTCACGCCCATATCCCCGAAGGGGTAGGCAGAAGTACAACAATTGCACCCACGATTAGCCGAAGATACTTGTTCCCACAAATGTGATAGGTGGCAAGCCTATCGCCAATCGGGCATTTTCTAATCCCGGGCATGTTTGTGATTCTCAGGAAACTGAAAACTTTTTTTTAATGTGCCTGACCCGGGAATCGAACCCAGGACCTCATGTGGTCAACGCCAACGCTGGAACACTAGCCACAGAGACGCCTACTACAAATACTTTTTATAATAATTAAAATACGTTTTAACGTCTGTCTTCATGGCTCTGACCGCATTCGGGTCCCATCTCAATCCATTAATAGTAGCCGCAGCAGATTACGTCATCGACACAGATCTCGTTCTTAGGTGGTAGATCACTGCCATCGTGGCTACTAGGTGGTAGAGTTCTGCATTGTCTCGCCCGGGTCTGGTACCACCGCCTTAACTATTCCTGCCGCAATAGCGTCAGTGCTTGTCGCTGTCGTGTTCCAGTTTGGAGGGTAAGGTAGCCGGTAAACTTATGCATGTGGTATTAGACCTCGCCACAAGATAGCAACGCACCATTAACATCTTTGGTGTCTATAGTCGATGGTTGACTCTTTCCATCAGGAGACCCATCTGCTTGTTTGCTATCTTATGATATAAAATAAAAAAAGGTATAGGAGGCTGCGCAATGACGTACTAACCGATGACGGCGATCCCATAATGGTGGCTATCGTCGCCAACCTACTACAAAATACACGCACTACACTACCACACCATCGTCGCTGCTGGTTTCAATTGCGATGAAGACCCCTAATCCGCCCTGCGTGAAATGTGACTACTCCTCTCCGCCCCCTATTAGCCTCTTAGTCAAAACGACGCACTAAGCCGAGGTCCGGTCTCGCAGGAGACAACCCTTAGCGCGGACGTTGATTGCCCTTTAAATTTAATTTCTGACTGAGCCCTTGGCCTTAAGGCAGGGGTATCGTGTCATTCCTTGGACGCCTGTTCACCTCCATCAGTTTGCGCGCCGCGCGGCATGTGAAATTGAGAAAAACTTAGAATGAAAATCAGTTTAATGTTATCATGATAACTTTTTAACCATTCGTCCGAATTTCTTAGTGTAAAAGACAAACTTCATCTACATAAACTGCTAAAAGCGGCAAATGTATTAATTTTAATAAAAGAATAATAACTACTCCGAAATATTCTTTGTAAAAAAGTATAATAATTTAATTGTATTTATGGACCATTATTTTGGATATTATGGATTCCACATAAAAGGTAGAGATATATGCTGTCGCGGACTTTTATTTAGAACTATTTAAGACAAACAATCCTACTATACATTATCTTCATGTAACTTCAGCGGTTTTGGCAGCGCACGCCAAGATAGCTCTCAGAAGGCAGGAAATTTTCCGACTTACTTGATACTTATTATTATATTACCGCCAAATTACACAAAATCTTTATAAATTGTAGCCTATGTGTTATTCTGATGTACAATCCATATTACTGTAAAGTTTTATTCAAATCCGTTCAGTCGTTTTTGCGTGAAAGAGTAACAAACATCCATACATATATACTCACAAACTTTCGCATTTATAATATTAGTAGGATTTATAATATTAGTAGGATTATCGTGACCGTCTCGTGGTCTAGAGGATAGCCTTATTGACTCAGATCATGAAGTCCCGGTTTCGATCCCAAGATCTGACAAGTTGAGGATTTTTTTCAAGAGTTTTCTTGATAATCCAAAATCTTAATAGCAGCACGGAGTCTGGAGGGTAACATGTTACCACTTCTATGCCACGGACGAGCACGCTAAACTGTCGGTCCCAATTATCGCTAGAAATAGTCGATAGTTGTTATCAGATCGATAAAATGCGGCGATGGGGATCACCACTCATCTCACCAACCAAGAAACCGTTGAATAGTGGTGAATTGGTAGTGAACATTTATTATGTTGATAGCAATGCACCAGAGACGTGGGTGAAAAAGTGTGGTGAATGTGGGTGGATAATTGTACCGCTGAGGTCTTCTTTTTGTCCGGACCATCGGTGAGTCTTGTCCATTTGTTAAATCGACGTCTTTCATTTCGGTACCATCGCAGAATATACATAGAACAGTTCGCGGATAATAGCAAATTTAATTAATTTCACCTTTTTAATGATGGATTTCCGCAAAGTAACGCCTGAATCAATAAAATATATAAAAATCCAATAACAACCGTTAATCTAGCATGTTAAGGTAGCAATTTTTGTCATGTATTTAATTTTTTCTCTACATTGGAATCTAACAATATGGTTAAGATATTTCGTAGTAGTTTTGGTAGTGTCCGTTCGGTTCCAAGGGTAAGGTATGACCTACGTATTTGGCATCACCATCCATCAAAACAATCCAGCAAAAGCTAACAATATAGTTTATATATTTTGCAAAAGTATATTTAATGTTATATACCTACTCGTATCACATTAAATATTTAAACGCCATGTGGTATGCTAGTGTTTCTCCCCCCCCCCCCCCCCCCCGTTTTCTTACAACGAAAGATTCTTTCTTTCTTTTTTAATTAAAAAGGGGTTTTTAAACATCTACAATAATTTTGAAAGACATATCAAACGGCACATATAACTAGGATATATAATATATTTTCAGAAAGTATTTATCCTATATAACCTGCGAAACATATAAAGAAAAAAATTGAGAAAAACTTAGAATTAAGGAAGAAGGAAGGAATTCTTGTTTTTTTTTTATATCATAAGATAGCAAACAAGCAGATGGGTCTCCTGATGGAAAGAGTCAACCATCGCCTATAGACACCAAAGATGTTAATGGTGTGATGCTATCCTGTGGCGAGGTCTAGTGCCACATGCATAAGTTTACCGGCTAATTAACCCTCTAAACCGGAACACGACAGTGACAAGCACTGACGCTATTGCGGCAGAAATAGGTAAGGCGGTGGTACCAGACCCGGGCGAGACAATGCAGAACTGTACCACCTAGTAGCCACGATGTTAGTGACTCGATAGCCAATCGGTCGCCTGTTACAACCTGCCTGGCAGAACCTCAGTTGGCCTATTCTTCAAAGGAGGCCGGGACCAACACGGCGGTTAATAATATTGTAATATCAACTGGTAATTCACTGAGAAATTCAATTCCTAATTATACAAGGACATAACAGGGCGACCGCAAACGTAATTGTCTATGAATTACGACAAAGTAGTTTGTGGTTGCCCTTTCTGAGGACGGTCTCGTGCGGTCGCAGGATATGGCGGTTGCTGCTCCACACCCTATATACCCTTGTGGCTGTCACCTTCGATTTATAATCACTTTGCCACCGCATAATTTAATATCTCTCTGTCCAGAGTAAGCTGTTTACCGATATACTAATTTTATGTTGAACTAGCTGTTGCCAGCGACTTCGTCCGCGCGGACTTCGTTTACTCCGCACAGCCCCTTCCCCGTAGGTGATAGCGTGATAATACGTAGCCTATATGTTGACCCGACCGACCCGAAGTAATATTCATACATAATTTGACGTAAATCCATGCAGTAATTTTTGAGTTTACCCCGGACATACATACAGACAAATAGACAAAAATTCTGAAAACTATATTTTTGGCTTCGATATCGATTGTAGATCACGCCACAAGTATTTTTTTTTTTAAATATTCAATATACAGTTTTGACTGTCCTATGATTTTATTATATGTATAGATAACAGAACCTAATTCTTCGCGGCTCTATTCATATTAAATACCAGTTGGTCCGGACCTCTTTTTGAAGAATAAATATTGAAACATTTTTCCCCGTGTTGGTCCCGGACTTCTTTGAAGAACAGGTTAACTGTCGTTCTGCCTGAGAGGTCGTAAAAGGCGACCGATTGGCTTTGCGAGTCACTGGCATTGTCTCGCCCAGGTTTAGTACCACCATCTTACCTATTCCTACCGCAATAACGTCATTGCTTGTCACTGTTGTGTTCCGGTTTATAGGATAGGGTAGCCGGTAAACTTATAGATTGAATTGCCACAAGATAGCAACGCACCATTAACATCTTTGGTATCTATAAGCAATGGTTGACTCCATCAGGAGACCCATCTGCTTGTTTGCTATCTTATGACATAAAAAAACACACATAACAAACATCCAAACCCAGAAATACAAACATCTAAGCTCATCACACAATTTTTTTCCCTGTCGGGAATCGACCGAGATCCCCATCGTTTCGTGTTTAGTTTCGCTGGTCATTCGACCGACGCAACGGGGCGTTCAATACAGATTAATACAAATTTGTATGTATATATTTTACCTTAATTAAAATATAATCATCAAAGCTGATAAATTATTATCGGACATGTTATTGGATACCAGACAACAAAAGTATAATGTTTGATTACTGACACCCCAACAAAAAGGTATTGTTTGGAGCTTTCAAAGGTGTTTGGTTACGTTTGTATGGGAGCTTTGTGAAAACAATAAATGGAAAACAACAAGGGTATAACTACGTCACCATAATTAAAGTGATCGTTGTTACATTATGTGATATATTTCAACCACGCTAATACAGACTATGAAGACATGTTAATCAATACTAGCGATTGCTCTCTGGTCGAAATTTTACCAAAGCCACAATAATATAGGTTCTCCTTATAAAAATTGGTTGGTAGGGCTGTATCCAAACTTTACCACCCAGTAGTCACGATGATGGTGACAAGTATAGGCAATCGTTTGTCTTTTATGAACTGCCTGGCAAAGTGGCAGATCGTTTTTTCTTTAAAAGAAACTCGAACCAAGACGGAAAATGTACAATTTTGTATTTTTATTCCAGAAGCTGTATTGATTTTGAAATTTTTTGTGATTTATCAAAAATTTCGTAATATAAGCCTGTGGCTCGTAGCTAACAACTAGTCGTAGTGTTATATTATAGTGCTATTTTAATTAGAATACAATATTTATTAATTAATAATATTTTCTACACTATAAGTGATGACTTCCTCACATTTTCCGAACACCTGAGATTTTCCCTACTCGTGGGGAAGTTATCACCCATAGTGCAGACTACCATACAGTGGGAATATTTATTGAAAGTAGGACCAACTCGTACTCTCGTACCTGGTGACTTCAAATTTATTATTTTTTGACATTTCGATTTTGCTACTAGTTTGTCACTGTAAATACCCTGATGATGATCGTGTAAGTGAAATTGGTTGAAAATAAATTATTGTGCAACAGTACATGTTTACGAGTATCAATAGATAAATATTGTATTTGAGTTTTATAAAGTGCCGACGATAAAAAGTGTAGACTATATTAATTTGCTGGTTTCGATTATCAAGATATAGCAAGCTCTGTTCAGATAAGTTAGCGGATACGGTAATCATTAACCACCTTGCCAGCTGTAAGCAGCTGATTGATTGTAACTGAGAATTCACTCTGCCCAAAGAGAAACTCGTAAAAAAGAGAGTTTAAGTTATATATTTTTATATTAATTTAACGGAAGTCATCAAGTCCGTCAAACGAAAAACATCAATCAATCAAAAGGGTTTGAAGAATATCAGCTGACTTATATTAGGAATCACACAAAAGGCGAAACAAAACTAATGCTTAGTTTCAATACATTTTTTATTCCTACGAGTAACATTTTCTACCAGGCGTAAGCCAAAACAATGTCAAATTACCAAATGTTTAAACAACTTGTGGAATGCCTCGATATGGAATTGGTTGCTAATGCATACTGCTACGAAGACGAATCCTTGATTATTAGAACCCGGCATAACACGCATCACTAACATCGTACCTACTACTAATTTTTTTATTTCATAATTTTTTCATTGTTTTTTATTATTATTATTTAAACACACACACATACGCATACGCATATGTTACACATACACCCACTTACACACATTTTACAAAAACGCTATTTCTTCACATAATCCTTGGTTCAGTATTTGTTTTTATTTTAATTTTGAAATTTAATGTGTAGTAAAATTATTATAAATTATTAATAGTCCATCGTATGGAGAGGGGCGTTGATGGCGGCGACTCCGTTATTTTACTTTTGTGGCTATCATCGTTCAATATTATTTCTTTTGATGTATTTTTCTGTGGCAGCTAAAATATTACTATAGGTTTCAGAATACGCAATCATTGTTAACCTTTTTTAATATTAGGTGAATACTAAATAGGCGATAGAGTTTTTTCCCCGTGTTGGTCTGGGATTCCTTTAAAGAATAGGCCAACTGACGTTTTGCCAGGCAGGTCGTAAAAGGCGACCGAGTGGCTATGCGCGTCACTACCATCGTGACTACTAGGTGGTAGAGTTCTGCATCAGCTCCACCGGGTCTGGTACCACCGTCTTACCTATTCCTGCCGCAATAGCGTCAGTACTAGTCACTGTCGTGTTCCGGTTTGGAGGGTAAGGTAGCCGGTAAACTTATACATGTGGCATTAGACCTCACCACAAGATAGCAACGCACCATTAACATCTTTTGGTGTCTATAGGCGATGGTTGTCTCTTTCCATCAGGAGACCCGTCTGCTTGTTTGCTATCTTATAATATATAAATAAAGAGTTCTGCAACTTCTCAATTGGGTTTCGGTACCATCACCTTATCTATTCCTTCTGATTGCAGATCGCAAAACAACGATTGACAACAAAAAGCATCGACGCTCAATAGGGCACTAGCTGTCTCCCTTGATATCTCGAAGGCCTTTGACAGGGTCTGGTACGATAGTCTTACTGGAAAGCTTCAATCGTACGTCTGCCTACTGGTCTCTGCGCCTGGATCACAGATTTTCTGAGTGGCCGGTCGATTAGAGTAGTGGTCGACGGTTGCTCGTCGGACCAAATGGCTATAAATGCCGGAGTCCCTCAAGGATCAGTTCTCTCCGCAACTCTATTCCTGCTACACATTAATAACCTGCTGAAACCCGGTATCTATGGGTACGCAGACAATAGCACTATTGTTGAGAGTTACGCATCCAGCGCGCGAGCTAGTACGGCACAAATCCAGTCTCTCATGGAGGTCATGGTCGATCATTTCAACCTGTCCTTACAGGCAGTCTCCAATGTGGGGCGATGCCAATCTGGTCAAGTTTAATTCGTCTAAGACCCAGGCGTGTCTATTCTCCGCTAAATGGAATCCATTCCACCTGTCTCCGTCTTTCAAGGGTGTGCCCATGCCGATAACTAACCACCTCAATATCCTTGGTACCCCATTAACGCCTACTCTTAACTTTGGTTCGTACATCGAATCTAAAGCCCAAGTTACCTAAAAATAACTTGGTATTCTGGCAAAGGTGAAGCAGTATTTCAGGTTGGGACAGTTGTTCGACCTATATCAAGCACAAGTCCGTTCGTGCATAGAATACTGCTCTCACCTCTTGGATGGATCCGCCAAATACCAGCTGGAGACACTTGAGGTAATATAGAGGCGTGCCAAGGGGCTCATAAACGACGATGATCTGGTAGGCAAAAAACTCCAGAGCCTCGCTCATAGCCGCAGAGTGAGTTTATCGGTTTTTTATTGGATACAATTTAGAGAGTGCGCTGCGGAATTGCACGACTTGATTCCGCCATCGCCGTTTTTCTATAGATCGTCGAGGAGCACAGATACTAGGCATCGCCATATAGGAGACGTTCCACGTACCCGGACAAAGAGGTTCGACTCTACATTTTTCATTCGAACCGCAAGTGACTGGAATATGCTTCCTGAGTCTGTGTTCTCCAACGAGTACAATCTAGGGATATTCAAGAGAAGAGTGAACAGGTGCCTTCTAGGGAAGCGCGTTCCATCTTAGGTCGCATCTTAGCTTACCATCAGGCGAGATCGTGGTCAAGCGCTTCCCTATCAATACGAACCGGTATTTTTTCAACCGTTTTCAAACACTGGTTTTGTGAGTTGTTCTTGTTCATGCACAAATGTTGAATTGCGTAGAAATGTCGATAAGTTGTAAAAACATGTCACATCTCTATTCATTATCAAAAACGTCATTTCCGGTCACGGAGATACTATTTTCGGTCACGCAAAAATAATCTATATTGTAATGTTGAAATCAGTTGAAATGTGAAATTGCGCCATCTCGTTAACTAAAAGAAACTTTCAGTTTTTTAGTTCACAAGATGACGCAATATTTAATTAATTCGTTTCGAATTAATATGTTATAATTTGCACCCAAAGATTAAAGAAAAATAAGACGTATCTTATGGTATTTGAGTGTTCCTTAAGTATGTGTAAAGTTGACTTATAAGCTTTTTAGACTTGGTGGTTGGCAGCCAATCAGTTCAAAAGTTTTTAAGTGAGGATGGGAATACGTATGGCTACAGCTAAATGAAAGCGACGAAACGGTTCCAGTACATATTTGAGAATATGCCATATCCTTCTAATCCGTGGGATATGCAAAGACATTTTTGCCATATCTATAACTACTTAAAACAAATTAACGACACTTTTGAATGTCAGTTTTGTTCGGGACTGTGCATGGAACTATTTGTTTATAATTCATCCGAGAGACTGTGCATCTTGGTTTTTTATATCAATGCGACATTTTATATTAGTAGAGGAGCCCAAGATGCTAAATGGTTAGTTACTCCAGCGTCGTAGGGACCTATTGGATTTTGTAAATTAAATTATAGAAAAAAAAAGGTATATGATGTTTTTCATTTCAATTGCGGAGACAAAATCTACGGATGAAAAAAATAATTAAAAAACGGTGACATGGAAACACTAAATAGTGTCAGATTAAGGTATAGTGGGTTAATTGCCACCTAAAATTTAGAAAATCTGATGATTGAAGTGTTTTGTAAGGGAGTGGAAGGGTCATTAAGTTGCAAATAAATGTTGTTTTGACATTCTCGAGCGCGTCTGAATTTTCTTTTATTATACATTAAATGATGTAAGAATAACAAAAAAAATATAATCTGACAATTTCCACTCACAAATTTAGAAAATCTGATGATTGAAGTGTTTTGTAAAGGAGTGGAAGGGTCATTAAGTTGCAAATAAATGTTGTTTTGACATTCTCGAGCGCGTCTGAATTTTCTTTTATTATACAGGAAATGATGTAGGAATAACGAAAAAAATATAATCTGATAATTTCCACAAACCGAAGTTATTAGAATTTTGTTGTTTATCTGCCCTAATAACCCGCCTCTTTATAAGAGCTTATATTTGGTGGAGAGCATCAAAAGTGATGCGCTTGAGTAAATCCAAAAATGGCCTCTTGGGCTCCTCAACTATATGTATTCCATTATCGGAATACATTTTCCAGAAAAACAGCATAATGTAATAATTACAGCTATGTTTCCGGTCCTGAATTAGTATGTTACGGTTTAGTAAATAATTTTGGCGTCCTCAGTTAACCATAACACCATCATGCGTCCTTACCAAAGCCAGATCTGCTGGACTACGTAAAGTCGCACGTTTAAATTATTAACTTTAAATAGATGTCGCCTTTGTAGCCTAGTAGTCCAGTATCAGTACTGACCATACGAGGTCCCGAGTTCGATTCCTGAGTCGGGCAAATCAAAAATATGCATTTTTCGATAGATTTGCCACTTATATTATGGGACTAAGTAACTTCAGCTAATCGTATTTGCTTAAGCTTTATGTCCCTCTGCTTTCCTCTTCGGGGATTCTGGCGTCAAGATACTATTTTTTGCTTTAAATTGATCCATTTTTAATACGAGTTGTTTCTGTAATTAAAACAATATATCATCTCTGTCACCTAAGCTGATGTTAATAAAAACCCGCGCGATCCCTGTCCGACACCACCTATCAATATCAAACACCTACTCTAGCATCATATTTCGTTATTTTTGTATAACCTAAGTTACAAACTATGGCGATGATTAAAAATCTTCCCAGAAATAATACAATGAATCTCTATCATTACATTTTTGCATAATGTTGCAACGTGTTGCAAATTTGTCTATTATAAAGTAGAAGCGGACAAAAATTCACCAATCTTTACATTTATTTACTTAAACTCTATATTGTACAAAATATACAACAGGTGAACTTAACGTCTATATGTATAAAAGGAAAGTTCCAGTTTGATTTGTCAGTCTCATGGACTGACATATCAAAGTCCAGCTTAAAGCCTTGGACTAAGAAGGCTGAAATTTGCACAGAGGTTATTTTTACGATGTAGATGAGAAACAAGACAATTTTTTTTGAAATTCATCCCCTAAGATGGTAAAATAGTGATTGAAATTACATCGCTCACATGTTGATTTACTCCGTTCATCCGTGAGTACATGGAGGAAGCTGGGTGGATTAGCTAGTATAATACATATATATATATATATATATATATATATATATATATATATATATATATATATATATATATATATATATATATCAATGTGTTTTGTATAGTTTATTGGTATAGTCGCACTGCTGTCCAGTTCATCGTTTACGATGTAGCTTCAGACAGTCATAATGATGTCGCGGTTACAAAGTAACACAAAGATCACATCTTTATGCGATACATTTTGTTTAAAAATCTCTGGTTTTATTTTATTTACACAGTTCCCCTCTGTGGTCTAGCAGTCCGGTATCGGTGTTGACTATATGAGGTCTCAGGTTCGATTCCCAATTCCCAAATCCCAAATGTCAAAACATGTTATTTCAGTTCTTTGATAAAAACAACGTTACCCGGGATTGGCTATGCCTCCGGTTGGCGATAGGCTTGCCACCTATCACATTGTGGGACTGATTATCTTCGGCTAATCGTTGCTGCACTTGTTGTACCTTTATCTATCTCTTCAGGGATATGGGTGTGAAAATACTTGATACTTTACACGGTTGAGTTTCTATCTAATCCCAATTCTATCCTGCATACTTCTGAATCCACAAATGTATTATGTTGTCGCGATCACTTATGATTTAAGCACAGCGAACTATATAGCCTATATCCTGTCGCAATATATCCGTGTTCATTTACTCGTCTTCACGATTATAATCTTTTTATTTATTTATTTATTTATTACCAATTAATCCACAGCATTTTTAACAATAAGATAAAATACAATTATTTTACATCAAACATAAGCCAATTACGGATTACTACTTCGTACACACAACAATTTTGACTTTCGGAGCTTAGTCAGCTTAAATTTAAATAAAAACATTAAATTTAATTGAAAAATAAAAACGAATAAAATTTAAAATACAAAAAATAAATAATAATAATAATAATAGAACCAAAATCTAAGACAAAAACTTTAAGATTTGAACAAATTAAATAAAGAACAAAACATGAAATTGGAATGAATGATAATTTGATAAAATATCACAAACACAATAGGTACTAATAAAATTCCCTAATACACATGCCATTAATGTCTATATGCATTAAAGATTGTATGTGCGTGCGTGTGTGTGACCCTGTGTGTCCGTCTCTCTCTCTCTCTCTCTCAGTGTGTGTGTGTGTGTGGTGCAATATGATGATGATTGATGAGTAAGCGAGTTGTGTATAAAATTATTCGCTCGACCAAGACCGGTTGATATAATGGTTGGTTATTCGAAAACCTTTCGTATATTTTGCTTACATTTCAGTTAACAAAGATATTGCGCCATCGCAGTTGCTTAGGAAATAAATATTTAATTACGCGCTCTGACACGATATGTCAATTTTCTATTTACATGGTTGAATTATTGCTATTGCTATTTCTATAATACGTACTTAGTCCGCGCAGCTTCGCCCGTAATAAGTATGTGGTCGATAAAGGTTTTCCCACAAATATGTATCCCCTATTTCAGCCCCTTTTGTAAAAAGGTTCCATTATGTTTTATCCCATACATTCAACTATCTCCAAGCGAAATTTCATCAAAATTTAGTTAGCCACGTTAGTTAGCATCAATATTAGGATTTTATGTATTAGTATCGATGACTAATACCCATATCACGAGCATATAATGTGTTTACTTTCGGATTATATTAATTTTTCAATAGTAGTATTAATTTTAAAAATATGTTTTACATTTATCTATTCGTTCGTTTAGCGTGTAATTTGTTTATCATAATATAATTTACAATGTAATTTATTAAATTCTGTGGGAGACCGATACCGCGGTCGATTATGAATTAATTACTGTAAGTCATACAGATAGACGCGATATATCAGTGTTATACTTATATACTCGTCCTTTTACAATCCGTTAAGCCTCGTTCTGACTAGGCTAGTATTATAGTCGAGAAGTGAGTAATTTAGTAACTAAATATATCTGAACACCAAAAATGTAGTTGAGTAGATTAATGTATAACTAATTTAGCGAAACACAACATACTTGTGAACTGTACTCGACCAAAGTGAGAACGATTTTTTGCAATATCGAGTGTTTTAGTGAACAAAATGCTCTTCATTCGACTAAAATACAAAAATCATGCGAACTATGCTTTATATATACAACTTTCTATCAATTTTACGAAGTAAAAAAAAAAGCTGTCGCGCTCGCTCGCACAAAGGCCACACTTTAATTAGTACTTTTAATAAACGCTCTCTTTTCTAATTTAACAGGTATTGTACTTACAACTAAAGCAGTCATGACTTGTCTTCGTTGCTGGTAATTCACAAGTCTTAATCCACAAATCGCGTACCCATCTTTTTGTTAATACTGTTTAATATACAATTCACAATGTAAATATGCGTCTGCAGTTGCTTATGAGTCACAAAGCACATCACACAGGCGTTGTTCTGACGTTACAAACATTAATCTTCTATTTACACAATACACGGTTTCATACTCATTTGATAGCTAATACGTTAGTATACTGTTTGCAATTTATAAAGCTATTGCGCTGTCGCGGCCGCTCATGAATTAAACACAGCGGGCCACACAGGCCACGTTCTGACGCGATACATCAGTGTACTATTGGCACGGTCGCACTCCCTTCCACCCCCCATTTGCATGTAAATTGAATAACGACACAGCAGAGCTTTGGACGTCGCCGCCCGGAACGTTTGTCCTTCGAAGATGCATGATGCTTTGCTATGGATTCGATTTACAGCGGAAATTGTTATTAAAATGAAACATATACATATTTTGTTGCCTCGTCCAATTTCAAATTTCCTCGACTGTTTAACAAAAGGAGGGTTTCGGTTGGATACATTTTTTATACTAGAAGATAATCCGATACATGTGCTTATAATGAAGATATCCAGTGGTGCGTTGTTGTTATCGTGGCTACGATATTAAATCTTAAAAAATGGCGGAAGTAAAACTTTATGTTAATGAGTTAATATGGGTGATTCAAAAAGTTGCTATAGTTTTTTTACATCCTTGGATACAAAACGAGTTAATGTTTTACCTGATAGAGACAAACATTGTTTATATAGAGATGCTTATGGTGCGTGGCTATGCATAATAAATAAATAAATAAATAAATATTCACGGGACAAATTACACTTACTGATCTAACCCCAAAGTAAACAAATTATTTGCTTGTGTTTTGGGTGTTAGTCAACAATACCTATACATAGAAATACATATATAAATACTAGAATATATTTAATAAACACCCAAACCCAGAAATACAAACATATATGCTCATCACATAAATGCTTGTCCCCGTCGGGAATCGAACCCGAGCCCCGTCGATTGCATAGTCAGGGTTGCTAGGCACTCGACCAACGGGACGGCCGGGGCTGCATGTGGCAGGGATGGAATGCTAAATGCATAAGTTTAACACTAATTGATTCCTTAATTTTATTACCAAACTTTTAAACTGATTCCATGAAAGGAAGAGATTCTTAATTTTTCTGCAAGTTTGTTTATGTACGCAATTACTCAAAGACGCCTGAACCGCTTTGGAAAATTTTTCTTTTGTTTAGAAAATATAATTTTTATTTAGGCTGATAAAGAATGGAGAAGATCTGTTTCAGAATTTCAGAGATATAATTTTTATTTAGGCTGATAAAGAATGGAGAAGATCTGTTTCAGAATTTCAGAGATATAATTTTTATTTAGGCTGATAAAGAATGGAGAAGATCTGTTTCAGAATTTCAGAGATATAATTTTTATTTAGGCTGATAAAGAATGGAGAAGATCTGTTTCAGAATTTCAGAGATATGATAATTTGGAAGTTAGTTGCAGCAGTTAATTGAAAATATATTTTTATATCATAGAATAGAAAGCAAGCAGCTGAGTCACCTGCCAAAAGGTTACCTACCTTCGCCTTTAGACACCTAAGATGTTAATGGTGTATAGTCATTTGTATGTGACGGGTTGAAATGCAAAATGCATAACGTTACCGGCTACTTTACCTTCCAAACTATTACACATTTTTTATCACAAGATAGCAAACAAGCAGACGGTTCTCATAAAGGAAAGAGACAACCATCGCCTGTAGACACCAAAGATGTCAATGGTGCGTTGCTGTCTTGTAGCGAGGTCTACTGCCACATGCATAAGTTTACCGGCTACCTTAGCCTACAAACCGTTACACGACATGATAAACACTGACGCTATTGCAGCAGGAATAGGTAAGGCCGTGATACCAGACCTGGAGACAATTCAGAACTGTATCACTTAGCAGCTACGATGGTAGCGACTCGCATAGCCAATCGGTTGCCTTTTACGACCTGCTTGGTAGAACGGCAGTTGGTTTTTTCTTCGAAAGAGCCCGGATCAACACGGGCGAAAATTATATTAAGTATTACTTAATTATTCGTATTAAATGAATAAGAATAAGAACACATTTATTTGAGACGCACACCACAGAATATATACAACTTACAACAACAATATACAATTTAGACATACAAAACTTTTGTACACAACACGCTATAAAAACAAAGAAACAAAAAAAACCAAAGAGTTATAAAGTACATAATGGTGGTGCGACATCTCAAATTGGCCTACCACTCAGCATGTGTTGGGATTATAATGGCAATCCCAACGCCGATTTTCTGTGGCAGCCAGTTCCCTGAAAAAGGCAGCAATAGTTTTAGCGTCTATTGACCCCTAATAGTTTATTAATAATAGCATATAACATACATAATAACATGATATGATATAAAGAATATGGAGTCGAATATATATAGCAAATAATTTTAATTTATAAATGACAATGCTATTAAATTTAAATAAGTAAGAATATTAAATGTTTTAATGAATAAAATCTAGTACACCCACATACACAAGTGCATACAAATATGTATACATATTATTTACACGTTAAATACACTTATTACCTTATATTTATATCATCTGATGCAGTGTTATATCCGGTTAAGATATTTAATATACCGTTTGCCATCAAAAATGTACAAATAAAATTATCTACTTTCTACTTACTAAGCATTATTACACCATCTAATCGTATTAAGCTATAATACCCGTCCAATTTAGTGTTAAGTCGGCTTACACTATAAATATAAATCGTTTTACTGGCAAATATTTTTAAGAAATTATGAGATTAATGTTTACAGGTTCATTATAAAGATGTTATTATTTATATAATCTTTATTCTTTTCAGGTAAGTGTAAATATGTATCTACGTTTTCAAGTTATCAACTTTAATAATCGAGTGATCGGTAAGTTATTTTTAATTTTTTTACATACTCGCTGACCCACGTAGCTTCGCTCGAGATTAACATGTCGTCTAAATAGATTTTCATACAAGTTTTATTACCTATTTCAGCCTTTTAGGGATTAATTTTTAAAAAAATTAGCCTATGTTTGACCCCAGATCTTCAACTATTTCCATGCCAAATTTCGTGAAAATCGTTCCAGCGGTTAAGCCGTGAAAGCGTAACAGACAGACAGACTTTCACATTTATAATATTAGTATGGATTTTTATATTATTACATATTTAAATGAATTTGCAAGATACAAATCACGCATCTACACGTAAAAAAATTAAGTATCTACTAAAATATATTTTTTAAAGACATCAATTAACTTTGAAATCATTCGCGGATATGTTCCTTCTGCAAAGTTAAAAACTCAAGGTCTTCTCACACACCCTAATGAAGATATGGGTAGAAGGTTCAGGGCTAGGCCCCCTGACGGTGGTTTCTTGCCGCGCCAGATAAAAACTTAACGGTCTTCAGGTTACCTTTTGCTGGTTCGCAGTATAAGAAATGGAATAAGCTTAAAGAAGGTTTGTAAAATAAAGCAGATTCACGTAGCATAATTATCCATCCTCGTCCACCATATTTTCTACCACTTCAGTAGACACAAAACGCCAACACTGAAAGAAAAAATATGAAATAAAAAGCATTTCATATAAATAAAAAGGCGTTTTTTTTAAAACTTTCATTAAAGTTCTGCATTGTCTCGCCCAGGTCTGGTACAAATATCTTTCCTATTCATGTCGCAATAGCGTCAATGCTTGTCACTGTCGTGTTCTGGTTTAGACGGTAGAGTGGCCGGTAAACTTATGTATGTGGCGATAAGGCCTCCACAATGAAACCAATTAGTTACGTACCATTAATATAAGTACCATTCTTATATTCAATACTGGGTGTGCCCGTGGCTTCCTCTGCGTGAAAAAAATTCTAGCTGGTCACATCTGCATTTATCGTATCAGTGCAAAGCTTTGTGACTATATATGCAAGTGCGGCCGAGGCATTACAAAAAATAAAATATAGATAAAAAGCAGTTGGATAGTTAAGTAGGTTTGATGTCACGTTGAGAAGAGTTTGAAGCCCTCGACATTACATAATCATAACTTATTCTGTCTGAAACAATTTATACCAGCAATTCAGTTATTTGTGCTTTAACACGCTTGCATATTATTTTTCGTGAGTTTACGGATGTAGTATGAAATGTTTTTATTGGGGCAACTCATATAATGGACTGACGGCACTAAAATTTAATCTGTTACACGGAGTATAGGCTATTTGACTAAATTTGAAAAACTATAAACATTTTACCTTATAGCTACTATTAACAAAAAATCTATTTATTTTTGGTAAATAACGTATATTTAAAATAAAAATTTCGCGTTTTAAAATTTAAATTTACAGCAAAACCGCTCTGAGCTGTCAAGACATCCTATTGATATCACACCGTGATAACATCTTTAGATGTAGAAAGCTAAGTTAATCGATTAAATGACATTTTTATGATAAACTTTAAGTTCTAATAGAATAGGTTTGATTTAATTAAAATTTATCCCGATAAAATGTCTGCCCGAAGCGTTATATCCAAAGTTAGGTCATTATTTGTAAGAACATTATTAATAAGTCAGTTAAGCACAAAAGTAAAACAAAATGGCGAATGCTAACAATCCAGAATAGCCGATTGTAAATCTTACCCGTTTATTTAATGAGCTCTAAAACTCAGACTCCGAGACAAAAGGATGTTTGAAAGAGCTCCTTCATTAGAATGTTTCTTAAAACGCCTATTATAAATAAAATGTCCCTGCCATGTTAGATGTTAAGTTAATTTGTATTATATTAGTTTAAGTATTACAAAATTTATCATTCATTTATTTTTGTACAAAATTTATGTATTATATTTCATATATCTATTTATTTTTATAAATAAATGATGATTAAGAAATAATATGATTATTTGTACTCAAATATTAATATCGACTTATAAATCTTTTTTATTATAATACTAGCTGTTGCCCGCGAATTCGTCCGCGCAGACTTTGTTTACTCCGCTCCTACTGATCGTAGCAAGATGTCATATAGCCTATAACCTTCCTCGATAAACAGGTTATCCAACTCAAAAAGAATTATTTAAATCGGTGCAGCAGTTTTTGAGATTACCGTGTACAACCAAACAAACAAACAAACAAACTCTACAATTTTATAATATTAGTATAGATTAAAATATAATAATGTAATATTTTGCATGGGTTTGCTAATATCGCCCTATATTTGTGGCGTATTCCAGTTTGGATAGTAAGATAGTTATTATCTATACACAAATACGTAAAGCGAAAAGTTTGTATGTGTTTGTATATATGTGTATTACCATTGAAAAAGGGGCGGTAGACTTAATTCACCTGGAGCAAATCACCTGGGTGAATTAAGTGCTACGCACGGTAGACCTAATGCATCTGGATGAATTAATCACAGCTCTCCATTACGTCAAACCCTCGATCGTGCATTAAGTACCTGCACAGTTCCTAGACTTTATGCACCAGGGTTAAGTTAAGTTAACATCTTTGGGGTCTATAGGCGATGGTTGAGTCTTTCCATCAGGAGACCCATCTGCTTGTTTGCTATCTTCATTACGTAGTATAAAACAAAGTCGCTTTCTCTGTCTGTCCCTATGTCCCTATGTATGCTTAAATCTTTAAAACCACGCAACGGATTTTGATGCGGTTTTTTTGATAGATAGATTGATTCTCGAGGAAGGTTTTAATGTATAAATCTTTCCGATATTCCCACGGGAACAAAAGCTGCGCGGGTGAAACCGCGGGCAGGTCGCTAGTATGATATAAAAAACATTATAATATTAACACACATTATATACTGTTTTGTTTATAGTGAAAGTTAGTGTTCAAAGTTTACAAGAGACTTTAATACTAGCACTGACCAACGTTATAATGATCGTTATTAATGATAAATGACATACTCGTAAGCTGTGTTCTTCTTTATAATTTCTTCAAGAGCAATCATATCAATCAATCTTAGCAATCATATGATACTCGCAAATATAGAATCTCGCGAAAAAATTGTAGCTGTTATGTATGCATCTATATTCATTGAGTTCAAATTTAAGGTCCAAAAATTAAAAAAAAAATTGTGTTGGGGAGGAGAGGAGGAGAGAGAGAGGAGAGATATCTTTAACGGCACTGGATGAATACCCCATTAGTCATAGTTTGGCCGCCTGTCACATAGTCGTCATCTAATCCCTAATATACTCTTAACATGTTGATTCTGGTTTACAGAAGTTACAGTGGTGGGAACGAGGGGTGGGCCCATTGCCCTATTAAAAAAAAACACTATTAACACCCCAACTTCAAAGATAGTATCAGTAAAATTTAAATGTCTTAGCTCAGCGGCTAATCCTATTAGCAAAATTTTTTCAAAATTTTTAACTTCATAAAAAATCCATTACAAAAATTAAAAGCATCTCCATAATAATGGTTATTTTGCAACTGTGTCAAACTTGTAATGCTTTTAAAAATAGCTTGATGACTTTAACTAAAGGCCATTAGTATACAGAAAATTGCTTTGCTATCTGCATTAAGGGCAAATAGACGCACCTTCGTTAATTTATCCTATTGGCCACACGTGACACTTCAATAAAATTAACTATGATGAATTGGAAAAAGTGTCTCCAGGGGTCATCAATCAAAAAGTTAGAGAACTATGACACGCTTTTCAATATACGATACGGAGACTACGATTTGTCGTGTATTACAACAATTAAAAAAGGATTTAGGAATTATCCTAAACTACTATTAGTTTATAGTTAGACTATGCTGCTTCTTTAAAAATGAGTCATCTGCTTTTTTGCAAGGCATGTAAAAATTAATATATAATAGGGTTTTCATCACACTTAATCATAACTTAATATATATAACTAATTCGCATACTGACCGTAACGCATACTAACGTAAGCATTACACTTTCACGGTTAAGCCTCTGGAAATAGTTGAAATATATTCACTTTTTATCGTCGGCACTTGGTGAAACTCCATTTAAACACAATATTTGTTAGCTGATAACACTTGCACTGTTTCACAATAAGATAGTTATATTTAATTTCCGATCGGTTTCGCTTACACAAGCACCCTCAAGATAGTAAATACCCTGAGGATGCTTGTATAAGCGAAACCGGTCGGAAATTAAATATCTTATTGTGAAACAGCACAAGTGTATCAGCTAACAAACATTGTGTTAAATAGTTGAAAATTTGTGGCTAAATGTATTAAATAAATTACCTTTTTTTCAAAAACTAAAACCTACAAACTAAGGTGGGTGAAAGTTTATAGGAAAAACTATTTGCAGGTCATCTAGTATTTTTATAAATAAATAAACAATCATTGCTAGACAAATTACACGAATAATCTTACCCCAAAGTAAGCAAATTGCATTACAAGTGTTAATAAATTATACATATAGATAGAAATAGATATAAAATAATATAACATACATAATATACACGCAAACCCGAAATAAAACATCTATGTTCATCACACAAATATTTGTTCCTATCGGAAATCGAACCCGAATTATATCAGTTTGTAGTTAAATTCGTCTAACGCAAGGTTCAATTCTATAAGTCGTAATGTTGTTTGGGTACATCGCGAGTTCTACGATATAGTGATCGAATGATATAAAATTCTTTTATGAACGACCAACATTAATAATTGTTCCGAGTTTAATTTTTAATTATCTTTGTTCACATAAACTTGGATTAGTTTTGGTTTTAGAAAGAGTAAAATGATTTATTATATTAAAGTCTTTAGATTTGATATCGCTAGACTGTAAGAGCAGAAAAACTGAAATAAAAGTAAATTTAAATAAATATTTTAAATAAAGAAGGCCTTCGTTTGGAAATTAGACCATCTGTTATTCTTCCAGACAGTTTGTAAACTTTAGGAAGTTACTGATTTTGCCCCGATTTTTAAACTCGAGTTTTCACTAGATCTCCACGTTTTTTTCAATATATTTGTATATATACGTATATGTGTGGGTGTGTATGTATGTGTGTGTATGTGTGTATATGTGTGTATGTAAACTTTTGAACGACTTGACTTGAAAACGCGGTTGGAAAATGTCATTCAGTTGGATTCTGCTCAACTTAGACTTCCTGAAAATTTGTACTAAGTAGGTCCAGAAAATTTTGAGATATTTTTAAAAAACCTGAAAAATAATTTGGCAAAACAGTTTTTTTAATATAACTTTCAGATTAATGTACCGATTGAGTACAAAATCTAATCAGCTCTATTCTTTAAAAAACTACGCCCAATGTATTAATTGTATCAAAATCAGTTTACCTGGAGTAATCTTTGACGAAAAATCTTGAAAAAAGTGTTTTTTCGACATAACGTCAAGATTTTTCAACCAATCATTTTTCAACCTTCTACAATATTTTAGTACTTGAAAACTACGGCAAATACAGTTTTAAACACTAAAATCGAATCAACTTTACACAAATTACAACTTTTCGAAATTTAATATTTTGGTTTTTACAGCAAACTTGCTTAATATTTTTGAAACCACTTTCAGGCTTTCAATATACCAAATTATTTAAAAATCTGATCAAATTTTTTCTCTAAAAAAATGCATCAAATATCATAAATTGAATCAAAATCCGTCAATATGCATATTTAGGATCTGACAATGAAAAAAAAAATTTCAACATTCCTTTGATATTTTTCAAACTATAAACATTTAGAGCACATTTGGAGCTCAAAAAATATTTCGAATGCCATTAGAAAAGTTAAAATCGATTATTTTTGTGAAAATATACTTTTTAAAAATTATTTCATTGTTATTTTTAACAAGATTTAGATTTTTGAAGTCAGAAAGAATATATGCTTACGTATAGTTTATGTTCCATTGAGCTTAAAATACTTTTATTTAGCGGGAAGTTACAGTGATGGCTTACAGGTTAAGCCGATTTACAGATTTTTTCATCCTAAGATAGCAATGTTTGTTTACTATTTTCTTATATAAAAAAAGTGTTGAATTTTGATGACTCTCCCGTTGCAAAGAGACATTCTTCGCCAATAGACACCAAAGGGCTAATGGTGCGTTGCATCGTGTATTATTTATTTTTACAAATTTATTGTATTTTTAAAGCATTTTATGTAAAAATATTGGGTTTCTCCATACCTCCGCAATGTTAACTGTGCCAAATTTCATACTTCACCGTTCGCGCAATTGTCTTTAAAAGGGGTACAAAGATTTTTCTTTACGTATTAATTTATAGATCATTTATACATCTACGTGTTTTGCTTTAAATTAATTTATAATTTAAATAAATCACACTCTAAAAATTTTCAGGTATACCCTATGTATTCGTATATACATCATGTACAATGACAAATTTTTGATATACACAGTAGAAGTATTGATTTTGGTGATCGTAATACTATTTTAGGTACATTTGTATTAACGTGGAAAAAATAAATTACTGAACAATCAAATTTTAAAGTGATATATATTTGATTCGTCTGGAATTATTTTTGTGAAATTACTTCAATCCTACTTTACGAAAACAGACAATACTATTTAAAAGCGTAAGATCGGTTTGCACCACACTATCGAAATAGTTTCTAAATGTATTTAAAAATATTTAAAACTTATCTAAAAAGTATTTATATAGTTTGCTGAAAGTCGACCTTAATCACTATTAAGTTATAATATTTAAATGTGACTTTAAAATAATAAAATTGTGTAAAGTTCAACAAAACTATTTTTCTCATAAAGCTTACTTACGATATCACATTACGGAACTTTATTAATCTATTTATTAGAGTGGCTTCTTTCGATAATGTTTTAAAGTTAATTTGGCAAGGCAATTTGATAATAACTTCAATGAGCTTATATAAATTGTAAAAATATTTTACTAAAGAAGCTTGAATAAACTAGTTAGATTGTAGCTGACACATAATTAATTAGTATTTTTATTATGAGGTAGCAAACAAACAGATGGCTCTCATAATGGAAAGAGATGACTACACACCAAAGATGTAATAAGTGTGTTGCGATCAGTGTGTTGAGGTGTTAATAACACTTGCATATGTTTGCCGGCTATCTTACCCTTCAAACTGAAACACGAAAATGATAAGTTATTACGGTAGGAACAGGTAAGTCAGTGATGTTATATACCCGGACGAGACTTGCAATACTCAACCAACTAGTAGTGACAATATTGATGACATGTATAGCCAATTGTACGCCTTTTATAAATGCCTGCCAGAATCGCTGATGGTCTATTATTCAGACGGGTTTTATGATAACAATTGTCTAAAGACAACGATGGCAATCCTTGTGACAGGGACATGACTCCACATAATAAATGTATCGGCTGCCCTTTAAATCATAACACGTTAGTAACAAGAACTGATGTTATAACTGCAAAAAAAGGTAAAGTGATTCCAAAGGTACCAAGTTCAGGCAAAATGCTGCCGAGTTATAAAAGCATAAATTTGAACTTTTGACGTATTAAGTCGAATCATGTGTGCTACCATGATGGTTAAAATAGACAAGTAGGCAGAGATTTTCCCTGTATTGGTCCCGGGCTCCTTTGAAGAATAGGCCAACTGTCGTTCTGCCAGGCAGATCGTAAAAGACGACCGAGGGGCTATGTGCGTCACTACCATCGTGACTTCTAGGTGGTAGATTTCTACATCGGCTCGGCCTGGTCTGGTACCACCGCCTTACCTATTCCTGCCGCAATAGTGTCAGTGCTAGTCACTGTATTGTTCTGGTTTGGAGGGTAAGGTAGCCGGTAAACATATGCATGTGGCAATAGACCTCGCCACAAGATAGCAACGCACCATTAACATCTTTGGTGTATATATGGCGATGGTTGACACTTTCCATCAGGAGTTCCCATCCATCTGTTTGTTTACTACCTTACAATATAAAAAAAAGATAATGTTTTCAATGCAGATAGTTTAATGTACTACTAAAGAAGCTACGCTAAGTAGAAGTCGTCTCTTATTTCATTAATACTCACTGCAGCACTGAAATCTATATCAATACGTGAAGGAAAAACTTTGGACCCCTTTTTGAGCTTATTGCGCGAACGGTGGGGAATTATATTAGGCACAATTAAAGTTTTGCTCCATGTTGCAAAGGATTTCAGAAATGTAATATTTTTAAATAATATGCATTAGAAATACATTAAAATAATTAAATCTCGTATTCGTACTCTTTTACGGTACATGCAGTAAATTTGTGGAACTCTCTGCCTAGTGAGATTCGCCTCTGCCAGACTTTTGATTCCTTTAAAAAACGCGTTAAAGAACATTTACTAGCTGAATTGTGAGATTCCCTTATATGGTAGAGTTCTGCATTGTCTCGCCCGGGTCTGGTACCACCGCCTTACCTATTCCTGCCGCAATAACGTCAATGCTTGTCGCTGTCGTGTTCCGGTTTGGAGGGTAAGGTAGCCGGTAAACTTATGCATGTGGCATTAGACCTCGCCACAAGATAGCAACGCACCATTAACATCTTTGGTGTCTATAGGCGATGGTTGACTCTTTCCATCAGGAGACCCATCTGCTTGTTTGCTATCTTATGATATAAAAAAAAATAAAAAAAATATGGTATGTGTTTTTTTCTTATTTTTTTTTTCATTATCACCTATATATATTTAGTTTAATTATGTAAGCATATTATTCTTTTGTACACCAAGTCTACTCATTTGATTTTTTTTATATCTCCTTTTACGGGTTGGCTGGAAGAAATCTCTTTAAGTAGAGATAAGCTCGCCCTTTGTACTTATGTTACGTTTATTTTTTCCCTAATTGAGCTGTTCTCTGTATACAATAAAGAATTAAATAAATAAATAAACATTACCGTCACTACACTCATCATGCATGACATACACGATAATATATACATATATACCTACCTATACCATTTCCTCTAGTTATAATAAATCGTCCAACTAAACTAGCGTATAATATATAGTATGTAATAATAGGGTATAATAGGGTATAATATACAGTATGTAAAAAAACCCTGTCCGATCCGAAAAAGGTATATACTCGTAGGTAGGTCAATTATATAATAAATAAATAATAAGATAATTATTTTTATTAAATTAAAAAAATCCGTATTTTTAAATGCCTCATTTTAGTACTAAAAATAAACAGCTTCCCCTTAAATCAAGCAAATATTTCGAAAATTTGTCTATCAATATCCAAAATATATTGACACAGATATTTTTGTATTAAGCTACACACACACACACACTATATATTCGCGACTAAAATGTCGAGACCATCGTGAATTTCATGATGCTTAGCGTTTTATTCAACGAGCTTTGATGTAAGTGCAGTCCATGAACTGCACTTCAGTCGAACACAAGTGGCGTGGCGCATGCCTTGTCTATTTTAGTACGTAAAAGTCTTTGTTTCAATGACAATAATATTACTCGCAGTTTACAAAGTTTTCCATAGGTATCCTACGCTGGCAGATCACGGCTTCACCTATAATGTAATGTGTGTATAATAAAATGTGTATGAGTCTTACATGTATGTTTTGAGAATGCTTTTGGTATGGATAATAGATCGTTTACATGCGCCCAGATTGCACATTCCCGCAAATAGGTTCATTGCAAAACAAAGTGAAATAAAACAACACTACTTATATCTCATGTGCGCAATTTCAATTATATAAAAGTCGCAAATATGGCTGCCACTTTGTAGAATATGAAATTAATTTTGCATTTTTATGAGCGGTTTTCCACTGAATGGATGTTGAGAAAAGAGAATGCTTAAGTCGACGGCATACGTAGTTTGAAGAGGAATTTTTCTTTGAATTCGATTCGAACATTTAGAGTACCGACAGAGAAAATACAGTTATTTTTTCTAATAACCGAGTAGCAGTCCGGGCTGCATCTTTAGTAGTCTTGCCAGCGGAAAGTATTTGCGGGAGGAAATTCTATTTCGTGATCACTAGACTAAGGTTTTACATAATCTTGAAGGCAGGAAGCACTGAAATATTTTTATAGTATCAAATCGATATTGGCAAAATTTGTTTTATTGCAAGATTGTGCAATTCATGTCAAATAAATGTTTTGATCGCTTAAAAAAATATCTTCACGCCTGTATTCCGGCAAGGGTAGGCAGAGGTACAACCAGTGTACTCATGATTAGCCGAAGATACCACAATGTGATATGTGGCAAGCCGGGATCCGGGAATCCAACACGGGACCTCATGGTTAATACCGACACCGCACCATTACATCACAGAGGTGACGAATTAAAATTCATAGAAGTAAGAAGGACTGTAAACTTATGAATTTGGCATTACCATCTAGCTACACTAATAGCAAAGTGTCATTAACATTTTTGGTGTCTATAGACGGTGGTTATCTCTTTCCCTCGGAGAGATTATGATATAAAAAGAAAATATAGAAAAGCTATCTTCACTAATAACAACTAGGCTTTATCAGTTACGAGTTAAAAATAATAACCCATCATCCTACGGTTCCTTGCTAATTATGCAGTGCGTTCGCCCCGATAATTTCCCATCGGAATAGTCTATGCAATGTTTTAATCATATACGCAAGGAAGAGATTGCATCCGAACAAATAATCCCGGTTGAACTGAATCGCGGTGTAATTTACTGTTAGATCTGTTGTTCGTGTTTGAATTTGTAGTTTGTTTTTCGCAATTTGCTCCTATTTGAAATTGATGTAGAACTTGTTCAGCGGACATTGTTTGTTGATGAAATTGGATTTATTACAAAAGTGTCAGATTATACCATTCACTAACAGATACCGACATTTTAAAAGCCATTTGTCGCTTTTTTCCAATGATGTGTGCGCAGCTAAGTGCACATTTGCTGCTTTTAAGCGTCATTGAAATTTCGATAGTTTTTTGGATATCTTCTATGCTGTAAATTTTTAGTAATAGATGAAACTGCATTTTAATAATCACTTAGTAATAATGAAACAAGAAATAATCGTTGTGTAATCAAGTGATGTATTTTTGGATATTGCCTTAAAATAATTTTTCAATAAGTCTGCAGAATGAGATTAGGAGTGTTGTTTTTAATTTCTTATATAACGACCAAGAGAGAAATTATATTTATTTTAATGAAATCAAATAAAAATTATTTAAAAACTTTTATATAAAATAATAATATGAAGGTTAGTACAATGAAAAGAAAAATGGTTACTTGCAGACACGGAAGATATTAATGTTTCTTTGCCATTTGTTTTGAAAGAGGTATAATGCGACGGATCCTACGTATACTAGTGCAAGTGCAATGACACAATTTTAAAGGAGAGCGGATTAAACATTCTGTAGCTTCTAATTTTGACATAAATCAATAGAAGTATTTGAAATTGTGCAAATTTTCAAAAACTTATGTAGTAAAGTAATGTAGTTACTTTACTACATTAGGACAAATATAAGCTAATTTTAAAGCTTTTGATACAAAAATATGGTTTTCGTTATTTTGCGAGTTGTACCATTATACGTTGGACCTGTCAAATACATGCATAGGTTTACCAAATAACTTAGCTTCCAAAATCAAACATAACAGTTACAGGCACTGAGACTAATATGACATGAAAAGGCTCAGATCGAAATTAAAAAGTTTAATCTCTTGATATTTCAATATGTGCAAATTAAGAACCACAAGGATATCAATTAGGAACCGTCAATAAAAGGACATTGCTAATCATTTCTTAAAATCGGGTGTCAAAATCGCTGGACGTCTTTCCAATATGAAATATATTTTTGACGTGCATTTACGTTATAACTGCAGTTATATTTGAGATGGTTGTACACTATATAGAAAAAACGATGCACAATTCAAATTACTAACGATCAAAAGAGAAGGGATATTTTAGATTGCATGTTTCAATATTCTGGTAGAGAATGCCATGTAGCATTAAGTCCAACTCTGTATATGTTTGCGCATAAATTTTAAATAAATCCCTATTAATATTATAAATGCGAAAGTAACTCAGTCTGTCTGTGTCTGTCTGAAAGTAACTCTTCATGCCTAAGCCACTGACCCGATTTGGATGAAATTTGGTACAAAAGTCGATTGAGACTCTAGAAAGGACATAGGATTGTTTTAATCCAGGAAATCCCACGAGAAAGGAAACTATGCGGATAAAACCCCGGCACTTTTGTTTCGGAAATTTTTCCACGCGCACGAATATAATAAATAAATATACAGTACGATAGGAAAATGGATTAAAATAATATAAAAAGAGATTATTTAAATTAAGTAAGTATTTGGAACCTTTATAAAAACAATAATATTTAAAACTTATTAAAAATTCGCAATTGGCAGAAAAAAGTAACTAAAAACCAGAAATTTGATGTTAAGTCCTCCTATATTACTTTTCTTGAATTAACTTTAAATTTAAGACTAGAGCTCTTACAATGTGTAGTGAAATGAAATATATCAAACAAAATTATCACCCAATAGAAACGTTAAATACTGCAATATTCTAATCGCTTTTCTAATATGTTTTTTTTAAATTATAATTTAGTCTATAACTCTACGGGCCCTACAGCCACAGTTCAATATGTTCCGAACCTCAGACATGTAGCGTAATACCGCCATGAATATTAATGCACATCAATTTATTTGGTTATTTATTAACCCCATGGTCAATAATAGCTTGTTATATACGTAGATGATTTTCTTGACAATTATTACCAAGTAATTACATATCTGATTATGTATTGATGGCTTATTTCTTAACTATGATTGTTATCCATGAAACTCTTGAATTTTTACACTTCTGCTGAAATGGAGAAAAGTGTGGTGGACGTAGGTAAACTACAGTATTATTGAAATTTATTTTTATTTTCAGATATTTGATAAGTTCTTCATATTCATTACACTGCCTTTTTCCTTTTGAAGACAATGTAAGGAATGAGACGAACTTATCGAATGTCTTCAAAGTAGTCACAATAATCCACCCACATCTGTGGTGGTGGATTTTCACCAACATTAGTAACAAAAGGAGCCTTCTACTCTCTACTCTCGCCTTACTAAAATTAAGCAAGTTTCTGAAGTAAAAATGTATCTATAATAATATAAATACATACATGTATATCAAGAAAAAAATATTTTCCACTGCACTAAGTTACAGTTAGTAGTATTATAAGAATAATTAACTTAGTTCAATTTTTCATATCATGAGGTAGCAAACAAGCAGATGGCTCTCCTGATGAAAAGAGAAAGCATCGCCTATTGATACTAAGATGTTAATGTTGCGTTGCTTTCTTGACTGAGACAAACATTGATGCTATTGTAGCAGGAATAAGACAGGCGGTGGTACCAAATAATCGGTCTAGACGTCGAGGAATTTCATCACCTAGTAGTCACGATAGTAGCGACACGTATAAAGACAAAAATTATATATTAATTATTATTTCGCCGTGTTGGTCCCGGCCTCCTTTATAGAATAGGCCAACTGCCGTTCTGCCAGGCAGGTCGTAAAAGGCGACCGATTGGCTATGCGAGTCACTACCATCGTGTTAGTCGTGGTAGTCACTACCACATTATTCATTTTACGAGTCATTTTGATGCGTCAATAATTTTGTCAACTAACGAATCAGGATTCTAATATTTCAATTCGACCGCCCCGTTCGTCGAGTGGTTAGCGACCCTGACCACACAATCGACGGGGGTCGGGTTCGATCCCCGGCAGGGACAAGCATTTGTGCGATGATCATAAATGTTTGTATTTCCGGGTTTGGGTGTTTATTAAATATATTCTAGTATTTATATATGTATTTCAATGTATTAGTACCTATCATTGACTATCACCCATAGCACAAGCAAATAATTTGCTTACTTTGGGGTTAGGCCAGTGAGTGTAATTTGTCCCGTGAATATTTAGTATTATTATTATTATTATGTATACAAAAAATATGAAAATAAACTTTGTTACCTTTTTTTGCAAGAATTATGCGAACGGTAGACTACAAAATTTGCACAGTTAAAGTTTACATTGCGATACATTAGAAATATATTCCATTAATAATAATTTCAACCCAGTATAAACGCAGTAATCGACTTCCCATTTCCTATATGTCTAGACCCTGACTTAGATCTTCACTAAATTAAAACGGAACACACGGGATGTATACCCTCCGAAACAAAAACAGAATTTTCAAAATTGATTCATAAATAAATGAATTCTGAGGTAACAAATATAAAAATATTTAAATAAAAAACACCCAAATTAGTAAATTCCTCTTTTTGGGAAGTCGGTTGAAAATAAGCATTACACGCACTACATTAATTTTACAGATATAATTAACACACACGGCTTTAACTATATAAACTTCTATATCCATGACACATGAAAATATGATTAAAAAGAAACATACATAAAATATGAAAAAAAAACAAAAATATTTAAAAAACATTCAGCCAAATTGATAACCTCCATTATTTGGGAAATCGGAAAAAATAAATATTACATACTACTCCGACGAGTACTATATTAATTATACAGACATAATAATTTACACACATGACTTTGAGTATATAAACCTCCATATCCATGAAACATGAAAAAATTATTAAAAAGAAACATACATATTATATTAAATAAAACAAACATAAAAATATTAAAAACATTCATCCAAATTGATAACCTCCATTTTTTGGGAAATCAGAGAAAATAAACATTATACACACTATATTAATTATACAGACATAATAATTTACACACATGACTCATATAAACCTCTATATCCATGAAATATGAATACTATGATATGTATGGCTGAAGCCTATTGTATAACTTGGAAGAGATTTTATTATTTTAGTCTATGGTCTAATTTTGACCACAGAGTGACTGTTAGTGTAAACAAAAAGATAAACCTAACAAACAAAACCAGCTTTATCCTTTATTTTTAAAAATAGATCTATCAATTTACCCTACATTTTATTTTAAACGCTTAAACCGTAACTCAATTACCTCTCACAAAAATTCCCCTTAAACCAGTAATAATAGAGCCCAAAAGCTCCGGATCATTGAACATTGCCATCAGCGTAGGATAAGATCTAAATAAATCCACTAGCAAATTGTTTCCTCCGCCAACTTAAGGTAGGCTCTAACCCTTGCCCCAGTGAATTGTGTAACGAAGATGGATGAACTGGCGCTATCTAAAAGTAACACGAACAGTGTTATTTTACTCTCATTGTTATTTATGTTTGCGAGAATTATTTTAGTGATTTGGGACCGAAAAGGGTTATCTAAATTTGCAATGTCGTTCTGTCTGTTTTCTTATTTATTCATTTTTTATTCATGTGTTTTATAATAGTGTGTTTTTTTAATCTTAAAGGCATCCTAATATGTAGGATACAACATATAATGTTTGTGTGAGAAAAATGAAAAGTATCATTACTTTCGCATCACTAGTGCACTCACGATTACCCGAAGATATTTAGTCCTACGATGTGATAGTTTGCAAGCCTATCGCCAAATGGGCAATTATCCAATCCCGGGCATGTTGCTTTTGTCAGAAACTTTGGAGAGTGCGCTGCGGAATTGCACGATTTAATTCTGCCATCCTCATTTTTCTATCGATCTTCGAGGCGCACAGATTCTAGGCATCGCCATATGGTGGACGTTCCACGTACCCGGACAAAGCAACTCTCATTCGACTCAACATTCTTCATTCGAACCGCAAAGGACTGGAGCATGCTTCCTGAGTCTGTGTTCCCCGACGAATACAATCTGGGGATCTTCAAGAGAAGAGTGAACAGGTATCTTCTAGGGAAGCGCGTTCTATTTTAGGCCGCATCTTAGCTTACTATCAGGCAAGATCATGGTCAAGCGCTTCCTTATTAATAATAAAAAAAAAGAAAACTAAATAAACACAGTTTTGATTTGTCCGACTCGGGAATCGAGCTCGGGAGTTCATGTGAATATACTAAAACTAAATAATACTAAAACTGTCATTCTAGTGCACGGTAGTAACTATCAACGACACCGCGTCATTTTTCTTGATCACCCATGTTAGTCAATACGAAATTAAAGAACTGACAGCTAATTCATGTCAACTTTGCACAGTGGTCATCTTTATCACTTTAATTGTCAATTTAAAATACGCAATAGGCCCCCAGATCACTAGACATAGGCCCTCAGATCACTGAAATATATTACAAATATTTCAATTTTTGTAATATATTTCAGTGTTTATTTATTATAAACACTGAAATATATTATAAATATTACCTATAAAATATAAAATATAATACATATGTTCTAATCATGGAATCGCTCTCATGTATCAAACTCGAGCCCCTTTGATATAAAAGGTTGGATTACTAACCACTACACTTGGCGGTGGTCAAATATTATTATACAGCTTGACTGGTAAAAGATTTTACATACTGAAGGAGGGTGTTCCGGCTTTGATTCTAAAGCCGAATACGTAGAAAAGGTACTAATATTTTAACCTAATTATCCAACAAAAATATTTAGTACTGACACCCGTGCACGGCATATATGAGCTTATTATTTACAAACAGATATTTACCGAACACGCAACTAGATTCTAATGAGTACAACGTACGGTGACCATACTATTTGAATATGACTACACTAATTTGGTTGAGGTTTAATATGTTGTAGACAAATCCATCTTATAGTATTTCCAGTCAACTGGAAAAGTGTAAAGTAAGCAAAATATATAATAATATGTTTTGCTAACTTATATTTTATTATATTTTGCTAACTTATATTTTATTATATTTTGCTAACTTTTCATTTATATTTTTACATTTGTTAGTTTTTACAATCATCAAAATTACGTAATTAATAGCAATGCAAAGAAAACTAAGTGTATATGAATATAAATGGCAACAGTATAAAGTCCTAAAGAATAAACCGACAACACAAATAGGCTATAAATTTCAGCGGATTTATTTAGCGGATTTAAACTATCCAACATTTAAATAACATATCTGCTTACAAAGTCACGTCCGCACAATATGAAACAAAGACAAAAATCTAAACAAAGAGTTTACTTAGCTAACAATACTAAATACTATGCTTAAGCCAGTAAAGAAGTCTCGCCAGGTTCACAGTGCCGAACCAACGACAAAACTTTATTCGCAAATTGACTCCACGTATTCGCTTTAGTTGCACTTTCTTTCATAGCGACTCATTTTATTGAGGCAGTATGAACTAAAAGTGGTAGCGTTTTAAAAAATAATTATAAAAAACACTAATTAGTGAAAATCATATTGATATTGAAAAGGAACTCGTGGTCTAACAATTTACCTCTACTAATATCATCAGTTCCCACGTTCTGAAAGAATTTTCGGGGTTGTTTAAAATCGATATCTCCATAACAGTAATGATTGTATGTTATTACCCACTTGCCTTATAAAGACATATATATATATATATATATATATATATATATATATATATATATATATATACATGTGTGTGTGTATGTATGTATGTATATGTGTGTGTATGTGTGTGCATACAAAATACAAAAACCTAGCAATAGTATTTCCAGGTATGGGTTTTTGTTTAATATATTGTACTCATTGCACAAAAGCACGCACGTAGCAAAGTCAGAGTCTCGATCATCTCGAACCACTCAATCATCACCAAAGATATGAAAATATTAAGTTTAACAAAAATTTGCGATAATTTGTTATAAAAAATAATGGAAGTGAGACAAAAAAATGTCAATTGCACTGTCAAAGAACTGCACGCAACAATTACTAACCTAAAATCGCTTCAGCGTATCACTTGTGTCAACGCATTAGATTGTATTAAGAAATGCGAAAACTAAGCAGAATGGCATCCTAAAGACTTTTGCTTCGAAACTTTGTTTTGCATGAGTTCACTTGCAGTTTGGCGATTTTAAAACTGAGCGCTGTCGGGACCCGATAGGATTAAATACTAATCTCAACTACTTTGTTTGTCTTCAGAGGATTAACCGAGATTTAATGTTTTGCTTATATTATCAAAATTGCTTGCCCTACTACACTAATATTGTGGTAACGGTGGTTTATTTGTTTGATAACCTCCCAATATTTTAATACAAGCTAATTATTAGTTTAGGCTTTCCGGGCAATGGTGGACCAGACAATGTTTATTTTATGATAAACAAACTTACTAGTATCCATTTTCCATTTAAATTTGTGCAGATGTTGTTGTTTTCAAATTTAAAACCTGTATCAAGTTAAAATTAAAAGAATGAAATCTTATAAACTGTAATGGATAGGCAATGAAATTTTTACGGAGGGTTTATGGTCACTACATAAAAATTAAGCTTTTCGATTTCAATAATTTTTATTCAAAATAGGATACATTTTTATCACTTGTTGAATATCATGTATATGTCAAAGTTAAATTAAAAGTAAATTTAAATATGTAAAAAAATTGGTAGCAATAAAATATTTATACAATTAATTAAAATATAAGAATAAGTCAAAAATTGGATAATTTATTTAGTTGAATACATATTATTTTTGTTATACATTATATATGTATACTGTGTATAACAAAAATGGCATTGTTTGATAGATTAATAAAATCACATACCTATATGGTTTTATTTTGTGGTTTTAGATAAATAAATTTTCCCCGATCTGAATAATTAATCTTAAGCGATATTTCAAATACTATTATAGTCAAACAACACAAAAGTCGCCTAAAAATGAAATCATACATATAGAGATGACTGATTAGTGATAACGACTGCAACATCCAGTGCGGCTTATTTTGATTCTTCGGCAGACTCGACATGGTGCTGTCTGATTAAAAAAAAACTTAAAATTTTATCTAAATTGTAGAATACAGTACAAGCATTTAAAAATAACATGAAATCTTTAATTTTACAAATAGAATCACGTTATATTTTATCATATACTTATTTTAAATTTTTGTTACTGACTGTATACGAATTAAGGGAAATAAATCGTTTTAATCATCCCTAAAATGCACACGCAATATCAATAATTAATAACTAGTTTTAATATTTACGTGCACATACTTGTTATAATTTAAATACGGTCAACTAAATACAAAAACTTAAACGCAAGTTATTAAGTTAGTGTTATTGATATTATATAAAATAATATATACTTTTAATATTATTTTTCTGCTAAAACTGTCAGTGTGTATTTTGAAGTTACTATAATATGGCGTTTTAGTACGGCGTAACGTAACGTTTCCAGATTTGCGTTCACTGTCTCATAACTGAATGTCTATTTTTGACGAATTTTTATCCCGAAAATATTAATTAATAAATATGATAGTTTTTCGTTATCTCCATGTCGTAATTACTCATAAAAAACTATGATATATTCAATTCATTCTTATTAGACAAAGCCATTGACCACTAAACAAGCCTATTGTAGCCTTATTTCTAATATTAATCATGAAATTTGCTGTCCAAAAGTTTGCTCATAATAAATTTTCATACATTTTATATAAGTATTCATATTAGAATGAAAATTAAATCCCCGCATACGTACGTTCAATTCGCTCATAATATTTTTGCATCACCCGTATCATGTCGAAAACAAGATTTAATAAACATACAAAATTTGTGAAGCGGAACAGCACCTTCCACATACATTAGCGTCAGATATCAGAACGAAATTTATTAAATGTCACAGAGTAAAGCAATTTCAATATAGGTATAATAAAAACTTGACTCACGCTCACGACATAAATTTGTTTCAACTGATTAGAAAGTTTTCTCAGAGTTGTCAACACAACTCTTCCCCACCTTTGAGAATTTTTTTCATTGTTAACGGCATCCTCCAGTTAGAGACCAAAGTTCATGAGCGGTCGGAGCTCCCTCTTTACGTGCTTCGAATTTTATCCACGATAATATTCATCGCTTTGAACTGAAACTCGAAGATGACAAGGATAACCTTATAAACAGGAAGGGGATAGAAGATTTCAACAAGATTTCGTGACCTCTCAACAGGCTCAGTCCGCAGAAATATGTACGGTAATAACATAAATCCCTTTGGCATATAAAACACTAAATGCTCTTAAAATTTCCCCAACAGCCTATCCAGAGGCGTGATGTTAATATATTAGCCGTTCTGTGAATACTTTTATCTTTGAGGTTTTTATGATATTTATTTATCTTTTAACTTTTATATTTTAAAAAAATACTTAAACTTGGGACTTGTCAGTATTTAAAAATTGTTACTTTATCTTAATAATATAAATGACTGTAATAATATTAGTAATATTATTGTATAAAAAGAATATATTATTAGCGATCGCCTGTGGCCGATATTTGACCATAGACTATATAATAAAGTTTTTTTTAAGTTTGATTAATTGATCGCCTGTGGCCGATATTTGACCGTAGACTATATAATAAAGTTTTTTTTTAAGTTTGATAATTGACTTTAGCCGTTTTAATTAAATTAATATTGTATAAAAAGAATATATTATTAGCGATCGCTTGTGGCCGATATTCGACCATAGACTATATAATAAAGTTTTTTTTAGTAATATAAGTAACTGTAATAATAATGTATGAATATAATAATAAGAAATATAGGTACGGTAATAATCATGTGGTTTTGCTGCTGATGTGATGGGTAGATAGACTAAAGAGTAGATATCTACAAATTCACACTGAAATCGGTTCAGTTGTTTCGGAGTCCATCGCGGACAAAGAATACTCAGAGACTAACAGAAGTCAATGTTCCATACAAATAATATTCGAGCATAGCATACATAGGCCTCTCACGGACGCGATATCTCGGTCTGGTGCGGAACAAACTGTCCCGAACCATTCCGAGATATCGCGTCCGTGAGAGGTGACTACAGTGCGTTGCTCGAATATCACATGTATGTAGATTGACTACTGTTAGTCTCCAGTATACTGTGAAAACACTGTGACACGTAATTTATATATATTAAGATTGTGAAAAAAAATATGCCATGTTGTACCGGATAAGAAGCCAAGGCTTAAAAAATATTATGAGTATGTATTTCTGGGTGTAAATACAAGTTACACTGACATCCTAAGAAATTGCCTTGAAAGGCGTATCTAGTTTAATCCATGATCTGGACACATCATTTTGGTCAAATTTAGTTATCTCAAATATATTTAACAAACTATTAAAAACGAACACTAATAACTTCAAACCCCCGAAGGATTACGAGCTTTTAGTGAAGGGCGGTGAGCTAACAAAGTTTCGGCGAATTTGTGGTAAAATCTATAATAAGTAATTAGTAACGTACCACTGATCACTGGTCAGTGCAGTGAGGTTTAATTAAAAGTTTAATGCATTTTCATCAAGAATTACCAGTCAAAATTAATATTGTATAAAAATAATATATTATTAGCGATCGCCTGTGGCCGATATTCGACCACAGACTATATAATAAAGTTTTTTTTAAGTTTGACAACTGACTTTAGCCGTTTTAATTAAATTAATATTGTATAAAAAGAATATATTATTAGCGTTCGTCTGTGGCCGATATTCGACCATAGACTATATAATAAAGTTTTTTTTTTAAAGTTTGACAACTGACTTTAGCCGTTTTAATTAAATTATTATTGTATAAAAAGAATATATTATTAGCGATCGCCTGTGGTCGATATTCGAGCGTAAACTATACAGGGTTACCTCTAAAACACCAGCAACCTCGCAGGACTAGGTAGCTAACATCATATACAACAACATTTGTTCTACGACTATTGATAATTTGTTGGATTTTCCTTTCATACAAAAATTAATATGAATTAAATTTTTCGCTTGAACGTTCTTAACTCTACGTGCATCGCCAAGATTATGTAAGGAAATATTACTATTATTACTTCTAGCAGCGCATCCGAATGAAGAGTTAGAAATGTCACGACAGGACAATGAAAATTTAAAAAATCTTTTTTATTTAATGTATTGAGTTATGTCAAAAGTCATAGAACAAATGTTGTTATTTATAATGTTAGGTATCTAGTCCTGCGAGGTTGCTGGTGTTTTAAAGGTAACCCTGTATAATAAAGTTTTTCTTAAGTTTGATAACTGACTTTAGCCGTAAGGAAAATGCAAAAGTTCCATGGTAAAATGTTAGACATGTACTTATAACTATGTATGTCACATGAATTTAGTGTGCGTAATATTTATCTTTTATTAATATTACGTAATTCTAGTGCATATTTTGAACACTGAATATCGTTGGCACTTGGTAAAACTCCACGTTAACTTATATTTAAAATGTTCATACTACCTTCAGTATATATTGTTAATTGTTAAATTGTCAATTGTACTAAATAATAATAACTTTTGCCCTGATGATGCGTTAAACGCGAAACCAGTTGGTTTTAATAAATAGAAAGTCAAGTAAAACAGTACAAGTGCTTTTGATACGATATAAATATAAGTCTAGTGCATTTTATTAAAAAGTATTAATTTTCTACAGTCCTCCACAATGTAAACTAACTGCCGAAATTCATACTCCACCGTTCGCGCAATTATCTTAAAAAGGGGTCCAAAGTTTTTCCTTCACGTATTAATAAATAGATATTTTAATCTAGTAGTACCGACTTCACTAGAAACTTATTAAGTCCTGAATTCGAGTTCTAGTCGGCCACATAACTCTATATAATATTTTTAGTTTTTCTGCATTCTGATTTAAATAAATTTGGCAATTCATTTTTAATATTCTTTTTGACAGGTATAGTTTTCTGAGACTTAATTTGAGCCTGACTTATTCAAAGCCTGATCACCAAGCATAGCCTCATTTCAGTCACAAAATTCTATAATTAAACATCCCGTTACAATATTTAATTTCAACTTCACCATTTTGATATACCTATATCCGCAAAATAATAATAAAATTAATAATGCTGGTCCAATTACATGAATTGATCTGAACCCAAAGTAAGAAAGTTATTACATAGCTTGTGTTACGGGTGATATCAATTGTGCTAAGGATACTAATATAATACATAGAAATACATATATAAATATTATTACATACATAATAAACACCCAAACCCAGAAATACAAACATCTATGCTTATCCCACAAATGTTTGTCTCTGTCGGAAATCGAATCCGGGCGCAATCAATTCATAGTTACGCCCATTAACCACTTAACCAACGGGGCGGTATGTCTGTCGGTCATATAAGGTATGTAATGTCATATAATTATATTATCAGGTATTAGGCTGCCAAACAGACCTTTAACGATCGGGCAAAGTTTTTGTTACACACTGTATATACGAAAATAGCGAACTGTTCAGACTTAAAGAACTTTATTCGCTTGTTCTGTAATCAAGTGTGAACGTCACAATTTATCGAGGTTACCATTGTGACAACCACGTGATAGTGTTATGAGATGACTCACGCTGGTAAGGTGAATTATTTCTGTTACTTCCGTCGTAACGTCAGTACTCATCATTGTTCTGTTTCAGAAATCAGAAATAACAAATATTTCTTTTAATTATTATTTTGCCACGTCCTTTTTAAGCCACTACCGGATCGGAAACGCAGCCGTACTTTGACAAGATCTGGAGGAAAGGTACTTTGACAAGGTCTGTTTACTTGTAAATAAAGAAAGCAGTAAGTAAAGCTAAGTACATTTATGCCTGGTGAAAAGTAACAAACTATTACAATTTTCGAAATGCACAAGAGTTAACAGTTTCCACCAGTGAAGTCTTTTTGTTTTCTAATCTATACCATTTTTTTCTCCTCTGTAGTCTAGTGGTCAGGTGTCGGTGTTGACCACATTAAGTTTCGGGTTTGATTCCCGGGTCGGGTAATTCAAAAGTATGTTTTTTCGGTTTTATAAAAAAAACAACGTTGCCCGGAATTGAACAAGTGCCCAGTTGGTGAGGGGCTCGCCACTTATCACATTGTGGGACTTAGTATCTTTGGCTAATCGTGGGTGCACTTGTTGCACCTCAGCCAACCTCTTCCTATGGGGGCCTATAGGTGTGAAGATGATTTTTTTTTCTTTTGCGCATAGACAATCTATGGAAAAATCTTTTTAGTTCAATTTTCTTGGGGTGCTATAACTTGCGTGATTTTAGGAGGGGAATAGGATAAACAATAACTCCAGAAGCCAGACAACAACCCCTCGTATTACAAATGTCCATGGGCTCTATTTAGTCGGCTTGCTCATAATATGATATTTTATATCAGCTGGACCTTTATTAAATCTAAGATAGTAAACAATCAAATGACTCTTCTGATTTAAAGGGATAAACATCGCCTATAGACAACAAAAAAAGTTAATGTTGCTTTGTTATCAGTGTAGCAGCATGACAATGTTACACATATATACTGGCTTCTCAATTTTCTATACTAGGGCACGAGAGTAACAAGTATGGCGCTGTGCGGCAGAAATAGGTAAAGCAGCGTTACGAAACCCGAGCGAAACGTTGTAGAAGCTTACCACCTCCACTCACCATGCTAGCAATAATCGATATGTTTGACTAATCGCTCGCAAATTTACGTACCGCCTGGCAGAATGACAGATGGTCTTGGTTTAGGAAATGGTGAATAGAGGTAAACCCAACAAAAGCGCCACAGTGTTCTTTCACAAGCACTAAACAGTCTGATGGAAGGAAGACGCACCTAAAGCCCAAAAATCAATTAAATTCGATTAAAATGCACGATAAAATAATCCCCTGGCAAACCACAGTCATATAACTAGAAGCAACACAAGATGCACAAATATCATTCAAATTTCACATATAAAATGCCAGGAAAAAGACAAACTTCGTGTTAAGTCGCCTTTATTATCTCATAAACAAGAAAAGTAAAATGTCGCTCAGACCCATCTCAGACCTCGGACTTAGACACAAAGTGACACTTTATGAAACTACAATTAGGCCAGTGTTGTCACACGCTAATATAGTGTTTGCCCACACCGTCCCGTACCTTATACGCCGAGTACAAGGAATTCAAAACAAATTCTTGCGCATGGTGACCGGCAGCCCATGGTACATCCGTAATATAGATCTTCACAAAGATCTAGAATTACCGACATTACAAAAACGCTTCAAAGAGACGTCAGAACGCTACTTTGAAAAAGCGATGAGATAGCCAAACAAAAAACAGTGAGAGCCACGGCCGACTACATCCCGGTCGCGATCAGCGACAACAAACGCAGAAGACCACGTCACGTTCTATCCTATCTTAATAATCCCATCACAACATATACTTCGTAATTTACATGCACACGCAAACGCCAAAGTCGCCGCCGGCGGATTTTCGGCCCACTATTTCAGCCAGCCAACACTCGACACTCCGGTCAAGAGCCATTAACGAGTCGAAATTCTGATGCCACTTACTCTCCTACAAATCATTAAGATACTGCCCTAGGCCGAGATTCGGTCTCACAGGAGACACCCTTAGAGCGGGCTTTTGGCCCGCTTAAACTCTGGCTGAGTGAGCACTCTGCTCGCTTAAAACGCCCGGTTTCGCAGTAACGGTCATTTGGACCAACTGCATAAGTTAATTTCCAAAAAAAAAACAGAGAATCTATTTGTTTAAAATATCTCAAACAATAAATACATTTTCTTCCAAATATATTAACTTAGTAATGACCTATTTACGACACATACAAACGTGTAAATAGGACATCACAAAACTCATTGATATGCAGGCATCGTTCTGGTGTACCAAATCATAAATCTGTACATGTATGAACTCATCGCCTTGCTTTTAATGTATGAAGGGTTTGATTTAATATGTATGTAGTATATTCAGAGCGTGTCTAATTTTTTATAAAACGTTTTTTTTAATATGGAGGCATAATTTTAGTAGGGTTTAACGAGTGATTTCAAATGGGCGAGTTAGTTACGTTTTGATGTGATATGATAGCAAACAAACAGATACCATTGCTGATGGCAAGAAATAATTGTCGTTTATAAAAAAAAGTTATCTTTTATGAGACGACAATGCCACATGTATAAATAATAGGAAGAGATAGCGGCCGGCTACCCTCTAAACCCAAACGCGACACTGACGAGCATTGACGCTATCGTGGTTATATACATATTAAATATATATCATATAATAGGTAGGTGGTGGCCTTACCTATTCCCTATTTACCTTGAGATATATCGTAACTTTTAGCTTTAACATGGAAATTATCAGTAAAATTTTACAATATATCTGTATTAATATAAAAAAACGTGAAGAAAAACTTTGTACCCGTTTTTAAGACAATCATATGAACGGTGGAGTATAAAATTTGGTACAGTTGCAGAGGAGTACAGAAGGACTGGAGAAACATAATATTTTTAAGTAACATGCATTAGGAATACATTAAATTAATGAAAATAGACACTACGCACACTACATTCATGTGACATATATGATAATATACACATATATACAAAATAGTATACATGTGTGTATACTACCATGTATGTTTTTTTACGGCTTTATGGCTGAAGTCTATTGTTAAACTCAAAAGAGATTTTTGTTTAGTATATGATCGAATTTCGACCACAGGGCGATCGCTATTCTATATAAATAAAAATTAATCCCTGAAACGTTGTACGCGCATAACTTTGGGATACATGCACCAAATTGAATAATCATTTTTTGTTAGGTTCGTAGTTATTAGAAGAAGGTTTGTGTAAAATAAAATATTTAAAAATTATACGGGATTTTTTTTAGTCTCATAATATATAAAGTGAATGAGTAAGTAAGACAGAATATAGTGGGAGGGATTTTACATATCATAACAAAAGCAATTGCAAACAAAAATTTGTAATTTTCTATCCCTACAAGTTCGTACTGTAAATTGATGTTTTATTTATTTTGTTTATTCTTTTTTACATTAGGTACTTATGTCACTATGGTGATTGCTTCTGTCCCATCTGGATTAGCTAAACTTACGTTAAAGAGTCGGTTTGAGGCAACGCTGCTCTAGGCTATATAATATGACAAATTAATACACATCTAGTGCTAGCTCCGACATTGGTCAGAATTATGTCAATTTGTTATCTAGCAATTAATTTCTTTCGTTGTCTCTTATTTTTGGTACATTCCATTAAATGGAAGATTTTGTATTATTTTCACTAGTTACACAGTATATAAATGCTACATCGCTTGAATAAATGAGCACAAAAATAAGAAGAAATAAAACACTCACTTCGACCTCTATAAACCAGGACGAAATTTTCATTACCCGGCACCTGAAGTTGTGTAATGATCGGAGCACCATTAAATAGCATTATCAGGAACAGTAAAAACATAATCTGACTCCTTGAATGCATAAAGAACTATAAACGTCAGATATCATCTAATTGAAGCTGAAGTAATGGCTGGGAGGCTGGGTTTGGCTGTTAAAACGCCTAGGTAACGATCGAAAAAGCTCTTTCAAGTGTGAAATATTTAAATTTTCTTCGCTTTGGTGAGTTTCAGTATAATGAAATTGAACTTAATGATGTTTAAAATAAAAATCGTTTTTGTCTACGTCGGTATAAAGTTTCGTGTTTTATAACTTTTTTGGGTAATGTTTTAATGTCTTTATTATTAGGGGACAATCATTTATTTTTATTACACAATTAAGAATTTTCCCCTGTGTTGGTCAAGGCCTCCTTTTAAGAATAGACCAACTCTCGTTCTGCCTCGTGGCATCGTGGCAACTAGGTATTAGAGTTCTACATTGTCTTTCCCGTATCTGTTGCCACCGCTTTAACTATTCCTGCCGCAATAACGTCAGTGCTTGACATCGTCGTGTTTTGGTTTCGAGGGTAAGGTAGCAGGTAAATTTACGCATGTGGCATTAAGATCCATAGTCATAGGGATAGCAATGCACCATTAACATCTTTAGTGTCTATAGGCGATGGTTGTCTCTTTTTCATCAGGAGAGTCATTTGCTTGTTTGCTATCTATGAAATAAAATATCAAATTTCATTAGATTTTATTCAGTCATTTTTGTGTGATTGAGTGACAAGCATACAATCATCCAAACACATAAAACATACTATCTGCATCTTGCAGCGTGCTGCGTTATAAAAGTTGTCGGTGAATTCCATAGGAACGACACATTTTTCTGGGATAAAAATATATTTATGTCAGATCACCATCTCAACTTGTGTCTTACATCATCACTGGTATACCAAATTTCATGAAAATCGGTACAGCCATTTTTACGTGATTGAGTAACAAACATCCAAGTATGCAAAACTCCAAACATCTAAACGTACCAATAGTCATATTACACGAGTATGTATGGGCTTATAAGCTCTATACTAGACTATTTTAGTTGAGAATGAAATTAGATGGCAAGGGTCATTTATATGCGATAAACTTTCTTACCCATCCAATTTCACTCCTTCAAAAGACAAAATTAAAAAAAGCCTTTCTTGTTGCTCCTCTACACTACGTGAAGAATCCCTGCACACAGATTTATGTTTCTAGGTTGACTGGTTAAGGCTGGCAAAAATTGACTGTAACTAAAATAATTAAATTACGCAAATAATGTAAAAAGGAAATAACTTACCAGCTACGCGGGCAGCTTCACCCGTAAAATAACATGTCCCCAATATTATAAATGTCATACAATTTTCCATCCTTTTTTTAGGCCTTTTGCAATTATTTTTTAAAATCCTACGTGTATGGTGTAAACGTCACATATTGCAATTTATCATTTTACACGACACACATATTCATTATTATTTTAATAACTATAATAAGACAGTTTGCATTCGGACATCAAGAGAGCTACGCGTCCTTACAAATCGATAAACTATCAAATGTATTAACAATAATAAATCAATTTAATAATCTATATCATTTGTCAATATTAATTATCAATCTAATACTGTACTAATTAACAAAAACCCGTACATTGTTAAATGGTCCTTCGAGCCGGATTCCATATCTCCTTGTCAAATTTCATCAAAATTGGTTTAGCGGCTTAAACGTAAAAGTGTAACATACAGACCAACGGACAAACTTTTGCATTAATAACACTAGCTGCACTCTCCAATCCGCTGCATTGTAAATTTTTTTTTTGGTAAATCCCACAGAAAGTAATTATTTTTCGGAAATTAAAAAATCCTATATTCCAGGCCATCATCTTGATGTGTGATTTTTTTTATCCAAATCGGTTCAGCCGTTTTTGAGTGATTGACTTACAAAATATTCATCAATACATCCAAACATCCAAACTTTCGCATTTGTAATATTAGTTTCACCGTGCAGCCCACTGAATTATAAAAGTTTGTGATGGATCCTACTAGGAAAATTTATTTTTCCGAGATGAATGCTATTCCACGTCATCATCTACCTGTGTGTTAAATTTCATCCACATCTATTTAGCAGTTTTTGCTTGATTGAGTGGCAAATATCCGTTCATCCAAACATCCAAACTTTTGCATTTATAATACTAGCTGCAGCGTACAACCCGCTGCATTATGAAAGTGTTTAGTGAATCTCGCAGGATTAGCTAATTTTTCTGGGATAAAAAGTAAATTATATGCTGTTCTAGGTCATCACCTACCTGCATACCAAATTTCATTCAAATCCGTCCAGTAGTTTTTGCGTGATTAAGTAACAAACATCCATCCATCCAAACATGCAAACTTTCGCATTTATAATATTAATATAGTTTAATACAGACATTCTCTAAAATATTCATAAAAGAACAGAATATGAGATTTAAAAAGTATTATTACGAAGTACACAAACGCGTTCATATTAAATCTCAAAGCAGTATTCGATAATAAAGAATAACGAAGTAAAATCTTTATTACAGAAACTCATATTGTATGTAAGAAGTGGCGTTGAGTAAACAAATATTAAATAAACGTTATTTACTATGGGCCCTGGGTACACAAGTACTGTATCAAAGGATATGCCCTCGTACGGGAATCAATGAGTTGCCTTTGACCGGATAGCTGTAGGGTAAATAGAGGGTATTTCCTGTGACAAATATTATAGCTTTTTCGGTATATCTACATTAATATACGTATTTTTATTATTGAGTAACGCATGTGTAAGGTATTTTATTGATTTGCATCTTTACGTGAAATGTTTGTTGGAGATTCCTTTTAAGTTTTTGCTTAAATGCTCTGGATGCTTCGTAACATCCAAAGCATTTATAAAACCCCCTCTTTTACACGTGTTGGTAAGGCTACTTTGAAGAATATACAGACTGATGTTCTGTCAGGCAGATCGTAAAAGTGCAATCGATTGGCTACACGTGTCACTATCGTCGTGACTAGGTGATAGAGTTCCGCAACGTCTTGCCCGGGTATTTGGTACCACTGTCTTATCTATTCGTCTAAAAGTCATTTTACATTATGATTTGTGGAAATTTCCTGTAAAAAATGTCTTGCAGCAAACCCAAAAGCTTTGAGTACACGTGTAATATATCTATGCCCAAAAGAGTGAAAATGCGTAGAAGAATTGAATTGAATTTTAAAAGAATTGAATTGTTAGTTTGTAATATTAAACTTAATTCAGAAAACTCCTTAATTGTGAATAAAGTTTGTAGTATTTCCCCGTGTTGGTCTGGGCTTCTTGGAAGTATAGACTACCTTCTGCCTTGCAGGTCATAAAAGGCGATTGAGAGGCTACACGTGTCACTTCCATCGTGACCACTAGGTGGTTAGTGTTCCACAGCGTCTCGTCCGGGTATTTAGTATCACCGCCTTACCTATTCCTGCCGCAATAGCGTCAATGCTTGTCATTGTCGTGTTCCGGTTTGGAGGGTAAAATAGCCGGTAAACTTATGCATATGGGTATTAGACCTCGCCACGAGATAGCAACGCGCAATCAACTTCTTTGGCGTCTATAGGCGATGGTTTTTCTTTCCATTAGGAGAGCCATCTGCTTGTTTGCTATCTAATGATATATATAAAAAAAACATCGGGAATGTTTTGTATAGACACTTTATCTTTCCGCTATTTTACTAGTGATGTTGGGGTGGTAATTCCCATCCCAGGCGAGACGTGGAATTCTATCACCTAGTGGTAATGATAGTAATTACATGATTAGTCAAACGTCCGCCCTTGTTCGCAATGCTCTGCAAAATGCCAGATGTTTTGTTAGGCTCCGTACCTCATAAAGAATAACAAATTAATAAAATTTGTGACTTCGGAACTTTCGGAAGGTTCCGTATTGACTCATCACAACAATGCGGACTAAAAAGTTTGATACTATGAACATTTAACCTGTTTAACTTAAATGACGGATATATCCGCACTACATGTTTATCACCTACAAAAACTACTCTTTAATTGGAGTTTTATAAGTTGGTCGACTATTACTCAAAAACTTGTTAAGCCTTAAGTAAATATTGATCAAAAACGCTTTAAAATAGTAACCAAAGTCACAATCCAAGCGTACTAAAAAAAGCATTATTGAAACAAACCATAATGTTATTAAATCAAATAATATATTATGTCCCTTGTTCATTTTACTATGGGTCTCAAGACAGTTCTATTATGTCCCTAAAACACGCTCAAAATTAATTGATTGATAAAATGCCCTTTGTCATTTTGTTAGCATTAAAACGTCATAAATTTTTGATTAATATATAATAATTAAATAAATATTACTGGACAAATAACACGAATTGATCTTACCCATTGATATGTTTTTTATATCAATGATGATCTAACCCCAAAGCAAGCATATAATTTGCTTGTGATATGGATATTAATCAACTAATCTTCATATTAATACGTGAAGGGAAAACTTCATACCCCTTTTAAAACAATTTCGCGAACGTCGGAGCATTCGGCAAAATTAAAGTTGAAATTGCCGAGAACTGCAGAAACCTAATATTTTTAAATAATTTGCACGAGAAATATAATAAATTAATAAAAATAAATATTACACACACTACATGGATGCGACATACATAAACATACTTACAAGAACATATTTAATAAACACCCAAACCCAGAAACAAACATTTATGCTCATCGCACAAATGCCTGCCCCTGTAAGGAATCTAACCCGATTCCCGTTGATTGCTTAATCATGGTCGCAAACCACATGACAAAGAGGGTGGTCGAATTGATTGGAGTGAATACTCAAATTTCCAAGGACTTAGTCCATTAATCCATTCAAATTATATAAATTCGAAAGTCTGTCTTTCTGATACGCTTTCATGGCTGAACCGCTGAACCGATTTTGGTAAATTTGAAAAAAATATGATAAATAATAGTTATAGAAGATCCGGGGTTAGATAAAGGTATTTTTTTTAATCAATCCGTAAGGGGTTGAAATAATAGATGAATATTTAACCCTATAATAACCATACGCTTTTGTCGGCACTTTTTGCCTCGCACTACTCCTTTGTGGAATCAATTACCCTCGGGGGTGTTTCCAAACGGATACGACTAATTATTCATTCTTAAAAGCCGGCTACGCAGCTGCATGACCCCCGGTATTGCAGTTGTCCATGGGCGGCGGTGATCACTTACCGTCAGGTGCACCACCTGCTCGTTTGCCCCCTTTGCTATAAAAAAAATAATATGATAATCTCGCGGGCGAATCTTGCGAAACTCGAACTCGTTAGTAAACATATAACTGTATTAGATTCTGACCACTGATAGAAATATTCATACAAGATTTATATGGATCTCAAACACTTAGTTTAATTAAAGCATCCTAGATGACGTTAACTTTGTTTACTCAGGCATGTCGCCGAGCGGAGCGTAAATAAACGCTTTTCTGTGCTTGCTTAAACATTTGCCTCTATGTACCACTGTGCAAGCAAATGTGCAAGTCTGCTTTGACTTCATCTCACTGTCGTATTTACGAATTCTGTTATCTGGAGTTATTTTTCCACTAGTACCTGTTAAGTACATTAGCCTTGGCGGATATGGGTACATTATTGCGTGAAAGCTTTGCGTTTGCTTTTGCTTATTGACATTTCTGAGTGAGGTTTTAAATTAAAAAGCGTAAGTAAGAAATGTGTCTAGTTATTAGACACATTTCTTACTTGTATTAGACACTAATACGTACCTACATACATAGGACATAGGTAACTTATTTAATACACTTGATAAGTTTTTTTTTTATATCATAAGGTAGCAAACAAGCAGATGGGTCTCCTGATGGATGGGTCAACCATCGCCTATAGACACCAAATATGTTAATGGTGCGTTGCTATCTTGTGGCGAGGTCTAATGCCACGTGCATAAGTTAACCGGCTACCTTACCTTCCAAACCGGAACACGTCAGTGACACTATTGCGGCAGGAGTAGGTAAGGCGGTGGTACCAGACCCTGGCGAGGCAATGCAGAACTTCTACTACCTAGTTAATTCAAATTAAACTTTACAGTCACTTAGTCGACAATTTTATGGATACTACCGGATCGGAACGCAATATCACGGTGGAAAAATTGCCTAGTTAATTGAGCTTTAACTTAGCCATTTTGAATTGGGTTGGAAAAGTTGCGTGAGTAATAAATATTTAATATTCTAAAAAGTCAGAGCTATTCCATCAGTTAAGCTAGGAAAGAAATTGCGAAATCCCCATAATATCGCATTTTTATAAATATCTTCTAAACAATTGGGAATATCGAAATATATTTTATATAAAATTTTGTAATTAAATTTATTTTAATTGAATTATTAAATTAATTAAATTTATCGCCTCTGTGGTCTAATGGTCCGGTGTCGAAGTTGACCACATGAGGTCCCTTGTTCGATTCCTGGGTCGGGCAATTCAAAAATGTGTTTTTCAGTTTTCTGATAAAAACAACGTTGCCCAGGATTGGAAAGTGCCCGGTTGGCGATAGGCTTGCCACCTATCACATTGTGGGACCAAGTATCTTCGGCTAATCGTGGGTGCACGTGTTGTACCTCTGCCCACCTCTTCGGGGGTACGGGCGTGAAGATACTTATTAAATTTGTAACAAAAAATGTCTTGTACGATTTTGCGTAAGTGCGATTGGTTTCACAAAAAAAAACGAAAATATATAAAACTATTTTTATATGTAATATTTTTTTCAGTAATAATAATGCGGACTAATTTATTATAAGAACTAATATTAATTTGATGAATTATAAATATAAAAATAAATATTCACGGGACAAACTACACTTACTGATCTAACCCCAAAGTAAGCAAATTATTTGCTTGTGTTATGGGTAAAAACTGGGACTTTGGCGACGTCTCTCTTTTCGGAACCATCACGGAGGATACATAGAACAGTTCGCGGATAATAACAAATTTAATTAATTTCACTTTTTAATAATGGATTTCCGCAAAGTAACGCCTGAATCAATAAAATGTGTTATGGGCGTTAGTCAACGATACTAATGCATAGAAATACATATATAAATACAAAATATATTTAATAAATACCCAAACCTGGAATTACGTCACGCATTAATTTACACACATATATATCCCTATAATACGCTAGATCCCTTACGGGATAGAAAAAGGGACCCGAGTGCCATAATATGTCATGATCCTCGTAGATTAGTCTATTTCTCTTCATACAATCAAGTCGATTGCAAAGAATCTTGACACAACTCTGGGACAGTTAGCCGATCAATCTGATCATGGAATATCAGAATTGCTCTTCCGGTACCAATATCCTTCCACATTCACATTACATATCTGTTTTGTATAATTATATATTTAATTATATAAAATTATATTCGATATAAATATGTGTAATAGATACAACAAAGCACGACCATTTAACTTGGTTCTGATCACTACAGGAAATATTAATACAGTCTTCAAATACTTTAAAATATCCTACATGATATTAACATTATTCGTTTAATTTCGTCTAGAGTGAAGCGCAAATAATGCTTTTCTATAAACATTTGCCGCTGTATACCACTATGCAAACAAATGTACAAGTCTATTTTGACTTCGTCTGACTATCGTGTTACTAATGCTGTCATCTAGAGTTATTTTTCCAATGAAACCCATTTTACAACATAAGCTTTAAAGCATTACCGTTTGTGGAAACAATGTTTAAATGGGTGATTCCGTTCTAACTGTGATATTCAATGTCCTGTATTGTTTGTTCTCACAGGTCGTTAATTAATAATTAATTTATGAAATTTTTGTACTTATTGGAAAATAATAAACATATTTCAACATTATTTTCATATAATATAACTTGCCACTTACAGAAAACTTACAATATATCACTTAAATGTCAATACCGTGTCATGTCCATTTCTAGAATTTATTTATAAATTGTTAGTTTTTTTGTCGTAATAAATGATTTAAACTAATTACCTCATAAATTCTAATGTTTACGACAAAAAAAAACTAACAATTTATAAATAAATTCTAAAAATAGACATGACACGGTATTGACATTATATCACAGTTAGAACGGAATCACCAAATATGCCTGTGTGTGCTTGTGGCTATAATGATATTATATCTAGTCGAGTTTTATAGATGACTAGCTGACCCGGAAAACGTTGTTTTGCTAACTATATTTATAAAACAGTATTTCTCTACTATATAATGAATTATTATTATTATTATTATTATTATTATTATATATTTCTCGGGAACACGTCGAAGAGAGCCGAAAGAAGCTTGTGTCTGAAGTCGAGAATCGAGTTACTGATGTCTCGAAATGGGGTAGTCAAAACTTGGTCACATTTAACCCCAAAAAGACACAGCTTTGTGCGTTCACCGCAAAAAAGACACCCCTTGTCATATCACCTCGATTTGAGGATACTCTTCAGACAGCCTCAGCCAGTGTCGGAATCCTGGGAGTCGACATATCTAATACTGTTCAATTTCGCGGTCATCTGGAAGGCAAGGCGAAATTAGCCCCTAAAAAGCTCGGTGTGCTCAGCAGAGCGAAGCAGTATTTCTTGCCGGCCCATCGTCTCCAACTTAATAAGGCACAAATTCAGCCTCACATGGAGTACTGCTCTCATCTCTGGGCCGGAGCTCCCCAGTACCAGCTTCTTCCACTTGACCGCATTCAACGTAGAGCGGGTCGAATCGTTGACGAGCAGGCTATTTCGAAACGGCTTGACTCTTTGGCATTACGCAGAGATGTAAGCTCACTCTGCGTCCTTTATCGTATCTATCATGGAGAGTGTTCCGACGAGTTGTTTGGATTAATTCCTGCTGCTAATTTCTATCATCGGACATCGCGTCAAAATTTGGAGTTCCGCCCACACCATCTTGATGTCTGGAAATCCACAACCGTGCAGTTCTCCCGGCAATTTTTGCCTCCGACTACTCTTTTGTGGAATCAATTACCGACAGGGATTTATTAAAATCTCATTAATCTTATCAGAAAAGAATATATTGAATTAAATCAGGAGAATCATATGTTTGTTGGTAGTCCGCCGTCAATCTTATGATTCTTCTGATTCAAGAAACTGATTCTTTCCAATTGGTTGTACACAGATTATTAATTAATACCCCGTGTTGGTCCCGGGCTCCTTTGAAGAATAGGCCAACTGCCGTTCTGCCAGGCAGGTCGTAAAAGGCCACCGATTAGCTATGTGAACTACTACCATCGTGGCTACTAGGTGGTAGAGTTCTGCATTGTCTCGCCCGGGTCTAGTACCATCGCCTTAACTATTACTGCCGCAATAGCGTCAGTGCTTGTCGCTATCGTGTTCCGGTTTGTAGGGTATGGTAGCCGGTAATCTTATGCATGTGGCATTAGACGTAGTCACAAGATAGCAACGCACCATTAACATCTTTGGTGTCTATAGGCGATGGTTGACTCTTTCCATCGGGAGACCCATCTGCTTGTTTGCTATCTTGTGATATAAAAAAAATACGAGTATCTATTATCAATGATAGAAAAATATAATATATTATACATTATTAATATTATACGGCCTTTACCCCTCGTGTTGGTGCAGGCGCTCTTTGAAGAATAGATCATCTGCCGTTCTGCCAGGCAGATCGTAAAAGGCGAACGATTAGCTATACGATTCACTGCTATTGTGACTGGTAGATTGGTGGTAGTGTCTGCATTGTCGCGTACCACCGCCTTATCTATTCCTGCCGAGATAGCGTCAGTGCTTGTTAATATCATGTTCAGATTTGCAAAATAAGGTAGCCGGTAAAGTTATGTATGTGGCAATAAGATTCCGCCACAAGAATAGCAACGCATCATTAACATTTTTGTTTTCAATATCGCATATAATATATGCTATCACAAGAACCATTCGCTTTTTTGCTATCTTATGATATAAAAACAGCACGATTTTTTCCCACATAATAATAATAATCTTTATTTAATTCATTCAAAAGTGTACAATAATAAAACATAACGTTAATAACTACATTAGTCGAAGACTGTGTTGCAGTTATTAGCGCCCATCTTTAACAATCCAGGCACTGACGCAACAAATATTGCAAAAAAGTGTGTGTGTATGTTTATGTTTATGTGTATATGTGTATGTTTGTGTTTAGGTGTATAAATGTTATACCTATAGTTTAGCTTAGTTTAGATTACATTGATTAAAAAGAATATTTTCTAATTCCTTAAAATCTCGGAAATAACCTACCAAATCTAAATATCGAAAAACTAAATAAAACTATTTTTGATCTAATGGTCGACGTTACATCATTTTTTTCATAAAATTTCATCAGTTTTAAATTAATTAATGTCGATTGTTTGTCGAACAAACATTTATTTTGGTCTTATTTGTTTCAACTTTGCCTTTTGCTAAAAATTCTATTCGAGTGCAAAATTCGGGGCATGATCAAACAGTCAAACAAAATTTATGCTCCCGCGTGCCAGGGATTAAAATATTAAAACTGCTGAGGTGTTTTCGTAACAATTTTTATTTATGGCTCGAACAATTGCACGCCTTTTACATTTTTTAAAGCTTTGAATGGATGATTTGTAGGCGAACCGAATGTATTGCGAGGTAATTTTGTGGAAATAGACCAAGGTTTTGTGCTTCTATCTATATCTTAAACTTATTGTTTGCAAAATTTTAAAAAGTTTGCCCATTTTAAATTTGAGTCTTAAAACGTTTCAAGTAATTTCAAAACTGAAGTAGGTAAGAATCTATATACCTATTAAACGCAAAGAAAAAGCTTTGGATCCCATTTCGAGACAATTACGCGAACGGTGAAGTAGAAAATTAGCATACTCAAAGTTTACATTGCGAAGGACTATAAAAACCTTGTATTTATAAATAAAATGCATTTGAAATATAATAAATCAATAAAACTAAAGATTACACACACTTAATTTATGAGACGTACATTATATAACATGAATAAAGTGTGTGTGAATGTACACTATTTTAATAATGGCTAAAGTGAGATGCCAAACTTAAAAAAATATTTTATTATTTAGTCTGTGGTCGAAATTAGGTCACAGGCGATCGCTAGTTGAGTTAAAATCTCCAGGTTGTTTTCATTTAAGATAATCTTTTTCCATTTGAGGTTCCAAATATAGATTCATCATTGCTATCCTAAATAGTTATTATAAAAAAACCCTAACTACTACCGATTCGAAAACAATGTATCCCTCCCTAACGCAGTCGAATAAAAATTATACATGTTGGTATATTATTTCATTAACAATTAACACTACTTTACGACACCTTTCAAGCTTAAATCCATTCATCCGTTTAGGCAACGTAAGTACTAATGTTTCGTTAACATCGTAACTACTTACAAGGCGATAGAGTTCTGTAACCTGATCTGTAACCTACAATCAACCAAAGCAAATTATACGCCCGTAAGTATTCTTACTTATACTGTGGGGTTAATTTAATTTCTACCTTTTCTAAAATTTTGTTTGGCTTTCCATCATGGGCACTTGGTAAAACTGCATTTAAAAAAATAGGTATTGCAAATAAACTCACTTGTACTTCCAATTCATTTATATTTTATATTAATTTACACACCCAACCGGTTTCACTAATTACAGCATCATCAAGGAATGTTTTGCACAGTTATGAATGTGCGAATCATCCTTGATGATTCCTTTTGGGAAGTCGATTGAAAATAGTGAAATGATTAACCCGTAGAAAATTAATTCTTTAATAAATTATTAAGTATTTTTTAAACTAAACCAGCGTTGTTAGGCGTGCATTTTTAGATTATTAATTTTTTTTTTAAATTTGCTTACGATTTTTTTAAAGGTCAACCAACTAGAATCTAGGTAGTATATGATCATTAGAGTAATTTTAGAATTAAAAAAAAAACTCCTCATCAAATTAAAGTTGTGATTTCTGGATGATAGTTTTCTGTGAAAAACAAAAGAACAATTTTCATATTTCTAATATTACATTCACTTTTCCTTATAATAGTTGTGATTTGAAACTCGATAAAATCGAAAGGCGTCACGATATAGAAACAAACACATAAATGTATAAGATCAAGCAGGTGAGACAATAAGATAATACATTAATTATATTACACAGTAAAATAGACTACTTCTTTAGTAGCCGCAGTAGTTTTACTACTTATTTAGATTATTAAGTAGTGGATTCCAAAACCAGCCAGTTATTAAGCAGTACAACCCAAGAGATTTTACTGCAACATTTTTTATTTCTTAAATACAAAAAAAACTTTTTCCTCGACTCTTTCTCTCACTTTCGTTCTTTTCCACTTCAATGAAAAATTACACTTCGACCAAGTGTGAGCACACACTTGTTAACTTCCCACTACGTATGTAGATAAGGAAGTTACTGATTTTGTCCCGATTTTCGAAAATCGAGTTTTCACCAGATCACCAGGTTTTGAGGTCCAAGAAACCTTTTCCGACTATTTTCATGATGACGTCAGTATATCTGTATGTGTGTGTATGTTTGCGTGTGCGTATGTGTGTGTGTGTGCGTGCGTGTGTGTGTGTGTGTGTGCGTGCGTGTGTGTATGTGTGTGTGCGTGCTTGTGTGTGTGTGTGTGTGTGTGTGTGTGTGTGTAAACATCTCATAACTTTTAAACGGCCCGGCTGGACTGATCAAAATGTGGTTGATGGTATACGATTGGACTATGCTCAACTTGGGCTTGCTGAAATTTTGGACTAAGTCTGCCCAAGAGATTTGAGAAATTTTGAAAAATCAAAAAAAAAATTTATGGCGGAACAGTATTATTAATATAACTTCCAGATTAATTTCCCAATTGAGTACAACAACTAATCAACTTTATTCCATAAAAAAATACGTATAATGCATAAATTGCATCAAAATCGGATTATCCGTTTGGACGTAACTTCGAAATTTTTTAAGCAATTATCTTTTGGTATTCTACGATATTTTAGTACTAAGAAAACTACGTCGAATGCCGTTTCGAAAATCAAAATCGAATCTCATTTTCAAAAGTTACACCTTTTCAAATATTGAAATTACGTTGTTTTCAGCAAACTTACTAAATATTATCTAAATAACTTCCAGGCTAATACCCCGAATGACTTCAAAATTTTATCAGATTTTTCTCCTTTCAAAACTGCATCAAATACTCTTAATTAAATCGAAATCGGTCGATTTATTTGGGATTTATTTTTTGACATTGCTCACACACATTCGATATTCACATTCGACATTCACATATCGATTATTTAGCTACAGAAATATTTTAGTTCTCAAAAATTAAATTGAATGCCATTCGAAAGATCAAAATCGATCATCGTTTCCAAAATATACAGCTTTTCAAAAATGACATTATTGACATTTTTAACAAAATAGATGTTTGAACTGAAAAAATCTATGCTTATAGTTTTTACTCATTTGAGCTTAAAATACTTTAATTTATCGGGAAATTTCAGGGATGGCCTGAAGGGTCAACCGTTTACACACTCTTTTTACTGTTATTGTTTTTTAGCAAAAAATTAACTTATAATCGCAATGTGTAGTCATGTTTAGAAACGCAATTTCAAGAGGCTGTCTATTTAGTAGCTGGTTGTGAAAACAAGCCGCACTATATTCGGACATGTCAGTTTTGCGGTTATGACTGTACCAACAAGCTTGTTAATGTGACTAAACAAATAGGTAAAACATATTTGTACAGTCTAACTCACATGTATAACGTTGTATTTAATGTTTGCATGCCAAATAGGTAAGGATATAAATTTAATGTAAACATTAGGTTTGCGAAATCAAAAGATATGAATTAAATTAGCTGGTTGATGTTTAGTAGTACGTGGAATATGTATGGCAAATAATAGAAGTTTTATGAAGAGTACCTGTGTAGAATTACTATCAGATAGCAAACAAACAAATGGGTCCCTGATGGAAAGAGAACGCTTATAAGCACTAAAGATGTTAATGGTGCAGTGCTATCCGTGTTGAGGGATGGCAGTGCTATATCCATAAATCTACCGGCTAACTTACTCTCCAAACTAGAACATGAACTGTTTTTTTTTTGAACTTGTTTTTTTTTTGTTTCTTTAGGATGATGCTAAGTGTAGCATGTCTATACAGCCTTCTGTGTTGTAAGTTTTGACTATGATAATAAAAACTTATCTCTTTGCTGAATTTTATACAATAGTTTATTTTACATTTTGTGTCTTACCTATCTGACATATTTCCAACTTGTTTGGTAGGTCATAAATAAAAGAAAGTGTGAACTTTATGACAGAAAAATAAAGAAATAAATGTTTGCTTGATTTAGAAATAAGCAAAAGCGAAAAAGCTCAATTAGTTTCATGACTTTTAAGTACATTCCTTTTTAAAATTTTCTTTCTATTATAAATAGTCCGTTGAATTAATATGATAATTCCGCCTGACGCTATATTTTTGTTTCATGACTATATTTTAGTTTCATGACTTTTAAATACATTACTTTTTAAAATTTTCTTTCTATTATAAAGTGTCCGTTGAATTAATATGATAATTTCGTCTGACGCTATATTTTTGTTTCATGACTATATTTTAGTTTCATGACTTTTAAGTACATTACTTTTTAAAATTTTCTTTCTATGAAAAAGTGTCCGTTGAATTAATATGATAATTTTGGCTGATGCTATATTTTTGTAGCACTCTAGGGCTATTTCATCAATCTCTGTTATCGGATACCTTCCTACTCACAACAGTTAAAATCATCGATGCTACCATGGCAAAAATAGGTAAGGCTTTATACCGAACTCTACTACATAGTCACCATGATAGTGATATATGTACTTGCTCGCTTTTTAAAATACGCTTATTAGTGACTAGTGTAAAGTATATATTTTTTTTTTTTTATATCATAAGATAGCAAACAAGCAGATGGGTCTCCTGATGGAAAGAGTCAACCATCGCCTATAGACACCAAAGATGTTAATGATGCGTTGCTATCTTGTGGTGAGGTCTAATGCCACATGCATAAGTTTACCGGCTACCTTACCCTCCAAACCGGAACACGACAGCAACAAGCGCTGACGCTATTGCGGCAGGAATAGGAAAGGCGGTGGTACCAGACCCGGGCGAGACAATGCAGAACTCTACCACCTAGTAGCCATGATGGTAGTGACACGATAGCCAATCGGTCGCCTTTTACGACCTGCCTGGCAGAACGGCAGTTGGCCTATTCTACAAAGGAGGCCGGGACCAACACGTATATAAAATTAAACTTACATTATTTTCGGTCTGTCGATATTTTTATTTTCCAAAAGTTAATAATAATAATCTCTTTCTTGTTACTCTTAAAAACAGTACTCTAATTAGATTTACCTTGAAATAGAATCAAATTAAAATATTCAACAAGTAACCCTGTCAGTAAGCTTCTTGAGATTGCTAAATATAAAACATCTTTCCAAAGATAAATTTAAGAATTTGTTTTAAATCTATTTTGATTAAGTATATTTATTTATTAATTAATTGTACACTAAAAGTCATTTTACATTATGATTTGTTGAAATTCTCTGTAAAAAATGTCTTGCAGCAAACCCAAAAGCTTTGAGTACACGTGTAATATATCTATGCCCAAAAGAGTGAAAATGCGTAAAAGAATTGTAAGATAAAGTTTGTAATGTAGTAACATTAATAACAATTTTAACTTAATTCAAAAAAGTCCTTAATTATGAATAAAGTTTGTAGTATTCCCCCGTGTTGGTCTGGGCTCCTTGGAAGTATACACTACCTTCTGCTTTGCAGGTTATAAGAGGCGATTGAGAGGCTACACGTATCACTTCCATCGCGACCACTAGGTAGTAGTATTCCGTAACGTCTCGTCCGGGTATTTAGTACCACCGCCTTACCTATTTCTGCCGCAATAGCGTCAATGCTTGTCATTGTCGTGTTCTGGTTTGAAGGGAAAGATAGTCAGTATACTTATGCATGTGGCATTGCGATCCCGTCACATGGATAGCAACGCACTATTGGCATCTTTGGTGTCTATATGCGATGGTTTCTCTTTCCATCAGGAGAGACACCTATTTGTTTGCTGTCTAATAATATAATAACTTAGTAAAGTACGTATGGGGCCACGCGTAATGTAGGATTCTGAAGTTGCCCGTCACAATAACGTGGACTAAGAAGAGGGGGAACTTTAGCTCTAACAAAAATTAGCAATCAAAAGCTTATTATTTTACAAACGATTATTCGTGAACTTGTTTTCATAAATCTACAATAATTATAATGGGATATACAATAATAAATTTTTTTTCAGTTTTCTGAGAAACACAAAGTTCCCGGGATTGGAAAGTGCCCGGTTGGCGATAGGCTTGCCACCTATCACATTTGTGGGACCAAGTATCTTCGGCTAATCGTGGGTGCACTTGTTGTACCTCTGCCTACCCTTTCGGGGATATGGGCGTGAAGACACTTTACTATACAATAAATATTTAGATACTAATCGAAAACTTGTTTTCACAAATGTATAATAATCTTTAAAAACCTGTCCAACGATAGGGTATGGAAGATAAAATATTTACACTGGGGATGTTACTCGTTTGAATATTTTATAAACGAATACCTTAATCGAAAACATGTTTTGACAAACCTACAATATTTTTTAAAACCTATCCAATGATACCACACACACAGGTTCCCCATTGTTGTAAGAAACAATTAACATCCCCACTTTACATGTAGGGGAGCTATCCTAAAAAAAATATTTTTCAGGATTTTATGTTACCATTTTGTTGACGTGACCAATATGCGTGCAGACGGACCAACGGATGAACATAGCGAAACTATAAGGATACCTTGTTTACTTCGGAACCTTTAAATAAGTGTAATATTAATAACAATTGTACCTTAATTCGGAGATGTCCTTAATTATTAATAAAGTTTGTAGCACGGTAACATAAATAACAATTGTAACTTAATTCAGAAATGTCCTTAATTATTAATAAAGTTTGTAGTGATATTCCAACAGAACAACGACAGTGACCGATGCTTTTCCGCTGCATTAGATGGTTTAATTAATTTTAACTTTGAACAACGGTGAGTTGGTTCACTTCGAATCGCGTGCCGGAGTTCTTGTGTTCTGAGAAATAGGATATCCGCATAGTTTAGCAAAACAAATGTTTTTGAAGGAATAAGCTTATTAAATTTATATTACAATATGGATTGGAACACACACATTGCGAAACATACAGGTTAGTGCTAGAAAAAACTTAAAAACTGAACTAAGCAAAGGAAAATGTTGATAAGGCTGGATTTAAAATAAAATGTTGGATTTAAAAAAAAATTAAGATGAGAAAGGACACGCTCCGTTGGTTCGGACATGTAGAAAATGGTAGATTAAAGGTAATGGTAGATTAAAGATTAACAAAACAGATATACAATGTGAATATGGAAGGATGTTGGTACCGGGGAAGACCAAGACTGACATACCATGATCATATTGATCGAGTATTGTTTGAAGGTGGTGTCAAGAGTCTTCGCAACCGAGTGTATACGAAGAGAGTGATGAATGTGGAGGAAGCGAGACAAGCCTGCAAGGATCGTGATGTATGGCACTCGGTTCTCTCTGCCTACCCCGTAAGGGGTCTGGCGTGAAGACATATATGTATGTAAAAAATATGGCCGCTTGTTCAAATCGTGTCAAATATTTCTTTGTCTAAAAAAATTTAAGTAGAAAATATATTTGGTTAAATATTTATTAGATGAGTACCCTAGACATTCATTTTTTTTATAAATCATGAATTAAAAAACAAGCAGATGGCTCACCTAATAAAAAGAGATAACCACCAGATTTAGTCCATCGATACTTCGTTAAACTGGCTTACGACCGTGACAATCATTGCGTCAATTACGACTCTAAGGTACAAAATCGGAGCAAGATATTTCAAAAACCTAATATGTACGATGTTAGTTACACGTTTACACTCGGCACGCCACAATCAAGCTACCTACCTATCAAGAAAGTAAATATCCCTTGCCTTAAATGAGACACAAACATACACCATAGATATGTTACTAAATTAGAATAATAATATAAATAAATATCGTTGGACTAATCACACGAATTGATCATAACACAAAAATAATACATTATTAAATTGTCAAAAGGGATGGAACATTTCATGGTTTCATTCCAATCAGACCGACGTGATCTTATTTATCGCATAATAAAAGACATACATATAAATGATTATTATTACTGTATTCCATCCCAAGAAAACTAATATAGTAATAAATAAATAGATAATGAATTTTCAGCGTGGCGTCGATGCATATTTCATGAAGAGGCATTGAATAACAATTGCGTACGTCGACCGCAGGCGCGAACATTGACACATATTAAAATGGACTTTCCTTTAAGCGTATTGGATTTTACATGGGCTGTTTCATTTTTCGTAGTTTTATACATTTTACATATTATGTTCGAATGTTTATAAATTAAAATATCGAGCGAATGACGCAGTCAATTAAAATGGTGTACTTATGTTTTTTTTTTAATGAAATGAAAATTGATTTATTTGTTACTAGCTGTTGCCCGCAACTTCGTCCGCGCGGACTTCGTTTACTCCGCACTGCTCATCCCCCGTAAGTGATAGCGTGATATATGTAGCCTATATGTTGACCCGACTTGTTAGTTATATTCATGCAAAAGTTGAAGTTAATCCATGCAGTACTTTTTGAACTTACCCCGGACATACATACAGACAAACAGATAAACAGACAAACAGACAAAAGTTCTGAAAACTATATTTTTGGCTCTGATATCGATTGTAGATCACGCCCCAGGTATTCTTTTAAAAAAATATTCAACGTACAGTTTTGACTTTCCTGCGATTTTATTACATGTATAGATACTAAGCCATACATTTATTTGCAAATTTATGGCTTTAACAAATGAGTATCCGAATTTGCTTCGTGTTGGTCCGGACCTCTATTTTTGAATAGACCATCTGCCGTTTGCCAGGCAGTTCGTAAGAGGCGAACGATTAGCTATTCGAGTCACTACATCGTAGATACTAGGTGGTAGAGTTCTGTCTCGCCCGGATCGGCATCACTGCTTTAACTATTCCAGCTGCAATAGCGTCAGTGCTCGTCACTATCGACTTCCGATATGGAAGGTAAGGTAGCCGATAAATTTATTAAGACTGCCGCAAGGATAGCAACGTACCATTAACATCTTTGGTGTCAATAGGCGATGTTTGTCCCTTTCCATCAGGAGAGCTATTTGTTTGTTTGCTATCTTATAAGAAAAAGTAAATCATCAATTGTAGACAAAGAGATGGTAACAGGATAGGAACTAGCAAATACATACTAAACATGTAAGGCTTTGTAAGGGCAAAGTTTACTTGAGATTCAATATTTTTTATAGAATTTTTAATTTTGTGCACTTTTTCTTTATATAAACACTAGCTGAGCCCGCGACTTCGTCCGCGTGGAAAAATTTCGAAAAAAGTAGCATAAGTTACTCCCTATCATATCAGATATCTGCCAGTGAAATTCCCGTCAAAATCAGTCCAGCCGTTCCAGAGATTAGCCGGAACAAATAGACAGACAGACAAAAATTTAAAAAAAATGTTATTTTGGTATATGTACCGTGTATACATCCATATGACTTTAGTAAAAAGCTGTTATTTTAATATTACAAACAGACACTCCAATTTTATTTATTTGTATAAATTAAACATGCCTAATCTATGATTCTAAGAAAGAGATCCAAAGTTTTCGCTTTACTTTTTTTTAAGTTAAAATAATATTCTTTAGAATCTGTGATTTAAAACACGATAAAACGGAAATGCGCACATTAGAGAAACTCGAGCAAGTGGCATTAAGACCCTGCCACGAGAATAGCAATGCACCATTATCATCTTTGGTATATTTCCATAACGAAAGGCATCTACTTGTTTGCTATATTACGATATAAAAAAAAAACACTTTTACGGCAGGTATAGGTAAGACGGTGGTACCAAAATCCGTGCGAGACGTCAAAACTTTACCACTTAGTAAATCACGATGTAAGTGTAAGAATAATACGTATTATATTAGCGTTTTCTCACCTTTAGCAAAGAGTACTACTATCTACTCATGTGCCTTTAGTAACGTAGTTGATTTTTTATATATCATAAGATAGCTAACAAGCAGATGGGTCTCCTGATGGAAAGAGTCAACCATCACCTATAGACACCAAAGGTGTTAATGGCGCGTTGCTATCTTGTGGCGAGGTCTAATCCAATCCAATCCAAAATCCAATTATATATATATATATATATATATATATATATATATATATATATATATATATATATATATATATATATATATATATATATATATATATATATATATATATATATATATATATATATATATTTATATATATATATATATATATATATATATATATATATATATATATATATATATATATAATTGGAATCTCGGAATCGGCTCCAACGATTTTCATGAAATTTAGTATATGGGGGGTTTCGGGGGCGATAAATCGATCTAGCTAGGAATCATTTTTAAAAAATTTCATTTTATTCGTATTTAAGTAACACGAAGTCAATGAGTGTTTGCTTTGAGGTTAGACTAAGAAAATCAATTGTTTATCTAATGTGAAAAACCGAGCAAAGCTCGGTCAACCAGATATTATTATTTAAAAGGTGCACGGATTAACACGAGATATTGTTTAATACACAATGTATTTTTAATGCGACCTTTGACACAGAACAGTCAATGTGGCGACATAACACTGATGCATTTCGCTCTCGAGAATTAAATAGGCCGTTGTCAATAGATCAGCTAATGCGATTGCTTTGAGCCTCGACCTCTCAACGCAACGCTGAACCGGCTTTGTATGTGACGTGAAGTATTGCAATTTTCACTTAATTATACCAAATGCTTGTAACTTATCAAACGTTTAGGGTGATTTTAATTTTTGCATCCTCGTTGTAATAAATTTTGAATACTTCTCGTTTGAAAATAAGTTTTCAGGTTTTTTGTGATATTCTTTACCTTTTCTGATGAAGACCTTCACTGAGATACTGTTCTTAAAAGGCAAATGGCCAATCATTTGCCTTTTACAAAAAGAATAGTAGGAAGTGTGAAGTATGGTGAGGAAATGTATTACGGTCTTAGTGACAAATAGATATAAAACTCTATTGTAATATCTTACCAGAGTTTTGTACCAACTTCAACTATTCCTGCCAACTATAACTTTCAAAAATTCATTTTTTTTAATCCTTTTAATAAATTTTGCAAAACAAAAACTATTAAATTTGCTACTAAACAGATCTTATATAATGTGATGTGATTTATTACTAAATATTTTATTGTACTTTTAACCCACATTTTTAAATTAACTATCTTTCTGATATTAATAAGGAAAGTGATATTAAGAGTATACGAAACCGCCGTGTGTATATGGGGCTGCATATAATCGAACCCAGATCCCATTAATTGCGTAGTTGGTGTAACTACCCACTCCCCAACAGGGCGGTCGATATATGTATGTAACACGTATTATGTAATATAATTAGTAGCAGTAGATGTAAACTAAAGAACCAGCCGCCAGCTAATATCTGTAGAGTACAATAGAGCTTGACACTTGGATGCACGAAATTGCCAATAAGGCACCAATTACACCGAACAGCAACGCCCGACTGAACACAGCGTTATGTCTCCAATTCGAGTATTATGTTGAAAGCATCATTTGAAACGTGAATAAGATTTCGTATTTAGATTCTTGGTGATATGGTGATATTATTTAATAAAAACCGTCGTAACACGGGTTTACATATGAGGGGATCCGTATTATATTTTATACTCTTTGTCGTCAGTGCTGAATATTTCATTGAAATTCCATTAGCATGTATTATTTTTGTATAAATACTCGTGGACTGTTCCGTAGGAAATTGGAAACTATTATTATCGAATCTATTTTACTTCCATGAATATCATCAGGGCGTTTACATCTATTGACTAAAAACAAAATGTTTTTACTGACTAAAATTAAACTTATAAATAATAATAGTTTTCGATGTATTGTGAAACACGTACAAAAATATAGCATTGTTTAAAAGTTAAAAAATTGTTTTAATTATTTCTCAACGCATTCCCTTATTATATGGAATTAGAGGTCTGAAAATTGATATGGGGAATCCTCATTTCATGATTTTTTTGTGTATCACCATTCTTAAAATTAGGGGATGAAAGTTTTTATAGGTTTCTTGCTAAAGAAACTTAATTTCAAACTAAAGATCTGTAAATGATACAAGTACAATCTTCTTATTATAAACTAGTTGAGAGTACTCGTGTTAGTAGCAATTATAGTAATAATTGCTACTAACACGTGTTAGTCGCATTTGCAACGCGCTACAGTAGCGATGCCGACGCGCCACTGCATCGCGACTGTATCGATGGAAATGCGCGGCCGTGTCGGACATTGTCGCAGTATTGACGCTGCTTTCGTTACTACGCTTTGGCTGCTTACGTAAAAGCAGCACCAAAGATAACGTGACTAATAATGCTTCCTCAACGGAGTCCATTCGTACTTGCATCGCGACTGTATTGTGATTATGTGGGCAAGACCATACAGCTAGCGACCGCTTCGCGACTGTATCAATGCAGACGCGCGACAGCATTGCTATTGCATCGCTACAAAAAGTCGCCGTGGGCGAGGGGCCTTACTAGTAGGGGCCTAAACAAGTGGGAACTTTTCGTTTTAGTTGCATTAGTTATATTACGCTGTGTTTTGCGTGCACCTGTCGCTTTGTAGAATGGTCATGTTGCATAACTTACTTATGAATTGCACTCAACCAACGTTAAACAATTTTTCGCCAGTCGACTAAATACTAAAGCAGTGCGAACTAGGCTTTAGTGATTCATTAACCTGATTGTTGATTGTCATTATTAAGATTTTTTAAATAATCTCAAATTTGTTGTTTTACAACAAATTCTTTATATGGTTACTAGGGACTCGCCACACGTCACAGTGTAACCACAGTATACTGGAGACTAACAGTAGTCAATCTACATACATATGATATTCGAGCAACGCACATATAGTCACCTCTCACGGACGCAATATCTCGGAGTGGTTGGGGACAGTTTTTTCCCCACCAGGCCGAGATATCGCGTCCGTGAGAGGTGTCTATATGTGCTGTGCTCGAATATTACTTGTATGTAACATTGACTTCTGTTAGTCTCTAAGTAACGTGTGTTGTCTTCTGTGGTGTAACATTCGTCACAAGGGTGCAATGTAAGTGCACAAAAATATTTTTTATGATAAATCTTTGAAATTCTCGACGGTTTTCTACTATAATGCGTACTGTTAGTACGTAGAAGTCTTTGAATATAGCCATTTCTTTTGAATCACTCTAACTATTGATGAAAACCGCATTAAAATTCGTTGCGTAATTTAAAAGATATAAGCGAATATACAGCGGAAATGACTTTTGTTTTATACTATATTCGTAGCTGGCGTGTATACTTTGACATATACAAAATCATTGTTTAACAGATTCGCAATTTTAAAGTTTGGAAATTTATAACAAATCGTGTTATTTATGATACATGATTGTACTTATATGATTGTGTAATCTGTCTGTTTGTATCTTAAATTACTTAAACCTTTATAGTATTAGACTTATCTGTGTGTTCACTGAAGAGTTATATTGTATTATATTATAGTGATGAATATTTTATATTATAATGATAAATATTTCCAACCGATATTATAATTTTTATTGTCATTTTTTGTTCATTTATATCAAGAATAGGATATGACGAGAACACAAACCCTGAAAAGCAAACATATTTTTTTGTTATTTAAACGAAGTTGAATTGCACCAATCAACTTCCACTCGACTCTACTTAATAGATTATGACTGTAAATAATGCTAGACTTGTAAACATCTTTACAAATATCGTTTTGTAAAATTGATGCACAGGATGGAAATATCGTGTAACATACAACACACATAAAACGACGAAATTTTTACAAAAATTCTGTTTAAAAATGTAATAAAAGATAAAAAATGTTATTTTTTTGCCTTATTTCTAGAATTTTGAGTGTTAGAAACACAAAATTATACAACGGTGCAATATTAGAAGCCATTAAGTGGAGAAGACACAATTTGCCGCGGACAGCCGGACGGACACTAAGATTCGCCTCAGGTGCAACCAATAGTCTAATTAAACGGGAAAGAACACCAATTCTCTTAAAGTGAATTAAAATTGGTTTTCATAGCGTCTTTGTCTGTAACGAGGATTTACGTTTTAACTTCGAAGCTGCTTTAATTGTTTTCTCAGGAGGGCTCTAAATTAATTTTACCTAATTTTATTTGGAACTTCTGGGAATATGGACAGAATATAAAAACGGCTTAGCGCTTTATCTATACTTTGTTAATGATACTTTAAGAAGTTTGTCTATAAAATAATGCTTTAATCCCTCTTTCCATCTTTGCAATTTATTATTATCCTAACAACTTAATAAAAACATTATAAAGACCGCCTCGTGGTTCGTTTTTTTTTATTATCGATACTCACCTGGTGGTAAGCTAAGATCCTGCCTAAGATGGAACGCGATTCCCTAGAAGGTATATGTTCACTCTTCTCTTGAAGATTCCCAGATTGTACTCGTAGGGGAACACAAACTCAGGAAGCATGTTCCAGTCCCTAGCGGTTCGAATAAAGAATGTCGAGTAATACCACTTTATGGCGATGCCTAGAAATTGTGCGCCTCGACCATCGATAGAAAAATGGGGATGGCGGAATTAAGTCATGCGATTCCGCACAGCACTCTCCAAAGTATATCTAAAAAAAAACGGATAAACTAACCAATCTGCGGCGATAAGCGAGGCTATGGAGTTTTTTGCCTACCAGATCATCATCGTTTATGAGCCTCTTGGCACCCATCTCTATCGACTCAAGTGTTTCTAGATGGTATTTGGCGGGTCCATCCCAGAGGTGAGAGCAGTATTCCATGCACGAATGAACTTGTGCTTGATAAAAGTTGAGCAACTGTCCCGGGCTGAAATACTGTCATCACATCAGTACATCTTGCCTGGCTTTTCGCCTTCCTTGTCCTTGTGTGACGTCATCAAACCCCACAGTTATGACGTCATCCTGACAAGAAGCTGGCCCGCTTGTTCCATCACTATGACCCTTCAGCGGGTCGGACCAATGGCGCCACAAATGATTTCGGCAAAACTGATATTGGCGATCACTGAGTAAATTGTTCGCTTCTAGCCTGATGTTAACATCAGGCTAGAAGCGAACACGCTCCATACACGCTCCATAGTCTTGCGGAGTATGGACATTTTGGTGTTAATTATGTATAAAAAATATTTATATAATATGTATTTCTATGTATTAGTATCGTTGACTAACACCCATAACGCAAGCAAATAACTTACTTTGGGGTTGGATTAATTTTTAATATTATTATTATACTGGTTAAGTATAAAAAACAGAATGTCAGCTCAGTTATTGCGGAAGTCCATGGTCTGTGGTGACCACTTACCATCAGGTGACTACCCGATCTACTTTTCATTTGCTCCTCTTTTACATAGTATATACATAAATAAGACTAACAGATTTAAAAAAAAAAAACAATTTTATATTTCTTTGTTTTTCTTCATTTTTGAACACAAAATATATAAGGATTGTTTTACTAGTGATCCTACGAAATACGATCCTTGCATTTTTTATATCATAAGATAAACAAGCAGATGGGTCTCCTGATGGAAAGAGTCAACCATCGCCTATAGACACCAAAGGTGTTAATGGTGCGTTGCTATCTTGTGGCTAGGTCTAATGCCTCACGCATAAGTTTACCGGCTACCTTACCCTCCAAACCGGAACACGACAGTGACAAGCACTGACGCTATTGCGGCAGGAATAGATAAGGTGGTGGTACCAGACCCGGGTAAGACAATGCAGAACTCTACCACCTAGTAGCCACAATGGTATTGACTCGTATAGCCAATCGGTCGCTTTTTACGACCTGCCTAGCAGAACGGCAGTTGGCCTATTCTTCAAAGGCACCAACACGGGGGGAATTTTTATCGACATCACTTTTTTATAAAACAAATAAGTGTAATTAGTTAGTTAAGTGTAATTGTGTCTTTTATATACCCTTGATTGTGATAACAGTAATATAACACTTGAAATTGTCAAGTTTAAATGCTATATTGCACATCATCGTGAAGCGAGGTTGTGTCCTACTCTCACCTTACGAAAATCAAGGAACTTTCAGAAGTAAAAGTCACTATTTTTTTCAATTCACTCTTAGATTAGTACGAATATATTTGTGTCAAAAAAAAACACTAATTTAATTTATTAGATATTTTGAAACACGTTTATTTTATTTGTTGAAAAATAACTAATTTAAAAAAAACCTGAAACACACACACATACACAAATATGTATGTTCTTTAACAATTACTAAGATTTATTACACTAGCTGCACCGTGCAGCCCGCTGCATTATAAAAGTTTTTAGCGAATCCCGCGGGATTACCTTATTTTTCCGGGATAAGAGCCTAAGTTCTATTCCAGGTCATCATCTGCCGGTGTGCTTCCATCATTTCATTCAAATCCATCGAGTAGTTTTTGCGTAATCAAGTAACAAACATCCATATTATATCCGAACATTCAAACTTTCGCATCCATACTAGTCCATACTTCCATACTAATATTATAAATGCAAAAGTCTGTCTGTCTGTCTGTCTATTACGCTTTCACGATCAAACCAGTGGACCGATTTTCATGCAATTTAGTATGGAAATAGTTAAAGATCCGGGGTCAAATATATGCTTTTTTTCAAAAATCAACCCCTGAAGGGCTGAAATAGGGGATGAAATTTGTATTAAAAGCTATTTCGACGACATGTTTATCTACTCTAGCTAGTTTTATTAATAATAAGTATAAATAATATAGATTACAGTGCTGTACTATTTTCCTAGTGTGGAGTGTGCATGTATATGTTTTGCGGAGGCTATGTGAGCTTTTGATGTACTTGTTTTCTAGAAAAATAAGTACAGAAAGTTATTTTATGACAAGCGCATTACGTAGCGTGCTAACAGCCATATGTCCACAATTTCAGAACGCCTTTTTAAATAATAAATTTGTATTTAAATGAAAGCAAAAAAAGAATATTCATTTAAATATAATAATTATAAACGTAATAACGTTAAAAGGATGTGAAAATAAACACAGTCCAGTGGTTCCAGCCACAAATATAGACCGGTATTCACTTTTCCCTCACGAAATTTATTGGAGCGGGCTTTATTTGAAATCACTGAAGGTTATTGGAAGTGACCAATATGCTTTACAATAAAATGCCTTTTATAATTTTGTTCGCTGGTTGATTTGAAGACGGTCGATCCGATGCCCGTGATCTTCCATGTTTCGGAAAACATATTTTTTCACGTCAAAAGTATTTAAGACAAGCCCTCATAAAAGGAGTTATATTTGAAAATATTTTTATGTTTTATTTACTTTCTAAGGTATCTTTTGACTAGTTGAACCTAGTTGTGTGTATGTATATATATATAAATATAAATATATATATATATATATATATATATATATATATATATATATATATATATATATATATATATATATATATATGTATATATATATATATATATATTTATATATATATATTTATATATATATATATATATATATATATATATATATATATATATATATATATATGTGTGTATATATATGTAATACTTTAAGCGTTACGTAACGGAAATAGAGTTGAATATACTTTATACTTAAAAACAACGCATCGCTTCGCTTTGACTCTGCGTCAATGAGAGCTGAACCTAACTTGTCGTCAATATCATCTTCCTTCATTGATATAAAAATCTATCAATGTCTTCCTTACTTACTTTCATCCTCTATTCAACCACAAAAAAGGCTCTTTAGGAATTGATCTTTGAAGAAAAAGTAGCCATTATTTCACCCCGGGTATTTAACTATCTCCTTGAAGAAAATTTATAAATTCGTTCAGCAGTAAAAATGTAGCAGACAGACAGACTTCCGTATTCGTAATATATTCATATTATGTATGTATGTTTTGGTTTTCGGATTTAAATATTAGGCCAAAAGAAAATTATATTTATCGTCTTAATTTTCAAGCTGTACAGGCTTCAATATAGACGCATGAGGTCCCGGCTTCGAATCCTGGGTCGAGCAAATTGTTCAAAATAAATTATCCAGTTTTTCTTAAAAACATTTCTTGCTTGAGATTGGATATGTGTCTGATTTGTCGAACAATTAAACCTGTCTTTCATTAATTTTAATTGGTGATCTAGCCTAGATCTCTGCCTAGATCTGAAGGCAGAGGAGGCGTGACGATATTTATTTTTGTTATTTATGTTTTGTATATTTATACCACCTCGTTGATCGAGTAGCTAACGACCCTAAATCTCTAATCGATGGGACTCTAGTTCGGCTACCGACAGCACCAAGCATTTGTGTAAGGAGCATAAATGTTTGTATGTCTAGGATTGTATGTTTATTATATACTAGCTGACCGCGAGTAGATTAACATGTCGTCGGTATTGTTTTTCATACAAACTTTTGTCCAATTTTTCAGCTCTTTCGCATTCATTGTTTCAAAGAGTAGTCTAGGTTTGACTCCGGTTCTTCTACTTAATTTCTGCTAAATTTCGTCAAACTCGGTTCTGTGGCTTAGTAGACAGACAAGTAGACTCAAAAATGGACAGATAGATAGAGAGACATGCTTTCGCATTTATAACATTGGTATGGATGGAATTATGAATTATAGTACTGGATGTATGTATTTTTGTGTCTCGCTATCGTTGACTAACACCTATATCAAAAGCAAATAATTTTCTTATTTTGTATTGAGATCAATTCGTGTAATTTTTCCATTAATATTTAGCTTAATTTTAATTTTAATGATTGATTTCAATGTTATGTAACTGTAAGTTCAAGTACATATTCAGCAGATTATTTTACCCAACTTGGAGCTTTATATATAATCTACAGTCAAATCAAACAAATTTAAATGTCTGGGTAGCACTATAATATTCAAGTGCCTCCTGGATAGTGGAATCAATAGCAGAATTGAAACAGCCACTTGTAACTGTTTTAGCACCAAAACATCTTGGTACGAAGTCTGCCAAAGGCAGACTTCTGCAGTGTTCCGCTCACATGACATACAGCTATCTAAGAAAGTATTTAAGTAAGTAAATCTTAAGTGCCTTCATGACAGTATAGATATTCATTGGATGGACCGTGTTCGTAATACGGAAGTACTACGATGAGGTAATGTCGTCGGAACAGAGGCTTATTTAATGAAGGCCAGCTGTGGTACGTCGGCCATATTTACCAGATGACTGATGATAGAGTCGCAAAGCTCATCTTCTACTCAGAACTGTAGAATGGCAAGAGAAACAAGACAGTCAGCTCCTGCGATGCAAATATGTGCATAAGCGCCACACAACGCGATGTGACCTGTGGCGCTTATGCACATCTTGTTGATGTGTGATGACCTGGAGCCGTCACAATGGGAGACAATAGTAGCGAGTTAACCACTATGGAGGCACGGTGTGATTACCAAAGTGTTTGGGTTCGAAAGGAAGCGTAAAGAAGAGCTCGATGCTAAGCAAGACGAGCTTAAGGCCCGACTAGCCAATATAATTACATCGTGTACGCAAATTCACTACCAAACTTGAATATGTCCGTCACATGAGAGCACACTAGCAGTGTTCTCAATAGTCATATAGATCTTAGTCATTGTAGCCAAAATCGGTCGGAATTATATATACAGCCATACCAACTTATGATTAGATCCACTAGATAAATAAATACATATGACTGGCCAAATTTTCACAAAGGACATTGACCATCTATGTATGGGCGTTGGACCAAGTGCCGCCCAACATTGAAACACAGTGCATAATGTTCCTTAGATTAATACTTGTCTATAACCCAGAACGCTTCAAAATCTGTCCGAGGAGTTTTGAGAAAAAAATATTGAATATAGAGGTATTACATTAACAAAAATCATAACCACCAGCTTATTTTTAAAATAAGAGACGGTATATTGCAAACAATTGATTTATTTGGGAAAAAAATATAACACCTTATGAAGGCACTAATATAATCAATCGTCATCATCATTGTCGTCTAAGATTATTGTATCCAAAAATAAAGCAGGGCGTCTCATAACGTCTTGGTGCTTAGCCCACCCCAAAAACCAAGCTAGGCACATAACGTGGGCACAAATACCGATTGTTCTTCATCCAGTAAAACATGAGCAGCAATAATGTCCAATGGAACCAAGCCCATGATTGATCTCGTTTATTAGACAAGCGAGATCCAAGGTCAGTCTCGGGAGCTAGAATAAGTAGGATAATATATTTTTTAACGAAAACCTCGTAAATGTTCAAAAAATAACAAAATATCAAAACTTAAAGCACTAAAATTCATTAGATAAGACTTGTTGCTACTTATTTACATTCTTATTTATGTATTATTTCCATTTTCACTGTAATCAGATCATAGTTCGTATTACATGGACTAAATAATTGGTGTGAGATGTCTAAGATTTATTTATTTATTTATAATTCCGTGGAACGATTTTTTTTTAATTATTTTTTTTTTGATATCTAGTCATGTTAACAAACAAATAAAAGTGTTTCCATGCTTGGGCAGCGTTTGGTCCAAAACGGTCAATCTCCTTTACCTTAGCTCAAAGTAAGTAAATTATATACTTGTGATATAGGTGTCCTAATCAATGATTTTGATACATAAAAATAGATATATAAATGCTGTAATATATTTAATATACATCCAAACATAGAAAGTATCAAATCATCTGTGCTCATCATATACTAACAATACTCCACCCTGTCAGGAATAGAACTCAGACTCCATCAATGTCAAAGTCAGGGTCGTTTCTCGTTTACTATGTCGATTAACGTTATACTAACCATTTGTACGAAATTCGACCATAGATTAAACAATAAAATCTGTTCTAAATTTGGCATAACACTTTAACTGTACTCGTAATAGTGTACATGTGTGTATAATATCATGCATATTGCATGTTGTATTATTGTGGTGTGGAATGTTTATTTTTATTAAGTTAATGTATTTTAATGCGTACTTGCTGACCCGGCAAACGTTGTTTTGCTAAATATATTTATAACAGTATTCCTCTGCTATATAATGGATGTTATTATACATATAAACCTTCCTCTTGAATCACTCTAGTTAAAAAAAAATGCATCAAAATCCATTGCGTGGTTTTAAAGATCTAAGCATACTTAGGGATTAGGGACAGACAGCGGAAAGCGAGTTTGTTTTATAATATGTAGTGATAATTGTTATTTAAAAATATTAGGTTTCTTCAGTCCTCCGCAATGTAAACTTTACTGTTCGCATAATTCCTAGAAAATAAATAAACAAATATTCACAGGACAAATTACACTTACTAATCTAACCCCAAAATAAGCAAATTATTTGCTTGTGTTATGGGTAACACAAGCAAATAATTTGCTACTAATACATAGAAATACATATATAAATACTGCAATATATTTAATAAACACCCAAACCCGGAAATACAAACAAAAACACGTCGGGGATCGAACCCGAGCCAGGTCGCTAACCACTCGACCAGCGGGGCGGTCAGAAAAAGAGTAACATTTCTAGAAAAAGGTTAAGGGTTGGCTCCAATATTAATATATAGATACTATTTTACCATTCAATCAACGTCTCATTTGTAATAGCGTCGTGCATCACAAGGATACAATAATCTGAAAACTTTAAATCCCTGCCAACTTGTAAACTTTCCTAAAATGTATGGTCAAGTTTATCGTACCCAAACGGCTTAGTAAGTACAATATTATTCAACGTTTTCCCTAATAATATTTCTAGTCGGCTAAAGTATTAACTTCACATTTGTTTACTTTAGTAATCTTTTGCTGTGCTCAAGAGGGTATAGTCCCGGGGCAATTGTTTGGTTCAAAGGTCAGGAGGAGCGATTTTAGAAAGAAAAATACCACATAGATAATATAGATGTGTAGGGGATTTTTCTGGAAAGTTCGTAGATTGGAATGTTCGTTATTCAATCATCCCGGATCCTTTACGTAACAAAATGTTATTTAAAAGTAATTATTCAAATAAATATATTAAAAGAAATTCCATTCATTTTTTCATAAGAACTCTGGAATTATAAATTTTGCTACGATTTATGATTTTAATAATAATATTACTTAATTACAATTATAAATATTAATGTAAATATTATAGAAATTTTAGTGACTTTTATGATTTTACATTTTTTTCATAACTAGAACAAATATTTTTTATTATAATAATCTGAAATATATAACTACTATTATTACTAAAAATTACGCAACATTAAATTTATTACAAGTACAAAATACTAGCTGTAGCGTGCAGCCCGCTGCATTATTAAAGTTTTTAGTGAATCCCGTGGGAACACCTCTTTTATCCGGGATATGATTTTCCTATATACATAGGCTATTCCATCATCATAGTTATCATCCACCTGTATGCAAAATTTCATCTGAATTCATAATGTTGTTTTGGTGTGATTAAGTAATTGGTATTTCCACTAAGAATGAATGAGATATATTGTAGTTACTAAAGATTAATTATAATATAGAGATTAAAAAACTATATATAAAAAATAGTCCTGAAGATGCGTTAATATGCGAAACCGGTAGACTTTAAATAATTTGGAAGAATATATATATATATATATATATATATATATATATATATATATATATATATATATATATGTATATATATATATATATATATATATATATATATATATATATATATATATATATATATATATATATATATATGTATATATATATATATATATATATATATATATATATATATATATATATATATATATATATATATATATATATATATATATATATATATATATATATATATATATATATAGTAAAACCAATACAAGTGTTATAATTAAAATCAAAATGTGGTTTCACCAAGTGCCGACGATTAATAGTATAGAACATAAAATATTTATTTTTAAAGATAAGGATTAATTATATTTTGAGAATATAATTTCGGCAAAAATAGACATTAATTCACGTAACGCAAATCTGAAAGTGTTACGTCACATTGTGGTAAAACGTCATATTGTTTTTGACATTTTCATAGAAACAACAGAGTATGTGATGTATGTCACGTGATGTCATTGAGACGCCATGACAGTCCACAGAGTTTTCGCGGAAAATTTAAATAAACTAGCATACGTCGATAGACTAGATCAATATCAAAATACGGCTTATATATGAAGTTACCTAAATTATGCGGGATAATTATAGTTTGTTATTATTATTATTATTATTGTTTATCATAATTATATTACCTATTGTGTTTGCCACAGTAAATAAATCACTTGCGGGCCATAGTTTGACTCCCACTGTAGTGACGCGAAAACCCTTTCGCGATGCAGTTCCGCGATAGCCCGATACATCGTGATAGTATGAATCTTCGCCATAGCCCGATAGGTCTAGTCTAGAGAAAGTTAAAGTTCATGAGAACCGATGCAGGTACTATTACGCGTGCGCGCTTATTCTTTCCCGAGAACAAAAAGTGTCACTTTTGTCCCACTTCACAGGGATAAAAGTCGAACTTTCTCATGATATAGGTAAGTGAAAAATTCTTTTTGTCTCAGTAATTCACCCACCAAAACTCATAGCATTTCAAAACTCAAATTATCGTCGGATAAACATTTATATATACATACATACCTATTATGTACATTGTACATACATACAGAATTTTCAGAGCAAATTACGAAAACAGCTGATTATCTTCGTATAGGAATCCTGCAGCCTCAGATCAAAGTTACATGACATTGGAATATCATGAGAGTAACAAAACACCAATTCCATATGAGTAACTAGATGGCAGGTTTCTGCATTGTCTCGCCCGGGTCTGGTATTACCGCTCTACCTATTCCTGCCGCAGTAGCGTCAGTGCTTGTCACTGTCGTATTCCGGTTTGGAGAGTAAGGTAGCCGGTAAACTTATGCGTGTAGCATTAGACCTCGCCACAAGATAGCAACGCACTATTAACACCTTTGGTGTCTGTAGGCGATGGACCAAGAGACCCATCTGCTTGTTAGTTATTTTATAATATAAAAAAGTTAGACGCATACCAATTGCTTAATTCCTTTCGATGAATACATCAAAGCTAAATACTTTAAAATGTCTGAACAAATTTTGATATAATGTCTAAGAACCACCGCTAGAAACTTTCCTTAAAAAAACGCACCCAAAACGGTTTTAGAGCTACATATACAGATAATGGTCAAACTCATAACACCCCTTTTTACGTCACATGTTAAAAATAGCCTTTACTTTGGGCCATAGCGTGAAGGCTTGGAAAATGCTTGGAAATATGACCTTTCCTTTAATTAAAAAGCACCAAGACGACCATCTAGCCCAGGGCTTTTTTCAGATATATTTTTTATTTCATTAATATTTTATTCGGAATGAGGGATCTATCACACGCCATTTTCATATTAAAGATAGACAGTTGAACGCTCCTTTGGTCAAGTGGATGGTGAATCTGACTACGCATCAATGGGGCTCAGATTTGGTTCCCGATAGGGATCAACATTTGTGTAATGGGCATAGATGATTGTATTTTAGGGTTTGGGTATTTAATAAATACATAGTCTAGACATAAATACTGTAACACTTAAAAATAAATAAAACGTTACGTTTGAATTTGGAACCTGTCATTTTTATATGATTGATGATTGTTCATTATGTTTTCTCATTTTCGCGCCAATACATTGTAACATACTTTGTGATATTAAAATAGAGTGGGAGAAGAGTGTTTGTAACAATATTCAGGGCAAGACTAGGAATATTTCAGTATCTTTATATGTATTTCTATGAACTAGCGATCGCCTGTAGCTGAAATTTGACCATAACTTAACAATGAAATCTATTTCAAGTTTGACATTTCAAGTTTGATAAAATGTAGCCACAAAGAACATTATAGATGTGTATTATACAATGAAATTCTTTTACATATCACTGGCATTTAATATCATCAATTTCAAATGAATGTACTATGTGTAATGTTTATTTTTATTAATTTATTGTATTTGTAATGCAATTTATTAAAAAAATATTAGGTTTCTGCAGTCCTCTGCAATGTAAAATTTAACTATGCCTTCACACTCCTCAATTCGTGCAATTGTCACAAAAAGTGGATTACCCGCGCAGTTATGCCTGCAAGTAGATTAACATGTCGGTAAAGTTTTTCACACATACTTTTACTTCTATTTCAGGCTTTTAGAGGTAGGTTTTTGACAAAAATTAGTCTATATTTGGGCCCGGAACTTCAACTATAACCATGCCGAATTTTATCAAAATCGGTTCAGCAGTTTGGCCTTGAAATTGTAATTGATAGATAGACAGATTTTCGCATTAACAATATTAGTATGAATGGCGTAGTATCGTTGCGTATATATAGCGTAGTTGATAACGTTCTTTTCATACTGCGTGATAATGTTGTTTTCCACGTATTGATTCAGGCTCATTTTTTATATCATTAGATAAGGCATCTGGTCCATAGACACCAACGATTAATGGAGCATTGCTATCATTGTAGCAGGGTTTAAATGTCACTTGCATAAGTTTTTTTAAGAATAGATCAACTGACTTACTTATAACTCTGGGCACTTCGTGAAAAGTGCAATAAGGCTAAAATGTGTCCCAAAAATCATGAATACTAACTTAGTGGTAGAGCTCCGCAATATTTCCCCCAGCAACCGCAACATTTCCCGCAACAGACCGCCCCGTTGGTGGAGTGGTTAGTGACCTTGACTACGCAAGCAACGGGGCTCGGGTTCGATCCCCAACGGGGACAAACATTTGTGTGATGAGCATAAATGTTTGTGTTTCCGGTATTGGGTGTTTATTAAATATATTCCAGTATTTATATATGTATTTCTACGTATTAGTATCGTTGACTAACACCCATAACACAAGCAAATAATTTGCTTACTTTGGGGTTAGATCAGTCAGTGTAATTTGTCCCGTGAATATTTATATTTATATTTAATTATTTATTTGAACCGGGTTGGGTATCAGCGACTCATTTATTCTTGCTGCAATAGTCTCAATACTTATCATTGTCGTGTTCCAGTTTGGAGAGTAAAGGTAGCTGGTAAACTTATGCATGTGACATTAATAACTTACCACAAGGATAGCAATGATCCATTAACACTTTGGTGTCAATAGGTAATGGTTGTCTTTTTCCATCCGGAAAGGTACCAGCTTGTTTCCTATCCCTATAGTATAAAAATACGGTAAATAAATAAAATATTTCATAAAACATTCGTTACACGAATTCTATTTCAATGTTTTTATCAAATGCATACCGATAACAATTTCACAAAAGCATATCCCGACATCAAAGTACTGTTACAAACGCGACTCCAATGTCAATTAAGTGCAATCAGTCTCGCATCATCGCATCTTGATGGTTAGATGCTATGATATTGCGTATATTGCCAGTTGTTTATATTATATTTATCTGTGTACAGAGATTAGTAGTGAAATCTATGGTTAGTGAATTTAAACTAAAAACTTTTTTTAATAGTTTTTTTTGTCATGAGATTACTAACAGATGACTTTGTTGATGTAAAGCAGTGTTTCTTAAACTATGGTCCGCGGAACCCCTGGGGGTCCGCGAGCATGTGTATGGGGGTCCGCCGTATTATCTATAAACGTTTAAATTATTAAATAAATGCCTATTTTTTTATTAAGAGGGTCCTTGAAGTTGTGCTCGATTTTCAAAGGGATCCGTGGTTTGAAAAAGATTAAGAAACACTGATGTAATGGGACTACAATTATTTGTAAACACCTAGGCTTAGTTACTCGTAGTAAACACTAAAGATATGGTTGAAATGTTACATGGCTAATGCCTGATTTCTGTATCAGTTATAAGACTGGTTTCAGTTACGAGTGGTAACATTTTCTATAAGGCGTAATTTAAAACTGTTCCTACAAAATGTCAAATTACCAACAGTTTAAAAAACTTGTAGAACAGCTCGTTATTATTAAATTGATTGCTTTACTGGTAAGAATCGTCGTTTACTGGAATCCAACATAAGTTTACCAGCTATCGGAACATGGTTATTGCCACAATAAAGTCGGTGAATTCAGACAAAGATGAGATATTGGAGAACCATAATTCATTTAAAAAAGGTCATGCGCTCTTAGTTTCTATATTTAGATAAAATGGGAGATAAACTGATGAAACAAATATGTGATGTCAAAGTCAAAAAAGTATCTTCTCACCTATATCCCCGAACAGGTAGGCAGGGGTGCAACAAGGGCACCCAGGATTAGCCGAAGATACTTGGTCCCACAAATGTGATAGTTGGCAAGCCTTTCGCCAACCGGGCACTTACCAATCCCGGGCAGCATTATTTTTATCAGAAATCTGAAAAACACATTTTTTTAAATTGCCCGACCCGGAAATCGAACCCGGGACCTCACGTCGTCAACGCCAACGCCGGACCACTAGACCACAGAGTCGATTAAAAGGTCAAAGTCAAAGTCAAAATATTTTTATTCAAATTATGCTTTACATGCACTTTTGACTAATTAACATATTTTTGATACTGCCGCATCGGAAACGTGGCCACACACTGAAAGAACCGACGAAAGAAATTCAGCGTACTTTTTTTAAATTCATATTTTTTTTAAATATTGTATGTACAATAATCAATAATAATATATAATAATTACTATGAGATTGGAATGAGGAGCAATTATCCCCATCACAAATCACGGTCCTGGCGAAATTTCCTTGCTTCTTCTACAATCATTAGTCTCATCATATAAAGACAATGATTTCGAAAACTTTCGTTATAAAATTCTATCGCTTATGACTTTTGATGTTTTATTCTATAACCATTTACATTACAAAGCGAAAAAACCACAAAAACTGGGCTCGAATGAATCTCGACTTTCACAAAACCAAACCACTAACCCATTCATTAGAGTCGATAGAGTTATGGATCGACGTGGGCATTTCATTAGTGTAATGGCTTCGAATAATTTTAATCATGTTCGATTGGATGTTGGAGACTAATCCGATCAAAATAATATTTTTAATGATGTCACAACTTTGTCAATGTAATTTAATTTAAAGTTAATTACTTCATGTAAGCATAAAGATTTAACATTAAAATGTAAATTTAGTTATAATTATGTAAATGTAAATTAAGTTATGGCTTATGGCATGGCAGTCTAGCTTTTTTGGAAAATGGTCCATTTTTGAATTCTTCAATATTTACATTTGCATTTGTATTTGACTGTATTTAACGAAGAAGACGCGACGGTGGGGTGAGATATTCGTCAAAATTTTTCACAATGTTACGCCATTTCACTGACTTCTATTATTACCACTGGTAACAATAGAACGTAAAAATAGAGGTCAGTGCACCAATTATAATATTAATGCTATAAATAATAAAATTTTGACTTTTAAAGTAATACCAATTTAACCTAAAACTTTTAGCACATGTAGCGTATTTGTAATATTTTAAAATGTAAATAAGATAAACCTGTAGCAAAACAGTGTCAATTGATAACAATATTTTGGAGATATATTTGGCAGCCCGAGATTAGAAATGTGCCCCTTTGGTGATTGGCTTGCCACCTATCACATTGTGGAACAAAATATCTCCGGCTTTTCCCCGTGTTGGTGGCCCCGTGGCTCCTTTGAAAAATAGACTAACTGCCGTTATGCTAGGCAGGTCGTAAAAGACCACCGATTGGTTATACGAGTCACTACCATCGTGGCTACTAGGTGGTAGAGTTTTGCATTGTCTCGCCCGGGTCTGGTACCACCGCCTTGTACCTTGTACTACCGTTGTACCACCCATCTATTCCTGCCGCAATAGCGTCAGTGCTTGTCACTGTCGAGAGTAAGGTAGCCGGTAAACTTATACATGTGGCATTAGACCTCGCTACAAGATAGCAACGCACCATTAACACCTTTGGTGTCTATAGGCGATGGTTGACTTTTCCATCAGGAAACCCATCTGCTTGTTTACTATCTTATGAAATAAAAGAATTTAAAAAAAACTTGGATGCACTGGTTATAATTCTGCCTACATCTTTGACGATACGGGCGTGAAGATACTTTTTACATTGATTTACAGCTTATCAGGGCGTGCAGGATAACGGAGTCAAAATTAAATACTAAGTAATGCTATACATATTGACTATACATACTGAGTAAACTAAATATTTATATAAATATCAGTAAGCTATATATTATATAAATACAAATAGAAATTGAGATTTTTGCAAATGATATTCAGTTTTGGAATTATAAAATAAGGTTTCGTCGTCTTCAATACACCTTCCAGTACAAAAATATACAAGAATTTTTCACTAAAAAACCGAATTTTCACTGTTATAGAAGCACAATATTCACAGAACACGTATTACTTGCAACTAAACTAGCCGAGAAATTCTATTGTACATAGCAGCTGTCGCTCCGTTCTCCACGTTTTTCTACCTGTTCAAAATCCCTACTGCTATTTTTATACACAGGTATCTTTGAAAAATGTTCTTATATGTCTACTCAGGTAAGATTTATCATATAAATAAAAAAAATACTGTTTAAAGTGAAAATATATGGTCAAACATTAAGTTTTCATAATAATTTGTTTAAACAATGAAACAATGGAGTGCACAAAAAAATTTTGGGTAAACATTGCAATTTATAGTTTAAAAAACAATATCCCACATCGATCATATTAATTAATTCACTATAACTCTAATACGAGGTGAAAACCCCCAGGCCCTCCACTATAGTTGTCACACCACCAACTTCATGACTTTTTATTATTATCGATAGGGAAGCGCTTGCCCACTATCTCGCCTGATGGTCAGCTAAGATGTGGCCTAAAATAGAACGCGCTTCCCTAGAAGGTACCTGTTCACTCTTCTCTTGAAGATCCCTAGATTGTACTCGTCGGGGAACACAGACTCAGGAAGTATGTTCCAGCCTCTTGCGGTTCGAATGAAGAAAACTACGTTCTATAACTAAATTTTGTTAGTGTTAATTAGGATACCTTTAAAAAAAGGCTTCTGATTTACTGTCTGTGAAAAAAATTAAATAATTAGCTCGTGTTATTACTTTCGTGACTACTAAGTGACAGAGTTTTGAAAATTCTATCTAAAATGTCATGTCAGTACCATTGGTCACCACATTGGCTTTTCTTGTCGCAAATCGCAATAGATTTAATTATTGTTCCTCCGTATTCTGATATGAGGTAAAAAGCTGGAAAATATGCGTGTAACCTTAGTTTTTTGTTGGCTATCTTGTGATATTAAAATACTTTTTTTCCACGATTCGGTTTTTTTGGTGGATGAGATGAGAGGTGATCCCCATCACCGCATTTTACCGACCTGATAACAATTATCGATTATTTCTAGCGATAACCGGGACCATCGGCTTCACGTGCTTATCAGAGGCACGTGAATGGTAACACATCACCCGTTCGATTCCGAGCTGCTATTTCGGATGTTCGAAAAAACCTCGACATAACCTCAAAAATTTTTTTCCGAACCGTGATCGAACCCAGGACCTCATGATCTGAGCTGAATAGGCTATCCCTTGGATGCAGAAGGTAACAGTAGGCTATCCCCTAGACCACGTGACACTCTGTCAGTCTATTACTATTCAATTTAATTTGAAATATCAGTCTGTGACAGTCACTATTCAATTTAATTTGAAATATACATTTTCAAATTAAATTGTATTTTACAAAAACATCCGTAATATAACGTATTTTATTAAGTATAGTGGTACTAAATAATATACTTCACGTTGGATCTGTTAAAAGGCCGGTGGACAATATGAAAATTATTTGGATCCATTATCCAAATTAAATGTGGAAGTGTTGAAAAATTGAATTTGAACAGAGCCTATCACGACCTCGGCCCGAATAATTGGCTTATCCTTTGCCGTAATGGAAGCTTTTCCGTGAGTTCTACCGTCACAGACAATCAACGATTCAAAGTAGTACCTTATGTAATGTGATTCCTGTCGTAGTTACATTTTATGGTCCTCTATACATAATAGGTTTTCTGTGTTTTTAGAAAGTTAAAGACATTGATTTCTTGCTTTGTGTTTAGTCTTTTTCAAATTACCTAATCTATATATTCTTTTCGGTGATAAACATTTTGTTTTAGTGAGGCAGATATATTTTTTTTACAAATTACATTTAGCGATAAATTGGCCTATATATATTAAAGCTTGAGTAATTGAATGAAATAAATTTAACAATTAATTAAAATCGGCTAAATTCACGTTAATCGGCGTAGGTTCCGACTAGTTTCAGACCTGTATGAGGTCCTTCCTCAGGTGAGTTAGATGTTCGCTCGGTAGCGTCTCGTCTGGAACCGCTGGCGGTAGCTTGTCGTGCGCGGTCCGTTGGGATCGGGAATGTGAAAAGCGCCGTCGGCGAAGATGGTGCACAACGTCTATTTTGTTCGTTTAAATTATTGTTAGAATTTAAATGTGCACAAAATAAATAAATTTATAAAAAAATTTAAATAAATTTATGTAAAATTAGAATGACGGAACCATAAAAATTTTTGTTCTGTTATTTTTTATTACATAAGACCCCTAGCACATGGCGTTTTTAAATGTGCAGACGACGCGCGTATACGCACTTCAAACGAGATTTGAACGCAACGTTATAACCTAAGCATACTAGGCGATCGTGAAACTTGCATCCACTTCGCGTGCAGATACATCGATGCAGACGCGTTGTAGTCACTCGTAGCTTCCGCATTTGGTCAGGGTCTCCTCGTCAGTGGCTTCGCTTCAAACAACACTGCCTACGTTGGGTTTAGTACTACTTTTAAAAAGAAAAAGTCGTAAAAATAAGCAAATATATTGAATTGTTATTTCTGTTATAAAGCGACCGGTGTCGAAATGTTCAATTTTAAACAGAAAATACACGCGCAGTACACAGTAAAATATTACTATATCTGCGATGGCGTGAGCGCGCGCCCCCATTCCATCTTCCTCCAGTCCTTTGTAGGCGCATTAAACTAGTTTCAGACGCACGTAACACGCGCGTTTGCATTTCATTTTCGTGAAATTCTACGAAAATGCAAAAATCAGTATCTATACTGCAGAAAACGCGTATTCCTAAACCACGCGTCGTCTGCGCGTTTAAAATACGCCATTTGCTAGGGGTCTAAGATAGCAAACAAGCAGATGGCTCGTCTGGTGGAAGGAGACACCATCGCCTATAGACACCAAAGATGCCAATGGCGCGTTGCTATCCATGTAGCAAGATGGCAGTACAGTAGTAGCCACATAAATATTGGATGCGGTCGGTATTTAGCCTTAATTTAAAAGAACACTACATTTCATTATTCTCAATAATTATTTTATTTCCTTGACATTTTACACCACTTTACAATTTCCACTTATTTTTCCCTTTTTACAAATATTATTGGTGTTTCGAGCGTCTCTTTCGAAAGTCTGCGATAGAATGCCGCGCTACCCCGGCCGGCTCGCCAATCTTGACATACGACACAAACACCGGAAAGAAACGATCGAAGCGCCAACAAAACAATCAATCAGACGATACAGGAAATAATAATAGAGAATTTTTAAAACAGTAATAGTCAAATGATGTCCTTAATTTTAATAAATATCGATGCTTCGCTTTACACTTATAAGTTATTCTAACATACATAAGACTACCGGCTAATTTACCCTCCAAACCCGAACACGACACTGACGAGCATTGATGCTGTTGCGACAGAAATAGTTAAGGCATTGATGCTAATCCCGGACGAGACGCTGCGGAACTCTACCACCGATTGTTCGTCTTTTACGAACTGCCTGGCAGAATGGCAGATGGTATGTTCTTCAAAGGGGGCCTGAACCATTTTAAAATAATATTTTAAAACAGAGTGTGAGCTCAAACGCAGTAGAAGAGAACCTTGAGACGCAGTAAAATTTTTTCGGTTATCCTGCTTGTATCTGACTAGTTTTAGGACCATTAAAAAGATTAAATATATTTTTTTTAATATTCACGGGACAAATTACACTTACTGATCTAACCTCAAAGTAAGCTTATTGTTTGCTTGTGTTATGGGTATTAGTCAACGATACTAATACATAGAATTACATATATAAATACTAGAATATATTTAATAGACACCCAAACCCGGAAATACAAACATTTATGCTCATCACACAAATGCTTGTCCCCGTCGGGGATCGAACCCGAGCTCCGTCGATTGCGAAGTCAGGGTCGCTAACCACTCGACCAACGGGGCGGTCATCGATGATAATAATATTTTGAATATAAAATACCGTGTAAAATATTTCGTCTCATTTTCTTGCCTTCTTGATTTTATACATTTAGGTGTTTGTTCCTCTATTGTGACACATTTCCATTTTGTCGAGTTTGAAATCGCATTGATTCTAAACAAGTTTCACCTCAAAAATTTCAGCTAGATTTCAATCACACACTTTAGTTTTCAGCGTAAACAATGCTGTCACTGCGAGAAGTAGCGGGTTTAATCAAATATTTCACTGATTTTATTATTTTCAAAAATAACATGTGAAAATATTGTTAATATTTTAAACTACGGCGTTGTTTGAATTCACACGAATGCTTCAGATATCCGTTGACCTGCAAATAATATAAAAGTTCAATGATGCTATGTCCGTCCTATCGGAAAATAGAAGTAGATCTTTAGTTTTTCGAGTCCTCGGTAACAATGTCTTGTACTGTCATCGACAGAAGTGTAAGTTTCTCATTGTATTAGTGTCGGGTGAGTTTCCTTACTGTCACTTTGTTAAAGAGTAAACCTAAGTATTCTCGATTTTTTACGTGTCCAAGTAAACTAAATGCTTTTATTTTTATTATGTGTTTTCTACTCAATACTTGTAACGTACACTGTATGAAAGCAAATATAAAATATTTGATTCTTTCTATTATGTGAAGATTTCACGGTGCTAAAAATGTGTCCAATTAGAGTTAACGATGTTGATGTAGAATAATCTCCTTGAAAATTCACTGGTTTTTGAAACATATAGAAGAAGAGAGCTTTTTTCTCAGCATCACGGAAGGTAAACTGTGAGAAAATGGTTAATAGCCTCAAGTTATACCATTCTTGTGCAATAAACAATTTTAATAAAATAAAATATACTAGAAAGATGTATTTAAATAACTGGCGTAAATTTACAAATAATTTCGAATAAAACAGGATATTCTAAAACCAAATCAAATTCTATAATTTTTGTTATTGACATCATTTTTAAAAAGATATGGAAAAAATTGTAATTTCAAACTTTGTATTCTTTTGAATTAATTTAAAAATATCCAATCCAATTAATTTAAAAAAATTCTGAAGAACATTTGGCGTTTTAAGTACTTTTAGCAATAAGAAAATCATTTGTATTCAAATAGTGTCATTTAGTAAAGAAGACTAGGATAAATTTGGTCACCAAAATTCTTTTAGTGTACCACGGGTAATAATAATTTATCTCGGCCAAGATTGTTAAGTCAAAGCAAATTTTATATTATATAACAATAATAATTTAAAGATTTTTAAGTTAATTTAATGTATGATTGTTGAAGTAAAAGTATAATACTTGGTGATAGAATTTTGTAATATATCGCCTGGCATAAGTTTATCACAATCTATTAATTTCATTAGCGTCCTGTTGTATTTTTAGGGTTCCGTACCTCAATAGGCAAAAACGTATCCCTTATAGGATTACTTTGTCCGTCCGTCCGTCTGTCAATAGCCTTTCTCTTAGGAACACGTGGAGGTATTAAACTGAAATTATATATACCCCAGTCTACTGCCTCTTAGAGTTATGAAAAAAATTTAAACTTTTAAGCCAATGTAATCAAAAGATACCTTTCGTTAACACAGAATCTTAAAATGTTAGAAGCAACATCTTATCGAACAGATAAAGGAAAAATTGTGGAAACCGTAAATAAATAAGAAATATTCACGGGACAAATTACACTTACTGATCTAACCCAAAATATGGAAATACAAACATTTATGCTCATCACATAAATGCTTGTACCCGCTTTTTAAATAACTAAGATTTAATTTATATATATATATATATATATATATATATATATATATATATATATATATATATATATATATATATATATATATATATATATATATAAAATTAAATGTCCCAGAAAAACGTACTAGACACACAACTTTGTTTCACATCCCACTACAAAGCTAATTCCATTGCGCTGCGTTTACCTACAACTTTTAACAAATTATTTTCAGACATTGATATTTTTAATTGCTCCAAAAATGCTTTTCGTAGTCAAATATATAATTATCTAGCATGTAAAAAATAATTTTATAATTTAATTTTATCTTTTTTTTTTTAATTTAATGTAATATTAATTCAATTATTATTATTGTTATTTTTTACCATTTTTATTACTTTTTTCAACTATTAGACGTTTTTTTTTGTTTTGTCATGAATGCTTATGAATAATCTGATTTGATATGATTTTCACTATATTCACTATTTTAATTTTCCTATAAATATCTAGGTACATTTTTAGAATTTTATATCGTTATCTTCTTTCTTTTGCAAGTTTATGCGTACTTAGTTCGCACCGTATCTATACGAATCCTCTTACTTTCCATACAACTAATCGTTTTCCATCTACCTTAAATTGATGCTTTATATATGTAACTCTCACACACTCTCTCTTTCTCTCTCACATACACACACACACACGCACACACCCAACACACACACACACACATACATATACACACACACACACACACAAACACACACGCACGTACACAAACAAATGCTTGTTTGTGTACGTGCTGTTTTCTTTTGTTATTTTACTGCATTATCTTTAATTGTATAAATATGTTATTTTCTTTTATAATTTTCTCTCTTATTTATTATTAATATTTTTAAATTTTAAATTCCCAGCTTTGTAACTTTCCGCTTCTATTAATAATTGTTTACTACCTAATTAACTACATCAGAATATGATCAGAAAACAGAGTAAAATCCGTAATTGGCTAATGTTTAATGTATATAGTATTGTAAGTATTTTCTGTAAATTAAGCTGTGGATTTTTGTTTATGTAAAATAAATAAATAAGTAAATAAATATCTCTAACAAACACACTATTATCTCCTTGGACGTCTATTATAATAGGTGACGATTATTTCTTTCATCATAGGAGCTATGAGTATCTGATTATTTGCTATTTTATATGATGTACTAGTATTATTGCAGCAGTAGTATAATATTGTTTTTCAGAACTATCAATACCACTAGATATTTTTTCAGGGCCTTGAAAACTGTATTATTTCTTATGTCTTATGTTGTCTTCACAACATTTATCTTGTGGGAAGAACAGAATACATCGACTACTTATCACTTTAAACAAAAATCTTTTGTTTAAAGTGATAAGTAGTCGATGTATTCTGTTTAAGAATATATAGAACTACCAGATTAAATTATCGATATGCCTAGTTACTGTAATCACAAGCATTACGACCATCCCATGTTACTGTTGTATATAAGGCAATGTAGGGTTGCTAATAAACTGGAATTTTCCAAATTTTTAGCTACTGATAAGTTTTTTATAGAAAAATTAGCAATATTATTATTTGTACATAATATTATTATTATTATTACTATTTTTTTATCTTAAGCTTTAACCTATATGAAATGAAAATATTAAAAAAATCTTACAGTTTTGTTTACGCATGTACAGTGAACAGTCAAATAACTGGAACAAAATAAATCTTTACTTGTATTCCCAAAAGAATTTTATAGATAGATCAAAGGTTTGGTCAAGTTTCGAGTACTTTTTGGTGGAAAAAATGTTCAGTAACTAACAACCACAGACCACACAAATACTAATAGACACGCGGGTGTTGGGCGCAAACTGCGTAGATACTCCTATGAGCAAATGTATGTAAATGTCAAACACTCGTAGATATATTATATCTTAAAAAATAGAAGTTTTGCCGCTAACTTTATCGTATAAATTATGAAAGACAACACAATACAAACACATGTTTTCCAAAAAAAAAACACAATACCAAATTATATAATTTAGTGTTGTGTTTTTACTACCTATAATATAATACTTGAGTACCATACATTAAGTTCTGTAAACTTGTAATTTTTAAAACATCAACCGATTGATAAACGTTGCGTCAATATGTCTAGTTTAACTAGATATATAAATATAATTTATACTCTCCATCGTCGGCACTTGCTGAAACTCCGTCATATTTTTTTAGTTGAAACTAGTTTACCACAAGCTTGTACTTTATTTCACTTATTATACTAAATTATTTAATTTTATCGACCGGTTTCGCTTTTAAAGCATCTTCAGGGCGTAATATTCTTTTTCCTAGTAAAGAAGCATCTTAAGGATGTAATATACTTAACTAATCATTGTCTGTTATAAAATATAAACAAACAGAAATATTGCATATAAGAGGGTAAGCTTAATATTTATGTTTGTTTACATTTTATAATAGTCAATAATCAATTAAGTATATTAACATCCTGAAGAAGAAAGATGCTGAAAAAAGTGAAACCAGTCGAGTAATATACCAAAAATATATATGTTTTGAAGTAAAATTTAAGTACAAGTGCATTGTTAATTGTATCTAACCGTAATGGAATTTCACCAAGAGCCGACGATGGAAAATGTAGAATATACTACATATTTTAGTCAAGTACCGACGATGAAAAATATCGGAACCTGAAAAAGATCATGTGGTTTAAACACAAATAAAAATCTGAAGCTAACAAATATGTTCTATAGTCTATAATATGACACTATATAATATGATACTGCATTATGGCTTTAATTACAAAATATTTGTAAAGGAAACCAGTACACTATATATATATATATATATATATATATATATATATATATATATATATATATATATGTATGTGACGCTCTGGAACAGATGTTGACTGGTTTTCTGTTTTCAGAACTCGAAGTGGCAACTTCCTTCTTCTTGCAGCGCATCGGATAAATGAAAGCTATGTGGCTGGGCCGGGGTCACAACATACATAGCAGACCACTGGTGGTCGGCCACTGGACACGCCACCAGAGATAGTGGTAGATGACCTGCTTTCGCTGCAAGCAAAAATTATTTGAGAAAAGTTTCTGTTTTTCACGACAATCGTTGTCACGATGTTCAATTCTATCAAAAAATTTCAACTTCCTCGAAATGCAGTGGTGCTCTTAAATCGATTCATATCTACGTCTAGAAGAATATAGTTTACCAAGACAGCAGTTTGTGAAGTAGGTGACGGCATGACTCTTAAGTGAGTGAGTAGGTACAATGATTTGATCTACCCCGTCCAATTGTTTCTTTTCTATAATAATTTTACTTAAGGCACACCATCTAGTAAGGCACACCACAAAAATGCTATGAGACAGATGAAGTGTCTTTGGAACGATAGAACCATCTCATTACAAACCAATCAGAGGCTGGTTCGTACGCTGATGTTCTCCATATTTACGTACGACGCAGAGTCATGGACACTAAGAGCTGCAGACAGACGTCGCATTGATGCGTTTGAAATGTGATGCTGGAGGAAAATGTTACGTATCCCTTGGACAGCATACAGGACCAACGCCTTTATACTAAAACAACTTGGAGTAAAGACCAGACTGTCTGCTACGTTTCTTCAAAGAATTCTATAATACTTCGGCCACATCACTAGAAAGCAAGGAGACAATCTCGAAAAGCTAATCGTGACAGGAAAAGTAGAAGATAAAAGACCACGTGGTCGTACGCCTATGCGATGGACAGACCAGGTTTGCACCAATCTCATGTCTAAAAAGTTTTATGATTCTCTGCACGCCGCTGAAGATAGAGTCCAATGGCGTAATATTGTGCTATCAAGAACGATCTAATGAGGAGGTTACGACCCTCAGTAATGAAGAATACGAAGCAAGGAGGAGGATACCAGTTAGTCATATCGTCTGCTTCATCAGAATCAAAGTGTATCAATTTAATGGGAGTTACAGAACGTGAATTAATATTTTCTACTATTTTTCAAAGAATAGTTTCCACACCACAAGCGAAAAGAGACATTTTACTGTTCTGCATAATTAACCGAAATACTTTGGTGCTGAAGTGGGAGTGAATCCGATCCCACTTCTGATGTAGGAAGTGGGTCAGATATGATAAATAAAATTCGGATGTGGTAATATAACAGCTCTTTATATTTTGTTCAACTTCTATCAAAGGTAACATAAGATCACTATTAAAGCTTTCCATTATTTAATGACTAGTTCTCGTTTAACAATTCCAAGTAACTTAAATATTCCTTGTTACAAATAAGTCATAATTTAAGAAATAGATAGTCAATTATAAATTGTACTGCGACTAATTTATGGTTGACAATAATAATTAACTTGTTTGCACAAATTAATTATCCAAGAGTCAAGGATAAGGTACTAGCAAGACACAACAAGTACCGAGCCACGCCAGAGCCTAGACTGCCTTATCGGCGGGCGCTCAGAGCCTTTTATACAGGTAGCAAAACAAGTTGAGTAGTAGGGATATCGAACGATGCGCTTGCCGGCCTAGGCCGTGCATTTGTTGTTTACACTTTACAATATTCTTGCATTTGACAACGCGGACGCCGTCATATATATATATATATATATATATATATATATATATATATATATATATATATATATATATATATATATATATATATATATATATATATATATATATATATATATATATATAAAATAATTATTTAATCAGTATTTAGTTGCTAAACGCGAACAGATTCCTAACATCAACGCAAAAATAAGCGTTTTTCGCCGACGTGTTCTCCCCACCCTCTAGGATTTATACATTTTATTCCGGGATCTCTTACCGATGTCCTTACGTAATTGTGGATTACTGGTGCTCGTGTTTTCATTTGTCTCGCGTTCTTGTGGAGCGGAAATGTTTTTTGCTGACAATTCCTATTTTTATTATTTTCCGTAAAAATATTGTTTATGGGGATTCGTTTACTGAAAATCTATAGAAACAAGAGTTATAAATGTTTTGTTATCTATATTAATATTATAAATGTAAAAGTTTGGATGTTTGGATGGATGGATGGATGTTTTTTACTCAGTCATGCAAAAACTACGGTACACAGGTAGATGATAACCTGGAATAGCACATGGGGTACTTTTATCCCGAAAAAATTAAGTGATCCCGCGGGATTCGCCAAAAAAGTTTATAATGCAGAGGGCTGCACGCTGCAGCTAGTTATTCATATTATTATAAAACTAGATAGAAAGATAAATTTCCCATGTTGTACTTTTTTATTATTTATGGTACGTTTACTGGAAATCGCAAAAACTTCATAATCTTTTTATGAAGTTTTTTACTTGGTCATATTCTTACTTAGTGTTTGTTGGTATTTATTTGCTATGACTTGTGAGCTATGATTTTTTTTTATTTTAACTAGTTTACGTGTGAGATATATTTTTATTTCAAGTTAATTCGAACGAAACCAATCCCCGTTTACTGAAAATCCATTGAAAAATATATAGAAAATGTTATCTAAAGGTGTGTGCTATGGTTTTTAAAATCCCGATTTAAGAGCTATTGTCTCTAGAACTGTTAAAACATAGATACGATAAATTTTACTATTAACTTATTACGAACAAACCAACACCCTTTACTTGTTATTATTGTTATTATTTTTATTTGTTTATTACTGTTTCTGTTAAAATCACAGATAACTTTATTTAAATGTTAAAATTACTTACTGAAATTCTGTTTTTAATTTAACTTTTATAAGTACCTACATGTCAATTGAAACCGCGAAGTGGGGGCCTGGCGACCTGTATTACAGGATCTTCTAGAACCTACCTCAGGCACCAGTCTCTCACAAACGGGTGTACAAATAGATATTAAGCCAACCAAATTTGTAACAAGAATCTGTTGTGACGAGAGACAAATAAATAAATAAATAAAATAAATAAAAACATAATTTAATCTAAGTAAAACTACAAAAAACTTCTTTTAGATTTTCACCAAATTAAAATGGGAAAGTATACCCTTCGGATCAAAATAAGAGATTTCCAAATCGGTCCAAGCGTGTTTAACTAATTGGTGGATATACATGAGAAAGTTGGAAACGAATTGAGAACCTCCTCTTTTTTTGGGAAGTTGGTTGATTTATTTTTAAACCGTAATACACTTAATGAATCGTTATTTTTTTTCAGGCCCATGCGTTTCGTAATAACTATTGATACGACACAAATCGTTATTTCTTACATCTTTGTAATTTGTGTAACTTAGTCTATAAATACGTTTGTAAACATTGCTCAAAAGGAGAAGGTAAGTTCACAATTGTAAGATACTTCTATTGGTTGGGAAGATGATGAATCCAAATTCTGATATAAATATGTAAATAATTATAAATATTCACGGGACACATTACACTGACTGATCTAACCCCAAAGTAAGCAAATTATTTGCTTGTATTATGGGTGTTAGTCAACAATACTAATACATAGAAATAGATATATAAATACTAGATATATTTAATAAACACCCAAACCCGGAAATACAAACATTTATGCTCATCACATTTGTGTGATTGCTTGTCCCCGTCGGGGATCGAACCCGAGCCCCGTCGATTGCGTAGTCAGGGTCGCTAACCACTCCACCAACGAGACGGTCAATATGAAGGTTCACTTGTTAGTAGAAGTAGTAAGAATATTGTAGTTCAAATTCACTAATAACTTTTTTGGAAACTCCACAACGAACTTGCGTTTTTAAATTCCATACTCACTCTGCGAGTATTGAGTTTTAAGGCAGAATGCCAACATAAAAGATGGTTGAGGTAAGATAGGCAGTCTACAAATCGATGTACAGCCTTGCATATATGCCAATGTTATAGCGTATCCATTTACGTAATATTTGTGTAAAGAACGATAACTTGAAAATTATTACAAACAATATAAATCCACTTTAGTTTAAGAGGTCGCTAAGCCAGTTAACAAGTTGAACCCGACTATAAAGGGAATTATTAAGTAACGCGTCTGCGCTATAAAACATCTGGTTTAAGTTAAATTGGAAGTTATAACTTGTAAAGTAACATTAAGTCTGGCTTTTACACGCACACGGCTTGTGATAACATGGAAGTGTGTCGGTCTGTGCGTTAAAACGTCGTATTACGAATTTAGTTATTATTTTAGAGATAAGGCTTCAATTAAATTGTACAAGATGGTACGTGTCATAAAAATATGCGTATTATACCATTTGTACGTTCTAGAATGTTCTAACGAACTGTAAATTTGTAGCTGCGTTCGTACTTTAAAATCGTAATAAAATATCAAATTCTATTTTTTATTTTTCTAGTTTATGTCTTCAGCTCCATTTTATTAGAAAAATAACAGCAGTCACTCAAATTTGATAGATTCAAATCTACTTTGAACTTTTTAGCTTCGAGTGTAACTCATTATTAATCTCGGGTTCGAGAATTTACAAAAATTTATTCGTTTTAAGCCGAACTTTTTAATGTATTGTATCTTGGATACAAATTACAAATATCTATTCCGCAAACACATGTTTCAAGTTTTCCCCGTATTAATCCGGGCTCCCTTAAACTAGGCCAACTGCCGTTCTGCCAGGCAGGTCATAAAAGTCAACCTATTGGTTATGCGAGTCACTGCCATCGTGGCTACTATGAGACTACTAGATGGCAGAGTTGTGCATTGTCTCCCTCGGGTCTGGTACCACCATCTTAACTTTACTTTTAATAGCGTCTGTTATTGTCACTAGTTGACTTGTAGCGGTTCAAGCAATCTACAAACGTTATCAGTAAAAAATAATAAAAAATGAAAAAAATGACACTCAGTATCACACAAAAGTCACCAGGTATTACACCTTGCCTGGCTGGGAAGATCTTCCTTTTCCCCTTCCTTGTCCTTGTATGACGTCATCAACGTCCACAGACAGGACGTCACCATGGCAAAAGTTGACCCACTGGTTCCATCACTATGACTCTTCAGTGGTACGGATCAGCGGCGCCACAGACTTTCAGTCTACTTTGTCTACCCCGCAAGGGAACGAGCGTGATGATACTTTTGTACTATGATATTCACGATAATCGTAATCTCTTCTACGTAAAATAAATAATTGAATCATTGATTAACATTCGGTTACGACCCGAGACTAATATATTTATAAACTTTTTGATATACCCATGAAAGCAGTGAGACAGATATTCTGCCTTTCATTTAAGATACATATGACTGGTCAAAGCAGCCTCCTTTGATATTATGCGCTTTGTCGTCCGTATTTAATACCGACGACTACACCCGCCATCTCTCTTATTAATTATATTCTATTTGAATATTATAATTCTAACAGACTGTTTGTTTACAGTGAAGTTTTCGACTTTGTGAAGTTGATGTACGTTAATAAAAATATTTGCTTGTTTAAAAAATAGTAACGTTCACTCACTAAATACAAGAAACAAAAACAATCTTGTTGTGCATGCAATTCGTCTTCACATAATAAGTAACTCTTTATGGGGCAATGTATACGCTTTTACTATTAACATCTTTGGTGTCTTTAGGCGATGGTTTACTCTTTCCACCAGGAGACCCATCTGCTTATTTGCTATCTGATGATATAAAACAAAATACTATAAACTTACAAATACAAATACGTTTGTTTCCTCTAAACCAAGATTTACGTGATTTTTGTACACATCAGAAATCTATAATAGAATCTATATCAGAGTGCTCACATCACAAACCACGTGAATACTAATAGACATGCCATTGGGAAGGAAAGATGTTGCCGCGCATATGAGCAAACGCTCCTGTTACTGTCAAAAATGTTATACATTTGTAGGTTATATTGTGAAAAGTGGAAAGAAATTGTATTGTAATGTTTTATCGTATCTAATGAGATGACGAAGTTTAAAAATTACCCTTGAAATTATTTTATTTCATTAGTAAGTAGTTCAACTCTCTATTTCTGTATATAATTGCTAGCTACACTGTCAAACTAAGAAATTGTCTTGAAAAGGCATATTCGTTTAATCCGTGGCTTGCATAAAAATTAGTGCTTTCCAAAACTAAAAGAGTACCAGTCAATAAATTTTAGAAATGTGTTAAAACAAAAATGTGTAAAAAAGGGTATTATTAAAGGTCTAATTATTTAGAAGACAAAAAAGCCTGGAATTAATTGCTCCTTAAACCAATGTTCGCGTTTCCGATCCGATAGTAGTTTTAAAAAAAATGTTGACGAGTTAAATTAACTTGTAAAAAGTTTTATTGAATAAACTGATTTCTGCGTACTAAAACATGTATCCACTTAATAAAAAATTAACATTCACTGACCGACGGGCAGTAAAATCTTTTTATACATATATCATAAGATAGCAAACAAGCAGCTCTCTCTCTCTCTCTCCTCTCTCTCTCTCTCTCTCGGCTCTCCTGATAGAAAGAGATAACTGTCGCCTATATAAACCAAATACGAGTATGTTAATGATGCGTTGCTATCTGTGAGGTGGGATGGCAATGCCACATGCATAAGTCTACCGGCTACGGGCTACCTTATCCTCCAAACCCAAACACGATAGTGACAAGCACTGACGCTATTGGGGCAGGAATAGGTATTGCGGTGGTTTCAGACCAGGGCGAGACATATTTTTAATTAAGTTATTCTTTAAATTTACAAAAGTGGTATAAGTCTGAGGACATTAAGCCTTCAAACTTATACTACCTAAACTTCCAGATGTCTACACAGCATTTTTTTTTAAGTCACATGCTACTTGTAGCATGTGATTTAAAAAAAATACTGATTGGTGCTCAAAAATCCATACTATGCAGGTTATTAGGTTACAGGTAAGAAAGACTGCACAGACTGAAGGAAGGTGTTCAATACTAGATTCTGGTACCAAATATGTAAAAAAAAACTATCCAATAAAAATATTTAGAACGGTCACCCGCGCACGGTATATAAAAGTTTATTGTTTACACCAGCGATTTACCGAACTCGCGACTTGATTTGTTAATATAACGTGCAGTGACAAAAAATTTTCACAACAGTAACTTACCGAAGTCGTGACTTGACTTGTTAATACAAAGTGCGGTGACCATATTTTTTAAAATATTAATACACTAATTTCGTTGAGGTTTACGATGTAGGTAAGCAGTATTCTCATTTTATTATATTTTAATTATTTACTTATGACCAATAGTTATCGTGTCCTTCATATTATAATCTTTTACTAGTCAAAATACGTATATTAATTCTATTGAAATAAGATTAAACTCTAAAATCGTAAACCTTGATGCCCTCAGACATATACCTTAAACTCCAATTGCCTACAAAGCCTCTTTAAATAGTTTTTGAAAGCTTTATTTGAAGGCTTTCAGCTACCTCCTTCCACCCTGCCTTTTATTTACACAAGTACAAAGATACGCGGAATACTTCCCCGGGGAAACTCCCCGGGTTGGGAAAATCAGCGAACAACCCGTCTTTGCAAGTGATAGGAGTGGAGTGTTCCACGGATCAACAATGCCCGATTCATTTCCGCAAAACTCGCTTTATGGAACTTGTTAATAAGCTTCGGCTATGACTTTTCGAACCTATATTTTCATGCTGTACCTGGATTTAGAGGTCGATATCGAAATACATAATTTTAAAGATCAAAATTATGATTGATTGATTAATTGCACTGTGATCGCTTTCTTAGTTTATTTATCTACTTGTTTTGTAAGTCAGGAAACACATTACTTACTGTTTTATTTCAAGACATTCATGTGTCTTAACAACTACCAAGTTCTCAATCCGTTTAAAATTAAAAATGAAATAAAATTAATTTATGACATTTTTTCAAATAACTTTCCTTTGTTTATAACATAGAATTTTAAGCATGCGGATGACATTTTTGATGAAAAGAGAAAACGATTGCAAGATGTAAATGGTATATAATTAGCGTGATAATAATAGCATAAGTATATTAGCTACCTTATTCTGGAAACAAAAACACAAAAGTGATATGGCGCCACGTCTCGGTACCACTGAAGTGCTTAGCGGTAGAACCAGCTTTCTAGCCACTATCAGGATGATGGTCATGATTGATGATGTCACATAAGGACGTGCCAAAGAAAGAGCTTACCACTCAGGCGAGGTGGACTGTTTGGTGTCCGAAACCCGTCTGAGAAGCGTTGAACCTTTTATATATTGTTATATAATGACTAGTGTTTGACTGCTACAGTGATAAACACTGACGTTATTGAGGCAGGAATTGGTATAACGGTGACAACAAATCTAGGTGAGATGTTGCAAAATTTTTAAAAATCTATATTACTTCAAAAAACTACATTATATTATTTATTGTGCTACTTTCTACGTATAAACGTTATGAAGTTCTGTAATAATCATAATAAAAATACCCGTATTACAGCAAAATAAAAGTTAATCGTCATATTGGAAATAATAACTCTATCAAGCGCTGCAATATTCAGTAGCGTAAACCGTTGCTTCCCGTTTGTTGTCGAGGGCGGAAATTCAATTACCGAACGAAGAGTGCGGAGCGGCCGGTACGTGCCTCAACTAGATTTACTACTACTCGATAACTTAATATAATATCGATATTTAAATATTATTTAATGTTTTGTTTACACGTCACTGATTTTTACATTTCATTACATCCTATTATATTGGAGTTTTAAAAATTGTTTCTTTGTCTAGTAGTCAGAAAATTTAAGTGTAAATAATTTTTTGTCTCGCCTGGGTCTGGTATCACCGCCTTACCTATTCCTGACGCAATAGCGTCAGTGCTTGTCACTATCGTGTTATGGTTTGGAGGGTAAGGTAGCCGGTAAATATATGCATATGGCATTAGACCTCGCCACAATATAGCAACGCACCATCAACAGCTTTGGTGACTATAGGCGTATATGATTGTCACTTTCCATTATGAGACCCATCTGCTTGTTTGTTATTTTATGATATAAAAAAAAATGCCGGGTATCAACAGCCAACAAGGCAAATTAATAATAACAAGAAATTCCACGGTTTGTTTGGACTTTTGGTAATTTGAGATTTTTTGAAATTGGTAAATTGAAACTATTGGTATAAGTAGTTTTAGCTTTCTCCTCGCAGAAAATGAGTAATTTTACTGACGTAGGAACTGGACATAAACGACATTTTCATTTGTTCTTCCTATTCCAAGGAGTAACAAAAAGCAAATGATTTTATTTATCTATACTAATCTTAAAACGAAGCAGTTTGTAAGTTTATAGGAGGTAATCTCTGGAACTAATGAAACGATTTTAAAAGTCTTTTACTATTAAAAAGCAACATTATTTTTGAGATACATATTATAGACAACATTGTATCTCAACTTTCTTTCAGTATTGGACCTACGCGTATTAATCCAAGGGTAGGTGTTAATAGAAAGTAAGCTATTGCAGTTGATAGGCATTTCGTAAAAATGTGACCGTATAACTAAAATTATCACTTTGATCGTGACTACTAGGGAACAGAATACTAGAATATCTTGCCCACTTTGGTACCATCGCCTTAAATTTACCTTCCGTAATATCTTCAATGCTTGTGGCAGTTTCTAAGTGAAGATAGCCTGTAATCTTTTTAATTTTTCCCTGTGTTGGTCCGGGATGCTTTGAAGAATACACCAAGTGCTGTGATGCCAGGCAGGTAGTAAAAGGCGAAAGGCTATACATGTCACTGCCATCGTGATTACTAGGTGGTAGAGTTCCACAACTTTTCGCCCCGGTATTTGGTACCACCGTTTTACCTATTTCTGCCGCAATAGTTCAGTTCAGTGCTTTTCATAGTCTAGTTGTGGTTTGGAGGATAAGGTAGCCAGCAGACTTATGCATGTGGCATTGTCATCTCACCTCACGGATGGCAACGCATCATTAACATCTTTGGTGTCTATAGGCGATGGTTGTCTCTTTCCATTAGGAGAGCCATCTGCTTGTTGGCTATGTTATATAAAAATTGATTTTTTAATATCCCCGTGTTGGTTCGGGCCCCCTTTGAAGAATATGCTCTCTATTATTCTGCCTGGCAGTTCGTAAAAGGCGAATAATTGGCTATACGTGTAATTTGTTGTAAATTAAAAATATGTAATATGTGTTTTTTTTTTTAATTTATTTTTATTTTTTTATATCATAAGATAGCAAACAAGCAGAGGGGTCTCCTGATGGAAAGAGTTAACCATCGCCTATAGACACCAAAGATGTTAATGGTGCGTTGCTATCTTGTGGCGAGGTCTAATGCCACATGCAAAAGTTTACCGGCTACCTTACCCTCCAAACCGGAACACGACAGCGACAAGCACTGACGCTATTGCGGCAGGAATAGGTAAAGCGGTGGTACCAGACCCGGGCGAGACAATGCAGAACTCTACCACCTAGTAGCCACGATGGTAGTGACTCGATAGCCATTCGGTCGCCTTTTACGACCTGCCTGGCAGAACGGCAGTTGGCCTATTCTACAAAGGAGGCCGGGACCAACACGGCGAATGTGTAATATGTATTATCAGTAACAAGTCGCCACAAAAGTTGCAACAAACCATTAATATCTTTATTGTCGGTAGGCGATGGTTTATTTTTCCATTAAGAAAGCCATCTACTTATTTGCTATTTAATGATATAAAAAATCACTAATATCATACATTTTCTTATTTTATACACCACCTTTTTCCTATACTATATTTTACCCAATAAAAATAAATGATAGTTAACCAATAATATGGACGATCAAAATATATCTTCACAATCACCCTATAAATAGCGGTATGAAAAGTTTAATATAAAGCAATACGCTGTTTACGATATGAATAAAAGTCTTCCTCCATCGCGGTAAATACGTCAATAAACATAAAATATATCTTATTTGTCTTTACGTTTCTTGGCAATACATTATTAGCTTTGCCAAATATTGTTTTTAAACGTATGTCTTAGCAATTGTCGCATACTGAACTGTCGTCATTTTGTGTGTTAAATTGTTTAATTTCATGCTATCAGTTGAGGGTTTTTAGGGCTATCGTTTAAAAAAATAGACCATCTACCTTTATGCCAGGCAGCGAAAAAGCGAATAATAGATCAAATTACAAAAAGACGTATTTTTTATAATATGATATCAAATAAGCTGATGGCTCTCCTGATGGAAAGAGAAAACCTTCGCCCTTATGACCTAACCAGACTCATGGCAAGAAGCCCCGAGAACGCCCGAAAAGCGTGAATGTGAAGAGTTTCTCACCTTTTCGTTCTGCGCTCACCTGTTCTCCGATCGGTGTCGGTAAATTTTGCCGCTTCAATGGATTTCTCCCACAAGAAGAGAGAAGATTATCATACTCACATTTTGTCTCAATGTCTATCAGGGAGCGGTGGAGAGTATACGTCACCTGTATATGAGAATATGAAATTCATCGAAACCAACCTTGTTCTGTTTCCATGAATTTGCGTTACCCACCATCATCTAGCTTTTCTATTTCTTTAACTTTACTTTTAGTTATAACTTTCACAAAGTTATGATATGCAATGGAACACAGAGCCAAACCAGCTGTAGTTTGAATATCGTCTGTAATGTCATCCATACCGGATAGGCTTTTTTTATATCATAAGATAGCAAACAATCAGATTGGTCTCCTGATGGAAAGAGCCAACCATCGCCTATAGACACCAAAGATGTTAATGGTGCGTTGCTATCTTGTGGCGAGGTCTAATGCCACATGCATAAGTTTACCGGCTACCTTACCCTTGAAATTTACTACCTACCTTACCCTCTAAACCGGAACACGACAGCGACAAGCACTGACGCTATTGCGGCAGGATTAGGTAAGGCGGTGGTACCAGACGCGGGCGAGACAATGCAGAACTCTACCACCTAGTAGCCACGATGGTAGTGACTCGATAGCCAATCGGTCGCCTTTTACGACCTGCCTGGCAGAACGGCAGTTGGCCTATTCTTCAAAGGAGGCCGGGACCAACACGGCGAATTAATCCAGAATACGAGTGAGAAAAATGAAAATGTGGATAAATTGCTTGTTCTCGCGAGAAGTCTCAGCAACAGTTCTCGCTGAGACTTTTCTCCGTGAGTTTGGATGGGCCTTTAGATACCCGAGATCTTAATAGTGCGTTTCCATGTGGCAGGGATGAAATGCCAAATTTCCAAGTGCATAAGTTTACCAAACTATAACGCATCAACCACGAACACCGCTATTGCAGCAAGACAGTTCTCTCTCCCCTTTCGTTCCACTGCATTTATGATGATTGATTCAGGTTTACAGAAGCTACAGTAGTGAGAAGGAGAGGTGGGCCTATTGCAGCAGAATAGATAAAGTGATGGTACCAAAACTGAAAAAAAAGTTACAGAACTCTACTACCTAGTTAGCCGTCACGAGATTAGTGACATTTTCTTGCCTTCGTCTTACCTTGGCATTTTCTTTCCTTGTCTTTTACGAGATAACTATCAGTAAGGCAGTTAATCTATTCGTCGAAGGCCCGAATCAATACTGAAAAAAAAAACTAAAAATCCCTGTCCCTGGCGGGAATCGAACACATCAGTCACATTTAGCTACATACCAAAAGGGCTAGCTGATAGCAATTAAGAATAAGTAGATACCACAACTCACTTTATAGCTTAGTATTTAAAACGGTCTAAGTTAATCCAATACCCTAAAATTTAAACGTTTCAAATCGTTCCACATATAGTAGCTATACGCTGCTTTTAAATAAATACACGTCGGTTTCTCAGCACTCCACACTCAACGAAATGGAGTTTGACACTTCACGTTGGCAGTGTTTTTATTTTAGCATTCGTGAGGGAGAATACGGTCGATAAATTTCGTGGTACTTAGGTGGACGTCATTTCCACTACCTCTGGTTTTCAAGTGGCTCTCAGCTAAATTGACCAGACCTATAAGGCTTGTTCGAAAACATCTGCGGTGGCCGATTTTACAATTTGTGTGTAAATATATTGTTGGTTGCGTGTTGTTGACGTTTTTATAACTTTTTTATGCTCTGTATCCATTTGTTCTGAATTATTTTTACTCTTATTTTTAGAGCGGGCTGAATTCTATCTATATGTATAAAAATCAAATGCTGTTCGTTAGTCTCGCTAAAACTCTTTTCAAAAATTCAAAACCATAATTTGGCTAATTTTGGTTTTGAATTAATTGTTGAACTCCAGGTAAGATTTAAAAGGCGAAAAAATATAGAAAAAAAAATGTGTGTGTCAGCTCCGACGCACGATTGGAGTTTACTCCTTAAGTACGATTGTCAAAACAGACGCAAAAAAAAATGCACGATCTAGCTGCACTGCTCACACCAAATTAGAAAGTTGCGCACCAAAAACGTAACGAGGTCATTCGTTCAGTAGATTTTACTCCTCACATTTTTCTCATACCGGGCGCCTTATATAAAAAAAAACTGATTCTTAAGGAGTAAACTCCAAAAAATAAGAGTAGTTAAAAAGGCAGAACAACGTTTGCCGTGTCAGCTGGTATTTTAAGGCGATAGGTAATGCCAAACTACGAAATAGACACCTCTTTGAAAGCCTACTACTGCTAACCAGTTGGTCCAATAATTAAAAAAAATATGCATTATACGTATAATATAATTAAGTTTAAATTTTAAGTTCGTTTTTTCAAACTTTATTGTTATTTTTAACGGAAAAAAATCGAACATCTTTCTTATTTTTACGCAAAAATTTGCTTATAACTTCCAAACTACTGTAACGATTTTGATGATTTTTTATTTTTATTACAGACAATTTATTGCTTTATAAAATTTAAGTTCAAAATTTTACAAAATTATTATAGTGTGCTATTAAATCAATAAAAACCTTATTATTTAATTCGCGGACAGCGCTCGCGTCGAAAGTCAGTCTCCCGGTAGCGTTCATACGGGGAGGCTGTGTCGCATGTTAGCGTGCTCCGCTCTCCATATTCGAGTCAAAGAGTAATAGTACAGATAGAACGTTTGGCACAATAGTAAGGTTGTGCCGTTTGGAAATTGAACATTTCGTTTACTTACTTAGCTTGGACCGAGAAGGCTGTTTTTTTACAGATGTTGTTCTTATGATATAGACAAGGAATAAGAAAGGGTTTTTTTAAATTCATCCCCTAAGATGGTGAAATAGGGGGTGAAAGTTTGTATGAAACTCTGTCATTTTTGAGTTGTAATGAATGATATGCCGTAATTAAATTATCCTTTAACTGAAAAAAAATTAAATACAAATTTAATGTTTTTTTGAATTCTAGCCCATAGAGAGGTAAAAAGAGGCTTTAAATTTGTATCAAAACTGAATTGTTTATTTATTGCATTACTATAAAATCTAAATGATTTTAATTTAGTATTTAACACAATTTGTATATTCTTGCACATGTTGTCTATAGCACCAATTTTTCTATTTTATATTATTTTTTTTGTAGTTAAGGATACGTATAGACTTGTGAATGTTCATATATAAAATGTACCGATTTTCATAATTTTGCATATTTTTAGTTGTATATTTTATCAATTTTATATATATTTTTTGTAGTTAATGATAGGAATAGACCTGTGAATGATCATATATTATATGTACCGATTTTCGTTAGGGCGGGCCTGGTGACCTATAATTCAGGTACATTGTACTTAAGTTAGGCACCACTCTCTCACTAAAATAATCTCTGTATGTTTATGTGACTAGGTCTTTTGTGAAGAGAAAATAAAATTTTTATTATTATTATTTATGATTTTTAATACAATTAAGAAGTACGAATTTTCGAATTTTTTTAGTACTTATGCTCTTCAATCGAAATTGAAGAAACATGCATGTAATGTTCGAAGTTTCATTTTCAAATATCAACTCTTCAAAGGATGAAAAAAGTGGTAAAGTTTGTAGAAAAAATAAAATATGTTTGATCAAAATCTCTTCAAATTTATTAGTCATGTTCTTTAATTCAATTAAATAAACGTGCATGTAAGGATGCTGTGAGTTTTATCTCTTAAAGAGGTAAAAGAGGGTATTTATAAATAGTTTTATTTGCGAGTAGACGCTGAATAATATTTTGAGACTATTCATGTACTTACCTACGTTTCGCTTGAATTATATATATATATATATATATATATATATATATATATATATATATATATATATATATATATATATATATATAATCTTGCCACTCACGGATAATATAGTAATATGAGGCATTACTGTTCCGCCATATTGAAACACGACTACGAAAAACACTAGCACTATTCCGGCAAGAATAGGACACTCGGAACTAGCGGAACTCTGCCACTCTGACCCAATATTAAGATGGTAGTAATATGTTTAGCCAATTATTCGCCTTTTACAAACTGCCTGACAGAATTTCAGATGGTTTTGAGTTGGTCAGTCGATTCTCGGAACGGAAACAGGGTTGTTGTTTAATTTTTATACTGCTTGTCTCAGATAAAATTGTTATCAAATTTTGCTGTCTAAGATAATCTCGACAGTAGCGTGGAGTTTGGAGCAAGTTTGGAGACAGCGAGTTAAAACTACTGGAAAATAACGCTACTCACGCTTTTGTTTTGGCTGCCGCAAGTAATAAGAAATAATTCATAAAATTGTCAATTCAGGTAAATTGTCAATTAAAAAACCATTTACATCAATATCTACTGGAAAAGTGCCTCGCTTCAGACTCTACTCAGCGCACAAGAGAGTCGATGTACCTAATGATAATTATTTACTAACAATCATCATTTATTTGCTTGTAAAAACAGCTCTAGTAATTAGCATAAGGCATTACCTTCCCGTCACACGGATAGCAACGCATCGCTAACTAAATTTTTGGTGTCTATATATATATACTTGTCCCGACCGAAACCGAGCCCCGTCGATTGTGTAGTCAGGCTCACTAACCACTCGACCAACGGGGCGGCTATAGATGTTGTTTGTCTCTTTCTGTCCAGAGAGCCATTTGTCGTCAAGTAAATCTATGACGTAAAAAATAGCTTCTATAGAAATCACATTTTTTTCAATATTATTAAAGTGGTCCTTTTAAATTGCCTTTAGTATAAATAAATGTAAAAACTTTTATGCAAACATCAGGTTAAGTTTCAGATCACGCAAAAACGGGAAATTACTTTTGTAATATTCAATATTGAATAAAATGTTTGTATAATAAGAGTTATTCTAAATTGGCTTTATTTGGTCCCCTCATTTTTATTCTTTAGAGTTTCTACCACACCTAATAAACATTTAAATTTATTTGATACTTTGTAACTTATTTCCTTTTACTTAATTTTTTTTGGACTTCAAAATTCTTTCTATATAGTTTGTATAGTTTTTAGAAACAAACTAAATGTTAATGAAAACTCGTGAACTGCCCCATCTCTCTTTCTCACTTTTTCTCTTTTTATAATCATAAGATAGCAAACAAACAGATGGGTCTCCTGATGGAAAGAGTCAACCATCGCCTATAGACACCAAAGTGTTAATAGTACGTTGATATCTTTTAGCGAGATCTAATGCCACATGCATAAGTATACCGGCTACCTTACCCTCCAAAACCGGAACACGATAGTGACAAGCACTGACGCTATTGCGGAAGAATAAGTATGGTGGTGGTACTAGATACGGGCGAGATAATATAGAACTCTACCACCCAGCAGTCACGATGGTAGTGGTTCGCATGGACAATCGGTCGCCTTTTACGACCTGCCTGGCAGAACGCCAGTTGGCCTATTCTTCAAAGGAGCCCGGAACGAACACGGTAGAATGTTATCGCCATCTATGACAATATATTGTTTTAATTTTTTATTGTTTTAATTTTTTTTATTATGACTTATTAGTTAGTTATTATATTTTCTGTATTATTTTAATTCAATTTTTATTGTAATTCTGGTTTTAATTTCAATTATTTTAATTCAATTTTAATTATATAAAAGTTTTGCCTATATTTTTTTAATTCTAAATTGTTTTGTAAACTTGTCGCCGCGCATTGGAAAGTGCCCGGTTGGCAATAGGCTTGCCGGTGTCCGGTTGGCAATAACATTGTGAGACCAAGTATCTTCGGCTAATCGTGGGTGTACTTGTTGTACCTCTGCCTACCCCTTCGAGGATACGGGCGTTAAGATACTTTTTTATATATTTTTTAGTTCAAACATCTAATTTGTCAAAAATGGCAGTATATTGATTTTTAAGCAAAATAACCAATAGGTTGAAAAATTTCAAAGCAATGTCAAAAATTTTCGTCATTGATAAATAAAAAACAAAGTGACCCATTTTGATCTGATCAACAGTATTTGACGAAGTTTTTAAAGGAGAAAAGTTGATAAGATTTTTAAATCGTCGATGTATTAGCCTGAATGTTATTTCAAAAATGTTAAGTAAGTTTGCTAAAAACACCGTAATTTTAATATTTAAAAAGTTGTAACTTTTGAAAATTAGGTTCGATTTTGATTTTTGAGACGGCATTCGACGTATTTTTTAGTACTAAAATATCGTAAAATACCAAAAAACGATTGGCTGAAAAATTTTGAAGTTACGTCGAAAAGACACTTTTTTCGAAATTTTTCGGCAACGATTTCTCCTAAACGGATAAACCGATTTTGATGCAATTTATGCATTAGACGTAGTTCTTTGAGGAATAAAGCTGATTAATTTTTGTACTCAATTGGTACATTAATCTGGAATTCCAGCCGCAATAGCGATTTTTAGTTTAGAGGATAAGATAGCTGGTAAATTTATACATGTGGCATTAAATCCCCGCTACACGAATAGTAAGGCATCATTAACATCTTTAGTATTTATAGTCGATAGTTGTCTCTTTCCATCGGGAGAACCATCAGCTTGTTTGCTATCTTATGATATCAAATATATAAGTATATATTTTATATATAAATATATATATTTACTTTTATACAAATAATCAACAAAATCTACAACAGGACAAATAGATTTGGATGTAATTCAATTTAAAACTTCTATAATTGAAATTTAAGTATTTTCACTGCTTAGTTTACGTACGAAGGAACTAAGATAAGTGGCTTCTCAGAATTGTGTCTCAAACGGTAATAGGCGACAGACGGGGAACAATTCTCTTGAGGTACTTGGCAAATAGTTCCCCGAACAAGTCAAAGGACTGCGAGGGTGGCGTCGAATGCATGTCTCGAACTGCTATGGCACAGTAGCAAGCATTTATGAGTCCACAAAATTGAATACAACATATTTTCCAACTGTATTTAATAAATGAAATACCTTCGTTTAAACTTTTAACTATTTTTTCGACACTAGACAATCTATATACTACGGGAAGTAAAAACTTTGTACCTCTTTTTAAGACAATCACGCATACAGTAGTATATAAAAGAGCTTCGGCAAACTCTCGTACATCACAATATCTACTACTATATGACTAGCATCTTTAAATGAGAAATATATAATAAAATACAGCAGCTATTTTTTTATTTGAGCATTGATAAACAAAGGTTTTCTTCCGAGATACCCAGAACATAAAGAATTTTTATTTTAAATGTCTTAGAGGTTGCCTTGTATGACGGTAGTAATATGACAATTTAAGTACTTATTTCCAAAACAGGGTATCTGTGAATAATATTGACAAACATATTGCAGCTTACGAACAAAATCTGAGTGAGTTTTAAATTCATTGCGATTGAAACACTATATAAACAAAAAAGCAGCAGAAATTAATGCGATGTCTACGTCGCGTGTCTACAAAATTGTAATATTATCTAGACGAGTGTCTTACCGTCGTACGATACAAATCAGTATTGTCAGCATGGATTTTTTTAGATTTCATTATCAATCATCAATTAGACTGACTCACGGCCGGTTTCTGAGATGCAAATAATTTTTCAGCAAGCAATTAATCTCTGTTTAACATCAGTTTTACAAGCAAGTTGTCTGTTAAACAGAGATTAATTGCTTGTTAAAAAATCATTTGCGTCTTACTGTCGTACGATACAAATCAGTATTGTCAGCATGGATTTTTTTAGATTTCATCATCAATCATCAATTAGACTGACTCACGGCCGGTTTCTGAGATGCAAATAATTTTTCAACAAGCAATTAATCTCTGTTTAATATCAGTTTTACAAGCAAGTTGTCTGTTAAACAGAGATTAATTGCTTGTTAAAAAATTATTTGCGTCTTATTGTCGTACGATACAAATCAGTATTGTCAGCATGGATTTTTTTAGATTTCATCATCAATCATCAATTAGACTGACTCACGGCCGGTTTCTGAGATGCAAATAATTTTTCAGCAAGCAATTAATCTCTGTTTAACATCAGTTTTACAAGCAAGTTGTCTGTTAAACAGAGATTAATTGCTTGTTAAAAAATCATTTGCGTCTTACTGTCGTACGATACAAATCAGTATTGTCAGCATGGATTTTTTTAGATTTCATCATCAATCATCAATTAGACTGACTCACGGCCGGTTTCTGAGATGCAAATAATTTTTCAACAAGCAATTAATCTCTGTTTAACAACAGTTTTACAAGCAAGTTGTCTGTTAAACAGAGATTAATTGCTTGTTAAAAAATCATTTGCGTTTCAGAAACCGGCCGTTAGTATTTTAAAAAATCTATGCTGACAACACTGATTTGTATTGTACGACGGTAAGACACTCGTTATTTTAATATGGGAGATAAGGCTACAGTTTTTAGTTTTAAAATATGAAACATAAAAAAATAATCGCATTAATATAATTTATATTTTAAGACGATACAGAAAACAAAGATACATTTTTGCCGACCTTCTTTGACACCGTTAAAATTTACATTACAGAGGACCACAGAAATCTAATGTTCTTCAATAATACTCATTAAAAATACTTACATAAAATTAATAAAAATAGATATTATAGGAGAGAAGCCCAAGATGCTAAAATGGGAAGGTACTCGAGCGTCGTAGGGGCCAATTCGATTTTGTAGATTAAATTATAGGAAAAATAAAAGGTTATATAAAATTTTTCATTTCAATGGTGGGGGAAAAATCTACAGATAAAAAATGTTTGAAAAAAATCAGTAACATTGAAACACTGAGGCGTGCTAAATTATAGTATGGTGGGTTAATTGCCAGCTAAAATTTAGAAAATCTGACGATTCAAGTGTAGCGTAAGGGAGTGGGAGGGACACAAATTTGCAAAGAAAATGTTGTCTTCACAATCTCGAGCGCGACTGAATTTTCTTTTATTATGGAGGAAATTATGTAAAAATTAAGAAAAAAGTATAATCTTTCCACAAGCCGAAGTTACCTTAATTTTGTTTTTTTTTATGCCATGGTTACCCCCTCTATAGAAGGGGCTTATATTTGGTGGAGATCCTTAACAGTATGCGAGGTATCCCTCCTATGTTAATCTGACGCGCTCGAGTAAATACCAAAATCCCCTCTTGGACTCCCCTACTATTACACATACTACATTTATGTGACATACATGATGCCGCCGTGTTGGTCCCGGCCTCCTTTGAAGAATAGGCCAACTGCCATTCTGCCAGGCAGGTCGTAAAAGGCGACCGATTGGCTATCGAGTCACTACCATCGTGGCTACTAGGTGGTAGAGTTCTGCATTGTCTCGCCCGGGTCTGGTATCACCGCCTTACCTATTCCTGCCGCAATAGCGTCAGTGCTTGTCGCTGTCGTGTTCCGGTTTGGAGGGTAAGGTAGCCGGTAAACTTATGCATGTGGCATTAAACCTCGCCACAAGATAGCAACGCATCATTAACATATTTGGTGTCTATAGGCGATGGATTACTCTTTCCATCAACAGACCCATCTGCTTGTTTGTTATCTTATAATAAAAAAAAAGTAAAAAAAATGATAGTAGACACATATGTAAACTACTATTCTTCTGCACTGTTAAAGTCTATTTTCGAATTTAGAAGAGATTTTATTATTTAATCAATGGTCGAATTTCGGCTACAGATGATCGCTAGTATATTTTTAATCAATCAATGGCACTTTAGAAAAGCAACTTTGGTTGAGTGAAGAGTGAGTTTTCCTTTAGTTGCTTCTGGTTTACTTTAGAAAAAAAAGACCATCTGCCATTCTGCCAGGCAGTTCTTAAAGGGTGCACGATTAGCTTTGCAAGTCACTACTATCGTGGCTGCTATGTAGTAGAGTTCTGCATTGTCTCGCCGCCTTACCTATTCCTGCCGCAATATTGTCGTTGCTAGACATTTTCGTGTTCCGGTTTGAAGGGTACGGTAGCTGGTAAACTTATGCATCTTGCATTAAGATCCTACGTCAAGGATTGTGACTCATTATTAACATTTTTGGTGTTTATTGGCGATGGTTGTCTCTTACATCAAGAAAGCAATATACTTTGTTTTCTATGTTATGATATAAAAAGAAATATTCTGTTCTCCTGAAGACACTTCGATTACGAAGTGAAACATGCGTTGAGTACGTGTATTGTGTGTTTATGTTTATGCTGTTATTTTTGTGTATTTTTTATTAATGAAAAAAAAAACAGTTTTATATGAGCCATTACAATGTTTCGATAACATGAGGTACCGAATCAGTAAATGGTCTTCCTGGTGATGAAATATAACATAATTGTAACAGGTGCATCATTATTTTGTAAAAGCTATTTTCACGGCCATATCCCCAAACAGGTAGGCAGAGGTACAGCAAGTGCAGCCACGATTATCCAAAGATAGTTAGTCCCACAATGTGATAGATGGAAACCCTATCACCAACCGGGCACTTGTCCAATAGCTGGCAACCTTGTTTTTATCAAGAAACTGAAATAACACTTTTTTGAATTACCCGACCCGGTAATCGAATCCGGGACTTCGTATGGTCAATACCAACACCAAACCACTAGACCACAAAAACTAGAAATATAAAATTTACACAGCTTTGTAAAAAACGAAATATATGCGACAAAATACAGTCTTTGAAGAGAGTAGATCTCTCCCTATCAGCCTATTAGTGCTTTTGAATGCAGCGTAGAGTTAGCGAGGAGACAAATTATGAATCTCAATATTTCAAAGAGTGCCCCAGGCGAGCCGCTCAATCGAATATTTATGAGTGAAAATTTACAGCTGATAAAACTTGACTAGTTTGGACACGGTCTGCCACTTTAATGAACGAAGGCTTTTGTTTTGAGTGTACTTTCACTGTCTCAAAAACTACACGTCGTCTACGACTAATCACATGACGTGATTGCTTGTGTTCATTAAAAATTTATTCATTTTCAATCAATCAATCGATTAATTATTCAATAGCCAACATTTTGATATATTGTGTTACATTTATGAGATTTCCTTCAGGTACTTTTTTATATCGCCCGTCGCCTATAGGGATAAATTATGTTAATGGTGCGAAGATATCCGTGTGGCGGGGACGTATTGGCTCATGTATGTAATGCTTCATTGTTTTTTAAATCGGAACGAAAGTGGCAAGCATCGACGCTATTGCAACAAGAATAAGTAAGACTGTGGTACAGGCCAGAGCGAGACTTTGCAGAACTCTATCACCTAACTAGTAGTCACGATTTTGGTGACATGATGAAATTCTTGCCACTTACCTGATACTTAGTTAATGACCGCCCCGTGATCGAGTGTTAGCGACACTGAATACGCAATCGACTTGACTCGGGTTCGATCCCCGACGGGGACAAGCATTTGTGTGATAAGCATAAATGTTTGTATTTCCGCCTTTGGGTGTTTATTGAATATATTCCAGTATTTATATATGTATCTATGTATTATCGTTGACTAACACCCATAACACAAGCAAATAATTTGCTTACATTGGGGTTAGATCAGTAAGTGTAATTTGTCCCGTGAATATTTATTTATTATTTATTATTTTATTTATTTACTTAGTATTAAGGCAGATGATCTATTTTTAATTGATTTATTTTTATCGCCTCTGTGGTCTAGTGGTACAGTGTTGGTGTTGACCACATGAGGTCCCGGGTTCGATTCCTGGGTCGGGCACATAAAAAAAGTGTTTTTTTCAGTTTTCTGAGAAACACAAAGTTGCCCGGGATTGGGAAGGCTTGCCACCTATCACATTTGTGGGACCAAGTATTTTCGGCTAATCGTGGGTGCACTTGTTGTACCTCTGCCTACCTCTTCGGGGATATGGGCGTGAAGATCTATTTTTAACGAGAATTCACATTAACACGGGGGGCACTTATTTATAGTGTTACTTGGACCAAAAAAAAATTTTTATACATAATCCACTAGGTAAACCGCGCAGCTTCGCCTGCCAGTAGATGAACAAATTGATATAGATTTTTTTATATCCATCTGCGATTTCAACCTTTTGATTTTGATTTTTAATAAAAATATAGCCTATGTTTGACTCAGAGTTTTCAACTACCTCCACGTAAAATTTCATAAAAATTGATTTTACGATTTAGCCGTAAAAGCATAACAGACAGACAGGCTTTCGATTTTTTTATATCAGATACCAAACAAGTAGAATAGTTGCATGATGGAAAGAGAAACCATCTTCTGTAGACACTAAAGATATTAATGGTTGCTATCCGTGTGGCGGGATGATAATTCCACATGTATAAGTCCCTACTCCCCAAACCGGAACACGGCAATAACAAGCATTGACGCTATTGCGGCAAGAATGGGGAAGGCGGTGGTACCAAATAGCCTTTTACAATCTGCCTAGCAGAAGATCTGTTGGTCTATATTTCAAAGGAAACCGGACCTACCCGGGTGAAATATAATTTGTAATATTAGTGTGGATCCCGAAATCTTAATTTTATCCCGAAAAAAGAAAAATATAAATCCTCAATCTTGATTCCTTTTGAAACCGTTTCGTATTTTAAAACTCATTAATAGTGAAATAGTTTTCTCCAATAGCTAAGTAAAACCTACCGGGCTATATAAATTTATACTATTAGGAATACAACATAGCCCATGTTGTATTCCTAATAGTATAAATTTATCTAATAGTATAGAGATAAAACAATTGTTCGTTTGTAATGACCATCAAAACAAGTGAAACGGTTTTTGAAACTCTTTCAACTATAAAAGGCTGCCAAATAAGTTATATCGTTTTTTATATCATAAGATAGCAAACTAACAGATGGACCTCCTGATGGAAAGTGCCTATAGACACCAAAGATGTTAATGATGCGTTGCTATCTTGTGGCGAGTTCTAATGTCACAAGTTTACCGGCTACCTTACATTTCAAATACAGCGACAAGCACTGACGCTGTTGTGGCAGGAATAGGTAAGGTGGTGGTACCCGACCCTGGCGTGACAATGCAGAACTCTACCACCTAGTATCCACGATGGTTTTGACCTGCATAGTCAATCAGTAACTTTTTATGACTTGTCTGGCGGAACAGCAGTCGGCCTATTCTTCAAAGGAGCCCGGACCAATACGGGAGAAACGGGAGTTCTGCACCGTTTTGCCTGTCAATCCATCAATCAATAAATTTTATTCAAAATGAGTATTGAACATACATTTTCTGAACGTCAGCGATACAAAAGTAACAATAATACAATGTTAAATGGGCCAAGGCCTGGTACCACCACCTTAATTATTCCTATTGCAATTGGGTCAATGCTTAGCAATTATTGTCGCATTATGGCTTGACGAGTAAGATAGTCGAGAGACTTATGCATGTGGCATTGCCGTCCCGCCACGTGGATAGCAACGCACTATTAACATCTTTAGTGTCTATAGACAATGGTTTCTTTACCATCAGAAGAGCCATGTGCCTGTTTGCTATCTAATGATATAAAATAAACGCTACTAACATATTGTACAATTTTTAAAGTAAGCAAAAAACATTATATAATTTATATTGACAAGTAATGCGGACACGTTTTATTGTCAAAATCTATTAAATTGTTTGTTAACAATTAGGCAGAGCAGTCAAGTTTTGTTGACAAAAATTATCAAATAATATATGTTAACAAGTAATGCTGGCAAGTTTTGTTTACAACAGTTATTAAATAAGTAATATATTTAAACAAGTAATGCATAAATGTTTTATTAATAACTGTATTAAATAATTTGTCGTAAAATAATGTATAGAAGACCCTTGCTTTCACGAGATGCCTTGCAGTAAGGCATTTCTTCAAAAAGGGCCCGAATAAAAACTGGGAAGATATTGCTTAACCACACATGGAAGCTCAACGAAATTTCAGTAGTAATATTCAAAAAATATAGTCGCCGCGCTGGCGATGGGAACGCGCTTTGACTGACACGTGCCGTGGCGGCAAATCACTGTTTGTGAACGATGAAATTCGTAAGCTATGCATGGGTGATAATTAGGTTAATAAAGCTATGCATGGGTGGGTAATTAGGTCAAAAGTTAAATAGTTATTTTTTTACTATTCGGTATCAGAATCGAATACTTAACATCCCTTTTCAGAATGTGTAGGATTCTTAGACAACCACTTTAATGGTGATTTGAATATGTAACATTTGTAAGTTATGATTCTTCAGCAAGTAAATAAGTTTATTAGTTATAACCATAGAAATTAATGGAAGTTGTAAACTCAATGATTAATGTCGCCCGACCGCGTAGTACATGTCCCGAGATAAAGGCTACCTGTATCTATTGTTCCCGAGTTCGGTATTTACATAAGTGATACCTCCCTACTTCATGTGGAACGTGACAATTGTTTGTGTGATATCAACGATACATGTTTCGCAGTTTTAATCGATGTCTTAGTTTTAGGCTACTGGAAGGAGATAGTTAATATGTATTCACCACAAACTGAGAATAAAATCAACATACCAATTAATGACCGCCCTGTTGGTCGAGTGGTTAGCGACCCGGACTACGCAATCGATGGGGCTCCGGTTAGATTCCCGACGTTGAAAAACATTTGTGTGATACGCATAAGTGTTTGTATTTCTGGGTTTGGGTGTTTATTAATATATTCTATTATTTATATATCGCACACCTATATCTAAACAGGTATTAACTCAAAAAAGCACTTTTTTCAGAAAACGTGAAAAACTGATTACTGCCTCCCTGTGGACTGTAGGAGTTTCCTTTAGGTATTTTTTTATTTTTGAATGCAGCTAAAACAATGATATAGTTGAAAAATATGTGTTTTAATTATTTTTTGGAGCTAAAAATTGAATTTTTGTAGTTGTTTCTCTATTGCTTATCAGACTCAACTACAAATGTTTCAGCAATACTGCAACAATTTGAAATAAAAGTAAAAATTTTACTCACCCTCCCAACAATACTGGTTCAACTCAAAATGTTGTATGTGTTTTTATCGTAATAACTCAGCAATGACCACCAAAATGTCGATAATTCAAAATAATACTCACTTCAAATTTCAAGAGTAGTGGTACAATTAAAAATATTTCTTATTATTAATAAATAATGTCTTGAGTAGTAGAGATATTGTTAACTCTGTACAATTGGTCGATAGGTATTGAGATAAGAAATTTGATGGTGTGCCTAACGCAAAAATCTCAATTTTTGAGTTAGCTCCCTTTCGATGTAGGTGTGTGATATGTATTTCTATGTATTAGTGTCGTTGACTAACACCCACAACACAAGCAAATAATTTGCTTACTTTAGGTTTAAATCAGTAAGTGTAATTTGTCCCGTGAATATTATTATTTATTATTATACCATGTTAAAATGAAGTAGATGCTGTCCGAATGTAATGTAAAGTTTTCTTAATGAGGATTGTCAGAGACAGAAGAAGTATTTACTCCGTATTAGTTTGGGCCCTCATTGAAGAATAGATAAAATGCCTTTCTTTTAGGGAGGTCGTAAGAGGCGACCGATTAGCTAGTCGCATCACTACCACGATGATACTAGGTGGTAGAGTTCCAAGTTCACACAATTGTCTACTCTGAACTGAACTAAATAATGTGGGCAGATTTGATTTTATATGATATATGATATATGTTACTAGGTGGTGGGAGTACCAAGACGTCTGCCCGAGTCTGTTATCAATGCGTTACTTATTCCTGCCGCAATAGCGCCAATGCTTCACACTATTGTGTTACAGTTTGGAAGGGAAGGCGGCCAGTAGATTGATGCATGTGGCACTGCCATCCCGCCACACGGATTGCAACGCACCATTAACATCATTGGTTTCTACAGGTGCTGGTTTCTCTTTCCATCAGGCGGCCAGCTGCTTGTTTGCTATCTTATGTTATAAAAAACTGCAGGGATCGCAATTTATAGCCCTTTATTCTCTGTGATTATTTCGTAAGGATTCAGCATGAAGATGAAGATAAATATTTAGGTAGGTTGATGACAGTATCAAAAATATGTATATTTTATCACTTGTATTATTTAGATAGGTTGATGACAGTATCAAAAATATATATATTTTATCACTTGTATTATTTAGGTAGGTTGATGACAGTATCAAATTTTTTTTTATATTTGAATAAGAATATGATGGTATTTTAAAATTCTCGTATTTACCCTTCATTTTTGTTAAAATTTAGAGAATATTTCGAATATGACAACACTATGTCGAATCTGCGGCTGTCACATCAAAGAAAGCCGCTCTTGATGTCGAGGTCATAGGCAGCCGTCTTTGTGTATATTTACATTTGTTATGTCCTTTCTGGACGTTACTTCTCAGTTTTGCTAGGGTGGATAGATGTCAAACTCCAGTAAACTGTACTCTATTTTCTTTTCCTTCCAAATAATAATACATCTTAAAGTATATTACAATGTTTTTATCGCCCCGTCGGTCGAGTGGTTAGCGAACCTAACTCCGAATCGATTGGGTTCGATTCCAGACAGGGAAAAACATTTGTGTGATGAGCATAGATATTTGTATTTCTGGGTTTGGCTGTTTTATGTATATAACAGTATTTATGTATGTATTTCTATATATTAGTATCGTTGACTAACACCCATAACACAATAAACGATTTGCTTACTTTTAGGTTACATTTGTGTTTAGTCCAGTAATATTATTATTATTATTATTTTTCAAGGACTTCGAGAAATGAAGCGTTAGGAACTTGAATATATTTACTGAGCACTTATGATGCTCGTGGTAAATGTGATTGAAGGCTAACCTGATGAAGAAAAGTTTATTGGGCTTTTATACTGAAGCTAAATCATACTCCAATATTATCTAACTCCAACAATATTACATGCATATATGTCAAACTGATAATCTCCGTTTTTTTCTCCGGTTAAAAAACCTAAGTATCATTTCTAGAAGTACTTAGATCAATGTGTAAATCAAGTACTTAAATCAACCTTTGATTCGGACAGGTTTTGTTAAGTTTCAGTGGTTTGGAAAGTGGACCGTATTCATAACAATAATCATTTATCGGGCCCACATTATGCCGACACGTGACCTGGTTCGCTACTGCTCGAGGATGAGAATGGCTGAAAATGGGCTGTTCACACCTTATACGAACTTTTATGATGTTCAACATCTTCATTTAACAATGATTTCAATGATAATGTTTATTTTGTTTAACTTTGCTGGAAAATATTTAAAAATGTTAAGCTATATTCCCTCAATCGAGCTTCTTCTTTGTGACCCGAATGAAGGCCTTTTTATCTATTAATTACCGACTACTAATAATTACTTGTCACATTAGAGACACTGATTAAATGTGAAGTTAGTCGTTTTTATTTGTTAACTAGCTGTTACTCGCGACTTCGTTCGCTTGATCCAAAATCATTACGTCCTTTTGCTCAGTCGGTAACAAATGGATAGACCATTTACAGTTACTTCTGGTGTAGCTTTCTTACTGTAAAAAAATGAATATCGGTCCATTAATTTTTGAAATAAAATAAATAAACTCAAAAAAATAAAATACCAGTAACCTCGCAAGACTAGATACCTAACATTATAAATAACAACATTTGTTCTATGACTTTTGAGATAACTCAGTACATTAAATAAAAATGATTTTTTAAGTTTTCATTGTCCTGTCGTGACATTTCTAACTCTTCATTCGGAAGCGCTGCTAGTAGTAATAATAGTAACACTTTCCTACCTAATCTTTGCGATGCATGTAAAGTTAAGAACGTTCAAGCGAAAAATTTAAATATCGTCCAAAAAATAACTTAAAATCATACATGCATACTACATTTCCTTGTGTCGGTCCAGGCCCCTATCGAAGAATAGACCATATGTCATTCGTCCAGGCAGTTCGGAAGAGACGAATAACGGGATAAGTGAGTCACTACTACCACTACACGAGTAAGTCACTGGTGGTATAGTTCTGCACTGTCTCGCTGGCACCACTGTCTCACCTATTCCCACCGCAATGCTGTTTGGAGAGTGAGGTAGTTAGTAGTGGTAAGGTAGGAACCAAAATTTAGTACATTCTTTTTTGTATTTATAACTAAATATAACCATATAAAAATCAAGTGCAAAATTAGAAATATTATGAACAAATTAATTGTTTTAGTGACTTGATTTAGCCTGTTTTTGGAAATTTATATGATCAGGTAAAGTACATTCTATCATGTAATAAGTTAGCACATCCCTTAGATAATATCTTCAGGTAATTTTTGTAAGATCGTTATTTAACAATCAACACATAAAAATGTGATTAAGCAAACCAGTTTTTTCCGTTTGTTTCCGGTGACTTGCCATAAGGATAGCAACGCATCATTAACATCTTTAGTGTCTACAGGCGATGGGTTCCTTTCCATCAAACGATCCGTCTGCATGTTTGCTTATTATATAAAAAATAGTCACATTTTTTAAAGCAGTGTGATTAAAATGCATTGCTCTATTAAATTTCTAAATTACAGATAAAAAGTTCTTGTTGGTAAGTCCATAGACTATACATCCCGTTATGAAGCAATATGTCACGTAGAAACATTACATGCACTCTCAAACAGCAGGGTATCGACAAATAGAGATATATAGGTGTTGCCAGTTCGTTATTAGTGCGGTTTCATGGCTGGGGAGAGACGGGGAGGCGCTAATCGTGTTACTAGGTACGCGTATTTATGCCTACGATTGACTTACTTCTAACGTGATGGGTATGCTAACTTGTTTTCTCGTATTTAGTTTAAAATTGTGATATTTGTTAACGAAATGACAAGTTTTATCACAAAAAAAAACACTACATAATAAAACATATCTTTCAGAGTTAAGCTCAGTATTTGAACATGTTATATATTAAAAAAAAGTATCTTTACTTAGGGAATCGAACCAGGGACTTTATGTGGTCAATACTGGCACCAAACAAACCACTAGACCACAGAGACTATTTATATTATATTTTTTTTATTTATTCGTATTTCACACAGCCGCCTTGCCTATTCTTGCCGCATTTAATTCAATGTTTGATAATGTCTCAGAAAGAATAGAATATAAAGTCCTAGTTCTACATCCCTGGCACTAATCAACGTATTGTTGAGATATTTAATAATCAGGTAGTCATCTCGTTGGGAATTGTCGGTAAATTTACCTGTTTGTTCACTAAAATTATCAAACAGGTTAATTAAAAAAACTTTTTGAAAACGAAAACATAATTGCTATTTTTAAGTTTTCTACATTTATAAAATCCTGTATAACATTTCATTTATGAAACAAAAGAAAAACTGTACTGTCACAGTAAAAAACTATTACCATCCCGTCAGTCAAATGGTTAGTGGACCTCACTATACTATGTTAGATGGTGCTAGGGCTCGATTTCTGACAGGGATAAAGTTCCATTCCTCCCTCCGCATGTTATGCCTGCTCCCCATACCACACGGATAGCAGCACACTTTTAACATATTTGGTGTCTTTAGGCGATGGTTGTCTCTTTGTGCAGAACACGGATTCGCCTATGGATGAATGGATACGCCTTTCAAGACAATTTCTTAGTTTGTCAGTGTACCTTGCATTTACACACAGAAATACAGAGTTATCTAGACTTACCAATGAAATTAAATCAATTCAAGGGTAATTTTTAAACTATGTCATCTCATTCGGTATGATAAAACAGTATCACATGGTTTATTTCTATTTTTTCACGAAATAATGTATTTACAAACGTATGAAATTTTTGACAGTGATAGGAGCGTTTGCTGATATGCGCCGCGAAACGTTTTCTTCCAAATGCCGTGTCTATTAGTATTTGTGTGGTCTGTGGTGTAGAAAAACCATTTGCTATTTGCTATCTTATAATATAAAAAAACACGCTAACCTTCCCCTAAAATGATAGCTAAATTCTTAACGAAGTATATTGGTGGGAACATTTTAATGGTATGTCATACGTTGATCATGCTCAGATTTAATTTCCTCTTGTAAACTTTTGAGCCGGACTACGAAGTTAGATCATACATTCATGTTTGCCGACGCTGTTACGAAGTTACTCTATTATACATATTAACTGGAATATTATCAAAGTTAAATTTAAAGTTTTCAAAGGCTAGCGTTTACTCGGTTCTCTATATTAAAAAAGCTTTTTATTTCCTTTGACTCAATTTTTAATAAACTTTAACCAAACGGTATTTATGTCCTCATTTAAAAATATATATTTTAAAATTTTACATCTTTTAGTAATTTTAAAAAGATAGTATTAACACGGTCGAAATGAGAACGTTACGAAAAATCCGTGGTGTAACACTCGCAGATCACGACCGCACCTCCGAAATAAGAGAGGTTGGGATTGAAATAACGGAATCGGTGTAAAAATGAGAAAAGCATGCTCCGTTAGTTCAGGCATGTTAAAAGAATATCAGATCAAAGATTAACAAAACAGATATACAGTTCAATTATAGATGGATGTAGGTGCATTGAGAGACTAAAACCCAATTCCACGAACAATATCTTAGCTTTTTTTATATCATAAGATAGCAAACAAGCAAATGGGTCTCTTGATGGAAAGAGTCAACCATCGCCTATAGACACCAAAGATGTTAATGGTACGTTACTATCTTGTGGCGAGGTCTAATGCCACATGCATAAGTTTACCGGCTACCTTACTCTCGACAGTGACAAGCACTGACGCTATTGCGGTAGGAATAGGTAAGGCGGTGGTACCAGACCCGGTTGAGCTGATGTAGAACTCTACCACCTAGTAGTCACGATGGTAGTGACGCAAATAGCCACTTAGTCGCTTTTTACGACCTGCCTGGCAGAACGGCAGTTGGCCTATTCTTCAAAGGAGCCCGGGACCAACACGGGGAAAAAATCCTAAATAGTATGCTGTCGCTTTTTGTCTTAAATGAAAAGAATGTGACAGCATGTCACTAAAGACTGTCCTAAGCTAAGATAAGGTTGGTACAATTAGCCATAAGACTCGCGTACCGTGATCAAATTGGTCGGGTGATGTCCGGAGGTTGTATCAACAGTCTTCAAAACCGACGTGTTTGCATAAATAGAGTTATGAATGTAGAGTAAGTAAGGCAAGTCCTGAGTGCTAAGTGTGAGTTTTTCTTTTCGCATTCGTTCGTGAGCGCGTTTGGAGTTTACTAGGAATTTGTATGTGATTTGTACAGCGCCACCTAGTGGTAAACGTGAGAAACCAGTTTACCACTAGGTGGCGCTCTACAAATCACATACAAATTCCTAGTAAACTCAAAACGCGCTCAGGATCGAATGCGAAAAGAAAAACTCACACTTAGCACTCTGATCCTGATGTATGGCACTCCATTCACTCTAGTTATCCCGTAAGTGATTTGGTGTTAAGATATGTGAAGATATGTTAAATAGTGTACCCCCACAAGGACTCAAACAATCACGAATACCAAATTAGAATATTTTTTCTCTAAACCCGTTAGACTATCCTTGTCAAAAAACGTAGTGATTTCAGGTACCGATGTTACAATGTAAGCCGTATGATGTAACATGCGCTGTGGGGGTGTCGGGTTTCGGCGAGCTGTCGCCACCACGTGACGCGTTGAACCGACTTCGTAATGATTGTACTCTGAAGTCTGACATATGCAATGTAATATATTCACATATTTGGGAACGATTTTATAGAATTATTTTCTTCATATTGGTCCGTCTCTTTAAAAGTATAAATAACTATTACAAATTACAGTTTATATAACACCAATGCAAGTTTTTTTTATTGTAATATAGGTGTTTGCCACAGATCCCCACGTGTTAGTTCGGGTCCGCTTTGAAGAATAAAACATCAAATATTCTGCCAGGCAACACCATGTCTACAACGTCTCGCCCGGGTTTAGTATCACCACCTTACCAATTCCTGCCGCAATAGTGTCAGTGCTTGTCATTGTCGTGTTCTGGTTTGGAGGGTAAAGTAGTCGGTATACTTATTCATGTGGCATTAACCCCGCCCCGTTGGTCGAGTGGTTAAATAGCCTATGTTACTTCTGGATGGTGTAGTTTTTTAACTGTAAAAAAATTAATATTGGGTTCAGTAATTTTTGAATTTATTCGTTAGAAACGTACAAAAATACAAAGGTTTTCTTTTTAATTAGTATAGATGAGAAGTGTAGCTCCTTTACGCATACAAAGAAGTAATAAGTAAATTAATAAAATACTGAAATCAAATCAAATACCTAATTTTGAGTGAAACCAGACAAATTTATACAGGCTTTATACTAACAAAATTAATATTATTTACTTTACATTTATTGAAAAAACTTATTAAAAGCTAAATTATTTTTTCGTAGGTACGCTTTGATGATTTCTTTTATGTCAATAATGAAATATTATTTAAGATTTTATAAATGAAGGAAATTTAAAATTAGTTCTCACGTTTGCGTTTCAAAAATATTTTTATATTTTTAATAAAAAGGACTTATCTCACACGGTTTTTCCGAGTATTTTAGATATTAGAATCTTTTAAATAAGTACATGCTACAAGAGATTTATAACTGAGCGTCCCACACGGCGAGGATCAACTCTAGATGGAGTTAATTAAGCACACGTTTGTAAAATGTACATGAATGTCTAGTCTACTGTCAAGTGGCAATAATGCCTTGACCATAATCACATTAGATTAATCGAAAAACATATACATTTGTATAGATTTTAAAAGGATAATCAAGACGAGATTTCAAGTATTAGATCGGTAAAAAATATAATTACACAAACATATTAATATGTTGTGTAATCACTAACCATATCTTAAACTTCCTGTTACACGTAAAGAATTAATATCACGAATTAAATACATAAATATCGTCACGAATGTGTCAAAAATTATATTTATATCGTAATAAATGTTTTGTTTTGTGTGTATAAACTTGTACTACACTCCACATTATCCGTTTCCTTGATTAAAAGACACTAGGGTTTCATTAAAAACATACGCACTTAAATTTTTGTCTGTTTATCGGAATATATGTGGTAAAAAATGCAGTTAATAGTCAATAATACCAGGGAAAGTCATCAAATTAGGTCTATAAAATTTTCTAAAGCTGATATTACATTGGCAGCTAACCGTGTTGCGAATGTCGATGTTCAGTGGTGACTGCTTTCCATTTGGTGGCCCACTTGCTCGTATGTCTGTATACTAAATAAAAACATATACAATTTTAGCGAACAAATAAAGGTAAACACCACCTAATTTTCAAAAATGTTATTAATGCACTTATAGTGCCACCAACACAGAAAATATATCAAGTACCAAATCAAGTAACTAAGCGCAGCTCCACTTAGTCATGAGTTGGCGCCTCCGTCTAAGACTTGAGTCGTGCTCCGTCACTATCTACGATTTTGCTTAAAAAATAAAAACAAAGCTGGCCTGGCAAAGTCGGTTGAATCGAATTTCTGCCGCCCCTCACTTCCTCCACTGCTGAAACCAGATGAGACGCTGACTCATACTGCCGCAGAGAAAGCATACCTATTCGCTACTCTATTCGCGGAAAACTCGTGTCTAGATCCCACTAACGCGAAACCACCCAGTCTACCTGGATGCGAAGTGAATATGCCGGAAATTCGAAACCGCTGCGGAATCTGGACGTGAATAAAGCCAGTGGCTCTGATGGATTCCAGCCAAAGTACTCAAAACCTGTGCGCCTGAACTCGATCTTGTGTTGAGATGCCACTTTCGCCTTTCGATGACGACTGGAAAAGTACCGAAACCATGGAAGTTTGCCAACGTGCAGCCTGTGCCTAAAAAATGCAGTCGTGCCGACCTCTCCAACTATAGACCAATTTCAGTCACGTCCATACTCTGCAAGACTATGGAGCGTGTACTGAACAGCAAGCTAATGGCACACCTGGAAGCAAACGATCTACTCAGTGACCGCCAATACGGGTTTCGCCAAAATCGGTCCACTGGGGATCTTCTAGCGTATGCCACCTACATCTTGAGCGCGGCCATCGAGAATCATGGTGAAGCACTAGCTGTCTCCCTTGATATATCGAAGGCCTTTGACAGAGTCTGGCATGATAGTCTTATTAGCAAGCTTTCATCGTATGGTCTGCCTACTAGTCTCTGCGCCTGGATCTTCATCCGAATCTCATTTAAATCCGTTCAGTAGTTTTTGCGTGATTGAGTAACAAACATCCAAACTTTCGCATTTATAATATTTACATAGATACAAAATGATATCTCTACAATTCGGGCTAATGGCTCTTGTCTATTTTGGGTAATTCGAAATGTGTTTTTTTCTGTTTTCTGATAACAAAACAACGTTGCCCGGGATTGATTAAGTTTCTGGTTGGCGATAGGCTTACCACCTATCACATTATGGGATTAAGTATCTTCAGCTAATCGTGGGTGCACTTGTTGTATCTCTGCCTACCATTTCGGGGATATAAGCGTAAATACACTTTCACATCTCTACACGTATCTCTAGCACGCGATTTACTAACCAGATAGTTTGGTAACACTGAAAATTCACGAAACAGGGATATATTATTACATGAAATATTTCCCCCGTGTTGGTCCGGGCTCCATTGAAGAATAGGCCAACTGCCGTTCTGCCAGGCAGGTCGTAAATTTGCTATGTGAGCCACGCACGCACGATTAATTATTTTTCTTATTAATATTAGTATAGGACTATATAATTAATATATATTATCTGCATTTAGGCATTAAAGATATCTCTACAGACCGTGAAAGTGTGACGTCAGAAGTCTATTAGGGTTGTGGACATGCCCATCGTGCCCACGACCACAGTATACTGGAGACAAACAGTAGTCAATATACATACATGTGATATTCGAGCAACGCACACATAGACACCTCTCACGGACGCGGTATCTCGGAATGGTTCGGGACAGTTTGTTCCGCACCAGTCCGAGATATCGTGTCCGTGAGAGGTGTCTATGTGTGCTATGCTCGAATATTACTTGTATGGAGCATTGACTTCTGTTATTCTCTAAGTATTCTGTGCCACGATGGTGTTGCAAATATTACTACACTTTGAGTTCTGTCTTGGTCCTGGTTTATTTTGAAGAATAAACCGTTTTCAATTCTTTATACTTTTCGTCGTCGGCACTTGGTGAAACTGCATCATAATGATTTTTTAACATAAACACTTGCACTGTTTCACAAATGTAATTCAAATTTTATTTATATCACAATCACTTAATTTTACAGCCAACCGGTTTCGCCTATTAAAGCATCATCAGGGTTTCTTTCACATTAACTTTTTATATTATTTTAAAACCTAAATATTTTACATACACAAAGACTATAATACAAGTAAAATGCGAATACATAAGTTAGATTTTCCCCATGTTGGTCCCGAGCTCCTTTGGGGAATAGACCAACTGTAGTTCTGCCAGACAGGTCGTAAAAGAGGACCGATTGGATATTCGAGTCACTACCATCGTGGCTACTAGATGGCAGAGCTCTGCATTGTCTCACCCGGGTCTGGTACCAACGCCTTACCTATTCCTGCCGCAATGGCGTCAATGCTTGTCATTGTTGTATGCCGGTTTTGAGGGTAAGGTAGCCGGTAAACTTATGCAGGTGGCATTATACCACTTCAGAAGATAGCAACGCACCATTAACACCTTTGGTGTATATAGGCAATGGGTGACTCTTTCCATCAGGAGATCCATCTGCTTGTTTGCTATCTTATAATATAAAAAAAGATAAATAATTATTATTTCCTAAGTACCGTAAAATTAAGTGATTGCGACATAAATAAAATTTAAATTACATTTGTGAAACAGTACAAGCGTTTATATTATAAAATCAGTATGATGCAGTTTCACCAAGTGCCGACGATGAAAAGTATAAAGAATTGAAAACGGTTTATTCTTCAAAATAAACCAGGACCAAGACAGAACTCAAAATGTAGTAACATTTGCAACACCGTCGTAGCACAGAATACTTAGAAACTAACAGAAGTCAATGTTCCATACAAGTAATATTCGAGCATAGCACGAAACTGTCCCGAACCATTCCGAGATACCGCATCCGTGAGAGGTGTCTATGTGTGCGTTGCTCGAATATCACATGTATGTATATTGACTACTGTTTGTCTCCAGTATACTGTGGTCGTGGGCATGATGGGCATGCCCACAACCCTAATAGACTTCTGACGTCACACTTTCACGGTCTGTTGAGATATCTTTAATGCCTAAATGCAGATAATAAATATTAATTATTAGCAAAAAGCAGAGCTTTGTAAGGGCTCGCCAAGTTATACTATCATCATATATATATATATATCTAGTAATATTGTTAGAAAAGTATTTTTATGACAATTACATATTTTAATGTATGGACTTTATTTATAATTAACCTAAAAAACTCAGCGTATTTTCACCTAAACATTACATTCGCATCAAAGGCCCGCGTCGTCAGGCTTCGGACTAGGAATATTTGGTTTTTGTTTGTTGGTATTAAAAATGAAGGTTGATCTTATAAAAAACACATTTTCGACATTTTGCTGAAATAATTGTTTTTCTTTTCTAAAATCAGGAAGTTCCTGGTTTTACGTCGATTCACGAAATCAAAATCAAAACATGTTTTATTTAAATAAACCTTCAAAATTTTTGGACTACGCAGGCACGAAGAATTGACGGTAGACACTCAGCGAATACATTTTTCGAATTTTTCTCTCAGAGAAACCCTTGGAGTTCGATTCCAGAGTCAGGCAAATGAAAAAATGTGTTTTTTCAGTTTTCTGATAAAACAACTTTGCCCGGGATTGGAAAAGTACCCTACTGGCGATAGGCTGGCCACCTATCACATTGTGGGACTTAAGTATCTTCAGCTAACCGTGGATGCACACGTTGTACTTCTGCCTACCTCTTCGGGGATACGGGCGTAAATATTCCTTTTTTTAGCTTTTTACCCTCGCACTCGGGCTAAGATTGGGAATTGATCTCAATACAATATAAATCAATTAATACATCTGCACTGTTTCTCAATAAGCATATTATGAAACTCTCTAACGCTCTATTTACTCTGTTGCCAGCAAACATCCCTGCTCTAGACCTAAATTCTCCTTGTGCCTTCCACAATGTTACTTCGAACTTCCCTTGCATTCTCCTTTCAATGATTTTATCATAAACTTTCGATGCCAAACTGATCAAACTGATGGCCCTATAGCTATTGCAGTTTATACTTGAACCTCGCCTTTACACGAGGGCACGATAACCGCGCGCCGCCAGTCAAATATGAAGAAACAATTCATGAAGTAGGTAGTCTCTTAATAAGTTCAAAAATTCTAATAGAAACTGTATCTTCTATCAATTTTAACTCGTTAATTTAATAAGAGACGGCGTTAGTAGTAATAAGATTCTAATACAAATTGTACCTTCTATTTTTTATTTTTATAAAATGGTATTTTTGTGGTAGATAACAAATCTAGACATAAATATAAACTACCACGTCGAAGCTCAAACCTAAAAATGCGATATTTTTTTCAGTAAAATCTACCACAAAAGTGCATAGAAAGTGGCCTAGTGTAGGGCTCGCTTCGCTCGCCCTGATTATTATTAATAAGAAAAATAATTAATCGTGCATTATTCAGAACGCAGCAAAGTAATAAGTAGGTACTTTTCTGCGTTTTTTAACAGTCATAAATGATATTATGTTAACACCTTGACACAGATTTGTCAATAGTATAATTCGGCTCCCACTAGGTCGATTTTCGGATGGCTATCCCTATGGCCTTTTTCGAAGACTGGACCCGGGCCTGACTTCTACTATTCTTCCTTGTACATAACGAATCTATCAAGTGTATCAAATTTACCTTCAGAATAAGCTTTTCAGATTGAGAGTGAAAGTTAGTTGGATCTACATTTCCTATAATAATATTATGTCATACACTTTATAATTCTATCACTAAAATGAGTTCGAAATTCAACTACTTTTATTTTACTAACTTTGGTTTTAAGATTCTGACTCAAAATCTGCAGAAACTTAGTTTACAGTTTAAGTTATATCTTTATTAAATCATGTTTTTTATGATAATTGTGATAATTTATTAATATCTGTATTTCTATATACAAGTTGACTGATAAAATACTGTACATATTAAACAGTTGTGTGTTGTTGAAGTCCCCTTTTAAGCACATACGAGCTTGTGTCAGGAGACTCCACTCCTCTATAACTATTTTTACATCAATTTATATCTACGAGTAAAAAGTTTTACAATTACACGTTTTTGCTTATATTCATTTATATTTTACTTTATTATTTACATTATAACAATTATTTACATATTTATATAAAACAGTTTTATTTGTCTGCTAAAGCGTGAATAATGAATGTGTGTATTTGAGTGTGTGTGTGTGTGTGTGTGTGTGTGTGTTTGTGTGTGTGTGTGAAGTGTATGTGTGTCTGTATGTGTGTGTTTGTGTCGATGTGTCTGTTAAAATTAATATACCATATTTTATAGAATAAAGTTTTCTATGTCCTTATAAGTTGCTTGTACTAACCATTTAGTTATATCCTTTTTAACTTCGTATAGATGTTTCTTATATATGTTTAATTCTTTATTTATTTTATTGTAAAGATATGTTGCTCAATAATTGAATTGTGCACTTGCAAATTTGGTTTTTGTTAGATTTAATTGCATTAAGTTATGCCGTTTCCTTTTATGTTCACTACTTGGACTGTATGGAAGATTTAAGTGTTTTTTTGTTATTATGCTTCTAACGTATAATTTTCTTACAGATAATAGGTTACTAATTTTATATAATTTTTCAATAGGAAAGTCAGTCCTTTTAAAATACATAATTTTTATTAGCACACGCTGTACCCGTTCCAGTTCAAGAAATCTAACCTTAGATGCACCTCCCCAAACCGGAATACAATAGTTGAGGATGGCTTGTGCTAAAGCACAATATATGCGATTTAATAAGGGTGTCTTGTTGGACTTTTCTGCTTTTTGTATAGGAACCATGTGCCTTAATGTTTTAAAAATCCATGTAAGTTTCCTAAGCCTAACCATCAGATGTTCAATATGTGGATGCCAAGGTATGTACAGTCGTTCCAGTCAACCGATGCAACAAACACTGTTCTGCCGTTTTGCTAGACAGGTCGTAGAATGCGACCGATTGGATATTCGAGTCTCTAGCATCGTGGCTACTAGGTGGTAGATTTCTGCATTGTCTCGACCGAGCCTGGTACTACCACCTCACCTATTGCTGCCGCAAGTGTCAGTGCTTGTCACTGTCGTGTTTCGGTTTGGAGAGTAAGGTAGCCGGTAACATTAGACCTCGCCCCAAGATGGCAACGCACTATTAACACCTTAGGCGCACCCCGCGCACCATTATCTATAGGCGATGGTTGACTCTTTCATCAGGATACCCATCTGGTTGTTCGCTATCGATAATAAAAAAGATGGATAAGGGATTATCGGATGACGTCTAAGAAGGTAAAAGTTTCGGATTAAAGGTATTTTTTCATATCGATTCAAAAAAAAAAAAAAATTGTTCGAAAAATAAAAACCGCACTGTCATAATCTAATCCTATCCCTAATCACCTGGTCATAAAAAATGTATTTTATGAGTTATTCTTAGATTTACCAAATACACAAATAAATAAAAAAAATCGGTTGAGCCGTTTCGGAGAAACGCAGCCTCAAACACTGAAACACAAGATTTTTATATATTAGAGGTTTATAATTATTTACTAGCTAAAATTCGACTGCTTTGCTGTCTATCTATCAATCAACGCAAGCATATGACCGTACTACGGGCTATTGTGCATATACATGTAAGTCATGGTAACTGTTTAGGTCATCTCTAGATCTTTATATTCTTTGTGTTTAATACTACAGAGGTCCAAGCTACCTTCGGGGTTTTGATTTATCTCCCTTATCTCCCCCTTTCTTCACCTTTCTTGACCTTTCTTCACCTTCCATTTTTTAACTTCTAACATCTCAAAAACTTATTGAGTGACCTACCACTAACTAGTGGACTATCTACCAAGAGAACCGTTTGCTGAGTGTGTTTGTTTGATATTATTTTATCTGATAAGACATAAAAAACAACTAATGTTTTTTTGACACCTAACTACGTAAAATGTGCAATGTAGTAGCCTAGTACAGAAAACACAAAAAATCTTTTTTCTCAGCTCTAATATTGTGTTTAAGTACATTAATCTACGCGCATTAAATTTCGCTTATCATTTACCAAAATTAATGTTAGTATCACACATAATACTCATGCCGGATACATTATCCATGTATCGAGTTGATGAGAGTTCACAAAATTCCAAGCGCGTAAAGCACGTCGCACCTAACTTAATTAAATTCTGTTATACCTCGACAGAGATAAATAACTCACGCTAGATACTCGCGACGGGGCATAACCTGAAATTCAGAAAGAATGAAGCAATTCTTTTGTGAAACAGCATCTTTACAGCTTTTAAAGAGTCAGACTAAGGCGTAAATAGAATTTCCCTTTAAAGTTATTGCGAAATGCCGCGTATTTTCCGTTGTATCTGTTTAATATCAGGGACATGTGCTTTGGAAAGTCTGGAATAGTATGCAATTGCGAAGTACGGATTGTACGGCCAATTTTATTGAATTAGCTTTTTAGGATATTTTTGTGATCAGTATTATGAAGAGTAATTTTTCTTAGCGTCCTGGATCTCTACCTTGTAATATTAATTAATGAGTCTAAAGAGACTCATGACAAAATAATATTTATTTATTACACAGGATAGCAAGAAGAGGGTTATTATCCAATACTAGTAAATAATGCGCATGTACTTTTATTTTAGACCGGTTACACTTTTTAAAGCATCTTCAGGACGTAAATGATCAGTAAAGAATATTACGTCTTGAAGATTCTTTAAAAAGCGAAACCGATTGATCATAGATATACTGGAATTTTTATATTCAAAACGGTCGATTAATTTGAAAAAACTTTGTGTATACGTATAGTGAAATAAAAGTACAAGTGCATTATTAACTAGTTATCTAGTTTAGTTTTAAAATCTTTTCCCCCTGTTGGTCCCGGGCTTCTTTGAAAAATAGGCCAACTGCTGTTCTGTCAGGCAGGTCGTAAAATGCGACCGATTGGCTATACGAGTCACTAATATCGTGACTACTAGGTGGTAAAGTTCTGCATTGTCTCGCCCGGGTCTGGTACTACCGCCTTACCTGTTCCTGCCGCAATAGCGTCAGTGCTTGTCAATGTCGTGTTCCAGTTTGGAGGGTAAGGTAGCCGGCATACTTATGCATGTGGCATAAGACCTCGCCACAAGATAGCAACGCACCATTAACACCTTTGGTGTCTATAGGCGATGGTTAACTCTTCCCACCAGGAGACCCATTTGCTTGTTTGCTATCTTATACTACTTATAAAAAAAATAGTTTTAACAAATAATAATGAAATTTCACCAAGTGCCGACGATCGAAAGTGTAAAGTCTAAGGAAATATTTATTCTGATAGAAATAACGGTCGCTCTTAAATATCAAACATGTTAATAATCTTCAGTTAATTAAAATAGAACCGTACGGAAAGAATACCGTATAAGACCACACTTCCAAACAAAAAAAAAATATTTTAAAAATTTCGAACCATATGTTCCAACGAACCAACCCGTGTTGGTCCTGGCTCCTTTAAAGAATAGACCAATTGCCGTTCTGCCTAGCAAGTCGTAAAAGGCGACCGATTGGCTATGCGAGTCACTACCATCGTGGCTACTAGGTGACAGAGTTCTGCATTGTCTCGTCCGGGTCTGATACCACCGCCTTACCTATTCCTCCCGAAATCGCGTCAATGACAGTTACTGTCGTGTTCCGGTTTGAAGGGTGAGTTAGCCGGTAAACTTATGCATGTGACATTAGACCTCGCAACAGAATATCAACGCACCATTAACATCTTTGATGTCTATAGGCAATGTTTGACTCTTTTTATTAGGAGACAAATCTGATTGTTTGCTGTCTTATAACATAAAAAAGATGTTCGACACGACCTAATTCTGAGGTAACAAACACAAAAATGCAGCCGATTGATATCCTCCTGCATTTGGGAGGCCCGTTGATTAGAACAGGACAGTGTCATGCACCGACGTCAGTGCTCTAAGAAATAGTAAGGATTTAGTACTGAACCCGGGCGAGTCGCGCGTTGCAAGTCTTGTTATTTTTATTTTTTATATGATTCGATGGCAAGCAGATGACGCAGCAACAAGTGACAATCATGTACACTATTGCAGCACGAATAAGTACGACAGTATGTATTGCCAAAACTCGGACGAGACGTTAAAGTAAATAAATAAAAAAAGTAAATGTCTCTCACGTAGTAGTTATGATACGTATAGCCAATTGTTAGCCTTTTACGAACTGCCTGGCAAAATGGCATATAGTCTATTTTTCAAGGACGGCCCGAACCAACACAGAGGATGAATAACAACAACATAAGTCTACCACCAATCTTGTACTGTATTATCTTAATCTATATTAATAATTTCGTCAAGGGTTACGGTAGACACAATTGATACCTTACCTAAATTATAAAGCGTGAAAAATTATAATTTTGAATCGATTACATATTATATCCTCAAAACTCGGATTTTCGAGTATTTAGTGATTAAAAGTTGTAACTGTGTTGACAAATAAATCGGCCATATTTCTTTAATGGTTACAAATATGTGGTGTAGATGGCGTGAGAATTTATTCAAGTATCGTAGAACGCAGATTGTCGTGAAACTTATTTCTCTTCGTTCCTAAAAGAGTAGAAATTAAAAAATAGCAACACTATAGTGTTGTCTTTAATAAACCAACGTAATAGTTGAAAGAAGACTTCAATAGAGTGTTGATACTTTTTAATGTCTATTATTTGAGTCGCCTCTGTGGTCCAGTGGTCCAGCGTTGGCGTCGACTACATGAGGTCCCGGGTTCGATTCCCGGATCGGGCACATTAAAAAAAAAGTGTTTTTTCAGTTTTCTGAGAAACACAAACTTGCCCGGGATTGGAAAGTGCCCGGATGGCGATAGGCTTGCCACCTATCACATTTGTGGGACCAAGTATCTTCGGCTAATCGTGGGTGCACTTGTTGTACCTCTGCCTACCCCTTCGGGGATATGGGCGTGAAGATACTTTTATTTGAGTTAATATATAAGACTGCGTATTATGAGACTTCCGAGCGAATATATATATATATATATATATATATATATATATATATATATATATATATATATTAATACGTGAAGGAAAACCTTTGAACCCCTTTTTAAGACAATTGCGTGAAATTTGACACAATTAAAGTTTACATTGCATAAAACTGCAGAAACGTAATATTTTTAAATAAAATGAATTAGAACTACATAAAATTAATAAAAATAAACAATACACACACTATGTTTTTGTGACGTACGTGATATTAAAAACACATGTATAAACTATTTTCTTTACGGCTAAAGTCAGTTATCAATTTTATTGTTTAGTTTATGGTCGAATTTCAGCCACAGGCGATTGTTAATATATATAATTTACGTGTCATGTTGTTTGTCCGCGATGGATTTTGAAACCACTGAACCGATTTTGAAATTTTGTGGATATTTACCTATTGGTCTAACTTAAAAGTTAGGATAAGTTTTACCCCATCCCCTCTCGACTACCCTATCAAAATATCCAATACAAGTAATTTGTATGGCAAAACAAAGTTTGCTAGGTCAGCTAGTACTATCATATAATTTGCCACTATAAAATCAGTAGTAGCTGTAACGAGGGCGCGATAAAACACGCTCACACGTATCGTGCACAGATACCATCGGCATCTTATCGTAACATCGTTATCAGATTTTATCACGCAGCATACACGTGAATTTCTACTATAGTAAAACCCAGTTTAATTACAGTTCAATAAACACATTTACCAACCGATGTGTGATTGTCACTGAGCCAACGTAATAGTAGCAGTAGCTTCACGCCCGTATCTCGACCGACCGACCCAGTATCATAGGTGGCCAGACTATCGCCAACCGGGCACTCTTCCAATCCTGGGCAACGATGTTTTTAACAGAAAACTGAAAAACACGTATTTTGTTTAAGCCCGACCCGGGAATCGAACCCAAGACCTCGTGTGGACAACGCTGATATCGGACCCTAGATCACAGAGGCGATATTTAATCTCCTCTGTGATCTATAATTATAAAATAAATTTTTGTATGTTTGTTGATCAATCCGAAAAGTACCCTAGCCGGGAAACTTGTATATGAGACTATATTCTTAACTTCACGCTTGTTATCACTTTGAATGATAATAATAAGATCTTTGATCAATCAAGTCATTAATTTTAATTACTAGCTCTTTATTTTGGACATAACTTAATAAAATAAACGTCACTTTTCCGCACAGTTGACTTTGTATATACTTTATTTTGTATTAATTATGTATTTATCAATAGCCTTTGTGGTCTAGTAGCCCGCCGTCGGTGTTGAACACATAAGGTCCCAGGTTTAATTCTCGGGTCGGGCAAGTTAAATGAGTTTTTTCAGTTTTCTGATAAAATTAACGTTTTCCGGGATCGGATATTTGCGTTGTTAGCGAAAAGCTTGACAGTTGACACCTATCACATTGAGTAGGACTTAAGTATCTTCGGCTAATCGGGAGTTCACTTATTGTACCTTTGCCTACTCCTTCGGAGATACGGGAAGATACTTTTTTTTATAACGTTAGATTATCTGATTTGCAGTAGCAAGAGTGAACCGCACGTCTATAGACTTTCTGGTTCACCACGATTCAGTGCGTTATTAGTGGGTAAGATAGATGGTGATCCGCCTATTTTATCGTTTTCGTTTCAAGCTTTTACCGCCCATATAATGATTATCACTAATTTTTGCGATAACTGACAGCGTTACGAGCTCATTTTAGGTACGAGCGTGTTAAAACACCATTACTAGGTAGTAGTGTTTTGCAACGTCTGCCTGGGTTTTGGTAACACTGCCTCACCTATTCCTATCGCAATAGTGTGAATGCTCGTTACTGACATGTTTCTATTTAGAGGGTAAGGTAGCCGGTTAAACTTATGTATGTAGCATTACTATCTCGTCACATGGATAGCAATCACACGCACCATTAACATCTTTGGTGTTTACAGTTGATGGTTTATATCTTTCCATTAGGAAAGGCACCTGCTTATTTGCAGTCTTAAGTACAAAATAACTGCTATTTAGATTCGGGGTTTTAATAAAAACTTAGCCTCAATAGCACTTTGGCGCAACCCAGGGATCGAACTTTAGATCTCGTGATCTAAGCTGAATAAGTTAACTCCTAGACCACAAAGATAGTAATAAATCTCTACAACAAGCAAAAATTGTGATTTTTATAAAAAAGTTCTTATAACGAGATTGTCTGGTAGAACTGAAGGTCGGTTTAACCACTCGGGGAACAATATTTTATGCTTTAAAATCGTGTTAATTGTGTTGCCAATGTACAGTGCACTCGTGTGGTTCATATTTAAACGCAATTATCCATAATGCTGTCTCAAAGGAGTTGTGGTTTAGCTGTAATTTTTATCAACATATACATGTTGACTCAAACTTCTGTATATAACCCATACATAACCAATACATAACATATACATATCCTATACATAACGTATACATAACCTATACTGTACAGGTTTAATATAACTATTATACAACCTATACAGATAGATAGTTTTACCAGTCAACCTGTATTAGTTATATACATATCTGTATAATTGGTAACCTTTAAGGTTTACAGGTAAAATATTTTGAAGAACACGGTAGTTTCTATGTCAATTCAATATTCTCTTTTTATTATATGTATATATGACTAATATAAATATAATAAAATGAGAATATTGCTATATACATACTTCAACGAAATTACTATACTAATAAGAAGTATCTTTACGCCCGTATCCCCGAAGGGGTAGGCAGATTTACAACCAGTGCACCCACGATTAGCCGGAGATCTTAGTTTCTTGGGATCAATCACAGTTCGACAATGTCTATCACTTGTTGAAGAATAGATGAACTGCCTTAGGCAAGAGATTAAAACGTGACACTAACGTCTGACTTTGTAACTATAACTTACTAGGGGTTAGGGATCTGCAACGCCTAGTTCGGACTTAATACCATCATTTTACCTAATTCTGTCGCAATGACGTCAGTACATGTCACTGTCGAATTCCGTTTTCGAAGGTAAAGTAGCTCATAAACTTATGTATGTTGCTTTCCAACCCTGCTACAGGGATAGCATCATTAACATGTTTGGTGTTTGCAGGCTATAATTATATCTTTCTACCGGAGAAACCATCTACTTGAAATTGAAATAGGGTTACAAATTGTAGAAATTTTACCAAATAGGAGGATTTTTAACGTTGACAGTGTTACTCGTATTTAGAATGTTGAAATATATTTCAAATATTAATTTTTTTCAATTATTTTTATGAAATATATTTCAATTATTAAATATTATATTTCAAATATTAAAATCGATTTTGAATAAAATTAATTGTCTATATATTAATACGTAAAACAAAAACTTTTTCCCTTTTTAAAAAAATTGCGCGAACGGTGGAGTTTGAAATTTGGCACAGTTAAGAGGCAGTTCACACTTTAGACCAACTTTTGACGAGAAATCAAAATTTTCCAACTCCTAATTTTTTATATTATATAATATTTTTATTTAATTAAATGGTAGATAGTTCAATCTTTAAATATTGGCTCAATGAAACAGATTTTTTAATCATCATTTGTATTTCTTATAAGAAATGTTCTCCGAAATGAAGTTTCGACAATTACGCAAGGAAGCTATTTTTCCAAAAGGTATTGCTACTGCTAGAATCAACAAACCTAATTAGAAAAAAATAAAAAAATATCAGAAACATCCAACAATTGAGCATGAATGGATTACTTTTTTTCTAAAAGATCTATAACTATATCTAATTAATTAAACAAATATGCCTATTTCAACGAAAATTAATGAAATATTAACTGGGTTTTTTGTTATCAAATAATGACAGTTTTATATAGAAATTAGCATAAAATAAAACTATATTTTATTCTTATGCAAAAATAAGTCACTTGAATAATATTCATTTATTTTTTATTTCAAAAACAAATAAAAGAGAATAGTATAAAATCCGCTACGTCCGTGTGCGAAAATTAAAACCGCGTAGTAATAATTAAAATATGAAAGTATCAATACTATTTTCATTTTATCACCACTAGGTGCACTATATGGACGATGACGTCCAGCTCGCATCGATTGGAAAATATCTAACTTTCAGTTGGGGGATTTTGTGAAATGGCTCGTAAGTTTACATTGGGAAGGGCCTATTAGGTACAATTTTTATTTTTTAAGGGAAACCTAACATTTTTAAATAGTATGCATTAAATATATATATATATATATATATATATATATATATATATATATATATATATCTTTACGACTAAAATCTGTTGTCAGACTTAAGAGGTTTTATTGTTCCACAGGGCGATCGCTAGTTTATACAGACTGACTTCAGTATTTCCTTTATTGACCAGAATTTAAGGACGTGATTGTTGGCGGTCATATATGATGAGAAAAAATAACATTAAAAATAAATATTTAAATACTTCTTAGTAAACAGTACACCGAAAATTCTATACTTACCTGCGCTATAATTGGACATCGCGCGGACACACGTGTAGCGCAGATAGTGAAGTTGAGGGCAGGGAGTGGCGGCGGCGTGTCCTTGATGTCAACTAGCGCGGCGTGCTTAGGAGAGTATAACATCCACATTTCACTTATTTTTAGAGAAATATTGGTCAAAAAGTTAAGCCTCTAATTTTATTACTTCATTTTAACGAGAACCGAGTACCGAGTACTCTCCAGAAGTATCGAAGGTAGCTCACCAGTCAGTTTGTATAATTACTCAAGTATATTTATTAATATTAACACTTTGAAATACAAACATTTGTGCTCATTACACATTAACTTGACCATAATGGGATCAAATCTTAGGCCCCACGATTCCGTAGTCAGCGTCGCTTACCGGTCTATCAACGGGGCTGTTAATTAACTGCATCAATACAGAAAAACAACAGAAGTATTACGATTTAAAAGTAACTTCAGAGTCATCCAGAGATATCTATAGAATAAGCGTCATTTTACAAGACAGTACCTATAACAAAAGAAGTTTATTCACTCGCAATCCGAGCATTGTGCATTTGTAGAGAAGAAACTCAACTCGCCGTATCGTTTAGCTTTGATATCGACACTATGGAGAAAATAATATCACAGTCATGTACAATGTTGCTATTTTCATTACAAATACAAAATAATTCAGGTGTAACCAACCAAAGTGTCGCAAGCGGCTAATTTTTACTGTATATAGAAAAATAATTTCTTGTCATTGTTTTATCTATCAAGTGGATCTTCTGATAGAAAGAAATAGACAACAAAGTTCTTGATGATTCGTTATTATCCGTGTAGCGAAGTATCATTTTACCGGAACCGGAACACGACAGCAACAAGCAAGCATCTATTGCGGCGGGAATAGGAATATTCACAACGATACTGATACGTATAGCCAATCGCTTGTCTTTTACGAACTGCCTGGTAAAATAGCAGATAGACTATTCTTTAAAGGAGGTCCGGACCAAAACGGGGTAAAATTATTTTAAATAATTGATATAAAAATTAAAAGCTTTGCAAAATTATCTCTTAATTTTAAGAAAAAATTTTTGTTGATGACCTTCTCCTATTTTTTGATATTTTTGAAGTTATGTCAAACTGCCAGGAGAATTCAAAAACTGCTTAGATATGTACAGTAGCGGTACGAATAGGTTCGTCAGTTTTCAAATTGATTCATTTAACAAGCTGCGAACACATATGATCTTTTGAAAATTTGTCACATAATAGACTGTTGCATAGAACATTATACTTAACTGTTCGATAACATGGTTCAGACTTGCTTGCATCAACACTATTTCCTTATTTTATCGTGTGTAAATGATTTTTATTATCTAAAGAGATCAAATTTTTTTTAATTAAAACCTTTTTATTTATTTGACCTGCCATTTATATTTATGATAAAACTATTTTTATGGTTAATGTCACCGTTGTTATTTCTAGATTTCTAGTGTTATTCAATTATTTATTGTGAAATATATTTTCCATAAATATAATATCCTTTATTTTTGTAATGTTATAATAATGCCGAGACCTTTAAAAATTGAAGAACAAGCAGCAATAATTGATGCAACGATTATTGTTAGATATACTTTATTTGATAGAAAAGCCACGATAACTGAAATAAAAATTAAATAATTTTACAGAAATTCAGTTTTAGATTAATTATTCACACAATTTTAGACAAATTTATAATGAGTAATTTCACTCTTTCAAAATTGAAAAATATTTATTTTTAAGGGCTCTTCCACATGTAAAGTGTTTGATTGTATATTAAAAATTAAGGGGTATTTTGTGTGCATTCTTAAAATTCATACATATAGTGGTTGTATACTAATAATTCAAAGATAATAATGTTGTAATTGTATGCTGAAAATTCAAAATTTTATAGTGATATTTTGCCAAAAATTAGATATAATGTGTAGTTTGTATATTAAAACCTCGAAGATATATTGTGGTTGTTCACCAAAAATTTAGATATAAAAACTCAACGATATATTGTAGTAATATACCAAACATTCAGATATATTATGGTTGTATCTTAAAAACTCAAAAATTAAATATATGTTATTAAGTAGTATACTTAAAACTTCAAGGATGTATGGTTTTATAATTAATATTCAACGATTTATTTTATAACTATACTAAAAATTCAAAGGTATCTTTTAATCCATACTAATATTATAAATGCGAATGCAACTTTGTCTGTCTGTCGGTCTCCTGGTCACGCCTAAATAACTCAAATTATCTCTAAATATGAGTTATCGAAAAGATTCTAAGTCGTATCTGTAAATTAAAATACGATCTTTAATTTAGGCATTGAAAATTGTGCCACTTTTAAGAGAGCTTTTCATATCAATTTGGAATTTCATCAAGTTTATCAAAACATACTTCAAAATTTTAAAAACATACTTGTATAATTTGTAATTGTATTTCATTTTGATACGGCGTGATTTTTCCTAAACGTTAAACGATCTTCACAAAAAATTTGGTGAAATGCGATTTGGCATATGCCTTTTAGTTTTCATAATAAAAGCTCTTTCATCTTTCAAAATGATTCTTCAAACTCATATTATTACGAAAATTATCTATAGCCATGCCGAATAAAATTGTAGCATTACTATGGCCGTTCACATTTGTCCAATTGTTTTTTCCAACAATTTCCAACATATGAAAGGTTTTCTTCCTTAAAATGTTTCTTAAGGCTCTTTTTATTATTATAATAAGGAGTAGCTATGTCGTATTTTAACATTAGTTTGGCTTTTCGTATTCATCGAATCACTTTCTTCCAGTTTATTGAATTGAGACATTCGCTCCAACAAAAGAAAAATGAAGAAAAAAACATGTTTTCTACTAAATTTGCGGTAATTCGGGTATTAAAATAAATTATCTGCGTATCATTATGCGAAGGAAAAGCCTACGACCCCTTTTTAAGATAATTGCCGAAATGGAAAAGAGTATGAAATTTGATACAGTTAAAAATTACATTACATTTAAATTAAACATCATTAGATTAAATTAATAAAAAGAAACATTACTTACACACACTACGTTCATGTGACATACATGATATTATACACACATGTATATTATTTTCTTTACGACTAAGGTCAGTTGTAAAACAGAGATTTTATTGTATAGTTGAAGGTTGAATTTCGGCCACAGGCGATCACTAGTTATTATTAAAATTTATTGGTAGTAAAATTTAAAACCCAATGATATATCAGATTATCACAGTTTTACAAATCAAAAATATAAAACTTCATTGGTCTCAACAGAAATCGAGATCAGAAATGCTTTTATCGTCCGAGTATTTGAATTTCCTTCAGCTTACGTTCCTGGATAAATTCCTTTTAAGATGTGGAACGAAATCGTCCGTGAGCGCGGATCCTAAGTATACTGACCCGTACTTTATGCCCGTTTCACTTTGCATAATCCACTAGACACAATAATAAACCTTGTCTCCATGGCATTAGTTTTATTATACGTTGTTATGATTTATGGTAAATTGTTTTATGGAGGAATTATAGTAGATAGGCGATTATTGTACCTACGATGTTGTTTGTTTCTTTTATGTTATTGGTAAGAATCGATAAGATACATTTTTATATCATAAAGTAGCAAACAAGCAAATGGCTCTTCTGATGGAAAGAGACATCACCTATAGACACCAAAGATGTTAATGATGCGTTGCTATTTGTGTTGCGGAATGGCAATGCTACATGCATAAGTCTACCGGCTACCTTATCCTCCAATCTGGAATATCAAAATGACAAGCATTGACGTTATTGCGGCAGGAATAGGTAAGACTGTGGCACCTGTGGCACTGTGTTTCCAGGGCAAAACGTTACGGAGAATATAAAAGCTAGCATAGCAAAGATGTTAATGTTAGATTAACATCCATACGGCGGAGATGAAATGTCACAACTTTGCCACCTATCCAACTGTGTAGTAAGGTACGTTGTACCTTTGCCTACCTATCGAGAATATGGGCGTGGCAATATAATCGTACAATACAATGTGGATATTTAATAATTGAACCTTTGACGTCCATTGGCGGCAATTATTCCTTGCAATCGGAAAAGCTGTGTGCTCGTTTGTTGTGTTTTATTCTAAACATATATAAATACTGAAATATGTCTTTTTTGTATAAAAAGAGTAAAAACAACCGAATGGCTCTCCTGATCTTAGTAGTGCATTGCTCTCCGTGTAGCGGGATGGTAATGCCACTTGCATAAGCTTGACTAACTCTTCAAACTGGAACACGAAAGTGACGAACAATGACGCTATTCCAGAAGTAATCGGTAAGGACGCCCAAAAAAGTCGGACGAGATGTTGCAAGACTCTACCACCAAGTAGTCTTGACGGTTGTAACACGTATAACCAAACGTTAGCCTTTTACGAAGTGCCTGAAAAAATTGTAGGTAGTCCATTTATCAAAGGAGGCTCGGACCAACCCGGGACATGTTTCGTTTGGTTTTTTTTTTTAACGTTTAAAGGTACGACCAAATTTTCAGAGGCTGTTTCGAATCGATACTATATTCTATTTACGTAATTAAAAAAAAGAAATCATTATTATCCGACACAAAAAACGAAACGCATTGATATCATTTTAATTACACAAATTCCGGGCTAAAATATTTTAGTGTTTTCAACCAAATTGTGATCATAAAAAATGTACTTAGAGTGATAGATTACATCACTGTTACTATCTTAATTATAGATAAATATAACATAACATACTGCCAGCTTTACAGAGTTCGTTCACTTGGTGCATCTAATTCATGAATTTGGTGGGATATTTTTAAACGAATATTTTTATATTATCTTGTTATAATTTTACAATAATAATTAAAACGCACTTTTAGTTATTGATTTAGTTCCTTATTTTAAACTCGGCCGGACATTTTAATGTAATCCTAAATAATATTTTTAAAAATTATTGTTTATATTTATTGTTAAAATATATTTCTAAAATTATTATTTATGTTTGTTTCAGGTAAGTTGAAGAAGGAATCTGGAGAATAACAGATGGGACTCTTTGATGCCACGTAACACTCATTATTCTTTTTGATCCTAAATTTTGATAAACTTTTAAATTATTATTATAATTAAATTAAAGAATTTGTTATTTCTGTACATGACTGTAAATCAATGCGTAATTGTATTTTAAAGCGTTTGTAGGAAGAGGGTCAGATACGATAAATATAATGCGGATGTGGTGATATAACAGATCTTTATATTTTGATCAACTTTCCATTATTAATTACTAGTTCTCATTAACAAAGTAAATCATAATTATTCCTTACTACAAATAAGTCATAATTTAAGCAATAGATAGTCAATTATAAATTGTACTGCGACTAATTTATAGTTGACAATAATAATTAACTTGTTTGCACAAATTAATTATCCAAGAGTCGAGGATAAGCTACAAGCAAGATACAACAAGTGTACCGAGCCACGCCAGAGCCAAGACTGCCCGAACGGGGGGCGCTCAGAGCCTTTTATACAGGTAGCAAAACAATTTGAGTAGTAGGGATATCGAACGATGCGCTCGGTGGCTCGGGCGTACACCTGTTGTTTACAATATTCTTGCATTTGATGACGCGGACGCCGTCACGGCCATACTGACATGCACACGTCCTCGTGTGCGCATCTTTATACATCTGAGGACAAGGAACGCCTCGTTCATCCTGACATATCTTTTAGAAAACTAAACGTAATCTTATTTTTTTACAACTCTATAATTAGCGTGATCTTTAGCGAAATGGTACAATAGTGTGCTGGTCCGGCAACCCCTTCAGCAACTACAACTATTAAACTCTCTCGTCAGTTTTGAAACCGGAGACTGGATCCTACTAAGCTAGGAATCCCTCTCGTCAGTTAAAAAAACCGGAGACTGGATTGTACTAAGCTCCCTCTCATCAGTTAAAAACCGGAGACTGGAGTGTATTAAGTTCCCTCTCATCAGTTAAAAAAACCGGAGACTGGAATGCACTAAGTTCTCTCTCATCAGTTAAAAACCGGAGACTGGAGTGTACTAAGCTCCCTCTCATCAGTTTAAAACCGGAGACTAGAGTGTATTAAGCTCCCTCTCATCAGTTAAAAACCGGAGACTGGAGTGCACTAAGCTCCCTCTTATCAGTTAAAAACCGGAGACTGGAGTGTACTAAGCTCCCTCTCATCAGTTTAAAACCGGAGACTGGAGTGTGCTAGGCCGGAAATCCCTTTAGCTAATGTGCTAGACCGGAAATCCCTTTAGCTGAGAGTGCTAGACCGGAAATCCCTGTAGCTAATGCTAGACCGGAAATCCCTTTAGCTGACAGTGCTAGACCGGAAATCCCTGTAGCTAATGCTAGACCGGAAATCCCTTTAGCTGACAGTGCTAGACCGGAAATCCCTGTAGCTAATGCTAGACCGGGTTGCAATCCCTGTAGCCAAAAGGCTAGACCGGAATGAACCCCTTTAGCTGAGTCATTGGACCGGACACTCCCTTCAATGACTCTAATCTTCCTACATTTTTTGTCAATCCTACATTTTTTTTGCCAAGCGTACATTTTTTGTCAATCCTACATTTCTTTTGCCAATCGTACATTTTTTTGTCAATCCTACATTTTTTGTCAATCTCCACATTTTTTTGTCAATCTCCACATTTTTTGTCAATCCTACATTTTTTGTCAATCCTACATTTTTTGTCAATCCTACATTTTTTGTTAAATTATTTCTTTTACTTTTTTCTTACATTGATTTCTTTTCATAGTTTTATAAGACTCCCATTTCCTTCCATTAATTTTTTTTTCCTTTTTTTTTTACTTATATTTATCATTTTACTACATGTTTTCGTTTACTTTATATCGTATTTTTTTGCTGATGATGCAGCCTCATGAACAGTGGCATTAGTTATTACAAGATTAGAGAATCTCCTTCGCAGGTATTAAAAACTCTGACTGTTATAACTATTTACAATATACACTGCATTTCTATCAATATTGTTTGGACCAGCTTTATGAACAAGATCATTATCATGAGTATACGCCGTCACGTCATCCTTGTTATAATTTTCATATAGGTACCTCAAGAAACCCTACAGGAATATGGGGAACTTCGCAGAGGCTATCATGGGCGCACTTGTTTTCTAAAATTGCGGTAACTTTTAAGGAGCCCTTATATTTTGAATCAAGTTTCGTTTAGTGTCGTTCTTCATTCCTAACAAAGACAAAGTCACCTACACTAAAAGGTTTAACTTTTCATTACCTCTACTCAACCGTAAAATGTCCGATTGGGCTGATTTTTTGATTATATTGGATACACTGGATCTTCAAAGCTTGTAGATACTTTTGCGAGTTTTTGTTAGTTGCCAAATGTCAAACCTAGTGCTGCTGAGCGCGTGTTAAATATTACCTAACCGCTCTTGCCATGATTTGTCAGAAAATTATACTGCGCTATCATTATTAAACACTACAAGATTCGCATCACATATTCGGACCGACTGTTAGCTCTATATGTGCCTGTCGCAAGAAGATGTAAATCTGTATTGTTTTCTTTTTTTTTTAATATTAGTTTGAGTTTTAGTTGGTAATAAACTTTAAGATTGCTTATTAATGATCTTCAAAGGGTCCACTAATTCGATTTCAGCTCGACGAATTTAAGCCCGACGGTTTTAATTCAATTGGTTGTCAATTGTTTTTAAAAATATCCACCAAGCGCTCTCTATCTTTATCTACAAGGTCAGTGTTTACCATACTCTCGCTAGCAGATTTTGAAATTGAGCACGATTAAGTGTTTAAGTATTGCTAAGCATTAACCTGTTGTTGCTTAGTTCCTATTCTACCTTGCTCCAAAATTTTGCGACCTAACAAAAAATTTTTATTAAGACTCATTAGGTCAAACGTGAAATATGACCTCCAAATTTAAATTTTGCCCTGTGGTTAAACATTTGATCTCTGTGGTTAAACATTTGATCTGTTGAGTGGAAATTACATTAGGACAAGCGACTACTTGGATTCTTTTTCATAAAACCGTTCTCTTACAAAGGAATCACAAGATATTTGTTAGATATGGCCTTCTGAACCAGAGTCAAATATAAAAAATAATTAATTTTCACTTAGTGTAATACACCATGTGACGCTCTGGAACAGATGTTGACTGGTTTTCTGTTTTCGGAACTTGATGTGGCAACTTCTTTCTTCTTGTAGCGCATCAGACAAATGGAAGCTTTGTGGCTGGGCCGGGGTCACAACATACATAGCAGACCACTGGTGGTCGGCCACTGGACACGCCACCAGAGATAGTGGTAGATGACCTGCTTTCGCTGCAAGCAAAAATTATTTGAGATATATCACGACAATCGTTGTCACGATGTTCAATTCTATCACAAATATTTCAACTTCCTCGAAATGCAGTGGTGCTCTTAAATCGGTTCATATCTACGTCTAAAAGAATATAGTTTGCCAAGACAGCAGTTTGTGAAGTAGGTGACGGCATGACTCTTAAGTGAGTAAGTAGGTACAATGATTTGATCAACCCCGTCTAATTGTTTCTTTTCTATAATAATTTTACTTAAGGCACACCATCTAGTAAGGTACACCACAAAAATGCTATGAGACAGATGAAGTGTCTTTGGAACGACAGAAGCATCTCAATAAAAACAAATCAGAGGCTGGTTCGTACGCTCGTGTTCTCCATATTTACGTACGACGCAGAGTCATGGACACTAAGAGCTGCAGACAGACGTCGCATTGATGCGTTTGAAATGTGGTGCTGGAGGAAAATGTTACGTATCCCTTGGACAGCATACGGGACCAACGCCTTCATACTAAAACAACTTGGAGTAAAGATCAGACTGTCTGCTACGTGCCTTCAAAGAATTCTATAATACTTTGGCCACATCTGTAGAAAGCAAGGAGACAATCTTGAAAAGCTAATCGTGACCGGAAGAGTAGAAGATAAAAGACCACGTGGTCGTACGCCTATGCGATGGACAGACCAGGTTTGCACCAATCTCATGTCCAAAAAGTTTTACGATTCTCTGCACGCCGCTGAAGATAGAGTCCAATGGCGCAACACTGCGCTATCAAGAACGATCTAATGAGGAGGTCACAACCCTCAGCAATGAAGAATACGAAGCAAGGAGGAGGACACCAGCCAGTCACATCGCCTGCCTCATCAGAATCAAAGTGTATCAACCCAATGGGAGTTACAGAACGTGAATTAATATTTTCTACCATTTTTCAAAGAACAGTTTCCACACCACAAGCGAAAAGAGACATTTTACTGTTCTACATAATTAACCGAAATAGTTTGGTGCTGAAGTGGGAGTGAATCCGATCCCAATTCTGATGTAGGAAGAGGGTCAGATACGATAAATATAATGCGGATGTGGTGATATAACAGATCTTTATATTTTGATCAACTTTCCATTATTAATTACTAGTTCTCATTAACAAAGTAAATCATAATTATTCCTTACTACAAATAAGTCATAATTTAAGCAATAGATAGTCAATTATAAATTGTACTGCGACTAATTTATAGTTGACAATAATAATTAACTTGTTTGCACAAATTAATTATCCAAGAGTCAAGGATAAGCTACAAGCAAGATACAACAAGTGTACCGAGCCACGCCAGAGCCAAGACTGCCCGAACGGGGGGCGCTCAGAGCCTTTTATACAGGTAGCAAAACAATTTGAGTAGTAGGGATATCGAACGATGCGCTCGGTGGCTCGGGCGTACACCTGTTGTTTACAATATTCTTGCATTTAATGACGCGGACGCCGTCACGTTTATAAAATATGAACTAACGACTCACCCCAACTTCACAATGGTAAGTATTGTGGAACAATATTAACCCTTGTGACCTCGTCAAGTTAAAGTCGGCTGGTAACCTCGTAAAGATTAATTGATACTTAACTTCACCAGGTCACCAGCCAGTCCAATCTACAGATTTCCTGAAAATGACATAAAAATTTCAAATAAAGTAACTATTTAAATTACAAAAAGATGTAGCGTCAATTAGAAAAACATCTGTTTATTTCATAAACTCAATCTCAAAGCATCTCAAATTGTATATTTTCGTTATTTCATGGACACACCTAAAACTACACAGGATATGCCTTTCAATGTAGTTTTATTAGATTGCCAGAGTAACTTCACATATACCCCGAAATATAGAGTTATAGTATTTTTTATTTATTTATATTATAAGATAGCAAACAAGCAGATGGGTCTCCTGATGGAAAGAGTCAACCATCGCCTATAGACACCAAAGATGTTAATGGTGCGTTGCTATCTTATGGCGAGGTCTAATACCACATGCATAAGTTTACCGGCTACCTTACCCTCCAAACCGGAACACGACAGCGACAAGCGCTGACGCTATTGCGGCAGGAATAGGTAAGGCGGTGGTACCAGACCCGGGCGAGACAATGCAGAACTCTACCACCTAGTAGCCACGATGGTAGTGACTCGATAGCCAATCGGTCGCCTTTTACGACCTGCCTGGCAGAACGGCAGTTGGCCTATTCTACAAAGGAGGCCGGGACCAACACAGTAAGTACGAACCGATGAAATAAAATCAGTCCAAGGATAGTTTTGAACCTTGGTTCCTTATTCGGCATGATAAAACAGTACAGCATGGCATGTTTCTATTCTTTCACAATAGAATATATCTATAAGCGTTTAAAACTTGTTCTAGGCCGCACATGCCTTTATCATCCCGAAGTAATATGGGCTGAAAGCTTTGTACGATATGACAATAAAAAATTATCACGATAGAAGCTGTGATCATATTATCAGCAATTATATTTTGTACGAAGTATCGTAAAATAATCCAAGATGGCTGAAATCATTTTCAAACGTATAACTATGGACAACGACTATCTTTACTTTTTACTAATAATGACTGTGTGCTAACAATTAATTACTAAAATATATCTTTTTCGGATCCCGTATAATGGGCTCAACTTGCCATTTTATCGTTTCACTCCATTTTACACAACCACCCGAATACTTCCGAACTGAACGAAAATTACGGCTGAAAGGTCATAGGCCATAGTTGACTCTTTCCAGAGACCCATCTGCTTGTTTGCTATCTTAACCCATCTGCTTGTTTGCTATCTTAACCCATCTGCTTGTTTGCTATCTTAACCCATCTGCTTGTTTGCTATGTTATGATATAAAAAAATGCAGTAATTTTCCCCGTGTTCTTCCGGTCCCCTTTGATGAACAGACCATATCCCATTCTGCCAGACAGTTCGTAAGAAGCAAATGATTGGCTATTTTATCACTAACATCATGGCTACTAGGAGTTCTGCGTTATCTCGTCCGGGTTAGTACCATCGTCTAGCCTATTCCTCTCGCAATAGCGTCAGTGCTTGTCACTGTTGTGTTTCGGGTTAGAAGGTAAGGTAGGTGGTAAATTTTTGTATGTAGCATTAAGACCTCGTCACAAGGACATCAACGCACCATCAATATCTTTGGTGTCTATAGGCAATGGTTGTCTCTTTCCGCCACGAGTGCCATCTACTTGTTTACTACCTTATTTATAAAAAATACAGCGAAGACCACCACTTTTTTCACTAACTGGTGGATCATAGTAAACTTGACTGTTTTTGGACGATAGCTTTACTCTGCGTACCCCAAAAGTAAATCTACGTGAAGATATTCATTTATGTTAACAATTTACTTAGTACTGATTACTTGTACTCTCTAATTATGTTTTAATAACAAGTTTTGATGTTTACCGAAGAGTGAAATGAAATCCGACACTTATAATTCGGTAGTAAATTGCTTGGGTCCGTTTGTGTGAAGCGCCAGGAGAATTGCCTTTGATCAAGCTGTAATCAAAATGGTATTGCTTACACGATTCTGGGGAGTTACCGTAATTTTCACTGGTTTAAGTATAATTATAGTCTCTGTGGACTCTAAAGCCCTTTTTACTGAGTCCCGTCGTAAATGTCTAATAAAACTAATAATTAACTTATTTGAAACTTCTAATTGTTCCTCATATTGGAGTTGGGTTTCTTTTAAATAGTAGTTTACTAGGCGGTTCGTTAAATTTCCAAAAAAAAACTACAAACTTAACTATATTTCGGGTTCTTGATTATCACTAGTAGTAGATAATTCGAATAAGTCGAGTCGACCTTCACCCATCTATATAATGCATGAAAAGTATTTTATCTAAAATTTAGCTTGTCAAAAAATATATCACGAATAGGTTTCCAAAAAAATATTGGCAAGGATTTTTCAAAATTCAACCCCGAAGGGGGTGAAATAGGGGATAAGAGTTTGTATGAAACTTTTAATCTCTTGGACATATTTGCATGAAATTTCTTATGAATTGAATATAAAAAAATAATGAATTACTTGTTTAAGCGTTTTTCAAAATTTGATCCCTAAGGGGGTAAAATAAGGGAAGTAGCTTATAAAGAAAGGTTAAATAAGTTCTAAAGTAAATATGCGCGATCAAAGTCGCGGGTAACAGCTAGGTTATATATATTAAGATTGACATTTTATTAAACATTACACTAATAAGTTTAATGAATAAATTTAATACCAATTAAAGTATAAATCTTATAGAATATGCAAACATAAGATTGTCTAATCTTTCCTGGCAAAACTATCGAGTTGGCAAGTATGAACTAATTTTTTCACTCATTTGTTAAGTAAATAAAGATTATATCGAAATAAGCGTTATTTCCACAGACCACGTGAATACTAATAGACGCACCATTGGGACGGAAACGTGTCGCTACGTATATGAGTAAATGCTTCTATTACTGTCAAAAATGTCATACTTTTGCAGATATATTATATCGTGAAAAATATGAATAAACCATGTAATATGGGTTTATCGTACCGAATGAGATGACAAAGTTTAAAAATTACCCTTGAAGTGATTTTATTTCATCGGTAATTAGTATAACTCTGTATTTCTGTGTGTAATTGCAAGCTAAGCTAACAAACTAAGAAATTATCTTGAAAGGCGTATCCATTTAATCCGTGGTTATTTCATTACGAATACGATGACATAGGATTGTTGACCAAATATCAGCATAATGCGAATTTTTAAAATGAAAATTTTGGTGCGGATAGAAACCAACGCAAATATCCTATTTGACGCAGCGCTCCAGCTGTTTGCAACAAAAAACGCTTATAAATAAGCGCTAAATTCTTGTTATTGTAGTATTACGGTTTGGAAAGTAAGGTACCTTTCAAAACGCAATCCGACAGTGGCAGAATCTGACGCTATTGCAACAAGAAAATGTACTGCTGCGAAAACTGAGCGACGCATTTCAGAACTCTAAAATCTAATAGCTACAATAATGGTGAAATATTTTTACAATAGTTTAACGTTTACAAACTGTCTGATAAAAAGTTTGAAGGTCTATTGGCCCAGATAACACGGGTTTATTAAGACCGATACACGGATGACTCATTGTTTCACTCTGCGACTTCACATTCATGCCACTTCGCCACCCCAACCTCACCACTAGGATAGCAACGCACTGCTAACATTTTTGGTGTCTATAGGCGATGGTCCTCTATCAGGAGAGCCATCTGCTTGTTTGCTATCTTATGATATACATATATATATAAGGTAAGATTTGATTGTTTGTTTATAAAGGATACACTTAAAAGCTACAGGACCAATTTTAAACATTTTTTTACAAATTTAAAAATACATTATTACTAAGTAAGATATGCTACTCTTGAATCCGATTAAGTAAAGGAAAGTAATGTGGGAGTCACGTAAATAAAGTCGGGAGTAACAAAAACAAAAAGAATTTATCCCGTAAACAATAATCATAATACTACAATTTAACGGAATTCTAACAAAAAGAAAATAGTAGACTCACAAATATTTATCAAACGTAAAAACGCCTCCCAAATCTAATCACTATACATTGCAAACTAACGCCGTAAAGTTATCGCAATTCTGTTGTGTCTCCAATGGACTAAAAAAGGTCGACGCAATAAAAATAAAGCGACTTTATACGACTATTGTTCTAAGCAGTATGTTGCGAGCCGTTTGAGCTTGTTTCGAGTGAATTTCTAGAGAATCAAACACCTGTCTTTTGGGGTCGAGTTTAACCGTCGGAACTGATATTTCTGTTTCGAAGATAATTGTTATGAAACGTACCATTCATTTATTGTATTTTCAATGTAAAATTGAATTTTCTAGAAAGTATTTTTCTTTGAAATTCATAACGTTTTGATTTTTCAACCAATGAAAAAACGGAGGTTATCAGTTTGACATGTATGTATTAGTATTGTTGAAATTAGATAATATTTTGAGTATGCTGATCTATTTAGGCTACGTGTATTAAATTTTGTAAATGTATGTATGTTTTTAAGTCTATATTTTTGTATGTTTGTCCTCGAATTTCTTGGAATCTAAAAGCCATATCGATATACATAATTCTATTAAGCTACTCCATAGCTTGTATCGCGGGCCTTAAGCGTGGAGACCGAATCCAGAAATTCCGTAACACCCCCCACTCCGACCGGCACAGTGGTGATACTTTTTAGTTTTTCCATCTATCGATAAATAACAGAATTTTTTAATGACTTTTTGAAATATCACGCTTGTCTCTTTAGTTCAGCAACCCACCTTTAGGTGGCATTGGTTGTATTGGAAAACTACCGTAATCAGCTGTTTGTGAGAAAGTATATAGGTGTATAGATATTTATCATCTACGTACAACAGTGAATATCTGTACTCGTATAATTTGTGTACAAAGTGTTTTAAATATGAATAAACAAAGTGCATTTATTAATGAAGAAAGTCACGAAAAAATAGTGAAAGAAAATGAGTTAGTACTCTATATACATTCATTTTATTATTATTATCACAAATGCAGTATTTATTTTTTGTTTTGTTAATTTAAATAAATATATAATTGTAATTGCATAAGTTGATAAAAAATGCTATGCAATAGCTTTACCGCGGCAGTCTCCGAGTGTCGCACGTCTTTTTTTGTTTCAATGAAGTATATTCCAAATTATACAACAGTCTATTTTAAAAATCGGTTCAGTAGTTTTCGAAATATAAGTAAAGTTAATACTTGGAATCGGTTTAAATTTCAAACCACTATTATTTAATATTTGTGCTTTATAATCGTAATAGAGTTATATCTAAACTGACCATATTATCGGGATATTAAGTTGTGCGCAAGCAATAAACAATGGCAGTGATGTATCTGTTTTAATGAGAACCGGGATTAAATATCAATGCAACATTGATCTGCCAAAAATTTTGATCATTTTAAAAATATTTTGTTTTCTTGTTAAAAATTAAACATTTTTAGAACGATTTTTGTATTAAGCTTATTTCTGAGTGAATATTCATCAAAAAAGATGAAATTTCCGACAAAATGAATACAATCCCGTAATAAATTTTCCCGTGTTAGTTCCGGGCTTCTTTGTAGAATAGACCAACTGCCGTTCTGCCAGGCATGTTGTAAAAGCGACTGATTGGCTACACAAGTCTCTAACATCGTGGCTACTCGGTGGTAGAGATCTGCATTGTCTCGCCCGGGTCTGGTACCACCGCCTTACCTATTCTTGCCGTAATAGCGTCAGTGCTTGTCACTGTTGTGTTCCGGCTTGGAGAGTAAGGTAACCGGTAAACTTATGCATGTGGCATTAGACCTCGCCACAAGATAGCAACGCACCATTAACACCTTTGGTGTCTTTAGGCGATGGTTGACTCATTCCATCAGGAATGAGTCAACCATCGCCTCTTGCTTCTGCTTCTGCTTGTTTGCTATCTTATGATATAAAAAAAACAATTTACAAGTTTTAGGCCGTGGCTGTGTACATTTTTTGGAATACAGGTCATTTTCACATCCCTGAAGTCCCTGAAGTATACTTGGAGACACCGAGAGAGACTAGTAGAAATTGACATAATTCCTTGCAAAACGGGACGTCCTCGTCATGACCGCCATCTTTGAAAGTTGCATATCAGAGGTTTCATAAGTACGTTGCGGTTAATTAGTTTTTTAAACATCCCTTAACTCGCTAATAGAGTGTAGTCAAACCATTAAATTAAGGAAATTAATTTAGATAAAATTAAGAATAAGTTGGAAATCAATCTCACATTGATGAAACTGGCGAAACTGGCATCAAAATTGGCGAAAAATATGTTTTACTCATTTACGCTACCGTGCTTAGTGACGAAACAATTTCTCAAATATGCGTTGAAAAACTTCCATGCAATTATAAAGAAGCTATATTGGCAAAGAAAGTAGCTATTATATAGTCTGCGGCAAAAGTTACAATAGTAGTTATTATATAATCTATGGCAAAGGTAATTAACAGAAACAATTGTTCATCCAACTCGTTTTTAATAACAAGCGTATTTGATCTATATTTTCCAGAAGCTCGTCTTCTGCCAAAAGAACAGCTATTATATCTATAACAGTACTTTCATCCGTAAATCTGAAGACATTTGATTTGAATGGTAGTAACACAAATACACAGCTTTGATAGAATATTAATAAATGTTTATTATTAGAACTGCTATTTTATGTTTCGAATATATGTTGAGATGATACGTAATGTTTATTACGTATGATATTATTCGCGTGTTTCAGGTATAGTATAATGTCACTTTTCACTTCGTCTTGGGTATGACAGTTCAGTCTCCTTGATTAAATTTGGATTTTCTCGGCTTTTACACAATCTTCCAGAAATTGATAAGCAAAAATATGTGAACCGGTTGACCTTGCAGTTAGACCCTGCGGTTGACTTGAAAATTTCCGTTAAGTTGAGGAACTTAAACCTAATTTGTGTTAAAAATGCCACTGCGTTTTCAACAATAAAATATTTTTGAAAAGTTATAACTTATGAACGCAATGCTCGCAATTGGTAGTAGCTTTAACGCGTCCAAATAACTTGTAAAAAGTTTGAATGAATAAAGTACTTCTGATTTCTTATTACTTTTGAATTTTATCAAAAGCCATCGATAAAGTATACAATATATTTTCTCTATTATAAATATAATAATTCTGTAAATAATTTAATAGTACCTGTCTTTATGTTGCTGACGTACTTTAGATTTCATTAATAGATGTGTTTAAATATTTTAAGTATATTTATTGTACCCTTCGACTTATATTTATGATCAAGTATTTCACGTTATCAGGTTGGCTGTAAGAAATCTCTTTTTTAGAGATAAGCTCGCCTTTTAAAAGTTTTTAAAAGTCTCATTTCGTAGCATTTTTATGCTCTTAATATTTTGCTGTCTCCTGCTTAAAAGGGAGGGAAACAGGATGTATTTTCCTACTCCTCCTATATACTTCTGATTAATTTTGTTGCGGGTCCCAAGACAGCTAAGCTTTTCCCCAGGGCACCCTCAGCTCGCAACTCGGAGGTTATCAGGACGGTTGCCGCTGTTGATTCTGGTTTACAGAAGTTACAGTGGTGGGAACGAGAGGTAGGCCAATTACCCTTAAAAGCTCGCCTTTTGTACCTTTTTAAAAATATCGCTTGCTGTAATTTTTTTTGTTGTACTGTTGTGTACAATAAAGTATTAAATAAATAAATAAAATAAAGTAAATAACAATAAATTATGTACACTTGCATACACTTGCACTGTTTCATAAAATACTTTTAAATCAATTTACTTAAATTGCCAGTCGGTTCCGCTTTTTACGCCATCTTCAGTAGCCCTGAAGATGCCGTAAATGCCGTTGGCGATTTAAGTAAATTGATTAAAAAGGGTTTTGTGAAACATTACAAGTGTATGGTAAGTGGTACTCCATTTGTAATTATGTAAGTGTACACAATTACAAATGGAGTTTTACCAAGTGCCGACGACAAAAAGTATTACAATAAAATTAGTAGAATTAGTTTCAGATGACACGGCAGTCAATGCTTTTTGCACGTTTGCAAAAGGCGATTACTGAGTAAATTGTCCTCGACGGATATTCGCGTCAAATCCACGGCGTGGATCAATTAAAATCATAATGGAGTATTTGGGAGTTCACCGGGGTGGCGGGCGAATGGTTCGTTGTGTAATAAAATGAAATCAATTTCACAAAGTAAAACTGCCTAGAATCAAGACTATTTATATAAAAGTTTGAGACTAAAATATGTATGGTAGGATTTTACTAGGAGAATTTACTTTATGGCGATAAACAAGCTTTGTAATCTAGTGCAGTGTTCCTTAGCCTTTTTCAGTCTACGCAACCCTAAAAAATCAAGTACAACTTCAAGGACCCCCTTAATAAAAACACAGGAATAAGTTTAAGACTATTATTTTAGTACTGCAAAAAAATGTAATAAAAAACAAAAAAAGGTTATTATTTAGTCGTGATTTCAAATTGGATTCCAATTGTAATCTCTCTATGTATTTGTTTTTGATATATACAAGGGCCGAAAATGCCTTTCACGGAGATATGGTCACGCTGTGCTGAGTAAGTATAGCAATTAATATACTAGCTGGCATTTATTGACCCCCAGAGTCCGCGGACCACAGATTGAGAAACGCTGGTCTAGTGTATAAGGCTTAGCCCGTTAGCCTCAGATCAAGAGGTCCCAAGATTGATTGTCGGATTTGACAAAAGCGTTATTACGGCATTTCCGAGGTTGAAAATTCAAATGTAGCTGTAGCACCTCGGAGCCTGGTGATGTTATGTTCAATACGCCCGTACCTCTGATGAACACGTGACGAGGTCAGTCTTGGTTACCGCTAAAGATGATAGTTATCAGGCTAATAATAAGTAGCACTAGGATCACCATCCATCTCGCTTATTGATGAATCTAAAAATCTATAGACCTTCGTTTAAATCTGTCTACCCGGCAAGAGAATCAGTGTGATTTATACTTTACAAAATGCCATTGTTTTACTATTAACGTCGAGACCTTGATGACAAAAATGCCTTTCTGTCTGGCAGCCTGTTACACTTGGGTCAATACCTTTGCTATGAGTTTCTAGCGTGCGATTTAAAGTGGACTGTATCTTAAGAAGTGGTGTATTGCATAATATGCAGGTAGCCTGACAGTTTATTCGAATGCCAATTTAAAAATCAGTTTTTTAGGGTTCCGCAGAAAACTAGGAACCCTTATTGTTGTGTCCGTACATCCGTCCGTCCGTCCGTACGATAGCTCTGAAATTCTCAGTACTAGAAAGATGTAATTTGGCACGAATAAACATATTAATTACGTTAACGAATTGGTACCATAAAATCTAGAAAATATGTTTTTTCAAAGTAGTATCCCTACATGTAAAGTGGGGTTGTTAATTTTTTATACGTACCCAAATGTGTGGTGCATCCTTCGATAGGCTTTTAAAAAATATTTTATGTTTGTAAAAACATGTTTTCGATTAAGGGACTTGTTTGTAAAGTATTAAGCTTCTAAGTGCTAATGTTTGTTAGAGTCTAGTGTCGTCGTCCCACCATCTAAACATCCAAACTTTCGAATTTATAATATTAAATAATGTAGATGAAATTTATGAAGAAAAATGTACAGACATATTTTTAACGCAGTTAATGTGCAGCACCGTCTTCCCATTTTCTTTACCTCCATAATATCTGCATCAGATCTTCGCCAAATTAAAATAGGTCTACAGTCTATAAGGAAAGTATGCCACCTCAAACAAAAAAAAAACTGGTTCATAAATGACCGAGCTCTGAGGTAACAAATTTAACAAACCAAAACAAACAGGCGAATTGATAACCTCCACTTTTTTGGAAGTCGGTTGAAAACGGATATATAAAGTACCTATTTGGATATGGAAGGAAGGCGTTCGATAGCATAACCAACCTGTATCAACCAAGTTTCTTCATTTGCATGTGAGTTAGTTTAGTTGCGTAAACGCGTTATTTGTTGAAATAAGCACGATATCTGTTTTCGCTTGCTCTGCGGAAAGTTATATTTGCTTTAGTTTGAATATCATTAACAAGCTTGGTTCAATGTTGAATTAGTTTTCGGTTTTACCATCCCATTAGATTTATTATTACAAAAAACATTATGAATATTAGAGTTGTTTTCATAATAGAGTATGAATGTTTTAATACTAATTTAACTCATAGCTTAAATAGTTATTCAATAAGCCTGCTCAGGATAAATAAATCCACTCGTTTTCTCGTCATTGAATACAATATCGTAACTTGTTTACTGAGTAGATAACATGACTCGATATAATATGTCAAAAGTCGAGATGATAATAACATATTATTATCGTATCTATCATGGAGACCGTTCCAACGAGTTGTTTGGAATAGGTTGTTGAAACCAGAAATACCTGATTTAATTTTTTGAAGGTTTAACTTTAGAACGCGATTTTATCGATTTTGAAACCTTAAACAGCATTAACCGCAGGCTTAGCAAGCTCTAAAAACGTTGTCTTGGTTCAAAATTAACTGGTAGAAAAATCACAGTTATTTTGAAAAACATTTTTTAAGCTTTTCGTACGCCGTAACTCCTGAATGAATGACCGGATCTATTGATCTGAAACCACCTATGACGCGACAGACATTGCACATATATAATTGGATAATAATATAATATATATAATATAACAAATATAAACTAAACCGTGCAGCCGTTAAACAGCGGACAGTTTTCAATGGAGTAAGCGATAATGCCGTAAGCAACTGGGAATCGAAATATTTTTCTTGAACCGACTTGGAGTTAAACAAAAACATTTTTTTTACAAATAAGGTTCAAATTCGTAACCCCTTTAGCCGCAATCATGTTTAATAATGACAATACATTTAGAGACCTTTGTATCACCTTTCAATAAAAAATATGTTTTGCAAAGACTTTCTATAATCTAATTAATATATGGGATGAGTGTATGTTGGCAGATAAAGAAAACTGTAAGCTTGGCTGTAAAAAATATAAGGCGTTACGACAGGCCTATTCTAGGCTATATTTAATGTTGTTTCTTCAATCTTCAATACTGCCTAAAGCCCCACAAGGCACAAGGGTACCTAAATGGCAAAGTCAACCTGTTTTCAATTTTTTACGAAAAAGTTCCTTTCTTGATAAAAGTGCTTCAAATACAAATAAATATTACTCTACAGGTATGGCAATTGCGTACGAAGTCGCTGGTACAGCTAGTTATATATATATATATATATATATATATATATATATATATATATATATATATATATATATATATATATATATATATATTTCTGTTTATCATGACTATTACCGTATTTTACTAAGTTGATTACAACTATTGCTTATTTCTTCCAACAGTTGTTAACAGCTCAACAAGCATTGGGTGATAACTGGGAGTGACAGCTTTAAATTTAACATGCTTAGTCTGTTAGCAAGCCTTGGATTTCTTACACGCTACTATTATACGCTGAAATTCTACTGAAAAAGCTGATCAGCTTTTTGAGGAAGATTTCAAAAACATCTCAATAATACTTTTACGTGCTCCAAGGATTTTAATAACTAGGGTCTTCATAAGTTAAAAAAACCGCGTGGTATTGTGGACACCAGATAAGAATGAACTTCCTTATTATAAAAAATGTTACGCTTTTTTTAACGTTACGAACATTTTTTGCCGCCTATGGTACCCCTCCGCAACGCCTTTAAGGAACTTCGTTCCAAAAACATTAAAATATTCCAGATTGCTTATTTTCTAATTTAAAAATATGTATATCACACGATAGCAAACAAGCAGATGTCACTTCTGAAGAAAAGTTCTTCAACTATCACCTATTGACACTAAAAATATTAATGGTGCATTACTATCCACCAGATAACGCCACATGCATAAATAAGTGGCTACCTTAGCTTCCAAACCGAAACACGTTGGCACGCGGCAATCGTTGATATTATTTCGGCGGGAAGAAGTTAATCAGTGATACCAAGCTCGGGCTAGACATTGTGTAATTTTCACCTACATGGCATGACGGTAATAACGCATTTTTGTCATCGCTCGTCTTTTACAAATTTCCTGACATAACAGCATTTGATCTATTCTTTTTTGGACCTTAGACCAACAAGAGGAAATAACCTTTAAAGTTTTACAGTAATTAGTCACGACACTACTAGGCTTGGTGTCATTTGAACGGCTATGACAAACAATACGAACGCGTAAATATTCGATACAAATGTCGTGTGGAGTGGCGCGGGAGCCTATGCAAATTTCATTTGCACGTAATCCACTCAGCGAGATTGCACTTGATTGATAGACGCAAATTGGAAATAGGGTACGCATTCCGAGCGGCCGCGGGCGAAGCGACAAACCGAACTGTATTGAATGAAAAGCCAACGCTAAACACAGAACACGACTTTTTGTAATCTGTAATGAATTGTTTTTAGTGAAGGTTGAAGTTTTAATGAATACTTAACAATACTCTTGTCATGCGGGATTAATAATCGTAGTTTTATGTCAAATTAATTACAGAAAAGGTCAGAGCAAGCATAACAATTTTCTTACATAGACTTATATTTACAACACAGTAATAAATAGGTAGTTTCTCATAGCCAAGAAACATTTGGTGTCTTAGTTGTATCTTAAAGAACGCCGCCACGGTCGCAGGCAAAACGACAAACCGATCTGTATTGAATGAAAAGCCAACGATAAACACAGCAACACCTAAGGACCTAGCTGTTTTTACGGCTAGCGAAAGAAACCATAGTCAGAGGGCCACCATCCCCAAAACCACTTCCCCGCCCCCATTTGGGGCGCGAGATGTCTTACGAGAGAACATGGCTTTTTGTAATCTGTAATAAATTGTTTTTAGTAAACGCTAAAGTTTTAATAAAAACTTAACAACACTGTTATCATGAGGGATTAGTAGTCGTAGTTTTATGTCAAATTAGTTACATGATGGAGCAAGGCAAAAGTTATATTCTGCTTATAATATAGACTGGTAATACTTATAAATTATCATTACTTACAAATTATATGTTTACAACACAATAATAAATACGCACTTTTCCAAAACCAGTGATCATATGGTGTCTTGGTATTATCTTAGGATTGAAAAGCCATTGTTGAAACAGGACAGGACTTTTTGTAATCTGTAATGGTGATCAGGGACATATGCATAGACATCAGAGATTAAAAATCGTAGTGTCACGTCAAATCTTTAATAAGATAGATCATTTGATTAAGTACAAAAAATTACAATCTATATAGACTCATGTATCCACTTTGCATCAACAGTGTATTTTTTCAGAATAAATGAAGCCTACATATTAAATTTAGGCGTAAAAAAATCTGTTCACCAAATTTTACCCTAATCCGTACTGCCATTTTACTGTGGAAAAATTATAATAAAAAAAAAAAACGCACATACAAATACATGGATATAGAAACTCGCACATTTTTAATATTAGTGATATTAATAGAATTTTAATCGCAAATAGAATTGCTACTGCCACGATATACTAACTACGCTTTAATATATAGGAGTGTCAAAGTATAATAATATACTTATATTCTTGTGGTATCTTTACATCAAAATAATTGGTGTAGATAAATAAAAATGAATGCCAAAAATTACATTTTGCATATATTGCACACTTTCTTCACTATTCTCTCAAGCATTTTTAGGCTATCTCTTTACCCTCTCTTGGACTACTTTTAATTTTTTAGCTTGTATTAGTATTGAACATCTTTATCTTTAATTTTTTTGAGTAACAATGTAGTCAAAAAGTTTATACCATATTATCGTTTACACACCAATATTTTGTTTCAGTCTCAATATTTCCAATCCCATATCCATAACGATTTTCATTTCTCCGTCATATTCAATAAAAGCATTGCTGGCAACTAAGAAGTATTATTAAATCAATTTAAGATGTTACAAACCCGGCGACAATGTTCGGGTCTTATACAAGACATTAATATCGATTAGCAGTTAATCTCAATTTGTGTCCAAAGTCGCAGCTAAACCGTTTGGATTGGCGAAATAAACGTCTCAGTAAAGATCATTAGTCTTAGCAATGAGTCTGTTCACGATTTAGTTTTTAATTACATTTTGTTCATCATCTGTGCTCTGGTAAGGTTGTGAAAGTCGATATGTTTGCATATTTGCCACATGGATACGTCGTTTACATTTTTGATGTTTCCTGACTTTACTTATAGAATATTTGCCTTTTTGACTTATAGACAAGGAAGGAGCTACCACTTTCCTTATGACTTAGTTGGTGTTATGTTCTACAGTCTACACGTTAATACGGTATCTAGAGAGCTGTCTGCTTTTTTCTCTTTTGTATAACTGTGGTATTTGTTACTAAATTATTTTTTCCAGTATGAATTTTTGTAAATTGGGTAGCAGTAGGTGGGTAGTCGATGGTTATTTTGCCACAAATGCAAGCATAAACGTATTCCGGTTTCGGGTATTGTCGTGTTCCAGATAGCTTGTAAGGTCATACATATGGCATTGCCATTGAAAAAAACGCACAATTAATATAATATTTGATATCTATAGTAGGGTGGATCGAAAAATTTTTTTTTCTTAGCATGGGGGTAGAATTTGTAGCTTATAAAAAAAGAAAATTTTTCAAACAAAAAAAAAATTTTTTTCGCAACATTTGGAGATAGCCCACTCGTTTTTTAATAAAATAATGGATCAAATGGACTAAAAAATTTTAAAATATTTAAACGATGTTTTAGAATCTGTGGAATGTCTTTTTGAAAGCCAAATGGAAATCAGAAGTCAAAAAAAATTTTTTCCTATTATTTTTGTAACTTAAGCGAAAAATAAAGAATTAAGCAGCCCTTTTATCTGTATTAAAGTAAAAGGTAAGTGAAAAAAAAATCATATGCAATTATTTTTTCATGTTTTCCACGATTTTTGACGGAAAAAAAAATTTTTCGCTAGAATAAGTCCATTTGATCCATTAATTTATTAAAAAACGAGTGGGCTATCTCTAAATGTTGCGAAAAAAAATTTTTTTTTTTTTGAAAAACATTCTTTTTTTATAAGCTACAAATTCTACCCCCATGCTAAGAAAAAAAATAAAAAATTTTTTTTTCGATCCACCCTAATCTATAGGCGATGGTTGCCTTTTTTCACCAGAAGAAACATTTTATTTTAGAACAAAAAAGTAATACTTACCGAAAAGTTTTAGTCGTTGTATCAGAACATATAGATAATATACATATTAACAATGTATATAAAAATCTTAATTTAGCTTACCTATGAAGCAGGCGAGAGGACTGGCATATAGTTGATATATTTTCTATAAGGATTTCGGATCAAACGGGAAGAAAAACGCAGGTGAGGACAAAAGAAAGCAGAGTAAGCCGGTTCAGTACGCCACGATTCACCAGTTAGTCAATTGGGCAGATGAGTGGTTATCCTCATCCCCGCATTTAACAAATTGCTAAGATTGTCACCTATTTCTAGCGATAACCGGGACTGCGCTTTATACACTAATCCGAAGCACAGGGGTCGTAATATATCAATCGCTAGACTTAGCTTGAGCTGTAAACTGAAATTTTTGATTATTTTTTAAAAAAACATTAGAAAACTTAGTAAAACTTTCTTCCGACTCAGGGATCATACCCAGGACCTCATGATCTGAGCTAAATTCGCCTTTAACCATCGGGCAGTATGTATAAAAAAATAATTCTAAAAACTATTTCTAGAACGAATAATTTCATATATATTCAATACCATTTAATACGTCACAATCTCTTCATTTAACAAGTGTCTCGTAGAGATTACTTGACAGTAATTAAACGATTGATATAATTATGTTCACTGTTACAGGAAACGATTAGCTGTATTAATTGAAATTCATTAGAACACATTACATTTAATTAATTAATTTACTTATACTTTATTTACTTATATTTTTTATTTACTGATATAACCTTAATGTACACCTTAAAATAAGTGTGTACAAAAGGCGTACTTAATGCCTATTGGTATTTTTCACAAGTTAACTTTGCGCCAACAAAAGTTATGCGGTGCCTCCGAAAAGATATGTAATCTGTATACGAATATTATTACGTAAAGAAAATAACTTTTTTACATTTTGGAAGAAATTAATAATGTATTACAATACGATAAGCATTTACCAACATGTATTGCTTTTCAGGCCAACTTTCTATGGACCTTCTTCGTTCTTCTATAAAACTCCCTGGAGTGATTTTATTTATACAGTTGTACTATAATTATGTATATCTGGGTGTAAATGCAAGTTACAATGACAACCTAAAAAACTGCCTTAAAAGGCGTATCCCGTTTAAAACGTGGTCCCAACCAACACGAGGAGTTAGTTATAACATTAACAGCCGTATATAGTCGTTTCATTCTTTCATTCATACAAACCTACTTTGAAAAATTGAAAAACCTTTAAAGATAATATTAAGTACTTGAATTTACAATTATTTCTTGCTATTTTAATCCATTTACGTCGTAATTTATCGTCAACATCTCGTATCTCTTATTATAAAGATTATTTTATTTAAACCACATTAAAGTGTAAAGATAAGCAACGTTTGTTTACACCAAAATATTAGTTACTCGTTCATAGATTAAATTAATATTCTTGTTTTTTTTTTTCGTCTCTTCAGGATAATAGTAAGAGTACCTTGTTCATACAGCTTTGTATTTTGTAAGTTTCACTATAGTAATAGATTACCGGCAGGGGTGTTTTCGAATGGATACTTGGGGACCTTAAAGAAAAGAGCGTACTCATTCTTAAAAGGCCGGCAACGTAGCTGCAAGACCTCTGGTTCATGGGCGGCGGTGATAACTTACTATCAAGTGCCCCTCCTGCTCGTTTGCCTCCTCTTCTATAAAAAATTCTTTCTTTGTTTGCATTTTAAACAATAGTTTGTACAACATTTCGCGTCTTACCTATCCGTCATTTTCCTATTGGTTTGGTTGGTCATGAGGCGACCGATTGGCTATGCGAGTCACTACTATCGTGGCTACTAGGTGGTAAAGTTCTGGATTGACTCGCCCGGGTCTGGTACCACCGCTTTACATATTCCTGCCGCAATAGCGTCAGTGCTTGTCACTGTCGTGTTCCGGTTTGGAGGATAATGTAGCCGGTAAACTTATGCATGTGGCATTAGACCTCGCCACAAGATAGCAACGCACTATTAACACCAAAGGTGTTACCTTTGGTGAGGTATCAAATCCTTGAGTTAGGCAAAAAAGATTTTTGCAATAAAAAGCGCGGCATCTTATAGTGATGTGTTAGTAACTCCGTGTTTCTTTTTTTTATATCATAAGATAGCAAACAAGCTATTTTGTGTATTTATGTGTGTTTCGGTGTTTCCGACCGGCATGATAATATTTACATTTTATTTTCGTTACAAAAATCTAGCTATATCTGACATTTTATTAAGTGATAATAGAATTGGGACCAACGTCAGACCAATTTATTATACAAAAGCAAACCTATTAATCTATATTGTCATAGTGTCAAATATACAAGTTGATAAAATCAAGATTAAGATTTTACAACAATATCGAGAGATACCGCTATTTCAAGCTTCACTAAACATCGATAATTGATGGAGCCTCTATAAATATTGACTATACTAGGGGACGATTTCAAAATGTCCGTCCACATTAATGTTAACGTGAAAGTTTGTATAATTTCCTATCCTGTTCAATTAAGCTCGAGGCACAGCAATAACGAAACCCATACAGCGTACATGATAAGTAAGTTTGTTGAGTAATTGTGTGTGATTTACATCGCCTACGGTCGGTTACGGTCTGGATTACTTCATTGTAGCTACACTGTGTTAAATGAAGTTACCTGCTTTGCTTTATGTATTGTGCTGCAATAAAAATGTCAAATTGTATGTGATTTGTGAAATGCAATAACAAAACAGAATATTTGTGGATCAAAAGTTCGTGAAATTTTATACCTTAAGATAGCAAACAAGCAAATGGCTCTCCAGATGGAACCATCGCCTATCAAATAATAATAGTGTTTTACTATCCCGATGACAGCATAGTAATGCTATATATATCGAATACTTTACTCTCGTATCACGGCCGTTATAAGAATTGAAGCTATTGTGGCAGGAATAGGAAGGGCCACGGGGAAACGTGGTAGTAGTGACACTCATATCTAATCGTTCGCCGTTAAAGAACTGTGCCAGCACAGGAAATAGTCTATACTTCTAAGGGCGCTCGCATTAACTCGGCGTACACTAGGAACCTTTATAGTTTTGCTACGTCCATCTGTTCGTCCATCCGTAGTCTAGTTCAGAGATCCTTAGTACTAGAAAGTTGTAATTTAGCATAAATATAGCTTAATAAGTTATAAATTAGCTTGCACTAACTCGGCGTACACTAGGAACCTTTATAGTTTTGCTACGTCCATCTGTTCGTCCATCCGCAGTCTAGTTCAGAGATCCTTAGTACTAGAAAGTTGTAATTTAGCATAAATATAGCTTAATAAGCTATAAATTAGCTCGCACTAACTCGGCGTACACTAGGAACCTTTATAGTTTTGCTACGTCCATCTGTTCGTCCATCCGCAGTCTAGTTCAGAGATCCTTAGTACTAGAAAGTTGTAATTAAGCATAAATATACATAACAGTCACGGCAACAAAGTGTTAATATAAAAACTAGTAAAAGGTTTTTAAAATATATTGTAGGTTTATAGAAACAACGTTTCAATTAATGAAAATGGAAATGAAAAAATATTTATTTGCTAGAACATGTGTGTCACAGGTTATTAAAAATAAATTAAATTACCAACATATTCTACCATGATATGGTGTGCAAAAATTTAAATTTGGGTCGATTTATTTTTAATTAATACCGGATCGGAACGCGGCCACACACTGGGAAGATCCGAAGAAACTCAGTGCACTTTTTTTCATTTCTTGTATTACAATTATTTATGTATTACATTTTTTAAGGGATTATTAAGGGATTCGTATGTTTTTTTTTTTTCGTATGTGAAATTTTATGTTTTAAAGTGCTAATTTTTGTTATCGTCAAGGGTCACCCCCTGCCGCCTAAACTGTTAGTTTTTGGGATGGGAAAAAATCACGGTGGTAGTAAATATAATAAAATCAAAATATCTTACAAGGCTTAACAAGTTTATGAGCAATAGTCAACCAACTTATAAAACGTACTTGAAGAAGTTTTTACAGACGATGAATCTGTAGTGCGGATATATCCGTCATTGATGTTAAATAGCATAAATATTCATAGTATGAAACCATTAAAGTCGTGTTCTTGGTCCGCATTATGGCAATGGGCAATTGCGGAACCCTTACGTCTCCTAGAAAATGCTTCTACTCGTAATTAAAAATAGTAATCTTCTAATATAGAAACCGAGCATATCTATTTAAATTACGACGTACTTACTAATTCAACACAACATGACTCAATATAACTCGTTCATTCAATTTCATATCATTGATAAAAATATAGCATAACTGAAAATGGATTCAAACGATGCGCAGTAGATTTAGGACCGTTAATCACTAATAACCAAATACTAATCAAATAAAATTAGGCCCTGAAATTGCTGATCAAGCAATAAAGTTCAGATTCTATTGTAACTAAAGGAAATGATTGACATTAATTAAAAGCAAACTATAATAAAAATCTCTTTGTTTAACGTAATAATTTCAATTATTTATAACAAAAAATTTCTGCCTTCATTCGCGTTAAAATTTATTTTTAACTCTCGTGACCTATACTTTTTAATAACAATAATTAATAAAACAAATTGCCTTTCTTATTATTATACTACTGATACTTGACTTGGTATTGATTTAGTAACATAGTTAATAAAAATGTTAGTAATATATATATATATATATATATATATATATATATATATATATATATATATATATATATATATATATATATTTAGCTTGTCAAAAAAATTCAGCAAATCAAGAAATTATTATTACTAAGAAAAGTTTTATCTTCACTCCCGTGTGGAAACTGGAAAAATACATTTTTAATTAACCCGACCATTGCGCGCGAACGAAGTCGCACAAAAAGTAAATCTTTGCTTTTTTTACTCAGTTAGGTAAAAAGGAGCCTATATAATTCTGAAATCAGGGATTTACGTCTTTTATGAGATAAAGCTATTATGCCACCAATAAATCAATTATAAAATAACGCAGATGCCTTCCAAAATTACGCGATACATGCCAAACACGTTTTTACACATCTATATCATCGATTGCGATCATCTCGCCTGCAGCCGATATTAAATGTTTGCCTTCGAACGTTCGCAAGGTAAACGTAAACAATGTACCCATTTCGTGTACTCGTAGATTTCCCTCCAATATTTCCTAATCCGGGTATATTTAACGTATTGCAAAAGATAAATATCATAGCTTTTACGAACACCGAATAATCTTGAAAAGAAAACGTAGAATTGCAATAATTTAAAGAATAAAGCAATATAAACCTGCATGTTATTTTGTTTGTATTAAGGATTGGTAATTATTTGTTTGCTTTCGATATTGGAGATTTGTTTATTTACGATACAGAAGTAGCTTTTATTTAAATTTATGTAACTTTGAAACGTTTATGAGGTTTGAAAAAGAGTAATCAATAAATAAATATTTAGGAACTGAACTTTGTGGCTGTAATACATACTCCTATTTACAATATGGGTTATAAGCAGATGGACCTTCTTTTAGCATAAGTTTACATAAGGGCTATCCTTAAGCAGTATGCTGTCTTGCGGCTTATAAACAATCTACCATCCAAATACATCTATATGTATTGTTAGGTATATTTATTTGTTATATGAATAATATTTTAAATAATGCTTGAATGTAATATTAATATTCGTTTATCTCGCATAATAGATATTAGAATTTGTTGTTATCAAAATGCTGCACTACATTGGCACCACTTCCGCAGCATCGTGGAATCGTTTATATCAAATTATAAACTTGGACGTGGCGCCATCTGAACTGATATGTTTGAAGTTGACACTTTTCAATATACCCTACTTCTAATTATGTGGCGCCATCTGAACTGATATGTTTGAAGTTGACACTTTTCAATATACCCTACTTTTAATTATTGTAAAACTGTGTGATACTATAAAATACTTTGTACCGGCCTACTTGGGTCATTTTGCTGTAAGTCGTGAAAGAATAAACATGTATGTACGTCAAACTGTCTATTATTAAAAACGAACCTTATAGTATATATAGTGGTTTTCTTGATGCTCTTATAATTTAATTGTAAAAAGTGTATTGATATTTTAAAATTGTAAATATTTATTATTATAACATTTATTGCTATTTTATACCTAGTGTTGTTACAAGGTAGATCTCAAAAAGCTCGACACTTTTCATCTACGATATTTGAGAAATATTCTTGGCGATAACGAGATCGTGTGCCTAACACCGAAGTTTTGCTTAGCGTTGAGATGCCAGGTATTGAGGCTCTCATTATGAAAAACCAATTAACGTGGAGCGGTCACATTTCACGCATGGACAACAGTAGATTGGCCAAAGAAGTGCTTAACTCGGAACTCTCACGCGGGAAGCGTATGCAAGGTGGACAGTACTTGCGGTACAAAGATGAAATTCTTGGCGTTGACATATCGAACAACGTTCAGTTCTGTGATCATTTGGAAGAAAAGGCTAAATTAGCCTCAAAAAAGCTCGGTGTGCTCAGTAGAGCGAAACAGTACTTCCTGCCTTCTCATCGCTTGCAACTTTACAAAGCGCAAATTCGCCCGCACATGGAGTACTGTTCTCATCTCTGGGCGGGAGCTCCGTAGTATCAGCTTCTTCACTTGATCGCATTCAGCGTAGAGCGGTTCGAATCGTTGACGACCAAGCAATCTCCAATCGGCTTGACTCCTTGGCTTTACGCAGAGATGTAAGATCGCTTAGCATCATGGAGAGTGTTCCGACGAACTGTTTGGATTGATCCCTGCTGTTGAATTTCATCGGACATCGCGGCAAAACTCAAAGTTCCATCCTCATCACCTCGATGTCTGGAAATCCACAACTGTGCGTTTCTCTAGGCACTTCTTACCACGCACTACTCCTCTGTGGAATCAATTACCGGCAGGGGTGTTTCCGAACGGATACGACTTAGGCACCTTCAAGAAAAGAGCATACTCCTTCGTAAAAAGCCGGCAACTCAGCTGCAAGACCTCTGGTAATGTGGCTGTCCATGGGCGGCGGAAATCACTTACGATCAGGTGAGCCTCCTGCTCGTTTGCCCCTTTTTTCTATAAAAAAAAAACTCAAACACCACCTTACTGCTAGCAATATACAGAGCAATTGATGGGAGAAGCTTGCTTCACACAGATCTGAATAGTGCTCCACTGTGAGCCGAAGCGCCAAAACCTTCGAAGCCCGACGTTTGGAAGTTCTAAACGCAACGCATCAGATTAGGATAACACGACCCAAGCCCTTATATAACTACACGTACAATTCCACAGAGCAACTCCACTGCTATTCGTGTGATCGTTTTTTTAAATCATTTAACAGTGATAATGAGACGAAAAAATCTTTATTGCCTAAAATTACAACAGATGGAAGTTTTTTAAATGATGCAATTAAAATAATATTTATATGATATTTATTGCGTTATTTGGAGGTCTGCTTTTACTTGATGATTACTATGTCTAATCTAGACTTATATGCTATGACCAAGTCGCACATCGTCTGTATCTACTCTATGTTTCGCAATAAAAATGAAAATGACAGAACTAGCAGAAATATGAAACAGATCGAAAATGTTTATTAATAAGGGCAGTCCCTAAATATTTTCTGATCAATTTACCAAGAATTTTTATAACTATGCTTCCATCCACCCACGTATCAAACAAATAAAACAGGGTATTCTTTCGTCCTCGCGCAAACGTTTGCACTAGGATTGGGGTATTTCAGACGGCTCAAATCCACAAACCTCATGCGCGGGCACGCTCTACGCATTGTTGAAAGTGCTTGTCGAATTTTGTGTTGATGTATTTTATAGAAGCTGTTTTTATGTTTTTTAAGTTGTTTGCGATATCCCGAACCATATACATAATATTAGAGATCTTTCTCGAAGGTTTCCGCAAGTTTATGTCTATTACTACGGTATTGAAACAAAAAAATGATATTTATTTAGTTAATAGAAGATAGTTTATATATAACAATGATGAAATAAATTAACAAAAAACGTAAACATTCTTAACTAAATTAATTTACATTTTTATTTATACATAATATGTTGCGGGAAAATTTTATAATTCTGCCATACACATTCTTCCATATACAGAGATAAATATATGTTAGAAAATACCTCACGCCGAAATTAGGAGTCGTCATATAACAAATTGCTGCGACAAATTGTTTAAATGAATTGTTGTATAAATGGGGAGTTTTATTAAGAATTAAAACTGTTGTACAATTAGCAATTAGCTATTAAATATGCTCTCCCACACACCAGAGAACGCGATACATATGGGCAACGACCCTTGTCTTAAATATTAGGAACTACCTTTACTAATTACAACTACGTAATCAATTTATATTCCATTTGTTTATTCTTTTACGTTGTTCAATATGACTAAAACAATTACTCTAAAAACTTTTTTTTATTCTTTGTAATAGTTTACATTTTATTAATTCTCATAATGAAATATAATTTAACAAATATATTACCTTAAATTACATATCCACGTTCTAGATTATTCAAATATTGTGTTCCTTTTAGCGGAGGCCAACATAGGCGTACCCAGGTTCTGGGCAACCGTAACATTTTAAACTATATTTCTCATTTTTTTCTCAATCATTTTTCAAGGCGTCTTACCCGCCATTGTTGTTCAAGTCTGGGGATACCAGTTAAAAGATTTTAATTCGCACAGGTACAACAGTGTTGGGTGAAATCCTGCTTTATTAAATAAAACCTAACAGAACCCTACCGACTTCTCACTTATACATATAATATGAACTAGCTACAGCGTGCAGCCCGCTGCATTAAAACAGGTTTTGGTGAATCCCGCGGGATCCCCTAGTTTTTCATCATCATCATCGACTTTAGTAGTAGTTTTTGCATGATTGAGTAACAAACATTCATCCAAAGATCCAAAATTTCGCATTTATAATATTATAATATAGGTTAGGTTTTTGGTTGCCTGTAAATCAAAGTAAAACTGGAAATAGTATGATCCGCGTGGCTATCTCCGTTGACCGTCATCGACGTCGAAGCTTATAGCTGACATTGATGCAAGTTGAATCATATACAATTCGCCTTCAGCAATTTGTGATAGCATTTACGTTTATAAAGTAGAGCGACGCCGTTTGTTTAGGGGAAACACACAAAATGATTGCGACATATATATATATATATATATATATATATATATATATATATATATATATATATATATATATATATATATAGGGTGGGATGGCTATATATACAAAAAATTTACAGCTACATTTCCCTCCAAACCAAAAAACGACAGTAACAAACATTGACGCTGTTGCGGTAAGAATAGACATAGTGGTTAAACCATATAAACCATATATATATATATATATATATATATATATATATATATATATATATATATATATATATATATATAGGGTGGGATGGCTATATATACAAAAAATTTACAGCTACATTTCCCTCCAAACCAAAAAACGACAGTAACAAACATTGACGCTGTTGCGGTAAGAATAGACATAGTGGTTAAACCATATAAACCATATATATATATATATATATATATATATATATATATATATATATATATATATATATATAGTTACGAATAATCTAGAAACGTAAAGAGTTGGAACGCTGGAGGGATCTAGAAATAAAAGAAAGAGATACTCCTATTAATAAACAAATAGTTGGCCGTTATCCGAATAGCTATACCATAATGGACATAAGGGTGAGAATAGCGTGTTCTATCATAAGTTGTTTACAATAAGAAGTGATTCATCGCTTCCCGATACATTTAGATTTTTCTGGATTCAGGTAGAACTTTACCCTGGGTATCAATAGAGATGTGTTGACGAATACAGAGCAGTTTTAATAAAGCGATCGAGAGCGATACTTGAAGCGACCCGTGCGAAGCGAGTAGTGTTTTATTGTGTAGTCGGTTAAATTTAATGATCGTGCAGCGAGGTGACCAGTGTGTATAGTGAATTTACATATTACATTTTGTTGTTTGTGCACTTGTGTTCTAAATACACGGTTTTAATATAAGTGGCGTTTTCTTACAATTACGAACGCGAAGTACGTAAAAACAGGTTAAATCGCTCTTGAAAAGTATAATTTGAAAGAAAAACTCACACTTTAAAAATTGGTTCACAATTGAATTTGTAGCAAGAACATATACAAAAAAATCTACAAAATCATAACCGTTCTTTTTAGACGTTCTTGAGTTATATTTATTTATTTATTTATTTTACATTAACATATATCTACAGCTTATTTCACAAAAAATAATTCATAGTAGTAAGTATGTGAACTAAACATTAGCCAATTACGGATTTCACTTTACTTTCCGACATTATATAGTGTGTAATAGATGGTAAAGAAATAAGCCAATACGTATATAAACTCAAAGTCGTTAATTAAATTAAAATTAAACAATTACAAACTACAAACTTAAATGAGAAAAGGACAAAAAAATTATATCGTTTTGAAACTTTTATGGTGCTATTAATAAACCTACTTGAGCATGCGTATAGATGGGTGGCTATTCTATCAGATCGACTATGATGTTGCAATACCGGATCTCCCCTTGTTTGTGTGATGAGCACATATGTTAAGATAATTGATTTGATAACGTTTTATAAGTCGATGAAGGCAGGCTGCACGCACGAAAAAACATTTCTCATCGTCACGTTCCGTCTGAGCCAAGCGTGCAAGCAAGAGCGCGGAACAAGCGATGGAAAATGTTTTCTTTTGACGTTACCACGTAAAATTATCGTTCGTAAACCTACTTTAAAGATAGCCATTTATTTGAGTTTGAGTGTCTACTACAAAATTCAATATTTTCAACTTTTTCCTTGTATTGATCCAGGTCCTATTTGAATAATAGATCATGCTGCCATTCTGCCAGGCAGTTCATAAGAGGCGAACGATTGTCTATACATATCAATATCATGTTCCTGTTTAGAGGGTAAGGTAGCCGGTAAACTTAATCATGTGGCAATACCATCCCTCCGCCCATGCATGATAGCCACGCACTCCTTTGCACTGATTGCAACGCACCATTAACATCTTTGGTGTCTACAAGCGATGGTGTATCTTTTCATCAGGAGATCCATCTGCTTGTTTGCTATTTAAATACCCTATAAAAAATAAGTGCATATATACATTTCTATGTATTAGTGTTATTTAACGAGCAAAATCGTGAAATTTTTTGAAAATTTGTTTTATTTATGTTTAAAACTGTGAACGCTAGCTGAGATTATACACTCAACTGCAACTAATCACAATAGGAAACATCTCGTATCAAAATAACACTTCAAAAATAAACTGATTCATCTTTAAAATTACAATTCTGAAGTTCACTCACATGATGCAGTGTGAAATTCTACTGAATTTATCCTATGCAGTTTTATATTTATTTTGAAAATCTGTGGCGAGGCGGGCTCAAGGCAAGTGAATGGGGAATATTATGATATCACTTTGATGTATCTTGGAAATTCTACTTCCGATGACGTTCTAGAAACGATATTTCATATAATTACTTGCCCTCCTCGCTCAATATTGTTTAGTGGGCTCTAATTTACAGTCTCTTTGTGTTACAGCGGCGTCTCATATATGCTTATTAATTTTGTTAAAGTCTCCGTCGTAAGAACCAGGAAAAGCATTTTGCAAACTTTTACTACAAAACTTTATAGCGATACAAAAACTTACACTTATAATGAGTCAAGCTCTGAACTAATGTCTCTGTTATTAGTTATTTAGCTTTACATAATTGTACACCTTAATGCCTTTGTGGTCTAGTGGTTCAGTGTCAGTGTAGACCACATGATCTTCTGGGTTCGATTTTTGGGTCGGGCAAATCAAAAATGTGTTTTTTTAGTTTTTCGATAAAAACAACGTTGCCCGGGATTGGATAAGTGTCTGTTTGGTGATAGGTTTACCACCGATCACATTGTTGGACTCAGTCAGTATCTTTGGGTGCACTGGTTTCATTTCTACCTACTTTTTCGGGGATAAGGGCGTGAAGATATTTTTATTGTACACCTTAAAAAACGTTTTGTGCCAGACGGACATCACCGTTGGCTCTGGAACAATTTATCAATATCACTACATTATGTCTGCTTCGTGGTCCAGAGGATAGTCTATTCGGCTTAGGTCATGAGGTCCTGGGTTAGATTCCCAGGGCGTGATGATACTTTTTTTGATCATACTATTCCTTAAGTTTCTTGGACTATTTGGTAATTTGACATTTATTGGAACAGTTTAAGCCTACGACTCGTAGAAAATGATAATATTTGTAATTTAAACGATTCGTTTTATTGATGTAGGAATCGGGCATAAGACATTAAGAGCGCGTATTCGATTTGCAACGAAAACTTCATGTTTTCAAGTTATTTCAAGAGAAATATCGTAACAATGTGAGCAGATTATTCAAAGGATATTACAGTTTTTGCAAGATTAAGTCTTGATTATTATAATTTTTGATAACGGTTTTTTAAAACGAAGGCAATCTATGCATAGCGTTTTACGAAAATAGGCGTCAGAGTTATCTTTCGAGACGACTATAATCATTCTAATGTGACAAAATATTTTATTTTATGCATTTTTCCAACAGAATATATGGAAATAAATAATATTAAAAAATTACAAAATCAGCTCACTTTAACATTTTTTTACCAGCAAGTATTTCAAGAGAAACCAAAAATATTTATTATATATGAAATAAGGTAATATATATACTGATTATTTTTCATTCCCTTATATGAACTCATTTATTTAGAATATATATTTGTGAAATAGTACAAGTGTTTGACAAAATTAATATGATGCAGTTTAACCAAGTACCGACGATAGAAAGTATAAATTATTTAGAAGAATTCTTTTAAAAACACTATAAATCCTCGCGCGCAATCTTTTGCCGATCAAAATTTGAACCTACGATAAATCGAATAATCAAAACTAATCGTGCAAAAACTGTAATATGCTTCGAATAATCTGCTCACATTATTACGATATTGCCCTGGAAAAAAATTTAAAACTTGAAGTTTTCGTCAAGAATCGAATACGCGCCCTTAAGCATGTTACTAATATCAAGCCTTTTATTCTACTAGAACTACCTATATACCTACTAGGTTTTCTAGAGTAAAGGAAGGCTAGGTTTTCTTACTGTAATGCCGTCTGTGAGTAAGGCAAATGTGTTGTGCGTGGTATTATATCCCTTTCATAGGAAATATAAAACCAGCCAAACGTGAGCCAGACTCGCACATGAAGGGGTTCCGTACTATCATCTTAAAAACGGCAAAACATCACATTTGTTATGTGGGAGCGCCCCATAACTATTTTATTTTAATTTAATTATTTATTTTGAAATGAATATATAACTAAACATTCTGTGAATATTTCAAACATTTGCCAATTGTAGTTATCACTACCGAGAAATAAAATATAAAAAGTTCATGTTTGTTGTATGGAAATCCCCTTAAATATTTATTTTATTCTGTTTTTAGTATTTGTTTTCATAGCGGTAATTTATGTTACATTATCTGTGAAAATTTCAACTGTCAAATTATCACGGTTCATGAGATACAGCCTGGTGATGGATGGATAGACAGACAGACAGACAGACAGACGGACGAACAACGGAGTCTTAGTAATAGGATGCCGTTGTACCCTTTGTGTACGGAGCCCTATTACGCATCATATAATAAATATTTTGGTCGTCTTAATAGACGTTCGTTGTCTCTTTTCATCAAGCGTGCCACTTACTTTTTTGCTATCTATAGCGTAAGTTTAGATCTTTGGATGTATGGATGATGGATGGATGGATGGATGGATGTTTCTTACTCAATCACGCAAAAACTACTGAACAGATTTGGATGGTACGCAGGTAGATGATGATCTGGAATAGAAAATAGGCTACTTTTTATCCCGGAAAAATTAAGTGATCCCGCGGGATTCACCAAAAACTGTTATAATGCACCGGGCTGCTGTATGATGCAGCTAGTCTAATAATATATTATTAAATAGCAATCAGTTTCGGTGAATTTTAAATTTTTGTCTACAAAAACTTAAAATTCTTCGAAATTCATTATGTTTTGTGTTTGAATATATGTAAATTTAATTGTTTATTTATATACAAATATTATAATGTAAATTAAATTCAAATTCAAAATTGTTGCTTAGTAATGTTGTTGCTCAACAACTAAACTCAACAAAAACACAAAACATAAAAGTTATAGTAAATAAACTCCAAAAGCTCACCTAAGTAAATACGTCTATCTGTTTTTACAGGCTTTTACTTTCATGATTTTGTACGTTGCTTTTATGGATATTTCCATTTTAGTATCACGGTTAAAAATATTATCGGCTATGACGAGCTACGGAACCGTACCGTAAAGGGACCTTGGATAATAGCCTCGATTATTGCATTATAAAATCCCTTTTTTCAATATTTTTGACATAGGCCCGTAGTAAAGTTGCGATTAATTATTAAATTGAAATTCTTTCTTGAGCTTTGTGAGTAATGCACTGAGTTTAGTAAGGTCGAGCCCTTGGCTCGGAGGGGAATTGGGCGAGATACTTTCTCGTTTGTTTTATAACTTCCAAAGTAAAATTCCTTGTAACCTATTAACGTTGGGAAGCCCAATGGACCCTTACCTATTTGTTTAAGAGTCATATTTTTAAGAAGGATTTTATTATACAGAACATTTTGTTTAGGGTTAAAAATTAAGATTAACATTACAAAATATATTTATAAATTAGTGCAATATAATTGTAAATTAAAATTTCCCACATTGTTGGGCAAAATTGATAAGGCTGACAACACCTGGGAGCGATATTTAAGCTTACCCTTTTAAAATCAATATTTACGTTTGTTTATATTCCACAACAGTCAATAATAATCAGTTAAGTATATTACATCCTGAAGATGCTTTAAAAAGTGAAACCGGTCGAGTAATATAATAAAAATTGTGTAAAAGTGAAATTGATATACAAGTGGAATAGTAAAAGTGTCTAGTAACATTACAAAAGCCTAATTTCTGTTATTGTTTGTTTATTTCTTTTAGCAATTAAAAAAATCTCATTTTATGAAATGAAATTATTTGAAATAAAATTATTCATTGGTCAGAATATGAGAAATACAAGTTATTATAACTTTATCAATTACCAACATTTTCAACCATGATATGGTGTGCAAATATTAAATTAATTACAATAAAAACTTTAATAAATTAACAAATTATTTTATATTGCCACATGACCGTGGTCACGAGCAGATCAGTCTGCTCGTGACCACGGTCAATGTTTATATATTTTTTAAAATAATCTTACCTTATTTCATGATGCTGTAAGATAATTCAATCTATTTAATGTACTGAATTCATTTCTAAATACGATTGTTAGAACGAAAACTCTCCTTTCACATAATAGCAATAAACAGCTCTGAACAAAGGTAGCTGAAAGTGGCCTAGACACGCGAAGACGAACCCACATTATTTATAATCTAATATGCATGGGGAAACCGCTGAGTGCGTCCTTTTACGAAAATATTAAGCAAATAAAAGCGGTTACGAACTGTGTTTATACATTTACAGCCAGAGAAAGTGAGTTTTAATCGACTATCACTACTTGATATGGTAGAGTTTTGCATTGTCTCGCCTGAGTCTGGTACCACCACCTTATCTATACCTGCTGCAATAACGTTAGTGCTTGTCACTGACGTGTTCTGGTTTGGAGGCTAAAATAGCCGGTAAACTTATGCATATGGGTATAAGACCTTGCCACGAGATAGCAACACGAAATTAACATATTTGGTATATGTAGGCGATGGTCGACTCTTTTCACCAGGAGACCCGTCTCCTTGTTTTGTTATCTTATCATATAAAAAAAATACAAATAAAAAAGTTGGTAATTTTTACTATTTTTATAACGTAAGGAAGGAAAAAGTGGTATTAGTAAAAAAGTAATATACTCGTAATAAATACTCGTATACATTAAAATGGTGTTATAGTTCCACTATTAATCTCACCCGGATTTAGTGCTACTTCAATTCTTGCTGCAATAACATTAATGCTTGGCTGGTCCCGGCCTCCTTTGAGGAATAAGCCAACTGCCGTTCTGCCAGGCAGGTCGTAAAAGGCAACCGATTGCCAATTAAGTCACTACCATCGTGGCTACTAGGTGGTAGAGTTCTGCATTGTCTCGTCTGGGCCTGGTACCACCGCCTTACCTATTCCTGCCGCAATAGCGTCAGTGCTTGTCGCTGTCGTGTTCCGGTTTGAGGGTAAGTAGCCGATAAACTTATGCATGTGGCATTAGACCCTGCCACAAGATAGCAATGCACCATTAACATCTTTGGTTTCTATAGGTGATGGTTGACTCTTTCCATCAGGAGACCCATCTGCTTGTTTGCTATCTTATATTAAAAAAATACCGTCATGATCCGTTTTGCAGGGTAGGGTAGCCCTTAAACATCATCATCACCATGTTTAAGAGCTAGGCTCTTGCCTGTGAAGCGATCTCCACTTTTCTCTATCAAGGGCGAGCTCCTTCACCGCTTGATAGGAGGCTGTGTTAGTTTTTCCCTTGCCTTTAAACACTAATATGAAATAACCACTACGCTACACGGATAGCAACGCGCCATTATCATATTTGGTGTAAGCGATGATTGTCTTTTTCCATTAGGAAAGCCATGTTCTGGTTTGCTATTTAATGAGTCAAAAAAAAATGATGAACTTTCATATACTAGCGCCTTCCCTTCCCTTCCCTTTCCCACTGATCTAAATTCGATTACAGACAATAAAATCTCTTCTTTTCTCTCTGACCTTAACAACAGACTTTAACCGTAAAGAAAATAGTATACATCTGTGTAAATTATCATATATGTCACATATAAGGGAACATACCCATACTACGTGACCTATTTTTTAAGATTTTTCGACCCCTCCCTCCCCTCGGTGACCACTCGTAGTATATGCCAAGACCCCCCCCCCCTCCTTTAGTTTTCACTTAGTAATTCATAATTATGATTTTTAATCATTTCACAGGCAAAAATTGAAAAAAAAAAAAATAATTTGGCTCATACTCGTCTTTATTGCATAAGACTGCATGCATACTTAAATTACTAGTGAATTATGTATTATGAAAAAGAACAACATTCGTGAAAACATATTGCTATACAGTATGGAACTTAAAGTAACTTAATTTACGAACACAACAATTATTATCATTCATTAAATTTCTCTCATTAAAATCGACTACGTGATAAAAATCTGAGCCACCCCCCCGCTCCTGTGACTGACCGTAGTATTTTAAAGACCCCCCCCCCTGAACGGGTCACGTAGTATGGGTACGTTCCCTAATATGTATTGTGTGTAATATTTAATTTTATCAATTTAACGTACATATATCTAATGAATATGAATATTATTTAAAAATATATTTTTTTATAGTATAAGATAGCAAGCAAGCAGATGGGTCTCCTGATGGACAGAGTCAACCATTGCCTATAGACACCAAAGGTGTTAATGGTGGGTCGCTATCTTGTGGCTAGGTCTAAAGCCACATGCATAAGTTTACCGGCTACCTCACTCTCCACACCGGAACATGACAGTGACAAGCACTGACGCTATTGTGACAGGAATAGATACGTTGGAGGTACCTGACCCGGGTGAATTAATGCAGAACTCTACCACCTAGTAATCACGATGGTAGTGACTCGTAAAGCCTTATCGGTCGCCTTTTACGACCTGCCTGGCAGAACGGCAGCTTTCTTCAAAGGTGCCGGGGAGTCTGCAATCCTCCGCAATAAAGAGTGTGAGCATGCCTTTTAAACTCCTCCGTTCGCGTTATGGTTATAAAAAGAGGTACAAATATTTCTCTTCACGTCTTATCGACCACCTCACATTAGGACTTTTAAACCCGTTTTAAAATAATTAAGTGGCAATGACGGCCACTAATATACATTTCGAAATACGTGATAACTCCGTGGTTCACTCTACCTACTTCGCAAGGGAACTGGCGTGATGTTTTTTTTGTCACAGACCATTCGTACTTCACAATCAAAATCGTACATTTAGAGGTCGTGTACTAAGCAAGCGGCCAAAACAAACGAATTGAGATTGAAATGTATAACAAATAATAGATTTTCAATGAAAGATAGACCGTACAAATAATGGAATTTCTCCTATCGTAAAAGAAATTTTAAATAACAAGATTCCATTAAATATTGAGAAAGTTTTACATTGTTTTTACTAGCATAATTCTACTTTACTTTGTACATTATTACTATTATTATTACTTACTTTGTACATTATTTATAGTTAAAATCACCACTCTGATGGTGTATGATCATTGTTAGATATTTTATACGCCTCTTAATACCTGTACAAAACATAATTTGCCGTATTAAAAAATCTGTCGTCTAAGAATTACATTGTGTTACATCCCGTGTTAGTTCGGCCCCCCTTTGAAGAATATACCATCTGTCGTTATGTCAGGCATTTCGTAGACGCGAATGATTGCCTATAGAAGTTATCTACTACCATCGTGGCTATTAGGTGGTCTCGCCCGGGTCCAGTACTACAACCTTACCTATATCAATAGCGTCCATGCTTGTCACTGTCGTGTTCTGCTTTGAAGGATAACGTAGCCAGTAAACTTATGCAAGTGGCATTGAAACATTTTAACTCTTGAGTATACCATCCGTGTTCTTCTCGAGTAAAACAGCAAAATTTATTAATTGTAAAGTGACAATATCACATTTCCACTTCTTCATTCTGTCCTTCGAATTAAAAAAGAATATTGACGATTCTAATATCATAAATATGAAAGTATACGTATATATTTATTTTTACTTTTTCACGCCTCATCTAGTTAATTGATCATCTTGAAATGTTGCATACATGACCAGTTTTATATACCACTGAGAATAAGACATAGAACACTAAAATACAGCTTTAACTTGGATTTCTGTTTCCAGGCTAATGTCTTTTGGAGTTCAAATTCAGGACGGGCTTTGAGTCTAAACTTAGCCATAAAGTATCATTGAAACTCGGGTGTAGTTGAAAACTGTTTTTAGATTATTGTCAAAGTTCTAGTGACATGTCATTTAATGTAAAATGATATATTCACTGGGGATCAAGACGGTATTGTCTTTTGATTAGATATACATCTTACCATTGCCACTTGAACACTAGTTGATGGACGTTAGTATCTCTCCGAATATAGAAAGTAGCAGTTTCGACCTTGATGTGTGTATTAGTCTGGACAGTGTTGTCTGACACATACCTAACTAAAGACTGCCTGGGTGGAACACAGTACTTTGTAAAATTTCCGTGTGTGGGTCCGGGCTCCTTTAAAGAATAGGCCAACTGCTTTCTGCCAGTATCTTGCTATGCGAGTCAATACCTACATGGCTACTAGATGGTAGAGTTCTGCATTGTCTTGCCCGGATCTGGTACCACTGCCTCACTTATTCTTGCCGCAATAGCGTCAGGGCTTGGCACTCTTGTATTTCGGTTTAGAAGGGAACGTAGTCGGTAAATTTACGCATGTGGAATTAGATCTCGTCACTAGATAGCAGCGCACCGTTAACATCTTTGGTATTTATAGGCGATGGTTATTTTTTTCCATAAAGGGAACCATCTAATTGTTTTCCTATCTTATGGTATACCATAAGATAGGAAAATGTGAAAACCTACCTACTTACCTAAAAATGTAAATTTCCTTTGTAACTTGCTAGTTGAATGGTAACACAGCAGAACTGTATTATCACTGCAGACCTTTCAGCATGTAATGTTATAGTACCTGACTATTCGTACTTTGCGGCCGTTTTCTAATAAGAGTCGTTAAAAATATTTACTATTAGTTAACATATTTTGAAATATATCATAAAAGTGGAAATGCCTATAAAAGAAATGCATAGTAATCATTGATATATTTTATATCAATGATAGTAATAGATGTCAGCATACGACAGTCCGGACTACCACGTCTTAACAAATTGTTATGCATTTTATTGCTTATTTTAAATGTTTGCGAAAAATTATAGACATAACTTAAACACTAAGTTGGCCTTGATGTCTAGGGGTAAGACTATTTGGTTCAGATCATGTCGTCCCGAGTCCAGTCTTCGGGTCAGGCAAAAGTGCTATTAAGGTTTTTGCACGATGTTCCAAAAAGTTCAAAATCTCTTTAAAAATTCAAATTCACAAAACAGTAGCAACTCAAAGTCAGTTAGTTAGTAAGTTATCAATTCCGTGGCTCGAAGGAGTACATAAATCTGTTGGCCTCGGTTGTTGCTAGAAATCACTACATAGTATAAAACAAAGTCACTTTCTCTGTCTGTCCCTATGTATGCTTAAATCTTTAAAACTACGCATTGGATTTTGATGCGGTTTTTTTTTAATAGATAGATTGATTCTTGTGGAAGGTTTTAATATATAAACCTTTCCGATATTCCTACGGGAACAAAAGCTACGTTGGTGAAACCGTGAGCAGGTCGCTAGTAGATAATAATCGTTAATAGATCAGTAAAAAATGCGAGGATTCTCATCTCGCAAACCAACAAAAAAAAAATCGCAAACCGATGAATCGTGATAAATAGTAAACTCTATGACGTTCGTTTCACTCTGCTTAACCCCGAAAATCCGGCGGGATAATAATCCTTTTTTATAAACATAAAAGATCTGATTCTTAATCTAATTTTTCAGAAAATTTAAAACACTAAAAGTATAAACTGTTCTTCCCTGGGATTCGAATGTTACACCTAGCGCACTGGTACCATTAAATCAAAAAAAATCTTGTAATATGTAAAGAATTAATTTCTACACAAATACAGAAGTAGTTCGCAAACAAAAAGGTTAGCAGCGAGGTGTCGACTCGTGTAAATCGTAGTAAATTATTCCCGAGGGCTAGCATGGACGCTTTAATGAATTTTTAATCGAATCACACCGCCGGGCCCCACGAGAAATTTTACAAATAAATCTTAACGATATTACTGTGATGTAATGGGCGGATCATTACCTCTGACAGTGAGAGGGACTGAGCCCTGTTTGTATTTCAATAACCCTTATTAAATTTTTACATTACTAATAAGATCCATTTAGTCATGTCTATTTGTACTTTGATATAATTGAATATAAATTATGAAGTTCATCTAGTTTTTATACTATATAACTAGTAACTGGTCGCGCTTACGTGACGATACTTTATTAGGCAGCATTAGCGTGGTAGTCCTTTGAAGTATTGACCATCTGCCGTTCTGCCAGAGAGTTCTTAAGAAATGAACGATTGTCTACGCGAATCACAACCACTGTGGCTACTAGGTGATAAAGTTATGCAGTGTCTTTTTATATAAGATAGGAAACAAGTAGATGCGTCTCTTGATGGTTAGAGTCAATTATCGCCTATAGTTAAGCTACTTTGAAACAGCTTGGCTCTTTGGCATTACGCAGAGATGTAGGTTCACTCTGTGTCTTCTATCGTATTTATTATGGGGAGTGTTCCGACGAGTTATTTGGATTAATTCCTGCCGCCGAATTCCACCATTGGACATCGCGTCAAAATTTGAAGTTCCATCCTCACTATGTCTGGAAATCCACAACTGTGCGTTTCTCTCGACACTTTTTGCCTCGCACTACTCTGTTGTGGGATTAATTACCGGCAGTGGTATTTCCGAACGGACACGACATAGGGATCTTCAAGAAAAGAGCTTACTCATTCTTAAAAGGCCGGCAACGCAACTGCAAGATTTTTGGTATTGCAGATGTCCATGGGCGGCAGTGATCACTTACCATCAGGTGCATCCCTTGCTCGTTTGCACCCTCTTCTATAAAAAAAATATAAAGACACCAAAGGTGTTAATGGTGCGTTGCTGTCTTGTGGCGAGATCTTATACCAAATGTATAAGTTTACCGGCTTCTTTACTCTCCAAACCGGAACACGAGAGTGACAAGCACTGACGTTATTAAGGTGATGGTAGACGTTATTAAGGTGATGGTGACCAACACGGGGAAGACTGTCTACGCGAGACAGTCTTCCCCGTGTTGGTCAGTGACAGTGACAGTTGGTCAGTGACAGAAAAGTGTCTCGCCTGAGTTTTAGTGAGTACGTTTACGTTTTCCAGCCACGTAGGGTCAAGTTTTGTTACTATTGTTTTCTTGTTGACGTTATTGCGCGTCATTGCTTGTCGCTATCGTGTTCCGGTTTGGAGGGTAAGGTAGCCTGTAAAATTATGCATGTGGCATAAAGACCCCGCCGCAAGGATAGTAACGTATAAGTGATTACTATGATAATGGTGATTTAAGCATTTTTTCGTCTTTGGCAAGCTACTAAGCAGAATGGAAAGTCTTATATTGAGCTTTACTTTCGACACAATGAGTGTGTGTATGTTTATGCATTGTGAGAGATATTATTGGATATCTGCATAAATCATAATATTTGACAAGCGATGAGTGAACGCCGCGAAAACCGATTATAAATGTTTTACAGTGGGCAATCCGCATATATACGCTTGTCACAAAAATGTCATACGGAATTACTGGATGAGACAATATTTAGACGAGCAAATCGACCTTAAATTCCTACAAGAATATAATATCAACCGAAATTATCAAATTAATTTTATGTACAATAAGCCTATAATTCACTGGACACTTTTTAATAGCAAGTACGTTTTAAAAAGGAACATTAGAAGTCGAGAATTATTCAAACTCGTACACATAATATGTAAGTTGCAAAATTTTCAACAAATAATTATATGAAATGTGAAAAAAAAGCTTCCATTTCTTATGAATAATCGAAATTTAGAATTCACAAGGCTGTATAAACATAAGCCAAGGGCCCAGACGAATATTCGGTATTCAGCAAAATAACTTTTGATGGCATCTCTAGTATGGTGTAAGTAGAAATTCCACAGTAACCAATTCTTGAATTTGTTTTGAAAAACGTGAATTTAGTCGTTTGGATAAAATTCGCTCATAAAAAATAATATTTTATAAAAGTACAAAGTACATAGTAGATTGTAAACACGAAGCTAGCTACAATGAAAATATTTTCAAAATATATTAAGATCATATTATTCTACTGTATTGCTACTCCTTTACAAAATACGAGCCCTAGAGTTTTAAATTATCCTTATAAAGATAATTATTAAAATTTTGCAAGAACTAGCAAGCCCCGACTATTAAATAAACGACTTATCAACGAACGAATATCCTCTTTAAATAATAATTAATAAGTAACTTTGCCGCACTAATGTATAAAACTATAATTGATTCGTATTTAACACTAGCTGCGTCCGCGACTTCGTCCGCGTGGAAAAATTTCAAAAAAAAGTAGACTAAGTTACTCCCTATCACATCAGCTATCTGCCAGTGAATGTCCCGTCGAAATCGCTCCAGCCGTTCCAGAGATTAGCGGGAACAAACAGACAGACAGGCAGACAGACAAAAATTGGAAAAAATGTTATTTTGGTGTATGTACCGTGTGTATTTCCATATGCATTTAGTAAAAAGCGGTTATTTCAATATTACAAACAGACACTTCAATTTTATTTATTTGTATAGATAAATTGACACTTAGAATAAGTTCAATCGCAGAAATTGATACTTCATTTTTCACTGCTCACTAGCAAACACTTTGTACCACTTTTGACAATTACGTAAATGGAGAAGTTTGAAATTTGATACAGTTAAGGTTACTATGTGGAGGACTGTCCAAACTTAATATTTTTAAATAATGTGCACTAAAATGCATCAATTTATTTAAAAATATAACACACACTACATTCATGTGACATATATAATAATATACACACATGTATATTATTTTCTATACGTCTAAATTCTGTTGTCGAACATAGAAAATATTTTATTGTTTAGCCTATGGTCGGATTTCGCCACAAGGCGAACACTAGTTTTGATTAAGGCGAAGTAATTTGACTATAGAAAGTGGGCGGCGCGGTATGATCTGAAACCACTGGAAAACGGTTTAGTTTTCGGATAAATAAATATAGGACTTCAGCTGAAAACCAAAATTTAGTACATTCTGTTTTCATGGTCCAAAATCATGTGGAAAATTAGAAATATTATTAACAAATTGTTTTAGAGACTTTTTTAGCCTGTTTTCGGAATTTTATATGATCGGGTAAAGGACATTCTATCATGTAATGAGTTAGTACATTCCTTAGATAATATCTTCAGGTATATCGTGTATTTTTTGTATAAATGGCTTCTTATTCGGCTCAATAGAATAGCACAACCGCCCCGTTGGTCGAGTGGTTAGCGACCCTGACTACGCAGTCAACGGGGTTTGGGTTCGATTCCCGACGGGGACAAGCATTTGTGTGATGAGCATAAATTTTATCATAGTATCCATATTACGCTGAGGCCACACTTGCGTATATCGTCACAAAACTTCGTGCAAATACACGATAAATGTGTGTAGCTACATTAGTTATCGTTTCATTGCACGAAGCTTTGTGACGATAGACGCAAATGCGGCTGGGGCATTAAAAAAATATACTGTAGTATTAGGTCATCGCGTGGACCATAGCGTTGTACTAACGAATCTAGTCATGTGTTCGGCAAATTACTGCTTAAAAACAATGAACTTTGATGTTTATGCGTGTGTATCCGTACCTACATACATATTTTTATTAGATAACTAAGTTAAAATTTAAGCACATATTTGTTACATAATCAGTATCAAAATTGAGTCTCCATCAGAAGAACCACCTGCTAGCATGCTACCCAATGAAATAAAAAAAAAACATAATTTAGTAATAAGAATTTTAGGACTGATAAAAAATAACCTAACTTATCAAACTAAAATTCTCATTTCAATTTAATTTTGATGGTTCATAAAAAGTTAAAAAATATAAAAGACGTTTCCAGAGAATATGATTCTCAGTTCATCGGTATCGGCTTTCACCATTCGCCACAACCCAATCATCAAATATTTGCATTCCACTGAAAAAGTAATACGATTATTAATTTACTCCCGATTCATCGAGCTTCAGTTCGATTCCGTTTAATAAACGCTACTGGTTGGTGATTTGTGATATTCTCTGTATGCAAAACTTGTGAATTTAGTTTGCGATTTCAAATGGAAAATATAAACGCACACTACTAAATCGTCAAACGATTTCTGATAACTCGGTTATGAATCGATAATTACGTGGTTTAGATACGAGGATATACATATGTCTACGTATAGTTATGTATCTATAATATCATGTACGCAGGTTCAGTTTTAGTTGCATTTAAATAGACACAATTTTAGAACTAATTCCCACTAATATTATTAAGTATATTTGTTTGTTACTCAATATTGGGATAAGTACTGAATAATTATCGTGAAATTTGACACACATATTGTATAGGTAGTCTGAAACAGGATGTAAAATACATTTAATCCCAGAAATATACTTTATTCTCGTGGGATTAACCATAATTATATGCAGCAAGTTATGGGTGCAACTCTCTGTTGCTAGTAAAAAAAGCTATTTATGTGTGAGGTTTTTTTTATTCTTGTTTAAAATTTGCATGTAAATTGTGAAGTGATTGGCTGAGATGGGATCACGCCAAAGTCGCCGCCGGCGGTGACTCAGCCCACTGTTTCGGTCCGCCAACACTCGAGACGCTGGTCAAGAGTCATTAACGAGTCGAAATCCTGATGCCTATTATGCTCCCACTCATCATAAAGATATCGGTTCGGTCTCGGCTAAGCCGAGGTTCGGTCTCACGGGGGACACCCTTAGAGCGGGTTCTTAGGCCACTTATTTTAAACTGTGGCTGAGCAGATGGCTTACCCAAAAGGTCTGGTTTCGCAGTAGTGGTCATTTGTACCAACTGCTTAAGTTGATTTCGAAAAAAGCCAAACCTAGGTGTTGTTTAGGTGTGCGATTTAATAGAAACGACTTTCTGATACACAAGACTAAAAACTCGTAAATTAAATATTATGTAAATGAGTCTCTATAATTTTATCTTTAAGCCGCCTCTTGAACAAAAGGGAAATGAAAACCTCATTTGCAATGACAGAATTAAGCCAAATTTCAATGTAATTAGTCACAAAATTACTATCGCGCTGACGTTAATTTCGTTCCCGTAAAATTCAATTTTTATAAAATGAGATGTGATTTACATAATCACCTTGCCGTCACTTAATTAAATCGGGTGCCAATTTTTAAACGCTAAAAACGTAATATTTTTCGGCGATGTTAGATGCGATGGGCTTAGCGGCGGTTGTTTTTTGGGGTTCTATGTTAAAAATGAGATATATCTTTTTTCTCTTTTACGAAAATTTATGAGGCCCTGCACTAATTTTAAATAGGTTTCTATTTTATAATTTTCCAAGTAAATTTAAGTTCACAAAACAAATAGTTTCCATGTTCCATTATCAGCGCATTCATGAGTTTGACAAAATCCGAGTATTTTATCAACCGTTTAAACTGTGGAAAACCTGTTATTTGACTGAATGTGTTATCCGAAGGAGTAACATACTTTTCTTTTTCAATTCCGTGTTATCTTGTTTTAAGAAGGAAACTGAACGTCAATAAGCTTTTCACTTCACCGCGATTCACTGGTTTGTCGGTCGGCGAAATGAGTGGTAATCCTCATCGCCGCATTTTGTTTTTTTTTTTTATATTATAAGATAGCAAACAAGAAGATGGTTCTCCTGATGGAAGGAGTCAACCACCGCCTATAGACACCAAAGATGTTAATGGTGCGTTGCTATCTTAGTAGTCACAATGGCAGTGACTTGCATAGCCAATCGGTCGCCTTCTACAACCTGCCTGGCAGAACGGCAGTTGGTCTGTCCTTCAAAGGAACCCGGAACCAACACGGGGAAAATGTATAAAATCCATACTCTAATATTTATGATATTTTACGAGTAGTTTACAAAAGTTATAAAAAAATTTCAAGCTGCTCTTAACAATAGAGAAAAACCCTAAAATACCTTCAAAATCTAAAGCATAACTTCCACGATATCTCAATAAAAACAGATTATTCAAATATCATAAAAGATAACTATATCTAAAGCAACATTTACCTATTCCCTCGTGTATGTACCGAGAGGCTAGCTCAGAGCTCCGTTCTCTCAGTTTGATTACCGTAAGACCATCGCTCGCTCTAGTGAACTTTCTAAGCATTTGATGCTTTGGGTGCTCCACAATTCATGCTAAGTCAGGACTTTACTGGTTTAAAGTTTCATACTATTCTCAAATTTACTTGATACATGTCGCTTTCCATGCTTTTTATATGGGTCAAATATACTCAAACAGCAATGAAAAGGATGTATGCTGAGCATAAAAAAGTATACAAGGTGAAGAACAAAAGTATTATGAAAACACTTTCTTCTGCTTGATAGTTTACAAAAGCTTGCATTTTTTAACCTACGTGTAGAACTTTCTCATTGGTAATTTTTTGTGTCAATGAGATTAACATTATACATCTATATACCTACATTTCAAATGCTTCTGTACGCTTTCTGAGCTTGTCCTTAATGGTCCAGGATTCACTTCTGTATAGCTTCAAGCATGAGCCGGACATAACTTACGATAGACAGATTAACAGGTGGAGTATAGAGATTACACTGGACAGAGCCACGGGGAAAAAACATTGGTAGACAAAAGAGAAGGTGGTCTGATGATATTATACAAATAATACGACTACTTAAACTTTAATATAAACATAAAATACATGGAAGTAACTAGATGGTGCTTTACCCAAACAGGTTTTTTTATATCATACGATAGCAAACAAACACAATATGGCTCTCCTGATGGAAAGAGATAACTATCACCTATAGATACCTAAGGTGTTAATGGTGCGTTACTGTTAATATGACAAGTTATTAATGCCACTTGCCGGCTTATGCCGGCAATAAGTTTACCGGCTACCTTACCCTCCAACTGCATCGTATATTCAGACCTCTATTGTTCAGACAAGTGGACGCATGATTTTTTTATTTATTTATTTATCTTTATTGAACCACATACAGAATGTATAGGATACACATGGCGAGCTTAACGCATACAGCATTCTCTGCCAGCTAACTAATCATGCGGCTAACCAGAAAATCACACAGACTGGTTTAAATTTTCGTAATATTCTTAAATCTAGATTATATTATTGTAGTTGTTTAGCTAATTGTTCACTTTTGACAATTTATCTGGCAAAAACACAGATGGTTTATCCTTACTCACAATTAGGCTGTCCTGTTCGTCAAGTCATCAGCTAACCTGACTACGGATAATGGTACTTGGGTGCGATTCCCGAAAGGGACAAGCGTTTGTGTGATGAGCATTGATATTTGTATTTCTAGGTTTGGGTGTTTATTAAATCTATTTATTCTATATCTATATATTAGTATCGTTGACTAATACCCATTACACAATCAAATAATTTGCTTACTTTAGGGTTAGATTAATTTGAGTAATTCATCCAATTTATTCAGTGATATTTATTTATAGTATCGTCACGTATTTTCCCCTTGTTGGTCCCGGGCTCCTTTGAAGAATAGGTCAACTGCCGTTCCGCCAGGCAAGTCGTAAAAGGTGACCGATTGGTAATACGAGTCACTACCATCGTAGCTACTAGGTGGTAGAGTTCTGCATTGTCTCACCCCGGTTTGGTACCTCCGCCTTACCTGTTCCTGCCGCAATAGCGTCAGTGCCTGTCATTGTCGGGTTCCGGTTTGGAGGGTAAGGTAGCCGTTAAACTTATGCATGTGGCATTAGACCTCGCCACAAGATAGCAACGCACCATTAACATCTTTGGTGTCTATAGTCATCAGGAGACCAATCTGCTTGTTTGCTATCTTATAAAAAATGAGCCACGTTTATATTCAAGAAAAAGGAGTTTTCAACTAACGTATTAATGTGACAATTATAAATGTATCACGCAATAATCTATATATATAAAAGTCAATCCCTATTTTCCTTGGTCACGACATCACGCCTGAATGGCTGGACCAATTTCGGTTTTATTTTTTGGTCGTGTTTGTAATTGTAAGGAGAAGGTTCTTATAAAAGAAAATATTAAGAAAATTTCGCGGAAAATTAGAAAATTTTAGAATACTTAACCACCATATAAAGTTTAATGCCTTTTTGGCTGCGTGGAAGGACAATCCCGTAGACTTATATAAATTACGTGTCACATTGTTTGTCCGCTATAGATTCCTAATATGTAAGGCAAAACAACGTTTGCCTGGTTAGCTAGTATAATTATAAATATATCCCGCAAAACTCATGGCCCCTGTATTTCAGAGTAAACATTTCTGCAAGTTAGTGCGAAAGCACTTCTATGCTCGCGGTCTCCGGCCAATTCTATCTAGACTATTATATGATGGTTAGCCACGGATACAACAGTGAGATTCAATTAGAGGTTTATGTAGCTGAATTTGAAGAAAATACTCTGAAACCATATGGCGCGGCGTAACACGATTCGATATAATTTAATCATTGCTACGATATACTTGCTCTAACTTTGTGAGCTTTGTTTTACTTAAGTTTCGCTTAATAAAACACTGTGGAATTATTTTTAGAGAAACATTATATAAAAAAATCAAAACTTTACTAAATTAATGAAAATTTTGTATAAATAAAATACGTGATATTCATTATTTTCTTAATTTTATTGACTTATCAAATTCAGAGAATTTTAAATTTTTTATTCTTATACAGTAAAGCGAAATCTTTGCCATTTCGTTGGGAAACCGGTAAAGGGTAATGAATGTAAGGACATTCGGCTTACACTGCTTATATGTGCAAATTATAAGCAATGGATTGTTGTTGTCTGTTTCTGTAATAAAGTCTTGTCGACAAAAGATGTAGCAGAGAGCCAGAGAGAAAGCGACACTAAAGCTCCACAGATTTGCCGTCGTAAGGTCAGGAGGAGAAGCAGAGAAGAAGCTTCCCTATTCTTTCTTCCATAAGGTATCCTACTGGCGATGTGACTGAGACGCTTGTCGTCCATTGTACCCAAGGTCACGTCATTCGTTCGTCCGACATGACGTCGACGCGTCCCATGGTAAATTGAAATCACTTGAGTTCAATTTACCATGGGACGCGTCGACGTCATGTCGAACGAACGGTGAAGAATCTGCAGATATGCGGATAACTGTCGTAGAATGGAAACACCAGTTCATAGTCCACCTACTAATACAGAGCTGAAGAAAAAAAAAATATCTTCGCGCTCGTATCCCCCAATAGGTGGGCAAAGGTACAACAAGTGCACCCAAGATTAGCCGAATTTTTCATTTCCCATTACATGTATAAAAATCCATCGCAGTACACATAAAGGGTGAAATAATTGATTTTCATCAAGTTTTATGACGAATGGGTTTTGAAATAGTTTATTTAATTTTAAATATAATTTGTAGTTTTAGTTATTTTTTAATTTTTAATGAATAATAATATTTTTTGACTTCGGTGATTGTGAAAATTTATAAAACTTGCGGTTTTACTTAAATACACAAAAAAGGAAAAATGATTAAAAGGCGCACAAACACACACACACAGAAATCCATATTATACTTACATGCGCACAACAACACCCATATCACACACATACAAACACACAAACACACAAACACACACACACACACACACACACACATACATACAAACACACCTTCATTGGTTATATTATTATTGCACTTATTCTCATACCACCTACCTAGCACATTCATATTTAGTAACTAAAAATGTTTACTAAATTGTAATTAAAATGTAGATACTTTTAAATTATAATGCACCTAAGAGTAATGAATAGTAAGACTCTAGAGGCCTGATGTCTTGACATACAAACACTGTATAGTTTAGGCATCAATCTCCCACAGAAGAAAGAGTTTATTACTATAAAGGGTTACTTTTAAAAGTCCGACCAAATTTTAAAATTAAGAATTAAATATTGAATTGAAAGTGCGTTTTAATTAAAATAAAATTTTCGTTTAAAAATATCCCACTCAATTCATGAATTGCATGCACCGAGTCTTGTGAATGAACTCTGTACAGCTGGCAGTGCGTTATTTTACATTTACCTGTAATTATGATAGTAACTATTATGTATTCTTTCGCTGTAAGTACATTATTCTTGGTTACTTTTAATTTGGATGAAGGCACTAAAATATTTTAGTTCGAATTTCGCGTTATTGAAGTTGTAGAATCTATATTAATATTATAAATGTGAAGGTTTGGATGTTTGGATGGATGGATATTGGTTACTAAATCACGTGACAACTACTGAATGAATTAGGATGAAATTTGGCACATATATAGATGACGACCTAGAATAGAAATGCTACTTTTTATCCAACAAAAATTATCTGTTCTCGCAGGTTTCACCAAAAGCTTATATATATATATATATATATATATATATATATATATATATATATATATATATATATATATATATATATATATATATATATATATATATGCTATTATTATTATACTATACATATATATAAGCTATTGTAAAATGTTTTTCTATTTTAGAAATGTTATTTCAGTATATTATATCAAGAATCCTAGTTTTCTTTTCATATTTTCCTATTATAACAGTGGAGGTAATATTTTGGAAAATGCACGTATTTTATCCGATTTGTTCCAAACAAACCGTCTAGAAAATATAAGAGATATCTCCTCTGTCGCCGGCCGCGTAGAGCAAACCTCGTGAGAAAATTTACATTGTCTAAGGAAAATTTTATATAATACATGCGTCTATGTGAATAAATGTCATATAAAACTTCCGAATGCAATTACATAGCCGAATATCAAAAAAGTAGTATAGAAAAAAGTGTTTATATCCAATTTGGAATATGAAATGCTCACAGGCTAGTATGTGATTTCGGTTTCCTACATGTTTGATGCAGAAGATATGAGAGTAAACATTTAAAATAATTAATTTCCATGTTAAATTGGAGTCTTTTTCCAAAGTAAACTATATTCGTTACTATCAGGTAGTTTGTTATAGGCAAATATTTGGCCAAATGTATTACTTCTATTATCAAAACTATGATATCCATATCCATACTTCCATACTAATATTATAAATGCGAAAGTCTGTCTGTCTGTCTGTCTGTTACGCTTTCACGGCTAAACCGCTGGACCGATTTTCATGAAATTTGGCATGGATATAATTGAAGATCCGGGGTCAAACTTAGGCTAATTTTTTTTTCAAAAATCAGTCCCTGGAGGGCTGAAACAGGCGATGAAATTTTTATTAAAAGTTATTTGGACGACTTATAAATATACTTGCGAGCGAAGCTGCGCGGGTCAGCTAGTTTTTTATATATCATTAAAAAGCAAAAAGCAGATGGATCTCCCCATGAAAAGAAAAATAATTGCTTGAAGAAACGAATGATTTTAATGGTGGGTTGCTACCTGTGTATCGGGATGGCAATTCTACATGCATTAGTCTGCTAGCTACCCATTGATGCTTTCGCGAAAGGAATATGGAAGACACGTTATGGAGCTCTACCACCTGGTAGTCACAATGGTCGTAACTCGTATAGACAATCGTTCGTTGATCCGTGTTTAATGTAATAAAAGCTAATTAATTTTGAAAACAAGCAGATGACTGTACTGAAGATATAACCATCGCCTATAGACATCAAACATATTAATGATGTGTTGCCATCAGGTTAGCAGCGAAATGTAATGCCTTTCCGATAACTTGTATACAAGCTACCTTACCCTCTAAACCAAAACGCATCAGTGTCAATACGACACTATTGCGTCAGATGTTTGTCACTATGGTAGTGACATATTTGGCAAATTGTCAGCTTTTTTCGGACAACCTCGCAACGAGGCAAATGATCTTTTCGTAAAAAGCGGCTCGGATCAACGTGGAAATCAATATATTTGAATCTTTACATTTTACGAGTCAACAGTCTATAAGGATGCGATTCACAAGATGCCTATTGTTTAGCAGAATACCAGTTTTGTTTTTCATGAATCCACAAAACTTGGATAGATTATTAAAAAAGTCGTATTATTTTTCAAAGGCATTTATCGTATTTGTAAGATTTCTGGCGTGATGGGTATCTATTACGCCAGATATATGGTGATAAATACTCACTAACAAGAAATCTGTTTTATATAATACGTATAAGAATGCGATTTATAAGTCACGTATTGCCTTTCATTATCAAATAAATCACCTATTGTTTTTAAGAATGCGATTAACAAGACACCTGTTGCCTAGCAAACCAGTTTTTAGATTTTGCTAAATTAACTAAACATGGATAGATACAAAAAATGAGTTGTATTATTTCTCAAAGGCATATTTGTAAGAGTAGTGACATTGCAGGTATGTATAGGTGGCGATAACTACTATTAAGTAAGTCACCTCTTTGCTTACTTCCTGATTTATGAAAAAAAAATGTTTTATTAAAGAGATGAGACGTCTGAAAAATGCGTTTAATCCTTGAGCATGACATTTCAAACAGCAATAAAATTCAATTATTTTGGAATAAATCCACAAAAACATGAAAAATATAATCTGAATGTGAAAGAATAAAAAACGCAATGAAATATCAGATAGGATATCAGAATTCACAACAGTTTATCCGGTTATTAAAATATATATTTTGCAATTGTTCCCGGCGATATCGCGTTCAATTAAAAACATCATGTACAATTCACTGTTATTTTACTTTAGGATCAGACACGCTTTTATTTTAGCACTCCATTCAAATATACAACTGTAAAATACCAAAGCATAATTGAATTTAATACTCATACGGGAGTTTTTTTTTTTACTTATAATAGAAGTTAGCAAACAATCAGATGACTCTTCTGCTGGAAGGAGAAACTATCGCCTATAGATACCAGGTTTTTATATCAATGGATACCAAAGATGTTAAGGGCGTATTGTTGACGAGGCAATGCTACATACATAAGTCTACCGGTTATTTTACCCTCCAAACTGGAACAAGAAGGAGACAAGTATTGACGCTATTGCGACAGTAATAGGTAAGGCGGTGGTAACATCTACCCGGACGAGACGTAAAACGTGCTTATAAATTAAAGTCAAGGCAACGTTAGGGTACTGGTTATGATATGTTCTCCGTATTCCGTATTTTAAAGAATTAAAATTGCCTTACAGCTTGGCATCGCGTTAAATGCAAGAGAAAGAAATACGTGTCACTAAAATCAAACTTTGTGCCTACTAATTAGGAATAGAGTTTAGGGACGTCTAGCTCGAGTTTCTTACCATCAGCTTCCCTATTTCTACTGCAGTAGAATTGGTGTTTATCATTTTCGTGTTATGGTTTAAAAGAAAACCGATCAACCTAAGCATGTGAAAATATACCTCTATCACACGGATAGAAACACACTAGTAACTTCTTGGTGTAAGGCGATGGATATATTTTTCCATTAGTAGAGTAGTAAAAAAGAATGTTTGTCGTCGACCAGATGTAAAATGCAAATGTAATACAGAAAAATATTCTTTATCTGTTTGTCTATGTTTCTAGTTTTTGAGTTAAGCTTCGGTAGCTTCAGATAAAACAGCGGAGAATGTCACATCCTATGCTTGCTGTTCAAGATTAACGTTAAATCACTCTCTTAAAGTGCACCCGTGATTCTGTTATTATTTCGCACACTTCTGATTCCTTTTGCGTTATTCTCCCAGTAACTTGACCACATTTTTACACTCCTTTACGATATATTATAGAACATTTTCCATATAAAATCAACTCTATAGACTTTGGTTTCCTTTAAAAGTTTTCCCGATATTGTATGTATATTATAATCACTTTTTATATATTATCCTTCTAGTTCAACACTAATCTATGTTAATATTATAAATACGAATCTATCTATATTAATATTACAAATGTGAAAGTTTAGATGTTTAGATAAATGGATTGTTAGATTATCACTTTAGTGTAATTTAGTAATGTACTTATAATAATTAATATTTAGTAACAGAAACGAGTGTGTCTGGTAACGTTATTCGTTATTAGTTATTTCGTTGTCTGGCTGTACAAAGATATTCCTTAGCCTGTCTATTAGTATGTTTGAATTTAAACGTTAACAGATACTCGTCAGTCATCATTCGACATCGGACCATCATACAAAGTGGACGATACCAAACGTGTATTTTTCTGAGGAAATAAATCCATTCAAATCAGAGCAATCAGCATTTAATTTGTGAGTTTGATAATTGACTCCTAAAAAGGATCTTTGTTACTCAATCACACAAAAACTACGTTACGGTTTTGCATGAAATTTTGCACACAGGTAGATGATGACCTAGAATAGCAAATAGGCCACTTTGCTTACTTTAGCTAGTCATTAATATATGTTTGACTCACTGCATCCTGCGGCCCGCTGCATTATAAAAGTTTTGGTTGACCCCCCGGATCAATTCATTTTTCCGAGATAATCTATAAGTATAAGTATCATCTATAAGTATTAGTATATTAGTACGATATAGATTTAATTTTATAATTATAATAATTTTTATTGGTAAATAAGATTTACTTATTTATTTACTAGCTGTTGCCAGCGACTTCGTCCGCGCGGACTTCGTTTCCTCCAGCACCTCCCCGCTAGGTGATAGCGTAATAATATGTAGCCTATATGTTGACCCGACCTGTTAGTAATATTCATGCAAAATTTGAAGTAAATCCATGCAGTACTTTTTGAGTTTACCCCGAACATACATACAGACAAACAGATAAACAGACAAACAGACAAAAATTCTAAAAACTATATTTTTGGCTTCGATATCGATTATAAATCACGCCCCAAGTATTGTTTTAAAAAATTCAATGTACAGTTTTGACTTTCCTACGATTTTATTATATGTATAGATATTCACGTTTCCTTTAACGGCGTAAACAGAGAAAGAACAGAGAAACAAGATTATCCATTATCCTTGTATTACGTTCATTTTTTCTTATTGCACGCCTAAACGCCAAGCGTTTAGGCATTACTCTATTCTCGCTCAATCAAAACCAAGCATTTTTCTGAAGTTAAAATACCACTATTTTATTTACATTGCACTTTAAAATGATATGAATAGAAATAATATGAATGGAAAGAAAAAACACATGTTTTAAGATATTTGATATATTTAAAAGTGCATTATAAAAGTTATTGGTGAACCCCGCGGGATAATCTAATTTTTCCGGGATACAAAGTAGCCTATGTGCTATTTCAGGTCATTATCTACCTGTGTGCTAATTTTCATTTAAATATTCAAATTCGTTTAGTAGTTTTTGCACAATTGAGTAACGACCATCCGTCCATCCAAACTGGATGTTGGATGGACGGATGGTCGTTTCGCTTTTATGATATTAAAGTAGATAGTATAAAAAAACCGAGTAACAAAATTCCCAGTCTGTCTGGATGTCTGTGTGTATGGATCTGGCACAATCAAGGTTACAAATGTTACTTACCGATTTTTTTTTATTAGCTTAATAATTAAAATGCGCAGTTACCTATGGCAAATAGCTGTGTTATTTCGTGTTCTTAAATTATAATATCTTATATTACAATTTTTTTCTGTTTGCATGTTGATTAATGTTCATAAATACTACATACTTATTTTATAACATATCAAAATAAACTTCATCGACAATAAATATTTTGTACCCACGGTTCACGCTATGATCTTCTTCCTGCCTTGAATTTTGTTTACAATTATATTTGATTTTTAAGTTTTGTTTATGACAATCAAATTTTTTATTTACTGTGTATAATTAGTTTAAAATTAAATTTGAATCCCTTATATAAAGAAGATAAACTATTTTTTTAAGGTGTGTTTTTTAACTTTTGGGTTTTTTCATTATTGGTTTTATTTTTAGGTAAGAAAAAATATAAACTTCCAAATACAAACTACCCTCTAATATAAACTTCCAAATACAAACTACCTTTGGCCAACATCTGACCAATTTGTACAATATGGTCATTGCGAACTTTAGTGTAGGTGTTACTGGGTTCATTCATTCTTTCTTCTATTCATTCATTCTTTCTTCCATTCATTCATTTTCCACAGTCACATTGTTTATCCGCTTTGACCAATTTTTATCTGCCATATTTGGCTTGTGAGTATATCAGCGGGTTGCTAAAGTGTAATTATATTTGAACGAAAATCAATTTATATTTAACAATCCAGTAAAATTATTCACTTGACTGGAGCTATCATTGGTTCATAAACATAGAAATTACACTTCATCTGCCGCCACTTCAGTGTGTTTCATTACGCCGAAATTCAATTAATATTATTTTCATTTACGTTGAGTAAACTCCACCCTTCAATATTATATGAAGCGTAAGCAAATAATTAAACGAGCCAAATATATGATATCCTCAATTTTGTATCAAAATGTGTTTCATGATAAACACGTGAACGTAATAAAAATGTTAACAAGCTCTGTTTAAAACCAATATACATAATGATGTGGAAGAAATATTCATAAAATTATGTTGTATGAATGTAGAAACATAATTGGCTTGTCGAAAATTGCTTAAATACTTTTGGAAAACATTTGAATTATACTCGAAATTTTGGTCGATAATGATAAATTAAAGGTTAATTAGCACAATAGTAATAATGCTAACAAATAGTAGCAGTTTTTGACGTTAGCACCAAAACAATATTGCTCCATTTGCGTCAAATCGGCAAGGTAAAAAAGCTTGACAAATGGTTACCCCACGAACTCAATGATCGCCAGCGCAAACTACGCGTCGAGACGTGCCTTGCACTGCTCAACAGGCATACAAATGAAGGAATTCTGAACCGCATTGATACTTGTGACGAGAAATGTATCCTGTTCGACAATCGTAAGCGCTCAGCAAGTTGGTTCGACTCTGGTTCAGCACCCAAAGAATGCCCTAAACGAAAACTTAGCCTTAGAAAAGTGATAGTCACTGTTTGGTGGTCTAACGCGCGGGTCTTTTTGCCAAACGGGGCGAGCATTACTGCAGATGTGTACTGTAAAGAACTGAACACAATGATGGAGAAGCTCGCACGTCTCCAACCAGCTTCGGTCAATCGTTTGGTTCCACTGCTCTTACACGACAACGTGCGACCTCATACTGCGCAGCAGACGGTCTCCAAGCTACAAAAGCTGGAGTTGAAAGTTTTCCTTCATCCGCCGTACTCATCAGACCTTGCACCTACAGACTTTTACGTTTTCTAGAATTTGGATAACTTCTTGACGGGAAAAAAGTTCAATACCCGAGAGGCAGTACAAAATGCTTTTAAAGAATTTGTTGCCTCTTTTAAAGAATTAGCTTATTGATGCTCTTCTTGAAGAATTTTAAAGAATTTCTTCAAGAAGAGCATCAATAAGCTAAAGCTACAAATGCATTGGCAAAGATGCATTGATTGCATGGGTGATTGAAATAATAAAGTATTGAAAAAATATAGAAAGATACGCTTCATTTATTTCACGAAAAACGGCAATTTCATAGGTAAAGACCTATTATATGGCATATACATAATATATATACTATTTTCTTTACGGCTAAAGTCTATTGTCAAACTTAAAAAAGATTTTATTGTTCAGTCAATGGTCGAATTTCGAAAAAATATGTATACTAGCGATCACCTGTGGGCTTTATTTGAGCAAAATAAATTATTGTTGTTGTTGTTATTATTGTTATTATGTTATTATTAATTTCTTTAATGTGTGCATTAACAATAAGTACTTTGATTGCCCTCTAATCGAGATTCGGCCGTAATTTTACTAATATTCTGTGTAAATAATGGACATTGTGTAACAAATGAATATAAACATTATTTTATATACTTTTCCAAATATAGTAAATTTTAAGTATGTCAAATCCTAATTTTCAACGCTCTCCAAAATCCAAATGATGCTTCTGAAAATAAAAATATTAAAAATCGAATATACAAATCTGTCTACATAATATACAATGTACATTCAATGAAAGCGACGACAAGTCTGCAGTTTTGTTTAATCATATTTATTAATAAGGCCTTAGAATAATTTATTACCCGACAATCCAAAAAAGAGAATAATATTTGTTTTAGCGTATGTTTATGCATACTGTTCATATTATTTAGCATGTTCTCGTCTTTGCTTTTCATAAATTTTAAAATGAGAGATTGGAATCGTTTTAACTATTAAAGTAATAAAGATTTTTTTATTTATTCCAACTACGCAATATGAGGTTGGTTTCATATTTAAATTCAAGAGCCCTAAATAAATAAAATTTGTGAAACTGCTGTAAATATAAAATCGATACGTCGTAAATATGAAAAACCGTTTATTCATTATTGAAAGCGTAAAGAGACAAAGCATGTCTCCAAAAATCCCACAAAACTGTCTAGTATTATTAGGGTTGTCAGATATCATGCAAATGAGGAAAAAGTAAGTTTTTGTAATATACTAGCTGACCCGGCAAACCTATCCTTTTTAACTACTCTTATTTTTTTCTATATTTTTTTACCTTTTAAACCTTCTCTGGACTTCAACAATTAATTCAAAACCAAAATTAGCCAAATCAGCTCAGCCGTTCTGGAGTTTTAGCGAGACTAACGAACAGCAATTGATTTTTATATATATATATATATATATATATATATATATATATATATATATATATATATATATATATATATATATATATATATATATATATATTGATATTTTCCGTGGATATACGTAGGTCACACTATAAGTTTTGCGTAATTTAAAAAAAAAGTTATAACCAAAATATTATGTTATTGCTTTTCAAAATAATCTCTTTTACATTTTTAACATTTTTTCATGTAATTAACATTTTTTTTAAATACAGGAGGACCACAGATCTGAAGGCATGTTTTCTACGTGCTGATTGAACGCTATCACTGCCTCTTCGGAGTTGGTAAAAGTAAAACCTCTCATCAAATCTTTGATTTTGGGGAAAATACAAAAATCACAGGGTGCTAGGTCGGGGCTATGCGTAGGATGAGTGACGAGATGTACTTTTTCGGAAGCTAAAAATGACTTTGTTTTGTTGGCCGTGTGTGAAGAAGCGTTATCATGGTGTAGGAGAATGCGGCTTTTGGGTCGTCTTTCGGGAACTTTTTCTAACACCCTGGGTAAACAAATAGTAGAATACTACGCGGCATTAATACTCTTTTGATCTTTAATTGGAATTGTACAGATGGGACCCGTAGTTGAAAAAAAAACGCGATCATTTTTTTACCAACGTTTCTCGCCTGTCTCACTTTTGTTGGCCTGTTATTATTTTCAAACACCCATTCACAAGATTGCTGTTTGTTTTCGAGTTTAAAATAATAAATCCACGTTTCGTCTCCTGTGACAATGTCATAAACAGCATTAGAATGTTCGTGGTCGTACTTTAGTAGCATCTGTGAGCACCATTCCACGCGAGCCCGCTTCTGCTCCGCTGTCAGTTCACGAGGGATCCAACGACAACAAAGTTTCCGAACTTTTAATTCTTCGTGTAAAGTTTTCTAAATTTGGCTCATACCAATCCCCAGTAGTCCTTGAATTGTCTCATAGGTAATTCGGGGGTTTTCATCAGTTAACCGCTTAACAGTAGCCACATTATTTTCGTTGACGGCAGTTGAAGGCCGCCCTTAACGAAATTCGTCATGTAAAGAAACTCGACCTCTCTCAAATTCAGCAAATCCTCGCCTCACGGTGCTCAAACAAGGTGCTTCTCCCCCAAAAGCATTTTGAAGACTAGCGGCACAGTCTTGCGGAGAAAGAGAACTTTTAAAATCATAAAAAATCATCGTTCTAAAATCTTTTCGACATAATTCCATCGTTCCATCGTGTAGTTCATTTCGTTGCGTACGTAGAACTTTGTCGTAAGATAAAAAAAAAAACAGTTGAAAAATCATTTCCCGCCAATTGTTTTTTTTATTACTAAGAAGGTTGCAACGTTTTAAAAATATAACATTCGAAATTCAAATAGTTCCGATTAGCTAGAAGGTCAAAACTTTTAGTGTGCCCCATGTATTAGTGGTTAGTGCCGATTTGTATACTTATGATCGCATAGTTTTAGCATTAGCTTTTATATCCCCTTTTACAACCCCTATATCTCGACAACCCCTTGACTTGGTTAGGCTCATGTTAATTCACACTTGAGAATTCTAGTTGTCTTCTTAATTTTCTTCACAAATTTCATGACATTTCGTTCAACAATACTGTAGGTACTGTCGAGCAAATATTTAGACATATACATAAAAATGCTGGATAGGTCCAATAGGCTTGAAGAACTTTACTTGCCTTGCTTGCTCGATTAATTATTTCTAACAATCGCCCTGTGGTTGATATTCGACTATTTGTTAAACATTAACATCTCATTTAAGTTTGATAGCAGAAGAATAGTGTACAACTTTGTAATATACACATTGAGTATGTCACATGAATATAGTTGTGTAATGTTTATTTTTATAAATTTAATGGATTTCTAATGTATATTATTTAAAAATATAGCTGCAATCCTTTACAATGTAAGCTTTAAATTTGCAAAATCCATAATCCACCATCCATGTTATTGTCTTAAATAGGGATATGAAGTTTTTGCCTCACGTTTTAATATAAATATAATCAAGAAAAGTATGAAACTAGATAATAAAGAAATCAAAACTTTCGAAGCACTTAGAGATTTTATTTCTTTTAAATATTTTGTGTAAATTTATCGAGTGAATTTAAAAATCAAATCTAAATATTTGTGGTTCAACTGACGGACAACCCTTAGCATTATCGTATACTAAGAAAGCTTCAAATAAACTAGTATCCTACAAAACCATTGCAGCGTTCGATGCATTTTTATAGCCCGAGCTATAAACAGTGAAACGGTGAGACGAAAACTACAATAGTGCACTTAAGTTTCTCATAAACGTTATATCACTTCCCTTAAGAAACAAAGTTATTTATGTGGACATATCTTTGCCAAGTTTACCGGATATTTGGAAATTCTGGTGGACAAGCGAGGTTACTTTCCTCTATATTTATGGTTAGAAAATTGCAGAAATAATTTAAATCGTACAATAACGTTTCAAAACTGATTTATTTGTTTGATGTTGAGTAAATAACAATGGCAATGTATAAACTACTCGTATTAAACTTACCAGCTTTCTTGATCAGTAATATTTTTTGTAGTAAGTAGAAATTTTATACGACTGCTTTGCTTTTTGATCTAGCAAACATCTTCGTAAATATTATTTTACGGCTAGATTTTTATTGACAGGGTTAGGGCTTTATCGCGGTTGTCACTGTACCTTCTAATAAGTCATTGTTACGAAGTGATTGAAGTAATTAAGATTATTAAGTCTGCCCATATTCTATACAGTAATACCCCGGACTTACGTGATAGGTGGGACTGAGCGACAATCGCGTAAGTCGAAATCGCGTAAATCGGGGTACAATTTCTCATATAAATACATATAAAATATTTTTGATTGGGGCTCTTAAAAATACACATAGGCAAAAAATGTTTATTAATTAAATTATCAAAAATGTGTGTCTCACAAAACAGTGTTAAAATAACTTGTAAAAAGTTTTATTGAATAAAGTACGTTTGAATTCTGATTTCTGATTAATATAAAATCGCCAATCAAAGTTATTTTGATATAGAAGTCTTCGTAAATTCTAACAAAGTAGTTTTACATGAAGTTTCTCGTAAATTCGAACAAAATAATTAGATTGATCGTGAGAAAGCTACGGGTCTTAACCAACAAGGATATTTTCATGATGGTATACAACGCAATTTGTAAATCTCTCTTATCATATGGAATTTTAATTTGGGGTGGAACAGCGAAAACTTATATGATAGCCTTAGATAGAGCTCTACGCGCTGTTTTAAAAGTAATGCTCAAAAACCACATAGATACCTTACTGACTCAATATACAAAGAAAAAAATGTACTACGCGTTCGACAACTATTCATTTGGAAAGCTACAATTTTACACCATCACACAAACTTTAATTCTCCAGATTACCCCACACTGATTCAAAAAAGGGTATACAAAGTTCAAATTGCGAGAACAACTTCTGTATTTTATAGACCTTTTCCATATTTTCTTTTTCACACATCTACAATAAAGTGTGTCAACGCTGCAATATTACAGGGCTTTCTCTAACACTTGCTTCTAAGGAAGTAATCAGATGGCTTTCTTCTCTTAACTATTCAGAAATCGAAAACATGCACTCATACTCAAACGCATAGACTAAAAACACTCACTCTCATACACCCACACATACACACGTACACAACTCACAACTACCTTTCTTCTCAAATACAAACATACACACAAAATCTCTCGCACAAAATAAACATTCACTTACTCATACGTAAGACACGCAGAGCAGTCAGAAAACCAAAATTAATTTATTGTGCCTAATGTTATCATATTTTTTCTTTTGTCCAATTTTCTTTTTAATTTTCTTCTTGTTTTATTGTATTGTTTTATTACCTCCCGTGATTTTTTTGTTAATTGTATCTACGGAAATCACTGCATGGTATCCACGCCACAGGCCTTGCCTAGTGTGGAGTCCAATAGAAATTTAAGTTATTGTACTGTACTTGTGAAATAATAAATAATAATAAATCTTATCTTATCTTGACGACTTAATGTTTTCTCCCGCAAAATTTCTAAACCCAAAAAAAAATTTTTTAATTTATTGTTTTGTAAAAGAATTACGCTCTTCATTGGAGTCCATATTTTTTACAACTTGTCTTTCAAATGTACGAGACATTGGCTAAGCAATAGTGTGAAGCCATCAAGCCAAATGAAAGATGAATCAATGAGATTTGAAAATCCCGTAACTCCGGCTTCGCGTAAGTCGGGGTAGCTTAAGTCGAAGTATTGCTGTATTGCGTCTCACACATAGTCATAATTTACATAGACTGGTATATCGCGTGATAGCTCGCGGGTGACTGGTGTCCCACGACATCCCCTACTTGCAAGGTGTATATCAGTGCATTCTCTACCTATGTTCCTCACATTATATAATTTAAACGCAATAAAACTGCAACAATCGACTTCTAATCTCCTATGTCTCTGAAACCCTGAATCTGATCTTCATCAGATAAACATATATAGGACCAAATCCAAGATATTAAACAAAAAAAAAATTTGACAATCTTTTCATATATGATGGAGGTATTCTCTCGTTTCGTAGATTTTAAGTTTATTTACAACAAATATACAAAAAGTATAAAGGTTTTCTCTATATAATATTAGTACAGATATAGATATTATGGCAAATATTTTTTTTATTTTTTAACCAGAAGAGATGGCAAATGACAGGAGGCTCACTTCATAGCCCGCTCGGGCAATTGCTTAATTGAGAATGCGCTTTTAAATGACTCTACATCGTATCTGGGTGGGAAAACCTCTTCCGATAATTAAATACACAGAGAAGCAATGCGTGGCAAAAGTGCCTCGAAAATTTGGTCACGCAGACCTATGGTGAAATTCGGTGGCGAAAATTAATTCTTATGATAGATCCAACAAATGCTGAGATATGCCAAATATCTACGTTGTCTAAATCACAGCCTTTCAAAGAATCGTTTAAAAAATATTATCAAACAATATATTTAATCGAACTTAAATAGTATAATTTAAATTACAAAACACTTGACTAGTTTCACTTTTAGCTTACTTTAGCTTCAAGTTCTAATGATGCGTTAATAGGCGAAACTAGTAGACTTTTTAAAAAGTGGAAAATTTAAAAAAAATATAATCAGTAATCAGAAGTACTTTATACAATAAAACTTTTAACACGTTATTTTGACTATATAATGAAACTAGTAGATTTTGTAATTAAAATAACTACGCAGTTTTACCAAGTGCCGACGATTAACAGTATAGAACATATTAAGTGGTATAATTCTGCAATGTTTCATCTGAGTTTGAATTCACTACTTTAGCTATGCCTGTTAATATAGCGTCAGTGCTTGTCACTATTGAGTTTTGGTTTAGAGGGTAAGGTAGCCAGTGAACCTATGCATGTGATATGATGAACTCGTCATATGAAAGGCAACGCACCATCCATATTTTTGGCGTCTATAAGTGACACTTGTGTATTTCCAACAAAAAAGTCTTCTGCTCGTCGCTATTCTATTATATATAAAAGAAAAATTAAAAACATTTATTTTTCATTAATTATATGTGTACAGTGGATACCATCACTACTTTTCTCTGTACACAGATAAATAATATAAGCAAATAAATAAATATCACTAGAAAAATTACACGAATTGTTTTACCCCCCAAAGTAAGCAATTTATTTGCTTGTAATGTGGGTGTCCGTCAACGATACTAATACATAGAGGTGCATATATAAATACTCAAATAGACCTAATAAAAATCCAAACCCAGAAATACAAACCCTGTTGGGAATCGAGCCCGAGCTGCATTGATGCGGAGTCAGATTCGCTAACCACTCGAACAACGAGGCGGTTAAATTGGCAACCAACTGGCAATATTCGCAAAATCATAGCATCTAACCATCAAGGTGCGATGACGCGAGACTGATTGCACTTACTCGACATGGGACTTGCGCTTGTGACAGTACCTTGATGTCGGGATAAGTTAAAATAATAAATATCTTACATCTATTCTAATATATAACAGAAAAGATGGAAAGAAGGAAGATATAAGAGAAAACATTGATATTTTTGTACGTTTGTAATTATTGAACTCAACTCAAATCTACTGGAGATCGATTCATAGTTCAAATTCTTTTACCATTTAAGAACTACATTATCTAAGAATAACATAGGCTGATTTTTTAAGCACTTTGCCGGTGGACTAATATGTATGACATTAAAGTAAGGTTAGACTATAGAACCCCAAATTACAGAAATACAGACCAATATATTAAGAACTAAAATATATACGAAACTGAATTTAATTCCGTGCATGCATGCGTTGAACGCAGCACAAATACCAATGAGTAGATTCCGTTCGAAAACACATGAACGGGGTAGTCAAAGAGTTCAATGCTCATAGTAATGGCTACACTGAGCCATTCCGTAGAAGATCTTATAAGATAGAAGCGCTTTTCTCATGACACGGTCGCAAGAAAAGTGAGATATCCCCTCTCGCTGCATACAAATAGTTTACAAATGGTTTTCAGCGAGACATGGCGACGTCGACGCTACGTCTGTTTCCAAAGTTAGGATTAAACCCGTGTTTTTCTGCTCATGTTAAAAAATAGCGTTACGTAAGAGTTTAATATTTTTCAACCGCCAAAAAAAACGGAGGAAGTTCTCAATTCAACGCGTATATTTGTTTTTATGTTAAATCACTCTTTTTTTATTAGAATAAGTAAAATAAATTTTAAAACTGCGTTGTACGAGCACTTTTTAAAATGTCAGAATACTTAATTTTGTATATGTGTGTATTTTATATTATGTTAATGTATATAAATGTTATAAGTAAAGTTCTATAATAATTATTGAATAATGGTGTATATATATTTATCTTTTATGTAAGTAGTCAATATATATTTGACTATTGGATAGAATGTATGTATTATTAACACTAATGTTGTTATGTAGCTTACTTCCTTTGTTGTAGTATATCCCAAAAATAGATTAGTTATGATAATTTAGAATCTAGTATTTAGTTTTTATGATAGCTCATAATTAGTTTTTTATGCACTACCCAAGCTTTTTCTCTCAGCATCAAGAAAGGTAAACTGTGAGAAAATGCTTAATAGCATTAAGTTACGCCTTTTGTACTATTTTTTGTGCAATAAAGTATTTAAATAAATAAAATAAATACCCTAAGGGTGGTCCCATTTTTTAAAATTCGAACTATGAGTGAATGTAAACAAGTGATGTTTAATTATTAACTCATTGATTTTAATATATAACTACGAATAACTTTTCGTCGGTTTAATTTCTTGTTAAAAAGTTGTTATATCTATGCTAATGCTATAAAGGGAAAACCTTTGTATTTTTGTGTTTTGTTAACTCCAGTTAGTCAAACGCAAAGAATTTATTTAATTAAACAGCAACTAATAAAGAATATATTTATACTAGCTGCAGCATGCAGCTCGCTGCATTATAAAAGTTTTTGGTGAATCCCACGGGATCATCTAATTTTCCTGGGGTAAAAAGTAGCCTATGTACTATTCGAGGTTATCATCTACCTGTGTGCCAAATTTCATTCAAATCCGTTCAGTAGTTGTTGCGTGATTGAGTAATAAACATCCATCCAAACATCCCAACTTTCGAATTTATAATATTAATATAGATAATATAGATTAAATATAAAATACAAAACTGATTACCTTTTGTTATATATCATCACACTTCACTTCTCAATTTCACAAGCACGAATATCTAGAGCATATTTGTCAAACACTTTTATCATGTTTTATTCTAGTCGAATGTTGACTTAATTATTACCTTAATCAAATACTTGACTTTACTTCAGGCTAAAGGTAATATTAATTTAAAATAGGTTAAATAATGAATAATTCTAAACATTTCATAATAATTACGAGTCATTTTAATAATAAGTAAAGAATAACACATCAGGTTTATTTTGATATGACAATTTAGAAATTGATGGCCGGATATATTTACTATTTTATATGTTCTTTTTATATACATATCTTCACGCCAGATCCCTTACGGGGTAGGCAGAGAGAACCGAGTGCCATACATCACGATCCTTGCAGGCTTGTCTCGCTTCCTCCACATTCATCACTCTCTTCATACATACACGCCGGTTGCGAAGACTCTTGACACCACCTTCGGACAGTACTCGATCGATCTGATCGTGGTATGTCAGTCTTGGTCTTCCCCGGTACCTACATCCTTCCACATTCGCATTGTATATCTGTTTTGTTAACCTTTCATCTGCCATTCTTTCTACATGTCCGAACCAACGGAGCATGCCCTTTCTCATCTTTACACCGACACTTTCTTTCAAACCTAACCTCTCTCTCACTTCGACATTACGAACCCGGTCCGCGAGTGTCACACCACATATTTTTCTTAGCGACCTCATCTCAACCGCGTTGATTCTTTTTATGTTTGTGTAAATAAATGACAATTTGCGAGGAATAAATTCAAAAATTACTGGACCGATCTTAAAACTACTTATACCATTAGAAAGCTACACTAGCCAATAGTGACATAGGCCTGTTTTTATCCGCATAACAAAAATAGTTTTAGTTTTGGGTCTCGAGAACAAAGGCGCAAATGAAAGTTAGTTACATGCTACTAATAAAACAATATCGGCAGTAAATAATCTTGTAAAAATCTATGTTTGTCAAATGTCGAAATACGAGCTAACCTATCTAGTATGATATAGTATTTATTATACTTTGAACACTGAATATCGTCGGCACTTGATAAAACTCCATGTTAACTTATATTTATATCGTATTAAAAGCACTTGTACTGTTTTACTTTACTTTTTATTTATTAAAACCAACCGGTTTCGCGTTTTAACGCATCATCAGGGCAAAAGTATTTATTATATTATGTCTAATTATAATCAAATAAAATTACGTTACCTTTTTCTATATAGCTTTGAGTAAATACGACCCGTAAAGCATAATTTATTAAATTAATATAGAAATTTTAAGTAAACAGACTAAAATCAGGTAAACAAACAAATTTAATTTCAGTCAGAAGATTCTTCGAAACAATAATATTTCATTACCAGTCGTAAATGAGTCCAAAATTACAGAACTGAATAAGCCCCGTTAGGATTTTAATCCTCACACCGATAAATTAGAATCAACGATGATTACTGCGATTTGAGCGGACCGTCAAAATGGACTGTATTTAATTCGTTTATTATGAAGATTACGCCACAGTAATCATAACAAATTATAAATACATATAAATGATTTATTTTTTCAACCGACAACAGAACGGAGGTGTATCTAATATTGTAGGAACTAAATTATACTTGAGTATGATAATCTGTTTAAACGTCCACGACAATGGCACGTGTACTACAATTCGTAAATGTATATATGTTTGTATGTTTGCCTACGAATTTCTAAAGAATTAAATTTCTTTATTTGCAATAAATAGGGTACATAATTAGATCTTATTTAACAATATGTTGCTCTTTATTCCTATTTTGCCCTTTTTGTGGCGTGCAAATGTTACAATGTATTACCCTCACTAAAATGAAAGAAATACTAGATATATGATGTTGGGTAACCACAAGATTAATACCAAGTACAATTAAAACATTTACTACTATTCTGGAGAATTTTTAAATACGATAACATTTTTATTTAATTTTATTGTTTTTTTGCGTGCGTGCGTTTTACTGCCACATACATAAATTTACCGCCAATTTTATTTTTCAAACCGGAACAAGACAGTGAAAAACACTGATGCTATTGCGGCAGGAAAAGGTAACGCGGTAGAACCAAGCCTCGGGCGAGACAATGCAGACCTCCACCATCTAGTATTTCTTTTTTCTTCCATCATTAAATATTAATCGCCTGTGGTCTAGTGGTCCAGCGTTGGCGTTGACCACATGAGGTCCCGGGTTCGATTCCCTGGTCGGACACTTAAAAAAGTGTTTTTCAGTTTTGTGATAATTACAAAGTTGCCCGGGATTGGAAAGTGCCTGGTCTGCGATAGGCTTATCACCTATCACATTTGTGGAACCAAGTATCTTCGGCTAATCGTGGGTGCACTTGTTGTAACTCTGCCTACGTATCTGGGATACGGGTGTGAAGATACATTAAATACTGCTTAAGTCAAAGAACAAAGATCAAACATGATAAATTTATAAGAGTATATTATTAGTAAACTTTGTACAACTTTGGATATCACGAAATTAAAAATCGTACGAGAAATAACTTGTCTTTTTATAATAACATAAAACTTAACGATACGTATACGCTTAGTTTAGAAGGAACAACAAACTGTCTTTTGGAGACGCTAATTCCAGACGATAATCTAGAGCGGGATAACGAATATCATCGTGAAATTAGATCACAAGTTGACGTGACACCTGTGTCCCCCATATCGAGTCTGGTATCCTTAGATGAATTGTTAAATACCGTTAACAATTTACCATTGAAAAAAGCGCCCGGAGAGGATAAAATCTCAAATTATATGATAAAACAAGCGTGTATAGCAGCCCCAGACTCTATTCTAAAAGTAATAAATCGTTGCATTGCGGAAGGTGTTTTCCCTAAAATATGGCGCCAAGGATATCTCAAAATTATTCCAAAATCTGGTGACAAGCCTCCGGATGACCCAAAATCATATCGCCCAATTACACTTCTACCTTCTCTTGGTAAACTGCTAGAAAGATTAGTAGTTCCTCGACTCTTACCGCAAGGGCCCACATTCAATAAACAACAATTTGGATTTACCGCCGGAAAATCCACTGTAGATGCAGTGCTAACCATGAGAAAAACGGTAGAAATATCACGAAATAATTATGTTGTGGGTATCTTTTTGGATATTTCAGGTGCTTCTGATAACGCGTGGTGGCCGATGTTATTATTAAAACTAAAAATAAGGGGACGCTATTCTAATATATATCAACTAATTAAATCGTATTTAGAAAACGGTCACTTGAAATTACAGCTAGGGCATTACGCTGCATCTAAACGCCTTACTCTGGGCTGCCCACAGGGATCAGTACTTTCGCCATATCTATGGAACTTAGGATTTGATGATTTATTTTCACTAGCCTTGCCTGAAGGATGCTCACTTATAGGTTATGCGGACGACGTTGCTTTAATAATACAAGCAAACACACGAGCACAGATAGAGTCACTGGCTTATACTAGTCTTAATTTAATATCCAACTGGGGATTCAGAAATCATTTAAAATTTGCGCCTCATAAAACGTTCTACTTAATACTAAAAGATTTGCTTCTATCGTCTCCTAGTATAAAATTAAATAATAGCACAGTAAAGAGAAAGGAGTCCGTCACATATTTAGGTTTAGTTTTAGAGAAAAATTATACTTTTATAAATGATATTAACTATATCAGTGAAAAAGCTAAACGGAATTACTTGTCCTTTGCCGGCATATCTACCTCAATGTGGGGTTTAACCTTTAACATTTTAAAGATAATTTATAACGTAACTTATTTAGGTTGTATTACTAATGCATGTTCAGCATGGGCTGATAAAGTTACAAGCGGCGCGACCCGGCGTAAATTACTTTAAAATCAGCGTTTGGCTTTAATATTTCTGTGTAAAGCATATCGCACTGTAAGCTTTGAAGCTTTACCCGTTTTATCAGGTGTATTTCCATTAGATTTAGAAATTCAGCGTCGGTCCTCAATGTACTATAATTCTAATCCGCAAGCTCAAACAAAAATACGTCGCCTCTTTAATCCCGTGATGGATGTTACTAATGAATTAATAAATGAATGGCAGTCGCGTTGGTGCTGCTCACCTAAAGGACGGCATTTATATAACTTTTTCCCCTGCGCCCGGGAACGATTAAGTAAAACGTGGATAGAAATAGATCATTGTGTTGCACAGTTCCTTACTAGTTATGGTAATTTTAAAGCTAAATTATTCTCGTTCAAATTAGTTCCTTCTCCATTTTGCGAATGTTCCACCATAAACTGTAAATATGAACAAACTGCACATCATATTCTTTGGGAGTGTAATGTCTGGCAAAATGAACGTAGCCAAATGCTTGATAGTATACGATGTATATCCGGGGTAATCTACTATTCCGACCTTGTAGCAACACGTGGGAATTTCCGTGCCTTCAAGCGATTTTGTCATACATACTACTGGAAGCAGAATTAAGTAGGCCATTTTCGTAGGTCCTCAAATACCTAAACTACCGTGGTGCAATAGCAATCAGGCTTAACCTGATTGTAAACGTCTCATTTCTTAGCAGTTTTTGCTTTATCTTACGCTGTCTCCTGCTGTGAAAGGAGGGAAACTAGATGTATTTTCCTACTCCTCCTATACTCTTCTGATTAAATTCGATGCGGGTTCCAAGACAGCTTAGCTTTTCCCCCAGGGCACCCTGAGCTCGCAACTCAGAGGTTATCAGGAAGGTTCCCGCTGTTGATTCTGGTTTACAGAAGTTACAGTGGTGGGAACAAGAGGTGGGCCCATTGCCCTTAAAAAAAAACTTTGTATAATATAATTAATTTATGAAATGAAAGTATACTTGATTATATTTTTTCAGTTAGGAGTTTCAACAACTCTTATCAGTTCAGAAATTCAACAATTTTTATGAATTCTCAATTTTATTATAGTTATATTAAAAAATATACACAAAGGTCTAGAGTAAATAAAAAGAAACCAGTTAAAAGCGAATCTAAAAAGCCCTTTGATACCCTACGGCTGATTTCGCTGTTTATTTTTCTTTACGATTTTCCGATGTAAACAAAAAGAAAACATCTTTATCTAGATAAAAGAACCTTTCGAAGCGGGTTAAACACTCGAATGTCACAACAAACATCGTTTCTGACTTCAAAAGCTTCTTCGGGGTGAATAGAGTTAGAGGGTAGTTGGAAAAAAAAATCATTTTAATCTTGTTTAGTAAAGTCGTCGAGGCGTCGGCAAGACCAGAAGTCAGGTAGCGCACTGAAAAAGGAAAACTCATTACTTCTTATTCACCAACATAGGAGTGATAGTGATTTGGTGCAGCGTCTGCTTGTCGATGTATGTATATTATAAATTCTGATTTCTGGCAGATTCTTTAATAATATATTATAACGTTTTTAGATAAATGAAAAACATATATTTTATCTGTATTATTTTTTGGTATTATATTTGTTTATATAAATTATTTATTCACTAGTTGACCCGGCAAACGTAGTTCTGCCTTTTTAAGTACTCTTTTTTTTTATATTTTCTCAACTTTTAAACCTTCCCTGGACTTCAACAATTAATTCAAAACCAAAATTAGCCAAATCGGTTCAGCCGTTCTCGAGTTTTAGCAAGACTAACGAACAGCAATTGATTTATATAAATATACAAAAATAAAATATAATCAAACAATAAATTGATAAAATATTATACAGTGCTTATCTCTGTAAGAGATCTCTTCCAGCATCTTTATTTTTACAATTTAATATGGTCTAATACTATCTATACAACTGGTTTAACTGTCTTTTGCAAATTTATAATCACACAAATATTAGATAAGTATTATGGCTGTTTAATTTTTTCTGAATAAGAAACTGCGATAATTGATGATGGGTGGGATTAATATACAGCAGGACCTCTTTAATCCGAACTCCGAAAATTTACCCCCCGTTCGGATTCGTGGAGAGTTCGGATAATAGTACGGATAATTTATAGAGAATATTTTATGAAATAAAACTAATAGTATTGTGAAATTTTAAATGTATATTTAATTGTCTTTAAACGTTACATTTATTATTTTTTTTAAAGAAATCCAAAAATTTAATTAAGTGTAGAGTAACGATAACAAATGCACATGACACCTATAATTCGATAGTCGGTAAGCAACTGGCGAGACGGGCGGCGAGTTAAAAAGCGGTGGGACGTTCGGATTACAGAGGTGTTCGGATTAGAAGGGGTTCGGATTAAGGAGGTCCTGCTGTATATATAGACTGACTGGTGAGTTACCTTCGATACTTCTGGAGAGTACTCGGTACTCGATTCTCGTTAAAATAATAAAATTAGGGGCTTTATTTTTGACCAATATTTCTCTTAAAATAAGTGAAATGTGGATATTATACTCTCTAAGCACCCCGCACTGTTTGTTTTGTATCTACTTATGTATTCTGTGTTGATAGCGCGCTGCGAGACACGTGCGTCCGCGCGATGTCCAAGTATGACGCAGGTAAATATAGGATTCTCGGTGTACTGTTTATTAAGAAGTGTTATAATATTTACTTTTAATGTTATTTTTTCTCATCATATATGATCGCCAACTATCACGTCCTTAAATATTGAAGGTAACTCACCTGTCAGTCTGTATATATTTTGTACCAAACCCGATCGAGAAGTTGCAAAACTCTAGCAGTTAATTAATAGTCACGATGTAATGATACAGCCACAGTACAGCCTTTTTTCGCCTTTTCAAAATACCTATAAATAAGGCGGTTGATTATTTTATAAACAGGAGAAAATTTAAAATAAAAATAAAACGTTATGTTCCGATTGACAAGTTACAATAACGCATTTTGTGATTAAGATAATGCCGCTGTTAATATGATTCATTACAAATAATGAGTTTAAGAAACTTTGGTACTGAATTACAACTTACACATGTCTCTAATAAAAATTGGATTAAATTTCAAATTTCAAACATAATCCACTACTTATAAGAATTTCGTTTTTACCGCAAGTGCTTCCTACATAAGTTATCATAAAAAAGTAACCTAAAAATGAGTTCCATCGTTTAATTTAGGAGAAAGTCACACTAGCTTTAGAAATATTATAGTAAAAAATATAGTATGTTACTGTTCTGAATATAAATTTATGAAGACTTTAGTAGAATTCATTAAATTAAACTCAAAAAAAGGTCGATAAGCCGTGGATTATCGATAAAGACAACTATAAGTTGTCACCCCTTCACACTCTCCATAGGGCCTCGATAATAAATTTTAAAAGCACTGCATCAGTATGCTAGCACCGTTCCTCCGTCTCCACACTGAGCAGGACAAAGCAAGATATATTAGGTTTGTATTAGCTACATTTGTGCTGTAGCGCGCTTGATCAATTTCAATCATTTCAACTATGTTCGGAATCACGTTAGGTACTGATTGCAAAATCCTTATTGTTTTAAAAGAAATTTAAAATTTTGAAATAAAATGTTCTTGGCATTGTTGAAAAACAATGTTTTATGTGATAAACAGTATTTATGTGATTTAGTGATACTTATATTTTGTTTCACTGGTACCGGATTAAGGTTCCGTATCTAAAAAGAAAAATGGGACTCTTAATATCTTTAGAAATAAATTAATAAGAGTTTGACGCATCACACAAAACTATCAAACGAACTCCGATATTTTTTTTAGTTTAACCGTATGTGAAACTCGTTTCTTAACTTTAATAAATGACACTGTATATTAATATTTTAATATAATATTTTTATGAACAACTATTTTTATAAGCATTAGACGTTCAACGACGTGTATTAAGGTTGCAGCTGAAGTCGCAAACATAAGCTAGCATAAAAAATAAAATTTAACTATAGAAATGTACCTCATAAATTAGGAACAAAATGAAATGTACCATTTCGATGGTAAATGTACCCAAATGTGATTTGCTCCCCAGCCTAATGCCTGCTTCGGAAAGTGTTCAGGTGATTTGGGAGTGCGGGCTACAGATTGAATTTGCCTGTGGCCCTAGAGAGATGGATCCATCTTATTCAAGTGAACCGCTGGAAGTGACTTAATTTGTATTATGTTTTTAGGTACATTTTGTACTTTCACAATATTATTTTCTACTGACTTCCAACAGGAAATCAACTGATATTACAAATGCGAAAGTCTGTTTGTTTGTTACACTTCACGGTTAAACCGCAACATAGGTTTTGTTGAAATTTGGTAAGGATATAGTTGACGACCCGACCGATTGATATATCCATATAGGATTTTTTTATTAATTGCAATAGAGAATGAACGTTTGTATAAAATATTATATTGATGACAGGTTATTCCGCGGGTCAGTAGATTTTTTGAATCTAAATTAATATTATAAAAAATAAAAATTTGTTTTTTTTTTGTTTGTTAGTTATGACTCAACTCAAAAACTGAACCTTAAATTAAGTTAAAATTATTTCGTACTAGCGCGGGCATACCGCGACTTCGTTCGCGTGAAAAAAATCTAAAATAAAACCCGCATAATTTCCGTCCTAGTGGGATTTCTAATATAAAAACTATCCCATGTCATTTTCCGGGTCTCAAACTATATTTTTATCAAATTTCATCTAAAGCGATTCAGTAGTTTAGGCGTGAAGAAATGACAGACAGGCAGACGGAGTTACTTTCGCATTTATAATATTAGTATGGATTTAGAAAACTATATTATTCCAGAGTAACATAGGCAGCGTTATTTCTTTAAGACATTCTCAACTTTTTATCCAACTGAGCAAAGGAAAGTAATAATTATTGATCACGCGAGCAAAGTCGCTGATGAATATTATAAGATAGTAAACAGTATACAGTAAAAGGGGTTCCTCATATAAGAAATCTAAATAAGGAGCACCCGGTGGTACAGAATCGATCAAGTGTAAATCCGATTCGCACATGGCCGGTTTTTATATCATAGAACAGCAAAGTAGTAGATGACTTGCCTGATACAAAAAGATATCTGTCGCCTATAGAAAACAAAGATAGTAGTAACTGGATGTCTTTCGCCTACAGAAAACAATAATCGTAGTAACTGGATATCCCTAATCTATAGAAAACAAAGATGCTAGTAACAGGATATCCTTTATCTATAGAAAACAAAGATGGTAGAACAGGATATCCTTGACCTATAGAAAACAAAGATGGTAGCAACAGAATATCCCTTATCTATAGAAAACAGAAACGGTAGTAACAGGATATCCCTGACCTACAGAAAACAAAGATGGTAGTAACAGGATATCCCTGATCTATAAAAAACAAAGTTGGTAGTAACAGGATATCCTTGACCTATAGAAAAGAAAGGTGGTAGTGACAGGATATCCCTCGCCTATAGGAAACAAAGATGCTAGTAACAGGATATCCTTCGCCTATAGGAACGAAGATGCTAGTAACAGGATATTCCTCCGCTTATATGAAACGAAGATGCTAGTAACAGAATAACCCTCGCCTATAGAAAACAAAGATGGTAATAACAGGACATCCCTCGCTTATAGGAAACAAAGATGCTAGTAACAGGATATCCCTATAGAAAACAAAGATAACAGAATGTCCCTCGCCTATATGAAACAAAGATGCTAGTAACAGGATATCCCTCGCCTATAGGATACAAAGATGGTAGTAACAGGATATCCATCGCCTATAGAAAACAAAAATGATAGTGATTGGATATCCCTCGCTTATAGGAAACGAATATGGTGGAACAGATGTCCTTCGCCTATAGAAAACAAAGCTGGTAGCGATAGGATATATTTCGCCTATAGAAAACAAAGGGTAGCGATAGGGTATATTTCGCCTATAGACAGGAAATTTGGAACCAGGACATCTTACGCCTAAAGAAAACAAAAAAGGTAGTAACAGAATATCTTTCGCCTATAAAAAACAGATAAATAAATAAAATCACTAGACAAATTACACGGTAAGCAATTTATTTGCTTGTAGTATGGATATCCGTCAGCGATACTGACACATAGAAATACATATATAAATACTGAAACATATTTAATAAACACCCAAAATCCAGAAATACAAACATCTATGCTCATACACAAATGTTTGTCCCTGTCGGGAATCGAACCCGAGCTCCATCGATGCTTAATCAGGTGCACTAACCACTCGACCAACGGGCGGTCAAAGATGGTAGTAACAGGATATCCCTGGCCTATAGTAAATAAAAAAAGATGGTAGTAACAGGATATCCAAAATCTAAAGAAAACAAAGATGGTAGTAACAGGATATGCTTGACCTATTAGAAGCAAAGATGGAAGTAACAGGATATCTCTGACCTATACAGAATAAAGATGGTGATAACAGGTTTGGCCAATCGTTTGCCTTCTGCCAAAGAATTTACGAATCTAGCAAGAAGCTATAAGCTTTTTCCTCGTAATGATTCGGACTTCTTTGAAGATTAGGCCAGTTGCCGTTCTACCAGGCAGGTTATAAAAGGTGACCGATTGGCTATGCGAGTCACCATCATCGTGCCTACTAGGTGGTAGAGTTCTGCATTGTCTTACCTGGGTGTTGTACTTCCGCCTTACTTATTCCTACCGCAATAGCGTCAGTGCTTGTCACTGTCATGTTCCGGTTTAGAGGGTTATGTAGCCACTAAACTTATACACGTGGCATTAGACCTTGCCACAAGATAGCAACGCACCATTAACATCTATGGTGTTTAGACAATGGTTGACTCTTTCCATCAGGAGCCCCATTTGATTGTTTCCTATCTTAAGGTATAAAAAACTATGCTTTAAAGCGGACCTCTTTAAAACGGGGACTAACAGAAAATAATCCTTTACTGAAAAGGAAAACGCCAACATTTTATTGAATAAAAATACATCGTCGTAGTAACAATCAAAAAACGTAAACAAAAACCAAAATCATTTATTTAAAGCGTTACAAAAGATCTTAAAAATTTTAGTATGTTACATCCAGAAAACCTTAAAACGATATGGCAGGCATTTCTAGTGGATATAACACTTATAACCGCCATAAGCACGCACTCTCCCCTTTGGGCCTTTTTCTCCCATTTACTTCTATAACATCACTTTATGATACTCGGCAGTTTTTTATTATTCATGATAATAGGCCTAACGTTAGAGCGTTTTATTTTTAATATTACGTTATATTACCTTTCATGATTTTTGTTTGCCAGTAATCTCTTATATGTAAAGAGGTTTTAAAACGATTACTTTGATGGCATACGTAATACCCATAAATATTATAGGATAATTTTATTAGTCGGGTTCTTTTATGGATTTTGCCATATTTTATTCAACTTTATGATATTTTTTATATGTGATATAACATGTTTCTGTACTTAAATCGGATTAAACACTCTCCCGTGTTGGTCTGAGGCGGCTTTGAAGAATTGATTATTTAACGTTCTGCCAGGCAGTTCGTATTTGGCGAACTATTTCCTGTACGTGTTACTGCCATCACACAAATTTTCGATCGGGTATTCTGTACCACCATCTTACCTATTCTTGCTGCGATAGCGTAAATTCTCGTCATTGTCTTGTTCCAATTTGGAAGTTAAGGTATACGCATAAACGTACATTTATGCGTTTCATATTACATTTCCACCACACAAATACGAACGCACTATTGCATAATATATTTGATGTCTCAAATCATATTTATGCCTAACCATCAAGAAAACCATTTAGTTAAACTTATGCATGTGGCATTAGACCTCGCCACAAGATAGTAACGCACCATTAACATCTTTGGTGTCTATAGGCGATGGTTGACTCTTTCCATCAAGAGACCCATCTGCTTGTTTGCTATCTTATGATATAAAAAAGTGACTATAACATATATATAAACTACGTGATAAAACACATATATATACTATATATGTGTTTTATCACGTGCTTGGGAAAACTTTAAAAATTTAACAAAGATAATTTTCGACACGACAGGATTTGAACCTGCGACCTTGTCTTTGGCCGGCATGCTCTAACCGACTGAGCTATTATCGACTGGTTCAACGTGACGAAATTCTTCTTTGCTTAGGGATCGATTCCGTCGATTATAATGATTGCGACGTATATCCTAGCTAAATAAATTCATCCTTTGTGTTGAATTGCACATTAATAATATTGATCAAACTTTCATGTTTCTAACTGTACCTATATGTGTTTTAGCGCTTACCCCATGATTGGGAAGACTAAAAACTTAATAAAGAAAAATCTTGACACGACAGTAGCTCAGTTGCTTAAAGTGTGCGGGCCAGAGGCAAGGTCACAGTTCAAATCCTCTAGGGTCAAAATATTACTTGGTTAATATTTTAAAACCATTTAGTTGCTTGCTATCACATGAATAAAAATAAATAAATATCTCTATGGTAATATACAACCATCGCTGATGGATACCAAAGATGTTCAATTATGCACAGCTATCCGGTCGGAAATAATCCTATTGACACTATATTAATATTATTAATGCTAGTATGCCTGTTACGCTTTCACCGCTAAAGAGATTTTAATGAAATTTGACCTAAAGCTAGGTAATGATATAGGGTCAAACATATGCAAACTTTTCTTCAAAAATAAACCCCTAGATGGCTGTAATAGAGGATGAAAATTGGTATGAAAAACTATGCAGACGACATGTCACTTTATACGCCGGCAAAGCTTTATAGTCATTATCTTCACGTCCGTATCCCCACATTAAGTGATATCTATCGCCAACCGGGCACTTATCCAATCCTTTTTTTTTAAATTGAAAAAATACACTTTTCGAAATGCTCGACCCGGGAATCAAACCCAGGACTTCATGCGGTCAACACCGACAACGGACCACTAGGCTACAGAGGAATCATTCTTAAGGCTGGTTTCCGAAACGCAAATTAATTTTAACAAGCAATTAATCTGTATTTAACATAAATTTTACAAGCAAACGATCTGTTAAACACAGATAAATTTCTTATTAAAATTAATTTACATTTCGGGAACCGGCTGCTAATCAGCTAGTGCTATATAAAAGTTTGCGTGATCCAATTCACATCTCAAAAGATGAAGAAGAAGATCTCAAAGAAAATTCACATAAACTATGACATATCTATTTCATACTGTTCACAAGTTAGTAACAGACGCAATTGCATGTACACATGAGCAATGCCTTTAATACTGTCTCCTTCGCAATTATAGGATAGTAATTGATTTGCTTTGTACGCGGATTACCAATTAATTAGCATGTAATGTCAGACAGGAGGTAGCCGATCACAAGGCGTGAACATCGCTCGAATGCAAGCTATCTATCGCGTTATATATCACATGATCTTCCTATCTTTCCTATGTTATTAGAAAATTAGAAGCTAGGAGTATATTAAATATAATTTTACAATTTGCTTTTTCAATGCGAACAGCGAGCGAGCCCACTAATGTTATAATTATGTTTTTCCCCCATGTTGATTCCGGCTTTTTTTAAGAAAAGACCTTCCAGGCAGTTTGTAATAGGCGAACGATTAGTTACGCAAGTTACTACCTTCGTGGGTATTAGGTGGTAAACTTTTGCATTGTCTTTCCCGAGTCTGGTACCATCGCCTTACATATTCTTGTTCAAATAGCTTCACTTCTTGACGCTGTCGTGTTCTGGTTTGGAGGGTAAGGTAATCGATTAACTAATGCATGTAGCATGAAAACTCCGCCACAAGGAGAGCAATGCTCTGACGAAAATTTTTTAGAAAAGGTACTTTTTTTTAAATATAAATTTGAGATTTTTTTAAGCAATCAATTTTCAACCTTCTACAATATTTTAGTAGTTAAAAAATCCGTCAAATGCAGTTTCAAAAAACAAAATCGAATCAGTTTTCGAAAGTTACAGCTTTTTAAATACTAATATTTTGTTACAGAATACTTACTCAGAATTTTTAAAATAACTTTCGGACTAATATACTGATCGTCTTAAAAATCTAATCAGCTTTTTATTTTAAAAAAATGCGTCAAATGCTGTTTTGTTTGGGATTTATCAATGACGAATATTAAAAAAATATATTTTTTTGATTGACCTCAACATTTTCAACTAATAGAATATGTAGCTAAGAAAATATTTGAGAGCTCAAAGACTGCGTTGAATGTTATTCGAAAGATTGAAATCGATCAGTGAAATTACTGTTAGTTATAACAAAATTTAGATTTTTGTACTGTGAAAAAATCTATGGTTAAATATATATATTTTTTCTCCTCTGAGCTTACAATGCCTTAATTTAGCGGGAAGTTTTAGGAAAGGCCTGCAGGGTCAATATATATATATATATATATATATATATATATTGTTGATTTTGATGACAAAACAAAGATATTAATGGTGCGTTGCTATCTATAGGGTGGGATGGCAAGCTATATATACAAAAAATTTACAGCTACATTTCCCTCCAAACCAAAAAACGACAGTAACAAACATTGACGCTGTTGCGGTAAGAATAGACATAATGGTTAAACCAAACCCTGGGCGAGATGTTGCAAAACTCTACCACCTAGTAATTATGATGGCAGAGACACGTTCAGAAATCGTTCGGCTCTTCCGAATTGCCTGGTAGAATCGCAAATGATTTATTCTTCGTAACAATTCCGAAAAATTTCTTAAACAGTTGATTACGGTTGATAAAAAATGGGTGACAGCATGCACAAGCCCCACAGACCGTGGCGAAGCCCGGCCTGACTCGGAACAAAGTGATGCTATGTGTATGGTGGGATTGGAAACGAATCGTCCACTATGAGCATTTTCTACCGAGTAAAACTATCGATTCTGAACTCTTCTGTGAGCAACTGATGAGGTTAAAAAAGGATATTGAGAAAAACCGGCCGGAGCTGGTGAATAGGAAGGGCGTGGTGTTGCACCACGACAAAGCCAGACTGCACTCATCTATAGCCACGCAGCAAAAAATGAGAGAGCTTGGCTGGGATGTGTTGATGCGTTCTCTTTATAGCCCTGACCTTGTTCCACCAGATTTTCACCTGTTTTGTTCATTGCAGAACTCTTTAAGAAGCATAAAGCTAACCTCAAAAGAACACTGTGAACACTACCTGTCAGATTTTTTAAATAAAAAATCTCAAAATTCCTACCGGAATAGGATCATGGCACTACCCACAAGATGGCAACAAGTCATCGATCAAAACGGCACATACATGTTATAAATAAATAAAATATTATACCTAAAAAAATATTTTCCTTTATATGAACAATACGAAAATGCTTTTGCCCCGACATTATATTAATTATTAGATTAGATAGAGTGTAATCAATAAAGCAATTATCACAAATCTTAACATACATCATATAAATAAGAACATCTTAATGATTTCACGATAGCTCTATATGTGTTACTGGCGCGTAAATTATTGACAATTAGCTGCGACAATTGAGATTTCATCTAATTACATTGAATATGCTCCGATGTATTCAATATACGATAATTATCATTTTCCTATAATTTTGATGGGATTTATTTTTGCACTAGATGTGGCTTGCGATGTTTATTATATTTGAATGATAAATTCTTGTACATTTTTTATTTTAAAGTATAACGCCTGATTCCCTTGCGGGGTAGGCAGTGTAAACCAAAAGTTTATAGAATTTTTGCCTCACCACGAATTAGGACCAATGCCTTTACATGCTAATCCCAAGCACGAATTGGAGAGACGTCACCCAGCAAACTCCGAAAACCTTGAAAAAAACTCAATAACACTTTAGCCCAACCCGGGTATCTTCGGCGATTTTTTGTATTTCTACCAGCAATCGCTACTTCATCTTTAATGAAGATACCGCATATTTTATTATTGTACATTATCCTACTACACTCGTGACATAATAAATGTTTCATGTTTGGAAATTTGAATGTTTGTCGGAAATAAAATGAAAGTACGAATAGTGCACTATTTATTTTATTTACCTAATCGTTTCGGAGAAATGTTAAGAAAATATATTTAAGCGTAACTAATAAATAGTGATGTAAAAAAGTGACTATATGGTTGTCTTACCATGCATAGTTGCATGTTATAAACATTTTCATAAGTTTTAACCGGTAAAAATACGCATTTAGATTTGTAAACTTTACGTGTATTGTGACGTGTCATTTAAGTGTTTGTTATTTAAAAGTGGTGGCAATACTTAACGTTCAGGTGATGCAACTACTTGTTATAGCATATCAAATAATCAGACTATCAAGGCTTTCAAATGAATAATAATTTCTCAACTTTCTCTTCTGAGGTCATTAATTTTGATGTAGAGATTTGATAGTACTAATATTATAAATAGGTAAGATTTTTTTTATGCGAAAACTTAAAAATTAGAAAATCGATTCTCACCAATATAAAGCTACTTCACATAAACTACTTCTTTGCCAAACTAAATAAATGGAAGTAAATTGTGTAGGCTACTTAAACGAAGTCGCAGGGAGCGGCGGGTATTTATAAATTAAATAGTTTTTCAATTATAACTGCCTCGTGGTCTAGGTAAGCCGTCCATCCCAGTTATCGACAGAAATTGTCGATAATAGTTAACAGGTCTATAAAATGCAATAGGGATCACGACTTATCCCGCTAACTGACAAGCCGGTGAATCGTGGTAAACCGTAAAGCTGTTCAATTTACTCTGACTACCCCGCAAGGGAACTAGGCGTGATGATGCTTTTTTCTCCAATTATCTTAAAACTAATTCAAATAGTTTAATCAAAACTAACCCACAATTTTTTTTCGTTAACAGAATAGCTGTAAAAAAATGTTAACGCCCCGAGCTAATGTAGCTTAGCTTGAATTGTATCCAAGCAACTGGCTTACACTTCTAAGTCTAACGTATCGGATCCAAGATTTGTGGAAAAGCATCGAAAAGTCTTACACACGTTTTAACTGACTTCGAGTTTTCGTTTCCGTTTGCTTCCGCAACTTCTAGATCCTGTGCAGACGTGTTTAAAATTTTAGCACATGTCTTGCTACGTACTTTGGAGTTTAGATTCGAGGAATTCAGGAAATAGCACTTGCAGAAAAATCATCTTATGCGTTTGAAGTTTATCTTTATACGAAAAAAGAAATAATTTTATCAAAGGAAGTGAATCAAAAATTTTATAAGAATTTACAATGTGAAGTTTTATTCTAGTTTGTATCTGCGTTGTTATTATATCAGATTATATAAAAATTTTACTATATTATATTAATAATATATTTTGTGTGCATAGGAAAAACAATATAAAAAATTAAATCGGTTGAGCCTGCTTGACAAATATGACGTTTTTTTTTAATCTACTTCAAATACTGTACTAAATTATAAAATAGGTATACATACATACATACATAAAAGTCGATAATCGTCAAAATTAAAAAATGCGCTGAAGGAATGACCAGCCGATAAACTGATAAATCGTGATGGTCCTTGTTAACTGACGTTCGGTTAATTCTTATTATTATAACTTCGAAACGAAATAAACAAAAACTTATCTCAATTCCTGCAGTATTTCAAAACTTCAGAATATTGCATCCAATGCTTATTAAGGTAATCAGCGCAAATATCCGAAAATGAGAAATTTAAAAGTACCAATTGGTTATATTCCGTTGGATCGTGTCAAACAGGGCAGGTAAGCCCGTCGCCGGCGGCAGAGCGTACGAATCCTATCGGATGTACAGCGCACCCCGCCAAACATTAAAAAAGGGCGAAAATGACATATCCAATTTTCTACTGTTGCCTCGGGCCTGTTTCCATTTTTTTTGAAGCTCGGATTCGGCTGACACGTTCAAATCCGACTACCGTGATATTCAATGCCATCAAAGGGCGCAACATTTTAACGAAATATAATTAAAATTTACTGAGAGTATACATTTTGATGCTTATCAATCTGCGTATTTAATAGCTTGTTTACACCAGCAGTGTATGTGAAACTGCATAAAGGCAATATACATATATTATTTAGATATTCGGCTCAGATCAAGAGGTCGCGGGTTCGATCCTTGGATCGGGCCAAAGTATTTTCTCGAAATTTAAAATCTCAGTAGCAGCTCGGAGATTGGTGGGTTATATGAGCATGTAAATCCGTCGGACCTGGTTATCGTTACATATAATCGATTGTCCTTTTCAAGTTGGTAAAATCCAGCGATGTGAATGGAAGTTCACCTCACCAACTGACAAAATGGTGAATCATGGTAAACCAAAAAGTCTACAGTGATCGGCTTATTCTGCAAGCCCCGCAAGGAAAATGGACGTGATGATACTACTTATATTTACATACACATCTTTATACTAAATCACGGTATAAGTGGAGAAAATTCTGTGCCATATAAACAAGCATACATACATACAGTCTAAACTATCCAACTATACTTCCTCTAGATTCATAACTTTCTGCGTAAAAAACTGTGGGAATTCTCTCAAAAATCTGTGTTTTGATGATTTTCATAAAAATAATTGAGATTCGTTACAGAGACCTAGAAGGTTTTTTGTGTGTCCCGTAATACTCTTATATGGAATTTATTGCCGGTGACATTTTTTTGCAACATAAACAACCTATGCCTTTTTAGGCCTAGACCACTGCAACATAAAGACTTTAAATTTCGTTAAAATGTAAAAATATACAAGACAAGGACTTTCTCTTTTAAAACAACGCAACTACAAGACCTCTGATGTAAATGAAAGCGTGATGATGAATTATGCAAATAGTTGCTAACAAACTTCACATAATTTGAGCCAACAACCTATTTGTCCCTTCCTCGAAAAAAAACATTATTTTTTATGAGAAAGCCGCAAAACAAATTATATTCACTTCAATGGTTTTAGAAGCAATCAATTTTTAGACACAGATATAAAACTGGTTCGACATTTGGTACAGTTTTATTTATTTTCATTGATTTTGTTTTTAAAATAATAAGACAGTAAACAAGCAGATGGGTCTTCTCATGGAAAGAGACAACTATCGCTTATAAACACCAGAGATGTTAATGGCACATTGCTATCCGTGTGACGGGGTCTTAAAGCCACATCAATACCTAAGTTTACGGGCTACCTTAGTAGTAGCCCGTAGAAGTAGTAGTAGCCCAGTAGTTACGATTGTAGTGACCCGTATAGCTAATCGTTTTTTTTAATGATAAGTTGGCCGAAGAGCATTATATTTTTCAGGAAATACAGACAGAGAGAGTTCATTCCATAATTTTATGGTATGGTATGTTCCGACTAAACCGCGCTGTTGACGAACACCATGAGACAAGGTAGTATGGGTATAGGTTCCGGCTTCGGCGAGTGTTGTAGCGGTAAAAAGAAGTAGCTGGTATCAAACTAAACAATTACTCAGACCACTTCCCATTATAAAGCCAGTAGAACACACTCATAGCACCAACATTTCTTCTTAAACCAAGAGGCATCAGATGCTTGGTTAGATTGGAATCGTGTATAATGCGAGAAGCTCGTTTCTGAATGCGATCAAATGGAAGAATTTGATAAATGGATGAACCAGCTCATACGTACTATTATATGGAAAATGGAAAACTGCTTTTTAAAAAATGAAGACTTTTAAAAAAAGAAGATTTTTAAAAAAGAAGAAATTACTTGCTAGAAAATATAACACAAAGAAATAGTAAGATATTGTATAGAGAGAGCCGACTGGTACTGATATTGAATATTAGCTTTGAAGCTTATGACTGATCGAGACGGACTAACTCGCCCGCGAGAGTGGGTTTGTATATATACTATCTACTTTGCCTATCTGGCATATAGGGGATGATAGTCAGCACTTCTGCCAACATCCCCAAGGTATAACAGTACGAACAGTACTCCATATAGGGAAGGACTTGAGCTTTATAAAGTCAAAGTCTTTGACCAGGTGTGAAGCAATGTTTCGCCCGGTTAGTCACCCCGAGTTTTTTGGACACAATTTAGCTTTATCTTCCAGTTGGCTACTAAAGTGAACATCTGCGGAAATCTATATTCCGAGAATTCAAATGCCCTGGCTGACAGTTAGGGAGGTGTTCTCAAACTGGGGCTCTAAATCAATAGGGTTGTAACAAACTCACCCGAAGACCCTCTAAACTCACATTTTAAATATAACAAAATTGTCTGTTATATTTCGTTTATAAAGGAGTCAACAGAGTTATAATCATATTATCTGGCCAAATGATTCATCTAGTGTTAACTTGAGGACTCATTTTGTGTTATATAGTTTACCCATTCATTCTTTTCAAAGGTACATTTCATCTCTTATAAACAATCATACTTTATTAGGAAATGTATACTATAAATTGATTTAAAGGACTAAAATTTAGTATATTGAAGATATTTGGCTTAAGAAAGGAAGTAATATATTACATAAATATAATAAAGATATTTGAATTAAGAAAAGGAGTAATACATTACATAAATACATAAATACATAATAAAGATATTTGACTTAAAGGAAGGGAGTAGTATATTAAATATATACATAATATACATAATAAATCTATAGCTTAAGAGAGCACTATGATGATATTAATAGTTACATTGACTTCATCTAAAGGAAAGAAGTACGGTAGTATGGAATATATGGATAAAATTATTGTAATATTTAGGTTGGAAGTTGTAAAGCACTTTAGTGCCGCAATTTTATTATTGTGGGATATGTAAGAGGCGCCGCCTCGCCTCACATGTGTGGATACCATGCCGGCTGAAGGCCTTCCTACCGTATCCCCCAGAAGTATATTGAAACTAAAAGGAACTAAAGTCCTTAATCTCAAAGAGAAAATCAATATTTTATGAAGAACCAAGTTATTGGCAGATAGGCTTTACTATTGTGGGGTCACAAAGTGATAGCCATATAGTTTAATGTCCAAACATGTGAATACATTGTTTGGAAGTTGATGAGTATAGGCATGACCAAAGTGCGTCATTAATATTGAGCACAGCCAAAAGGCCAAATAATAAATATGTTTCTCAAGTATACAGTTAAGCATGGACTTGAAGTAAGTAAATGTTGATAAAAATATATACTATTGTTATTTTAGTAACAAACAGTAACAAAATAATAAATAAATATTGGCATGATAAAGGTGCATCGTTTGTATTGAACACAGTCAAGAGGCCAAATAATAAATATGTTTCTCAAGTATACAGTTAAGCGTGGACTTGAAGTAAGTAATGTTGATAAAAATATATACCGTTGCTACTTTAGTAACAACCAGTAACAAAATAATAAGTAATATTGGCATGACAAAGGTGCATCATTTGTATTGAGCACAGTCAAAAGGCCAAATAATAAATATGTTTCTCAAGTATACAATTAAGCATTGACTTGAAGTAAATAAATGTTGATAAAAATATATACTGTTGTTATTTTAGTAACAAACAGTAACAAAATAATAAATATATATTGGCATGACAAAGGTGCATCATTTGTATTGAGCACAGTCAAAAGGCCAAACAATAAATATAATTCTCAAGTATACGATTAAGCATTGACTTGATCAAAGTAAAATAATTAAAATAATATATAAAGTACTCAAGTTTGCGATAGCATTGACTTGGAGTACATAAATGTTGATAAAGTATATACTGTTGTTATTTTAGTAACAGCCAGTAATAATAAATTTTGGCATGACCAAGGTGCATCATTTGTATTGAGCACAGTCAAAAGCCAAATAATAAATATAATTCTCAAGTTTACAATTAAAGTTTGTGCAAGTTTGTTTTAACAATTACTTGACAAAACTAAGACAGATAATATGTTGTCTTCAATCACAATACCGAAACATTAATAATCGGTACGCGATAAATAAACATATATAAAAGTAATCATTGCTCGCAATGAACTTCAAATAGTCCAAATCATAAAAATTTCATAAGTAAAATCAATTAAGATAATCCTTATGACGAAAGTCAAATGAACTCAGGTTAATGTATAAAATACATTAAAACAAGCAATTTAATATATCCAGCTCTGTGATGTAGCTCATACCTGGTTGACGATTTGATTAATTATGTAAATAGTTCAACTTTGCTAGGCGATAGATAGTTGGTGTTTATCTGGGTTAACCCTCTGAATACACAGTTTGCGGTGGGGCTTATCCGAGGACCACGCACTGGTAACGAGGAGATAACCATAACGACAACATTACATATGTGCCTTTATATAGATATACACAATGCATGCGACATGCATACAACCCTGATGCCTTCGCAAAGCCGACACTATCTTGTGACGAAGGTATGGTCCAATCAAAAAGCCAAATAATTAAAATAAATTATTACTGAACTAGAAATTAACCTTTGTTCTAAAGTTATTATAGTCAAATTTCCTCCTATAACCCTAATAATTTATAGTCACCACAAGCAATGAAATATTACTTATTAATTGAATTTGAAGTTATAGATGAAATTTAGTAAGATCTTTGAACTCTTTAATATTGTGATTGAATACTCAATACATCTTAGAATCCAAACAATTCGTCTTATACTCGTTTTCTAATGAAACTAAGTTATTTATGTCTTCTCCAGATTATTAGAGCTCTATTATTCTTATTTCAATTTCTCTTTAATCAAATTTCAGAATTTAATAAAGTCTGAACCTTTAGAAATCAACGCTTATTAGATCTATTGTTGCTTTAAGTGAACAGTATTATGAAACAGCTATCCACCCGAATAATCATAAGTAAAGTTCATTTGTACAATCCTTATGATGTAGAGATTCAATCATGGAATCCAGGTTAATACATGAATATATACAGATAAACAATTTAGACAAATAACTCTAGTTCTGTAAAATAGTTCATGTCTGAGATGATTAGATATGAAAATGGATCAACTTTGCTTGGCGGTATAGTTGGGTGTTTATCTGGGTTAACCCTCTGAATACACAGTTTGCGGTGGGGCTTATCCGAGGACCACGCACTGGTAACGAGGAGATAACCATAATGACAACATTACATGTATGTCTTTATATAGATACACCCAGCACAACTTGTTGCCTTCGTAAAGTCGATATTCCCGTGAGATGAAGATGACATGATCTATTTACCAAGGTAAAAGGTAAAAATATCTAATCCAAAATTAGTAATTAACCTTAATTTCAGATTTATTTAATAAACTTCCTATCTTACTAAAAGATATGTTATGCTCTGTCACTATAAACAATAATATTTCAATTATCCAAAAGAATTAATTTGATAAAGAAGTTTAATGTTATAATTCCTATCCTCCTAAATCCCTATATAAATAATATAAAATAAGAATAAATAAATAAATAAATAATTAAATTAAGTAAATAGTTTATACAAAGTATGGTTAAATAAACATAATACATTTGGACTAACGTCTTTCATTCCTCTCTTGCACTCTAACTTCCTGAAGCTTTATTAAAGTCATTTAAGATTTTCGCTCCAAATTTAATTCAACAATTCAGTTTATATTAATTATTCCTTTGTTAGACACGAAGAGAGTAATTTGTATTAATTTGTGATTATCTCGTTTAATATTTGTACTCGGTTTTAAATTTGATTGTAAATAAAATAATGTTTTATGACGATTTGATTTTAAGAGACTGGCCTATGCAATTAATTTACGTATTAGTTAATATTTAGTTTTATAATAGGGTATAATAATTCGTATTAACATTTCATAATCTTAATAATTCATATTAAGGTAGGTTTTCGTGTGAATTTTGTGTAGGTTTATGCCCCCGCTTATTGGTTATAATATATTATTCCTACAATAACAGACCTGCTTTCAACTCCTAAAAGATCCTATTTCTTCCTAACAATATTTCCAATTTGAAGCATTAATTCAAGTAATCATTTAAACTAGAGAAAGTTTCTATAATAAATATTTCCTAAGCTTGAATTACCTAGTTTTAATTGAAAGTCAATAATAAACAAAGTATTCCTTAAATTCCTCAATATATTAAAACATCAGTTCTTCCACCTAATATCTACACGCCCTATCCTATCACCTAATTGTTCCCTCATAAAAAAAATTATAACTGCCCAAAATTATAACAATGCAGAAATAAAATCGTATTAGCCATACCTCCAACTCTGCAACAAACCTACAGTAACTCTGCATTCAGCTCCGACGACAGCTAAGAAGGCGCCCCCACGCGGCCTCGAAGACTCCAAAGGAATCAGCTCTCGATCCCTAAAGTTTAAATAACAAGCAGGATCAACTGTACTATGGAAATTATTCTAAGAACTTCCTTAGCCGGTTCTCATCTATAAAGATATGTGGTGAATATCACCAGTTAGTAGATTTTAAAAGATAAAAACGCACGCAAAACTACGAAGCGGATTTGAATGAAATTTTACACACAGATAGTTGATGACTTGGATTAGCACATAGGCTATTTATTATCCCGGGAAAATCTAGTGATCCAGCGGGATTCGCTTCTATAATGTTGCGAGTTGTACGTTGAAACTAGTTGATAATATTAATTCAGGTGCAGTAGTATTAGTAACTAATAACAATGGAATTCCTCCAAATGACGATGATGAAAGTATAGTATAAAGTAGTTAAAGCACTTAAATCTATTCCTAATTAATAAGCTATTTAGCCAACATGCTTTTGAATTTAGTAATGCAAAGCCATTTCTTACTCCTATGAAGAATAAACAAACATAGCAATATCGGCCATTTGTAAGATAAAGGTGCAATAATGATAGTTCAAATGCATATGGTAAAAGTATAGTATAAACAATTAAAGCACATAAATCTATTCCTTGTTAGTTAATAAGCTATTTAGCCAACATGCTTTTGGCATTTGATAATGCAAAGCCATTACTTATTCCTGTGAAAAATAAACATAGCAATATTAGCCAATTGTAAGGTATAGATGCAATAATAAGTGTCTAGAGACAACAGGATTCCTCAAAATGCCGACGATAAAGGTATAATATAAAGTAATTAAGTCATTTATTTCTATTTCCTAGTTAAATAATAAACTGTCTTGCCAACATGTCCGGAAATTTGATAATACAAAGCCTTTTCTTTACTTATATGAAAATTAACAAACATAGCAATCTTAGTCACTTGCGAGGTATAGGTATAATAACAATAGTGTCTAAAGGCAATGGGTTTCCTTTAAATACCGATGATGAAAATCTATATACATATAATTAAGTCCATAAATCCATTTCCTAATTAATTAATAAACTGTTATCCGTCAAGCACTGAAATTTGATAAAGTAAAGCCATTACTTAGTCTAGTATAGTTATACAAACATAATAATCTTAGTCACTGGTACGACTCTGCTGAAATAAAATCAAAATGAGTTATTTATCACACACACTAATTTAATTTAAATTGGAAAACTACATCACCTGTGTTGTTTAGAATTTCGATTTATCCTGCGTCCTGATGAGCAACCCTGCTGCGAGACTGTGAGGCAGCAATAGCTCCACAACCATTGCTCACATTTTTATGGAAAGAAAAGAACAGCATAAATTAAGGTTTTATTTTCCTAAAATCAAAATAGACTTCCCTAATAATAATATCACACAATTTCTATAAAGTAAACAAGTCCACGTTTCTCCCATGTTATTAAACATCTTTTCAACAGCTATTCCTTAAAATAAATAATTTCCTTTCTTCATACAACAAACATTCTTCACTCAGTCAAGGATCGATCCACCTTTACACAACATTTTGCACAATTTCATTCTTGTAAACCTAATCACATATTTATCGGTAATATGTTTATTAAAGTTGTATAGACAGCATTCAAAAGATTTACCTTCTAATAAAACTACATTCTACCAATACTGCTAGATTTAAATAAACCCAACGACTACTATATCAAATACGAAGTTGCATAAATACATACGTAATCCCTGAATAAATCTCTATTCTACATACTCACGGTTTTGATCAATATTTTTTTTACAAATTATATTTCTCACATTAACAATATTTCCTACACTCCGGAATATCCCTGATATATCTATATTATTGTCTCAAACGAAGAATCTCTTTTATAACGTCCAGAACTTTTAAAACAAATCCCCGTTTTCTTTTTCATTTTCTTCTTTCTCCCATCCCGTCATTCTTTTTCTATATCCTCCAATTTCTTTTTTTCTGTCATTCTCCTATTAAGGTTTTATATGTTTATATCTTAGGTCTTATATATTATTGAGAATTAGTTTTCTTTATTTATTTTCGTCTTTAATTCCATTGATATTATTTATTAAACATAATTCAGACATATTTTTAACAAAAAAAAATAGTATAGATTCTTATTATTTTCTTTTATTACACTAAACCTCTTAAGGGATAGATGAAGTCTGTTACAGGGTTCTTTTTAGTACTGAAAACGCAACCTTGTGTCTTTGACGGATTAAACTCCACAAGATTAACCTTACCCCATTCCGAGATTTGCTCCAAGCGGCCCCTACTTCAGACATAAGTCCGTTCCTACAATCCTCTACCCGAGCTTTAGAAAGCTTTGACTTTCCTTTGTACAAGGCGTCAATGGTGCTGTCACCTGCATAGCAACGGATGCTGCCTAATTGCAGCATTTCATTGATATGGAGAAGAAACAGTGTTGGAGATAATACTGAGCCTTTTGGGACGCCAGCAATGATGGCCTTTCCGTCGGAACACATACCGTCAATGACAACCTTGATGCTAAGTCTATACAAAAAAAAACTTGCGATCCACTTGCACAATCCTTCGGATAAGCCGTAGGAGGATAATTTAGAAAGAAGGCTTTTGTGCCAGACCCGATTGAAAGCCTTCGCAATATCTAAGCTCACACCAAGGGCTTCTCCCCCGCTCTCGATTGCTTCAGCCTATTGGTGAATAAGATAAAGTAAAAGATCACCTGCCGACCGACAATGACGAAAGCTGTATTGCTTGTCACAGATTAGCTGGTAATCCTCCAGATAACTTGAAAGCTTAGAGTTGATTACTTACTCCATAACTTTCAAGAGCAAGGAATTTATTGCAATAGGTCTGTTATTGGAAGGATCTGACTTGTCAACTTTTTTGAGAATAGGGTAAATTACAACAACCTTCCAGGATGACGGTACTTTGCCATGGGAGTAAGATAGATGAAATAGGTGCGTCAGTACCTACTGGAGAGACTGAATTACTACGAGACGGGACAGTATTAAGTCCCATAACGCGAGAGGCGGTCAAATTGGCGAAAATACCCCAAGTTGACGCGGATCCTTTTTGAAGAATAGAGAAAGCAGTTGGCGTTACTGCTAGTATCGCCGTATGCATCTCGTAAAAGTCGAAAAAATTATGCTAATACGTGTCACTAAGTAAAAACGAATTACGTAGCAGAGTTCTGCAACGTCTTGACCGGGTTATTTAGACCGTTTTATCTATTCCTACTACAATATCGTCGGTTCTTGATGGTGTAGTATTCTGGTTTAGAGAATAAAATATCCAATAAAGTTATGCATTTTTTATTCCTTTCCCCGTGTTGGTCTTTTGAAGAATAAACCAACTGCCGTTCTACCAGGCAAGTCGTAAAAATTGATCAATTGGCTGTACGCGTCACTACCATCGTAACTACTATATAGTAGAGATCCGCAACGTCTTGCCCGGGTATTTGTTATCGCCGCCTCACCTATTGCTACCACAATAGCGTCAATATTTGTCGTATTAGAGTCAATATTTGTCGTATTAGTAGAGGGTAAGGTAGCCGGTAGACATGCATATGGCGTTGCCATCCCGCCACATAATTAACAACGCACCTTTAATATCTGTGGTATTTATAGGTGATGGTTTCTCTTTCCATCAGGACAGCCATCTGCTTTTTGCTATATTATGATATAAAAATGTACATGTATACTGTTTTGTTTATGGTTTAATTATGTTTTCAATTTAAAAAAAATTGTTTAGTCGATGGTCAAACGGAGTCATAGAATTACAGTCGAATTTGGACGAGCAGGTAATCGCTAGTTATTATTAATTTGAACCCAGAGGCTGATCCACGCCGAAATCACTACACCACTTATCACTATAATGACCTGCGTAGACAAGGGACTATCCTCGGGGCACTTTTTATAAGTATTAAAACGTATTTTGTTTATTTTTAGAAAGTTATATAGGTAAATATGTGTTTTTTCAACCTTCCTATTTTTTAATTCATTTAAATTTTATTCTGAAAGGCTTAAAATATTATTTATAATTTTGTAGAAAAATGTATAATGTGGATGTAGATAATATAATAAGATTTTGCACGCCATTTATTTGGTAAAACAGGCTTAAGGTACTGTATTTAGAAATAACATCGCATGTAACCCTGATTTATGCAAAATAAATAAGTTTGAAGTTTGTCCTCTGCGGACAAAACTTACTCATCTGCGCAGGCCATAAAAAATAATACAGCCCTAAGTAGTGACACAGTCCCTCAATTCATATAACAAAACGTCTATCGACATTATTCCCCCGTGTTGGTCGTGGGCTCCTTTGAAGAATAGACCAACTGCCGTTCTGCCAGGTAGGTCGTAAAAGGCAACCGATAGGTGATAGAGTTCTGCATTGTCTCGCCCAAGTCCATACCTGCTGAATACGGTAATATGGTGATACCATCGTATTACCTACTCCTACCGCAATAGTCTTAGTGCTAGTCGCTGTCGTGTAGTATGAAGGCTAAGGCAGCCGGTAAATTTATGCGTGTGGCAGTAGACCTCTCCACAAGATAGCAACGCACAATTAACATCTTTTGTGTCTATAGGCGATGGTTGACCCTTTCTATCAGGAGACCCATCTGTTTATTTACTTTTGTGATATAAAAAAATCGAGTCAAAACACTTAAGGCTCTTACGTATATAACGCTTCGACTAGACTGACATTTTGTTACCTGAATTAAGCCCCAGAGCTGGTACACTATTGATTAATTGTCATCACGTAAGTTTTCATCAATAACTTATTCATAAGGTATTTGAAAATATGTTTCCTGACAATCATGCCCTCTGGTACCGCAAATGAATGACGGCTTCATGTAAAATTCATGGCAATCTTGACTTCGCCTCAACGCGTTTCGCATTCGCTAGCGCAAATTGTGATAAAATCACACCCATCTAATCATGTTACGCTGCAGGAGACGGAATCGACCAAAATCCACTGAGTTTCTCTCGCTTTCTAGTTCATTTTCGACTTTAAAAATAAAATAACGTTGTGTAGGAATTTACGAAATGCTGTATTTTCTACAGAGAAAACTTACTAAAAAACTTTATAGACTGGAGGTAAAAAAACGTAAATTAGTCTAAATAAAAGCTTGACTAGATTAAAGCCCTGTCATTTCTGTAAAGAGACATAATCTATATTAATATTGTAAATGCGAAATTTGGATGTTTGGATGGATGGATGTTTGGGTGGATGTTTGTTACTCAATCACGCTAAAACTACATAACGAATTTCAATGAAATTTGGCACACAGGTAGATGACGACCTGAAATAACACATAGGCCACTTTTTGTCCCGGAAAAACTAGGTGATCTCACGGGATTCACCCAAGACTTTTATAATGCAGTGGGCTGCACGCTGCAGCTAATCTATCTTATATATATATATATATATATATATATATATATATATATATATATATATATATATATATATATATAAATCAATTGCTGTTCGTTAGTCTCGCTAAGACTCGAGAACGGCTGAACCGATTTGGCTAATTTTGGTTTTGAATTAATTGTTGAACTCCAGGGAAGGTTTGAAAGGTGAGAAAATATAGAAAAAAATAAGAGTAGTTTTTTTTTCATTTATTTTAAACAAAAAGTATAAGATCAAACATGTATCCCTCAAGCAATGCAAAAACCAGCAGGTTTGTCCGCAGGCTTGTAAAAAGGCAGAACAACTTTTGCCGGGTCAGCTAGTCTATATATATAAAAATCAACTGCTGTTCGTTAGTCTCGCTAAAACTCGAGACCGGCTGAACCGATTTGGCTAATTTTGGTTTTGAATTAATTGCTGAAGTCCAGGGAAGGTTTAAAATGTGAGAAAATATAGAAAAATATAAGAGTAGTTAAAAAGGCAGAACAACGTTTACAGGGTCAGCTAGTATAATATATTTTGCTTATAGATAAATATTATATCGTTAATAAATCTGTGTAAAATTGGTGTTGAGAACTCCATGAAATATTATTTTTTATATCATAATATGCATATAAGCAGATGACTCACCTGGTGAAAAAAAAGCAACCATCGTCTGTTGTCAATAACGCTAATTCTATCTATATCTACTAGTTCTTCAATTGACTTTAGAAAATGGACGAGATGGATTAAACTTTCGGATAAATGTCAGTTTATCTATTCGCTCAGAGGTGTGATTATTTTGGACAACAGCTTATGTATTATATTCAAATAGGATTAATGTAATCAACAAGTTGGTTTGCTCGGCTGTAGATCACTAAACGAGAGTTCAAACTTCAGCTTCGACAACAAAATATAGAAATGTTATCTACAAATCCTTCATCTGAGGGATGAGGGCAAAAAAGCGGATGGCTCTCCTGATAGACGGAAAAAACCATCGCCTATTAACACCAAAGAGGTGTATGGTACGTTGCTATCTGTGTGGCGGAGTGTTTATGCAACATGAATAAGTTTGTCGGCTATATGACTCACACTGGAATAGATAAGGCGGTGGTATAAGACCCGAATGAGATATTGCAGAACTCAGCTACCTTAGTAATAATAATGATAGTGATTTGTATAGCCAATTGTTCGCCTGTTACAAACTTTCTGGCAGAATAAATGCAGATGTTATATTCTTCAAGGAGGACCCGGACCAATACGCAGAAAAAAATTAATAATAGCTAAAAATTTATTAACACAAATATTTGTCATAACTCAGATCCAAAGAGTACCGAGTTTATAGCTCTTGGTATTTAAAAACAGAAGTTTCAGGAATTCAATCCAATAGTATCAATAGCTAGTCCATTATATCCGTCTGCTGATTTTTTTGGAAAGCCTATAAATAAATACATAGTTTAAAAGCTTTCATATTTTATTACATTAAATTCCGTATAACACAATATCATATTTAAAATTCGGAAACGAAATATCAAGAGCGAATATATCTGGTACATATTACAAAAGTTCGGGCGTTTTCGGTTCGCTGGAGCGTGGCGTTTTCTTTGGACTGTTTTCACTCCTATTTGTAATTGAGCGGATCGTTGTTTGCGGTATACAAAAACACAACCGTGGGAACAGCACAGGCCGCGTCCACTTTGTCTTGTTCTGTAACACAAATGTTGGACACATTCGGTACTTTAATACATAAGGTGATAGGATTATTTATGATCCCATTTGAAAGAGTTCTTTCATATGCAAAAAATATATTATTGTTATAGGCTTCAGTCCTTTTGAGTTGGTAATTCTAGAAAGTAGAACACTTTTTTTACTACTGAATAGTTGACCAATTATCAATAATTTCTACTTTGTGTTGTCAGCACTAGAAAAGTAGAAATTTTACAACAGCCTTATGAAAAAGCTCCACTTTTCAGTAAGAGGATTGGAATATCAGTCCTTAAAGGCGCGTTAAAATATTTCATTTCTTTTTCATATTACTTCAAACAGGAGGAGATGAAAATTGACTGCATTGTGGCTGCGCCTGATAAGTTCCATATGTGATATTTGTGTTTTTGGGAAACAACAAAAAACGTGTTATTAAATTAACACACTATTTGTCAATTTATTATTTGTTGTTAAATTAACAAATAGACTATTTCTTAATTTATTATTGGTTATTAAATAATTAATAGACTATTTATTAATTTAATAACACGTTTTTTTGTTGTTTCCCAAAACCTTACAAATATTACATATGGAACTTGTCAGGCGCAGCGACGGTGTTTTTTTATGTTTGTCACCTCAGAACTCGATCATTTATGAACCGACTACAAAAAATCTTTTTTTATTTGAGAGAGTATACTTACCGTGTGGTTCCATTTTAATTTAGTGCAGATCTTACGCAGGGTTGCGGAAATGAGTAGTTTTTTCGTAGTTTTACTGCGATGAAAAATTATTAATTCAAGAAATTATATATTTACGGCTAGTTTAACTAAGTTGATTCTCGCGCACAAGACTTTACAGTTATTTGTATTAATTTCACATGATCCTTCAACACTCGTACTAAGGTAATTTCATATGTCACTAATTGTTACTCGTGACTTCATTCGCGTGGCCCAAAATCATTACTCCCTCTAACACAACTCTTTTTGTCAGTTGTCTATTCTGCATAGTGTATGTAATTGTCTAATGGTATTTTTTTTTAAATCAGTCTAGTAATTTTTGAGTTTATTTGTAATAAGCATTTAAAAATACAAATATTTTCTCATTGTAATATTCATAAAAACTAATGATATGACCGAAATTCGACCACAGGCTAAACAATAAAACTCTTCTAAGCTTGACATCAGCCTTAGCCTAACTATAATTTAAATTACGTAATCTTAATTTATTATTAATGTTATTGAATATCGTTGCTAAGACATTCCAGAGTTTTTGTCTTTTATGCAAATACCGGCACAGATATAAATTTATTTAAACTAAACTCTTAAGCTAGTTTGTGGGTTTTCGCTATTGGGCTCATTTAAATTGTAAAATTATACATTTGTGAGTGGTTACGCAAAAAGGGACCTGAAGGGATTGGAAACGGTTCTTTTTTTTTGATAAATTCTGATTCTATGGTCCTTCATCTTTGTTTTGTTCTAATCAAAATAATTTTAGGTGCCGTAGTTTTTTTTTAATGATTTTTTATGTAAGCCGAGGCAGTTTTGAAAATATTACACCTTATACACAGCGCACACTAGTTTCTTTTTCTAGCGCGCACATAAAGACAAGTAAAAGACGAATAAATAAGTCACCAATAATACAGCTATCGCAAACACGTGCTATTTCTCACTGACGAAGTCGCTCACTAACGACACTAACATAAAACACCCCGCGCCTCTCTCATTTCGACTCAACATTTTAAACGTGATTTACTCGAAATCAATTATTTTCCCTTGAGGTCCCTTTTTGCGTAACCACTCACATTTACATTACATGATGATAGTTGACATAATATGAGTATTTTGGTAACTCACTAAAGAATTGAAATAAGTTTTAGAAAATATTTTCCGAGATGGTTCGGCTGATTTAATTTCAGTTCCTGGTGAAGTGATTCTGATTAGTTTTAAATGGTTTTTGATAGATTTTACGATGACAAAATTCCTGAGCGCATTGACAAAACAAGGGAACGTCGTCAAAAGTTTTGGGACAGCAACTTGCTTATACGAGTAAAGACGTTTAAAATATGTACCTACAGATAAACACGAACGTCGGAAACTTATGGATGTCACAAATCATACTCAATCATTAGGTCATAAATTCATAACTAAATTTAAATAAAGTATAATTTGTGGTCTTTATTCAGATATCTCAATTTATGGCCTACGCAATATTATTTTCAATTCCTATTCCACAAATACTACATTATGAAGTAAGTTGAGTTTTTTAATCTAAATCAGCCATTACTATACGACATACAGATCGCGTTCTGGCAAAATATATATTAGCTAGTATTTTGCATTATAGAACACGAAAAAAATGTAGTTATCTCTTTTGATAGAAAGAGTTAATCATCTCTCAAAGACAAACGGACAAACGGACAAACGGACAAACGGACAAACGGACAAACGGACAAACGGACAAACGGACAAACGGACAAACGGACAAACGGACAAACGGACAAACGGACAAACGGACAAACGGACAAACGGACAAACGGACAAACGGACAAACGGACAAACGGACAAACGGACAAACGGACAAACGGACAAACGGACAAACGGACAAACGGACAAACGGACAAACGGACAAACGGACAAACGGACAAACGGACAAACGGACAAACGGACAAACGGACAAACGGACAAACGGACAAACGGACAAACGGACAAACGGACAAACGGACAAACGGACAAACGGACAAACGGACAAACGGACAAACGGACAAACGGACAAACGGACAAACGGACAAACGGACAAACGGACAAACGGACAAACGGACAAACGGACAAACGGACAAACGGACAAACGGACAAACGGACAAACGGACAAACGGACAAACGGACAAACGGACAAACGGACAAACGGACAAACGGACAAACGGACAAACGGACAAACGGACAAACGGACAAACGGACAAACGGACAAACCGACAAACCGACAAACAGACAAACAGACAAACGGACAAACGGACAAACAGACAAACAACAAACAGACAAAGACAAAAATTCTAAAAACCATATTTTTGGCTTCGATATCGATTATAAATCGCGCCCCAATTATTCTTTTAAAAAAATATTCAATGTACAGTTTTGACTTTCAAACTATTTTATTATATGTAAAGATAATTTATTTGTTCATAAATACAATACGACATGTTGTAGATGTGTTTGATATATTTTCATGTTTATTTCTAGGTAAAATAAATAGGTACATAAGCATAGGAACTTCCCCCGTGTTGGTCTCGGGCTCTTTTGAAGAATAAGCCAACTGCCGTTCTGCCAAGCAGGTTGTAAAAAGCGACCGATTGGCTATGCATGTCACTACCATCGTGGCTACTAAGTGGTAGAGTTCTGCATTGTCTCACCCGGGTCTGATACCGCCGTGCCGTCTTGCCTATTTCTACCGCAATAACGTCGGTGCTTGTCCCTGTCGTGTTCCGGTTTGAGGGTAAGGTAGCCGGTAAGCTTATGCATGTGGCATTAGACCTTACGACGAGATAGCAACGCGTAATTAACGTCTTTGGTGACTACAGGCGATGGTGGACTCTTTCCATCAGGAGACCTATCCGCTTGTTTACTATCTTATGATATAAAAAAACATAACAAGAACCACTTACAATTTTTTTTAAATAAAATGAATGAATGTAGTAAAAAAAGATATTTTTATATTTTTATTTATTTATTAGAATTTTTTAATTTATTTCTTGGGCTGTGCATCAGTTTTACAATATTTGCACAAAAAACTAATAAGGTTTTAACGTAATATTTAGTCACTAGCGACCTGCCCGCGGTTTCACCCCCGTAGCTTTTGTTCCCATGGGAATATCGGAAAGGTTTATATACTAAAACCTTCTTCAAGAATTAATCTATCTATTAAAAAAACCGCATCAGAATCCGTTGCGTAGTTTTAAAGATTTAAGCATACATAGGGACATGGGGACATAGGGAAATAGGGACAGACAGAGAAAGCGACTTTGTTTTATACTATGTAGTGATTGATACAAAACCACTGCCACTTGCATTGATTTATGAAAATCGATTTTAGTAACGAAATATTTCGCTAGTTGATTTAGTAAAGACGTACACGTTACCAAATTAACCTTTTAATTATCAACCTTTTTTTTTTATCTGAAGATAAATTGACGAAAAAACGAAGGTTATCAGATAGACATGTATGTATGTTATATTGTTGGAATTGGATAATAATTAGGTATGATAATCTATTTAGGCTTTCAAGCACGTTACACTAAATTTCGTAACTGTATGCTTGTCCACGTATTTCTAAAGAAGTGACATTTGATTCCAAATAATTCTTTTTGATTAAAAATCAAGTATATTTCATCTTAGAGGACAGACTAAGTTTCATTTGGGTTCATTTTATCCAATTTAACATTTGCGAAGATCGCATTTTAATTATTAAATTTATAAAAAAATCACGAAACACAACAACTATTTCATAGGAAATGAAAAGCAGGAAATATTAATATCTTAACAATAACAAATACTAACCATTGTCGGGTACCCGCACCTCAAATCTGCTTAGACCGGATTTTCTATGAAACATATAATTAAACTTGCTATTGGCATGGCGGACATTGTGTATTAAATAAGAGTTTTAACACCGACAATAGAGAGTTCCGCTATTGTTACAGTATTTTGAAAATTGCATTTTCATCCGTTCAGCGCCGACGAGATTGTTGGTTCAATAAATTTGAGTGTAAACGGAGCTTTACAATATTCATATTCAACATTTTGTCATCTAGGAGTATGGAGAATGGTCCTATAAGCTGATTAATTTTGTCGCGTATATAGATTTTCAGGAAATATTTACTATTAAAGAGGCCTAGTTACGAAATAATTGTATGTTTACGAGGTAAAAATTGAAGCGCAACATTTTACGCAACTTATGACCCGATTTGTTGGACGATAAATGTCTGACTATAATTTTAACAACATGGCGTCTGAGGAGCTGTTTATCACAGCTCAGAATTTATTATAAAATATATATATATATATATATATATATATATATATATATATATATATATATATATATATATATATATATATATATATATATATATATATATATATATGTATATATATTATATTGCGTAGGGAAAACATTCACATGCACATTATCCATTATACGTACATACATCTGTTAATTTCACCGACCACACAGCCCATAAGCTGTGTGGTCGGTGGTTAATTTATACATATAATATTTATAATAAAAACGATTTCATTTTGATTTTGGTGTACATGAAAATTCAATTTAACACTTGCAATACTTGTAATCACTATTAATACGTACCTACGTATAACGAACGTCTATAAATATTTTCCCATTCACGGCGAATATATGTAAAAGTAAATTTGAACGTGAAAAATATAGTGATATAATCATACTTTCCATCGTCGGCACTTAATGAAACTACGTCATATTGATTTTTTTTTATATCATAAGATAGCAAACACGCAAATGGGTCTCCTGATGAAAAAGTCAACCATCGCCTATAGACACCAAAGATGTTAATGGTGTGTTGCTATCTTGTGGCGAGGTCTAATGCCACATGCATAAGTTTACCGGCTACCTTACCGTCCAAACCGGAACACGACAGCGACAAGCACTGACGTTATTGCGGCAGGAGTAGGTAAGGCGGTGGTACAAGACCCGGGCGAGACAATGTAGAACTCTACCACTTAGTAGCCACAATAGCAGTGACTCGATAGCCAATCGGTCGCCTTTTACGACCTGCCTGGCAGAACGGCAGTTGGCCTATTCTTCAAAGGAGACCGAGACCGACACGGCGTAAATATCATCATTTTGAATTATCAAAGGAGATCATAATTTTGTAGCTCCAAACAATACTGCCTAGGAACCGTCGCCTCTCTAAGCGTGAAACATTATATATTGTAGCGTTGCAAGATAATTGTTATAGCGTGATTTAGTGTTTACTTAAGTATATGTAGTAAAGCGTTAAAGATTGCTTGATCGCTATAATCACACGTGTTTATGAACGAATGAAATGGAGAAACACATAGGTACGATGCAATAATTTGAGTTTAACGCTACTACAATCCACAGCTATTTTCATCTATTATAATCTATATAAATAAATAAAATTGGAATGTCTGTTTGTAATATAAACACTTCTACTGTTTCACAAATGTAATTAAAATTTTATTAATATCACAATCACATAATTTTACAGCCAACCGGTTTCGCCTATTAAGGTATCATCAGGGCTTCTTTCACATTAACTTTTCACAGTATTATTTTTACATTATTATATATTATTTTTAAACCTAAATATTTTACATACTAAATATTTAATATTATTTACATAGAATTTTATAAAAATATATATTTTAATAAATATAATTGAGGGTGCAATATTAATTTGAAATCGAAAAGAATAACATGTTTTCCATTCTCATACAAACAACGCAAGTGTGAGCGAGACAGCCATCCATTGAAAACCTATACGGAGGAAGTGCATGGCGAAACCGGATGTAGGTAGCAATTTGCAGTTGACTTTTATTTTGCCGGGTCACATGAACGTCATTCTAAATAAAACTTTTAAAATCTAGGCCATAAGGATAAAAATACTAGTGCGCGACTGTATCACCTTCGTAATATAAGTTGGCAAGGTAAGGCAGTAAGTTTGCTAATAGCCATAACTTAATACATTAGAGAACCAAAAAGATAAAAGTTAAAGGCTGAGGCAGGCGGATAGCGTAAACGAATTTACTAACCGAACTTCTCTTTTGCTGTGCAACGAAGATACGAATTTGTTTTTATATGGAATTTGGTCTTGTGTTTTAAATTAAAAATATGTATTATATAGGAGACTGTGGTGGAACCTTAATAATTGACATAGCGTTTAATATCTTTTTTATAACTGGTTGAATTCCGCTCCTTGATGAACCGGTTAATAAAGTGAGCGGTTAATTAACGTTTAGTATTGAAATGATAGCCGATTAATACAAAAAGTATAAATTTCAAGTTGTTCGCAGTCGAATTGATGAACCGGTTAATAAAGTGAGCGGTTCATTTCCGTTTAGTATTGCAATGATAGCCGATTAATACAGAAAGTATAAATTTCAAGTTGTTCGCAAGTCGAATTGATGTACCGGTTAATAAAGTGAGCGGGTTATTAACGTTTAGTATTGCAATGATAGCCGATTAATACAGAAAGTATCAACTCGTGCGCAAGTCAAAGTAACCGGTTAAACTCAGAATTTATTTCTCTTGACGTAGCGCCTGCGCCAAGTCCTACACATTTCACTGGACATGGACCAATCGAGAATTCTTTTCTTTTCTGCATTGACGAGTTTGTGACTGTTAAATTAATCTGTTAATTTCGCTTAAGACAAGGGGAATTTCTGAATTCAACCTAAATACTGGTACCCGTAACCTAAACTGCAATTATTTGAGCCATGAGTGTCGATGTCAAAAACTGGTTTAGAAAATTTATCGGTTACCGAGCCCTTTTTTTATAATATATTTTAATTACAAGACTGACTTACCATGGTCAATTTTAACACTGAATATCATAGGCACTTTGAAAACATCATTTCAATATAAATATATTTTACTAGCTGACCCAGCAAACGTTGATCTGCCAACTTTGTGTCTACTTTTCCTTACTACATTTATATATATATATATATATATATATATATATATATATATATATATATATATATATATATATATATATATATATATATATATATATATATATATATATATATATATATATATATATATATATATATATATATATATATATATATATATATATATAGTGTACGAATTACAACTCGGTCTTGATCCCCCATACTATAAAAGCCGAATGCTTATTGTCATTCCTATGTTTAAAGAACTTTAATATGTTTTTCTTAATTGATTTTTTTTATTTACAGGTAAGTAAATGCGCTTGCAGTTCAACAAGGGTAAGATTTACATTGTGATGTATATTAATTCAAGCGGTGATTTGTAGCCCTGAAGATTTGACACTTCACGTACCTTTATGCTGCTATTTAATAAATATTTATAGTGAAACATTACAAGCGTTAACCATCACTACATAGTATAAAACAAAGTCGCTTTCTCTGTCTTTTCCTATGTATGCTTAAATCCTTAAAACTACGCAACGCAAATTTTGATGCGTTTTTTTTAGTTGATAGATTAATTCTTGAGGAAGGTTTTAGTATATAAACCTTTCCGATATTCAAACGGGAACAAAAGCTACGCGGGTGAAACCGCACTAGCCGCTTGTAATTTATATAATGTCAACGTGAAATTGTAAAAACCGTGAGTTCATAATAAATATGGAATGTTTATAATTTGTTTAGGTTAGCTTAGCACTGTAACTACAATATTCCTATTGTAGATTATAATCTAACGGTATTTACAATTTTACGGCATATATAATAGCAACCTTGTTCTTCGAATTTTATTTCTAAATAATATTATTAAACTACCCTTCGCAGTTAGAGCCTGTCCGCGTGGCGTGTTGCATCGATGTAACCCAAAATTTTTGGCGCGTTGCCGGCCACATGGGTGCTGCATTATCACAACGTTACTATAACGTCTTGAAGGGCTGTAGTCGGTCCTGTGTGCTTTATGTCGCAGCAGCGCACCATGTAGTATATACTACATTCATTTAAATGTAAAATATCACTCTACGTCGACGTAAGGCCAGCGTACCGAGCCATGTGGTCCGGCTCTTACGATCGCATTTGCTCGCCTGCTAGGTAACAAACGTTATGTGGTGGCATGTCATCTATAACCTTTCTCAATAAATCTTTTTTTTTTTGTATCCTAGCCTAAAAAACGGATAGACGGCTCTCCTGATAGAATAAGTTAACTATCGCCTACAGTCATTTGTTGTTATGTGTAATGACCCCGGTCATTCAAATCAGTTCAGCGGTTTAAGCATAATATACAGAGAGACAGACTTTCGAATTTATAATGATAGTATGGAATAGTATGGATTACTAGCAATCACCCTTTGGTCTAAACTCGACCGTAATTCTATTAATGTAAAAGCATAAATATCTATTACAAACTATGACTCAGTGTGATCATAAAGAATAACTCTACGTCTATATTAAAATGATAAATTTGATTGATTGATAAACGAAAGTTTGGATGTATGGATGTCTGGATAAATGTTTGGATAGATGGATGTTTGTTACTCAATCACGCAAAAACTACTGAATGGATTTGAATGAAATTTGGCACACAGGTAGATAATGACCTGGAATGGTACGTAGGGTTTATCCCGGAAAAGTTAGGTGGTCTCAGAGGATTTGCCATTTTTTTTTATAATGCAGCACGTTGCAGCTAGTTGTTTATAAGTTTAACAACAGACTTTAAGCATAAACAAAGCAGGCTGGGGGTCTTAATTATTTATCAGACCTACGGTGAGTGTGTTCCATTTCTTACACCACTTTTACATGTTTTCCCTTTCAGTGACATCGCAAAATTACACTTAAAAGTTTGCGGAAATTCGCAAAATAACTAGTTTACTTCGTTTGAACGGATTTCTGCAAAGTAACGCCTGAATCTATAAAAAATTATAGAATTTATAAAACTGTCAGCTTTCTGCACTCCTTCTCTATATAAATTTTAACTGTACCAAATTTCGTAAGTCTCAGTTCGCGAAATTTTCAAAGAGTTAAAAGTTTTCGCTTCTCGTATCAATGTATATGTCGCCGTGAAATTGTCAATACCGTTAGATTATAATCTACCTAGAGAGTTTATAATTTGATTAGGTTAGGCTAGCAGTTAAATTATAATATCACTTATCTAGATTATAATGTAACGGAATTGCTCCCTAGGAAGATTATAATCTAACGGTATTGACAAGTTCACGGCGACATATATATAGATAGATTATACAATTACAAAAAATACGCATTACCGCTGAACCATTGTCATTATCTATTTTTCGAATCGAACACAATGTACAGACGAGGGTTCAATATGATTGAAAGGCTAAAATAACGTGAATTACTTGACTTTTCCCCATTTGACTTCCGTATTACATCATGACGTCAGCGGAATCGGCAACATGTGGCTGCGAGCACAAACATCGTTGTTTCTTTGTTGGAATATAATAATAGAATGACTTGCGATATTTCCTTATTCGGGAATAAGATGAGTAGTAGACGGAAAAATCTCATTCGGAATAGTGCTTCGTGACATTTAGGGTTGTATGTAATTCGTAGATTGATATTACAAACGTTAAATGAAAACTAGGTCGAATGTAAAAGTAACAAATGCTCATATTAATTCATTTTAAAATGCAAATTTCCATAACGTAAATGACCATATTAATTCTCATATTAATTCATTTTAAAATGCAAATTTCCAAAACGTGATGATGGAAGGGAGACTTGTCAGAATGTCTAAATTTTTTTTCGAAGTTGAAAAAAGGTTGAAAGTCAATCTCTTATGTACTTAGTGTCACTTTAATAATATATGTATGTTGTCAGTCGTAAAAATTGGATTGCATAAATTACGAGTATAATTATACCAAAATATGAATTATCATTCTGAGCCTATTATATTAAGGAAAACAAAAACGCAGACACTGCACTCAAAATTAAGCAAAACTTCTTCGTTACAAGCATAAAAAATAAAAAAAAAAATATATGTCGACCAAGTAAACTTTTTCTAGAAAATTAAGAAACACATAGGCCTAAAACTCAACAATGGATCTTATATATGTACCGATATAGCTATTATGGGTGTAACATAACATTAAGGCAACAATTTATATTTTATTATATATTCTGAAAACTATCAAGTCTTGAAAAATTACAAACTTAATTAACATTAAATAAAAAATATATAAATTAATTACTAATATAAGAGTACGTTAATAAATAAATGAGATAATCCACAAACGTCTAAAAGAATTATTAATGCGCTTATAACCCTTAAAATTCAATTTACACGTACCAGAGGCTACAAATCATTGAAGCGTACTTAGCAATTCAATTAAAACTGAAAAGGTAGCAGAGAGAACCAATAAAATCCTTATATCAGGCTCTTACACGAGACGTCATAAATAACGAGGGGACGAATATTTGAAATATCGACTAGGGTCAAGTTTTATCGATATCGATGTTCGGACACGGGCGGCACTCAAGTTGAACCGAATTGCAAGTGATACATTATAAGGGATGAAAATATTTCTCGACATAAGAAACCTGTTGCTGACAAGATATGAACAAGCACAAGCTTAGGCCATATTTCAGAGGCCAAATTCAGGTTTTCTATATGATTATATCATTTTTTCTAAAAATAACTTTTAGTTTATGGAATTTACTTGATATTAGATTTAATTTGTAATACATTTAAGTCGCGATATTCTGATGAGATATAATCTGTATTGAAAATTAGATGTACCCACAAATTCGTTCGCGATTGCCTTCCGTCTACACGAATTATTTTTATTTTACCAATTTGTATCATATTAAGCAATGCAGTCTACAGTGAAGCATACTTATCAAGTAAGGAACTTTTTATTTTATTAAAATATTAGTTTACTGTACACTTAAGTCATATAATATTTTTATTTGTGAACATTTACAAAAGGCGAGCTTATCTCTGCAAGAGATTTTTTCTAACAAACCCAAATGTGTTAGTTGTTTGTTGTGAGTTGTTTTGAATGTTAGTGAGTGAGAATGCGTTAAAGAAATATAGAATATATAATGTACAACTTATTAATTTAGGAACATACAACTTAATGAAAAAAAATACTACAAATTCTTATTTCAATAAACTTATATACATATACGTTACTGTGCCCTTTTATTTAAAAAAATTAAGGTTTTTTTAAAAAAATTGCTATTGACTGACTACTCCTGATATGAAAATGAAATGAGTTCCAAAGTTTCACCAAGTTGATAGTGAAAGAGTTACCATAAAATATGAAAGAATATGATAGATATTGTAAAATTTTACTTTGAATCTGAGAACTCCCAGGTTGCATTTCTCAACAAAAAAAAATTGGGAAAGTTAAGTGTTCCTTCGCGGTTCATACAATTAATATTGATATATGGCAAAGGTCGGATCTAGATTTTGCGGATGTGCGACCTCTGAGATGCCACTGAAAAAAAAAAACACTGTTAGAAAAGCAATAAACTCACCAAAGTTCGTTCGTTTCAAAGTAAATTGACGTTGTCTATGAGTTTCGGATTTTTGCAAAGTAACGTCTGAATCTATCGAAGACTTCTATGTACTAAATTACTAAACAAAGCATGCGCCACGACACCTGAGTTTCACCAAAGTGCAGTCCATGGACTGTAAATCTACGTCAGAGTTCGTTTAATGAAACGCGTAAGCACCGCAAATTTCATGACGGTTACGACCTTTTGGTCGCGAATATATATTATACTCTATTATACGCTGCAACGCTGCTTAATATTGACTCTATTTGCACGATTTATTATTTTTTCGCGAGTGTTGATGAAATGGAACACAACTTGTATTTAGCATAGTTTGTGTAGTATGTAGCGAATTAAATTTTCAGAAATCTATAGAATTGCTGCAAGTTGTTGTCATAACCACCGTATTCTCCAGACTTAGACTATTTTTTTCCTAAATTGTATTTAGCATATTTTCTCTAGTATGTGGCACATTAAATTTTCAGAAATCTATAGAATTGCTGCAAGTTGTTGTCATAACCACCGTATTCTCCAGAGTTAGACTATTTTTTTCCTAAATTGTATTTAGCATATTTTCTCTAGTATGTAGCACATTAAATTTTCAGAAATCTATAGAATTGCTGCAAGTTGTTGTCATAACTACCGTATAACCACCGTATTCTCCAGACTTAGACTATTTTTTTCCTAAATTGTATTTAGCATATTTTCTCTAGTATGTGGCACATTAAATTTTCAGAAATCTATAGAATTGCTGCAGGTTGTTTTCATAACCACCGTATTCTCCAGACTTAGACTATTTTTTTCCTAAATTGTATTTAGCATATTTTCTCTAGTATGTGGCACATTAAATTTTCAGAAATCTATAGAATTGCTGCAAGTTGTTGTCATAACTACCGTATAACCACCGTATTCTCCAGACTTAGACTATTTTTTTCCTAAATTGTATTTAGCATATTTTCTCTAGTATGTGGCACATTAAATTTTCAGAAATCTATAGAATTGCTGCAAGTTGTTTTCATAACCACCGTATTCTCCAGACTTAGACTATTTTTTTCCTAAATTGTATTTAGCATATTTTCTCTAGTATGTGGCACATTAAATTTTCAGAAATCTATAGAATTGCTGCAGGTTGTTTTCATAACCACCGTATTCTCCAGACTTAGACTATTTTTTTCCTAAATTGTATTTAGCATATTTTCTCTAGTATGTGGCACATTAAATTTTCAGAAATCTATAGAATTGCTGCAAGTTGTTGTCATAACCACCGTATAACCACCGTATTCTCCAGACTTAGACTATTTTTTTCCTAAATTGTATTTAGCATATTTTCTCTAGTATGTGGCACATTAAATTTTCAGAAATCTATAGAATTGCTGCAAGTTGTTTTCATAACCACCGTATTCTCCAGACTTAGACTATTTTTTTCCTAAATTGTATTTAGCATATTTTCTCTAGTATGTGGCACATTAAATTTTCAGAAATCTATAGAATTGCTGCAAGTTGTTGTCATAACCACCGTATTCTCCAGACTTAGACTATTTTTTTCCTAAATTGTATTTAGCATATTTTCTCTAGTATGTAGCACATTGAATTTTCAGAAATCTATAGAATTGCTGCAAGTTGTTTTCATAACCACCGTATTCTCCAGACTTAGACTATTTTTTTCCTAAATATAAAACTGAGAAGATGAAGATTTTCACCAAACGATATGGTGATAGCTGAAGCTTGGGTCTACGCCCTTTTCAGGTCTGACGAAAAATATGTTTCTGGTAGGTAGGGATATCGTTGTACTAAGCTTATGGATTTAAAATTATAATAAAAACATTTTTTCCGTAAAAGGGTTATTTTTTTAATTTCATTAATTAACCAAGCCGTTCTTGTAAGTAATAATTTATTTAAAACTAGCTGTTGCCAGTAACTCGTCCGCGCGGACTTCGTTTACTCCGCACAGCTCCTCCCCTGTAAGTGATAGCGTGATAATTTGTAGCCTATACGTTGACCCGACCTGTTAGTAATATTCATGCAATTCTGAGTTTACCTCGGACATACATACAGACAAACAGACAAAAATTCTAAAAACTATATTTTTGGCTTCGACATCGATTGTAGATCACGCCCCAAGTATTCTTTTAAAAAATATTCAATCTACAGTTTTGACTTTCCTACGATTTTATTATAATATGTATAGATATGGGGGTCTTATTATGCGAGTCAAGCCGCTAGCAACAGCTAATTGATATTAAAATAATTCATTGATAGAATTAAATTTTATTGCCCATAAAATGCCAAAAGCTGTGGTGAATAATGTATATATTAAACAGCGTTATTTAATTTTACTAGAAATAATTTCTTTCAAACTCAAATAACAGATTTAATTTTCCTTCGTTCCCGTCAAATAGGACCTAACTGAGGGCGTCGAATGACTTAATGGTATTTCAGTGTTTGCATAGCGTTTCAGCTTTCACTTTTAATCTGCAGTCTAGGCGTAAATTTATTTAATTCTCTTTAGATAAAAGAAAATTATGGATTAAGTTAATTTGAATTTAATTTAGGAGATCGAGCTTAACGATGTTTATAATTTTATACTCATTAACACATGACACGTAATTGAAATTATCTGAAATGCGAGAAATTGAAACTTTCTAAAAATGAAGTCACATTGAATGTTTATAAGTTATTCCATTATTTGTACTGGTTTAAAACTCCTAGAGGTTGAAATTCAACCATATATTTTTTTATTAAATTTTTAATAATTTTCTACACTTGAAGTATGCCAACCTCAAAAGAGCGCGCAATTAAGGTAAATAGTTTGGAAAATCCAAAAGTTCACATCTTTAGAAAAATATATTTTGTAATTGTCTTTACATGAGGAATTCGAATTAAATTTTGATGATATATTTGGACTAAATTATATAATAATAAACAAAATTCAAGGCAGCCTGACCGTCGATCATGGTCTGTAGCTTAGGGACAAAATAAGTACCTATTGTCACTGAAGTTTATTGGAATAAGATCTTTATGGAGCTTGCGGAGGGCTACCCTAACCGGCAAAAAAGTTTGTTACGTTAAAAAAGCGTAAGATTTTGTTTTAATATGGAACCTCGTTCCTATATAGTGTTTCACGACACCACACGGTTTTTTAGATGTCATGATATGAATAAAAAAGAAATAGAAAACTCATTTTTATTAATTATACGTAAACAACACAGCCGTTTGCAATAGGAAACTGCGCACTGGGATTCTGAAGCGAATAAAAAAAATCTCGATATGTTAAGTTTTGCGTCTGTAATCGTGTCAGATCCGTACATGAATATCCGGACAGACTTGGAAATTCTTTCTCAACCAGTTTTTTGACACGAAATACAATAAATGTCTTTTAAAAATATCAAATTCTTTAAAAAAAGAGTTTTTCTTGACCTACGCGTATTCATATTATTTCAAAAGTGCACTATGAACAAATAGTGTCATTTTTACTTCAGAAAAATTCTTTTTCGTTTGGTACGAAATTTGGCATACAGGTAGATAATGACCTAGAATAGCACATAGGTTTCTTATTAAAATCAATCAAGTATTTTATAATTAAAATCGAAATACAGTTTCACCAAGTGCTGACGATTAATAGTATAGTACATTTCATATTATCCCGGAAAAATAAGTTGTTCCTGTGGAAACAATGACCTTAGAAGGTCATTATGTGGAATTCACGCAAAACTGTCATAATGCAGGGGGCTTTAGAATGTAGCTAGTAATATTATAAATGCAGCTGCTGCACGTTCAATCTAGTATGTTATAAAAAATGCATAGTCACCTGCATTAAAATTACAACAAAATGCTCAATTCATATCCCCCCGTAGAGAATGAAATTTCTCACGAAATGTAGGTAAAAAACATCGCTTTTTCAGCCAGTTAGAGAGGATCAGGGGAATCAAATAAAAGAAAGTTGCAGTGACGTGACTAATGAGGGAACGTTATTTTGATGGACGCCCGAGGAAGGAACTTGGCGTTCAGTTTAACTGTAGGAGCGGCGCCGAGAACGTGCACCAAATTTTTCTTAGATAATCATGTTTCATTTGTTTTATACATTATTTTTTTCTCTTTTTAACATAGCGATGATTTTACGGAATGCTTATGTATATAATTGCGTGAAGCAAAATCTTTTTGTCCCTTTTTAAGGCAGTTACGCGAACGATAGAGTGTGAAATTTGGGACAGTTGAAGGTTGCATTGTAGTGGACTGCAGAAATCTAATATTTTTAAATAATATGTATGCATTAGAAGTTCACGAAATTACTAGTCGACCAGCGCAGTTTCGTCCACGAGTGGATTAACATGTCGTCGAAATAGTTTTTAATACAAATTCATCCCCTATTTCAGCCCTTCAGGGGTTGATTTTTGAAAAAAAAATAGCCTATGTTTGACCTCGAATCTTTAACTATTTCCATGCCAAATAGCATGAAAATCGATCCAGCGGTTTAGCCGTGAAAGCGTAACAGACAGACAGACTGACAAACAAACTTTTGCATTTATAATATTAGTTTGGAATATGGAAACATGGATTAAAAATTACACATTCAACATTTATGTGACATGATGATATACACGCATGTATAATATCTATGCTTAAGTCTTTTTGTCACATTTCACATTCTCACTAAAAAGGTACTGGTTTTATAAATAGATAAATCTCGCCGATGATCCGGATAAAAAGAAGACCCCAGCGAAACAATTATCCACCCCACTTCCATCCACGTCGTCACCAAGAACAAAAGTTCACAATTTATGCACTCAACGCACGTTTCACTTCGAAACCGTAGCATCTTCAGGAAAAACGAACTATGAATGAATGAATGATTGAATGAAACTCTTTATTGTGCACAAACTTAGAATTTAAAAATACATTTTTAGTATAATTAATTACTATACTCGTAGTACACAAAGGCGGTCTTATCGCCAAAAGAGCGATCTCTGCCAGACAACCTTTGTTGATAAGGATAACATTTAAAGGTAGAGTAGGGTATCCATAACAGCTATATATACTATTATATTATCTTATGACTATATATATATATATATATATATATATATATATATATATATATATATATATATATATTAGACTGATTCAAATTAAAAAAAACTTTTTTTTTTGAATAAATACATCTAAAAGTTTCTTTGTTAGACCAAAAAAAACCTCCTAAAAGATGAGCTTGATATCTTGAAAATTGAGCTGGCGCATGGGGGGGTCCCCTTTCCCATTTAAAATACATTGAAAAATAACTTTTTTCTGTATTTTCATTGTAAATCGTCGAAAAAAATTTTTTTTCGAATTTCCGATTTTAATATCTTGTAGGAAATTAATTCTCTACAAAAAAGGTCTCTTTCATTTTTTCGCTAAAATGCATAAGAAAAAAGTTACAGAGCTTTAAAAATCGAAAATTATAAAAAGTCAAAAATAACTTTTTTTTTATTTTCGACATCAAATTATTTTATTTCGTAAAATTTTTTACTTAATTTATCTATATTCAGTCTGTTAATTATATCTAAATTTAATCTTGAAAATTTTACGAAATAAAATAATTTGATGTCGAAAATAAAAAAAAGTTATTTTTGACTTTTTATAATTCTCGTTTTTTAAAGCTCTGTAACTTTTTTCCTATGCATTTTAGCGAAAAAATAAAAGAGACCTTTTTTGTAGAGAATGTAATTTCCTACAAGATAATAAAATCAGAAATTCGAAAAAAAATTTTTTTCGACGATTTACAATGAAAATACAGAAAAAAGTTATTTTTCAATGTATTTTAAATGGGAAAGGGGACCCCCCCATGCGCCAGCTCAATTTTTAAGATATCAAGCTCATCTTTTAGAAGGTTTTTTTTGGTCTTACAAAGAAACTTTTTAGATGTATTTATTAAAAAAAAAAAGTTTTTTTTAATTTGAATCAGTCTAATATATATATATATATATATATATATATATATATATATATATATATTCTGTAAGACTTAAATTCAAATAATACGTTTTGACTAAATTTTTAAAAGTATTTAATGATTTCGCACGTCTAATGTTAGTAGGTAGCTTGTTTCATAACCTGACTGTCAAAAAATTCAAATTTTTCCTTTAAATAATCTGGAGTAATTGGATCAAACAGCACACAGTACAATAAGAAAAGAATATGAGCATCACGGCGAAGTTTAATAGGAAACCACTTGAGGTGTAAACGAAACTTGGACATCTATATCTCAATTAACGTGAGTAAGTATTACTTACACATGCAGTCTTCCTTTTGCCCGGACCATCGGTGAATTTTATTCATTTTTTTAATTCGACGTTATCTCTTCGATACTATCGCTGTAGTCACATAGAAAATTTTGCGGATAATAACAAATTTAATTAATTTTACCTTTTTTAGAGATTTTATTGCTTAGTTTATGGTTGACTTTGAGCCACAGAGCGAACGCTAATAATTTTAAATTAATACACTTGCACTATTTCCATCAGGATAAACATTTACTTATTCTATTCTATGATATAAAAAAACGGCAAATCTGTCTAGACTGTGATAATCTTACAGCCCTCTAATATTTTATAATCTCCATCATGTAAGGAACTAGAGCACATGATTGGTATCTTTGGCCAAAATATGTGCATGATGTTATGTCAACTTTTACTTTTTACAGCCATAATATATAATTATAATTTTAGTCCCGTTTTTAAAGCACGAATCTTTCAATATCAAGTTAGGCAGAAGCGGCTTTTACTCAATTGAAAAAGATATCGAATAGTATTTAAGTTTTTAAGCTTAAAAGAAGTAATTTCTTTAAAAAGTCTTTTAAGAAAGTTAAATAATATTTAACTATGACTTTTATACGAAGAACTTTGCGCCGGTGGACTTCACTGAAAGTGATTAAGAAGAAATTAAACAGGTAGGAGTGCTCTCGAAAATTCATTTTGTTTGACTTTAAAATAGAAGGTTTTAGTACTTATAGCGTGTGCGTATGATTAATTAAAAATGTGTTTATTGTTCCTCACAATAGGATCGTTTATATAAACACGAGCTTATATAAACGCAGCTTGACCCGCAAGTAAATTAATTCGTTGGTGTAGCTTTTATACAAATTTTCATCCCTTATTAAAACCTTCAAGCAGTGGCGGCGCAAGATCATAAATTTATGAGGGCAAGATACATTTTGCGGGGCCCTCTGCTCGCAACGCTAGTTCGGGGAATACCCTATTTTAGCCAAGCGCGGCGGCGATAGCAGCGCAAGCACTTGTTTCGACGCATTCATGGCTTTTGAGTATTATGCAAATTTCCGTGACGCGAGGCCCCTCAAACCGTGAAGCCGTGAGCCGTGGCCCACATTGCCCACGCCTTACGCCGCTTCTGCCTTCAAGGAATTATTTTTTTTTAAAAAGGTAGCCTATGTTTTACCCCTGATTTTCGATTATTTCTGTGCCCAGTTTTATTAAAATAAAACTTGGCACAGACATAGTCAATATTAAAATAAGTTCAGCGGTATCGCCGTAACATACATAAAGACAGACTTTCACGTTTATAATACTAGCTGCAGCATGCAGCCAGCTGTATTATAAAAGTTTTTTGTGAATCCCGTGGGAAAAACTCATTGCATGGGATAAAAGTAGCTTATATACTATTCCACGTCATCATTTACCTGTGTGCCAAAATTAATTCAAAATCTTGAAAAACTTTAAAAACAACAAAGAAAAATATCGACCCGCGGGATTTGAACCTGCGACCTCCCCTAAAACTCGGGTGCTCTTCCACTGAACTAGTGTCGACAGGCTCGACGTGGACGTAGCGAATTTATTTGTTATATGATCGATTCCATAGATTGTATTGATCGCTATATATACATACGTATGACTAGTTAAATGAGTTCATGAAATTCACATTTATAAATTTGATTAGTACTTTCACACAGAAACAGAAACACTGTGTTATAGCACAATACAAAAATAATTAATTCAAATCCGTTCAGTAGTTTTAGCGTGATTGAGTAACAAACATCCATCCGTCCAAACATCCAAACTTTAATATTTATAATTTTAATATAGACCCCGTGTTGGTCCCGGGCTCCTTTGAAGAATAGGCTAACTGCCGTTCAGCCAGGCAGGTCGTAAAAGGCGACCGATTCGCAATACGAGTCACTAACATACTGACTACTAGGTGGTAGAGTTCTGCATTGTCTCGCCTGGGTCTGATACAACCGCCTTACATATTCCTGCCGCAATAGAGTCAGTGCTTGTCACCATCATGTTCCGGTTTGGAGGGTAAAGTAGCCGATAAACTTATGCATGTGGCTTAAACCTCGCCACAAGATAGCAACGCACCATTAACACCTTTGGTGTCTATAGGCGATGGTTGACTCTTACCATCAGGAGACCCATCTGCCTTTTTGCTATCTTATGATATCAAAAAAAAAAAGATAAGGTTGTGGTATTAGTCCTATTGGCTGACCGATCCTAATAATTAAGGCATTAGTATTAAACCCACTGGGGTTTAATACCAATTCCTTAATCATTGCAAAATTTTAAAATTCTGATACTTAATAGTTAAAATGATAATTATATAACAAGTTTCACTCGTCTAGGGTACACGTCCGCAACTCATAAGGAAATTCGTCCCAAAAAACTAAAACAATTAAATTATATGCCAATATTTTAACGACAAAAAAATGGAGATAGTTGATGTCTGGAGTACCTACTAAAATATATAATTGAATCGTTTTAAAGATAGTGTGGGAAAATATGTATTTTTCCGGGATAACAAAGTAATCTATGTGCTAGCCTGAGCATAAGTCCACTGTATTACATATATCATCCAAAGCCATTTTAGCATAGTGTTAACAAACGTTTACACAGGCACACATATAGACTTTCGCATTTATAATATTCAAAAGTTCTCAAATATAAACGCACACCAGTTACAATTGCATAATATGTATATTTTGTATATATGTGTTTAAATAAATCGTCTATAATTGGGTATTATTTCACTAATAGCATCGTAAGCAAAATATAAATCAACATCATGAACATATTTAGCTTCTCACAATACATCGAACTGAATCGAGACGCGTCCGATTCAGAATCAATTTTACAGAGTCAGCCAACCGATTTATCGAGTTTCGGGAATGTAAGGTGTCGAGTTGTGAGATACAAGAGTCAATATGAACAGTATTTGAAAAGTATGTCGAAACGAGAGTTGAACAGCTTTGACGCAGTTAAACATTTGTTAACTGTCATGATAGATCGAGATGGGAATTCAAGAATTTATAGATAGCCGAAGTTCTATGATTCGTCTGGGTACAGTACAATCCACGTACAATCGCATTAACCATACTATAAATTATTTGGCTTAGAAATTATAGAAGCTTGAAAAATGGTGATAAAACTTATTTATTTAAATAATAATTAATATTTAAAATAAGAAAAAAAATAGTAGTAGCCATTAGAAATACATTAAATAATAATAATAATAATAAATCAATATTCACGGGACAAATTACATTTACTGATCTAACCCCAAAGTAAGCAAATTATTTGTTTGTGTTATGGGTGTTAGTTAACGATAGTAATACATAGAAATACATAGGTATATAAATACTAGAATATATTTCATAAACACCCAAACCCGGAAATACAAGTATTTATGCTCATCACACAAACGCTTGTCCCCGTCGGGGATCGAACCCGAGCCCCGTTGATTGCGTAGTCAGGGTTGCTAACCACTCGACCAACGGGGCGGTCAAGGGCGGTAAAATAATAAAAATAAAAATTACACACTATATTCATGTGATATACCTACGTGATAGGTATGTGGTGGTAATGTACACACATGTATTCTATTTTCTTTGCGGCTAAAGTCTGTTGTCAAACTTATAAGAGATTTTATTGCTTTTTATTGCTCAAGAGAGTAAATAAATTTCTAACAACTATAAACCTTATTCTGGCAAATGAAGAATGCATTATAATAATAGTTCTGTCATAAAATAGATTACAAAGAGACAACAAATAAATTTGTTTTCGTTTTTATCTCCGGAAAGACATGCATAAATAATGTACTTGTTATTGTCGCAGCCTCATCCACGAGTGATGAAGCTGTTCAGCTCAATGGGATCTGTTAAGTTGTTGGTCCGGCTATCGCAAAAAACGAGTAAGAATCCGGTAATTTAATTTATCGTCCACTTCATCAGTCAACAAAACAGTACTTCTTTTTATCTCCGATTCACCAACTTCACCACACGGTGTACCCCACACAAAAAAAAACTTGTGAATGATACTAATTGCAGGTGGCAAGTTATCCATTAAAATCCAATTCAGCGCAATTTATATCCTAACTAGCTCAGATTAACTTGTTAATCTGAGCTAACTAGCTGATCCGGCAAACGTTGTTCTGCCTTTTTAACTACACTTATTTTTTCTATATTATTATTTTCTCACCTTTTAAACTTCCCTGAACTTCAACAATTAATTCAAAACTAAAATTAGCCCAATCGGTTCAATTGTTCTCGAATTTTAGTGAGACTAACGAACAGCAATTGATTTTTATATATATAGATATCGGAGCACTCAAAGTAGCTTTATTAATATTTTAAGTCGCAAGTACAAAAAAAAAACTACTGAAAAATTGCAAATTGTCTGCAAAAGTACCAGTAATTTAAACAGAAATATCAAGCTCCCTAAGTCAATAACAAATTTGTCCGAGTTTTCACACCACCAAATTTCTACGAAAATTGGCGAACATTACGGCTGAGTGCACAATAAACTAAACAACGTATGTGCGATACGGTCGGTCGGTGCGAAGATGCAATTGTTCCGCTCGACGTCGCCACTAACCGGCTCTGCCTTCATTACTACGTTGCACCTATGTATACCATGTGACGCCTTGCTATTGACAAGACTGATATGGTGCATGGTTTTGATATCCCTTTGGTGGGCAGGATGTTGCAATTAAATTAAAAATATCGAATTTTTGAGAGGAGTTTCATGGATACCCTGTTGATGTGGAGTTCCTTTCGAGGCATCTAACTGTGAAATCACGACAAGTGCACCAAAACGGCACACAAAAATCCTATACTTTAATTTAAATAAACAATTACTATATATTTGTACGTAATTGGTATCTCTGAAACGGCTTTAACGATTTTGACAAAATGTTGTATTTAGGTAGTTTTTTAATTTTAAAATTGATCTAGATAAGTATCATCTCCGTCATAATCCATTTTCATATGAAAAAAAAAATCTGAGCAAAGCTTGCTCGTTTTTTTATATAAATATTTGATTTTTTTATATAAATAAATAAATTTTCGGTGAATAAAATACCAAATAAATAACAGGAGTATAAAAACAAGCCCGTAACTAGAAAAATTATCACACTTATTAGTATCCTCACCCGTGTTGGTCCCGGGCTCCTTTGAAGAATAGGCCAACTGCCGTTCTGCCAGGCAGGTCGTAAAAAGCGAACGATTGGCTATACGAGACACTACCATCGTGGCTATTAGGTGGTAGAGTTCTGCATTGTCTCGCCCGGGTCTGGTACCACCGCGTTACCTATTCCTGCTGCAATAGCGTCAGTGCTTGTCATTATCATGTTCCGGTTTGGAAGGTAAGGTAGCCGATAAACGTATGCATGTGGCATAAGAACTCGCCACAAGATAGCAACGCACCATTACCACGTTTGGTGTCTATAGACGATGGTTGACTCTTTCTATCAGGAGACCCATCTGCTTGTTTGCTATCTTATGATATAAAAAAATAAAAAAACCATCATCACGCCCGGTTCCCTTGCGGGGCAGGCTGAGTAAACCGAAAAAAAAGAGTAAAGAAAGTACGAAAGTACTGATCAAAATTATAAATGTGAATTTCATCTGTAGCTATAAACTCATTTAACTACTTATACGAATGTATATGTAACGATCAGTACAATCAACGTAATCGATCATATACTTAACAAAGAAGAATTTCGTCACGTCGAGCCCGTCGATACTAGCTCAGCGGCAGAGCGTCCCGGCTGATGGTCTGATGGAGGGAGATGGTCGCAGGTTCGAGTCTCGCGTGTCAACAATTTTATTTGTTGTTTCTAAAATTTTTCAAGTTTCCTAGGCACGGGGTGAATGCTATAAAATCAAAAATAAGTCAGGGTCGTTAATAGACAAGAGTGGGGAAACTGTAGGTAAAAACAGAGGAGACTTATTAATATATCTATTTTCCCGTAGGTTGTCCCCGTGTTGGTTCCGGGCTCCTTTGAAGAATAAGCCAACTGCCGTTTTGCCAGGCAGGTCGTAAAAGGCGACTGATTGGCTATACGAGTCACTAACATCGTGGCTACTAGGTATTAGAGTTCTGCGTTGTCTCGCCCGGTGGTGCCACCACCTTACCTATTCCTGCCGCAATAGCGTCAGTGCTTGTTACTGTCGAGTTACAAGATAGCAACGCACCATTAACACCTTTGGTGTCTATAGGCGATGGTTGACTCTTTTCCTCAGGAGACCCATCTGTTTGTTTGCTATATTATACTACAAAAAAGGCTAAATCCTATAGATGTATGGCTTTGTCCCTTTTACTGCCCCTTTCCGTTTCATGCAGTTTCTATCTACAACGGTTCTAAAGAAGATTTACTAAAAATACAAAAACGATAAATGTTTTTAAGAAAGATTAGTCGAACGTCTACTACAGCTCAACAAAGTGACATACACTCGCAATGTTAAAAAAGTAAACATTAAAAAATAATTTGAAATTCTTATATAAAATATTATAATCGTTTGTGTGGTTCAGTGACACAAATAATTCACTGCTAACCAAATATTCGTATAAGGAATAACAATATTAAATTTCTACAAAACCTTACAATAGAGCGTATCTCATTCGTTAATCTAACATCATACGGTTTCAGCAATATTCTGCCAAGTAACTGAATTAAGCTTCACATCTGCTCCAGCATTATATATAACCGCTGTAAACTGGCTATGTCCAGTCTGAACTGGTTTAGGGCGGTTCAATCTGGAGTGTTCTTTACATTTAAGATCGATGTTCAGCATTTAATTGAGATGAAATTCTTATTCAATCTCTCGCTAATAATTAATTTGAGATTGAAAATTTTATGAACAAATTTGAAGTTTTCTAATTATAAGTTGATATTGCTCATAATTAACCTTAGAGGATGAATATAAAACTCTTAAATGAAAAAACCAAAGTATTTTTTCCTATTTTTCGTCCAAGAAAATTCTAGTCTAAAATAGATTATTTTTAATAATATTGATAAAACATTTATTACTTTTTACTTAAAGTAAAATGAGTATTTTAAAATTATTGTAATACCCACGTACGTATATCTATATGCTAATACGTGAAGAAAAAATTTGGACCCCTTTTTAAGAGAATTTCACCAACGATCGAGTATGAAATTTGGCACAAATAAAGTTTATATTGCGAAGATTTGCAGAAACCTAATATTTTTAAATAAAATGCATTAAAAATACATTAAATTATAGGAATAAATATTACAGACCCTACATTCATACATGATATTATACACACATGTATTCTTATTTCTTTACGGCTAAAATCAGTTGTCACAGTTATAAGCTTATAAATATGATTTAATGTGTCTATGTTTTTATATAATTACACCAAATTTTAATTTGGTGTAAGTAAATAAAAAATTTTGCTTTAAAGCTTCAAAAATTACAATTTGAGATATAGGCATAGGTACATATGTCTCATGAATAAAGTCAACAGAGTTTTCTCATATAGAAAAAAGCGGAGGACTTTTCTCTTGGTATTAAATAATTATTGCTAAACACTAAGGATGTTCATTACCGCCCCGTTGGTCGAGTGGTTAGAGACCCTGACTACGCAATCAACGAGGCTCGGGTTCGATCCCCGACGGGGACAGGCATTTGTGTGATGAGCATAAATGTTTGTATTTCCGGGTTTGGGTGTTTATTATATAGATTCTAGTATTTATATATGTATTTCTATGTATTAGTATCGTTGACTAACACCCATAATACAAGCAAATAATTTGCTTACTTTGGGGTTAGATCAATAAGTGTAATTTGTCCCGTGAATTATTATTATTATTATTATTATTATTATTATTATTATTATTATTATTATTATTATTATTATTATTATTGTGCATTCCTACGTCGCAGAATATGATTAACTAAACTCACAACTCCAAGCCGAAATACAAGAGATATTGTCAAACACTGCTTTCCAAAATGAACTCACTTTAAAACCTATTAGGTATATAACTAACGTGACCATACACCCCATTTTTAATGGGACTGTCCCGCTTTCTATTATTCTGTCCCGGTGTCCCCAAGTATATTTCAAGGACGTGAAAATGTGCGGTTTTTCGAAAAATATACAAAGTGAAGATATAAAAAGTTTTAAATTTTATACCAATTGGTTGGCAATCTCATTTAATTTATAATATTCGCTTAGACATGAGCCGAACACAAAAATCATGCTTATTAAAGGGGAATATTTTAGAACAATTGGTTATTGTTCTAAAATATTCAAAAACATTGGTATCTTTTCGCCGTGTTGGTCCCGGCCTCCTTTGAAGAATAGGCCAACTGCCGTTCTGCCAGGCAGGTCGTAAAAGGCGACCGATTGGCTATCGAGTCACTTCCATCGTGGCTACTAGGTGGTAGAGTTCTGCATTGTCTCGCCCGGGTCTGGTACCACCGCCTTACCTATTCCTGCCGCAATAGCGTCAGTGCTTGTCGCTGTCGTGTTCCGGTTTGGAGGGTAAGGTAGCCGGTAAACTTATGCATGTGGCATTAGACCTCGCCACAAGATAGCAACGCACCATTAACATCTTTGGTGTCTATAGGCGATGGTTGACTCTTTCCATCAGGAGACCCATCTGCTTGTTTGCTATCTTATGACATAAAAAAAAAAAATCTCTAACTTAACATTGTTATTTAATTTCGGTTCTCCTTATGAATATAGATAAATCCTTCAGACATTACTTCTATAACTTATTGCGTAGTTCAGATTAGCTTAATGTTCCGTTTTGAATTTAAAAAAAATATGGTCAGTTTATATATAACCAATAATAGAATTTTCTGGTCATATAATCATAGACGTAGTGTAAACAAGGGAAGCCTATCCAATACGGTTAAATCATGTACAAATGTGTACTTAAGAACAGTCTGTAATATAAACAACTAACTAAACTACATGTTTAATTAAGAAAACCGCTAAGTAACGTATAATGTACCATGGGGTTACCAAGTTTAATAATAATTTTATAATTAACGCAGCACTGAAGCCATTTATTTCTTGTTGTATCATGTGTTAATAATTATGATGTACAGTATTTTGGTTGCTGATTTTGGATAATAAATTTCGCTATGTAGTATAAATATAGTTGCGTATTAATATGTAAATGTCAAGTTCGAAATATTATTACTGTCATTTTAGCAGGAAATATTTGTGAAGTATACACATGGGCGTAATTTTAATTCTTAATAGTATTTAGTAGATAATAATTAAAATTGGCACAAATGTGTCTAATAATTAGGTTTATAAGTTGCTGTCATATTTTGTGTCCATACTGTGTATACACTACGTATTTTTTATACATAATAATAAAATCTCTTTAATAACTAAACTAAATAAACTAAAAAATATAAAAATATAAAAAAAATAGTATAAAGTTGCGTAAGTTGAACCAACGCGCAACGCCTAAATCGAAACTCGTTAATATCTACTAAACTTATATTTTTCAAATAAACACTTATTTACAAGAAGTACTATCATAAATGTCATTCTGCTGTTTTAAATTTATTCAAAGTAGTTGCGTTGATAAGTATAAAATATAAATACCTAGAACAAATTCACCAGTTTTTAAGTTATATTTTGTATTTATAAGTAAGAAGTTATAAAAAGCAACAAAACTTTAATTTCTTTTTATATTTTAAATTAAAAGCGTACTAATTTTTATACTTCTTAAAAGCAAATTCGTTGAGCATGAAAGTGTATTAAATTTTTTTGTCAGTTTTCTCGAAAGCCTCCTAAGTTTTCAAAATTCAACCACTGCAATGTTGCCTATAATATTGAACCTGACAAATTTAGGGATTAAAGATTATGCTCTCGTTTAACTTTTATTACTTTTCAGTAAAAAAATGTATAATTGGAGACAATAAAACTTAGAATAAGCAAGTAAAGTTTAAAAAATAATTTAGTATTTTTTTTTTACTTAAAGTACCTAATTGTTTAAAATTTTTGATTTTGAAGAAATGTAGAAGTTAGTAAGTTCAAAGAAACAGTTTTAAAGTGAAATTTATATAATTCTGACAATTTTGTTAAGTATTCTTTAGCTTTTCGTCAAACTTATTTGTTGGTACCTAAAGTACGACTTAGGAATCTTTATGGTCCAGTATTGGTTGGTTTCCTTAATTGGACTGATGACAGTTTTTTTTAAATATTGCACTTCGTATCTAATAATTTTGATTCCTAAGTTGAATGTATACCAAATACAAATAAATAAAGTTTCTACTAAAGGTTACTTAATCTTTCTAACATTTATATTTTTAAAGATATTGATGAAAACCGTTCGGGGTTCCAATATTGGCAACTTTAGCTTACGTGTTCATATTATGATGTGTGTCAAATGAATTATAGAAGGGGTAATATTTATTATTATCAAATTAATGTAGATATTTCTAATGCATCCATACTAGTAATATTATAAATGCGAAAGTAACTCTGTCTCTTCTTCACGCCTAAACCACTGCACCGATTTGGATGAAATTTGGTACAAAGATAGTTTAAGACCCGAAAAAGAACATAAGATAGTTTTTATTCCAGAAATCTCACGGGAACGGGAACTATGCGTGTAAAACCCCAGGTCAGTTTATCTTTTAAACCACGGTAATAAGGAATAACTTAGGCTACTTTTGTTTTAGAAATTTTTCCACGCGTACGAAGTCGCGGGCACAGTTAGCTATTAAAAGGATATCAAATTAAAAATATAGGTACTATAACAGATGTTCAACTTCATTTCTTTATGGCAGAAACGAATTTCTACTATTTCAGGATGAGAGCTATGTTGAAACCTTTGGAATGTACAGCGATATTGCTGAAAGTTCACGAGGAGGAAAACCTAAAAATTCACAAGGTATAAAGTTAGAAAGCTCTCTACAAGTAATCTGGGACCTGAAGTTTTCGGTTTGCAAGAACTACTAGTTCTTTCTTATTTGCTTGTAATAAATATGAGCGACCTATATTTGTTTTTAACCCTTTCATATTTTAAAAGTTTTGTAATCAAAGAATTGTATTACGAAATGAGATGAAAAATATGATTCCGATGTTTATTAATCAACTAGTGACCCGCCCTGGCTTCGCACGGGTGTAATTTAAGCGCATAAAATATGTTTGTACGACAATTCTTTGAAATTCTCCCCTTTTGTCTGCTCTGAAGTAAATCTTATATGTATACAAAAGGCGAGAATCTCAAAGATTAATATAACTTACTAGCTGATCCGGCAAACGTTGTTCTGCCTTTTTAACTACTCTTATTTTTTTCTATATTTTGTCAGCTTTTAAACCTTCCCTGGACTTCAGCAATTAATTCAAAACCAAAATTAGCCAAATCGGTTCAGCCGTTCTCGAGTTTTAGCGAGACTAAAGAACAGCAATTGATTTTTATATATATAGATAGTATTATACATATAAACTTTTCTTTTAAATCATTATACCTATTGATGAAAACCACATTGAAATCCGTTGAGTAATTTAAAAGACTAGCAATCATCTGTGGCCTAAATTCGAACATAGACTAAAAGATAAAAAAAAATAAGTTTGACATGACAGTTACATGGACTTCGTGTGTGTTATGTTTATTTTTGTTAATTTAATGTAATTCTAATGCACTTAGTTAAAATTGATCGCCTCTTTGGTGTAGTGGTCGGGTGTTAGTGTTGAACAAATGAAGTCCCGGTTTCGATAACCGGGTCGGGCAATTTAAAAATGGGTTTTTCCAGTTTTGTGATAAAAACAACATTGCCCGGGATCGTAAAGTGCTCGGGTGACGATAGGTTTGCCATCTATCACATTGTGGGATCACGGTTTGAAGGGTAAGGTAGCCGGTTAAGTTATGCATGTAGCTTTAGACCTCACCAAAAGATAACAAAAGCACCATTAACATCTTTCCATCAGGAGACCCATCTGCTTATTTGCTATCTTATGATATAAAAAAAATTACAATTTGGCAAAACCATAAACATCAAACTCTATAAACTTCCTTAAATCTATCTTTTGTGGTGACGCATCAAAATACTATATCATATTTAATTTCTATTTTGTATATTTATAAAACTAAAAAAAGATATCTCCTTATGATAAAAATTATTTTAATATGTTTTGAAATCGTGTCACAAATTCAATACACAAATGATATTACAAATCAATATGTAGATGATAAAAGGGTGAGAGATTGTTTCCGCTTTGGCAATACTGTCGAAATTTTTTTCTGTTACAATAAGTTGGCAATTTGATTTATTTGTCTTTGTTTTCATTTTTTTACATAAGAGTATACAAGTATATAGCTAGATATGGTAACGGGGCGTTATTATCTAGCATGGCTAAGTGTTAATGCAACTTGCATAAGTTTACCGGCTGACTCACCCCCCTCCCCCCCCTCCCCACCCCTTAAACCGGAAAACGACAATGACAAGCATTTATACTATTGCGGTGGGAATGGATATGGCGGTGGTACCTTTACGGATGAGACATTGCGGAATTCTACCACCAACTAGCCACGATGCTAATGACACGTATATCCATTGATTCACCTTTTACGAACTGCCTAGCCGAACTGCAGACTGTCTATTCTTCAAAAGGAGCCCGGACTAACATTTTTCACTTTACTCTGTTATGAGATATTCACTTTACTCTGTCAGCTTCACAAGAATTATGATTTGAAACAATTGAAATGTTTTATTTTTATTATTTAGAGTACAGATTATGTACAGTCAAAGTAGTGCATCAAGATAGAAATGTGGCATAAAATATTTTATGCCTTAAAACACTGACCACACAGCCCATAGACACCTAATAATAGGCGAATGACTTGTGTTAACACATCTGACTTATAGTTCCGATGTAAATGTCCACGCGCCAATGAGTAGTGATTGGGTAATCAGTGTCGACCAATCAGATGCTCTGTACATTACTATCTGTCACTGTGGCCTTGAGTTAACCAATTACGGCGTTGCAACCTCGCTTCGTCTTACCTCAGCTAGTTGCCAGAATGCATTCAATACGGAAAATCAAACATTAGCCGTCTATAGGCTGTGTGGTCGGTGCCTTAAAAATACAAGAGTATGAGACGGGAACGGAAATAAAAAAGCCGTCTGCGTAAAACCCGGATGTTTGCTAATAAAGGAAGGGAACTGGGATGAACGATAGAACAATTTTATTATTACGAGGCTAATGTCTGCCGCATTAGATGTTTTTTGTGTATATGGCTTACCGTCGTCGTAATTTCTTCCTTATGATAGATTTATTGGATTTGTTTCTGATTATTTCCGTATAGGTGTGAAAATAAATATATTGCTAATAGAATATATTTTCGTGGAATCTAATTAATTGTCGCTTCTGTGATCTAGTGGTCCGGTGTTCGTGTTGACCACATGAGGTCCGTAGTTCGATTTCTGAGTCGGACAATTAAAAAATGTGCTTTTTCAGTTTTCTTATAAAAACAATGTTGCCTGGGAGTAAATAAGAGCCCAGTTGACCATAGGCTTGCCACCTATCACATTATGGGACTAAGTATCTTCGGCTACTCGTGCGTGCACTAGTTGTATATCTGCCTACCTTTTCAGAGATAGGGGCGTGAAGATACATTTGATACTTTTCTAATCAATTGCAATACTTTTACACCGTAGAAAACCGAAAAATAGGTACGTTTCATGGTGGTAAAATGCTGCTGCCATTCCCAAACATTTGTTATTAATCAAAAAAGAAATCGAGTAAATTCAATTTGCAACTTTCCGTGGACATTCACTGCAATCAAATTAAAATTAGAAAATTAGAACAAAAACCGACTAAGCTGTGTCAGAGCATGCGTTGATATCGGTGGGTTTACAAGTAAAATTGTAAAATGCAATTATGAAACCCTACATTGCATAGATATATTCCGACACGAGCTTGCCTGATTTTTTCGCAAGTTTTCTGATTTCAGTGGAATTACAGTAAATGTCCACGGAAAGTTGAGTTAGATTTAGTTGAGGTTTAAAATGCTAAGTGATATGAATTTTAATATAGCTTCAAAATAATAAACTTAACTTATTTTTAAGCATTTTTTGTTTCAAATAAAAAATCATATAATTAAATCCAAATTAATCTCTCGGTACAATAACATAATATTTATTTTTGAATGACTATCAAAAATTTACAAGTCAGAGCCAACAATCAATTTATTTTTTACGTATCATAAGATTAGTAAAAGCAGATGGCTCTCATGTAAAAGTAAGCAGAGAAACCATCGCTTACACCAAAGATGTTAATGGTGCGTTAGAATCCGCGTGTCGGAATGGCAATTCCACATACATAAGTCTACATAGTGCGTAGTATAGTCCTTACTCTCCAAACCGGACCATGACAATGACAAGCATTAAAGCAGCAGAAATAGGTAGGCGATGCGTAATTCTACAAAAAAACTATTTTTTGAAAATATTTTCTTATTCAAAAACCTAATTACAAAAATAAGAGTGACTATTGTTAAATATTTTGTTGTTTATTTAAGAGCTAAATCAAATTTACATAAACTGACAAGATCAAACTCTTCACTGTACAGATTACAACAGAAATTACAATTTAATGTACCCAACACTTGAGACTAACTTTAGGAATCAAATTTATCTCTGGAGCTCACTGTGTTTCGTTACTTGTGCCTTGTAATGTTCTATGGAACTACGAATACTTAAATTTGTTCAAGCAATTTTGAGTTTTAATGTACTTAAATTAGGAAGCAGGATTTGGTGTGAATTTAGTTGTATAAAGTTTTACAATGCATTTGCAAAACTTTCAAGTTTACTCTGAGTAGGTTAGTGCTATAAGAATAATCACAAGTTACCTTGGTTTAAGAAAGTAATGGCTTGTATGCGTGAAATGTGTTTATTAGTCCGTATGAGGGCTTGAGTTTGAATTCTTACGAAAATATTCGTTCGACGAGCTTTTCAATTTTACAGAAAGACTTTCTCGAAAATCAAATCATATCAAATATTTATAGCACCAAATATTGTAAATAAAATATTATATTGTTATGTCAATGTACCAATACTAATATTAATAATTGTATTATTTATTATTTATTTAAAATTTATGCACAACTTGTACAAAGGTGGACTTAACGCTACATGACATTCTCTATCAGTCAACTTTAAGCAAATATAAACAGTGTTTACGGTGAGGTGTACAGAGGAACTTATTACAATATTTTACTAGTAACATACCTACTTAATTAGTATTGAAATAAATTATCCGTCCGTAATAAATGTCCGTCTATCCGTCAGTCCGTCCATAGTCTAGCACAAAGATCCTCATTACTAGAAAGCTGTAATTAGGCATGAACATACATATTAGACAAAGCAAAAAAATCTTGAAATACGAGTACTCTTTTTTGGGTAGCTTCTCTACATGTAAAGTTGATTTTTTCACGTGATCTCATAGTGTGGGGTATCTTTGGATAGGTTTTTAAAAAAAATGTAAGTGTTTGGAAGTGGGAAAAAATCACATAGCGGTTTTCACGAAACTATCGTGGTTTAGAAGGCTTTAGGAGTTTTTGAGTAATAGTCGACCAAAATATTAAATGCACTTGGAGAAGTTTTTATAGGCGGTGAACCTGTAGTATGAATATATTCGTCCTTGACGTTAAATAGATTTGACACGATAAACCCCCTCTTCTTAGTCCGCATTATTATGATGGGCAACTTCGGACCCTCGTTGAGCTTGGCCCGATACGCACTTCATCAATTTCTCTAAGTTTCATTTCATTTTTTTTATATGGAATAATTACAGTTACTAGCGATCGCCTGTGGCCATAATTTGACCATAGACTAAAAATAATAAAATCTCTTTTAAGTTTGACAACTGACTTTTCACTTTAGCCGTAAAGAAAATATCTACCTATATGTGTGTATATTATTATGTATGTCACATGAATGTAATCTCTGTATGTTGTTTAGTTTTATAAATCTAGATTATTTCTATATTATTATTATAAATGCGAAAGTTTGGATGTTTGGGTGGATGGATGGATGTTTGTTACTCAATCACGCAAAAAATAATTAACGGATTTGAAAGAAATTGGCATACAGATAGATGATAACCTGGAATAGCACACTTTTTATCCCGAAAAAAATAGGTAATCCCGTGGGATTCACCAAAAACTTTTAAAATGCAGCAGACTGCACGTTGCAGCTAGTTTAATATATTTCTAATGCATATTATTAAAAAAAGCTTTCTGCAGTCCTCTGCAATGTAAACTTAAGTGCTGAATTTTACACACCTTGGTTCCTATATTACTCTGACACGCTTGTATAAATCCTACAATCTCCTATTAGGCTCTCCAACTATTAAAATAATTTTGAATTATTTTATTAAAAAAACAAACACAAGAATGGAATAAAAAACTTTATTTACTTACATATTATAAGAAATAAATAATTCTAATTTCATTCGAAAATAGCACTTGTTTGCTATACCTGTGCTATGTAAATAAAGGGATAGTTAATGTCAACAGTTATGTATAAATCAATAGACTACAAATCTATTTATCATCCTTTTTAATGTTACCGCGATTGGCAAACTTAGCTAGATTCGATTTTATTTGATGGATGCCAAATGTGACCTGCAAAAGCTAATCTGCAAAAGAATATTCGTAACTTTAAGATCCGTTGCGAGAAGTACAGTAAAACTAATTTTGTTATTATGTATATTTATTCAGAAAGTCTTTGGGTGGTAATACTGAACAAAGCGCATCTCTTTCATAAATACTTCGTCTTCAATTGTTGTGACTGTTTTATAAAGAAAGCCACTCGACACATCAGGCAAGCAGGCAGTTTCTTTGTGTTTAACGGGATATTGCATTTAGTTAGAAGTCACTAACAAACATTCCTGTATAATTTCTGCTGTTTTTAATATAAAATGGGGGAAAAAACGAGCAGAAACTGCATATAACACCGGAAGTCGTGCAGTTAACTCTCTGCTTAAAGTTCCCAAAGTCATAAATAAACACATCTCCCTCTTACCAGTTCATCACAAAGAAGGTAGTACCACAAAATAAGTAGTGGTACTTTCTTTCCTTAAATGGGAATAAAATACTCCTTATAGTGTCTTAGTGTTATTCGTACAGTTTATGTGTTTTCACAATTTTAACTTAAAAAATGAAAAGCAGTGTTTTATTATTATTCGTACAGTTTATGTGTTTTCACAATCTTAACTTAAAAAATTAAAAGCAGTGTTTTATTATTATTCGGACAGTTTATGTGTTTTCACAATCTTAACTTAAAAAATTAAAAGCAGTGTTTTATTATTTATTATTCGTACAGTTTATGTGTTTTCACAATCTTAACTTAAAAAATTAAAAGCAGTGTTTTATTATTATTCGTACAATTTATGTGTTTTCACAATCTTAACTTAAAAAATTAAAAGCAGTGTTTTATTATTTATTATTCGTACAGTTTATGTGTTTTCACAATCTTAACTTAAAAAATTAAAAGCAGTGTTTTATTATTATTTGTACAGTTTATGTGTTTTAACAAATTTAACTGAAAAAATTAAAAGCAGTGTTTCTTTGCCGCTTTGCTCCTTTTTGTATTTTGTTTGTTGATTGTTTGGCAGTTTGTTACAATACAGCCATACTGACAACTCTTGACAATCCTACGAACTTTTTCAGCTTTATGCATTCATTTGACAATAACAAACAATGGAGTTACAAAACACTACAAGAAGTAATAAAAAGCAACCATGGGTGGTTTCTCAGATGACGATAAGCCAAGTCTGATCACTGGGATCAAACCTCAATCGCGGAAAGTTGATTCATTCATTTAATTTTTCATCTCAATTTTTAATTTTGTATAATTTTAATATAAGCTTCTAAAGTGTAATTTAAAATATAATAAATCCTAATTATATTATAATATCTTTATTAAATAATAGTTTTTAGGAATCCCGTCGACGCCCAACTCACATAACTATTTCAGAGTTTAAGACACGATTGACCGATCGAAAACTTATATTTGTTTGTTTCTGTGTGTAATTATTTCGTTCCTATTTATAACTAGCGACCTGCCCGCGGTTTCACCCGCGCAGCTTTTGTTTCCGTGGGAATATCGGAAAGGTTTATACATTTAAACCTTCCTCAAGAATAAATCTATCTATTAAAAAAAACCGCATCAAAATCCGTTGCGTAGTTTTAAAGATTTAAGCATACATAGAGACATAAGGACATAGGGACAGACAGAGAAAGCGACTTTGTTTTATACTATGTAATGATTTGTCAACTTATCGATTGTGTAATTACTAATTCAATATACAAGGCGTGTTTTGAAATGTCTTGAATAAATAAAGAAAAACGTTCGAAAGGGAGCATAAAATGTAACAGTCGTTTGAGGAACACGATTGCTTATGTCTGAGTATTGAAAATATGTTTTGGGGTATTAGGGATATAGGTTATATGCACGAAATACGTAAAGCTGTGAATACTTTGTACAGTTACGATGAAAAAATATATATCAATTTTATGCATTTTATCCTTGATAGAAATATTTTTGCATTTTCCATAAAAATCTTTTTAATACAATAAAGTCTTGTCATTTAATGCTGATTATTTGTTGCTATTATTGTCGATTTGGGAGCATATGTAAAAATCAGGTTTTACAACATTTTATTTTGTTCTGGTACTGGTACAGTTTTTGTTTTCTGATAAATAAACGACGACTCTGATGAATGTATTTATACACAGTATATAAGATTATTTAATAATATATGCTGTACATAAAAATAAGTAAATTCACAATTATATTGATTCTTCCAACAACGGTCATGGCCATGAACACTAAAATAGAATTTATGGCAACGAAAAACATGAACTAAAATCGTTTTTGTTTTGTATCTTTTAGCATATCTCTCTTTAATTTTGGATGTGAAAGTATTTCTCTGGGGTTAATTCGAATTCCATACTCTTAGATCGACGCCGCGCCAAAAAACGAAGTAGGGCTGCATTCTCAGCTCATTTTCACCAAATTGTCTTTTAGTAATTGAAAATTATTGACTAGTAGACTAAATAATCAGTACATAATAAAAAATGACGTTAGTAGTTCATACTATAATTTTACAAATGTGAAAGTTTATACATCTCTATGTTAGTCTGTCTGTCTGTCATGTTTTCACGACAGTACCGCTAAACCAATTTTGATGAAATTTGATATGAAAATATTTGAAGATTTCGAGTCAAATATAGGCTATTTTTATTTTCAAAATTCGAGGAGATGAAAGTTTGCATGAAAAACTATACATGCAACTATAAATACATGTCGATCTGGTCTCGGGTGAGCTGCGCGGGTCAATTAGCGTATTATGTTAATTAGCAATAAAGGTTAATTTTAAAATAAAATATAAACAAATAAAGTTAAATGCATTATATCCTGTGACGTAGTTAGGAGAACACCAAATATATCTGTGATTATTTAATAACTTTACTTTCTACGATAGGATGAGATTATACTACAGAAAAATCAGGCATATATTCAGTATAATTATTATTGAAAATCGATCACTCACTAGATAACGCTGTTACTAACGTAATTAACATATTTAATATTTTGATAATTATATTTAAAAGCAGATTATAAATAAATTGGGAGTGATGTAACACAGTTTGGTTCAACCTAAGTAATTTAATCAACAGTAGTAATTAAAACCGTTAAATGAAATGATTTCATACTACAATTTTCAATATTGGATTAAATGGTAAATATCTATCATTTAAACACTCATTTATACATGTCGCGTTCTTTTAAACTATATTTTTCTATTTGACTGTACTTTCAAAGCAGACTAGGGGAAAATTTTCTTAAAAGCTTGTCCATAAGGAGCTTTTGGGAACACGCAATCGTTACTTATGCATTAGCCTGGCCGCCTCAGTAATCGGTCCCAACGGCCTGATACCTGCCTTCTCGCATGATTTTACTTTATCACTCTACCCTCAAAACCGTCTACTCCTTAAACTCATTTCGTTCATCATGCGTTTTAGTTTCTTTATTTATTTCAACTTTTAAAAATATTATGGAATAATCGGGCTAGAATTTCTTAGGAGGTAACAAAAATTTGTCAATTTGGAAATAGTCAAAACGCATCCAAATGCAAGTTGGATATCCCTGTAAATATTCTGTACATCTGTAGTATACAGATGTACAGAATACTAAAGAAATGAGGAAAGTCGATATTTAATCTTTTGACTTAAGCTACAAACAATATGCTCTTACATTGTGAAAGTTAAAAGTAACCTTATTAATCAACTAGCTGTTGCCCACGACTTCGTCCGCGCGGACTTCGTTTACTCCGCACAGCTCCTCCCCCTTAGGTGATAGCGTGATATTATGTAGCCTATATGTTGACCCGAGCTGTTAGTAATATTCATGCAAAATTTCAAGTAAATCCATGCAGTAATTTTTGAGTTTACCCCGGACATACATACAGGCAAAGACAAAAATTCTAAAAACTATATTTTTGGCTTTTGATATCGATTATAGATGACGCCCCAAGTATTCTTTTAAAAAAAATATTCAATGTACAGTTTTGACTTTCCTACGATTTTATTATATGTATAGATAATAGATATGACTCAATTTCATCAAGCTTCAAGTTAAATGCTACTACTATTTTCATAACTTTACTGTAACAGGACAAAGAAAAAAGGTTGCAAAAATATATTACTTGAGCTGAGCTCATTTGATTTTGTATTTGTAAAAATCCATAAACAGCCTCTTTGAAGAATGTTTTGAAAATATGTAAACGCTTTCCAGAGCCGACGACCGAATGTTTCCTGTGGGCGGAACAAATTGAAAAGACTTTTTGTACGCGGAGGAAATTGTTACTTGATTTTATGACACGTTGTTTTGGTAATCAAATTTAAAACTTTAAACAATATTTCTTTGCATTTTTTTTATATCTTATAATATTAATACGTGAAGCAAAAACTTTGCAACTCTGTTTACTTTGAAAATTGCTCGGATTGACGTGGCATAGTTAAAATTTATATAAAAAGGAAGTGCAAAAAGCTAATAGTTTGATATAATATTTTAATACAATATTTACTAGAAACTAGCAAATGTTGTATTAAAAGTAACCTAAGTTACTCCTTATTCTTACATCAGCTGCCAGTGAAAGTTTCGCTTCCAGCCGCTTCGGAGATTAGCCGGAAGAAACGGACAAAAATTGTAATAAAAATGTTGTGTCGGTATATGTACCGTGTATATCCGCATTTAAAGCGGTTATTTTAATATTAAAAACATACCCTCCAATTTTATTTATTTTTATTGATAAATTAAACGAATAAATTAAATGAATAAATTGTATAAATATAAATCAAACGCATGTGTGTAATGCGTTTGATTTACATTTATACAATTTAGTTTATGAATCAACTAGCGACCTGCCCGCGGTTTTACCCGCGTAGCTTTTGTTCCCGTGGGAATATCGGAAAGGTTTATATACAAAAACCTTTCTCAAGAATCAATTTATCTAATAAAAAAAACCGCATCAAAATCCGTTGCGTAGTTTTAAAGATTTAAGCATACATAGGGACATAGGGACATAGGGACAGACAGAGAAAGCGACTTTGTTTTATACTATGTAGTGATTTTGTTGTCAGACTTAAAACAAATTTTATTATTCGAATGAGTTTATGGTCGAATTTTGACCGATCGATAGTCTGGATGAAACAATGAAAATTTTATATCCCACACAAAACATTTTCATGTGACAACCCTATTGCTACATCTATTTACTATTACATAACGAATACAAACATATTATGTAATGAAAATTTCAAAAGGGAACTATGAAAACCGTCAACAGGGCCACCATCAATCCGATAACAAAGCGTCCAGCCGATCTAATCATTTCAAAGTGAGTAATTGGTCAAGAGTATTAATGTTTAATCATGATATTGCATTGGCAATAATACAATTAAAATACAAAAACGCTTCGGGGTAGGCTTTCACAATTGAATTTCATAATAAATAACATTTCAAGGTAAACGAAATCTCTCTGGATGGACTCGTGGATATAAATTCATATGAGTAGAATATAATTATAAAATACTAGGAATGGCATTTCTGTAGTCTAATGGTCCGGTGTTGACTACATGAGGTGCCGGGTTCGATTCACGCATCGGGCAGTTCAAAAATGCTCTTGTTATCCCTTTACCTGCCTCTTCAGGGATACGGGCGTGAAGATACTAGGGATGCATTGATACACACTCCCCGTGTTTGTTCCGGGCTCCTTTGAAGAATAGACCAACTGCCGTTCTGCCAGGCAGGTAGTAAAAGGCGACCGATTGGCTATGCGAGTCATACCATCGTGGCTACTGGATGGTAGAGTTCTGCATTGTCTCGCCCGTGTCAGGTACCACCGCCTTACCAATTCCTGCCGCAATAGTGTCGGTATTTGTCATTGCCGTGTTCCGGTTTGGAAGGTAAGGTAGCCGGTAAACTTATGCATGTGGTATTATATAGATCTCGCCACAAGGTAGCAACGCACCATTAACACCTATGGTGTCTATAGGCGATGTTTGACTCTTCCTATAAGGAGATCCATCTGCTTGTTTGCTATCTTATGATATATAAAAAAAGATGATTCGATGCCGATATCGTTTTTTATAAAAAATATAAAGTTGTAGACTAAATTACCTACTCTTCTATAGTATTTTTCTTAATAATATTCACACAGAACAATAAAATTTATAACAAATTATAAATTAGATTATACTTAGTTTAAAATTTTTAATCAGGAAACAACATTTTTAAATTGTTCGATAAAAACTTTTGTTCGATAAAAAATTTTGTCTTTTAGGGGTGATTCTTCAAAAATGTGTTCTCCGTGTAATTTCCATGGTATTTGTGAAATCGCTTAATTAAAGTAAATTACACAAACATTTTAAAAGTTTATGCAAATTTAAAGAACATATGAAAATTCGACACGTAGTGGATCTATATTTTTCCTAAAAAAAATTATTGAACATTTGCGGGCCATGGAAATTACATTAGAGACCACGGAAATGACCCAGCAAGTAAAATTTTGCTAAATACCGTATCAGATATGAAAATAAGATTAGATAAAAGTGATTTGGGGAATTATGAACGGCTGTAATATATGTTAAAACGATATTAGGCAAATTTTTTTCAGCAACTCTTTTTTTCTGAATTTCTCCTCTCTGCTAAACTTAGATACAGCAAAACAAATTGGTGATAAAGTGCGTGTGCTACACATTTCTTATTACCTTTTGCTTTTCTAAGCCATGCAATTGAAAGTGTGTGAAAAACTTAGTGTTCGTATTTTCATAAAAATCATTATAATTGTAGCAACGATGTAATCATATCGGTACATAAGTAAGTAGTTGAGTAACGAAAAATTGCAGGATTTGCGAAAAATATGAATGTATGCTCAACCGAGTAGTTACCTAGCCTAGCTTATGCGTAGTACTACACTTTGCGTTGAATACTTTTCTTAACATCAAAACATTAATAATAAACTCATTTTTGGGCACTTTGAGAATGATAATTAGACGATTTAAATGATAATAAGCTTCGGTTTAACAAATTTAAATAAAAAAGGCAGATGAAACTGAACATCTATAGACTTTCTGATTCACCGTGATTCACCGGTTTGTCGGTTGGCGAGGTAAGTGGTAATCTTAATCCCCGCATTTACCGAGATATTAACGATTATTGACTATTCCTAGTGATAACCGGGACCGACAGTTTTACGTGCTCGTCCGAGGCACGGGAGTGGTAATACACCACTCCGCCAGATTCTGAGCAGCTACTGAGGTTTAAGATTTTTGAGGAAACCTCGAAAAAATTTGAATAACACCTTTGCCTGACCTAGGGATCGAACCTAGGACTATGAGGCAGTCTAAATTATAAGCTTTGGATTAACAGATTTAAATAAAAAAAAATAACTAAAATATTTATCACTTAATCTGATAATTGCATGAATTACAGTATAAACATTGAATATTTCATTTTAATTATTGCAAATAAAATTAAATAGAGTAATTTCCATGAGTTTTATGTAACTTCCATGGTGTTTTATACATGGAAATTACTCCATGGAAATCACAAAAAAGCATATATTTTGAAATTTCTCGCCATTGGAAAGATATAGGCTACTAGTTTGTTATTGGCTATCTACATTTGGGAGTTAGGTATAAGACCGTAATACCCGTTTACTAAAAAATAGTACGATTTGTTCCAAAAAATGTGACATGGTAATTCCTAAAAATTGAGAACCAAAAATTGAAAAATTAAAGAACTTACTCTTGCACTGAAATGAAGGGATTTAGGGCTACGAATACTTGACCCATAAGCTGCAGCATAAAAGCAGAATCATAAAAACCAACCCCGATACCTCTAGACCTCACCAGTTCAGAGTAGGACCCGTCGCAATAAGCGAAGCTAAAATTTTGCCAAGTGTGTGACATACTTACTTACACTCATAAAATAAAAACTTTCAGTGCAATTGGATTAGAAATTTGTTTAAGATATAAAATGATTTGTATTTTTGAATTTTGTGTATAAATCTGATTAAAAGCGTTTGTGAATTAAAAAATATCTGCGATTGATCAGAAGACGGCGCACGTGTTACGCGTGTAAAACGTGCAAAATTAACCGAATTTGAGGTGTTGAGGGCAAATAACTTCTATATAAATGGTTATTACATAATAAAATCTATATGACACGATGCATATAGAATGTATAAACAATGTTATAGTAGATTTATGCAAACATTATTTGTTTATATACGAGATAAAAGTCTGTTACGCTCAAAAAATGTACTCCGAAGAATGACCCTTAGATGAGAACTCTTGTTGAGAATAGTCTTTCAGATGCAACAGAACTCATTTGTGCCAATTTTTATCAAATTTGGAAAATCACTGCGTCAGAAAACGTAAGGATCTTCTCTTTTCAGATATCTAACTAGTTAGAAACATATCGGTGTATCGGCAAATTAATACCGCCGATTCCGATATATCGGAAAACTCATGATATTGCAGATATATCGGTATCGGTATTCGATGTATGGGGATACATCGAGATACTGTACTGTATACTAAAATACATTAAGAGTAATTAAAAATGTTTGATAATTAATAATGAGGATTATTTTTGCTGTGTTTTGTAGAATGTTGTGGTTAAAGTTACAATAAGAATAGTTTTGCGAGAATGTACAGTGAGTAACATGAATCCTCTACGATCTAAAAAGGGCATTATACAAAAAAAATTCAAGGTTATCATTCAATTACTGGACAACACCACGTTCTATTAGCAGCAGCATGCCTTAAATATCGTAGCCGACTCAACAAAGAAACGGCCGCAGGCCCTGATCGACGGGCGAGTAAAACCGTTATGGCTTGTCAGTAAAGCTCACGTGTGTATTATTGAAATACCGCAGTTTTTATATACCCATGAGCCTAGCTCGTGGCTTAAAAATAAAGGTAACATCGCATTTCTTCATTTTCTCCATGATTTTTTAGAGATGAAAGTTTACTCGCTAGTCGATCAGTGCCAACGAGCCACGAGTAAAACCGTCGTTCTTGAAAACCGCGTTATAAGTATGTAAGTCGATCAGGGCCTTACGACTTTAAAGAGGCTGCTTTTTACTAAGACTTACATATGGCGTAATTTGTGTAATATTAATTATTTTGTTCTGGAAAACTCACCTATGAATATCCAAAAAGATAATGACATACTCGTACATATAATCATATTAGGCTACTAAATAATGCATATTATAACGATTGGATGGGCTTTTTTCAACTGATTGCTATCCTGACTAGCTTAATCAATCAACTACTAATTGTAGCTAATTGCTGTCCTGACAAATCAATCATCTACTAATTGTAGCTAACTGATTGCTGTTTTGACTAGCCAAATCTATCCGCTACTAATTGCAGCTGAATGATTGCTATCCTGACTACCTTAGAATTAGAATTATTTATTTCTCAGAATATGGTACATATAGTTGATTTTTGGATTGCTTATTCTAGTTTCACATATTCTACCGTACCCAGCATAGAAATATTTTAATTAGGTTAGCCAACAATCTACTAATTGTAGTTGATTAACGGCTATCCTGACTAGCTTAGTCTAGTTCTAACTCAGTCAATCAGATATTTCAGAATCAGATAGATCACTAATGATAGCTGACTGATTACTACCTTGACCAGCTCAGTCAACGATCTACTAATCTACTAAAAAATTGCTGTCGTGACTAGCTTATTCAATCATCTAGTAATTTGATGAATTGCTATCCTAACCAAATTACTTTAAACTTACTTGCTGAAAACCTGGTTACTTTTTATAGATCAATATTTTACATAATATGCTCAAAATCACGTCAAAATATTCAGGAAAACCAAAAGCCTCGGATTTCTAGGTAGCCTAAAATTCACCGACAAAATGGAACACACAAAGGGTTGTACGCGTTTGTCGCGATGTTGCGCCGTACGTTTCTCGGGCAGCTGGCGAACGGGACTTCATTTCCTTTTGTTGATGGATGACGGCGTATCTTCAATAAGATTTATAATGGTATGTCACATTCCCACTGTGGAGCTGAAGATTGATGTATACGCCAATGCGTACCTGTCTGTTTATATTATGTATTCATTTTTCTAATATGTCGGGTTTTTAATAAGTAATTTGCAAAAAATATCCTATTTGTCTGTAAAATATTTTTTTTTATATATCATAAGATAACAAACAAGCAGATGGGTCTCCTGATGGAAAGATTCAACCATTGCCTATAGACACCAAAGGTGTTAATGGTGCGTTGCTATCTTGTGGCGAGGTAATATGCCAAATACATAAGTTTATCGGCTACCTTACTATTTCCTTTCCAATTTCTCAGAAAACTGAAAAAACACTTTTTTTTATGTGCCCGACCTGGGAATCGAACCCGGGACCTCATGTGGTCAACAACAACGCTGGACCACTAGACCACAGAGGCATAACTTTACTGGCATTAAATATCTGCTAAACGGATGACAACGCACTCTTAACATTGCGTCTATGGTGTCTATAGACGATGATTATCTCTTTTCATACTATCCTATTTTATAAAAAATATATGTCCACTCTTAGTGCAAATACAGTCTATTCCTGTGAACGTCATTGGACATAAGTGTTTGTATAACACAAGTTTATTATACAGGGTATATCACGCGTGTGTGTGTATAAACTCAACACAAAGTGATGTGATGAGTGCCACTCAACGCTTAATAGGGATTGGTTAGAGAAAGTGGATTTAAACCAGTTTTTTTTGTTCATTATCACCGCCTAGAGGGAAAACGAGTTGAAACTACTCAGAACGCGTGTTTCTTTACAAACCACTCGAAAATAAATTGCAGTGAGTTTAAACGTCCTTATTCTGTGAACGTAAATCAAAAAAAGGCAATCACAACTACATAGTCAGTTCACGTTTTAATTAATTTATTTATTTATTGGAACGAAGTTTTTGGAACGAAGTTCCTTACGGCAGGCTTGGAGGGGATAGGGATTTTGCTGCGCGACCGAACTGAAAAAAATGTGATAGTAAAACCGTAAGAAAAATGCGTGGAATAAAAGCGTTAAATGAGACGTGCGCATGCGCGACAGTCGCGTACACAAGCGAGTAGTGCCGTTTAGCCAAAGGAAGTTCGTTCCTACCTGGTGTCCCGCGACACCACACCTTTTATTTTTGTATTTGTGTATAAGTGAAAGTTACAACTACAGAAAACAATTTCTAGCATTTACATAACTCTTAAGGTAGTTTCACAATAAAATTGAATTCCAATAAGTGTTGCACACATCATTGATACAGAATTAAAAAATAATGAAAAAATAGCTAAATAAATAGGGGAACATAGATGATACATTTTTAAGATTACTACTATCTAATATACGGTATTTAGTTGTTTGACAGATTTAAAGAATGAACGCAAACTTTGCGAGAAAATGTCTAGATCTTTTGTATTGTTATAAACTCTACACATACTATACATAATATAATTAATTAAAAGCAACAGTCTGTTTACGCACGGAGACACCTAGGTACAATCGTTCTGTGTCGCCCGACTTAGCTTGAAGCCTTACTCCATTAGGAAAATTAATGTTTTGAATTACTCGCGGCCAACCGAGGTGATGGCTTGGGCGAAGACGTATTGCGCGGACAGAATAGTGATGCGGGCATAATGCTTTGAATTTGTTCGCATTTTATTTGTTTGCATTCATTGAATAGTAAGAATAATGCACATGTATTTTCATCGATGAAAAAGTGGAGGTTATCAGTTTGACGTGTATGTATGTACTAATATGGTTGGAATTGGATAATATTTAAGTTTGGTGATCTAGTCCAAGTGTATTAAATTTCCTAAGTGTATATACGTTTGTGTATTTGTGTGTTTTTTCCACTAATTTCTCGGGAATTAAAGCCTCATTCTTTAAATTGGCTATATTTCTCTGTGGTCTAGTGGTCCAGCGTTGGCGTTGACCACATGAGGTCCCGGGTTCGATTCCTGGGTCGGGCACTTTAAAAAAAGTGTTTTTTCAGTTTTCTGAGAAACACAAAGTTGCCCGGGATTAGAAAGTGCCCGGTTGGCGATAGGCTTGCCACCTATCACATTTGTGGGACCAAGTATCTTCGGCTAATCGTGGGTGCACTTGTTGTACCTCTGCCTACCCCTTTCAGGATATGGGCGTGAAGATACTTACTTATATTTCAACTTAGGGAACAGTCTATATTTCTTAAAAATCGGTTCAGTAGTTATTGAGATATAATTCGGTGTAAATTTTTAAATGTCTTTGTTTTCATTGCAACAATAATATCATAATGCAATACAAAAACAAGTGCTTTTTTTTTGTTTATAAGATAGCTAACAAGCAGATGGTTCTCCTGATGGAAAGAGATAACCATCACCTATAAAAACCAAAGATGTAATGGTACGTTGCCATCCGTATGGCGGAGTTGGAATGTCACATGTATAAGTCTTATCCTCTAAACCGGAATACGACAACGGCAAGCATCGAAATTATTGCGACAGGAATAGTTAAGGCGGTGGTAACATATACCCGTACGAGACGTTGCGAAACTCTACCACCTAGTATTCACGATGGTAGTGACACGTATAGCCAGTCAGTCGTATTTTATCACCTGCCTGGCAGAACGGCAGTTGGTCTATTCTTCAAGGTAGGTCCGTACCAAAACGGGGGAATAAATGTTTACATTTTATATTCTCTACGTGGATCCGAGCCGAATGATTTTGACATAGCGTATGGTGTGGCCACCGGTGCCCACGCATGCATAAGTGTAAAATCCCTGTATCCTAGTCAGTAGTCACGATGTTAGTGACTATAGTTAGCTTTTTTCACTTTTTACGAAATGCCCAGCAGACAGGCTAGGCATTTCGTAAAACCAAACCATCTATTATTCTTAAAGTGATCTGGATCAACATGATGAGAATTTACTATATTCACAGACTAATTTTTATTTCTTAAGTTTTTAAGGTTCCAAAGTAAACTAGGAACCCTCATAATTTCGCTATGTGCGTCTGTCCGTCCGTCCGCACGATAGCTCAGCGATCTTTATTACTAAAAAGCTGTAATTTAATACGAATATACATATTAATCACGTCAACAAAGTGGTAACATAAAGTTTGAAAAATATTTTCTTTAGGGTAGCTTCTCTACACGTAAAAGGATGTTAATTTTATTCTCACGTACTCCATTGCATGAAGTATAGTTGGATAGGTTTTTAAAAAATATTATAGGTTTGTAAAAACAAATTTAAGTTAAGGTTAAGTTACTCGTTTAAGTAAAATATTAAGCTTTTAAGTCCTAATTTTTGTTAGAATCAAGTTTCCACCCCCCCCCCCCCCCTCTGCTTTGGTTTTGGGGGTGGGAAAAAAATCACGATAGGAGCAAATATAATGAAGTTAAAAGGAAAACTATCACGGATTATAAGGCTTTACAAGTTTTTGAGTAACTGTTGAACTTATAAAATGTACTTGTTTTATAGACGGTGAGAGTATGGTGCGGATATACATTTACCATTGACGTTGAATAGCTTAAATATATTGTGAAACTATAAAAACCCTCTTCTTAGTCTGCATTATTGTGATGGACAACTTCGGAACCCTACATTTTACGTGGCCCGACACGCACTTTACATTTTTTCTAATTAGCATATGCACATGCATTTAAATTATTGCTCACATTTTTCTAATATAGATTAGAAATATTGATTAAAATATAATAGTGAATTATATAAAACAGATCTACCAAAGTCTCATTGTTGAGAAAATCCGTTTTCTGTACCTTTGAACTGTATAAAAATTAAATCAGTTCTACAAATAGTTTCTACAAAATGGCGAACCTTTGTAAGATAACGTATGTATTTAAACTATATTTCCACGTACAAGTCAAACGCCCTTTTGAAATTCAGTACAATATTAACCGAGACCTGTTTCTTTTCAACAAAACACCAACTTTAAAGCGGCGAGCGCACTCCAAACCGTTGAATATCACAGCAAACGATTCACGTAGAGAATTTGCATCAGAAATGCGCAGTTTCTAGAAAAAAACGCGCCTTTACGGCAAATTGTACTCCTGTCCCGACTTGTTCCGTTTGTCAAGACAATGACTCTTTTACGTCGAAACTTTAAACTCCTGGCTTTTGTAAAATATTTCTTTCTATTACAAAACTAATAAAGATATCAAAGAGTTTTTTATATGATCTCATTGTAAACAAGCAAATGGCTCTCCTGATGGAAATATAAACCATCCCATTTAGACACCAGATATGTTAATGGTGCGTTGCCATCCGTGTGGGCGTAGAAATTACTGTTAGATTAACTGTTATGTTGTTAAATCATTTATATTTAACACTTATTTATTTATGTTACATCAGTAGCCTATATAAAAACGCGAAGCTATTAAGCTAGCGACAAGAAAAACGTTCTCTCGCTATACATAATAAATAATATAAGCAGTAAAAACGACAAGCTATCAAGCTAGTAACCAAAAAACCTTTTCTCACAGTGTTAATAATATTTTTAATTTGTAGTTTTAGTGATACATAAAAATAACTTTTAACAGTATCTGACAATATAAATAACAGTTGTTAATTGTTAAAAAAATTAGTACGAAATTTAATATATTAATCGTTAAATCATCCATGCTTATATCCGAGTGGTGGGATAGCTATGACACATACATTTACGGGTTACCTTACTCTCCAAACCGGAACACGACAATGGCAAACAAAACTTCTTGCCGATTACTTCTTGCCAAATTTTATAATTCTAGTTCAACCTAAAGTAATCTATAGGTATTGATTTCTCTGTCACATCGCAAAATATGCCACATAAACGATCATATCATTTGATCGCGTTTTTTTTGTAATGTTAGTGAAAATTTACGGTTTTCGGATTATTTTTTTACATGTAATGTAAGACATTGCTTCTCGCCAAATTCGGTAAGTCTTGTTCAGCCGAAAGTAACCTATAAGTATTGATTTATCTGTGATATCGCAAAATATGCGACATACTCAATTATATCTTTTGATTGCGTTTTTTGTGATGTAACTGAAAATTTACAGTTTCAGATTATTTCTTTACATGTAATATAAGACATTGCTTTTTACCAGTTCAACCTAAAGTACCTATAGGTAGGTATTGATTTCTCTGTCATATCGCAAAATATGTGACATACACGGTCATATGTTTTGATCGCGTTTTTTTTTTGTGATATTAGTAAAAAATTTCGGTTTTCGGATTTTTTTTCTTTACATTTAATGTAAGACATTGCTTTTTGCCAAATTTGATAATTCTAGGTCAACCGAAAGTAACCTATAAGTATTGATTTCTCTGTGATATCGCAAAATATGCGACATAAACGGTCACATATTTTGATGGCGATTTTGTGTGATGTAACTTGTGTAAATGTAAATTGTGTAATGTAAAAAATGTATGGATTTTGGATTCGTTTCTTTGAATGTAGCGTAATAAATTATTTCTTATCAAATCTTATAATTCTAGGTTTACGGAAAGTAGGGTACTTCCGTAAACCTAGAATTATAAGATTGTAAGGTTTTGATCGCCTTTTGAAATCGCGAAAATTCGCAAAATATGCGGCATGAATGATCATCTCTTTTGATCGCGTTGATTTAATTACTTAGTTTTTTCTCAGCTGAGAAGAACTATAAATCTGAGTATTTTATATAAATTTCAACTTAATATCTCCACACGTTCTTGAGAAAAAGGGTCTTAAGAGACGGACAGACGGACATAGACAGGCAGACAGCGAAGTAACCCAAGTGCAAGTAGTGCAAGCAGCGAATTAATCCGTTATTACTTATGAGGTACGGACCCCTAAAAATACCTACATATAATAGAGAACATTTTTGTTTTAGGCAGTCTGTCGAAAAAAGTTAAGATATACAAAAACTTTTGCATGATCGCGCGCACAACGATAATATATTTTTATTTATACGGAAGATATTATCATTGAAAGCAACACTACTTTGTACCTCTTGTGACATATATAACCTACATTCTAAGATTGCTTCATGAATAAATAATATTTATGAGAAAAGCAGCGTACCCTGCAAATACTAAAGTTGATATCTGAAATAGGAAATCCGTAACATCATAAATATTAAGTATAATTATTATGCCCCGTTTTTAGGCAAAGTAGAAACATCATTACTCTTTACCACGATTCTTTGATGCTGGTGCAGCATTGATATATATATAGTAGGGGAGCTCAAAATGCTATATGGGGATTTGCTCGAGGGTCGTGAGGACTTATTTGATTTTGTAGATTAAATGATAGGAAAAATAAAATATTAATTTATTAATGTCTTTCATTTCAATGGTGGGGTAAAAATCTATAGATAAAAAAACATGTGAAAAAAAAACAATGACATGTAAACACAAGCACGTCAGATTAAGGTGTGATTGTATAATTGCAGTCGAAAATCTGACGATTCGAGATTCGAGTGTATCGTAAGGCCGCCAGCTCATCGGGACGCCATGGCGATTTCGCTGGCCCCGAATCCAGTTTATGTTGAAATATTTGGCGACGAACTCACTAGGCGACATAGCTAATTCGTAAAATTCAATACAAATTGTTTGAATACGTCGCCGGCTACGTCGCCATGGCATCCCGATGAGTTAGCGGCCTAAGAGAGTGGGAGGGTCACAACTCACAAAGTTTCAAAGAAAATGTTGCCTTGTCACTCTCGAACGCATCTGATTTTTTTTAATTTAAAGGAACTGATGTAATAAAACAAAAAAATATATAACTTTATAATTTCCAGAAGCCGCAATTAATAGAATTTTGTTTTTATACTGTCCGGCGCTATACAAATGGCTTATATTTGGTAGAGAGCCTCGTATGAGAGAGATCCCCCCTATGTTAATCTGACGCCCTTGAGTAAACCCCAAAATCTCGTCTTGGGCTCCTCTACTATAATACACAACACTATATTCGATTACAAGGTTCTATGTTAAATGAAGTTTTATATTCAGACTTTTAATTTTTTTACTTTAGCAAAATATTAACGTAATATTAATATTAAAATATATATAATAAAATTATAATATTAAAATACTAAATAATTTTATTAATATAATATTATAATTCTACATTATAATATACATGTTGTAATGTTACACAATACTTTATAAGAACTAAATATTAAAATTAAAATAACATGATAGGATAGCAGTTGTAATAGGACAGTGATAGGAAAAATAATAATTTATATAACTTTAAATAATATTTAAAACCAGAACTTACATTTTTGTTCCTCTGAAATGTCACAGATAAAAAATTGAAGCCGACATTATATGTTACGGGTAATACTAGAAGATGGAGTAAACCCAGCTTTACCCGGGATGACTTAGTATTACCCAAGCTCTTTGGGTAAAGTCCGAATAATAAATAAAATACATTTTAATTCGCGATTTACCCATACTCACCTAGGTCTACCCAATGCTAACAGGGTAATGTTAATCGCTTTCAGAAGGTCAAGGTTATGAAAGGTGTAATTGCTGAACAAAATGTGCTACAAAGAAATGTTCATGCAAAACTGCAGGAAAATTTTGCAATTTAAAATGTCATGGTAGTTTATCTTGCTCAAATAAATAACATCAATTTTAATGTGTGAACTGTCATACAATATTTTAATATTCATTAAAGCTATTAAATGTTTATGTTCTTCAAGTGATTATGTTTTTCTTCGTATGTTTTATTTAATAATAAAAGTTTAAAACGCCCTTGGCTTGATAATTAATCAAACATTAACCAGTCACCATTGCATAGACCTAGGTGAATATGGGTAAATTGTGAATTTAAATTTATTTTACTTATTATTCGGAATTTACCCAAATTGGATATACTAGGTCAAACCGGGTAAACCTTGCTTTATTCACTCTTCCAGCATTACCCGTAACATATACACCAAAGGTCTTAAAGATATGTTGCCATCCGTGTGGAGAGGTTTAGATGCAACTTGCATAAGTTTATCGGCTACCTTACCCTCCAAACCGGAACACGATATTGACAAGTACTGACAGTATTGCAACAGGAATAGATAATCCAGTGGTATCAGATCCGGGCGAGACAATACAGAACTTTACCACCTGGGAGCCGCAACGGTAGTGACTCGCATAGCTAATCGTTGGCCTCTTATGAACTGCCTCGCAGAAAGGCAGATAGTCTTTTCTTCAAATAGCCCGGACCAATTCGAAGTTAAACATTACACGAGGTAGATTCAAAGGCTGCCAGTGTAGCTTGCACTTATACAGTGTAATAGTACATACCGATAACCTAAAACCATTCCAGGAGTTTTTTTTAAATTTTGGCTTCTTATTAGGGACCATAAAATAACACAATATGTGTTTGACATGTACAGGCACTTGCTCATATGAGCGGATACATATTTCCTGCCCAACACCATACCCATTAGTATTTGATTGGTCTGTGGTCTGGACCAACTGAGAACTTATACTAATTCTACATTTGTTTATTTTAGCTAGCGATAAAGCCTTTTTTGTAACTTTGACATATTTCATACACGAATAAGTTACTTATTATTGTTACAATATTAGTTAAAACTTATAATTAAAAATGATCTCTAGGCCCGTATCCAAGAGGTAGGCAGAAGTACAACAGTGCACCCACTAGCCGAAGATACTTAGTCCTACAATGTGATGAGGTGATAAGCCTATCCAACCGGATACTTACCCAATCCTGAGCAAAGTTATTTTTTTCAGAAAACTGAATAAACACATTTGAATTACCTGACCTATAAATCGAACCCAGGACCTTATATGGTTAACAGCAACAACGGACCACTAGACCACAGAGACGATTATATTATATAAATTATTATATTATATATATAAATTATTTTATAATAATTTATATAATAAAAATGGTTATATAATAAAAAAAATGTTCTATATAATAAATGGTATTTAAGGTTTTCCCTGTTTTATAAATGCAATAAATATCGTCAAAACCCAGAAATATAAAATTCTATGCTCATCACACAAATATTTGTCCCTGATGGGAATCGAATAATAGTCATATCGATTGAGTAGTCAGAGTTATAAATAAAAAGACATTTAATTTAGTGTGAATTTTGACTATGGTATATAAAGACGTCTTATTTGAGAACAAGGGTCTCGTCTTTCTTACAAAGTTTGCAGACGAGGGTAAGATAACACAGGTTTCGAAGATCAGTATATTGAACTATCAACAATTTAACATGTTGGTAAATTATTAAGGTTTTCTTCGTACCTATGTTAGTCTGCTATAAAACTAGTTAATTTTATTTTCATGACCTTTTTATCGATACAGGAAATAGGCAGGGAATATTTAATTAATAAAACAAAAATAAAAATACATCAGTGTTATCTCAAAGTAAGCAAATTATTTATTTGTGAAATAAGTGGCAGTCATTTTTTTTATTTTTTTTTATTTTGTGCTATAGCACTCACCCCGTGCTTGGGAAAACTTGTAAAACTTTAAAAACAACAAAGAAAAATATCGACACGGAAGATTTGAACCTGCGACCGTCTCCCTAACCAGTCGATGATAATAATACAGAAACATATTTAGGTATAACTACTAGCGATCGCCTACGGCCGAAATTCGACCATAGACCAAACAATAAAATCTATTTTATGTTTGACAACTGCTTTTGCCGTAAAGAAAATAGCATAGAATCAATGACGTGTATATTACATAGAATACATGTGTGTATAATGTCAGGTATGTCACATGAGTGTTTTAATGTATTTCTAATGCTTTTTATTTAAAATATTACCGCCCGCCCCGTTGATCGAGTGGTTAACGACCCTGACTACGCAATCGACGGGGCTCATGTTCGATCCCCGACGGGGACAAGCATTTGTATGATAAGCATAAATGTTTGTATTTCCGGGTTTATATTTTTTTAATTTATATCAGTGATATGTAAAAGATCTCATTGATTTATATTATTTAATTTGTATTAGAATATATTTAATAAACACCCGTTTATTAAATATATTCTAGTATTTATACATGTATTTCTATGTATTAGTTTCGTTGACAAACACCCATAACAAAAGCAAATAATTTGCTTACTTTGGGATTAGATCAGTAAGTGTAATTTGTCCCGTGAATATTTATTATTATTATTATTTATTATTATATTAGATTTCTTATACCGCTTAATCTATTCCTGCCATAATAGCTTTAGTGCTTCACTTAGCTTTAATAGTGAGTAGTTAGTTTAGTGCACACGTAGCTTTAGTGGTGAGTAAGGTAGCCGGTAAACTACTGCAAGTGATATTATGCCCGCTGCACGGATAGCAATGCACTATTAACGTCTTTGGTGTCTAAAAGCAATAGTAGTCTCTTTCCATCAGAGAGTCATCTGCTTATTTGCTATCTTATGATATAAAAAAAGCTATAATTTATTTTTAACATCCGTTTGCATTGTGTAGTTAATTAACAAACGGTCTCCGGCCTCAGTAATAAACAGTCAATGTTTTACGACTATACAAGAATGACGTCACCAGTTAACTAGTGGTAAAATGGCTATGGTTTGATGAAACTCATTTCAAAACACGCTACACTCGTAAACCAGAACAGTATTACGGCTATGTTTCCGGTAGAACTACCGCATAAAAGTAGCTTTAGACTTTAAAATTGTTCATATTACCATATACTTGAGTGTCGCATGCCTTTATGTCAAAAAGTTATCTGGGTGATGGCCAATCATCTACATTTTACAGCACTAGGGAAAATTGGTTTCACATTTATGGAACATTTTTATAACGTAGGATAGCAAACAAGCTGATGGTTTTTCTGGAGACAAATCCGTCGTCTATATAGACCGAGTGTACATTGTTAACATCCGATTGGTGTGAATATACAGAGTGCCGAAACGGAATAGATTTCTTAGACACAGTGTCTTGATACTATTTTTTAGAGAGTACAACAAAAATAACCCAGAAAATTTCCATGTGTTGGTCCGCGCTCCCTTTGACCATTCTATATTCAGACATATTCATAGGCTAAACTTCACAAAATTACGGACAAAATCACGTAAATGTTTGTTTAATGAATATAAATTCTAACAACCGCTCTAGCTAAAACTCTAATTAACACTGGCCACTTAAGGATACGTAAACTAAATTAGATCTGGGAGTAGTCAAAAGTTCAATTTTTTTAACCGAGCTAAAAAGCCCACCTCTGCCATTTATGGCCGTGAAGAGAAATATTTGTTTCGTCGAGTGTGTTTAATAGGTAAAAAGGCTCTTTTTATTCTCCGCTAATATTTTATTCAGACTGCCTTGAGTACCAGTGAACACTCTCTAATGAATTTTGTGAAGATGCCGTGGATTGTGACATATCTTTGTCTTCAAACGTTCCGCGCTTTTTCACTTCATATTTTTATCTAAAAGCTTCTGTTAATATTAAAGTCTTTTAAATTTGTGAAAAAAATAAATGGCTCAACTTGAGATTATTATTAAATACTATCCTTTGCCTGCAACTTTACATGCATTAAATATTATTTTTCAAGTTCACGGGAACACTATTTTTCCTACGGACGAACGGTAATGTACTTCTTTTGTGCCCCTATAAATGTCATCAAGATTACAGGTTAGGATATAAATAGAATTTAGGTTTACATAAAACTAGTTATTCTGTTACACAGAAATCAGTAATCATAAGTAATTTATTCAATGAAATTTATTTTTTGACTGCCACGTGAAATCCAAAAATCTCAGTTTAGTTAGGATATTAAATAGAACTTAGGTTTACATAGAACTAATTATTCTGTTACACAGAAATCAGAAATCAAAAGTAATTTATTCAATGAACTTTATTTTTTGACTTCCTCGTGAAATCCAAAAATCTCAGTTTAGTTAGGATATTAAATAGAATTTTGGTTTACATAGAACTAATTATTCTGTTACACATAAAGAAAAAATCATTAGTAATTTATTCAATGAGCTTTATTTTTTGACTGCCACGTGAAATCCAAAAATCTCAGTTTAGTTAGGATATTAAATAGAATTTAGGTTTACATAGAACTAATTATTCTGTTACACAGAAATCAGAAATCATCAGTAATTTAATCCATGAACTTTATTTTTGACTGCCTCGTCAAATCCAAAAATCTCAGTTTAGTTAGGATATTAAATAGAATTCAGGTTTACATAGAACTAATTATTCTGTTACACAGAAATCAAAAATTATAAGTAATTTATTCAATGGACTTTATTTTTTGACTTCCTCGGGAAATTCAAAAATCTCAGTAGCAGCTTGCAGTCAGACGGGTGGTGTGCTACCATACCCGTGCATTGGATGTGCATGTAAAGCCGTCGGTTCCGATTATCGCTAAAAAAAGTGGAAAATTGCTTTCAGGTCGATAGAATGCGGCGATGGTGCTCACCACTCAAACCGGTGGATCGTGGTGAACTGGAAAGACCATAGACATTCTGTTTACTCTGCCTACACCGCAAGAACCGGGCGTGATGATACTGTTTTTTATTCAATGTTACTTTTTACAAATTATTTTGATTTGTCAACAATTTCTTTAGCTACTACCGAATAGGAACCACATATACTTAGTTAAAACTCTTTTGAAATTGTTGCAATATGGTCTGTTTTGGCTTCCAATCTTATGTATCTCTGGAACTCTGGATCAGATTTTTATCAAATTATATTTAATGCTAAATGGGAAATATATATACCCTTCAAAAATAAAAGAAACATTTTTCGAAACAAAAGAAAAAAATTCCAAATAGGTCCAGGCGTCCTTGAGTAATTTGGAGTAGGCTTAAAAAAAGGTACCGAAAAATTAAGAACCTCCTCCTTTTTTGAAGTTCGTTAAAAATAGGTTGTAGTTGAAAAGTGATAACAATTTGAAAACAAGCAGAAACCAGGTATTTATTAGTTCTGCTTTTACGTAAAATAAGCTGCACTACTCAAATACGTCACAACGTAGCTCCAATTTCCACAACGTCATAACCAAAGCAGGTCCTGGTTTGTTATTTCCAGACACGTTGTTAGCAACTGCCACTACAGCCGATACCTTTTTATTTGTACAACTCGTTACCCTAACGAAAACAATGTCAAATTGACATCACCCTTAGATACTCTGTCGTTTAGTCGGCTCACTTTGTTAAATACGTTATGTAAAAGTTTTCAATATTATTTTTAACTTTTGAAATTGATGTTAATTTTGAAAATCAAATTTATTTATATACATTTTAATATTCACTCCTAATCCCTTAATTGCCTCTGTAGTTAAATAGTCCGGCGTCGGCGTGGACCACGTGAGGACCTGGGTTCAGTTCTCGGGTCTGGAAATTGAAAAAAAGTGCCTTTTCACTTTTCTGATAAAAGCAATATTTCTCGGGATTGGAAAGTGCCTGTTTGGCGATAGGTTTGCCACCTATCACATTTGTGGGACCAAGTATTTTCGTCTAATCGTGGGTGCACTTGTTGTACCTCTGCCTACCTCTTAGGGGATAAAAAATGTATAAATATAACATATGTACAATTTATTAAATTATAGTAAGATTTTAATTAAATAAATTACCTGTATATTAATATGTGATAGTGTTCTGTTTCATTCAGTAAAACCTGCTGGTTCGCTATCCTTTGATATCGAGGAAGGTTGTCTGTAAAATCGGTTTATGGACGATAATGTCATAAGCAAATAAGCTCACGCCTCTCTATCACTTGTTCCACACTTTCGCTTGCACGCTCGGCTCAGGTAGAACGTAACAATGAGTCGTGCTTTTTCGTACGTGCATTCAGCGTTCATCAATTTATAAGACGTTTTCACGTCAAAAATATCAATGTTTAGTATAAATAAAATCACCAACAATAGAGGTGATCTAGCACTCGACGGCAGCTGCCGCAGCATGAGTTCGTCTTCCTTTGTCCGAAATATTGAAAATCGGAATATCGTTTTTCGGCCCGACAACGCAGCGAGTGTTTACCAATCAACATATGAAATTCGAAAGACAAACGAATGACATTTAAGACTTAAAACGACGGTAAAATAAATTTCGTGATTTTTAATAAAACACATGACTTTTGGTATTACGAAATTAAGACTTTTGAAAATGGGAACATCGCAAGTCGGAATAAAATATTTCGGAGTTTTGAGTACTCCCGTGCATAACATCTCATCAACTTGATACACAAAACATATTGTACTAGCTGACCCGCGCGGCTTCGCCCGCTATATAATTTTTCATACAAATTTCATCCCCTAAGGGGTTGAAATCAGCCCGTTAGGGGTTGATTTAAAAAATAAATAAGCCTATGTTTGATCCCGGAACTTCAACTTCTATGAAATTCTATGAAATTTTTTCACTAATGAAATTCTCCCGGAATTCTATGAAAATCGGTCTAGAAATTTAGCCGTGAACATTAACGTTTTATCAGCCATTTATTCCACATCGACAGTCTCTACGCATAAGGAAGAATGTCAAAAACTGAGGTTTACAGGAGAGCTTAATTAATGTTCAAATCTCACTTGAAATAATTCTATGCATAATTATAAACATTTTTTGTACAATGAGTTATTAAATTTAGGGAGTCCATAACAGTATTAAAGTATTTAATTTTTTTTTAATATTTTCCCGAAAAAACTGATATGTGACTCTTTTAACATTGACGTTCATATCAGACAAGTCGAACAAACCTTATACGCTGAAAACAAAAAAGTTGAAAACATAATTCGATAAATTCATAAAATATAAGTTTTTTGATGAAAAACAACAACTTATTTCATTGTAATACCATACCTTAACCGCTGAAGGCACTTTGGTCACTAATGAGACCACTGAGAAAATCCCGTTAATACATTATGATCTCTATATCTAGACCAACGCTAACGTCATCCAAAAAAACAATATTTTCACTATTTACCAGTTTTAATACAATACTCTATGGTATTTTATAGTATTCAAACGAAACATCCTACAAAATAACATCAAATTGACACTTTTTTATCAAGTACATTCTTGGGAAAAAAAAGAAATTAGTCCGCCATTTTAATTCGTGCTTTGTGTTATGTGTTAGTTGCAGTTTATGATTCAGGTTAATTTAAAAGTGTTTTGGCGGATTATTCAACAAGTAAACCATAATTATAATTAAGATTAGTTCAAGATATACCAGTTTAGACAATAATTCTGCCAAAAAACAGTAAATATCAATTAATAAAACATATTTTCGTTAACGACCAATTTGATGATAAAATAAATAAATAAATAAATATCACTGGACAAATTACACAAACCAGCGTTTTGGGTATAATGGTACCTATTTTTAATTATTTTCGTAAATTTTAGTGTTAATATCTATGATCTCAAAAACATCATATGATGTGAATATGAAATATCCTAAACAATATTAAAAAAATTAACGTAGCTGTAAAATTAAAAAATAAATAAATAATTTAAAAATTACGACAAAGACTTTTTTTTATATCATAAGATAGTAAACAAGCAGATGGGTCTCCTGATGGAAAGAGTCAACCATCGCCTATAGACACCAAAGATGTTAATGGTGCGTTGCTATCTTGTGGCGAGGTCTAATGCCACATGCATAAGTTTACCGGCTACCTTACCCTCCAAACCGGAACGCGACAGCGACAAGCACTGACGCTATTGCGGCAGGAATAGGTAAGGGAACGATGGTAGTGACTTGATTGCCAATCGGTTGCCTTTTACGACCTGCCTGGCAGAACGGCAGTTGGCCTATTCTTCAAAGGAGGCCGAGACCAACACGGCGAATATACTACGATAATTATGAAATAATTATGAAAAAAATATATTAATATTTATATAGATAAATATTTTTTTTACTATAGTATATGTTATTTATTTTTTCCGTATGTATATGTTTACCAATCATATAAAAAATATGAAAAGAATAGGTCATCGATTTGCTTTTTGAATTAAAAATCCTCGACTAACAAGTAGTCATATTTTTTTCAAAGAGTCGTGTTACATCTGAATTAATTTATAGTTTAAACCATTTAAATAAAACAATTCTCAAACCAGTGTATTGTGATGCTCAAGACCTCTTAAACAATATACGCTTTATAGTATCAGATTCAATCCAAATAACTCAAAACATTTTTTGTGACCACGGTCCACCGTAACGGTCCGTGTTTTATAGAAAAACATATTTTCAAAATTTTCTACCCCCACAGACTAAAATATGTCTTATGGTTCTCTTATGCTTCAGCTTATTGACTACTAACGACCTGCCCGCGGTTTCACCCACTTAACTTTTGTTTCCGTACGAATATCGGAAAGGTTTATACATTTAAACCTTCCTCAAGAATCAATCTATCTATTAAAAAAAACCCCATCAAAATCCGTTGCGTAGTTTTAAAGATTTAAGCATACATAGGGACATAGGGACAGACAGAGAATGCGACTTTGTTTTATACTATGTAGTGATGCAGACTCGTGTTATCCTGATATCACCGAGGAATTATTAAATAAGTAGGAGCGAATACAAAATCTATGTATTCGATTTATTTTTGGCCTGCGGAAATATGACCGGGTCTCTCAATATAGAACCCAATTAAAACAGCTACCCATACGTTTGCGAAGGGACACACATATGCTCTGTCCCCTTTATAACATTACATATTTACAATCCTTCAACACCAAACTATTTATAAAAACATTTCCAATTTCTTCACCCACCTGTCTCTTCGTGTTGTCTCTCTGTTTCTGCTCTATTACGTATGCCTTCACACAATTCTAGTTTCTTTTCTCACTTTTTCACAGTATCTGCAATAAGACTTTGGAACTCACTCCCATATCTCATCCGCAATAGTACTTCTCTGTGCACTTTTAAAAGGCAATTAAAATTATACTATTTATCACGTTCTTTCCTTTAAAACCTAATGATATATTTTAGCATATGTTACACCTAGCACTATATATATTATTAATTTATATTTAATTAAGAGTTAATTAGTATTGTACACTGTCTACCTTATTTTTTAATGTATTAAATTCTCTCTGTCTTGGGTTAGCTGTAAGACATCTCTTTTTAGGGATAAGCTTGCCTTTTGTACTTTTTTTATCTGTTATTTCCTTTTTTAATTAATTTTATGTGTACAATAAAGTGTTAAATAAATAAATAAATTAGAAAATGACGCTGGTTATGTGAGCGGACAACTTAAGATCACCACCCAAAAATATAAAAAATACATTAATAAAGACATGTCACTTTATACGGCGTTTTAAATTTTAAAACGCGCATTTTAAAACACAGTACAGAACGATAAGTATAGATATGCGTATCTACAACACCTATTGTTTGTAATTATTACACTTGTTCTCTTATCCGATTTGTGTAAGTAGCGAAATAAATAAAATGAAAAAAAAAATCGTATATAGATATGAGCGTTCGGACAATTTAAAGGTGTATATTATGTAATAACATTTTTAAGCTATTGCATAGCTTTTATCGCGGGCCTTGAGCGTGGAGACCGAATCCAGAAATTCCGTAACGAAAAAAACCTAACACCCCCACTCCGACCGGCACAGCGGTGATACTTTTTAGTTTTTCCATCTATCGATAAATACCAGAACTTTTAATGACTTTTTGAAATATTACGCTTGTGTCTTTAGTTCAGCAACCCGCCTTTAGGTGGCATTGGTTGTATTGGAAAACTACCGTAATCATATATATAATTGTAATTGCATAAGTTGATAAAAAATGCTATGCAATAGCTTTACCGCGGCAGTCTCCGAGTGCCACAAGTCTTTTTTATATACGTAGGAACCGTCGACATGTCAGAAACTCGGCACTAACAAAGACTTACCATTTGTACTTTTACGTTGTTAATTCCTACCTTCCTTTAGGTTCAGTTCTACCAAGATGATTCTTGAGTATTAAAGGACAAAATGAGCCCTTGGCTGAAAAAATCTTTGAAAAAATCTAAATTGCTTCTAGTATGTGCAGAAAATAAATTTCAGGAAAAATGAATTCTCCTTCACTTTGTTCCCTGCAGCACATACTCCGCTTTCTATGTGGATATTGTATATTCCACTATCGAAACTAATTATACAATTGTTGATCCCGGTCCTTTTTAAAGAATTATCAAACATCTACCTTTATATTAAAGGCGAACGACTGACCCAATATTTAATTACCATCACAACTTTGGTAGTAGTAGATGGTAGATTTCTGGAACGTCTCACCCAGTAGTACCACTGTCTGACATCTTACCGTAATAGGGTCAAAGTTTATCACTCCTGTATTTTGATTTAGACGATAAGGTGGTTAAATAATAACATTATATTAATAATAATGCATTATCATATTGCCATACGGATGATAACGCATCAGTACCATCTTTGGCATCTTTATTTTCGGCAAAAGGTTGTTTCATTCCATTAGGAGAATCATCTGCTTGTTACTAACCAATGACAAAAAACATTTTAATGCTACTCTATAAAATTTTATGAACTATATTTCATATTTTTCTTCGTCGGTATTTGGTGAAATTCCATTACTGTTGGACACAATTTAAAATGCACTTCAATTTTTATTTCACTTCACATGTGAATTCACGTGTGAAATGTGGGATTTACATGGGAAGTGAAATAAAAGCACAAGTGTGTTATAAATTGTATCTAACAGTTTTAAGAATTAGTTTGGTACCCTTTAATATCCTTTGCAGGTTTTAATGTTAAACCTACAATACTGCCGTTCTATAATAAGACCTAAGCAAAATGATTGCTTACACCTTTACGTGAGATTGTAGTAAGGCTTTTTCATTTGAATAGAGTTCGTTACTCTAATTTAACAATTACTTTTTGTTTATATTATAAGATATCAAATAAGCAAATGGTCCTCTTGATGGAAAGAGATAACCATCGCCTATGGAGAAAAAAGATGTAAATGGTCTGTTGCTATCCTTGTGGCGAGGTCTAATGACTAATGCACAAATTTACTGGCCACCGTACCGCCTAAGCCGGAATGCGATAAAGACGAGCACTGACGCTATTGCGACAGGAATTATAGATTATGATAAAAATAAGAAAGTAAACTGGTGTTACCTGAGCCCGGCGATACATTACAGAACTTTAACACCTAATAGTCACGATGGTAGTGATTCGTATAGCCAATCGGTCGACTTTTGCGACCTGCCTGGCAGAACGGCAATTGGCCTATTCTTCAAAGGATCCCGGACCAACAGGGGGGGAAGGTTTATTAGTAGTATTTAGGTAATATATATATGGTATTATTTAGTCGTCTGAAACAATCACTGCTCATTGGAGTTACATAAAATGTAATAAAAATTTCAATCGTTTGCTTCCTACGAACTGACTGATGAAACTACGATTCTTTAAAGATGCCTGAACTAAGACGGAGGAAAATAAAAGAAGTCATCAAAATGAGAAATGAGAATATATACCGTCAGGTGAAGGTCCACACCAGTGACAGAAACTTGCAAAAGATATTGTGGAGAGAATTATTTCACATTTATTCATAATTTTGTAAATAAATTTATCAATTGCAAATAACAAGCAAATAATTTGCTTACTTTTGGGTTTGATCAATTCGTTTAATTCATCCAGTTATATTTATTTATTTGTTGAAATACAAATGATAGGTCGGGAAAAAAGGTTTTTCGTATTATTTTATAATGAAAAAAATTATTAAGATATCTTTGTACTTTCTGGCTGGTTTTAAAATCATTAAATAGATGATATTTTAAAGAATATTAATGAAGGTTGGTAATTGAGCTCATATTAATACAAGCTTGTTATAAAAAGTACTTTATATGACACATATGTATATATTGTATACTCATAACATTCTATTTTCAAACAACGGAAACTGTGTCAATAGTCTACAGAGCATGTTTTCTGTCCGAAATCTCTTATTTCCTCTCTAGTCATGCCTAAAGAATCTTTACTTCAAAGTAATAAGAATAATAATTATTCAAAGATTGCAATAAGGATTATAAACAGATGGGCTTAACGCGTATCTTTGAAACAACGCGCGTGATGGCGTCATGTTTACGCGACTGGCTCACTCCACACAGACCAGGCTTAGTTGAAAGTTAGCGAAATCCGCAAAACGTGACGTAATTAAGACCAAGTCCCTTAGGCATTTATGGCTTACTTTACTTTACTCTCAGTTTAGGTGATTGGTATATTTAGTTTTAACTTTCGCACTGACAAGTTATGAATATTTCCAGACTTGTGATTGCTGGGAAACTAGTGCCTGAGGCTTAATAACTCCGACATGGGCAATAAATAGTTGGCATATTGCGACGATCATTTCGTTATACGGCATTTTAATATGTTATTAGCGAAATAGTTGATAAACATAGTTTCTTATCGCACGTTTGGAGGATTTGAGACACACGGGAAAAGGTGTCTGGGTGACACTTTTACTATAAAACTTAACTACTGCTATGTAGTGCACAGAGTGTTTTTCAAGCCGTGCGTACCTTACTATAATTCCTCCGTTGTATTTTACTTAATCCATGTTAATGTCATAAATGCGAAACTTTGGATGTATGGAAGAACCTTTGTTACTCAATCAAGCAAAAATGGCTGAAATGCTTGTGAAGAAATTCGCCACAAATGCTGACGATGACGTAGAATCACGATACTTTTTATCCCGAAAAAATAAATTGCTCCTGTGGGATACGCCAAAAACAGTTATAATGCAACGGGCTTCAGGGCGCAACTTGTAATATTATAAACGCGAAAGTCTGTCTGTCTGTTCGCTTTCATGCCTAGACCACTGAACTGATTTGGATGAATTTTGGAAAGAGTAAAGTTGATCTGTAGTAAAACATAGGTTACATTTTTATTCAAAAATTATCCCTTAAGATCCGAAATAGATCCCATATTTATAAATACTAAAAATCAGCTCAAAATATCAACCTTATTAAAATTTACAAGTGCACTTGATACGCTACAATTCCGGCAACGCAGCTTTAAGACCTCTGGTATTGCGGATGTCCATGGGCGGCGGTGATCACTTACCATCAGGTGCACCTCCTGCTCGTTTGCCTCCTCTTCTATAAAATTGTTTTACAAAACTTGACGAAACTTAATTGTGTAACGAATATTTTTTTATCACATGTGTTAGGATATTTTTAATAACTGTGTGTAAATGCGTATGACTTATTATGTAAATATATTAACTAATATTTAATAATAACAGATGTTTAAATTTTAACGGTAAAGCCGTTAAAATTTAAAGTAAACCGCGCCAATTGTCACCTGTTGGTGGCGTGATTAGAATCCCGCCTTAACCTAACGGTTGGCGGGAGTAAGACATTCATTTTTGCCATTCTGCATCGGTCAGTCCATAAGAATGGTTCTATATTTGATACTTTTCGAAATAGTAACTCGTTATGCTGAATGTGATGCAATGGATAAGAATATTAGATTATGTTGAAGCTATCGAAAACTACTTAAAATAAGAATTGAGAATAAACGCATGTAAATAGAGGAGATTATATATACGATTCAATGAATTAAATGATGTAATTAACGCTAATGTGTTTTTCTGGACTAATTGCCGAAACAAGATAGCAAACAATGAGATGGGTCTCCTGATGGAAAAAGTTAACCATCGCCTATAGACAACAAATATGTTAATGGTGCGTTTGCTATCTTGTGGCGAGGCCTAATACTACATGCATAAGTTTACCGGCTACCTTACCCCCCAAACTGAAGAACGATAGTGATAAGCACACTATTGCGACAGGAATATTGAAATACTAGAGACAGAATGAACAAAAAATTACAATCACACTATAATACTATCATTTAATCAGCATCTTATCAGGGAGGATTTGATGCTTAGTATTATAGTGTGATTGTAATAGTTAAATTAATAAAATATCGTAGAAAAAAGCACATAATTAATTTAACATTAAAATTAGCAGTTTATTTGCTTTTGACATAGATTTAAAAATATATATGATATATAACTTGAACAAATTACACGAATTGATTTAACCCCAATGTAAGCAAATTATTTGCTTGTAATTATGTGTGTTAGTTAATAATACTTATACATAGAAATACACATAAATACTTAAATATATATAAATAAAAATTCAAACCCAAAAATACAAACATCTCTGCTCACTACACAAATGCTTAACCTTGTTGGGAATTAAACCCCCTCCCCATTGATTGCATAGTCAGGGTCGCTAATCACTCGACCAACGAGACGGTCGATATTAGTTAACAATACTTATTTGTATATAAATACAGAATTATTTTTAAATAAAATAAAACCCAAAAAATTACAAACATTTGTACTCACACACAAATAAATATGTCCCAGTCTGGAATCAAACCTGCACCATTTGACTAAAAAGGCAGTCTGAATGAGATATTACTACAAGGTTTGATTTCTTATGACCAGAATCAATTAAACAACTTAATTATTTAAATCATTTACTTGACCTGTTCAAATTTCATTATAAAACAAACGAAAAACGAACAAAAGTTCAATGGGAAATCATTAATAGAAAGTCGGACGCAAGTAAACAAAATCGGCTGCGGATGAAATTTTCTTGGAAAGTAAAACAGAACAGAGAACAATTAAAACTTAACAATTCATGTCGTTCATAGGGAGGACGTACTGATGTATAATTATGTCCTTAAAAAGAAAATTTCGAAGAATCTTGGAAGTTTTTGTTAAGTAATTGATACGTCTTGTTTTTCTCGCTTTTGTTACGTAGTTTGTAAAAGGCGAATGAATTGCTAAACGTGTCCTACCTTCACTACCTTCGCTTACTTTTATGTGATAGAGCTCTACAACATCTCGCCCGGGTTTTGGGGCAACCGCCTTACCTATTCCTGCCGCAATAGCATCAATGCTTGTCACTATCGTGTTCCGGTTTGGAAGGTATAAAATAGCTGGTAAACTTATGCATGTGGTGTTGACATCCCGTCACGCGGATCGCAACGCAACATTAACATCTTTAGTATCTATAGGCGATGGTTGTCTGCTTCCGTCAGGAGAGCCATCTCTGCAACGGCTCCCCGATGGAAAGATAAAACCAGTTGGAATCCAGTGATTAACAGAATACGGCCTTTGCACCTGCAAACGATTAAATCAAGATATGGTTAGTGTTGTGTGTAGGGTAAATTCGAAAAAACTAGACCGAGAGGGGGTAGATGAAAATCGATCCCGACGTGAATGACGGAGGAAACTCGCTGCTCCAGTCCGCTCGTGACCACGGTCAATGTGACTTGGCCGAAACGTCGAGCATTAAAAGTAAGTTCTATATATGTACGTGTTTTTGACCCGTATATATATTTAAAAAATAAATAAAACCGTCACCTATAGACGCCATAGATGTTAATGTTGCATTGATATGTAACAGAGATATGATGTCATACTTATAAGTATCTTATATATCCTTTCTACATCAAACCATGTATATGATGGTAAAATATTAATTAATAAAAAAAGGTTAATTTAATTAAAATTTGCTATTGTTTGCAAACTGTCTTATGTGACTTCCGCAATGCCACCGAAAAGAAATACGCCAAGTTAATAATTGGATAAAACTCACCGATGGTCCGGGCAAAAAAGAAGACCCCAGCGGTATAATTATTTACCCACAACCACCACTTTTTCACCCACATCGGCAGCAAGCACAAAAAGCGCACGTTTCACTTCGAAACCGAAGCATCGTTAGCAAAAACGAGCACTACCTCACTCTACTACTCTCACGCGAGTGTAAATAGTAGTGAGTATGTTCGGTAGCATCGCGGAAGTCATAATTAATTTCACATTTTAGTTATGGATTTCCGTAAAGTGCCTCCTGAATCAATAAAATATTCATTAAAGTGTATCTGTAATGCTGGAACCGCACTTGCGGCTATCGTCACAAAACTTCGTGCAATGACATGATAAATGCAGATGTGATCGGCTATTATCGGCTATTTTCGCTTAAATTCCGGACTGCGTGTTCCTTAGCGCGCTAATATCTTCGGGACGATAGACGCAAGTGCGGTTTCAGCATAACTAAAAACTGATTGCATTTTCCTACTCCTCCTATATCTCTTATTAATTTTGTTGCGGGTTCCAAAAGCTAAGCTACTTTTCAACTGCTAACATGATGTTGTGTTATCATCTCCATGTTTCGGATATATGGAGAGACAGTGTACGTAGTATTATCAGGTCCGATTATCATCAAAAACAATGAATATTCATACTTTTCCATACTTCCATACTAATATTATAAATGCGAAAGTCTGTCTGTCTCTCTGTCTCTCTCTCTCTCTCTCTCTGTCTGTCTGTCTGTCTGTTACGATTTCACGGCTAAACCGCTGGACTGATTTGCAAAAAATTCGGCATGGTAGAGTTGAAGCGTCAAACATAGGCTATTTTTTTTGTCAAAAATCAACCCTTAAAGGGTTGAAATTGGTCATGAAATTTGTATGAAAAGCTGTCTTGACGACATGTTAATCTACTCGCGGGCGAAGCTGCGCGGGTCAGCTAGTTTGTTATAAAGTCGTTCAAATATCTAGCGTAGGTATATCTAGCGATCAGTACAATCGATGGTACCTATCGAATACAAAACAAAGAAAATGTTGGTAAAATTGAACCAATTGTCACGTGGCTTAGTTAGATAGAGCGTGTCGGTCAGAGGCAAAGTCTAAAGTTCAAATCATATATATAACAACGCACTTTTAACATATCGATTGCCTCTTTCCATCAAGAGAGCCATATGCTTCTTGGCTATTAAGATTTACATAAAAAAATCTTCCTTGATGCGGCAAAATGATTATAACATTTCATAAACCCAGTTTAGCGATCAAAGAGGTTCCATGTCTTAATAAATATTTTTAATATCCTGATTTCAATAAAATCGATCACATCTCTCCGTAAAGTACAATCTGCGAATGACACGTGCTTGATGTTACTATCAAAGAATCAAAGCAGTCTTTTAAAAGTAGTTAGTTAAACCTCTGCGGAAATTAGTTCGAAACTTATTTGCTTTTAAAATCTACGTTGGGACCGGAAATGAGACAGGTAGGATATAGGTTCCCTTAGGATTTAAATTCTCGTCAGATTGTGCAAATGTATGCGATACATGCACTTGAATAGAACAGCGCAGTTGTGAGAAATTATTATTTTCTGTTATATTGTACGGGGATTTTGAAGGAAATTGAGTTGTGAAAACATTTATAAAAATGATTTAAACGAGATTAGCTCGTTGATCTAGCTGATAACATGTTGCACTCAAAACTTTTATATTTTTTACTAGCTAACAGAGCAAACGTTGTTCTGCTTTTTTAACTACTCTTATTTTTTTTCTAAATTTTCTAAATTTTATACGTTAACGGATTACTTCTTTTGTTGCTGATGTCAATGAGCATTGGTAATTGCTTCCCATCAGGTGGCGCATTGGTCGTATGTCGTCAATTTTTCTAAAAAAGGCCACATATTTACCATCAAAAAACAAAAGCAAAAAGCTCATATACGCACTTAACACGTAGTTTAATTGGCACGAGTATTTAGACTCATAAAAGCCGAAACAAGTAAATTGGATTTGTATTGATGAGAGAATTATCAGAGCATGTATCATTAAAACTTTCAACAAACATAAGTACAAAATCCCAGCAAATTTCGCTTACTGAACAGAGATCAGTGACAACTTTTGAAGTGGCATATTATCGAGAACCGCAAAATAGAGAACATAGACTTAACCACATATTGAATTCTGCGAGTATTAATCAAACAAGATATCTGCTATTTTGAATAGTGTCCCCAAACCACACGGGCTACATATTGACGATCAAAAAAGGGTAGCAAAGGGCTCACCGACGCACTTTACGCGTCGTTTAATTGGCACAAGCATTTAGGCTCGTGAAAGTCGAAACAAGTAAATTGGATTTGTGTGTCCATAGCGGACGTCCCTTTGACCGCTCTCAAAGTCACAATTTCGCATTACTACGCTTCCGCCCCGTGACTAACTTGATTACTCGTCAATTTCATAGGCTCGAATCATTCTAGATTCATCCAAGCGGGCCCTTTTTAAAGGTTATCATACACTTTGTCACGGGGAATTGATATTAGTTTGATCAAAGGGCTTTTTTGCTGGTAAATTGCCACCGTAATGTAATAAGCATTTATCAAGTGCATCCTTCGAAGTTGAAAGTCTCTTTAAAGTCATCCCTCTGGAAATGTTTTCTTAAATATTTAAAATTTTTTTACTGTTAAGGTTACATACGTTCTTTGAAATATTTTTAAGTATGTTCGCGAACTTTTTAAAGACTCCTGGATCGATTTTGAAATTTTTCCTTTCATTTGGGAGGTATATTTCCCGTTTGGTTCAATAAATACAGGAGGTTGGAATTCGGTTATTGCGGTTTTACTGTGTTTGAATTATTACTGATTTAACCGTTTTGGCAATACTTGTGTAAGTTACAATGTTTAATACACTGTCCGACACTTTGATTTTGTAGTATTTAATTAACTTAATTTAATCGCTATATTTTGTAGTTTGATTTGGTCGTATAATGTTTTAGGTTATTTGTACAAATTGTAAAAAAAACCCTGTCCACTCCCAAAGACTTATATAGGTAGGACAATGATATTATCAAAAAAATGTCGTATTTTAAATTACTTCATTTCAGTACTTAACTTGGGCAACTTGCCCTTAAATCAAACAAATATTTTGAAAAATTATCTATCTACAAAATAATATGATTGTATTAAGTTACCAAATAATGCCTTTGAAGATCGGACAGGATTTTTTACACACTGTTCATGTTGAGCAAAATTTAATTTTTGTATATAAGCAGATGGCTCTCTTGTTGGAAAGAGACAAACATCGTGTATAGACAAAGATGTCAATGGTAAGTTGATATCCGTGTCGCAAGGTATTAATAGTATTCGCGTAAATTTACCGCCTGCTTTACCCATCAAACTGGAACACGACAATGACAAGCATACGCTATTGGACTTGCACCAACACGGGTATTCAGGTTAGATTAATTAGCTTCTTTTAGGTAATATGTTGTAAAACTATTAGCGACATGAGTGCTTGGGCTATCTCTTTATGAGTCTGAGCAATACAACTTTAAATACATAGTCGATAAAGAGTATAACTATAAACACACACACACAAACACACACACACACACATATACATTACGAATGAACACATCCACGTGCACATATTAAAGTGCATTCGTATTTTTTTCCATAATTTGAAAACGAATTAAAAAAGTATTATCACGCCGATTACCTTGCAAAGTAGACAGTGTAAACAGAACAACGTCTCTCAATTTTCTATTTCCATCAGCTTGTCGGTTGACGGAATGAGTACTTTATTCCCTACCGCCGCATTTTACCCACCTAACTACGAGTGTCGCTTTTTGTTATTGATTACCAGGACCGACATTTGTTTGTGATGATCTGAACCACGGGGATAACAAATAACCTGCCAGACTCCAAGCTGCTACTGAGATTGTAATTTACAAGAACACCATAAAACATTTTAATGATCCCAACTCCATTTGAAGAATATACCTTCTGTCATTACCACCGTAACTACTAGGTGGTAGAGTTCCGTAACGTCTCACCCGCGTAAATGGTATCATTACCTTATCTACTTCTGCTGTAAAAGAATCAATGCTTGTATTTTAAGTTCTCTGGTTTAGAGGGTAAGAAAGCTCGTAAAATTTCACATGTGGTATTGCATCCCATCATACGGTTAGCAACAATAATTAATACCTTAAGTGTATATAGGCTATTACTTTCTAGGTGGTAGAGTTCTAGATTGTCTCGCCCGGGTCTGGTACCACAGCCTCTCCTATTCCTACCGCAATAGCGTCAGTGCTTGTCACTGTCGTATTCCGGTTTGGAGGGTAAGATAGCCGGTAAACATATGCATGTGGTATTAGACCTCGCCACAAGATAGCGACGCACTATTTAACACCTTTGGTGTCTATAAGCGACGGTAGACTCTTTGCATCAGGAGACCCATCTGCTTGTTTGCTATCTTATGATATGAAACAAAATATAAATTACATACCCTAGACCACAGGACAGTCAATTCAATGTTTTTTAATATCTTAAGATAGCAAACAAGCAAATGGCTCTCTCGATGGAAAAAACAACCATTGCTTATGGAAATCAAAGATGTTAATGGAGCGTTGCTATCCATGTGCATATGGTAACCAGCTACCTTACCCTCCAAACCGGAACACGACAATGACAAGCATGACGCTATTGCGGCAAGAATAAAATGAAAAACAAATTCACTGAAAGAAAATCTCCATTGCACGACGGAAATGCCAGTACATGCGGAGTGTGGCTCGACATTAATATAGAATGAAACTTCATTGCTCTAAGTGGGTGAGAAGGACTGGTAGTTCAGCATCGCTCCGCTGTATAAGCGACTTATTTGCTAAACGTGTTGTATTATTCAACGTGCCGGAACGCTTGCGAATTAAAAACTACTGTTAACACATGCATTAATCTTACTTTTAACATACATTTCAGAAAAGTAAATTTAATTTTTATTGCAAACGAGCAGATGGTTTTCGTGATGGAAAGAGACAACCATCGCCTATAGACACCACAGATTCTAATGGTGCGTTGCTATCTTGTGGCGAGGTCTAATGCCACATGCATAAGTTTACCGACTACCTTACCTTCCAAACCAGAACACGATAGTGACAAACACTGATGCTATGCATGCAGCTATGCTAAGCACTGGTGGCAGGAATAAATACGGCGGTGGTTCCAGACCCGGGCGAGGTAATGCATAACTCTACCACTTAGTAGCCACGATAGTAATGACTCGCACAGCCAATCGGTCGCCTTTTACGACCTGCCTGGCAGAACGGCGGTTGGCCTATTCTTCAAAGGAGCTCGGACTAACACGGGGAAAGGTTTATTAGTAGTATATAGATAGTACATGTATTGTATTATTCAGTCATCTGAAACAATTACTGCTCATTGGAATTACATAAAATGTAATAAAAATTTCGTTCCAAAATTCACCAGTTACATAAAGTCCTTTTTTTAACTTCCCACTACGTATGTAGATAAGGAAGTTACTGATTTTATCCCGATTTTCGAAAATCGAGTTTTCAGCGGATGTCCACGTTTTGAGGTCTTAGGCACCTTTTCCGACTATTTTCACGATGACGTCAGTATGTCTGTAGGTATGTATGTGAATGTGTGTAGGTACGTAAACATCTCATAACTTTTGAACGGCTGCACCAATCGAAATGCGGTTGATGGCATTCGATTGGATTACACTCAACGTAGACTTCCTGAAAATTTGAATCAAGTCGGCCCACGAGATTTTGAGCAATTTTGAAAAAAACTCACAAAAATTTTTTGCGAAACAGTTTTTTTTAATATAACTTCTAGATTTATGTACTGAATAAGTACAAAAACTAATCAGCTCTATTCCTCAAAAAACTACGTCTGATACACAAATTTCATCAAAATCGGTTTATCCATTTGGGAGTAATCGTTGACGAAAAATTTTGAAAAAAGTGTTTTTTCGACATAACTTCGAAATATTTCAACCAATCATTTTTTGGTTTTCTACGATATCTTAGTACTAAAAAAACTACGTCGAATGCCATTTCAAAAATCAAAATCGAATCTAATTTTCAAAAGTTACAGCTTTTCAAATATTAAAATTACATTGATTTTAACAAACTTAGTATTTTTGAAAAAACTTTCATGCTAATACACAGATTGACTTAAAAATCTTTAAAATTGCGTCAAATATCGTAAATTAGATCAAAATCGGCCAATTTGTTTGGGATTTATCTATGACGAAAATTTATGAAAAAAAAAAATTGTTTGACACTGTTTCAGAATTTTTCAACCTATCGATTATTTAGCTAAAGCAATATTTTGAATCTCAAAAATTGAATTGAATGCCATTCAAAAGGTCAAAATTGATCATCGTTTCCAAAATATACAGTTTTTGAAAAATCAGTATACTGCCATTTTTAACAAAATAAATGTTTGAACTGGAAAAATTCATACTTTACTCTTATTTATTTTAATTTTATTTTACTCTTTCGAGCTTTAGCGGGAAGTTTCAGGGATGGCCCGCAGGGTCATTCACTTACAGATTTTTTTTCTAATGATATCTGTCAAAGAGTGTAGAATCACTACGTTATATCTGTGCTTTGTCAATAATAGAACGGTCGAGTTTTGACCAAAGGTTTTGAGGTTGAGAAGCTGTATTATATCTGAAGGCAACGGTTCTAATACCTACATGTAACAAAACTTTTAATACTGCTGTCATCTTCCGAGGTCTTACCCTTTTTTCTTAGCACGGTTGCATAAAAAGAGATGGCGACAAGTCATACAATAAGATGTAACGTAGGTATTTGTTTCAAGTGATTAGTATGAGTGCTAGCTCCACCTTTATTGGTCTAAGAGCCGGTGGGAGGTCGTCCTTCACCGATCTGATAACCAGATGAGACGTATATTTTATCAAATATTATTTATAAACAAATATATATATAATATAATTACTTGCCTAACCAAAAGTGCTCATGGCAAGTTTTTAGCTTGGCAACAGTACTTTGAGTACGATTTTTTGCAGGCAAGTAAATGTGACTGATTTTGTAATAAAATAATCTAAAGTTTTATTTAACTTTCGATAAGTTAGCAGATTAGTGGAGTTACTTATATTGACTTACCTGTTCACACCTGCTTGCCACGTAGCCATACACAGAAATGAGTAGGAAAAACTACCTAGGCATATTCTGTGTGTTAAAAACTATCAGTGAAAGAAATTTCATTTGCTTATCAAAAGTTTGAAAGTGATGAAAAAATCGATTTAAGTTAATTTAATTAAAAATAGCCATGAGCACTTTTGAATAGGTAAGTAATTATTTTATTGTTTATAAATAATATTTGAAGAAATATACGTCTCATCTGGTTATCAGATCGGTGAAGGACGATCTCCCACTGTCTCCTCTACTATATTTATAACTTCATGGTTGCTAGTATTATTCAATCGTCTAAAACAATTACTGTACATTGGACTTACATAAAATGTAATAAAAATTTCGTTCCAAAATTCACCAGTTATATAAAGTCCATTGTTTTATTCGTTCAAGGTTATTTATTGCTGTACTATTTTTGTCTTACGATTGTGATACTAAGTTAGAAATATTAATAAGATTATTTGATCGGGGCCAAAACTGAAGTATTTACCTTTCTTGTTTTAGTACTAAGCTCCTCAATTTCTAAATGAGTTTATGTTAAATGTGTCAGCTATTTTTACACAGCATTTAAAGTCTTGTCCGATCTACAAAAGCATTATTTGATAGCTTAATAGACTCAATATCTGGTTGACCGAGCTTTGCTCGTTTTTTCACATACCCAAATCGTGGAAACCGAGCTTTTCTTGGACCTGGAACCTTGATAAATCGATTTCTTGACCCGAAAAACCCCTAATTTGTGACTTTCATGAAAATCGTTGGAGAATCGTCGTATATATGTATAATATATACCACGTATAATAGTTTTAGAATTAGTAGAAATAATAGTTTAGAATTGCTCGTTTAAAGATATTAGTTATATATGTACAATACATGTACTACCTATATACTACTAATAAACCTTTCCCCGCGTTGATCCCGGGCTCCTTTGATGAATATGCCAACTGCCGTTCTGTCTATGCGAGTCACTAACATCGTGGCTACTAGGTGGTAGAGTTCTGCATTGTCTCGCCCGGGTCTGGTACCACCGCTTTACCTATTCCTGCCGCAATAGCGCCAGTGCTTGTCACTGTGGTGTTTCGGTTTGGAGGGAAAGGTAGCCGATAAACTTATGCATGTGATATTAAACCTCGCCACAAGATCGCAACGCACCATTAACATCTTTGGAGTCCATCATCCATCAGGAGACCTATCTGCTTGTTTGCTATATTATGATATAATATTCTATATACGTATATATGTAGGCCTATATACGTATATATACTACATATAATACATATTCTATATACGTATATATGTATATATGTAGGCTAGGCCTAAAAATTGTGTAATCGTTGCGTGTTTTCTTCTGCGACATACGTAATGACACTTACAAAAACCGCAATGTTTGTATTTTTCATTGATTTGGCAAAAGTCAAGGTGGAGCCATAGTGAACGCGTTCTACGTGTAGTAATACATTATGTTATTCACAACTGATTGATAGTGTATAATTTTGATTAAACTGCTATTAAGTACTAATACTTAATTACTTAAATATTTAATACTTCAGAATATAATACAAAGCCATTGTACGTAAATTAAATGTATATTAAAATCGACCAAAAGTATTAATATTTTTAATGTATCACAAAATTAATCAAATCGGAACCGATCTCCTCAAGGGACCATAGTAATTTACGTATCTATATATGTACATATATTCAGTAACATAAAAGTACACAGTCTTACAACATGACTTATTTGTGGTTAAATTTAAGTTTTTGTTTAATGTGAGTGAAGCCATTGGTGACCGCTCTGTTATTCAAATAGTTAACAACCCTGACTACGCAATTATTGGGGCTTGGGTTTGATTACCCACAGGGTCAGGCATTCATATATTGAGCATAGTGTTTGTATTTCTGGGTTTGGGTGTTTAATAAACATATTTGAGTGTTTTTATGTGTATTTCTATGTATTCATATCATTAAGTAACACATAATTAGCAAATAAATTGCTTACTTTGGGGTTAAGTCAATTTGTGTAATTTATATACCAATGTTATTTTTTATTCTGATATAAAGTTTGTTTGTAATTAAATAATCCATCCAAGCAGCACCTATGCTTATAAGTACTTCATAATTAAAATAATATAAAATTTACCTCGGAATGTTGACCGATTCTTATGTTTACTAGGACTTACCAGTTAGTCATTAGTATTAGTCATTAGTAAAACGGGTGGTGTCTCTCATCGCCCCATTTGCCAACTTTAATAGGTCTATTATTAAAAATTTGACTTAATGAAACAAGGGAGCCCATGCTCAGAGTTGAATAGTGTAACTAGTAGATTAATGCGGAACTCATGCTTTCTTTATTTACCCCATTTCAAATTATTAACAATATTTTCAACAATATTCTTCAAAAAATGCTGTGGGTTTGGAAATTTATTAAATCTCGATTAACATTGCAATTTTTCTAAGTATTAGCGGATAAATTTTGAAGCATCATTATTATTCAATATTATGCTACTATTATGCTTGCTCGAATATGTAGGGGAAAATTGGATGAAGTCATATAAGTGTAGTGACTGCATATTTTTGGTTCACTTTTTGAAGCAATTTTTAAAATTTCTCTTTTATATACAAGGGTATGTGAAGAAAATAAAAAAAATGCTTTGATAATACTGTGACATAGTAGAAAATTTAAAAAATATTTTTAACTTCCCACTACGTATATAGATAGGAATTACTCATTTTTCAAAAGTCGAGTTTTCACCAGATATTCACGGTTTAAGATGACATCAGTATGTTTACGTATGTATGTGCGTGCAAACATCGCACTACTTTTTAACAGCTTTACCTATTGAAACGAGGTTGATGGCATTCAATTGGACTCCACTCAACTTAGACTTTTTGAAGATTTGAACCAATTTGTTTTAGGAAATTTTGATCATTTGATCAATTTGGATCAAATCTCAAAAATTTTTTTGACGAAATAGCATTTTTTTAAAATAACTTCTAGATTAATGTACCGACTGAATACAAAATCTAATTGGCTCTTTTCCTCAAAAAACTGCCTCCCTTCCATAAATTGAACTAATAATTTTTGGACCTTTTACAATAATTTAGTACGTAAAAAACTACGTCAAATACCATTTCAAATATCGAATTAAGTTTCCAAAAGTTACAGCTTTACAAATATTAAAATTTTATTGTTTACAAAAATATCATTTCATATTTTTAAAATAAATTTCAGACTAATACACCCATTGGTTTCTAGACCTTAACAGCTCTTTTAATTAAAAACTTTGTCTAAAACTGTAACTTAGATAAAATCGACTAATTCTTTCGGGATTCATCAATAGCAACATTTTTTAACAATTTTTTTTTTTTATATTTCTTTGTCGTTTTTCAGTCAATTAATTTTGTAGTTAGTAAAACATTTAAGACTCTAAATTGCATTAAATGGCTTTCAAAACATTAAAATCGACCATCATTTTGAAAATAACCAGCATTTAAAAAAATGAAATACTGTCAATTTTACAAACTGATATTTTTTTTAACTCTTCGAGCTTAAAACCTCAATTTAGCAGAAAGTTTCAGGGATGGCCTGCAGAGTTAACCAATTTACAAATTTTTATGAGTATAGGAATTTGAATATTACATATGACTCTAAAATACTATAAACATATTGCACGCCTCATAATTAAAAGCGTTTGAAGTAGTGTTACACTTCCGATTCGTCAAAATCAAGCACTTTAGTAAATTAGTAAATAAAAATGCCTCTATGATCACCAATTTTTATTTATACTGTTATGTGCTTCGGAATCGTAATTGTAAGAAAACGCCACCTATATTAAACCGTGTATTTACAACACTAAGGTAGAATACACTACGATGAAATACGTAAATACACTGATAAGCTAACGTAAATACACTATACACACTGGTTTCACTCGCTGTACTAACACCAAACTTAACCGCCTACGCTGTATCACTAAAACACTTCTCTTATTCACTGTATTACACACTGGTCACTTTGCTTCACACTGGTCGCAAGATTATTCGCAACAATACTGTGACATGAGTCGACCTAAATTAAGAAAACACTAATTAATTTATTATATTCATTAAAAATTATTGTATGTAGATATTTCCACAGAACATATTTCGAAACAAAAAAGTTTGAAAAAATATTTACATAGGCGCGTTTATTTATTGTACAGGGATCACGATAACTACCAAAAATACGGACGGTCTCGAGACCGAGTTTTTCGTTATTTCTAGAAATTCATACTCTTTCACTTTTTTCGTATTTTATGTCAATTGAATAGCGTGTTTTTTTTATAAAACAATAAATATTTACAATTTTTTTCTCTATTTCTTATTCGTAAGATAGCAACAAGCTGATGGCTCTCCTGATGGAAAAAGAAACCATCGCCTAAAGACACCAAAGATGTTTATGGCGCTATCCGTTGTTATTCTTGTTGCAAAATGACAATGCCACACGCATAGGTCTGCCAACTACCTTACCCTCCAAACCGGAACACGGCAATGACAAACATTGACGCTATTGCGGCAGGAATGCGTAAGGCGGTGGTACCAAACGCATGCGAGACGTTGTAGAACTCTACCAAGTACTACTGAAAGGTTTGTTGCAAAATGTACTTTATTTTGTGAAAATAAAAAAGCTTTAAGAAATTGTTGCTTACTACTGTCTTAATTTTATAAATAATTGTCGTATTTTTTTTAATTATTATTATTAAAAATATTTTCATAATAATACTTTTATGAGAGTTTAAGTAAGCATAAGTGATTTATTACACTCGCAACCCACCCTGATGGAATATTTACATCAGAAAATAATTTCAAACTGACGTACGTCTGCCTTTGATTCTGGGGGGATACTGAAATTTTTGATGGACGTTTTTAAACAAATCATGTTGACATTTTACCGATTAAATTCTTCATATAAATTTGTAGGGAAGATGGTGGACAAAAATATTAAGCATATTTGTATTCAAATTACTTTTTTATAGGGTCGTTTAATAAAAAACTAAGACGGTGAAAGTGTAATATAGTTCTTTATTAAAAAATAATTATAAAAATTTTTAAAATCGTTGGCCAATAAATACTGTCATTTTTGCAAACGGAAAAGGTCGATTTTAAGGTTTTAGGTGAAGTTTACGATTTTTTTTGTACAAAACTAAGAATTATTTTAAAAATATCTCTCGGTGAAACTGTTAACAGTTTCATTAAAATTACCACCGAATTTTTCTAGAAAGCAATTCTATTTATTCATTAAGGAATTTTGAAAACCGCAACACTCGTTTTAGCAGTTTTTAGGGAATGGGGCCTTAAAATTAAGTTAGAAAAATGACGTATAATATGTAGGATGCGCAATATTCAAGAAATTATTCTTTAAAATGTAAGTAAAAGGGAAGTATTTATTACTAGCTGTGCCCGCCACTTCGTCCGCGTTTAAAAAATATCCAAAATAAAAACCCGCATAGTTCCCGTTTCCGTGGGATTTTCGGGATAAAATCTTGTGTCTTGTTTTGGGTCTCAACATATATTTGTACTAAATTTCATTCAAATCGGTTCTGTAGTTTAGGCGTGAAGAAAAGACAGACAGACACAGTTACTTTCGCATTTGTAATATTAGTATTTATAAATAGTCAAAACTTAAAATACGCCAAATGCAGATGTATAGACATGATAATGTAGGTAACTTCTTACAAAAGTTGCATAAAATATTTTACTTTATTATTTTTGTAAACGAACTTATAAAATCAAATAATTCTATGATGAATGAACAAATTAATAAAATCTATATTGCCAATATATTATGATGTTAATGGTTGAAAATTGCGTCTTATAATTTTACCATTTGTCCAAATTCAAGTTGCCATAATTCTTGTTGGTTTTTCGTTAATTCTTATAGAATTAAAAAAAAATCGTGATACAATTTATATTTCAGAAGGAATGACTAATTTATCGCAAAATAATATTTACTTGCATTAACATGCGTTGGTATCTACGCAAACTTTGTATGGACACTTATCGTTCACAAATTTATAAAATCTATATTGCCAATATATTATGATGTTAATGGTTAAAAATTGCATCTTATAATTTTACCATTTGTCCAAATTCAAGTTGCCATAATTCTTGTTGGTTTTTCGTTAATTCTACATATAATTAAAAAAAATTGTGATACAATTTATATTTCAGAAGGAATGACTAATTTATCGTAAAATAATATCTACTCGTATTAACATGCGTCGGTATCTACGCAAACTTTGTATGGACACTTATCGTTTTCCTTTAAATTTTAAGATCGATTTTGCTCTAAGGTCATTTTCTTTCACATACATTTGAGCTTGAAACTAAATTGGTTACAAAATCCTTTAAAAACACTAGGTTGTGTTTTGGCCAAACCGCTTAAACGTGTCGTTGACAACGTCATTATGAACCAGCGTAGCAGCTTTATGCGTGAGACGTTTATGATTAGAAATAAGTTTGTGATCTACTAGTTTTATGCTCTTGAGGTTGCAAAAGGCAAACCCGGCCTAATAATTTCCTTTTCAATGTTTGGTTTGATTGACAAGCGAGAGCGATCGTTTCACATTATATAGTATTTCTGTACAAAGCTTGATACGTTTTACAAATTTAAATAAAAAATTCGTACATTTAATGAATAAAAACTAAGTATTTTTTTATACCTTTTTGCTTATAATTTTTTAATATATTTTTGGAAATAAACCCAATATAAATAGAGATAATTATCAATAGGTAGTTAAAAATATAATACTTATAGTGTAGTATGTAAATTTGTCATTAAGTTGTAACCTGCGAGCGTATAACTAAGTTTTTTGTTATATTATAAAATTATAAATTCAGGTAAAATATGTATATGTCGCAGTGAAATTGTCAATAGCCGTTAGATTATAAATTACCTAGGGAGTTTATAATTTGGTTAGGTTAGGTTAGCAGTTAAATTATAATATCACTTAGGTAGATTATAATCTAACGGTTTTGACAATTTCACTGCGACATATATATGACGAAATAAAAACCATCATTAGCACATTGATCGGAAAATATTTTTACAGACATTGTAAGTCATGCATTTTCAGCTAAAATTTTTTGAATCAACGATTTAATTGAAGATAAATAACTGCTGCTTGATTTAATATAAACTATGCGTTTGTTTACTAAGACCAAGAGATCGTAGCTATAATCTATACATATAATAAAATCGTAGGAAAGTCAAAACTGTACATTGAATATTTTTTTTAAAGAATACTTGTAGCGTGATCTACAATAGAAATCGAAGCCAAAAATATAGTTTTTAGAATTTTTGTCTGTTTGTCTGTTTGTCTGTATGTATGTCCGGGGTAAACTCAAAAAGTACTGCATGGATTTACTTAAAATTTTGCATTAATATTACTAATAAGTCGGGTCAACATATAGGCTACATATTATCACGCTATCACCTACGCGGGAGGTGCTGTGCGGAGTAAACGAAGTCCGCGCGGACGAAGTCGTGGGCAACAGCTAGTTGTAAATAAATCAAGTTTTGCGTTATGGATACAGATTGTATGTATAATGAAATTTGTAATTAGTTCTACGCCTGATCTATAAGAGATTTAGCGTAACGTGACGTATGACGTGTATATATGTATCTAAATTAGTGTTTTAAAGAGAAAAGATTAGATATTTTGTTTGTTTATTCGTTACGATTTAACTTAAAATCTACTCGGCCGATTTCAAAAATTCTTACATATTTAGAAAGCTATCCAGGCAACTTATTTACCCAATTGTGGAAAAAATTAATGATTTTTTGTCATGCGGACAAAGTCGCAAGTAACTGCTAGTGTAAAATAGATTGAGGAAGTTTTAAGACCATCTGTGTTTTAGTGTACAGTACACTCAACAATTTTTTATTGGTATTTCGTAAAAAGAGCTTAATTTTGCACGCTATTATTCTATTTAGCACTGTCTCTTGTTTTTGGTGTTTCTTAACACAGTTTCTTTACAATTTATTTTGGAGGTAGTAAGTTATTGTCTCTTTTATAAACATCAATATAGAAAAGACATTATAAACATCAATATAGAAAAGATATGGTTGTATAAAAGAACATTTTATTTGTAAATTAATCCATTCCAGACGCTACTCGTTTACATTAGTACCACCAGACAATGGAGGACGTCGTTCTGACAGCAGACCCTAATCCAGACCGCTCCGCGGGGCGTCACACTGCATCCGACGTTTTCCAATTATAACCATTCACTATGTAACACTTTTGCGCAAAACTACGCTATTATTTGTGATTAAATTGTCGTTTTCGAACAATACAACAAGGTGTATTGAATTATTGCGATACGAAAATGTTTCTACGAATGATTTGTCTTTCGTTTTATTGAATTAGGTCTGGTAAATGGTTGTGCGACATTTGTTAACGACAAATAGCATGGAAGGAAAATGATTATCTGAGTATACAACGAAAATTGAGGGTTATATTTTAACAGTCATAAGAACAAAGATTCACTTCATATGTTTTTGTAATTATGAATTCTACGAGTAGCGATCCTCGTCGGTTCAAAACTCGACCGTAATTCTACTTACGCTAAGTTCCGTATATTTTTTTGTTAAAAAATTACTTAGTTTGATCATAGACTATGAAATAATAAAATTTTCTTCTAAGTTTGATAACAGACTTTAACCTATAGACAGTGGCGTAGCTATCGTAGGGCCCGGTGGTGCAGTGCACTAGGGCCTCGGACCTCGAGGGGCCCTTTGCTAATTAACCTAAGCTTTGAAATGAGCGGGTCAGCCAACTCGTCAGGCCCGATTCTTTCTCTATGCACCGGGGCCCTTGCCTACTTAGTTACGCCACTGCCTATAGATATACTAACGCGTTTATGTAGTCAAAGTATAAACTTTAATTATAAACAAAATAGTATAAGCATGTATGTGTATCATACTAATGTAATGTCATACAAATATGTGTAATGTTTTTTTATTACTTTAATTTATTTCTAATGTGTATTATATAAAAATATAAGCTTCTTAACTTTTTCTCCATATAAAATTTAACTGTGTCAAATGTTCATACTCCGTGCATGCATTTTTTTAAAAATGAGGGAGAACATTTAGCGTATTGTTATTTTATTTTTTTATACACGACAGCTTTATAAGACGCATCATAGAAGGTAAGGTCCAAGGAAAGAGAGGGAGAGGAAGACCCAGACGCTCCTATCTTGATCAAATCAAGGACAAAGTAAATGTCGTGTCGTATCAGGAGGTCAAATCTATGGCTATGGATAACAAAGAATGGCGATTACTCCACCGACAAGAGCAAGACTCTTAAATTAGAGAAGAAGAAGAAGTTATTTGATTTAATAATGTTTATTTTTGATATTCTTGTGTCAAACTAATGACAAAAGAGCTTTTGCAAAGTACAAAACTCTCAGAACTACTTTTTCTTAGACGGGTTTCTATTTTTTTCAATTTTTAAAAAAATCATTTATTCATCGTTCTTTGACATTATTAGAATTTACTTTTTTCTTCAATATTGCGGACACTAAGTGTTTAGCTATTCTAAAGCTAAACTCTTAAATATTTCTTAGTTAAACAAAAGTGCAGTGACTAGTAATCCAGTAAACTCTTTCAAGATAGAACTAGAAGTTGTAACTACGATCAAACGATTTACTTCTTTCTAAATTCTCGAGTACACCGTTATATAAGTTGTATACTTACTAAACTAAGACCACGGTATACTAAGGATCAATTTTCAAAGTTTCACTTCGATCTCCACCCTCTAAAGCGGGTTCCACCGCAGCGTTTATAACTTGAAATATAAGGTAACTATATATCAATTAGAATCCTAGGATTGATTCGTGATTTTACATATTGTTTTGAATTTAAGACATTGTTAGGTAACAAAATATTATCAAGAAAATTGCAATAAATATAATTAAAATTAGAATACTTTGATTATGACAACATAAAAACATGAATAACATATTTTAATTAGATACCTAACGGAAATGTTCCACGGAAAAGACGGTTTAGTTTTTTTTCTTGTTATTTAACATAACTGTGATAAGGTGAAAGCTGTTTTCTGTAAAATCCATAATAATATTATAAATACGATTTCCCTCGTGTTGGTGCCGGGCTCCTTCAAAGAATAGGCCAACTGCCGTTTTGCCAGGCAGGTCGTAAAAGGCGATCGATTGGCTATTCGAGTCACTACCATCGTGGCTACTAGGTGGTAGAGTTCTGCATTGTCTCATTCGGGTCTGGTAACACCGCCTTACCTATTCCTGCCGCAATAACGTCAGTGCTTGTCACTATCATGTTCCGGTTTGGAGGGTAATTCCACATGCATAAGTTTACCCGCTACTTTACGTAGCGGGTAAACTTATGCATGTGGAATTAGACCTCGCCACAAGATAGCAACGCACCATTAACACCTTTGGTGTTTCGATCGATGGTTGACTCACATATAGGCTAAATTTTTTTTTAATTAACCGCTAAAAACAATAGATGAAAGTCGATATTAAGAAATATATATTGACAAGTTAATCTACTCGCGGGCGAAATGGCGTGGGTCAGTTAGGGTTAACATAAAAATATATAAAATTCTTGAACTTTATCAATAATCTGCTTGAGGTATTTTGTTATTCGATAAATACTGTAAACTATTTACTTATTAAAACTAAATAAATAATTCATGAATTAGCAAAGCTAGTTGGCAAATAAAAACCAGTAGCTTTAAGTAATTCTAATTTTTTTTATATTTGTCTTACTACATGCCGCTGTAGTGAAAAATTGACATCCACACCAGCTTGAATCTTGGTCATCTACCACTGTTCGCTTTCCGCAGACATTCCTGCTAAAATAGTATAACTTTGGAACAATATACCTCAAACGGTGTTTCCAAGGAGCTTTAACATGGGTATTTTTAAGAGGAGGATTATTAGTTTCTTTAAAGGTTGACATCGTGTTATCGGCTAGCTCCTTTTGTTTCTGATGTCCATGGGCAATGATGACTGCTTTCCATCAGATAGCCCATTAATCGTTTATTTCTATAAAAATATAAAATTATCCATACAAACTATAAACGTAATTGAAATTAAAAAGTCAAACATAACATGTAAAGCTTAAAACGATAAAGTGTAAAATTTTATTTTAGGGAAGTGAGTAGTGCTTAAACTGTAATTTTAACACTTTATTTATTATAGGATAGTAATAAATCAGAGGTTTATTAAGAAAAGAAACAACCGTCATTCGTGTGGCCGGAATGCAAGGCCATATGCATTAGTTCACCAGTAACCTATCTGGAAATTTTTGTACTAAACTGTAACACGGCAGCTATAATGATAATTCCTGCTAAAACAGATAAGACGGTGTTACCAAAGTTGGACGACACATAACTGAATTTTAATTGTGCTGTTGGTGACTTCCTTTATTTTTAGGTATAGGATGAGCGTGTAAAATAATGTAATAAGTGGACAAATATTAATTAAGATGATTTTCCCAAGTATTCACCTTATTTAGTGTTGAGAGTATAACGGATTTACAACTGTAAAAACAGTATTTTTAACTCAAACTATGAATAATCTCTGAAAAAACTTTCGATGAAATATATCAGTAGCAGCTAGGAATCGGGTTGTAGCTGCTCAAAACGTCCATGCCTCGGTTATCCGAATCACATCTTATCTCGCTAAATGACAAACAAGTGAATAAATATATAAATCTTCACAGGACAAATTACACTTACTGATCTAAACCCAGAGTAAGCAAATTATTTGCTTGTGTTATGAGTGTTAGTCAACGATACTAATACATAGAAATACATATATAAATACTAGAATATATTTAAAAACACCCAAACCCAGAAATACAAACATTTATGCTCACCACACAAATGCTAGTCTCCGTCGGGGATTGAACCCGAACCCCGTTGATTGCGTAGTCAGGGTCACTAACCACTCGACCAACAGGGCGGTCAATACGAATAGACTGGAAAGTCAAAGCTTGGTTTACTTTGCTTTCCTCGAAAGAGAACCAGTGTGATGACATTTATGTAACGATTATGTAATATATGAAACATAACCAGTGTAAACAAGCCTTTACATTCAATAGCCTGTACAATACCTAACCATCCACTTTATTAGCAAACTTCGCGATGAGTCTCTCAGTAATTAGAGTGGATTATGTACGGGCGACTGCGCCCGCATCGCGACTTGCTACGATAAAAGAGATGTTTACCCCTGTGCGGTATTAAGTGTATTGGTGATCAATTTAAATAGATACAATAAATTTAAAAAAAAATTTAAAAAATAATAAAATTTTGGACATGACTGGATTGGAAACTCTTGATGATTGCCATCGATTATCAAGTGTTCTGATATATATTTGTGTGTAAGTTTTATAGCTTCAAGCGAATGTAGAGCAAAGTGAATGTATTTAATTTCAACTTCATGCCTCTACGCATTCCCAAGATAAATGGTCTTGACAGACGGATGGATATTAGAGAAATCTTATAAAGGTTTCATTTTTATCTTTTAATGCACGGGACCCCAAAAAATATATGTGAATTTTTGATGTTATTTTTTATATCATAAGATAGCAAAGAAGCAGATGGGTCTCCTGATGGAAAGAGTCAACCATTGCCTATAGACACCAAAGATGTTAATGGTGCGTTGCTATTTTGTGGCGAAGTCTTATGCCACATGCATAAGTTTACCGGCTACCTTATCCTCCAAACCGGAACACGACAGCGACAAGCACTGACGCTATTAGGCAGGAATAAGTAAGGCGGTGGTACCTGACCCGGGCGAGACAATGCAGAACTCTACCACCTAGTAGCCACGATGAGAGTGACTCGCATAGCCAATCGGTCGCTTTTTACGACCTGCCTGGCAAAACGGCAGTTGGTCTATTCTTCAAAGGATGCCGGAACCAACATGGGGGAAAAGAAGTTGTTGTTAAATAATAGTGTAACAGTAATTTTTCATATAAACTCAGTAGTAATCTTTCAAATCTCAAAACTATATTTCGAATACAACATAATCAAAAGTGCTTGGAAAATTCAGAAATTCGAAGAGCCTCTCACTTACGTCCCTGTGTGCGTGGATATCGAATTTGTTGAATATTTCGAAGAAGTTCGCTGGCTCTTCAACTCCTGTGCAACTTTTATTGGGATACTTGTAAAATTTTCGGTTATTTCCCTTCAAGTGTTCTCGCTTGATTAAATAAGATAAATTGACTGGAGCGCGCCTGAAATTAACAAATTTTAATTTTTCAATTAAACAGCCTTGAAGTTCAAATTGACCTAGTTTGTTTAATGTTGGTTGAGTTTCGACTGATATACAATGGAATAGAACTGAGTTTACTAGGTGGTAGAGTTCTGCATTGTCTTGCCCGGGTCTGGTACCACCGCCTTACTAATTCCTGCCGCAATAGCGTCAGTGCTTGTCACTGTCGTGTTCTGGTTTGGAGGGTAATGTAGCCGGTAAACTTATGCATATGGCATTAGACCTCGCCTCAAGATAGCAACGCACCATTAACACCTTTGGTGTCTATAGGCGATGGTTGACTCTTTCGATCAGGAGACCCATCTGCTTGTTTGCTATCTTATGATATAAAAAAAGAGTACACTTTCCTATTTTTTAATTATCTGTCACAAAAATGACAAAAATAGAATCTAAATGACTTTATCCTGTTCTTTTGATTTCCTTTGATTGAAATTGAGAACTTTCCTCTTCTCAAAAAAGAGGTTTTCAATTTGGTTGTATATTTATGTTTGTTACCTCATAACACGGTCATGACCCCGCCGGTAAGCGACGGTGTACCGAAACATTAAAAAAACGTGCCATTTTTACATTCTTCATGCCCGTATCCCCGAAGGGGTAGGCAGAGGTACAACAAGTGCACCCACGATTAGCCGAAGATACTTGGTCCCACAAATGTGATAGATGGCAAGCCTATCGCCAACCGGGCACTTTCCAATCCCGGGCAACTTTGTGTTTATCAGAAAACTGAAAGAAACATTTTTTTAAGTGCCCGACCCGGGAATCGAACCCGGGACCTCATGTGGTCGACGCCAATGCTGGACTATTAGACCACAAAGGCGATTTTTATGTTGGAATGCAAAAATTGCGTTTCATGACTTTTTCTTTTTCTTTTCTTTCTATTTTCACACCACGCAATGAAGCATGCATTACTCCGAATCGTCGCGCTTGCAGAACTCTAGAAACCAACCGTTTATGTTGTGCGGTATGAGGCGCATAATACATTGCTTATTTTGTGTATTTCCTTAAACTTTACTATGATATTACAATAAAGTGATATACACAAAGTTAAGGTAAAAAAATCGTCAAAAAATGAAAAAATTACCACACAAATGTCTAACAGTTTCCGTGTTAGGATCATGGTCCCAATCGATGGTCTCGACTTTCGGTACACAGTCCCTTACACGTATAGTATCATTATATTATAGTAATCAAATAGATTTTTGGAGAATATGTATAGGCGTTAGAGTTCCTCAACGTCTCGCCCGGCGGGGTTATCACATACCTCACGATGCGAAATTATCGTAATTGCTTAGTTATTGCAAGACAGCCTTGTATATTAGCGGCAGTCCTTGCCGCTTGATCAGTTTTGGTGCTGTGACATTGCAAAAAGTGAATTTAATGACCAGCAAGCAATTGGCGACGTTTTTGATGATTTTTCGTTATGTTTAAAAATCATCGCTGGTCGCTGGCGGATTGCAAACGTTAGGTGATACACCTGCGGGTATTTGATACCACCGTTTTTCCTATTCCAGTTGCAATATCGCCAATGCTTGTCCATGTCGTGTTCCGGTTTGGAAGGTAAGGTAACCGGTAGACTTATGCATATAGCATTACAATCTTGTCACACGGATAGCAGCGCACCATTAAAATTAGGCAATGGTTTCTCTTCCCATCAGTCGAGCTATCAGCTTGTTTGCTATCTTATGATATAAAAAAAAAACTTGTACTTGTTTGGTCCCATATATATTTGATTCCGGGTAGTGTTTCCGGGTAGTTCCGGGTATGATTTGATTGATGTAGGAGGTTGGAAGTCAGTTCACTGCATTTGATAGTTTGTATTATTATAGTCATAATATGAAGATTTTGCCATTTACTTTGTGGTAGCGTTCTGCATTGTCTCGCCCGGGTCAGGTACCACCGCCTTACCTATTCCTGCCGCTATGGCATCAGTGCTTGTTACTGTCGTATTCCGATTTAGAGAGTAAGGTAGCCGATAAACTTATGCACGTGGTATTAGACCTCGCCACAAGATAGCAACGCACCCTAAACACCTTTGGTGTTTATAAGCGATGGTTCACTCTTCCCATCAGGAGAGGAGGAGATATTTTTTTCTATCATAAGATAGCAAAATCTTATGATACAAAAACAATACTCATTAAAATTATCTTAAATCTGCTACATTAATTTCAGACCTAGAGAAAGATTACTTTTTTATACAATTTGATAGCAAACAACTAGATAGCTCTCGTGATGGAAAGAAAAGCAATCTCCTATAGAGACTAAAGTTGTTAATGGTGCGTTGCTATCCGTATGGCGGGATTGCATAAGTCTATGGTCAGGGTCTATAAATAATAATTTATTATCTGTACTGTTGATTTTTCCTGATCTTGTTTTTAGCCTAAGAAAAGAATAAAATCTATTTTTTAAATAAACAGGTGACAAGATACGATATGAAAAATAATATTATTAAAATCAGCAATATTCTTTTAAAAATATTATTTTGCTGACATTACTAATTTCACACTTGTGGTATGAAGTTGATAACAGGCGCGATCCTATTCTCAGTTGGAACGCATAGTAGCTTTTTTTTTATGTCATAAGATAGCAAACAAGCAGATGGGTCTCCTGATGGAAAGAGTCAACCATCGCCTATAGACACCAAAGATGTTAATGGTGCGTTGCTATCTTGTGGCGAGGTCTTATGCCACATGCATAAGTTTACCGGCTACCTTATCCTCCAAACCGGAACGCGACAGTGACAAACACTGACGCTATTGGGCAGGAATAGGTAAGGCATTGCTACCAGACCCGGGTGAGGCAATGTAGAACTCTACCACCTAGTAGTGTTGTAAGAAATAAATTCTTCACTCATAAATTCGAACTTCGACTCATTTTACATGACTTGAGTTTTGAAATTAAAGTTCTCGTCGTCTTTTGAGCTCTGTGAATCTTTTCAGTCCTTACAACGTTCGTTCGCCATATCGTTCATTTTGTGTTTCCTCCACAAGGATTTTTGACCTATTTGGTACTTACAGCCAATGGTCTCTCAATCTATCAGGAGAGCTATCTGCTTATCATCTTATGTCATAAAAAATCTTATTGTTATATAATATGGCTCTCTGTCTTAGATATATTAAAAAAAACTGTATGTCTATAGGAACTTTTGATCTGAATAATATGAAATAAATATGCACTATATCTGGATGTCACGTACATTGTACAAGCACTGACGCTATTACGGCAGGAATAGGTAAGGCGGTGGTACCAGACCCGGGCGAGACAATGCAGAACTCTACCACCTAGTAGCCACGATGGTAGTGACTCGATAGCCATTCGGTCGCCTTTTACGACCTGCCTGGCAGAACGGCAGTTGGCCTATTCTACAAAGGAGGCCGGGACCAACACAGCGAGCTTATACGTATTGCGTTTGTTCTTTTTTATTATTTTGAAATTGATAGTTTCAAATATTAGCAACCTTTATTTTTATCGGGCTTACAACTGTGCCCTTGAAAATTACCCGCCAGTAGAATCCTTAGCACAAAACAAATAGGTGCAGAATCTCATGTATGTGTATACTTAACTTTTCATACCTACCCTCTGCGGTCATACTAGGGTTTCTTCATCTTTGGCTTACACTTTTATTAGTGCAAGTACGAATGTTTAATACAGGTGCCTAATATTAAGCAAAAATACGTATAGACAGTCGTTGATTAGTGCGAGTGATTAGTAATCAGCGTAAGGAAAATAAAAGATGCGCAAAAGAGGACCTTATGCACAAAAAACCGGTAGCGTCACTTGTATCTGGTGATAGGATATTGTTAATAAATTTGTGTAAATGTGTATGATTTATTAAGTAAATGTATTAACTAATCTATACATATATTAAATCGTAGGAAAGTCAAAAATGTACATTGAATATTTAAAAAAAAATACTTGTGATATGATCTACAATCGATATCGAAGCCAAAAATATAGTTTTTAGAATTTTTGTCTGTTTGTCTGTATGTATGTCCGGGGTAAAATCAAAAAGTACTTTGTACTGCATGGCTTTACTTCAAATTTTGCATGAATATTACTAGGAGGTCGGGTCAACATATTATCACGCTATCACCTACGGGGGAGGAGCTATGCGGAGTAAACGAAGTCCGCGCGGTCGAACTTGCGGGCAATAGCTAGTATTTTAATAATAACGGATGTTTAAATTAAAACTAAGTAAACCTGTTTGTCGGTGGTGTGATTGGAGTACCGCCTTAACCTAGCGGTTTGGTGGGAGTGATATTCATTCCATTTCTGACAGTCGACTTGAACGGTTCTATATTTGATACATACTTAATGTGTAAATAAGTGGATATGTTGAATGCACCGACCACACAACCTATAGACCCCTTATAACAGGCGAATGGCTTCTGTCAACACATCTGACTTATAGTTCCGATGTAAATGTCCATGCACCAATACCCAATCAGTGTCGACCAATCAGATTTTCTGTACATCACTATCTTTCACTGTGGCCTTGAGTAAGCCAATCACGATGTTGCAGCTCAGCTAGTTACCAGAATGCATTCAATACGGAAAATCAAACATTAGGCGTCTATGGGCTGTGTGTCGATGGTTGAATGTAATGAATAAGAACATAAAACGATGTTGAATCTATCGAAAATTTCTTGAAATGAAAATAACCACGTTAAAATGAAGGATATTATATGTATTAACGACTACCTATACAAATAATGAAATATTATGTAATTTGTCAAAACTAATGTGTTTTTCTGGACTAGTTGTTACTAGACGTTTGATTTATTTTTATAGTGAAACAGGAAGAATAAAACAAAACGTAAACATTGGTTTACATTGTTATTGAACACGGATTAAATGGATATGCCTTTCAAGACAACTTCTTAGTTTGTCAGTGAAGCCTGAATTTACATACAGAAATACACAATTATACTACTTACCGATGAAATAAAATCATTTTTAAGGTTATTTTTAAACCTTGTCAGCTCATTTGGTACGATAAAAAAAAACGTGTGGCACTCGGAGACTGCCGCGGTAAAGCTATTGCATAGTATTTTTTATCAACTTATGCTATTACAATTATATATTTATTTTATTTATGCAGTATTTTTTTTTTGTTTATTCATATTTAAAACACTGTACACAAATTATACGAGTACAGATATTCACTGTTGTACGTAAATGATAAATACCTATACACCTATATACTTTCTCACAAACAGCTGATTACGGTAGTTTTCCAATACAACCAATGCCACCTAAAGGCGGGTTGCTGAACTAAAGAGACAAGCGTGATATTTCAAAAATCATTAAAAGTTCTGGTATTTATCGATAGATGAAAAAACTAAAAAGTATCATCGCTGTGCCAGTCGGAGTGGGGGGTGTTAGGTTTTTTTCGTTACAGAATTTCTGGATTCGGTCTCCGCGCTCAAGGCCCGCGATAGAAGCTATGCAATAGCTTAAAAAATACAATATGGCTTATTTCTATTTTTTCACGATATGTACAACCTACAAAGGTATAACATTTTTGACAGTAATGGGAGAACGTCAACAACATGTCTTCACGCCAGATCCCTTACGGGGTAGGCAGAGAGAACCGAGTGCCATACATCACGATCCTTGCAGGCTTGTCTCGCTTCCTCCACATTCGTCACTCTCTTCATACACACACGCCGGTTGCGAAGACTCTTGACACCACCTTCGGAGAGTACTCGATCAATCTGATCGTGGTATGTCAGTCTTGGTCTTCCCCGGTACCTACATCCTTCCACATTCGCATTGTATATCTGTTGTAATGGGTGAGTTTGTTCATATGCGCGGCGACACGTTTCCTTCCCAATGCCGTGTCTATTAGTATTCATGTGGTCTGTAGTATTGAATAATTAAAGTATTTTAATGTTATTGTTACACCTATTATAAATTTTCTGTACAAAAAAGTTCACTAACGCGTGTCTCGAGACTCTCGAGATTTCTAACAATTCCTATATATATATCGTGTTCATGAGAAGTGTGCGTTGCTCACACTTGCATATATCGCGTCATTGCGCGAAGCATTCTGAGCGTGGCGATAGACGCAAGTGTGGCCGCAGCCAAGGCGAAATTTCTTTACACAAATGTAATGAATACGGTCAAAGGACGAACGAATTGCCCAGAGGCATTCAATTTATTTTAACTACTACCGACCTGCCCGTGGTTTCACCCGCGTAGTTTTTGTTCCCGTGGAAATATCGGAAAGGTTTATATATTAAAACCTTCCTCAAGAATCAATCTATCTATTAAAAAAATCGCATCAAAATCCGTAGCGTAGTCTTAAAGATTTAAGCATACAAAGGGACAGACAGAGAAAGCGACTTTGTTTTATACTATGTAGTGATATGTGTTTTACCACTTAATCCGCGCTTGGAAAACTTTATAAACTTAACAACGAAAAATTTTAACATGACAAATACGTATATATGGACCGCCTCGTTGGTCGAGTGGTTAGCGACCCTGACTACGCAATCGACGGGTCTCGAGTTCAATCCCTGACGGGTACAAGCATTTGTGTGATGAGCGAAACTGTTTGTTTCCGGGTTTGGGTGTTTATAATGTATGTAAAAGTATTGATATATGTATTTCATAACACAAGCAAATAATTTACTTACTTTGGGGTTAGATCAGTAAATGTAATTTGTCCCGTGAATATTTATATTTATTTATCCCAAAGCTATTGTATGGAAGTGAGAGCTGGGTATGTCAGAAAGGGCATGAAAGTAGAATCAACGCGGTTGAGATGAGGTCGCTAAGAAAAATATGTGGTGTGACACTCGCGGACCGGGTTCGTAATGTCGAAGTGAGAGAGAGGTTAGGTTTGAAAGAAAGTGTCGGTGTAAAGATAAGAAAGGGCATGCTCCGTTGGTTCGGACATGTAGAAAGAATGGTAGATGAAAGATTAACAAAACATATATAAAATGCGAATGTGGAAGGATGTAGGTACCGGGGAAGACCAAGACTGACACACCACGATCAGATTGATCGAGTACTCTCCGAAGGTGGTGTCAAGAGTCTTCGCAACCGGCGTGTGTGTATGAAGAGAGTGATGAATGTGGAGGAAGCGAGACAAGCCTGCAAGGATCGTGATGTATGGCACTCGGTTCTCTCTGCCTACTCCGTAAGGGATCTGGCGTGAAGATATGTATGTATGTATGTATGTATAAAAAGTATATTTAGCGATAAGTACAATCGACGTAATAGATTACAAAGGAAAGAAAATTTCCTTCACTTTTAATCAGTCGACAGTTCTCAGCCTCAGTAGCTCAGTTGGTTAAAGCGTGCCGGCATAAGCAAGGTCACAGGTCCAAAACCTATTGTGTCGACAGTTTTCTTTGTTAAGTTCTTAAAATTTAAGTATTGAAACTCGGCACAAATCTAAGAACGAGTGATAGTGAAAATAAAACGAGAAACGGAACGGAATAATCTCAAATAATGGAATTCAATTTAATATCCGATAGTTTTTGGCAACAAACTCCATTCCGCCATCTGCTTTACTGAGATTTTGCTAATCTAAAGTTCAATGTATAATTTTCAACTGACTTTCCAAAATAAGAGGTTATTAATTCGCCTTTTTTATGTTTGTTACCTCAGAACTCCGTCATTTTTTTTTAAAGGGCAATGGGCCCACCTCTCGTTCCCACCACTGTAACTTCTGTAATCCAGAATCAACAGCGGCAACCGTCCTGATAACCTCTGAGTTGCGAGCTCAGGGTGCCCTGGGGAAAAGCTAAGCTGTCTTGGATCCCGCAACGAAATTAATCAGAAGTATATAGGAGGAGTAGGAAAATACATCCTGTTTCCCTCCCTTTTTAGCAGGAGACAGCAAAATGTTAAAAGCATAAAAATGCTACGAAATGAGACTTTTACAATCAGGTTAAGCCTGATTGCTATTGCACCACGGAAGTTTGGAAATTAGGGACCTACCAGAATGGCCTACTTAATTTTGCTTCCAGTAGTAAGTGTGACAAAATCGTTTGAAGGCACGGAAGTTCCCACGTGTACCCACAAGATCGGAATAATAAATTACACCGGATATACATTGGATACTATCAAGCATTTGACGACGTTCGTTTTGCCAAAGATTACACTCCCAAAGAATGTGATGTGCAGTTTGTTCATATTTACAGTTTAATGTAGAGCACTCGCAAAAGGGAGAAGGAACTAATTTAAACGAGAATAATTTAGCTTTAAAATTACCGTGGCTAGTGAGAAACTGTGCAACACAATGATCTATTTCTATCCAAGTTTTACTTAAGCGATCCCGGATGCACGGGAAAAAGTTATATAAATGCCGTCCTTTAGTTGAACAAGACCAACGCGACTGCCATTCATCAATTAATTCATTAGTAACGTCGATTACGGGATTAAAAAGGCGACGTATTTTTGTTTGGGCTTGCGAGTTGATAAATTCTGGGTTAGTAAAATTCCTATAATTGTAATACATTGAAGCCCGACGCTGAATTTCTAAATCTAATGGTAAGACGCCTGATAAAACGGGTAAAGCTTCGGAGCTTACAGTGCGATATGCTTTGCATAGAAATATTAGTGCTAGACGCTGATTTTGAAGTAGTTTGCGCCGGATCGCACCACTCGTAACTTTATCAGCCCACGCTGAACAAGCATAACAGATACAACCTAAATACGTGGCGTTATAAATTATCTTTAAAGTGTTAAACGTTAATCCCCATGTCGAGGTAGATATGCCCGCAAAGGATAAGAAATTCCGTTTAGCCTTTTCACCGATATAGTTAATATGATTTATAAAAGTATAATTTTTTTCTATGACCAAACCTAAATATGTTACCGATTCTTTTCTCTTTATTGTGCTATTATTTATTTTTATACTGGGAGATGATAGGAGCGAACCTTTTAATATTAAGTAAAACGTTTTATGGGGCGCAAAGCTTAAACGATTTCTCAAGCCCCAGTTGATGATCAAATTAAGACTAGTATGAGCCAGCGACTCTATCTGTGCTCGTCTCCGTCATTTATGAAACGATTTTAATTCTTTTAATGGTTGGAAGGTTCCATTTTCATTTGATGAAGATTTGATGCAGGGTCGGTTTGATGGAATTCCCGAATCACGTATCAATGTACGGTACCAGCTACCTTACTCTCGAAACCAGACCACGATAATGTCACGATAATGTTATTTTGACTCGGCTCTGTCTTTGAAATAAATACCTACAGCCGGCACGGCCGCGCCGTGCTGTACGTAAAATGCGATAGGGCTGCCCGCCTTCAATATTTTAATTACATTTTACGTTCACATCGGCCGTTCGTCACTGCGGCACAACCCTTAGTCTGTTGTGTATCGAGTGCATACCAAACTCCGAGCGCGTAGGTATAGTAATACTGCGTTCCACCGGTTTGTATGAAGATAGAATACTGGTAGATAACATTACCGTGACAATGTCAAACAAAGATGCTATTGCGGCAGATATGTGTAAGAAAATGGTGACCCTGGGCGAGACGTTGCGGTACTTGACCACCTACCAGTCAAGATGGTAGTGACACGTGTATCTAAGCGGTTACCTTTTTCGACTTACCTGGCAGGACGAAAGATAGTTTATTTTCAATTATATTTTTCAAAAGAGAGCCCGAAACAATACGAACGATAAAAATAGAAATTTTACAACACCCAGAATTTTCTCGATAATCGTTATAAACCTTTAACAGGAAAGCCGACTACCTTTTGCATAACCCAATTTTTCACGTGAGCACACAAATCCGGTTATTAATAACTTTGAATTCTAAATCAACGTTTGCTATTAAGTGGCATTGGGAACCGAAAATAACACAAAATACATCAATAAGACTTTAATCTTAAAGGATATAAAAAGTGACACAGCCTTCAATTTTCAACCTACAAATATAAATGATGAAATAAAAAGAAAATATCAGCATGAAACAGATTATAATCATTACATAGTATAAAACAAAGTCGCTTTCTTTGTCTGTCCCTATGTCCCTATGTATGCTTAAATCTTTAAAACTACGCAACGGATTTTGATGCGGTTTTTTTAATAGTTAGACTGATTCTTGAGGAAGGTTTTAGTATATAAAACTTTCCGATATTCCCACGGGAACAAAAGCTACGCGGGTGAAACCGCGGGCAGGTCGCTAGTTAAAATTAAAGTAAAAAAGTATTCACGCCCGTATCCCTGAAGAAGTAAAAATTAATTGCTTGTTTAATAAAATTTATTAGTTTTACATAATTTTTACAAGCAAATGATCTGTTCAAGCAAACTATCTAAGTATCATACACTCAAAAGGGGATAACCACAACACATAATCAATACCCACTTTTTACAGCATAAGTTTACCAGTTACCTTACCTTCCAGACCAGAATACGAGATTAATAAGCGCCAACAATTACTAAAGGATTTTTCAAAGCGGTGGTACCAAACCGGGCAGGAGTTTGAAGACAGTATCATTAGTAATAAAAATGTTATTGGCACATACAAATTTTCTTTAATACTCAAAGTTCAGAAGTCCAATTTTTTGACCGCCACGTTGGTCGAGTGGTTAGAGACCTTGACTACGCAATCGACGGGGCTCGGGTTTGATCGGGACAAGAATTTATGTGATCAGCATAAATGTTTGTATTTCCGGGTTTGGTTGTTTATTAAATATATTCTAGTATTTATATATGTATTTCTAAGTATTAGTATCGTTGACTAACATCCATAACACAATGGGCCCACCTCTCGTTCCCACCACTGTAACTTCTGTAAACCAGAATCAACAGCGGCAACCTTCCTGATAACCTCTGAGTTGCGAGCTCAGGGTGCCCTGGGGGAAAAGCTAAGCTGTCTTGGAACCCGCATCGAATTTAATCAGAAGAACATAACACAAGCAAATAATTTGCTTATTTTGGGGTTAGATCAATAAGTGTAATTTGTATACATGTATTTCTAAGTATAAGTATCGTTGACTAACACCCATAACACAAGCAAATAATTTGCTTACTTTGAGGTTAGATCAATAAGTGTAATTTGTCCCATGAATATTTATTTATTATTTATTTATTATATTTATTTATAATTTTGTAAATAATTATTGAAGCGTTGAGTTATTCTTGCAGCGAAGCGTAGAATTATACTATAGCATTTGAATAATTCTTTAAACATCTCGATTTACGATCTAAATTAAAATTATTTTTATTATTAGCTTAATAGCAGGGCAGTCCAAGATACTGATTGAGGATTACTTAAGTGTCGAGGGGAGTTATTGGATTTTGAAGAAGTTAGGAAAAGTAAAGTACATAATGGTTTTTATTTCAGTGGCGACGAAAGCGGATACAGATTTTAAAAATTGTAAACTAAAACAGTCACATAAAAATATTGAAGAGCATAAGATTAAAACAGGTGGATTATTTGCGAGCTAAAAAGCGTTGGTACATTTCGAAGGAAGGTACAGATTATATAATCTGTGGGACAGGTTTCTTTCCATTCCACTATACTAACTGACCCCGACGATCCTATAACGGTGGCTATCGCGTGAATCCTTTATAAAACACACACTACACTACCACAACGTCGCCGCCACCGGTCTCAACGGCTACGAAAATTCCTATTTCACCCTGTACCTAGCGCAAAACACTAAGCCAAGATGTGTTCTTGCAGGGAACAGCTCTTAGCGCTGGTGTTAATTGCCAAAATTTATTTTTAAACTCTGGTTAAAGACTTTGCTCGCCTCTTAGTCCGGTGTCGCCCAATAGATACGACCTGATACGGCTCTTAAGGCCATAAGCTATTGGTATTTCAAAAAAAAAACTTTCCACCAGGTAAGCCGTTTGCTTGTCGTTATGATGTCTTTGACTATTGACTAACAAGAATCGAATATTACTATATCAGTTATATTTTTGACTTAATTATATGATATGCCAAAACAGCAAAAAATTTAAAGCAGCAACCATATATTCTTTCCAATTTAAACACAAACACAACTTCTACTAATTAACAAATTAAATGCAAATCAGTTTCTGTAGAACTCAAAAAATTAACTCCGCAATTTTAAATATATAATTTGTTGGCTTCTTTCAAAGAAAGTATAAGGATAACTTGGGTGCCTTTTTTATTTTGAAGTTAGATAATTAAGATTTTTCAGTAAAATTTGTAAAGAATTGCGTAACTTATTGGCTCTCTAATTAGAAAAAATATTCTACATCGCTGACCCGAATATTTGTGAAGCTTCTTGTATAAATTGACTCGTAAATATCTAAAATAAAAATCTACTATCTACCATCATGCTAATTTTCTTGCAGTGTAGGTAAAGTGAACCGGAGATGCGTTTGGTTCACTACGATTCACCAATTTGTTAGCTGGTGGTATAAGTATTTTATCGAATCAAGGCACTTGGAGTAGTAACTCCTAGAATCTATATTATCTTTATTAATATTATAATTGCGAAAGTTTGGATGTTTGGTTGGATGGATGGATGTTTGTTACTCAATCACGCAAAAACTACTGAACGGATTTGAATGAAATTTGGTACACAGGTAGATGATGACCTCGAATAGCACATAAGCTTAGGAAAAAATTAAGTGTTCCCGCGGGATTCGCCAAAAACTGGTATAATTCAGCGGGCTGCACAATGCAGCTAGTAATGTGTAAATGTAACGACCGCACCGCCCATTGACAGGACCCGCTTTTTTGATTTAATTCCTAAAGGCGGTTATTAATTCGGATATTTTTATGTTTATTGCCCTAAAACTCGGTAATTTATGAACCGATTTTGTAAATTCTGTTTTTTCTTTGAGGTGGTACACTCCCCGTGATATCCCATTTTAATTTGGTGGAGATCTGATGCAACGTTCCGGAAATATAGGAAATGAGATGTCAGTTGCTGCAGTTTTATAGCATTTAAAATGATAAACTAACATAATCCCAACAGGGCAGTCATATATTTCAACAAGTTGTAATAATATGTGGTTTAGCTGTAAAAGCTGAATAAATCGATACACCCAGGAAAAAACACTTAAATAAAACACTGACTAAACATGATTTAAAGGTACCTAATTGAAAACCATGAATCTGCTCTGAGCTAATGGAATAACAACTCCTAGGTACTTTTCACCTCCTGGATGGGATGGTGGGATGGTGGGATAGTTCTCCTGTTGGAAAGAGTTGCAAGATTATAAGAGATGGGAAGAGGAAGGATGGCAGAATGGCTGTTGACCTATTCTTCAAAGGAGCTCGAGGCCAAAACGGGGAGGGATCTCCGGTTGATACTTAATATTTCTTTCAACTCTGAATATTCTCGGTATTTCGTAAAACTCCATCTCAATGTGCTTTATACAGACTGACTGGTGAGTTACCTTCAATATTTAAGGACGTGATAGTTGGCGGTCATATATGATAAGAAAAAATAACGTTAAATATAATAAATATTAATATAATTCTTAGTATACTTAGTAAACAGTACACCGAGAATCCTATATTTACCTGCGACATACTTGAACACCGCGTAGACGCACGTATCGCGTAGCACGCTATTAACACATAATAACAGGGGGTGGCGGCGGCGTGTCCTTGATGTCGACTAGCGCGTACTAGAGAGTATCCACATTTTATTTATTTTTAGAGAAATATTAGTCAAAAATTAAGCCCCTAATTTTATTATTTCATTTTAACGAGAATCGAGTACCGAGTACTCTCCAGACGTATCGAAGGTAACTCACCAGTCAGTCTGTATACGTTTACCTCATGTTAGTCTGATTTTCTTTTTAAGAATAGATATCTGCCGGGCAGTTTATAAAGGCGAATAATTGTTTATTCGAGTCACTACCATTGTGGCTTCTAGGTGCTAGAGTTCTACATTGTCTTGCCCAGGTCTGGTAACACCGCCCTACTTGTTCCTGCCGCAATATCGTCATGTTTATCATTGTCGTGTTCCGGTTTGGAGGGTCATGTAGCCGGTAAACCTATTCATGTGGTATTAAGTCCCCACCGCTTATACCATTAACATCTTTAGTGTCTATAGGCGATGGTTGTCTCTTTCCATTAGGAGAGCTCTCTCCTTGTAGCATACAAGGAGAGAGCTCTCCTAATGGAAAAAGACAACCTCAAAAGAGAAATCTTATAATATAAAAAAAGTTTAAGAATACTTGTACTGTTTTACTCTTCGTTATTTACTAACATCATCCTATTACGCATTAGTTTTCACGCATCATAATTTTTCGTACCCGAGTTACAAACTAAAGATTTCCTTTGTATAGCAGGCGGGGCGGGCCAGGCATTTATATGCGCCTACGTAAGGGAAGTGTCTGTTTTTGGCACCCAAGCAGCAAGCAGCCTTGAAGGCAAGGCCCTTTTCATCCTTTAGTAACGAACAGACAGTGACACCTTTGACCATATCTATTTACGTTTAATGCTAACCTACAAAGTACTCAATGCGGTAATTTTTTAATCTTTTACAACACATAATCTATAGTAATTTCTCGCGTCCAATTGAGTATAGATTCTGTGTTGTAAGAAATACCGTCCGCAAAGATTTTACATACAAAATGAAGAGTTTAATTTTAAATTTAGAAAAAGAAATATTAATGTCGGCTGTGCTGATTAATATCCAGTTGGCGATAGACTTGCCATCTATCATATCACCTACCACCTTGCCACCTATCTTCAGCTTATTGTGGATGCACTGCTTGTACCTCTGCCTACATCTTCATGGATATGGGCGAGAAGATAATTTTTATGCTGATTTAAGTTTCCATTTTTTTATTTTCCGAATTAATCTATTTTAAATTACGCACTACCTTATTATTTAATTAATATTTTAAATATACTAAAATATCTCTATCTAAAATATCTCTGAAATTTAAACACGAAGGTCTGTTAGAATTGTCTAGTTATTGTATGCACTCCATATCTGAAATCCGTCTTGTATGCGCTCGGCCACTCAGCCGATATTCAAGCTTGCTCTCTTGACTGTTACACGTAAATCTTCTTAGAAACTCTGGGAATGGTATTTCAGTGTAATAATTATTACATTTCAAACAGGGAATTGTTTCAGTTGCTCGTGGAGTTCGTTTAAATGGTTGCTTGAAATAAGCGGATTAACTGTATTTATTTAAATTAAGATAAGATTTTTTTTTATTGTCAATTACAATATCGCTTTATATATATGATATGCATGTGGCATTAGACCTCGCTACAAGATAGCAACGCACCATTAACACCTTTGATGTCTATAGGCGATGGTTGACTCTTTCCATCAGAAGACCCATCTGCTTGTTTGATATCTTATAACATAAAAAAATATATATTGAAACTCAAACTCACACTAGTGGGGCATTACTTATAAGATTTTGTATTCTCGTATAACCTTTAACCATTTGATTCATATTAGATGTTAAAAACTATTTTTGTTTCATTATTTCGCCTACCTACGCAATTACAAAAAATGTTTTTTTTTTTAGTTTTCTGACAAAAACAACGTTGCCTAGGATTGGAAAAGTGCCCGGTTGGCGATAGGTTGGCCACCTATCACATTGTGGGATTAATGGCCAATTGTACTAACATTGTCTTAGTTTAAAATCCTAAGTAGTATGCTGTCGTTTCTTGTCTTAATTGAAAAGAATATGACGGCGTGTCACAAAAGACTGTCCTAATCATAAGACAAGTTTAATGCAATTGGCCATAAGTATCTTTGGCTAATCGTGGGTGCACTTATTGTACTTCTGCCATCTCTTCGGGGATACGGGCGCTTACTTTAGACAACTTTTTTAAGATACTTTTTTATTTCGCTCACCACGTTTCATGAAGTTGACAACAACGATATTCAGGAAATCATGAACATTTATTATGTATATAATACCCACATATAGATATGCAAAAACATACATACATATTGCATTAAAAAGTCGCATTATTCTAATAGACTTTTAGAATAAAAGTTAATCACAAATTACTCTTTTACTTATAAGTATACGACGATGATATTACGAGTATTAGTATATTATAATATAATAAAATATATTCAAAGTCAAAAAAATTAAAATAAAATTTTATAGGCATTTTTAGTAATTCCACATTTTTTATAATTACTAAGGAACTGGAAGAAACTCAGCGGGCTTGTTTTTTTTTCATTACATTTTTTTAATATATTAAAATTAACACTCAGACTGAGACATACTTACATCCTTGCTCATAAAAAAACTCAGATCTTTAAGAATCAAACCGATAACCGATAACCGATTATCATCCATCCTGTTTTTTTTTGCATCTGGAGAGCCATCTGCTTGTTTGCTATCTTTATGATATAAAAAAAGATGACTCGTAAGCTGTGATAGTAAATCAAACGTTAATATCACTTTTACGATTCACCACAATTTGGCGAGATGGTTGGTAATCCCCATCACCGAATTTTGATGACCTGATAATGACAACCGCATTTTATATGATTTCCGAGTGTGACAACTTCAGAAAACTTTGATTTTCAAAGAAAAGCTATAAAAAATTCTGTAAACGATTGACACTGCGGGCCATCCCTCAAACTTCCCGCTATATTACGGTATTTTGAAGCTCAATAGAGTAAAAACAAAAAGCATACATTTTTCAGTTCAAACATCTATTTTGTTAGATATGGCAGTATATTGATTTTTGAAAAGATGTACTTAGGTATATTTTAGAAACAATGATCGATTTTGATCTTCGATCTTTTGAATGGCATTCAACTCAATTTTTGAGATCTAAAATATTGCTTTAGCTGAATAACCGATAGGTTGAAAAATTTCAAAGCAATCTCAAAAATCATTTTTTTAAATTTTCGTCATTGATAAATCACAAACAAATAGACCGATTTTAATCCAATTAACGGCATTTGACGCAGTTTGTAAAGAAAACAGCTGATAAGATTTTTTAGTCAATCGGTGTATTAGCCTGAAAGCTAATTCAAAAATATTAAGTAAGTTTGCTAAAACAACCTAATTTTAAATTTTAATATTTGAAAAGCTGTAACTTTTGAAAATCAGATTCGAAGTAGATTTTTCAAACGGCATTCAACGTAGTTATTTTAGTACTAAAATATCGTAGAATACCAAGAAATGATCAACCACGTTTCGGTCGGTCCAACCGTTCAAAATTATGAGATGTTTACATACACACATACACACTCACACACATACATACATACGGACATACTGACGTCATCGTGAAAACAGTTGGAAAAGGTTCCTAGGACTTCAAAACGTGGAGATCTGGTGAAAACTGAATTTTCGAAAATCGGGGCAAAACCAGTAAAATATTATCTACATACGTAGCGAGAAGTTAAAACTTACAATCACCTCTATCAGTCCTCCGTATTGAAAAATCTTCCAAATATCAAGCTACCGAATACTGTTTCTGATCATCGAACAGGTTTTTTGTTACGAGCTCTTTAAGACCAAAAATCGAAAGACCAATTTAAACCCGCATTTGAAATTATTTTACTTTATATTATAAGCTGCAGTAAAAAGCTAGAATCTGTGGAAAATAATAAACGTTGCGTTGTTAGGCAAACTTATTCGGGAGCGGTTGTGCGATGTAATGAAATTAATGTCTTAATCAAGGAAATTTATTCATTACTCCGGCCGCAGACTTTCTGATTCGAGTGCAGCATGACGTGATATTCTTTCAGCTTAGAGAAAATTAAATATTAACAATTACAAATTGCCTTTCTTTTAATGATTTACACTATGACATTTATTATTACTTGTGATCGTCGTCTAGTAAAAACTCGACCGTAATTCCATCAATGTTTACAGTGCAAATATATATTACAAAGTATGACTCACTTTTATAATAGACTAGCGACCTGCCCGCGGTTTCACCCGCGTAGCTTTTGTTCTCGTGGGAATATCGGAAAGTTTTATATACTTTAACCTTTCACAAAAATCAGTCTATTTATTAAAAGAAACGCATCAAAATCCATTGCGTAGTTTTAAAGATTTAAGCATACATAGGGACAGACAGAGAAAGCGACTTTGTTTTATACTATGTAGTGACTAAGCAATAAAATCTGTTCTAAGTTGGAAAACAGACTTTAACCGTCAAAAGAATGGTACTGTCAGTAATGCATTTGTGTGATGAGCATAAACGTTTGTATTTCCGGGTTTAGGGGTTTATTAAATATATTTTAGTATTTATATATGTATTTCTTTGTATTTTTTTTATAGAATAGGGGGCAAACGAGCAGGAGGTGCACCTGATGGTAAGTGATCACCGCCGCCCATGGACATCCACAATACCGGAGGTCTTGCAGTTACGTTTATTAGTATCAACCATAACACAAGCAAATAATTTGCTTACTTTGGGTTTAGAACAGTAAATAATAATTTGTCCCCTGAATATTTATTTATTTACTAGCTGCAGCGTGCAGCCCGCCGCATTATAAAAGTTTTTGGCGAATCCCGCGGGATTACCTAATTTTTCCAGGATTAAAAGTAGCCTATGTGCTATTCCAGGTCATCATCTACTTGTATGCCAAATTTCATTCAAATCTGTTGCGTAGTTTTTGCGTGATTGAGTAACAAACATCCATCCAAACATCCAAACTTTCGCATTTATAATATTATAATATAGAAGATTTATATTCCCATTTATATAGCTAACGATAGTGACAAGATTAGCTATTCCACGTATTATAGCGATCAAACGATACAAAGTGTGCAAAAGAAATATACATACGTACACTCGAAATTAGGTGGTAGAGTTTCGCAACGACTCGCCGGAGTATTTAGTACCAGGGAGGCACCCGCCTTGCCTATTCCTACCGCAACAACTTCTATGCTTGTCATTGTCGTGTTTCGGTCTGGAGGGTAAGGTAGACGGTAAACTTATGCATGTGGCATTGCCATTCCACCACACGAATAGCAACGCACCATTAATATCTTTGGTATCTATAGGCTATGGTTTCTCTTTCCATCAGGAGAGCCATCTGCTTGTTTGCTATCTTATGATATAAAAAAGCACAGTCGGATAAATATTTAAAAAAAGTTGTCCTACAACTCATGAAATCTTTAGCAGAAATGCAGTTAGTGCACTTAAAAAGAGCTCAGATAAACACAGAATAAATGTTGGTGATGTTTATCTATATTATCATTACGTGAAGCGAAAAATCTGTAGCTAGTTTTAAGACGATTACGCAAACGGTGTAGTACGAAATTTGGCACGATTAAAGTTTTCGTAGTCAAGGAATGCCAGAAAGCAAATATTTTTATGAAAATATTTATTACAAACACATTACATTAATAAAAATAAGCATTACACACACTACTATTAATTTGACGTACATAATATATACAGATTTTAGTCATAAACAAAATAGTATACGTGTTTGTAACAGGTATTTACTAGCTGGTAGAGTTCTGCATTGTCTCGCCCGGGTCTGGTACCACCGCCTTACCTGTTCCTGCCGCAATAGCGTCAGTGCTTGTCGCTGTCGTGTTCCGGTTTGGAGGGTAAGGTAGCCGGTAAACTTATGCATGTAGCATTAGACCTCGCCACAAGATAGCAACGCACCATTAACATCTTTGGTGTCTATAGGTGATGGTTGACTCTTTCCATCAGGAGACCCATCTGCTTATTTGCTATCTTATGATAAAAGAAACGCATATTATTTTGTTTATGACCAAATTCTGTTTTCAAACTTAAAAATGATTTTCTGTCCTGTCTAACCTGTCTAATATAGGCGTTTTATCTGACAGGTAATACGCCTATATTAGATACTGCGATTTAAAACAGCGTTACAGCTATTTATATTATGACATGTGACGTGGAAGAGTAAATAAAAATCAGGCAATGCTTTACTTTCACAGTGCCGTTTTGCAATGCGAACAACGCATCTATACTTTTTTACATGATTAATTATAAATATTCCAAATAATTAGTTAAAACTAGGTAATGATCACTTGTTCTTTAATTTCACTACAAATATAGACAAATAATTCTAATATGTTCTATTATATACTATTTATCGTTGGCACTTGCTGAAACTGCATTTTGATTTTAGATATAAAACACATGTACTGGTTTCACTACATATATATTCTTCCAAATTATATAAAGTCTACCGGTTTCGCGTATTAACGCATCTTCAGGACTAAATATTCTTTACCGTCTTGAAGATGCTTTAAAAAGCGAAACCGGTCGATTAATTTAAAATTATTTTTCTATATTAATAGTAAAATTAAAGTACGAGTGATCATAACCTACTTTTAACTAATAACCGTGGTTTTTTTATATATGTTATAAGATAGCAAACAAGCAGATGGGTCTTCTGATGGAAAAAGTCAACCATCGCCTATAAACACCAAAGGTATTAATGTTGCGTTGCTATCTTGTAGCGAGGTCTAATGCCACATGCATAAGTTTACCGGCTATCTTACCCCCTCCAAACCAGAACACAACAGTGACTAGCACTGACGCTATTGCGGCGGTGGTTCCAGACCCGGTCAAGCCGATGCAAAACTCTACCACCTAGTAGTCACGATGGTAGTGACATGCAAAGTCGCTCGGCCGCCTTTTACGACCTGCCTGGCGGAACAGCAGTTGGTCTATTATTCAAAAGAGCCCGGGACCAACACGATCATTATTTTATGTACCCAACCGGTTCCATTAATTACAGCATCACCAGGAGAATTTTGTACAGTTACAATATTTTAGACAAAGTCACAAGTAAAATTAAAATGCAGTTTCAACCAGTGTCAAAGATAGAAATTATGCAAAAAAATTTATTGATAAGTCTATGGTCAAACGCTGACTTAATGGCCGAATTTCAACCACAGAGTGATCACTAGTTCTTAATAATTATCTAATAACCTGAAAATAACTTGTCACAATCGCAAGTCATTTAAACAATTTGAATAATGGCTGAAAAGACAATCGTATTAAATGATGGCTTTCATAGATCTTATCAGTGAAATTAAGTAAACTTAATGACATTGAGGCTAAAAATATATGACCTGTTCTCTAAGTTCCATTCAAAGCCAACGGTTTATTGTTTAGGCGTGGCGCAATCAATTAGCGGCACGCCCGCCGTCACTATATATGTTTGTTCGGGTCTACCTCATTACTTACTGACCATGCCTTCTTGCGGTTTATGTGCCGCTGAGTCTATTGACACGGGTGAAAAATATTGCTTTTTGCAACTTCGGGTATCTTGGATCGACTTGTGGGGTAATGTATACTTATTTATTGAGTTTAAGCAAATATATTCATTGAAATAAAAGGTTTTTTAGCTGTGTTGAATGCTTTTTGGTAGGGATAAAAGTTATAGGTTCGTGTGATCGCCATGTTAGTGACGTAAGCTAAATTCGTTTGTAGCGTAACAGTTTGAAGTGTATTATTTTTAGTAGTTTATTATATTTAATTAGCTGTATTTATCATTTTTATTATATTTAAATAAAATTATTAAAACTTTCTTGATACTATATAATATAATAACTAAATAATATAATACTTTTTTCCGTTTTTGTCTCGAGCTCTTTTAAAGGCCAGTTGTCTTTCTGCCAGGAAGGTCGTAAAAGGCGACCGATTTCCTATGCGAGTCACTACCATCATACTTATTAGGTGGTAGAGTTCTGCATTTTATCGCCTGGGTTTGGTACCACCGCCTTTCCTATTCCTGCCACAATATCGTCAGTGTTTTTCACTATCGTGTTCCGGTTTGGAGGTTAAGGCAGCCGGTAAACTCATGCATGTGGCGTTAGACCTCGCCCCAAGAAAACAACTCACCATTAATATTTTTGGTGTCTAAAGGCGATGGTTGACTCTTTCTACCAGGAGACCCATCTGCTTGTTTGCTCTTAAATACGGCTAAACTCTCGTTTACCAACACCAATTAAACGTGAGTGAAGCCGTATTTATATATTAATAAATGATAAATATAACTAACTAGCTGACCCAGCAAACGTTATTTTGCCATTCATATTAGGAATCCATAGCGGACAAACAACGTGAGTCGTGACACGTAATTTATATAAGTCTACGGGATTGTCCTTCCGCGCAGCCAAAATGGCATTAAACTTTATATGGTGGTTAAGTATGCTTAAATTTTCTAATTTTCCGTGCAATTTTCCTAATATTTTCTTTTATAAGAACCTTCTCCTTACAATTACAAACACAACAAAAAAAAATACCGAAGTTGGTCCATCCATTCAGGCGTGATGTCGTGACCAAGGAAAATAGGGATTGATTTTTATATATATAATTATATTACCATCAGTTACATTTCTAAAATATTTTCATTAGTTTACGAGTAGGTACTTGTTGTGCAGTAGTACGTTACGTCGTGTAAAAAATATTTTTTTTGTCGATAATCTCCACAACGGTCTTCTTTAAGTTCGTTAACTCATAACTCCGACATTTATTAAACGTTTTTGATTTTTTAATATTTTCTGTCTGGTTCCAAAGAAAATTGGTTACAATTTGATTCAAAATGCTCCAGATACAGCAATTGGAAAATGGTTTTACTGCGTTTAAATTACTTTCGCAAATAGTTATACTATCAATTAAATAAGTATGATTTTCGATAAAGAATCAGGTTAAGGTCAATGAAATTCTTCTAGTTATTATTGCCTTAAGATTGCCATTTATACAACGAAATAAGTTGAATATCACATTAATTTATAGTTTAATATTGCATAAAAAAGAAATAACTCCAATAATATAGAGTAAAATCGCACCGTGATTATCCTAAAAGTACAAATACAATATTATTATTTACTATGTTTACTTATTCATATTCTGCGCAGATTGTGAGGTTCTAGGTTTCAGATTAGATCCGTGTGAATTGCTTTTAAGGGTTGTCGAGATTTTCATGTTTGTTTTCCATAGGTGATGGTTCTATCAGGAGAGTCACTTGACAGTAAAATAAAAATAAGAATATTCAAATCTTTACGATCTTTACGAATTTACAGTAACAGTTAGTGCCTGTCACTTCTGTTTGTATAGCTATAGACATACTTTAAACATTAGCATGTCGATGACGCAGATAAGCGCTGACTCGAATCTATGAAATTTTTTCCCTGCCAAAAATCTTTCAAAGCGGCTAAAGAAGTTTTCACTTCAAACGATGTACCTAGGTGTTGCAAAATACCAAATTAACATACCATTATCTATTTTATTTAGTGATATCCAAATATCCTTAACCGGCATGCTCATGTAAAGAGATTTGAATGTGGAGTAAGCAAATAAAATCTTCAACGATCGTCAATATCACTCGTTTATATACCAACATATGCGTTTTTTGATATATCATATAAAAACATAGAAGCAGATAGCTCTTCTGATGGAAAGAGAAACCAGCGCCCTACAGACACCAAAGATGGTAATGGTCCGTTACTATCCATGGGGCGCGTTGAAATGCTAAATCCTTAAGCTTATCAGCTGCCTTTCTTTCCAAATCGGAACATGACAGTGACAAGCACTGACACTATTGCGATTGGAATAGGTAAGACGGTACCAGACCCGGGCGAGACGATGTATAACTCTATCACTAGTAGTCACAGATGATAATGACTCGTTTAGCCAATCGCGCACCTTTTACAAACAGCCTAGCAGAATGGCAGATGATATATTTCAAAGGGGCCCCAGACCAACACGAGGGAACTTATACCTATAATCGTACCGTGTGTAAGTATCTTCACGCCCGTATCACCGTAGGGGTAGGCAGAGGTACAACAAATGCACCCACGATTAGCCGAAGATACTAGGTCCTACAAATGTGATAGGTGGCAAGCCTATCGCCAACCGGGCACTTTTCCAATCCCGGGCAACTTTGTGTTTATAAAAAAACTGAAAAAACATTTTTTTTAAGTGCCCGACCCGGCAATCGAACCCGGAACCTCACGTGGTCGACGCCAACGCTGGACCACTAGACCACAGAGGCGATTATATTTTATTTTATTTTCAATTTATATTTTCTCCTCGGATAATGTTTATAACTTTTTCTTAACACATTTATGAAAAAAAACGCGTCATAAATACTCGTATGCTATTATCATCAGGTAACCGTTTATTCTCCGTATATTTTCCAAACATTACAACTAGATCCCAATCTTAAACAAACAATTAGAGCTGTAACAGTCTAAAGATGGTCACGGACACAGTGTGACGTTTGATATAATTTCAATAAGAACAAGCAATTTTAGTACTCCTCCCTCGTAGTCTTTAAGCCTATAATTGTGTAAATAGAAGCAAGATGGAACAATCTACGAAGAATCAACTGTTGCCTTTACGTGACTGCGGACTGTATGTGGGGATTAGTATAGAGCCTCCACGACCCCGCAGCCTATGCTGTACAGTGTACATACAAGGTTTAAGGCCATCTACAGACGATCGATTTTCAAAATCAATAACTTTATTATAGTTTATATTGTTTGTTCAATCATTAGTGTATTAATATCTTTTGCTTCATTAATATTCAAATTTGTTATAATAATAGTCTTTTACTATGTGTACAGAGAAATTTGTACCGCTTTTTAAGACAATTGCGTGAACGGTGAAGTATAAAATTTAGCACAGTTAATTTTACGTTGCGGAGGAGCGCAGAAATCTAACATTAAAAAAAATGTATTAAAAATATATTAAGTTAATAAAAATGAACATTACACACACTACATTCATGTTATATACATTATATATATACATGAATACTAAACTATTTTTACGCCTAAAATCAGTTGTCAAACTTAAATGTCAAACTTATAAGATTTTATTGTTTAGTCTAGGGTCGACTTTCGGCCACAGACCGCATTTTAAGATTTAGAGGATAATTGTGCCGTTGGGGTCTTTTTATACGGACCATCGGTGAGTCTTATCCATTTATTAATCCAACGTCTTTATTTTTGGTGCCATCGCGAAAAACACATAGAATAGTTCGCGAATCATAGCAAATTTATCTAATTTCATCTTTTTTATTAATATAGGTTGTAATTGTCTTTGTTAAAATCGAATATATTTGTCACTGGTTTATTTATTTCGTACATTGATATAAAAAACCCAAGATTCACAGTCCCGACCAAAACTCGCACTCAAAACTGTCCCTAATTTCATTTAAATAGTTATAGATATGGCAAAAGCATATGTCTTTGCGTATACAACCTTAACCGCAAGATTTATAGTTGTTTTTACAAAGCAAGGTACAAAAAGAAATAAAATTGTCAGTTCCGCGACTGACGCGATTCTATTTGAAATGAGCGCACAATTTTAAACTGTGCGCTCATTTTTGGTGGATGTTTTTGAGACACTGATTGTGTATATTGGGATTTCGTATTTTGAATTTTAATTCTTCAGACAATCATTCCCATCGAGTTGACGTAGTTGTGGTAGATGAGGATAATATTCTACTTATAAATTTAACACACACACATTAATTTAATCAACTAAGTAGTATATTGTAGCTATTTCACAGCTCATATTTTGGATTGCAAACTTCAGCTATGAAATCACGAACAAAATGTTAATAAAAGATTACCTTGATGTAATATTAAGTAGTTTAAAAAGGATTGCTAGGCTTATATGTGTTTGATAATCATCGTGATAATTATCAAGGAGCATATTCATTTTGATAAATTCAAACCCTGATTAATAAATAATCTATATTATTTCTGTATTAATTAATATTAAAAATGCGAAAGTTTGGATATTTGGATGGATGGATGTTTGTTAATCAATCACACAAAAACGTCTGAACTATTGAAGTTAAAATTTGGCACATATATGAACGATGACCTGGAATAGAACACAGCCTACATTTGATCCCAAATAATGAGTAGTTTCCGCAAGATTCACCTAAAACTTTCGCTATATTTCTTGTATCTAATAATTATTTTATTTTATTGTTTGTAAATATTACTTCACTAATAAGACACCATTTTATCGTAAACTGTTTTATTAACCTGACAGGACAACATTTAATATTTTTATTTAAGTTTATTTATTAGTATTTTTAATTCTACAACACTTTTTTACAAAACGTGCTTAACCTGAAACGAAAATTGAATTTTCATACAAAACAATTCAACGTTTTATATTTAACTCAACTACTAACTTAGTGTGAAACAATGGACTCGTCACGTGGAGGGTTTTCGCGGGATCCGATTAAATTAGCGTAGTGAATGGCGTTCTGTCTATAGAACTAAATGTACGGACGCCATTGTTAAAAACTCTGTCGCAATGTGTAACAAAAGCATTATTATCACATCTCTTAGTAAAAACGTACAAAATTTATCGTAATATTGTTTTACGTCCATCGAAGTGAACATTTCTAGCGATATATATAAAATATGTAACTTATTTGTAGTTAAAGGTCTGGTTTCTTAAAAGGATGCTGTACATTTTTTTGAACATATTCTTATTGCATGCCTCAATGCGATGCGGGAGGTAGTGCTCTATTGTCATCTTATCAAAATCTAGCAACTTCCTGAAGTAAGAATGTCTCCATAATGTTCATATTGCACTTATAAATATAACAAATAAACATACGTTTATTTGTTATATTTGTTTGCATGTGGTTTCTTAAAAAATAATGCTGTACATTTTTTTGAACATATGCTTATTGCATGCCTCAATGCGAAGCGGGAGGTAGTGCTCTATTGTCATCTTACCAAAATCTAGCAACTTCCTGAAGTAAGAATGTCACCATAATGTTAATATTGCACTTCTAAAATATAACAAATAAACGTATGTCGAGAAAAAAAGAATCGTTTTTTTATTGATTGGCAGAGTAAATTCGAACGTCTATAGAATTTCTGTTTAACTGCAATTCACCAGTTTGTCGGTTGGCGAGTTGAGTGGTGATCTTTGTCGCCACATTTACCGACATGTCAACGATTATTGACTATTTCTAGGGATATGTGGGACCGACAGCTTTACGTTCTCATCCAAGGCACGGGAGCGGTAATACAACACTCCGCCAGACTTCAAGCTACTATTGAGAATTTAGATTTTCGAGAAAAACCTCAATAAAACCCAGGACCTCATGATCTGAGCCGAAAAGGCTACCCCTAGCCCACGAGGCAGTGATATTTTTAAAAAACAATTTTTTACTTAGTGTAAAAAACTGATTAAAAAAAAATCGAAGTCTGTCTGGATGTCTCTATATATGGTCTGGGCGGGGATATCATCCATAAAATGATAATGGAACCCTGGTAGTGAGACTCTCAATCTGTACGTCCGTCTGTCATTGTACACTATCTTTTAAAATGTAATTGGTTTCATCGAAAAATACTATATAATTTTTTTATAATAGTACATATACAAATGCAAAAATGCATAACTAGTTAATTAAAAAGAACCGCAGGCCGCAAGATGGTACCACGCGACTACTACATAAATTAAATAAAACTATTATAAATCAGAATCTATATCTCTCTTATCTATACATATAATAAAATCGTAGGAAAGTCAAAACTGTACATTGAATATTTTTTTAAAAGAATACTTGGGGCGTGATCTACAATTGATATCGAAGCCAAAAATATAGTTATTAGGATTTTTGTCTGTTTGTCTGTTTGTCAGTATGTATGTCCGGGGTAAACTCAAAAAGTACTGCATGGATTACTTCAAATTTTGCATGAATATTACTAATAGGTCGGGTCAACATGTAGGCTACATATTACCACGCTATCACCTACGGGGGTGAGGCTGTGCGGAGTAAACGAAGTCCGCGCGGACAAAGTTGCGGACAACAGCTAATACATAATGTTAACTAGCATCAAAAATACGAAAATATAATGTGTATTTTGTATGTCATATTTTAACCCAATTTACGTCGGTCCACGCGGACGAAGTCGCTGGCAACAGCTAGTATTTAAATAAAATACATATCGTAAGTAGTCCAAAGACTTCATGTTGGCCTTGCACAACTTGTAATTGGCTGCTTTTATTATTTACATACTAGCGAGCCACTCCTAGCGGGATCCTTTATATGAGTTCCTCACAAACCTTATCGAATCCGGGTCAAATGATATGTATGCGTAATATGTCATAAGACTAGCGAATAAGCCGATGGCTCTTCTGATACAAACACACAACCATCGCCCATATGCACCAAAGACGTTAATGGCTCTTTACTATCCGTGTTTTTATATTATTAGGCAGCAAACAAGCAGTTGGCCCTCCTGATGGCAAGAGAAACCATCTCCTATGGACATCAAAGATATTAATGGTGCGTTGCGATTTTTTGGCAGGATGACAATGCCACATGCATTAGTCTATCGGCTACCGGTTACCCTCCAAACTGGAACACATCAGTGACAAGCATTTACGCTATTGCGACAGCAGTAGCTAAAATGGGCGAGACGACGATGTACGTGACATCCAGATATAGTGCATATTTATTTCATATTATTCAGATCAAAAGTTCCTATAGACATACAGTTTTTTTTTTAATATATCTAAGACAGAGAGCCATATTATATAACAATAAGATTTTTTATGACATAAGATGACAAGCAGATAGCTCTCCTGATAGATTGAGAGACCATTGGCTGTACGTACCAAATAGGTCAAAAATCCTTGTGGAGGAAACACAAAATGAACGATATGGCGAACGAACGTTGTAAGGACTGAAAAGATTCACACAGCTCAAAAGACGACGAGAGCTTTAATTTCAAAACTCAAGTCATGTAAAATGAGTCGAAGTTCGAGTTTATGAGTGAAGAATTTATTTCTTACAACACTACTAGGTGGTAGAGTTCTGCATTGCCTCACCCGGGTCTGGTAGCAATGCCTTACCTATTCCTGCTCAATAGCGTCAGTGTTTGTCACTGTCGCGTTCCGGTTTGGAGGATAAGGTAGCCGGTACTTATGCATGTGGCATAAGACCTCGCCACAAGATAGCAACGCATCATTAACATCTTTGGTGTCTATAGGCGATGGTTGACTCTTTCCATCAGGAGACCCATCTGCTTGTTTGCTATCTTATGATATAAAAAAAAACAGTACTAACTAATACATTTACGTTCTCTTCTGAGGCACATGGGATTTAAAACACTACCATAGCCAAACTCCGAGCTGCAACTGAAATTTGGATATTCGAGAAAAATCTCGAAAAACCTCAATTACACTTTTAACAATGGTAGGGCAGAGTGGGATCACTTGACCAGGATTTTGTTCAAATCGGTGTAAAGTCCATTAAATTAAAAAAAATAGAAAAGAATTATTCTTAAATCAGTTGTTTATTTATCTGGCCACGTATTGACATAAAAAAAATTTGAAAATTTCGGTGTTTATTATACTAAATTCTTTGAGTATATATCTTCTAATGAAAAATGTCAAATGGCTCATTAAGGTATTGAATCACCAACGGGGTAACTTGAGCCAATGTGTTTGTACAAACCTTTGCACGTTAAAACTCATCACACACGATTAAGATACTATACTATAATATTTAATCTTAAGATGCCCTAATATAAAATATTACAGTATCTTAACGTATCACACACGGCTGAGATACGATAATATTAGTCTGCGTCTTTAGAGTTCTATATATAGGTTGATTAACCATGAGTGATACGGCCTTACTTCTTGATTTGTTAGACAGCTCCTCAGACAACAATTTTGATATAGAATAATATGAAATATCCTTCTTGACTTATAAGTGGTGTAACTAACACGACTTTTTTATATATGTTGATGTCTTTTACAATTTTTTTTATTAATGAAAATATTAAAACGTTATATGTGCTTTAATAAATCAGCAATATTTTTTTGAACAATGTTTGTTTTGCTGACATTATAAGTAAGGTGTGAAAAATCATTCTAATAATGAAATACTTTAAAACAAATAATTTTCATTCTAACTGGTATATTTTTAATTTAGATTCCCATCAGATCATGTTACCATGAATTAAAATAAGGTGTAAAATAACTAACACGACTTATATATACATAATATAATATGTACGTAGGTCACATAAGTTGACAACTAAAAGACAACCATTGCCTAGGACACCAGAAATGTTAATGGTGTGTTGCTATCCTTGCTATGTTAGCTATCTATGTTACATTACAAATAAACTCACTTATACGTAGGTCACGCTATAAGTTTTGCGTAACTTAAAAAAACAACATGCTATAACCAAAATATTATGTTTATTGCTTTTCAAAATAATCTCCTATACATTTTAAACATTTTTTCATGCGATCGAACCATTTTTTTAAAACAGGAGTGTATTGGTAGGTGCATCGTATGATAAATGACACTATAGTCTTGTACTTTATTACTTTTATTATATTTAACTGGTAGATACGTCTTTAACGAGATACATCTTAACTACTGTGCGGACGCCATCTTGAGGGACGCGCTTGGTCTCTCACTAGGGATGTGTGTCGACACTAGTGACGTGCCATACTCATAACATCCTCCTTATTAGAAAAAGTTAAATAATTTTACATCCTGACACTGTTTACAACTTTGACTAAACTCCTAACAGTAACTTTAGACAATGGCAATTTACATTCTTAAAAAGAAGACAATTTGTTGATCTTAGTTTCTATAATATATATATTCTAGACTTAATTAAATTAATCAATCCTTCACAGTCATTGCTAAAGGGTTAAATTAACAAAATATTAACTTTATAAATTCAACCGTCTTGGTGGTCTTATGATTCTTCCACACCTAGTGCGCATTTCAACTGGACTTGTATGCTCTTTACTAGATGGTGCTACTGCATGTGATTTAGATGTATTCATATTCGGACTTTTCTGTAATACATCTTGCGATACAGTTTGAGGTGACTGTGGAGGCTTCAGAATATGCTGTCTGTTTCTCCTTCCTATAAATCCATCTGACCCTTCAACTGTATAAGACCTAGGTTGAACACATTTGGACCTTATCGTGCCTGTAATCCATGGAGAATCTGGAATTTTCTTAAAATAGACTTGGTCTCCTTCGTGTAGTTCTGATAATGATTTAGTCTTTCTGTCATAGTATTTTTTCATTTTAAATTTATTTTCTTCCTTATTTTTGACATAATCTTGAAATTTAACTGTTTTTGGTTTTAAATTTTTTGTTACTGTTGGTAGTTGTGTTCTAAGTGACCGTGACATTAGTAATTGTGCTGGGGATGGTAGACTTCCTCTAGGTGTATTCCTAAATTGAAGCAAAGCAAGATATGGATCTGTTCCTGATTGTTCTGACTTTATAAGTAAATGTTTACATATCTTTACTGCCGACTCTACTAACCCATTTGACCTTGGTAAGTAGGGACTTGATGTATTGTGATGTATTCCCCATTCAAAAATAAAATTCTTAAACTCAGCGGAATTAAATGGTGGCCCATTGTCAGAAAATAACTGGGATACCATGTCTACTGAAAATACTTTTAAGACAAACAATTACTGTTTTGGCATTAGTACTTGCCACAGACATTAATTCAAAATAATTTGAGTAATAATCTTGTACTACTAGGTATTTTTTAGATTTATAATCCATAAAATCAACACCAACTTTTTCCCACGGAAGTAACGTAACCTTATGTGGAAGAAGTGGTTCTGGAGCATTTGAACTTCTATTTGTCAAGCAAATATGACATGACTGAACAATATTTTTTATATCACTTGACATAAATGGCCAAAATACATGTCCTCTAGCAAAAGCCTTTGACCTTTCAATTCCTAAATGACCACTGTGTATTATTTTCAAAATATCTGGCCTTAATTTTTTAGGTATGACTATACTGTTACTTCTGAAGATTAAATCATTTTCTGTATGTAAATCCAATCTATACTGCCAATATGCATTCAGATCTTTGTGAATTTGAGTTTTGCTTGACGGCCATCCTTCTTTACAATACTTTTTCAAAATCTGCAGACTTTCATCTTCATTAGTGCCTTTGATTAACCACTGTAGACGTTCTGAAGAGACTGGTAATGATTTAATCAGTAAATTTACATGAACAATGACATCATCGTCTAATTCATCTGAACTTGTTTCAGGGAGTGCTGCTCTTGACAAGGTATCAGCAATGTACATTTCACTACCTTTCTTGTAAACAACATTTAGGCTATAAAGTTGTATTTTTAACATCATTCTTTGCAGACGTGTTGGAACTTCGACTAAAGGCTTTTTAAACAATGTTATTAAAGGAGCATGATCTGTCTCTACAGTTACAGTTTGTCCATATATAAATTGATGAAATTTGATGCAGGCAAAAACTATTGAATAGAGTTCTTTCTCTATCTGAGCCATTTTTTGTTGTGAATCTGTTAGAGTTTTTGATGCATAATATACAGGATGTTGATTTTGTAACAACACCGCTGCAACAGCACTGCTACTGGCATCACTTTGTAGAACAATAGGATCATGAACATTAAAATGTGACAACACTGGAACTTGACATATTAATTGCTTTAAGCGACAAAATGTTTTTTCATGATTGGCAGTCCACTGCCAATCAGTAGATTTCTTTAATAATTGGCGTAGCATCTCTGTCTCTCCGGCCATGTTTTTGATAAAAGGACTTAAATAATTAAGCATGCCTAAAAATCTTTGTACATCTTTAAGACAGGTAGGAGAGGGCATCTCTTTGATTGCTCTGACTTTGTCGGGATCAGCTGTAATTCCGTCTGCTGAAAAAATATGACCCAGATACTTAATACTCTCCTTGGCAAATGTACATTTTTCTTTGTTAAATTTAACATTATATTCCTTTGCTCTCTTAAATACTTCATTAAGACGCTCATTGTGTTCTTGTAGTGTTTGACCACTTACTAATATATCATCGCTATATACTGCCACTCCTGGTATGTCACCAAAAATTTCAGTCATAGTTCTATGAAAATACTCAGGAGCACAGTTAACTCCATAAGGTAGACGTTTAAAGCGGTATCGACCAAAAGGTGTATTGAAAGTTGTGAGGTAAGAACTCTTCTCACTTAATTTACACATCCAAAATCCACTACTTGCATCCAAGGTGGAATAAAATCTTGAGCCAGCCACCTTGGCTCGGACCATGTCTACTGATAGAATCGGATAATGAGTCCTATTAATTGCCTGATTTAAATTACGGGGATCTAGACATACCCTTAACTGACCATTTTTCTTTTCTACTAAAATTAAAGAACTCACCCATTCAGTAGGCTCTATGACCTTGGTAATGACATCCATTTTTTCCATCTTCTCAAGTTCTTGTTGAAGTTTTTGGTGTAATGCAAATGGTACCTTCCTCGGAGCATCGACTTTTGGCTGGACCTTAGGGTTGATACTTATATCACACTCACCAGGAAGACAACCAAGACCGGTAAAAATATAATCATTAGTTCAACAAGTTTATTTAAATTTATATTTTTTGGCTGAGTAGACCGTAATGAAAATGAATGAAAATGACTGTGACTGACTATTTGTGACTTTAGGAAATACTACCTGACTTGAATTTGATTCATTTTTACTTATTTCCAAAGATAATTGACTATCATTACTTTCTGACTCAGTAGTATCTACACAAAAGACTCTTTTAATTAGTCCAATTTCTGAGCAAGTAAGTTTACCTAATACAGTTGGAGAATTCACATTTGCAATTATAAAAGTAATTTGTTTTGTTACATAAGTGTCATTAAATTGGAATTTACACTCTAATTTTTGTTGACCTAGTACCTCTAGACGGTTACCAGTGTATGACTTAATTTTTACATCGGTTTTAGACAATGAATGTTTAGTGTTAATTGAATCATAAACACATTTTGACATAATATTGACATCACTACCTGTATCAATAATACAATTTATTTGAGTATTATTAATATATAAATTAATTGTCCACTCATTTGACAATGACTTTGTTGACTGAATATGACCTATAAACAATTCATCTTGTTCTGACTGTACCTGTTGCATGTTATTATCTGACTGCACATATTTAACTGACTTTGACTTCATTGACCGACAACAAACAGCAAAATGACCTACTTTTCCACATTTTCTGCACTTTACACTTAATGCTGGACATTTATAACGATGCACCTGACTACACCTTGTACACACATCCTTTCTTGACTGTTGACTGACATTCTTTGAGTTAGACTTTGATCTTGAGCGTGACTGACTTTTATTATATAAAACTGAATGTTGTTCTGCTGCCAATTCATCCGTGTGATGTCTGGAAGCGAGCATGGCTTTTGCCATCTCTAGGGCTTTATCCAGTTCCATTTTATCCTCAAGCAATAATTTTTCTCTGATATAGTTATATTTTTGATTCATGTTACATATGAACATTATTTTAATTAGGCGTTCCTGCAGCTGTCCTAACTCACAGTTCTGAGACTTTAATTTTAATGCGCAAGCAAAGTCGTCTAAGGATTCATTTTCACTTTGTTTGTACGTGAAAAAATTATGACACTCATAAGTAAGGTTAGTTTTTGGCGCGAAGTGATTTTGAAATAACTCTATAAGTTCTTCATATTTAACGTCATCCTCGTTCTTTCCAAATGTATTAAATACGTCCACGCCCTTTTCACCAATAACATGTAAAAATAAAGCTACCTTTCTGCCATCACTTTCTTCATCCATGCCAGACGCACGTAAATAAAATTTAAATGATTGCACCCATTTTTTCCATTGTTGAGCTATATTTCCATTCATCAACATGGGTTGTGGACTTGCCATTCCAGAAAGTTTCTTAGACATGACGCAGACACGCCGACTGCACACGAAGATTTTACAATGACTATACTATACAGTTTAATATAGATTACGAACCCAACTTCTGACACCATGTATTGGTAGGTGCATCGTATGATAAATGACACTATAGTCTTGTACTTTATTACTTTTTATTATATTTAACTGGTAGATACGTCTTTAACGAGATACATCTTAACTACTGTGCGGACGCCATCTTGAGGGACGCGCTTGGTCTCTCACTAGGGATGTGTGTCGACACTAGTGACGTGCCATACTCATAACAAGGAGGACCACAGATCTGAAGGCATATTTTCTACGTGCTGATTGAACGCTATCACTGCCTCTTCGGAGTTGGTAAAAATACTCTGCTCGACAAGTTGGTAAAAGTAAAACCTTTCATCAAATCTTTGATTTTGGGAAAAATACAGAAATCACAGGGTGCTAGGTCAAGGCTATGCGCAGGATGAATGACGAGATGTACTTTTTCGGAAGCTAAAAATGACTTTGTTTTGTTGGCCGTTTGTGAAGAAGCGTTATCATGGTATAGGAGAATGCGGCTTTTGGGTCATCTTTCGCGAACTTTTTCTAACACCGTGTGTAAACAAATGGTAGAATACCACTCGGCATTAACACTCTTTTGATCTTCAAGTGGAATTGTGCAGATGGGACTCGTAGTTGAGAAAAAAACGCGATCATTTTTTTTACCAACGTTTCTCGCCTGTCTCACTTTTATTGGCCTGTTCTCCTTCTCAAAAACCCATTCACAAGATTGCTGTTTTTTTCGGGTTTAAAACCATAAATCCACGTTTCGTCTCCTGTGACAATGTCGTAAACAGCACTAGAATGTCCGTGGTCGTACTTCAGTAGCATCTGTGAGCACCATTCCACGCGAGCCCGTTTCTGCTCCGCTGTCAGTTCATGAGGGATTCAACGACAACAAAGTTTCCGAACTTTCAATTCTTCGTGTAAAACTTTCTGAATTTGACTCATACCAATCCCCAATAATCCTCAAATTGTCTCATAGGTAATTCGGGGGTTTTCTTCAATTAACCTCTTAACAGTAGCCACATTATTTACGTTGACGGCACTTGAAGGCCACCCTTCACGAAATTCGTCATGTAAAGAAACTCGACCTCTCGCCAATTCAGCAAATCTTCGCCTCACGGTGCTCAAACAAGGTACTTCTCTCCCAAAAGCGTTTTGAAGACGAGCGGCACAGTCCTGTGGAGAAAGAGAACTTTTAAAATCATAAAAAATCATCGCTCTAACATTTTTTCGATCTAATTCGATTTTCGTTGCGTACGTAGAACTTTGATGTGTGATAAAAAAACAATTGACAAATCATTTTCCACCAATTGTTTTTTTTATTACTAAGAAGGTTGCAACGTTTTAAAAATATAACATTCGAAATTCAAATAGTTCCGATTAGCTAGAAGTGCAAAACTTTTAGTGTGCCCCATGTATATAGATGAATGGCTAGACTGATATATTTTATTGTTATATTTATATAGATGAACAGCTAGATTGATGTGTTTTACAATTTTTTTTATTGATGAAAATGATAATATTAAAAAGTTATCTGTTCTTCGATAAATCGCGATTCTATTATCAGTGGAAACGCATAGTAACTATTATAATATTATAGGTAATAGATGCTTCGTGCAGCCCGCTGCATTATAAAAGTTTTACGTGAATCCCGCGGGATCACCTAATTTTTCGACATAAAACCTTGCTTATGTGCTATTCCAGGTCATCGTCTACCTATGTGCCAAATTACATTCAAATACGTTCAGTAGTTTTTGCGTGTTTAAGAAACCAACATCCATCCATCCAAACATCCCAACTTTCGCATTTATAATATTAGTATAGATAGATAATATAGATTATGATGCACTGTGACCGCGCATATCCCAAAACATCCTGTATTTATATTAAGATACGGAGAAATATATCTTTCTTCGTATGAAATATATATTTCTACGTCGTTCGGTATTTTAAGATACTACTTTTAAGATACTTAAGGTAAAATATATATCATCTTAGTCGTGTGTGATGGTTCATACGATTTGTAAGGTGAGCCATTTCTGAAATTTGCTTTAAGACATATTATATTAAGGAATCTTAAGATCAAATGTTATAGTATCTTAGCCATGTGTCATGAGCTTAAAGCATATGAAATATATGAACAAAAACTTAGCACAATGTTTGAGGTCCCTTATAGAAACACAAACAAACCAAAATAAACATGTAATTAAAAAAATAACTTAAATAGTTTAACTGTTATCACAGTTCATGGACACATAAACTGCACTGACACCAGAAGTGCAATTAATGTGAGCCCATCTTTATATCATACGATAGAACAAGAGCTATCTAGCTCTCCTGATGGAAAGAGACAACCATTGCCAAGGACACCAGAAATGTTAATGGTGTGTTGCTATCCTTGCTATGTTATACTATCTATGCCACATTACAAATAAACTCACTTATACATGTACTACCAACTCACTTCTGTTTTATATTATTTTACTGACCTAACTGATTTCGCTAATTACTGCTGTAATTAATCAAGAATGTTTTGCAATTATAATGCCTTAGACAAAATTGTCTTTTGTAGTAATCCAAATAAAGCTAGGAACCATAAGGGTTCCTTTTGTCCGTTTGTTTGTCTATCTCAGAAATCCTTACATAGAATATACATATTAAGCACGACATAAAAGTGGTAACATAAAATCAAAATTTTTAATATATTTTTAGGGTAGATCCTCTACGTGTAAAGCGGGGAAGTTAATTTTTTTTCGTGTACTCCATAGAGTGCGGTATTGTTGAATAGGTTTTTAAAAAATAGTCTAAGTGTGAAAAAACTTTTCGATTAATAAGGAACGCGTTTGTGAAATATTGAACTTTAATTGCAACTTTAAAATTGTCTAGTGGTCCAGCGTTAGCGTTGACCACACGAGGTCCCGGGTTCGATTCCCAGGTCGGGCACATAAAAAAGTGTTTTTTTAGTTTTCTGATAAACACAAAGTTGCCCGGGATTGGAAAGTGCCCGGTTGGCGATAGGCTTGCCACCTATCACATTTGTGGGACCAAGTATCTTCGGCTAATCGTGGATGCACTTGTTGTACCTCTGCCTACCTCTTCGGGGATACGGGCGTGAAGATACTTTTTTTTTTGTTAGAGTGAAGTGTCCTCCGCTTTGCAAGGTAAACGGTTGGTTTTGGGGATGGCAAAAAATTTACGGTACCTAATATTAAATATATTGAAATTAAAAAAAAACTGTCATGGCTTAGAAGGCGTTACATGAGTAATAGTCGACCAACTTATACAATGAATTTGAAGAAATATTTATTCGCAATGAACCTGTGGTGCAGATATATCCGTCACTGAAGTTAAATACGTTAAATGTTCATAGTATGATACAATAAAAGCTCGATTATTAGTCCGCATTATTGTAATAGGCAACTTTGGAACCCTGAATTGTGCGTGGCCCAGCGCGCAATTTACCAATTTTTTACAAACATTTTTTATATTGCTTCTAAAATCAGCCTAAATTATGTAAATAACACATACACTACCATCGTGGCTACTAGGTGGTAGAGTTCTGCATTGTCTCGCCCGGGTCTGGTACCACCACCTTACCTATTCTTGCCGCAATAGCGTCAGTGCTTCTCGCTGTCGCGTTCCGGTTTGGAGGGTAAGGTAGCCGGTAAACTTATGCGTGTGGCATTAGACCTCGCCACAAGATAGCAACGCACCATTAACATCTTTGGTGTCTATAGGCGATGGTTGACTCTGCATCAGGAGACCCATCTGCTTGTTTGCTATCTTATGATATATAAAAAAACACGTAAACATCACACAAATACTGAAATATACACTTTAAACTCGCTTAAACCTCTCTACTGGTTCTATCCTTGCTTTTAAATGAGAGAATTGCAGCAATACGAATTCCAATGAATAAGAAAGCAAAGAATCAATAGTTAAGCAATCGAAAGCGGATGTCGTCGGAAGTAAATGCAAAGAAATACATGTTTTAAGATGTAAGTATAGCGCGACGTAGCATGGCAACTAACTTTGCTTATTATTTTTTCCTGTATTTCTTCGAGTCCCCTTTGAAATAATGGTGGTTAATATAACGCATAGCGTTATATTATAGCGCGCTATGTATACACAACGTAAAGCGTACGCTATTCAGATTCGCATTCAGCGCTATAGCGTAATGCATAGCATAACGAGTAACGCGCTAGACTGTAGATGCTAGACGTTATTAGTTATACCACAATTTATCGCTCAGTCACCGCGTGCTAGCGCTCGCTGTATAGTCTGCTTGACGAGTTGAAAATCGTTTAAAATAGAGTTACTTCTCTTAAAATTATGTGGGATAGCTTATTGGGTCCGAAATAACGCCTATATAGAATATTTGATACCTTAAATGAATGAATTTATGTGTCGTACTCGCTTTTGAGGCCGTGTGCGCAACCTAAAAATGTCATGCAGTCTCTACAGTCTATTTTCAGCGTTAAATTAAAATTATAAAATACTAGCAGACCCGGCAAACGTTGTTTTGCCATACATACCTATTAGGAATCTATAGCGGACAAACAACGTGATACGTAATTTATATAAGTATACGGGATTGTTCTTTCAGGCAGCCGAAAGGGCATTGAACTTTATGTGGTGGTTAAGTATTCTTATATTTTCTAATTTTCCGCGAAATTTTCCTAATATTTTCTTTTATAAAGAACCTTCTCCTGACAATTACAAATACAACAAAAAAAGAAGTAGTGAAATCGGTCCAGCCACTAACGCGTGATGTCGTGACCACGGAAAATAGGGATTGATTTTAATATATATAGATAATAAATAGAGTTTCGAGATCTACAAATTTTTGCTTGGAAATTTCCTCCTCTTTCCGAATCTTTCTTTGAAATTTCTTAAATATTAACAGTTTATAAAAAATTGGCAAAAAAACGAAATACCATTTTTTTCATCTTTAATTGTTTATAACTTTTGCAATTTTTTATGTGCTAATACACGCTTTTAGCACAATTTTCTTAGCGTCATCCCGGATCCAATGAGATATCGCACATAATTTTAAGAGCAGTATTTTTATTTTAGACGATTTTTAACTCGTCGAGCAGACTAGTATGACGTTTTAATGAGTCACGTGTTATCTAGGCCGGCTCACGCGGTCAGTGTTCCAGTTACACGTTATAATAATAGTCTATAACATAGCGCGCTATTAAAATATAGTTTATAGTCAATAACATAGCGCGCTATTAAAATATAGTTTATAGTCTATAACACGCCACCATAAAATAGTTTATTTGAACAATACGACTTTGAAGACAGATTATCTCATTCTGCCAGGCAGTTTGTAAAACAAACGATTGTCTGTATTTGTCACTATTGTTGTGACTCCTAGGTGGTAGAGTTTCGCAACCTCTCACAAGGGTATGTAGTACCACCGCCTTACTTATTTTTGTTACTTATTTATGTTCAGTTTTGGAAGGTATGATAGCTAGTCGACTTATGCATATGGCATTGCCACAATTATCAGTGTCAACAGGCTGATTTCTCTTTCTATTGGAGAGCCATCTGCTTGTTTGGTTTTTAATAATATTAAAATAATCATAAACTAACAAACAATATTTCTCTATATTCTCTAAAAAAAAATATATAACTCTGGCAAACGATTACACAAAATGTCACTATCATAGTGACTACTACAAAATGTATTTCTGCAGTCTTGCTCGCATATGGTACTATCTTACCTATCTTACCTATCACCTTACCTATTTCTGCTTTAAAAGCGACAGTACTTGTCACTTTTGTTTTTCGATTTGGCGATTAAATATTCAATCAATAAATACATGTGGCATTTCATTCCCACTTCATTAATAACAACATTACCATCTTTGGCGTCTATGGGTCACGGTTGATCCATTCTATCAGGTTGACTTTTTGCTTATTTACTATCCTATAATCGATAAGTTTTAAATTCAGTGCACTTAAAAAAATTACAAAATTACAGTTAATAGCAACTAATAAAAAAAACTCTTTTTAAATAGATTTTAATGAGAACTTTCCTAGAAAATACTCTCTTGGCAACTTGAAAAATTCGCTCATATAAGAGCCCTACTTACGAATGTCAAGACGTAATAAATCTTCAATAATAATAATCAATCATATTGACCTAGTACATTAACGCTAATTAATTATTGTGCATAAAATATTATCACAAAAACACATTATAATCGTACATTTTAACCCGTGTTAGCCCGGACTCTTTTGAAGAATATACCAATTACCATTCTGCCAGGGAGCCAATTATTACGTTTGTTTATATTCCACAACAGTCAATAATAATCAGTTAAGTATATTACATCCTGAAGATGCCTTAAAAAGTGAAACCGGTCGAGTATAATAATATACTCGACCGGTATAACAGAATATATTAAAAAAATGTGTAAAAGTGAAATTTATGTACAAGTGGAATAGTAAAAGTGTTTAATAATTTTCAAGGGTTGTTCTATACCCGAAAAGTAAGTAATCTGTTTTTATAAAACGAAAAGTTTTTACTCACTGAACATCAACGCCAATCCTTGGACCAAGAAGGCAGAATTTTTTCAAAGGGTTTCAAAGGGGTTGTTTTCACAATGTTGAGAAATAAAAATTAATTTTTAAAATTCATCCCTTAAAATTGTGAAATAGGGGGTGAATAATTGTATGAAATTTCTTACATATACGACTTGCTAATTTACTTGCGCGGGTTTTAAATAATAAAAGTACAGTAAATTTCTGACAAATTCATAAAATTTTAAATTGAATTAATATCTTTTAACTTAGACCAAATACATAATTGGTTTCATTTTCAAGTGAACAGGTCCGGTCCGGCGTGACATGCTGGACTTCCATTCCTAACACGATATGTACGTTATGATAAAATACGCAATGTGAACCTTGTGTCCTTACAATACGACACAGTTACCTAAACCTATAATTACATTTTTAGAAAGTAAATGATGTGGCCGGGCAATGCTGAGTTTAATTTTTCATGGCAAGAGGAAACTTTTGAAATGGATATTATTAGAAAGGGTCCTTTGATAGCTGGATCTTCTGTTTTATAATTTCATGTCACCTCAAATTCAAACGATGATAAAAATTACTATTTTAAGGTTGAATTTAGTCTTTATTCCATAGACATTTATGACTACGTACTCATAACAGAACATGAATAATAAAAGCTCATTGTACGATGAATAATATGACTTAAACCATCGATAAAGGATAACGTACGATTCAAATTAAAAGCGGTTAGTGTATTTTAAACACTGTATTTTTTAACGATTATTTATTTATTTTACAATACATACATATACATATTAATGACTACCAAATATAAATTATGCACATGCACACTCTTAAAAAAAAACAACAAGTAGGTACTTAATAAAAAAACGTTTTTAAAGTTTTCTCCAGCATAGGGGTATATATATATATATATATATATATATATATATATATATATATATATATATATATATATATATATATATATATATATATATATATTCAACAACAACCGAGTAGTCATATATTTTCGTGTTCCGCTTTGGAGGGTAAGGTAGCCGGTAGACTTAAACACATTGCCATCTCTAAACCCTTATTTTGATGAAATTTATTGTGAAAAAAGTTAAAGATCCGGAGTGAAATATAGGCTAACTTTATTTTCAAAATTCGACCTAACTGTCTAACGAAAGTTAAAAAGGGATTCGTAGTGAGTGATATATTGTTAGCGGTTAGTAACAAACGTATTGATTCTATTCATAATTAAGTCGAGGCAATGTGATAAGAATGGTAATATTGCAAAAGGTCGCCATGGTGACAGCTCAAGTATGTCTCAGTAAACTGAAATTAATCCGTAGTGTGAGTATAAAGACAAATTTAATTAGCTCCTACGCCCCAAGGCCTGGTTACATCCGATGCGCCCTTTCTCTCTAATGTCAGTTTTGGATCGAAATCTTGTTAATGCTATAAAAGGTTTAGATGAAAATACGTTGTTTAAAGTGGTTAAACATATGAGAAGGTTAATCATTGATCCGTATCAATCAATCGTATATTGTGAAAAATATTGTACACGCTTTCCCCGTGTTGGTCCCGGGCTCCTTTGAAGAATAGGCCAACTGCCGTATTGCCAGGCAGGTCGTAAAAGGCGACCGAGTGGCTATGCGTGTCACTACCATCGTGACTACTAGGTGGTAGAGTTCTGCATTGTCTCGCCCGGGTCTGGTACCACCGCCTTACCTATTCCTGCCGCAATAGCGTCAGTGCTAGTCACTGTCGTGTTCCGCTTTGGAGGGTAAGGTAGCCAGTAAACTTATGCATGTGGCATTAGACCTCGCTACAAGATAGTAACGCACCATTAACAACTTTGGTGTCTATAGGCGATGGTTGACTCTTTTCATCAGGAGACCCATCTGCTTGTTTGCTATCTTATGATATAAAAAAAGGCGTTATTACCTGACGTAAACTATATTACTATAAGTATCTGTTTTTTAAATGCGAAAGTTTGGATGTTTGGATGTATGGATGAATGTTTGTTAATCACGCAAAAATGGATTTATCGATTTAGATGAAAATTGACACACGGTGACCTGGAATAGCACACAAGATATTTTTCATCCCGAAAAATAAAGCTGTTCCTAGTATTCATATGGTCTGTGGTTGTTCGCGTGAGATTCACTAAAATCTTTTATAATGCAGGGAGTTCCAGGGTGCAGCTAGTATTATAAATGTGAAAGTCCTATTTGTTTAAAGAAGAAAATTTGGTACTTAATTTGCAAAATTTCCGCGAAAGCTTATATGGAACTGCTATGAAGTAACTGAAACGAAAGGTAGTGTAAGTAATGGAGCAAACTTATCCAAGGAATGAAAATAATAGAAGACAACAAAGTCACGATAATTCAGCCACTTCCACCACACTTTCTTCCACGTCAGTATCAAAGGTGACGTCAGTATAATCGCGAAAAAATAGCGACCTAGACGCGTGTACTTGCACATGGTGAGCGCCTCGTCCGCCCGCCTTGTCCACTTGTCATATCAAGTCCTTTGCTATTGCAGCACCATTTGCTATCCATTACTCTAAAAATACCTACCTATCTACAGTTTCTCTAATAAATACAAAGCAAGTTTCTGCAGTTTCTCCAATACACACACAAACAACTTTCAGTCACCTATTTAATTTTATCATTTGTTTTCTCTCTAAGTTACAGGTCTTAGTCAAAGAACCCTAAATTAAACAACGTCTTATAAATTGCCAATCCTAATTAATTTACGGTCGCTTTGTATTTGTAGGAGTCTTTTAGCGCAAAGTAATTGATTGAGTCTTAATTAAAATAAGTTTACACCCTTTTACAAGCTTCTTTAAGTTTATTTTAATGTTTGTGGTCTGAATAACTTATAATGACTTTTAGGGAGTAATTAGATATAGATTAAAGAGATTCGCATAAGATTTTTATACTAGTAAGGTAGCAAGTAAATTCGTGCATGTAGAGCCATCCTTAAGTATCCTTAATATCCTTAAGTATCTATACCATCGGCTTGTTTACTATCTTATAAATTGAAAAAAAAATGGTCCATATTCTAGGTTTTAAATAAAATATATTCTGCATCTCTTAACGGAATACTACCAGGAGACATATGAGTCAAAGTATTTCTATTACTTCGATTCGAATTGAGTCAAGAAGTATTCTTTTCTTTCAAAGATGCTTACGAAGAGTGAAATGTGCATTGAGTACGTATATTGTGTGCTCTTGGTTTTGCTACTGGCGTGGTGGAAAGTGTGATAGTCAAGGATGAATAATTTGCTGGCTAATTTACACACAAACCGGAACAAGACAGTGATAAGCATTGATGATTTGGAACAAATATATATATTGGTTTTGAATTAATTGTTGAAGTCCAGGGAAGGTATAAAGGTGAGAAAATATAGAAAAAAAAGTAGTTAAAAAGGCAGAACAACGTTTTCCGGATCAGCTAGTATTTCAATAAATATATGGCCCGTCCCAATGTGCTGGATTATTTAGTTAATCCTTTATAGAGTGACATTATAAAGAGAAAACATTTGTGTTTTTATATTTGTGTGTTTGTAACGGATACACTTAAAAGCCATTAAATCTATCTTAATCTTTTTTTACCTACACTAAAAAACCACACAATCTAGGAATAATATTAACAAGTTTTTTACCCGATTAAGAAATAGGAAGTTTGAGCAAAGTCGTCAGTAGCAGCAGTAATTCATAAATGGACTTCTGCAGTCTTCCTTTTGTTCACTCAGGTAAAAAGTAACTTATGTCCTGCCCTATAAATCTCTCTATTTTTCAGTTAAAGTTTTATCAAAATCTAACCAGTCGTTCAAGAGACTACCCCGCACAAACAGAATGATAGACCGACAGATTTTTTTTTAATTATTAGACAGCAAACGAGCGGATTACTATACTGAAGAGAAAATAGAAACTAATGCCTTTAGACACCAAATATGTTAAGGGTGCGTTGCTATCCGAGTGGCAGAAAGGCAATGCCACATATATAAGTCTACCGGCTACCTTACCCTCTAAACTGGAACACCACAATGACAAGCATTGACGTTACTGCGGCAGGAATAAGAAGTGGTGGGCGTTTAATAAACGAACAGTTTTTTAGACTGTTTCTTTAGCGTGAACGAATAAACAGTCTAACGTTCTTTGATAAACTAATTTATGAATGAACCATGCAACGCGTCTTTATAACGTTCGATTATAGACTGTTGGTTTCGTGGAACGATATGCGCAACCAAAATAGGTATCATATTCACGACGCCGACGAGTGGAGTGGAACTCGAAAGTGGCCGTGGGATTATAATATGTACATAAAATGAAATAAACTTCTAAATACGCCAGGTTTATGTATATCTATTATTTAATATTTAATTTCATAAATTAAATTTTTTAAAGAATTTAAATGTTATAATAATAAATAAAACTGCCAATTTTAAGCCTGGAAAAAGTATGAAGGGGAGTTTAGGTCATTTTTATAAACAGTTAACTTAAGTAAATAATAATCTTCGTAGAACGATAACTAGGTACAACGTAATAATCATGTTCAGTCTAGGAAGTAAACTAGTCGAAAATTAAACAGTTTTTTCAACTAGTTTATCGTTTACGATAAACTGTCTCGTTGCGTCGACGAAAAATACGTCAACGACCCACCACTAGGAATAAGTAAGGCGGTAATACCAAATGTGATCTATATTATTATTAATATTATAAATGCGAAAGTTTGGATGTTTGGATGGATGTTTGTTACTCAATCACACAAAAACTACTCATCGGATTTGAATGAAATTTGCCACATAGGTAGATAATGACCTGAAATAGCACATAGGCTAATTTTTATCCTGGTAAAATAAGGTGATCCCGCGAGATTCGCCAAAAACTCTTATAAGGCAGCGGGCTGCACGCTGCAGCTAGTTACTAATAATAATTTAGGTATTAGAATCGTAAACATACTGGCACTTGAAAAACCTAATTATTTGGAAATCACAGATAGACATTTCAATTTTATTTATATATGTATAGATAAATGACATAAGTATTTTATCATCATTTTTTTATCACCTTGTTAGCTTATAGCTCGCCAATCAGTAAAAAATAATGTTTTTATCACAAGGTAAGATAATTAAGCTATCACAAACAATAAGCCTTTACTTATAGCATAAAGGTATTTGTTTCATATTACTTTTATGTGAACATGTTAAATCCTAAGGATAATGTAGAAGCGCTTTATGTCTAGAAAGGCAATTTTATGAAGTTGCGCCTTCAAGGCACACGTGCTGAACACGAGACGGCGTTATTAAAATGAACGCGAATTAATGTATGAAAGATTACGTAACATTTACAATGGAGATTACGAGATTGGATACAGTAGAATAGGGTCGGTAAAAATGTTTTGTGATTTGTATTTCTAAATATATTGAATAGTGGATAAATAAATATATATCATTGAACAGTATACGAATTAGTCAAATCTCAAAGGAAGTGAACTATTTGCTTATGATATGTTAGTTAGCGGTCCAAAGTATGCTGTTAAAAACAATATTATACTGTTTTTCACTACATTATACTTTCTACTGTTTCACAAAAATAAAGTACTTATACAAAATACTGTTTTCATCAACAGTTATATCAATATACTTATTAAAAAGTAATCTTGAATATTGTGTGTGCTTGCGGTGAAATATTCAACACTACGTGTTAGTTTAGGTAAAGTGACCAATAAAAATATTGTTATTCCTTTAAAAATACTGTTTATTGTTTGCTCAGTCCTAAATGTACTTTATTTCTTGTAAAAAAAGTTGGCAACCCTTGCATTAGTTAACGAAAAATAGATAGAAATGGAATAAAAATACTCAAATATATTTGATAAGCTCTTAAATACAAACATCTATTTTACAAACATATATTTGGTCCTGCCCGTTTTTCGAGTGGTTAGCGACCCTGACTACGCAGTCGACGAGGCTCGGGTTCGATCCCAGACGGGGACAAGCATTTGTGTGATGAATCTTACTTATTACTGACACGATAGCGTCAAAGCTTGTTATTGTCGGTGCCGGTTCGGAAGTTAAGGTAGCTGGTAAAATATTATATCCCCGCTATATGGATTTTGTTTCACCATTACCATCTTTGGTGCCTAAACGATGACAATCTATTTCCGCCACCCAACTACTACGCTGTATAAAAAAAATAGCACAGATTTTTTTTCTCCATCCAATGGCATGGGGTGTCTTGGGACGGACGGTAAATTGCAAACACGCAGATGGCTCTTTTGATGGAAAGAGAAACCATCGCTTATCGACACCAAAGATGATAATGGTGCTTCGCTGTCCGTGTGGCGGGATAGCAGTGCTACATGCACAAGTCTATCGGCTACCTTACCCTCCAAACCGAAACACGACAATAACAAGCATTGACGGTATTACGGCAGGATTAAAATATTAATTGTTAAAAATGCGTGAAACCATTTTTCTGTTCTAGAATCATTTCTGCGCAGTATTAAGACTTTAAGTGCAGTTTTTTGGTACAGTCCAGTTTTTCTACTCTTCATGTCAGCGAAACAGTTTTTTTTGTATATGTATAAAATTCACGACATCAAAATTAAAATTTTACAGTCGGCCATACGTATAAAACGTAGAAATAAATCAGAAAATATTATAAAAATCTCATCATCAATCATTTAAATAAAGTTATTAGTATTTATGTATACTATATACTAATTTCAAAAATACTATCCAGGACCACAGCCAGAACTATCTAATAAATTGTATCACTATAGATACGATCACCGTTAACCTACTCCTTTAGAAGTAAATTAGTAATATACGGACTGAGTAATTAATATGACAAAGGACATTGAAATTACTATCCAATTATATAAACCCTTATCAAGTGGATTCTAACTTTATTCAATACAACGTTTAGATATTGTCTAAGCTATTTCGCCTTACGTCGTTGCCTAAAAAGTATAATAACAATTTTAATATTGTGAATAGTCACCGTCAATTGTGTCATATTTCATTGATATCAGTTTATTAATTCAGATTAATATTACTGATTTTAGTCCCTTTCCTATATCAGTTAAACTGTAAGTATATGTAAAAATCAACTTATTAAATGTCCATACTGGAACGCTTCGTTATAATTAAGATAATAATAACATAATAATATAATATTCACGGACCAAATTACACTGACTGATCTAAGCCCAAAGTAAGCAAATTATTTACTTGTGTAATGGGTGTTAGTCAACGATACTAATACATAGAAATACATAATATATAAATACTGGAATATATTTAATAAACACCCAAACCCGGAAATACAAACATTTATGCTCATCACGCAAATGCTTATCCCCGTCGGGGATAAGCCAAATGCTTATGCTTAATGCGTGATGCGTATTCAATTCAGATGGCACTTTTTACTTCTATGTTTGTAGTTTGCAAAATTTTCGTATGAATTACCGTGAAGACACTAAAAATCTTAAAAATCTGAAGTAAGTACATAACATGTGCATAAACATTTATAAAACTCATTGAAGAACACGTATTTTTCACACACATTCACACATACACGTATCTTAATAAATAAATATGACTTTTTTGTATTTTTTTTATAAGATAGCAAACAAGCAAATGGGTCTCCTGTTGGAAAGAGTAACCATCGCCTATAGACACCAAAGATGTTAATAGTGCGTTACTATATTATGGCGAGTACAGAACATAAGTTTACCGGCTACCTTACCCTCCAAACCGGAACACGACAGTGACCAGCACTGACGCTATTGCGGCAGGAATAGGTAAGGCGGTGGTACCAGACCCGGTCGAGCGGATGCTGAACTCTACCACCTAGTAGTCACGATGATATATATATGGTATAATGGTAGTGATGGTAGGTAGGTCGGTCGCCTTTTACGACAGAACGGCAGTTGGCCTATTCTTCAAGAACCTGGCAGAACGGTAGTTGGCCTATTCTTCAAAGGAGCCCGGAACCAACACGGGGATCAAAAAAAACTTTTTTGTATATTATTTAGGTAAAGATTGCAAACAAGCAAATGGCTCACCTAGTGGATAGAGAAACTATCATCTATAGACACCAAAAATGTTAATAGAGTTACTATCCGCATGGCAATTCCACATGCATAATCTATCAGCCTACTTTACAATCCAACCTCATCCTCTAAACCGGAGCACGACAATAAAAAGCATTGACGCGGCAGGAATAAGTGAGGCGGTGGTAGCATATACCCGAGCGAAACGTTGCTTATTATAATAATTAACACAATAATATGTACATTAGGTAAAACTAAGTTAAAATTATATTGTATACTAGCTTACCCAGGAAATGTTGTTCTGCCTTTTTAAATACTCTTATTTTTTTTCTATATTTTCTCACCTTTTAAACCTTCCCTGGACTTCAACAATTAATTCAAAACCAAAATTAGCCAAATTGGTTCAGTCTTTCTCGAGTTTTAGTGAGACTTTCTCCTATCCTGTCCTTTTCACACATACGAGTACTTGTCTAGCTTTTAGAAAGAGGTCGCTACTTGCATACTGTAAATGGTAAAATCTTAGGATAACAAAAATAAATAAATTTTGTTTTTATAATGATTTTATTTTTTACTTATTATCATAAGTTTTTTTTTCCAATCCTCAGGTCTTATATTTTTAATGCCTGGTTCCTATATAAATAAAACGCCTCGTTTTAATTACGAGTAGTAACATTTTCTACGAGGCGTAAGCTAAAACTGTTCCTATAAACATTAATCAAATTACCAAATGCTCCTAGAAAAGTTATGGAATATATAACACTAGCTGTAGTGTGCAGCCCACTGCATTATAAAGTTTTTGGTGATTCCCGCGGGATCACCTTACTTTTCTGGGATAAAAAGAAGCTTATGTGTTATTCCAGGTTACCATCTACCAAATTTCATTCAAATCCGTCCAGTAGTTTTTGCCTGATTGAGTAACAAACATCCATCCAAACATCCAAATTTTCGCATTTATAATATTAATATAGATTAAATAATATTAATAATTATCAATTTATTAATATTAATTAATTAATTAAATTAAATTAAATTAAATTAAATTAAATATAGATTATGTCTTTGATACGCCTTGTTTTTATTCAATTGGTTGCTAATAGTTGTGGATACAAATAACGGATTGTTGATTAAAGGAACCCGGCATAAGTCTCTTATGGTCTTTTTCGGCATAGAAGTAGATTGGTCTTAAAATAATTAATTAAATGTAACGCCCAAGTCTTTCTTCATACACAAATCTGCACCTCATTAACCGTTCCGTTGGTTAAGTGGTTATCGAAGCTAACTACGAATCGATGGGATTCGGGTTCGATTCTCGACAAGGACAATCATTTGTGTCATGAGCATAGATTTTTATAAGTCTATGTTTGGGTGTTTATTATGTACATAACAGTATTTATATATGTATATGTATATACTAGTATTTTTGAGTAACACACATAAGAAAATAACTCGCTTACTTTGGGGTTAAATCATTCGTGTAATTTGTCCAGCGATATTATTATTATATCTTTATTCACATATTTTTTCTTACTTCTACACATTTATAATTATTATTACATTATCAAAAACTTATCATCTATACATATAATAAAATCGTAGGAAAGTCAAAACTGTACATTGAATATTTTTTTAAAAGAATACTTGGGGCGTGATCTACAATCGATATTAAAGCTAAAAATATATGTAGTTTTTAGAATTTTTGTCTGTTCGTCTGTTCGTCTGTTTGTCTGTATGTATGTCCGGGGTAAACTCAAAAAGTACTGCATGGATGTACTTCAAATTTTGCATGAATATTACTGACAGGTCAGATCAACATATAGGCTACATATTATCACGCTATCACCTACGCGGGAGGTGCTGTGCGGAGTAAACGAAGTCCGCGCGACGAAGTCGCAGGCAACAGCTAGTAATGTAATAATGTAATAAAAATAAATATACAAATATAGTTGTTTTGCCGGTGGCGTGAACATGGCAGCTAAGCTGCCGATAGGGTGACAGAGAAAGAAACTTCCTCACAATACGTGACGTTTCTAATACTGCCACCTTCAGTATCTGACCCTTGATCCAGAATTGTGAGGAGAGCCTCCGTAGATGTTCACGGGACAGATTACACTTACTGATCTAACCCCAAAGTAAGCAAATATTTGCTTGTGTTATGGGTGTTAGTCAACGATACTAATACATAGAAATACATATATAAACACCAGAATATATATATAATAAACACCCAAACCCGGAAATACAAACATTTATGCTCATCACACAAATGCTTGTCCCCGTCGGGGATCGAACCCGAGCCCCGTTGATTGCGTAGTCAGGGTTGCTAACCACTCGACCAACGGGGCGGTGGTTAGCAACCCTGTTTGCTATGAGATCGCTTACAGACACGACTGTCGAGACAATAATTATTACTTTTATTAAAATTCAATTGAAGTATAAAAAAACAAAACGTTAATCAAATATTCAACTTCACCATGCCAAATTTTGATGATATTAGCAAGCGCTAACATACAAGATCAACACTGTGGGCTAATTTACCCTTATACATTCTGACTTTTAAATTTTGAAACTCATTTTCTAATGTTATCACAGTGAGGTAATGTAAACATTTTCAGAGCAACCCCAGAATCCCGATGAACCTATGTCGAAAGTTTATGAACCAACGCTTTTATTAAAACAAACTAATTTAAACTTGGAAAAGTTGAATTTATACACGTTAAACATGTTTATATTATGTGGTTTTTGGTTAATGCTTACCAAAGAAAACCATCCATGGTAGATTGGATAATGATTTTTTTATATCATAAGATAGCAAACATGCAGATGGCTCTCCTGATTGCAAGAAACATCACCTATAGACATCAAAGATTGTAATGGTGCGTTGCTATCCGAGTGGTGACATGGCAATGCCACATGCATAAGTCTACCGGCTACCTTACCTTCTAAACTGGAACATGACAAAGGCAAGCATTTAACGCTATTGCGGTAGGAATAGGTAAAGCGGTGGTACAATAACAAATACTCGGAAGAGTTAAAAAATTAGAGAGAAAAAGAATTAGAATCTTAATGTCAAAGCAAATTAATTAGAACTTCATTTAGTATTCTTGGTCTTTTTTTTGGTAATAAAATTTAACATTTTTTTGGTTTACTAGCTGTGCCCGTGACTTCGTCCGCGTGGAACAATTTCTGAAACAAAAGTAGCCTAAGTTATTCCTTATTACCGTGGTTTAAAAGATAAACAGACCTGTGGTTTTATACGCATAGTTCCCGTTCCCGTTGGACTTCGGGGATAAAATCTATACCCTATATCCTTTTTTGGATTTCAAACTATCTTTATACCAAATCTCATCCAAATCGGTTCAGTGGTTTAGGCGTGACGAAGAGACAGACAGAGAGAGTTATTTTCAAATTTATAATACTAGTGTGGATTAAAAGTATCTTCACGCCCGTATCCCCTAAGAGGTAGGCAGAAGTGCACCCACGATTTGCCGAAGATACTACGTCCCACAACGTGATAGGTGGCAAGCCTATCGTCAATCGGGCACTTTTTCCAATCTCTGACAACGTTATTCTTGTCACAAAACTGAAAAAACACATTTTTGTATTGCCCGACCCGGGAATTCACGACACTGTAGGATTCACGATAAAAAAAGACATGCCTAGTTTACATGTAGAGAAACTACACTAAAAAAATATTTTTTCAAGATTTTATGTTACCACTTTGTCGCATTTCATGCTATATTGTTTTTTAATAATATTTAGTGCTGCAATTCATAAGTAACATACTAAAGGATTCACACCATACATTCTATGGCTAGAGACATGCTAACTTGTAGTTTTCTCGATAGCAAAAAAATTCAAAGTTACCTCTGAATAAAAAGGAAAATGCTTAATATGGCGTAAATACTTAACAGAAGGCCATCAGTTTTTAAATAATAGCAAAACAACATATTTTCTATAACATAAGAATAAAATATTTAAAGAACTATGGGATTCACGATAATAAAAAACCACATCCCTAGTTTACATTTAGGGAAACTACCCTAAAAAAATATTTTTTCAAGATTTTATGTTACCACATTGTTGACATGGCTAATATTATACATACTAGTCTCAAGTAATAATACAAATTTTTACACTTCGTTGTCGTGATTAATATTATGTATATTCATGCCAAATTACAGCTTTCTTGTCCTAAGGATCTCTGAGCTAGACTGTGGATGGACGGATGTACTGTCAGACGGACGGACATAGCGAAGCTATAGTGTTTCTTGTTTACTTCGGAATCTCAAAAGCGAAGCGTTGACTGCGTTGATATTATTTTTTTACACTCGTGGAGGATTTATAGTTTACGTGTATTGATATAACATTATATTTATACTAGCAAAAAGCAGAGCTTTGTGAGGGCTCGCAAAGTTATACTATCTAGTAATATTGTTAGAAAAGTATTTTTATGAGAATTACATCTTTTAATGTATGGACTTTATCTATAATTATCTAACCTAAAAAGCTCAGCGTATTTTCACCTAAACATTACATTTGCATCAAAGGCCCGCGTCGTCAGGCTTTGGACTAGGAATATTTGGTTTTTGTTTGTTGGTATTTTCAAGGAAAAATATGTATTAAAAATGAAGGTTGATCTTATAAAAACACATTTTTGACATTTTGCTGAAATAATTGTTTTTTTTTTTCTAAAATCAGGAAGTTCCTGGTTTTACGTCAATTTACGAAATCAAAATCAAAAAATGTTTTATTTAAATAAACCTTCAAAATTTTTGGACTACGCAGGCACGAAGAATTGACAGTAGACACTCAGTGAATACATTTTTCGAATTTTTCTCTCAGAGAAACCCTCGGAATTCGATTCCAGAGTCAGGCAAATGAAAAAATGAGTTTTTTCAGTTTTCTGAAAAAACAACTTTGCCCGGGATTGGAAAAGTGCCCTACTGGCGATAGGCTGGCCACCTATAACATTGTGGGACTTAAGTATCTTCAGCTAACCGTGGATGCACACGTACTTCTGCCTACCTCTTCGGAGATACGGGCGTAAATATACCTTTTTTTAGCTTTTTACCCTCGCCCTCGGGCTAAGATTTCGAATTGATCTCAATACAATATAAATCAATTAATGCATCTGTACTGTTTCTCATTAAGCATATTGTGAAAGTCTCTAACGCTCTATTTACTCTGTTCCCAGCAAACATCCCCGCTCTAGACCTAAATTCTCCTTGTGCCTCCCACAACATTACTTCGAACTTCCCTTGCATTCTCCTTTCAATGATTTTATCATACACCTTCGATGCCAAACTGATCAAACTGATGGCCCTATAGCTATTGCAGTATATACTTGAACCTCGCCTTTATACGAGGGCACGATAACCGCGCGCCGCCAGTCAAATATGCAGAAACAATTCATGATGTAAATCTCTTAATAAGTTCAAAAATTCTAATAGAAAATATATCTTCTATCAATTTTAACTCGTTAATTTAATAAGAGATGGCGTTAGTAGTAATAAGATTCTAATACAAATTGTACCTTCTATTTTTTTATTTTTATAAAATGGTATTTTTATGGTAGATAACAAATCTAGACATGAATATAAACTACCACGTCGAAGCTCAAACCTAAAAATGCGATATTTTTTCAGTAAAATGTACCACAAAAGTGCATAGAAAGTGGCCTAGTGTAGGGCTCGCTTCGCTCCCCCTGATGACAATTTATATAACAACATATAATACATACAATTATAATTATATAACAACATATAATACATAATTTTTATATAATATTTAATATATCATATACTATATCGGTAATATATTATGAATATTTTTGACACGCTCTGTACCTTAAACGACTTCATGAATTTAATCTCTAGAGGTTTCGGCTGTAATACATAAGTATAAGATTCGGCTTAAATGTGATAGGGACACCCACGAATTAAACTGGATGCGCCATTCAAGATAATTTCTTAGTGGGTGTAGTATTTACACCTAGAGAGATAGAATTATGGTACCTAATTAACGTTGAAATAAAGTACCTCCAGGAGTATGTTTTAAATCTTTCTTCTTATTCAGCACACAAATAGCATAACATGGCATTTTCACCTTTTTATACGATTAATATTTCTACAATCGTTTTACACTTATAGCCTGCGCAGACGAGGGACTACCCTTGGGGTAAGTTTTTGTCAACCAATATAGATTTAATAAACTGTATCAAATAAATCACAGAGGACACAGGACAAAATTAACCCGTACAAAAAGACCGAACTGGACAAAAGTACGGGGAGTCCCCGAGAAAAATAGAACTAACGTGACTAGCGCCGTGGAGCAGCAAGGAATTCGAACTTTTTTCTGCGTTAAGCGCTCGAGAGTGACGTACGTAATACGTATGCTCTGCAACCGAAGAACAATTAATGTTCGCACACCGTATGCGTTGAATCCGTGGCAAGTTCTCAGCGCGGCGGGCATTTTTTACGATTCCGTTTTTTGTCCTCTGCGGACAAAATTCCCTCGTCTTCGCAGCCATTAACAACATTAACTCCTATGCGCGGCTACATATTCCATGCCCAACACCACAGACCACAGAAATACTAATAAACACGGTGTTGAGCGCAAAATGAGTAGCTGCTCATATGAGCAAATGTATATAAATGTCAAACGTTTGTAGCTATATTACATCGTAAAAAATAAAATATGCCATATTGTCCTATTTTATCGTGTCGATTAAAAAGCTAAGAATTAAGGAATACCTCCAAAGTGATTTTATTTTATCGGTAAGTATTATAACTCTGTATTTATCTGTGTGAAGGCAAGCAATGTTGATAACCTAAGAAATTGACTTGTAAGGCGTATCCAGTTTAAACCGTGCCCAATACCATGATTATTATTGTTATTAATATTTGTGTTATCTGTGGTGATATCGTTTTTATAATTTTTACCAAACTACGCCAGAAATAGGACTTTTTTTCGAAAAGTGTCGCAATCGGTATTTTTGTTTTAATAATTATTATTTGTTTATATATAATGTGAATACATTATTTCGATCTGTTAATCGATCTCTAGCGCTGTCAGAGCTATGTTTGTCAATCATATTGTTAGATCATATGAAAGGAATTATAATGTGAAGATATCTACGTATAAAAAACAAATCTCCGCTACGGGCCTACGGATTTGGACTAATTACAATCAAATCTTGATTGGTTTTAAGGACACTTGTTATGGGCGTGAAAGAAAGGGAACGTAGAGACCCTAATGTATTTGGAACGCCTGACTGACCACATAAAGGCCCACAAAATTAAACGTCTAAAATGTGCCCATCTACTAATTCAACCCAATTCGAATTAGACATGAGCCACAGGGCTTAAAATTGTGTTTTTATAGCTTGCTATAAGAAACAAGCAGTCAAAATAATGTTGTTAAAAAAGTATAGGCGGCTGCAGACATCCAGGCCGTTAATAATGCGTTGCCATCTGTTTGGTAGAGATTAAAACCACATGCTTCCTGCAAATTATCTACGGAAAACAGACATAATATTTTAATATTGACCACATGAGACACATTCACACATCCCCGGGTCAGGCAATTTAAATGTGTTTTTTCAGTTTTCTGATAAAAACAACGTTTCCCGCGATTACATAAATACCAGATTGGCAATTGGCCTTCCTAAGTATCTTATTCGTACATAGTAAGACTTTAATATTTTCGGCTAATCGTGAGTGCACTGGTTCTTGAAGATACTACTATATTATTTAAAATTTGTTAAACATACTCTCGAGTTGGCGAAGTGCACTTATTTCCGGAGAATAATTTCCGTTACTTTAGTTTTATTTTTCCCTTTACTTTCTCCTGTTTCGTTTCTGCCTCCGGTTACGGCTCCATCTGCCTTGACCTACTTTAAATAATCATTAAGTTACAATAGCGGTGTTTTCCATCTCTCTATGTTTCTCTCCAAGCTTCTTGTAATTTTACATGAAGTTAAAACTTTTAACACAGTTTTCATTCAATATCAGCTTGAAGTTATAATGCTCTCAACATTTTTTGACATTTTATGTAATTTACATGATTTCATGATATTGATAAAATATTCTGAATGAGAATATTTTAAACATTATTTTTCTTAGCGAGTTTCTACCACCGAATCTTCTCAGTATGTGGCCGCGTTCCGATCCGGTAGTAGTTTTAAAAAATGTTGACGTATCAAAATAACTTGTAAAAAGTTTTAATGAATAAAGTTCTTCTGATTTCTGATTTCTTCACATATAAGTTAAGGAATTCAAAATTCAATTTCTCGTCCGGGTATTTGTTTTCTCCCGCTGCCTACCTATTCCTGCTATAATAGCGTCAATATTCATCATTGTCGTGTTCCAATTTAGAGGGTAAGGTAGCCGGTAGACTTATGAATGTGGCAATGCTATCCCACAACAAAGATAGTAACGAATCATTAATATCTTTGGTGTATATAGGTGATGGTTGTCTTTTAATTAGGTAGCTGATAATCTACGCGAGTTACATTAACACCTCGCCACACGGATAGCAACGCACCATTCATATCTTTGCTGTCTATAATAGATGATGGTTGTCACTTTCCATCAGGGGAAGCTTGATGTGGCATTAGACCTCGCCACAAGATAGCAACGCACCATTAACATCTTTGGTGTCTATAGGCGATGGTTGACTCTTTCTATCAGGAGACCCATCTGCTTGTTTGCTATCTCATGATATAAAAAAAGCCATTTTGCTATCTTATAATATAATTTTTAAAAAATTAAAAAATGTCCCGATATTATTTGACCCATCACCAAAAAGTTATGGAACTAACATCATTATTTTTCAAACCAGCCTTTTTCTGATCAAACAATGAACCCAATCTGTCAGTTCTCACACTCTCGTTAGCTGTGTCCTATCCGTCGATCATAGAGCTTGTTAAAAGTTCGACGGACGGAAAAAAGTTTTAAGGACCGCATAGTTACATCAAACATGATCAAAGGACAATTTTCCTTTACTGAAATATTATGCGCAAAATCTCTTTCAGTTTTCAAAGTTGTCCGATAACTTCGCTGAGTCGTATGAAGGTTGGCACCACATAATCGTCGTAGACATCCGCAAGCAATAAATTAATTAGAGGTGCTAGGGCCATTATGGATAAATTATTAGGAACGCAAGTTTTTCTTTAATGGCCAGGGCCAATTTCAAAGAATAAACCACTTATTTTAGTTCAAGCAAGTTATGAAAAGCGGAAAAAGCTAAACGCTTCCCATATCATACATCTACGAATACAAACGTGAGTATTATTGGTGGCATTGTTTTAAACGTGTATCATATGCCATGCCATACCAATCACTACTTTGCCATACCGATTATAACTAGTAAAGAGTGGTGTTGGTGCTATTGTCTTAACACGTATACCATGTCACATAACTGTAATTACTATGGTAACTAGTGGATAGTATTTTTGACTAGCGATCTGCCCGCGGTTTCACCCGTGTAGCTTTTAATCCCGTGGGAATATCAGAAAGTTTTATATACTAAAACCTTTCTCAAGAATCAATCTATCTATTAAAAAAACCGCATCAAAATCCATTGCTTAGTTTTAAAGATTTAATCATACATAGGGACCGACAGAGAAAGCGACTTTGTTTTATACTATGTAGTGATGTCTTTTTTTTTATATCATAAGATAGCAAACAAGCAGATGGGTCTCCTGATGGAAAGGGTCAACCATCGCCTATAGACACCAAAGATGTTAATGGTGCGTTGCTATCTTGTGGCGAGGTCTAATGCCACATGCATAAGTTTACCAGCTACCTTACCCTCCAAACCGGAACACGACAGCGACAAGCACTGACGCTATTGCGGCAGGAATAGGTAAGGCGGTGGTACCAGACCCGGGCGAGACAATGCAGAACTCTACCACCTAGTAGCCACGATGGCAGTGACTCGATAGCCAATCGGTCGCCTTTTACGACCTGCCTGGCAGAACGGCAGTTGGCCTATTCTACAAAGGAGGCCGGGACCAACACGGCGAAAATCGTCATTTAGTTAAAGGTATATTACACCACATAACTATCATCACTAGTATATATATATATATATAGTAGTATTGGTGCCTTTGTCGTAAATGTATATCAAACTACATAACAATCATAACTATATAATACAATAACTATCATTATTATCGTAACTGGTAAATAGTAGTGTTAGTGACATTATCTCAATCGTTTTCTTAAAAAACTTAAACTATACAACGCAACTCTAATTACTACCGTGACTAGAGCAGTAGCATTAATGCCATTGTCTTGTATCAGAAATCGGAAATCAGAAGTACTTTATTCAATAAAACTTTTTACAAGTTATTTTGACGCGTCAACATTTTTTTAAACTACATTTTTGTAAGTGTACCTTATAATTATCATTACTATCATAACTAGTTAAGTAACTAAAATTGTTGGTGCGATTATTGTAAACATATACCATACCTCATAACTATCAATACTATTTTAAATAGTAAATAGTAGTATTAATGCCAGGAGCGTAGCTACCACCGTATCTGCCGTATCAATTATATGGGGCCCCGGGCCATGGGAGCCTCCAATGTGCGTAAGCAAAATTTAATAGAAACTTTCCAAACGGCAAAAGTCAAAAAGCAAATTTTTTTTTTCAAAATAAGGCTAGGTGAGTGTTTATTTAATTTGAATTGTTGCTAAAAATTTTAGCAAAGTGACGGATAGATAATTATGATGAACAAAAATCTATTTTAATTTTATGCAAACATTTGTTTTTCTTTTGAGGGAAATCCACCCATCATAAAGACCCCCAAACAAATTTTCATACGGGGTCCCGCCAAGGCACGCTACGCCACTAATTGATGCCATTGTCGTAAACGTATATCATACCACATAACAGCTATTATTACTATCGTACCTAGTAAATAATAGTATTAGTGCTATTTGTTTAAATCTAAACTATACAATACAACTATAATTGGTATCGTAACCATATACCATACCATGCCATGCCGCATAAATATCATTACGTAAGTAGTAAGTAGTAGTATTTAGTTCATCCATTTAATGGTATATAGCTACGTATAATTACCATCGTAACTCGTAAATAGTAGATTGAGTGCCATTGTTTTATCCATTCCTGCCGCAATAATATCGATTTTGTTGTTGACGTATTTCGGTTTGAAAGGCAAGGCAGGTAAAACTATACACATAATATGCATTCCCTGAATTACGAATAAGTATGGTAAATTAATTGACAAATAATTATTTTCTATTTACAAGTGATGCTGTCCATTTTACACAAGCAGATTATATTTGCTTTCATGTGATATATAAAAAACTAGCTGACCCGGCAAACGCTTTTAAACCTTCCCTGGACTTCAACAATTAATTCAAAACCAAAATTAGCCAAATCGGTTCAGCCGTTCTCGAGTTTTAGCGAGACTAACGAACAGATATGCAGATATACATATATATATATATATTGCTAAACTATGTGTTAATATAAAGACAAATGATTACTTACATAAACCAAATTTAATTTTAGACTTTTCAAATAAATAATATTTCTTTGATGTTGAAATTCAAATAAACCAGTCCTTATGTAAGCCAAAACCAGTTTCAGAAAATAATTTATCGCAATATTTTTTCATCTTTCTTTTACCTTAACAAGACCCTGTCTAGACGTAGTAGAGAATTTCCAAGCATACGTTTTGTTGAGTGCGACTTAACTGGAGTCAACTCCTTTTGAATGGCGAAACAAATAAAAGATTAGACTTATTGGATGCAAAGTTATGTTGTATGTATATAAATATTTTGCTTTACCTGCTATAAAAATTTACTAATTGTAACCGTACAAAGATAACTTCATGGAGATAATACATAGAGTTGGCGAGGCATTCGCGAGCGCTTTGTAAGTGAAAATGTTGCTTTGATAGAAAGAAAATGCATACATTTGACATAATTATACGGTACAATTATTACCGTTATTAATTATTCGCCGTGTTGCTCCCGGCCTCTTTTGAAGAATAGGCCAACTGCCGTTCTGCCAGGCAGGTCGTAAAAGGCGACCGATTGGCTATCGAGTCACTACCATCGTGGCTACTAGGTGGTAGAGTTCTGCACTGTCTCGCCCGGGTCTGGTACCACCGCTTTACCTATTCCTGCCGCAATAGCGTCCGTGCTTGTCACTGTCGTGTTCCGGTTTGGAGGGTAATGTAGCCGGTAAACTTATGCATGTGGCGTTAGACCTCGCCACAAGATAGCAACGCACCATTAACACCTTTGGTGTCTATAGGCGATGGTTGACTCTTTCCATCAGGAGACCCATCTGCTTGTTTGCTATCTTAAGATATTAAAAAAAAACGTTACAATTATCCGGTAGTATATACATGAAATATCATTACATGGTATAAAACAAAGTCGCTTTCTCTTTCTGTCCCTATGTCCCTATGTATGCTTAAATCTTTAAAACTACGCAACGGATTGTGATGCGGTTTTTTTAATAGATAGGGTGTTTAAAGAGGAAGGTTTATATGTATAATAACATTCAATATATTATAGAGAAATACTGCAATTTTTGAGTTTTCTGATGTCATGTCGTAAATAATTATATTTTTTTCCGCTTACATTGCAAACGCAGGCTAAACCCTACGAGATTTATCAAAATAATGTACTAAGTATTTGTACACTTTAAAAAGGTCTACTTAAAAACTCCGCGATGGTATATGTCTATCTCTTATGGATAACCCACAATAGCATTTTTTTGTCATTTACTTTTTACGAGAATTAATGGCTTTTTTTCGAAGCAATTTTAAGCAATGCGGCACTAATCCTTATCCAAATAGATACCTTAAATATATTGTTGATTTAATATAGATCAATATGGCCGCTTACAGTATGTAATTTAAATGAATATTTTCGAAGATATTACAGATTTAAAATGCAGGGGCATAGCGGTTGCGGGGTTACCGGCCGGTCGGCAGGGCGCGCGGTATGTTCTGTTAAACCGCCGCGCTGGGAAACGTATTAATTTTCGGATAAATAAACATAGGACTGCAGCTGAAAACGAAAATTTAGTACATTTTTTAAACCATATAATAATTATGTCGAAGATTAGAAATAGTATTAACAAATTATTTGTTTTAAAGATTTTTAGCCTGTTTTCGAAATTTTATTTGATCAAGTAAAGTGCATTCTATCATGTAATACAGTTAGCACATTCCTTAGATAATATCTTGAAAAAAATTTTGAAAAAAGTGTTTTTTCGACGTAGCTTCGAAATTTTTCAACCAATCATTTTTTGGTGTTCTATGATATTTTAGTACTAAAAAAACTACGTCAAATGCCGTTTAAAAAATCAAAATCGAATCTTATTCTCAAAAGTTAAAGCTTTTCAAATATAAAAATTACATTGTTTTTAGCAAACTTATTTAATTTAAGTTAATTTATCGATTGACTTTAAAATACTATCAGCTTTTGTTCTTTAAAAACTGCGCCAAATACCGTTAATTTAATCAAAATCGGTCAATTTGTTTGGGCTTTATCAATGAAGAAAATTAAAAATATTTTTTTTTGACATAGCATCGAAATTTTTCAACCTATCGATTATTTAGATAAAACAATATTTAAGATCTCAAAAAATTGAGTTGAATGCCATCATCGTTTTCAAATATACAGCAAAAATTAAACAATACTGCCATTTTCAACAAAATAGATGTTTGAACTGAAAAATCTACCCTTATATTTTTTACTCCTTAAAATACCTTAAAATACCTTAATTTACCTTAATTTAGTGAGAAGTTTCAGGGATGGCACGTAGGGTCAACCATTTAAACATTTTTTCCCGTTTGCTCCGATGCCTCGCCTTAATAAATCGCAGGGTCAAACCTTCAACGTTGCAGGCTTAGATTTGAGCGTTGACTGTTTTTCACATGGCCAACTATATATCGCTCTTTCAAGAGTAACCTCTAAAGAAAACATGTTTGTATTGTCTAATGGCAAGAAAGCTGTGAACGTTGTATATAAAGACATTCTGTAATATATTAATTGTAAAAAAAAGAGTAGAGTATCTTCACGCCCGTATCCCCGAAGGGGTAGGAAGAGGTACAACAATGGCACCCACGATTATCCGAAGATACTTGGTACCACAAATGTGATAGGTGGTAAGTCTATCGCCAACCGAGCACTTTCCAATACCGGGCAACTTTGTGTTTTATCAGAAAACTGAAAAACACTTTTTTTAAGTGCCCGACTTTCGGGAATCGAACCCGGGACCTCGTGTGGTCGACGCCAACGCTGGACCACTAGACCACAGAGGCGAAAAAAAAAGAAATAGGTAAAAATGTAAAAACTAAAAATGTAGTACCTATATGAATTTAGATGTTTCAAAGATAGCAGGAAATCTTCATGGTATAGGGAAAGGGGAATTGTTTTACTCCAAATTTAACGCATGCGGGCCACTTGCAGTAATGAATAAATAAAAACTATTGGATCGATTTTAATAATTTTCTTCCCGTGCGAAGCCGGGGCGGGCCGCTAGTAATTATATAAAATTTATTGTCTCCTTAACACCAGATATCTACTTAATTTAAGTATGTATTTTTTATAACTTAAAAGAAATAAAAAGGCATAAGAGGTAAAATATATATCAATATGAATTCAGTATAACGACGCAAAGACAGTTTTTAAATGACCGGAATCAAGCAAAGAAGACTATAAAATCGTTTCCAAAAGAAAAGATCTTTTTATTTATCGCTACGCAGCGGTAAACGTTTAATACTCTAGTCTATAAATTAGAAAAGACTGCCTTATAGATAGCGCATAATGTGTTTATAAATTTTAATAAAGCCTACGAAAGCACGGGTGCTATAAAAAGGTAGAACTCAGAAAAAATGATACTCATTTTTCATAGCGCTCAGAGTTAATACAGTCTTTGTGAGAACAGAACCGTCCACTAATTTGATGGGTCGCTGAATCTTAGGTTTACTAATTTGCCTTTAGGTTTTGTATGTTTTGGATCTTTCTTCGTAGGCAGTACCGATCATTTATGTCATTATAATCGTTATTGAATATTTTTCAGCCGACGAAAAAAGGTGGTTCTTTCTCTTCTATCTTTTTCATGCTAGATAACGCATATATTTTACAGAGTAGTTCGATTTTGATACTTATTTTTTTATTGGAATAGGTATACCCGAGGGTGGTCTCATTTTTTTTTAAATTCTAACCATAAGGGTACGTAAACAAGGCATAATTAATTGTTCAACTACTGATTTTAATATATGACCACGCATAACTTTTACAGAGTGATTCGATTTTAATAATTCTTTTATGGGATGGAATATCCTCGAGGGTCGTGTACTATAATTTTTGAACATCACATGAAATGGTACGATAACCGAGGATGATTAATTATTCACTCACTGATTTTAATGTATGACCACGCATAACTTTTACAGAGTGATCCGATTTTGATAATTATTCTTTTACGGGATGGAATATCCTCGAGGGTCGTGTACTATAATTTTTGAATATCACAGGAAATGGTACGAAAACCGAGGATGATTGATTATTCACTCACCGATTTTAATGTATGACCACGCACAACTTTTCATCGGTTTAATTTGTTATCTAAAATATATTATCATACGACAAGAAATTTTATTTTGTACTTCAAGCTTGTATAAATACTAACAAGCAGTGAATAGAGTATCATGTCTTCAATATTGTGTTCATCCGGGCCTTAGAAGAAATAACTATTTACCGTTTTGTCAGGCAGATTGTAAGATCCAAAAGATTAGCTGTACGAGTCACTATCATCGTGGCTACTAGATGATAGAGTTCTGCATTGTCAAGCCCAGGTCTGGTACCATTGCCAAATAGTTGAAGATCCGGGATCAAATATAGGCTAATTTTTTTTCAAAAATCAACCCCTGAAGGGCTAAAGGGCCCAAAAGTCCCACTCTCCTTTCATCCCTTATGGATAAAAGGAGTGTGGGATTTTTTGGGCCCTGATGTAAAGGGTTGAAGTGTGGTTCAAAAAAATGTTACTATTTTCCTATTATAAAGTTTAAAGTATGAGCTTGATCCGCTCTCTGAGAAAAAAGAAATCATGAAAATAAGTTTGTGTTACTATAATTGTATAATCGATAAAATTATAATCGATTTATGTAAATAATTTTAATCGAAATTTAAGCTCGTAAATATATGTAAAAGTGTATTCTTGATTAATATTTAGTTTAATCAATAGTAAGTTCCACATAATTTTACAAACCATTTATAATATAAAAAGCAAAAATATAATCGATACAATTTAAATAATCGATTGATTACATTACATCGAACTTAATACGATTTATTGTCTGTGGGTTTAATACAAATAAAAGTGACATTTACACCTGACATCACTGACGGCTCGCAAAAGTCGCAAGTGGCGGACTTCACTCCTCGCTATTTTACGTACCTACAGGGAGGCATCCTTTAATTTGTGGTTTCCAAAAATCTTGTTTTAGTATCGTGTCAATTTATAAATATGAAACATAGTTGCATAAATTACAAATATCAGTTGTTTATATAATAGTAAACAGTTATAGTGAGTTAAACTATAACGTAATCTTAGATAAATAATTAGTCTCGCTGTGCTTGACTAGATACCGCCGACGTACTTGTTAAATGCGACAGCAAATACTACGCCGACACCGGCGTACCCGATTCAGTCACCAATCACAATGCAAGCTCTAAGAGCACACTACTATTACTTATCCATTTGCACACTGTCATATCACACACACTACAATATTGAGTTGCCGCATTCACGGAGTTGTTTTTAGATAGTGCGGTATCTTGTCAAGCGCCGCGAGATTATATTATTATTATTATTATTATGTTCTCAGGTTGCTAAAATCTGTAAAATTTTCAATATTTATATAATGTTAAACTATTAATTAACATAATTTTCAGATTTCAGATTGTATGCAACGGTATCAGCCGTCTTTGTATTAAAAACTATTTCGACGACATGTTAATCAACTCGCGGTCGAAGTTGCGCGAGTCAGTTAGTTTAATATATTTCTAATGTATTATAATATTAGGTAACTGCAATGTAAATTTTAACTGTGCCAAATAATTAAATAAATATTCACGGGACAAATTACACTTACTGATCTAACCCCAAAGTAAGCAAATAATTGCTTGTGTTATGGGTGTTAGTCAACGATACTAATACATAGAAATACATATATAAATACCAGAATATATACAATAAACGCCCAAACCCGGAAATACAAACATTTATGCTCATCACACAAATGCCTGTCCCCGTCGGGGATCGAACCCGAGCCCCGTTGATTGCGTAGTCAGGGTCGCTAACCACTCGACCAATGGGGCGGTCATAGTCAAATAACATACTCTACCGTGCGCGAATTGTTTTTTTTTTCATAGAAGAGGGGGCAAACGAGCAAGAGGTGCACCTAATGAAATCACTTAGATCACCGCCGCCCATTGACATCCGCAATACCAGAGGTCTTACAGTAGCATTGCCGGCCTTTTAAGAATGAGTAAGCTCTTTTCTTGAAGGAATATCATATCCGTTCGGAAATACCTCTGCCTGCCTGCCTGATAATAGATTTCACAACAGAGTAGTGCGAGGCAAAAAGTGTCGGGAAAATCGCACAGTTGTGGATTTCCAGACATCGAGATGGTGAGGATGGAACTTCAAATTTTGACGCGATGTCCGATGTTGGAATTCGGCGGCAGGAATTAATCCAAACAACACGTCGATACACTCCCCATGATAAATACGATAGAAGACGCAGAGTGAACCTAAATGTCTCCGCAGTGCCAAAGAGTCAAGCTGTTTCGAAATAGCCTGGTCTTCAACGATTCGAACCGCTCTAGGCTTCGTGAATTATGCTAATTTTTTTTTAACTCTGTAAAACTGCAGCAACTGACTTCCAATTTCCTATATCTCCTGAACCCTGCATCAGATCTTCACCAAATTAAAATGAGAACACACGGACCGTATACCCTTTCAAACAAAAAAAAATCAAAATCGGTACATAAATGGCCGGGTTCTTACGTAATAAACATAAAAAGTAGAGCCAAATTGAAAACCTCCATTTGTAGAGACGGTTGAAAAGGTTTATAAAGTTTTTGCTTCACGTATATATATATATATATATATATATATATATATATATATATATATATATATATATATATATATATATATATATATAGTTACTAGCTACAGCATGCAGTCCGCTGCATTATAAAAGTTTTTGGCGAATCCCACAGGAACACTTAATTTTTCCGGGATAAAAAGTAGCATATATGCTATTCTAGGTCATCATCTACCTGTGAATTTTTTTTTAAATCAGATCAGTAGTTTTTGTGTTATTCAGTAACAAACATCCATCCAACCATCCGAAATTTCGCATTTATAATATTAATATAATTTGCTTATTTCTGTGAGTTCTGTTACTCTCATTATAATGTATTTGTAATTTAAAAAATAACAAAATAATATATTACAAAAAAATGTTTTTTTAATAATTAACTAAATAAACTATTATAACAAAAATATCACAGACACGTACTGTGTCTATGATATTTTTGTCACCAAAAGTTAGACTATCACCGATTAAAGTTCCTAAAGGGTCGACTGTAGTTGTATAAGCCATAATTTAGCGGATACTATAAATATTTAAGTAACCACTAAACCGAGAATTTAATATTGAATACATAGCGCTCCTTAACTATCTGTGTCACTGACTGTACCACTTTAACCTTACCCTCAAACCCTAAAGGACGATTGTATAATTTAAGCCGATATTAAATGCTAACTAGTATCGTCATTTTAATAAAAACTGCTGAAAAACTATAATTTTCTTAGAATTCCTGATTTTACGATTGTTTAAAATACTAATAGCAATTGAATATTAAATTTTACTATTAGTTCTGCAAACTAATATTTACATAAGGTGTTTTTTTATTGAAGGATAACAAACAAGCAGATGGCTCTCCTGATGGAAAGAGAAATTATCGCCTGTAGACACCAAAGATTTTAATGGAGCGTTGCTATCCGTGTGACGGGTTGGTCTAAAGTTGGTTTCAATTTTCCGGGTTGGTTTCCATGTCTTAGTTTACCTTACCCTCTAAACCGGAAAAAGCAATGAAAAGCACTGACGCTTTGCGGCAGGGATAGGTAAGGTGGCGCGGTATCAGATCGGTCGACCGATCCGTTGCAGAACTCTAATCCCTAGTAGACAAGATAGTAGTAAAAAGTTTAGACAGTTATTTGCCTTTTATAAGTTGCCTGGTAGAATGGCAGATCGTCTTTTAAAGGGGCCTGTGTCGGACAATATTATGAGCCTACAAAAAAAAAAAATTTAGAACCAAAATAAGTATACGTGAATAATATGAGTGTCGATGACATACACAGAAGTATAAAACTGTGTTGCGTATATTAACGCATACGCATTATCCAGAAAACAGACTTAATGTTAATTTTCTTGTTAATAAAATTAACATTGAGTCTGTCTGTTCAAAAAGCCTATATTGGCTCATATAAAAGTGTAAATAAAAACCGATATGTGTATATATATTGTGGCGAATAATCTAGAAACGTGTAGAGTTGGAACGCTGGAGAGATCTAGAAATAAAAGAAAGAGATAGCTACTCCTATTGACAAACAAATAGTTGACCTAAGCGATTCTATAATGGACTTTGTGGTATATGGCATAAGGTTGAAAGTAGCGTGTAGTAGCTAGGATTTATGACTCATAACTTGATTACAATAAGAAGTGATTCATCGTTTCCCGATACATTTAGATTTTTAATATAAAAAGTTGGTATAAAAAGAGATGTGTTTGGTGAGATTTGGTGAGATGACAGGGCATTTTTTATCAAGCGATCGAGAGCGATACTTAAAGTGAATAGTGCGAAGCGAGAAGTGTTTTATTGTGTAGTCAGTGATAGTACAGTGAGTGACTAGTGTGTAAAGTGTTTTTAGTATTACATTGTGTTGTCTTGTGTATTTGTATACTAAATACACGGATTTAATATAAGTGGTGTTTTCTTACAATTACGAACCCGAAGTACGTAACAATATATAGAAATTAGAAATATAGACTGCATCTTTGTTTAATTTTCAGTCTGTTCAAATCAGATCTCATGTTCTCGCATATAGTCCTTGATCGGGTAATCTATAAATTTATACAATATCATTATTTTTTTTACTAGAAATAAAGTATATTTAAGTCTGAAAAGGAAAATAAACAGTATTTTTAAGGACTTTTTAGTGTTGTTACCGCACACACGCATGCTATTCGAGTTAAGAAATTTTTTAAACAGATCTAAGAATACCACTGATGCAGAAAACAGTATTTTGTATACTTTATTTTTGTTCAAAATTAAAAAGTTTAATGTAGTAAAAAACAGTATAATAACTTAAAGCTTTAACAGTGTAGCTGGGAACCGTAAAGCACCGTTTTATCTAAATCTGTCCTCGACTGTACCACTATAACTTTATCTCCAAAAGGGCGCATGTATTACTTAACGCCATTAATTAGGGACAGATTTAAATTTTCAAATCCAATTAAACTTTCTTGTCATTTGGTCATGTAGTGAATAATAAGTTTTATTGAATATTAGCTGTGCCTGCGCCTTCGTCCACGTGGAAAAATTTCTAAAAATAAAAGTCCCAGGGTTTTACCAGCATGGTTCCCGTTCGCGTACGACTTCCATGATATAAACTATCCCATGTCCTTTGTCGGGTTTCAAACTATCTTTTTACCAAATTTCATCCAAATCGGTTCAGTTGTTTAGGCGTGAAGAAGAGACAGACAGACAGAGTTACTTTCGCATTTATAATATTAGTATGGACTAGCTACGCCCTGCAGCCGATGCGTCATAAAAGTTTTTTATAAATCCCACGAGAATAACATTTTTCCGTGATAAAAATATATGCTACTCCAGGTTACCTTCTATATATGTGCTAAATTAGATCCAAATCAGTATTTCTGTATTTGCATGATAGAGTAACAAACAGAAGGTTTTGGTATACCTCCCCGGGAAAAACTATTTTTTTCGGAATAAAACATACCCTATGTGCTTATCCAAGTCATCATCTACCTGTGTGTCAAATCTCATACAAACCCGTTCAGTAGTATTTGTGTAATTAAGTAACAAACATCCAAATATTCAGAAATCCATACATCCAAAATTTCGCATTTTTAATATTAAAATACGTTAGCAGGATAGGAAAAGCTGACTAGCTTTGTAGTGTCAATTTCTGAAAAAAAGTTGCCTTTGTAATTGTTTGACTCCGGGTCTACAATTTCTATCCTCGCTAAAGTTCATCAAAAAGTTCTCCGGTAGTTAGCTTCCCAAGTTCAATTTTCCACTATTTTCTCTCTCACTCATTCATTTGTAACTGAGATTTTAAAAAAATTGAATTTAATACTTTTTCTTTCATGTTAAACTTATCCTGATAATAACGAACACAAATATAAAAGAATTTAAAAAGGTGAAATTAATTAAATTTGCTATTATCCGCGAACTAAATAAAAATTTATTTAAATAGCAAATTTAATTAATTTCACCTTTTTAATAATGGATTTCCGCAAAGTAACGCCTGAATAAATAAAATATCATAAAATAATTTTCCCGATTAGTGAATTCATTTCGAAGTCCCGCTTAATTTTTATTTACATTCATAGATATTTGACTGATCCGTTCTTTGAGTGATTAGTAACCCTGACTACGCAATCGATATGGCCCGGGTTTGATTTTTGATAGGGACAAGGATTTACAGGATGATCGTAAATGTTTGTGATTCGGATTTTGTTGTTCATCTTATTTGTTCTAATTCGCAATAATGTCAAAAACTCGCAATAATGTCAGTGCGTATCACTGCCGTGTTTAGGTTTCAAAAGTAAAGGTAACCAGTAAACTTCTGCATATGACATTACAATCCCACCTCACGGATAGCAATACACCATTAACATCTTTGGCGTACACAGGCGATCTCTTTTCATCAAAACAGCCATCTGCTTGTATTTCTTACAAAAATGTAAATAAATGGTTTAGGAGAGCGCTTAGTAACATTTTTTTATTGTTTCTGTCTTTAAAGAATTATTAAAAAATATCTTGTAATCATTAATAATTTTTTACTAGGTGGTAGAGTTCTGCATTGTCTCGCCCGGGTCAGGTACCACCGCCTTACCTATTCCTGCCGCAATACCGTCAGTGCCTGTCGCTGTCGTGTTCCGGTTTGGAGGGTAAGGTGGCCGGTAAACTTATGCATGTCGCATTAGACCTCGCCACAAGATAGTAACGCACCATTAACATCTTTGGTGTCTATAGGCGATGGTTGACTCTTTCCACCAGGAGACCCATCTGCTTGTTTGCTATCTTATGATATAAAAAAAATATATAAATGTGATTAAACCTTCATGTAAATGTTTTGTAATTTTTAAATAAATTTTCACCCTCCATATCACATTTCCATATCATGAATACTTTACCCGTATCTTGAACGACCGTTTCCAAACATCTCAAATATAATAAATTTAACAAAAAATTTAACATTTGGTAGTTTGCTAATGATAAAAAAACACTTAAACATCGTAAAGATCTCAAACAAATAGTAATACCTTTATGTGATTCAACATAGAACACTTCATTTGGACTTGCAAATATCGTATTTGTGGATTGTGAGCGTTGACCATAAAAGGGATGGTAATCCTCTCGGCGGGCCTCTGCTGACCAATCAAACTCTAATGGGTGGAAAACTTGTGCACGCATAAGTAGTCCCACAAATGGATATGGGCCCTTTTATCTGCCTGTGTAATGTAATAATATAACCGCTCTGTAGTATCAGAGCTCTAGTATATTGATCAAAGTTTAAATGTATGCCAGCTTCGTTTTATAAAGCAGAAATCCAAAAGAACCATCACGTAAAAGATTTTAGAGAAATTTAAAAAAATAAATATTAATATCTGTCGACGGTAAAGGTTTTTTTTATTATTAATACATATTTTTTTATTTATCAAGTAACGATAAAGATTATCTAGTTTACTTAAGTACATATATTATTAATGATGTATATTTTTTATTTTGATATATTTTTTACTTAATTAAGCATGTCTCCTCCAAAAATGGGTACTCAAGTCTCAAAAAATACTGATTTTGATGAAACTTTAACTGTTCTCAAAGTTGGAATATACCTGATTTAAATCAAAAAGAATCATCTCGATATTATTTTTTAGTTTCCTAGAAATTCGTGGATAAACACACAAACATACATTTACGAAATTAAGCACACGTACTTGGAAGCCTAAAATCCATACTAATATTATAATGCGAAAGTAACTCTGTCTGTCTGTCTCATCTTCACGCCTAAACCACTAAACCGATTGGGATGAAATTCGGTACAAAGATAGTTCGAGATTCGAGAAAGGAACTAGGATAGTTTTTATCCCGGAAATCCCACGGGAACGGTAACTATGCGGGTAAAACCCCGGGACTGTCTATCTTTTAAACCACGGTAATAAGAAGTAATTTAGGCTACTTTTACATACAGGTCAAATTGATGAATTTCTTTTTTGAAATCGTATAATAAACTAGCTGACCTGCACAAATTTGCCTACAAGCAAATAACTTGCTTACTTTATGGTTCGCCTTTTAAAGAATATAATATCTGTCATTCTGCCCGGCATTTTGTATAAAGATAACAACACCTAAATAAATATGTTAGTACCAACTTGACTCCAAGTTTGATTTCCACAGCGCCTTGCTCAGATTTGGTACCATCGCTTTACTTGGTGGTAAGGTAGCCGGTAAACTTATACTTCTGGCAATATTCAGCTCAAGTGGCAATATTAAGCTCTAATGTACGCTTACCCCTTTTTTATAAAAATCTTTATTCAATACCTGCTTTTACACTTTTGCTGAACGAGATCTTATAAACATATAACTAGAACCTATGTGCATTGTTTTATCTTTTTAATATTAATTAAGTATATGTGTTTTGTAAATAAAGAGTTAGGTACATAAATTTAAAAAAAAACAAATACCCATCCCTGTAGGGAATATAACCCAACCCTCTTCTCCATGATCGGGCAACACTAAGCATGTCAATAGCAATTCGAATAACTATATGAATTTTATAGAATTCATTAAGAAATGCTTAAATTTATAACAAAAGTGCATAAAATTAACAAACAAACAAATGATATTTTCCCCCGTGTTGGTCCGGGATCCTTTGAAGAATAGACCAAATACCGATCTGCCAGGCAGGTCGTAAAAGGTGACTGATTGGCTGTACGTGTCACTGCCATCGTGACTACTAAGCAATTGATATATATATATATATATATATATATATATATATATATATATATATATATATATATATATATATTCATTAGTTTCGCTAAAAAACTCGAGAACGACTGAACAGATTTGGCTAATTTTGGTTTTGAATTAATTTTTGAGGGTTTAAAAGGTGAGAAAAAAATAACAGTAGTTAAAATGGCAGAAGAACGTTTGCCGGGTTAGCTAGTAATAAATAAAGAATAGCAACGAAATTTCAATAAATCGTATCCGTAAGATTAACACTGACTGCTACGGACATAGAAGAACAATTCAAATTCTGAAACTGAAAACCTGCGATGTATTAATAAATAGTAAGTTAATTATTTTACCTACTTAACTTTTAACTCTAACTACATATAATAATATATTTGCAATAAAGTCAATACAATCAAATCGTCAAAGAAACACGTAGAATAAATTAGGTATTAATACTCACAATTAATACTCGCGATCGCCAGTGGGCGAAATTCGACCATAGACTAAACAATAAAATCTGTTTATAAGTTTGACAACTGACTTTAGCCGTAAAGAAAATAGTACAGATGTGTGTATCATGTGTCACTTGAATGTAGTGTGTGTATTGTTTATTTTTACTAATTTAATGTGTTTTTAATGCATTTTATTTAAAAAAATTAGGTTTCTGCAGTCCTCCCCAATGTAAATCTTAACTGTGCCAAATTTAATATTTTACCCTTCGCGCAAGTGTCTTAAAAAGGGGTCCAAAGTTTTTCATTTGTGTAATAATATATTGATTACTATATTTTAACGTGTCTCACTAATCGTCACTTTTATATTTATGTTAATAACAAAATAATATCACAAAAATACGTAACACTAAAAAGTTAATATCTCTACATCTTAGATAATTGTAACTCTTGTTATTTTATATTAAACACTTATAATATTTTTCAGTACCTGACATAATCAGAATGGATTTAACTTTACCTATAAATTAAAAAATATTGTTTTTGATTTGGTTAATATGTTAATAATCTTATGAATCTTAATATTATAAAAGCGAAAATGAGTTGGTTTGTTTTTGCAACGTTTTCACGGCTAAACTGAACCAGTTTTAATTAAATTTGACATCAAGATGGTTAAAGTTCTGGGGAAAATTATAAGTCAATTTTTTTTTCAAAAATCCATCCGCAAGAGGTTAAATTATAGAATGAAAGTTTGTATGAAAGACTATCATACTAAGTTCAGCTAGTATATAATATTATAATCTGGAAAATTTATAAATCCCTGTATAAAAACTTTAATTGTGCAGAGGGTTACATAATAGAAACTATAGGTTGATAAGTAAATTCTATGTTTTCAGTACCAATGCTGCCTTAAACGACATTGCATTTGCTTTGGACAGCATCCAAACTCCACCCTCGTTCAGTAGATAAAAGGAGTGTAATGATTCTATTTGTTTTCATACATTCAAAATAAAATAGGTATGAGAACAAAATGGATTAGAAAAACATGTATTTAGGTTATAGCCTGTCTCAAATTAATGCAGCAGAAAACCGAAATTGGTGCTTTTAGTTTGATTAAATAGATAAATTATAAATTGACTACCTCATGGTTTAATATTCAGCCTATTTGGCTTATGTTATACGGTTCTGTGTTCGACCCCTAGATCGGACAAATGTGTTTCTTTTCGAGTGTACCTAAAAACGAAATTTTAGTAGCAGTTCGGATCCTAGGGAAGGTGTGTTAACAATATTCAGGTTCTCGAATAAATCGTACCTCCGTCGCGTCCGAGGCGTCGTTTGACCGCCTCGTTGGTCGAGTGGTTAGCGGCTCTGACTACGCAATCAAAGGGGCTCGGGTTCGATCCCCGACAGGGACAAGCATTTGTGTGATGAGCATAAATGTTTGTGTTTCCGGGTTGGGGTGTTTATTATATATATTCTGGTATTTATATATGTATATCTATGTATTAGTATCGTTGACTAACACCCATAACACAAGCAAATATTAGCTTACTTTGGGGTTAGATCAGTAAGTGTAATTTGTCCCGTGAATACGTATTTATTTATTTATTATTTATCATAATACGTAAAGCTATCGGTCTTGGTTAACACAAAAAACAAGCGGCAGTTGTAATCAAACTGATGATCGCAACAAATTTCACCCATCGAAAAACCTGCAATAAACTAAAACTTCATAAACCTTTGGTTTATTATTCGTACCCCGCTAGGTTTTTTACAATGTAGGCAGAAAGATCCAGTTAGAGTTGCCATCTCAAAAATCTGTCAACCAGGTCAAGAAATGTGAAAACCCCGGTTTTTAGAGCTTACAACCCGGGCATTTAAACAGAGTATTCTTTCATGTTACTCAGTAGAATAAAATATAGTTTTACTGCTTTTAAATTAACTTTTATTCATTTTCATTGATTTTTACCATTTTCATTGATTTACCCATATTAGGGACTTAAAAACAAAACAAAACAAAACAAAATCTTCTCAAATTAAGGAACTAAGTAAAATTCCGCCCGGATGCTCCCCGGACGCCTCCTAAATTACAACAAATATAGGGAAACCCCGACAAATGGCAACTCTACCGAAATTCAATACGTTTGTTTTACCTGACCACTTACCACTAGGAAATAATCGGATGTATTGTAGTTTCTTATGATTAATAATAATGATATGAAGATAAAAAAATCGGCTAAGTGCGAGCCAGTCGATTGGGACTCGCGCACGAAGGGTTCCTTACCATCCCTATTCAAGTTTGTACCTGCTTAATAAGATCGAGTAAAAAATTGTTAAAGAATTATGTTTGTTGTATGGGAGCCTCCATTTAATATGTACAAGAGTTCTACAAATTTAGTCAACTATAGGCTAGTCCATACTAATGATATAAATGCGAAAGTAACTCTATTTGTCTGTCTGTCTATTTGTATCTTCTTCACGCCTAAACCACTGAAGCGATTTCGATGAAATTTAGTATAAAGATAATTTGAGGTCCGAGAAAGGACATTTTTTTATCCCTGAAATCCCACGGGTACCTGCAACCTGCTTGACAGAAGTGCAGTTGTTCTATTCTTCAATGCAGCCCGGACCAACACGGGAAAAACTTTCTTATAATATAAAAAAGTCGCAAATATTTTAATAACAATAGAAAATCTATCTAAAAACTATAATATTATTTGCAAACAGTACTCAAGCAACATGGCCATTAAATATGCTACAATGGATATCCGTGTTTGTCTCGTACTCATTATTCATCACACGACCGTCAGATGGTCGCAGGTGACGGTAAGACGTACGTCTGAATCCTGATGTATCACAGCTAGTATGTTAAAGCGGCTTCGTGACTGTGTGTTGCTGGACGATTTGCATAGTAATGAAACTGCAATTTAATTGGTACTGCTTTAAATAACGTTATTTTTAACACGTTATTCTTTGTATACGTTTTTTAAAACGTTAATTAAAATCGCACTTGCCATCTAGTGTCTATTACTAGCCTGCTAAAATCACCATTTATAAATTATACGGGAAGCAAAAACTTTGTACCCTTTTTTTACTGACCACCCCATTGGTCGCGTAGTTAGCGAACTTTACCGCGAATCGACGGGGTTCCGGTTTACCGACGGGGACAAACATTTGTATAATGAGCATAGATTTTTAAAAAGTTCATATGAGCATAGATGTTTGTATTTCTGGGTTTGGATGTTTATCATGTGTACAACCGTATTTATTTATGTAATAGTATCGTTGACTAACACCCATAATAACACAATAATATAATTTATATTTTTATTTCTCATTGAATTCAAAAAACTTTTGTAATTCAGTGGGAATATTACTCTATAAATCTGTAATGTTTTTTATACATTCATTTTTTGTCAAATATCGTAATAAATATTCGTTTGTGCAAACTTTGTGTTATATGTTTTAATTAGTTGAATTAATTATACGTGTACTAGTGTAGTTATAAAGTAGCCATGTTTTTGACGTCGATAAATGTAACCGAGCTTACATATGTCGAATAAATGCTATTAGAATTTGAATTTGTTTAATGACTGATTGACATAAATTTTACTATTTTTAAAATCTTTGTCTGGCAATGTCCTATTGTAACTTATTATCGGATACGGATCTTCTCAATGTGTGGCCGCGTTCCAAGTCGGTAGAAATTTAAAAAAAACGACTCATCAAAATTACCTGTAAAGGTTTCTTTAAAAAAAATGTGACTTTGATATTGTTTATACATATTATGTTACATCCGTCTTGGCTTGTTAAAAAATTATAACTTCTTTTTGCACCTTAGTTTATAAGCATAAGTATATATCTATAACATCGGTCTTAATAGCATAAGAATATTTAACATTGGTCCGCCCATTGATCGACTGTTGAGTAAAACATTTGTGTTTGAATCGTGGAAAAAAATATAGCAAACATGACAAGCTGTGTGTCAGGCTCGTCGCTACATAAAACCGCGCGCATATTTTACCACTTTTTTAAATCATAAGATAATTCTCTTGATGAAAAGAGACAATCATCGACCATAGACTTCAAAGATGATAATGGTGCGTTGCTATCTTTGTGACGGGGTCTTAATGCATAATTTTTCCGGCTAAACTTACCCTCCGAATTATAACACAACAGTGACCAGCACTGACGTGATTGCGGCAGGAATAGGTAAGGCGGTGGTACCAAAACCCAGCCGAGATTTAACGGAGCTTTACCACTAAGTACCACAATTTTCCTATAGGATCGAGATCCACGCGGGTTTTACCACGAAGGAAATGGCAAGTATTAAAGAAAATTATGTATCTTCATACCTGCAATTAAAAACAAACTAAGCTAATTAGAATGAAATATGTGCGAGAAACTCTCACATATTTATGTTATAAATTAGAAATATTCATCACACAAATGTTAGCTCTGGGAGCGATGGAAAACCACAATTTCTTCTCAGAAGTATCGTACAATACTTTTGTGACAAAATGGGTCGCGATTTTATTATTTATTTTCTTTGTGCTAACAACTTGCAGCAGCTTGTTACGGCAACATAGAAAAATTGAAAAAACACACTAATATTATAAAATCAAAAGTCTGTCTGTTTGTTCATCTGTTATATGTTTACGGCTAAATCATTTGAACAGTTATTTTATTATTTTATTATACAGGCGTTATTTACACTCGCGTAAAGTGAGGTAGTGTTCGTTTTTACTGAAGATGCATCGATTTCGAAGTATAAATTATGTGCTTTTGTATTTATGTTGTGACGACAAAGTGGTGGAACTCTGCAAGTACGCCCGAGTTTGGTACCACTGTCTTAGCCATAACTAACATAACAATTCCAGTGTTTATCCATTATTGGTTCCGGTTAGGGACCATCCATAAATTACGTCACACGTTAAGAGGGAGGGAGGGGGTCGACGAAGTGTGACATTGTGTGACAAGGGGTGGGGAGGGGTCTCAATTGTGTGACATTACAAATTTATAAAAATAAAATATTTTATATCCAAGTATTGCAACGGTAAATTTGTAAAGCCACCTGTATAGATAAAAAATAATCAAATGAGATCATTTTTCCAATGTAAAATTGTAAAATATGTGACATCACACTAGGTAGGGAGGGGTCTCACAAATGTGACCAGCTGTGACAAGGACGAGGGAGGGGTCAAAAAATCGTGAAATTCGTATGACGTAATTTAGGGATGGCCCCTTAGGGGCCTTATTCTTCAAACTTATTCATAGGACATTTTAACTAGTCACACGATTAGCAACTCATCAACATCTTTTCATCTATAAATGATGGTTATATCCTTCTATCAGGAAAGCCATTTGCTGTGGTCTAGTGGCCTGATGTCGGTGTATTCCACATAAGGTTATATTTGGTCTACGTAAATATGATCAAGTTTCCGAATTTCACATCAAGCTCAAATGGTTACCAATTCATCCTCTTCGGAATACACATATTCTCTCACAGCTTTACTCCATTCTTTATGATCCAAATTCTCCTGTGTATTTGAAGGAAATATTCACTTTCCGTATCAACCAAGACAAATATCTGAGATCGGCTGACAATTCTTCTCTTTTAATGCCAACTCAAAATACTAATCATTACAGCCGTTCATTCACTTTTCAAGCTCTGACGCTCTGGAACTCTCTTCCTGAGGATATTACGAAAGCGCCGAGTCTAAACACTTTCAAGAATATGGTTAAGCGTCACTTTCTATATATCTAATTGTATTTTGTCCTTAAATTTTTGTAATGTAGTTTACGTATTACCAGTAATTTATTTGCTTCTTTTTATTTTTTATTTTTGTTATTTTCTATTATTGGAATGTTGTTTTTATTTCTTTTAGAAGCAAAAACTATAAATTTACTCGTGTTTAGCACCACTTTTAGAATATATTATTACCCTATCCTTAAGGTTGTCTGGAAGAGATCGCTTTCTTAGTGATAAGACAGCCTTTGTGTATCTAATATGTGTAAAAATAGTTATGTAATTTGTATATTATCATTTATTTCTGGTGCACAATAAAGAGTTATTGTATTGTAACGTCCCGGGATCGATTTCAGACCATCATGTGTTCTTTTTCAGTTTTCTGATAAAAATAACTTTGCCCGGGATTAGATAAGTGCCCGGTTGGCGATAGGCTTGCCATCTATCACTTGTTATACCTCTGCCTACCTATTTGGGAAAACGGGCGTTAAGATACAATTGTAATATAAAAAAAAATATATATTATGAATTAAATAAAAGCTTGCAAAGACACAATTCGAATTCGTAAGACACTTTAATAGTCGTCATTACCGAAAACTTTAAGCTAGATCTTTATCCAGAACACACATTTGGAAATTACGACAGTTGCCACAACTCGTGATGTTATCGTGTTCCAATTTAAGAGTTGTTCACAGTGGAAGTTGTTAAAAATGAAAATCTCAAGTCACTCTTTATGGCTTTAGAATGGGGGTATAAAATTCCCAGATAATTTCCATCTTGTCCAATTTTTCGCAGAAAGATTATTTTGCGTGCCTCAACGCAAAGCCTTTTATATATATATATATATATATATATATATATATATATATATATATATATATATATATATATATATATATATATATATATATATATATATATATATATATATATATATATATATATATATATATATATATATATATATATATATATATATATATATATATATATATATATATATATATATATATATAAATATATATATATATATATATATATATATATATATATTTGTTATTATCATTTAAAGCATAAGATTATCCAAATAGACATAAAAATTGGATCAAATCATTAAGAAAATTCAACCTCTAGTAACTTTAAAACACATTACATATTTTGGAGGTCAAGCCAGCTTTTCGGAACGTGTCTCACCTCAGGCACTACATGGCTGGGGCAGATATTCTCTTCATTTAGTGTCCAAGCTGCTTTGCTTCGTGCCAAAATAAACATAATCCTACACAAATACTTTAGCGAACCATAATTCGGTTATGGTTCGGTAATGTATAACCAATCATCATTCCAATTTTCGCCCATACATTGAAATATTTCTGTTCTATTTAATGTAATAATCGTCCTGTTGGTCGAGGCTTAGGGGCCCTAATTCCACCAGCTCGGATTTGATTCCCGACTTAGACAAGCACTTTTTGATGAGCACACATATTGTATTTCTGGATTTGGGTATTTGTTAATGTTGATATATTATGTATTTTTATGTACTAGCGTTCGCCTGTGGCCGAAATGTGACCATAAACAAAAAAATAAAATCTCTTTTAAGTATGACAACTGATTTTAGCCGTAAATAAATAGTATATTTATGTGTATGTCACATGAATGTAGTATGTGTCATGTTTTTTTATTATATTAATATATTTCTATTGTATTTTATTTAAAAGTATTAGGTTTCTGCAGTTCTCCGCAATGTAAACTTTATGTGTGCCAAATTTCATATGCCACCGTTGCAACGGTGATATTTATGACAATTATGACAATCGAGCCAACGCGTTGGCTCGATTGTCATAAAAGAGGGTCAAACGTTTTCCTTCACGTATTATCTATATATTATTTATTATACATATAATAAAATCGTTAGAAAGTCATGTATGTCCGGGGTAAACTCAAAAAGTACTGCATGGCTTTACTTCAAATTTAGCATGAATATTACTAACAGGTCGGGTCAACATATAAGCTACATATTATCACGCTAGCACCTACGGGGGAGGAGCTGTGCGGAGTAAACGAAGTCCGCGCGGACTAAGTCGCGGGCAACAGCTAGTTATATCATAAGCAAAATTAATATGCTTACTTTGAGATTAGGTCAATCGGGTAATTTTTCCACTAATAATTTATTACTAGCTTATTCGCGCAGCTTTGCCTGTGGCTAGGAAACATGACATCAGTTTAGTTTTTCGTAAAAACTGTTATCCCCTATTAAATTCCTCTAGGGGGCGTTTTTTTAAAATAGCCTTTGTTAAATCCCAGGCCTTCAACTATCTCCTTGCCAAATTATAACAAAACTGGTTCAGCGATTTAGACTTGAAAGCTTAACAGACAGATAAACAAATGGATACCGCATTTATAATATTAGTATGAATTTTATTATTTGACATCTTCAATTATTAATGCGATACTCCTCAAACTAAAATGCCCTTATCCGATATTCTACCAATTTCAGTTTTTGAATAATTTCTATGAATCTTACCTTACCTTACTTATCAGATAGCCTTACCAGAATTTATAATAAGAAGACAATAAAATTCTAATTAAACAGACAGAAATGGGACTAAAATTAGCAGGATATTGAATAACGACATCTTAGTTTGAAGACGGCAGTGTTTTTAAATGTCTTGGTATTTTTGCCTAAAAGATGTCTATAACTGATCGACTTTTTATTAATATTTATTACTTTTAACATATATATTTGGTGATCGATAAGGTTTTAATGTACTCACACCTGATTTATCAGCCGACTCCACTCACTCACTCACTCACTCACTCACTCACTCACTCACTCACTCACTCACTCACTCACTCAGAAACAATTTGTTTTATTTTAACAATTTCTATGAAAATGACATAATAATTGGCTAAAAAAAATAAAGATGTTAAAGCATTCTAAGACTCACTCTCGCAATAACAATATATTAAGAAATGTCCTATCAATGTTCCAAATCATTTTCAAATCAAGCATATATCTATATATATAAAAATCAATTGCTGTTCGTTTGTCTCGCTAAAAATCGAGAACGGCTGAACCGATTTGGCTAATTTTGGTTTTGAATTATTTGTTGAATTCCAGGGAAGGTTTAAAAGGTGAGAATATATAGAAAAAAAATAAGAGTAGTTAAATAGGTAGAACAACGTTTGCCGCGTCAGCTAGTTACGCAATAAAATCTTTTTAAGTTTGACAGCAGACTTTAGACGTAAAGAAAATTTATATATATGTATGTCACATGCATGTAATATATATGTAATACATTAAATTAGTAAAAATAAATATTACACTCACTGTAATGTATATTTTTATAAATTCAGTGTATTTCTAATGCATATTAAAATTATTAGGTTTCTGCAGTCCCTTTCAATATAAACTTCAACTGTGCCAAATTTCCGCCTCATTGGTTCGAGGAGTTAGCGACCCTGATTACAAAATCGATGGGGCTCGGGTTCGATCCCCGACGGGGACAAGCATTTGTGTGATGAGCATAAATGTTTGTATTTCCGGGTTTGGGTGTTTATTAAATGTATTCTAGTATTTATATATGTATTTCTATGTATTAGTATCGTTGACTAACACCCATAACACAAGTAAATAATTCGCTTACTTTGGGGTTATATCAGCAATTGTAATTTGTCCCATGAATATTTATTATTATTATTATTATTTATTATTTCATATTCTATACTTTCCATCGTCGGCACTTGGTGAAATTCCATTGTTATTAGACACTTTTACTATTGCACTTGTACATAAAAGTGAAATTTATGTACAAGTGCAATAGTAAAAGTGTCTTAATATTATTTCATACTTCACCCTTCGCGCGATTGTCTTAACAAGAAATACAAAGTTTTGGCTTAACGATATAAATTTCCCTTACAGTTTCCTAATACAATGAATTCTACATATAAATATATATTTATTTTTATCAATTATGTATCGTAGGTCAATTTTACTCTTAAAATAAATACTCAGTTCGATCCTTATAAGTTGGAATAGGGGTGAAATGAAATTCCACCGCGCGCCTCCCACCCCCTTTTGTTGTATCGGACATGTGTCAGTGACGTCATCGAGGTCATGCTTTGAGTTGTACTTTGTAATTGATTGCAAACATGTGTTAAGAGTACCTCTTTAAAATATATCAAATCATCAAATCATATTAAAATCAAAATAGTTGATACAAACCTATAAAGACTTCGCGTAGTCGGATTACAATAAAATGAAGGAAGTTAAAAACAAATTATTATTTTTTATATCATAAGATAGCAAACAAGTAGATGGGTCTCCTGATGGTAAGAGTCAACCATCGCCTATAGACACCAAAGATGTTAATGGTGCGTTGCTATCTTGTGGCGAGGTCTAATGCCACATGCATTATAAGTTTACCAGCTACCTTACCCTCCAAACCGGAACACGACAGTAACAAACACTGACGCTATTGCGGCAGGAATAGCTAAGGCGGTGGTACCAGACCCGGTCGAGCCGATGCATAACTCTACCACCAGTCACGATGGTAGTGACGCGCATAGCCACTCAGTCGCCTTTTACGACCTGCCTGGCAGAACAGCAGTTGGCCTATTCTTCAAAGGAGCCCGGGACCAATACGGGGTAATTCAAACAAAATTACCACTGGATCGAAACACAGCCACGAAGTATACTGAATACTGCTAGCTGAACTGGGACTTAGGCCTCAGTTACACTTTGATTAGTGTGAGTGCGAGTGTTAAATGCAGGTGCTTAGTACTGAACAAAAAAATGTGTGGACAGGCGTTATTATAGCGAGTGATTAGTAATCAGCGTAATAAAGTAAATAGACACTGATTACTAATCATCAATCAACGTCTGTCTTCATGTATTTTTTTAATTAATACTAAGTACCTGCATTAAACACTCGGACTCACACTTATCAAAGTGTAACCGGGGCATAAACAAATTAACATCGTTTTGCAGCGAAACGATATCCAAATTCGGCATCGTCTCTGAGAAACGTTAATAATCTAGTCAATATAAAACAATTCCGTTTGTGGACGCGAACGCGATTTTCTGCCATCTTTCAGCCAATGTTTTCTTTTTATTTATGAAATTGTTTTTTCATAAATAAAAAGAAAGCATTGGCTTTATTCCTTCTTTTAAGGAAAAAACAATTTAAAAACCATAATTACATTATCTAGGTTTTGGTTATTAATCAGTCACATCAGTCACAATGAAATTATTTATAATAAACAGACCACTTTTAACTCAGCTTATGTCAATCAACACATTTTTTTTTCTATCTTTATTATCGTTTTCATTTTCTCATATTGTTACTTTGTCTAAGCCGCCTCTATTTCTATCAGATTTAGTAGCCATAAATCGTGACATATTAGTAAATAACCCAAAAATAGCCATTTCTTTAAAAACTTTATTCGCTAAGCGATTAATTGCATAAATATAAAGTAGGTTTATTAGGTTGCATTTAGGTCGCACACCTATAAAAAGGAGTCTTGCTCCGTCGACTAGGACCTCACTTGTTACATAAATGGGTAGTTAAAAACAAGAAAGCCAATTTGTTACACAAACATGCAGTAAGCTCGTTAGGTTGCCTCTAGCTCCGTTACCGAAAATTATAAGTGACATTGCAACAAAATATACCTCTTCACGATAATTTAAACGATCGCGATAATTTGTCGTATTGCAACGAACGAACTGCTTTACGGTTCTTTAACTGATGCTTCTAGACTACAGAAAAACTCTATACATTTTTCGAAATAAAACAAAACACATTTAATGCGAATGTGGAAGAAAGGACGAAAGTACCGCAAAACACAAAGACTGACGAAATAATAACTGGCGATTGCTCAGTAGTCAAAACTCGTTCATAGACTAAAAACTAAAATCTCTTCTGAGTTTGACAACTGGCTTTGACCGTAAAGAAATTATTATACTTATGTTTAATATGTTACTTTGACAAGAGTAAGGTAAGGACTTGGCATTAATTTCCACAAAAAATCAAAATTATAAAATTGCACGCATTCCAAAGCTGAACAAATAAAAATGGCTTTATCTTTAACAAGTTCGACTGTAACTGTAAAAAATGGAAATAATAATAAATATTGTTGTACAAACGACACGAACTGATCTAATCCCAAGTAAATAAATTATTTGTTAGTAATAAAGGTGTTAATAATACAGATACGTACATAGAAATATATAAATAAAATACAAAAAATATAAATACTTATTGAAATATATCTAAAACATCTAGACTTAACGCACCAATAACATCTTTGGTGTCTATAGGCGATGGTTGACTCTTTCCATCAGGTTGTTTGCTATCTTATGATATAAAAAAAATTTAAAAAAGATGGAAAGAGTCAACCATCGCCTATAGACACCAAAGATGTTAATGGTGCGTTGCTATCTTGTGGCGAGGTCTAATGCCACATGCATAAGTTTACCGGCTACCTTACCCTCCAAACCGGAACACGGCAGTGACCAGCACGGACGCTATTGCGGCAGGAATAGGTAAGGCGGTGGTACCAGACCCGGTCGAGCCGATGCAGAACTCTACCACCTGGTAGATTCACTAATTACTATCATCTGTTTAACCTTCAGTACGTTTTCTACCGCCCTACCTATTCTTGACGCAATAGCACATGAGTAGCTCTTTAGCAATCATATGAGTAGATAAGTAATCTTTGGTTAAAGCATCAGTTCTTGTCATTGTCGTGTTCCCGTTTCGAGGGTAAGGTCGAGGGTAAACTTATGCATGTGGCATTAAGACCCCGGCACAAGGATAGCAGCGCACCATTTACATCTTTGGTGTCTATAGTCGATGGTTATCTCTTGTCATGTGGAAAGTCATCCGTTTGTTTTTAAATTATGATAAAAATAATAAAAAGTGTTTCCTACTGTCGCATGAAGAATAGATTGGTTATATTTTAATAAACAGTTGACTGTGTAAATAATATATAAAATATGTGAAATACAACAAACAATATAATATAAGCATACGTTAACTGTTATGTTTCGATAAAAAATGATGCGAGAAAAACTGTGCATTGTATGTCTTCAAGTCAATACATTTAAAATTGACAAATTATGTAAAACGTCCAAATTTTGAGCCCTGAAGAAGTCAACAAAGTTGACGAAACGTTGCATAACGATCATAGCATTACATAACGTGCATAGCGCTCACATAATTTATTTGTTGTTTTAAATTTTGCACTTGTACTGTTTCACAATTCACTAATTAAATATATACTTTTTGTTTAAATAGCCAACCGGTTTCCCATTTTACTGCATCATCAGAGCTAAAACTTAAATTGTTAACAAATACGTTGTGTTCGGAAGCGTTAATAGTTTTGTTAACAATTTAAGTTTTAGCCCTTATGATGCAGTAAAATGCGAAACCAGTTGGCTATTTAATTAAAAAAGTATATATATAAAATTGGTGAATTGTGAAACAGTACAAGTGCAAAATTTAAAACAATAATTATGACGGAGTTTCACCAAGTGCCGACAAAGGAAAGTATAAATTATAAGTTATCTGTGAAACCTTCTTCTCTTTCCCTTTAATTATTATAATTAGAATTAATTGAATAATAAAAAAGTTCTAAAAACCTGACTAATAAAAAAGGCGTACCTATACCATACGATTAACATCTCTGGTATATACCATAGTCGTCTCCTTCCGACCGAATAATCTACCATATGACAATAATTAAATAAGAATTAGACACTCTTTATATGTACTCTAAATATATCGCAAGAGAAATAGCATGATGATATATTTTTTTTAATAAATAATAAAATAAAAATATATAGCCATATAGGTACTACTAGGATTTTATTTATTTTTAAATTAAAGTACGTATGAATTGTCAACCTATTAATGAAAATTAAATATAAAACAGTTACAAACAGTAATTATATGTTTAAATTGGCCAACGGGGACACCCCAAATAATGTGTCCTAATCCGGAATCTACCGAACTAAAAAACGGAGATGATTTATTTAAAGTCCGAAGATCCCTTATCTGCCACCTCGTGTTATCTCATTGCGTGCTTCCTAAATAATTAATGCAATATAGGGCATCGATTGTGAGGTGACGGAGAAAGCGGGGCGGTGCTTGAGGTGCGGGGGTGCGCGCGACGCACGCACGCGATTGGCTGACACTGCTGCGTGAGTGCGTACCCCCCCACCCCGTGCGTACGGCTTGCCAACCGTTCAGTCAACGTCCATCCGTCGTGGAAAGTAGACGTGTATCGCCCCGCTACGTACAACGTACGAACGCGCCTATATCCTCCCGATATAATTTTTTTTGTTTAAATTGGAAATTAATTTATCTGTCCATATGGTTCATCTCGTAGATATATTGCGCTCAGCGAAAGTTGAATATCCACCGCCTGTTATTGTAAGTAAATACATGTGCATATGTTTTGTTTTGTTATTGTTGCTTGTGTTTTTTTTGTTCATTTTTTATTTTATTTTTTGTTTTCAGAATAATACGGGAACACTTTGACGTTATTTTTATCAAGTTAACAAAACATGTTGGAATAATGACTGTGAAATGAATTCATCGTGAAATTACTGTTTGTTGTGAATGACGGCGATTGTTTACTTTGTGATCTCTTAATAAAAAGCAAGTACGGTACTTGCTTTTATTAAGAGCTTTTTACTAAGATCAATATAAGAGAGCTGCAAAAATGTGAAGATTTAAAAACAAAAGTTAACTTTAGTTAGAATACTTAACCATAAAATTGTCTATTCTTTGTCTTATTTCTTTATATTTATAATATAATAATACTATTTAGTTATTTATTTACATAGTGTGGTAATTACTGAATAATTAAAAACGAAATCTACTTTATATTGGTACTTATATAATTTTTTTCTCATAATATAACGTGGTATGTACTAAAACTGCTTTTGCTTTTCCTAGATTTATTTAAATTAAATCAATTCATCAATTAAATTAAATTACATCAACTCATCAATTAAATTAAATCAATTATATCAATCTTTAAGATTTACATAATAAACTAAAATTATTTTAAATTAAGTTTTGGAAATTATAAGAATATTTTATCTTAATATATATAAATTATGTCAGTAAGATCTTATCACCCCCCCTCCCCCTCCATCCCTCTTAAATACGAATAAAAGTCATTTGTAGGTATAACGCAGTAAGGGTGATTACCAAAATCTTGCACCGAGAAATCTGTAAAAATTGGTGAACCGGAACATCTATTATATATACTAGGTGGTAGAGTTCTGCATTGTCTCACCCGGGTCTTGTGCCCGCCTTACCTTTTCCTGCAGCAATAGCGTCAGTGCTTGTCACTGTAGTGTTCCAGTTTGAAGGGTAAGGTAGCCGGTCAACTTATGCATGTGGCATTTGACCTCGCCACAAAATAGCAACGCAACATTGCCACCTTTGGTGTCTATAGGCGATGGTTGACTCTTTCCATCAGGAGAACCATCTGCTTGTTTGATATAAAAATTATTGAAATCGTATATTTCGTCGTCGACGTCGACATTTGTTCTACATATATATTGCTAAGAAACCGACCTGATGTAATTTAAATTTATGTATTTTAAAATTGCTGCATTATATTTTATAAAATAAATTTCGTAACGGTGCATAATGTCCTTCTTTAAAAGATCTATAACGTCGTAGGTTCGTGGAATAGTGTCCAACTCATAAATTTTGATGTTTTTACTTGAATCCCAATAGTTATATCTTAAGTTTTTTAAATCATAATATCATTTCTTCGCAAAATTAATAAAAGTATTTGTTTCTACAACTATATAGTACATATCCCACATTTGCATCTAATATTATAAATATTTAAACATTTGCCATCTCTCCTTTTTATCCGATAAAAAAATACCTGGAACCTTTAACGTAGTATTGCTGCTTTTGTAAATCGGGTGATATTATGAAAGTTTTTTTAGGGTTTTTGCTAGGGTAAGTTATTTACCAAAACGTTTATTTTAGCTCGTTTTAAATGTATGTTTTCAAATTTATTTTTATTTATTTGTTGTTTGTTTACACAAAGAAATACATAATAATATTTATTTTTAATATAAAATATACTTTCTATCGTTGACACTTGGTGAATTTCCATTGTTAATCGTATAATTTATTTTTAATACTACCGATTTTTGACTATTATAATAGAGCTAACTTAAACCACTGGAAAGTTGTGTACAGAAATAACAATAAATTTTTTCATCAAATATTAATACTTGTGAAAAATATATCATTTTAACTTATATTTTATTGTAAAGTAATAACTACAACTTGAAAAAGCAAGTTAAGTAATCAGGAAGTTTCATTAATTAATTAACCTACTTAAGAAAGAACATCATTGAACGCTTTTCGTTGCACAACGTTGCATTTGTAAAGATTTTATTTCAGCGTTGTATGCACTTAAATAAAAGAAACATAAAGTAAAGGTACACTATGTTTCGGAGAAGTGAAATTTTACCTTTAATTAATGCTATCTGAAATATGTTTAAGAAAATGTGTACATTTTGTTTTTAAACACAAATAAACATATGTGAACACCTATGAAAGCTTACTTAATTACTTTCCATCGGCGGCACGTAGTAAAACTTCATCATAATGATTATTATTTTTAAGTTTAGGCACTTGTACTCTTTTACGATTATCTAAACAAAACAATTATCTAAATTGAAAATAAACATTATGAAAACTTAGCTTTTTTACAGAGCTAGTGCTACAAGTTAGTGGTCATCAGAAGATGCCACACTTGATTTGGTTTACAGGAATTACAATGGTGGGAAAGTATGGTGACCCCATTGGCCTTAAAAATGTGTGGGTATAGGCTTCAGACTTTTTTTGTAGACTTTTGAATAATTCCATTGCAGATTATAATACAGCTTATCTTTTCCCTAGGGCACCTAAAGTTCACAAATTAGTGGTCAATAGGGGAACGCCATTGTTGATTATAGTATTTTTCTATTTCACGTCTCATCCGATTTGGTATTTTTAATTATTCCTGCTGCAATATTATCAATGCTTATTACAGTCGGTTTTTGGTTTGCAAAGGGAAGTAGCTAATAAACTTGTTCATGTGTCATTAGTTATTACCATCCCATCACACGAATATAATTACACCATTAACATCTTTGAAGTCTATGCATTTGAGCTATCTGCTTTTGTGCTATCTTATAATATAAAAAAGTATTATCCGTGAAGTCCCTCGAACGCAAGAATTAGTTGTAGTATTTTAACTCTTCTTGTCGTGCAAATAGTTGTGGAACAAGTTTATATCTTTTGTAATTTCCACGAAAACTATAAAATAATATAGCGCGGAAGCTGTTATGACTGATATTATTGATTAAAAATGAAATGAACAGTATAAAATAAGCTTAAAAGTGTTATTAAAGGAAGATGAACGGTACAAAATTTAAAGATTAAAAATGAAATGATCAGTGTAAAATAATAAGTTTGAAAGTATTATAAATGGAATTATTGGTTAAAAATGAAATGAACAGTATAAAATGATAAGCTTGAAAGTATTATAAATGGAGTTATTGGTTAAAAATGAAATGAACAGTATAAAATAATAAGCTTGAAAAGCATTATAAATGGCATTATTTATTAAAAATAAAATGAACCGTATAAAATTATTTATTTATTTATTTATTTATTTTAACTTTATTGTACACCAAAAACATAAATTTTCGTACAAAAGGCGAACTTAATGCCTATTGGCATTATCCACCAGTCAACCTTTGGGCCAACAGAATGAAGGTGTGAAGGTGCCATTGAACTTTATATATTTTATTATTATCATCATACACATACATATTCATATACATATATAGATAGATACACATACATACATAAGCATATGCATATACATACATATACAAATATATAAAATCATGTCAAATTTGCATATACTACTACATAAAATTATGTAGAGCCCCTTCTAAACAATAGATCATCTGCCTTCCTGCTAGCTAGTTTGTACAAAGCAAACTATGGGCCAAACTTGTCACCACCACGTGACATCTAGATGATAAAGTTCTGCAACAATTTATGTGGGTTTGGTACCACCTCTTTATCCACTTTTACTGTAATAGCGTCAGTGTTTGTCAATTTTGTGTTACAGTTGGGAAGGTAGAGTAGCCGGTACGTTTGCATGAGGCAGTACAGCCCGCCATACAAATGGCAACTCATCATTCAGATTTATATGGTGTGTAAACGATGATCTTCCTTTTCTATCAGTAGACCCATCTACTTGGTTGCCATTGAAACCGTGCAAAATTATGTTGTTAAACTAGATGACCTGGCAAATATTGTTATGACATATAAAATATTTGTAGTATATATTTTGAAGGGGTGCGGACACACGGGTGAAAATTTGGGGTTGTACGTATTCTAGATGTCTAATAAAAAATACAAAAAAATGTCAAAGAATAAAAAAAATGTGAATAGGATAATAATCCTATATATATCCTATATAAGTATAAGATATAATACTTAAAAAAAATACATAGGAACAAAAGTGTCGTTCTCTAGTACATTTCCATGTTCAAACCGTAATAGATATAATACTTTGCGAATTTGGAACAATACTGGGTCATAAGGAGAATATAAAAAGTTGTTCATAGTTTTACCAGTGTCAGATGTTCAAAGAAAACTTGTGGGAGAATTTCCCTTCTCTGCCCCATTACTTCTTGTTGGGGTGAAACTTTTTTAACGCTGATGAGGTTTTTGTTTACTTTTGTTCACCTCAAGGGACAAAATATTAGCATTACCATTAATAAATCTATTTAAGTGTGGTTTTTTATTGTATATCATTAGATAGCAAACAAGCAGATGGCTCTCCTGATAGAAAGAGAAACCATGACTGTGGACACCAAACATGTTAATAGTGCGTAGCTATTGTGTGGCAAGATGGCTATGCCACATGCTTAAGTCTACCGGCTACTTTACTCTTTGGAGGGTAAGGTCCAAACACAACGTCAAGCCTTGAAGCTATTGAGGTAGGAATAGGTGAAACGGTGGTATAAAATACCCGGGCGAGACTTTGCGGAACTCTACCACCTAGTGGTCACGATATTAGTGACACGTAGAGACAATCGGTCGCCTTTTACGATCTGCCTGGCAGAACAGCAGTTGGTCTATTCTTCAAAGGAGCCGGGACCAACACAATATAACATATAAGAAACAAATACAATTTTATGATATAATAAAAATATATGTGTATAATGTAGTGCAAACAATGTACCTTCTTGAACAAAGCCTTTAAATCTAACTAACCCATATTAAAAATATATATGTGGAACAGATATTCATTAAAATAAAATAAATAGTAAAGACTTTTAGTAGCTTTTGCGCCCGCTTCACAGACTATTAACAATATCAAATACTGGATAAAAATTCCAATACATAAAATAACAAATTTGTAATAACAGTGAATAATTCATAGTTGAAAGCGAGTATCATTGGTTCATAGAGTTTTATGATATCATAAAAATAATATATATATATTATTATTGTATGTATTGCACGTCTTAAAAACAATGATCCGAGGTTGGTTTTATTTTCATGCACTGTTTATGTAATAGAATAGCATTAACTTTAATAATACTTAGAATGTGTTATTAAAGTTATTGTTATTACAAATAAAAATATACTTTCTTTTTTGAGATTTCGGAGTGAATTTACTTTTTTTTGTTTGAAAATGTATGTATTTTATTGGGCTCTAGATATATGAAAGAATTCCAAATCGATTGCTGCAATTTTACTTCGTCTTAATTATATTTATATACTTTATCATATTTGTAATGAAATCAATAGTACAAATCATAAATTTTCTTTTTTTTTATGTGGTAGTAGGTATTGTTTACCTCTTTGTCTACCTTTCAGGATATACCACTTAATAAAAGTATAAACAATGAATTTTTAGTTATAAGACCAGTTTTATTAAATATATATTAAAAAGATGATTTCTTACATCTACTGGTGTTTATATATTATGTATTTATAAATGAGTTCAGTCAAAGCGATAATAACCTATCCTCCAAAAAACTCATCTCCAAAAACTCATCAAAACTCATCATTTGATTAAACACAAAGTCAAATAAATTTGTATAATCCACCCAACTTAAATTGGGTTAAAATATGACATACAAAATACACATTATATTTTCGTATTTTTGATGTTAGTTAACATTATATATTAGCTGTTGCCCGCAACTTCGTCCGCGCGGACTTCGTTTACTCCGAACAGCTCTTCCCACGTAGGTGATAGCGTGATAATATTATGTAGCCCATATGTTGACCCGACCTGTTAGTAATATTCATGCAAAATTTGGAGTAAATCTATGCAGTACTTTTTACTTTTACCCCGGACATACATACACACAAACAGACAATCAGACAAAAATTCTAAAATCTATATTTTTGGCTTCAATATCGATTGTAGATCAAGCCCCAAATATTCTTTAAAAAATATTCAATGTACTATTTTGACTTTCCTACGATTTTATTATATGTATAGATTCACCATAGACCACATGAGTATGATATTCGCTGACCAAATTTAAGTTCACATTTTTTAAAATACTAAGAATGTATAATATTTTACGATTCCTTTTACGAGTTTAAAATACATTAATGAAATTTAGTAGTACCAAGATTTGAACGACACGTAGCGGTTATTTCAATATTAAGAGTCGTAAATAACCAGAACATAAACTTAGTTTTGTAACGAAAAATAAAAACAAATTCGCTGCGAAGGCTTAATAGTAGGGGAGTCCAAGAACGGATTTTGTGATTAACACGGGCGCGTCAGATTAACACACCATACCTTAAACTGACGCGATTTAGTGTTTCCATGACACAGTTTTTTGGAACGAAGTTCCTTACGGTAGGCTTGGAGGGGATAGGGATTTTGCTGCGCGACCGAACTGAAAAAAATGTGATAGTAAAACCGTAAGAAAAATGCGTGGAATAAAAGCGTTAAATGAGACGTGCGCAGGCGCGACAGTCGCGTACACAAGCGAGTAGTGCCGTTTAGCCGAAGGAAGTTCGTTCCTACCTGGTGTCTCGCGACACCACATCATTTTTTAACATTTTTTTATCTGTAGATTTTTTTCCACCATTGAAATGGAAAACATTATATAACCTTTTATTTTTCCTATAGTTTAATCTACAAAATCCAGTAGGTCTCTACGACGCTCGAGTAACTACCCATTTAGCATCTTGGGCTCCCCTACTAATAAATGTATGTATGTATGTAATGTATGTAATGTATCTAGAGCCGCCATTCTTTAAAGTTACTAAATTAATCGACCCTGGTCTCCCTGAACGACATTATTCTCACGTTGGCATCTTGGCAAAATAGGCATCTTGCCTACTTTACTTCACAGATTTCATTCCACAACTTCCAGCATTTTTTTAGTTTTCATAGATTCTAAAAAAGTGCAAACAACCGATTTTCTGTTTCCTGTACCTCCGAAATCCTATGACATATGATCTTTACCAAATTAAAATTGGCTTCCTGGAAAGTATGCCTTTTGAAACAAAAAAAAATCCAAATTGGTTCAGGTTTTTTGAGTAATCGATATACATCTGTATATTTAAAAACCGATGAATTATTAACCGACAAAAATTTCCTCCATTTAGAAAAGCCGGTCGAAAATCATTATATCTTGGCTTAAACTTATCCGAGCTCTTCATTTAATTGCGAAACTTTAACCATCCTAAACACAAAAATGGTAGGCTAAGAAGCTATGCAGTTATTTGATTAAATTAATAAATTTTATATAGGCCAGTACAAGGCCACAGATCGTAATTTATGATCGGTTTTACTTTTAAACAAAAGCTAATAATTTGTTTTCGAAATTCCCCTCTCGCAACCGCATCGGCGTTTGAACTTTATTAATTTAATATTAAGTGTGTTCTAAATTTATATGTTTGAGTTTTAAAGGAAACTGTGTTAATAAAGCGTTCGGATTAAAACCGGTCATTTCAGCCTAATAAAACTCAAAATATGGTAATTGTTTTATCATTTAGATATGAACTCATTCATTTAGATACGCATATTATATTTGAGATGTTAGGAAACGGTCGTTCAAGATACGGGTAAAGTATTCATGATATGGAATGTGATATGGAGGGCGAAAATTTATTTAAAAATTACAAAACATTTACATCAAGGTATAATCACATTTATATATTTTTTATATTTCATAAGATACTAAACAAGCCGATGGGTCTCCTAATGGAAAAAGTTAATCATCGCCTATAGACACCAAAGATGTTAATGGTGCGTTGCTATCTTGTGGCCAGGTCTAATGCCACATACCTAAGTTTACCGGCTACCTTGCCCTCCAAACGGAACACGACAGGGACAAGCACTGATAGCGTCAGTGCTTGTCGCTGTCGTGTTCCGTTGTTGCGGCAGGAATAGGTAAGGTGGTGGTACTAAACCTGGGCGAGACAACGCAGAACTCTACCATCTAGTAAATATTTGAAATGTAAAAGTGTGTCTGTTAGTAAATTTGTTTTTTCGCCTCAAAGGAATGAATTACTGAAGTGTTTTGTAAATAATGAAGACACTCATATTCACAACTAAATAGACATAAAACTAAGTTTTTTGGTAAATACTTTTATAACTGACATTATTACATTTCTAACTGACTTCTCAAAAAAAGGAGGTCTTAATTCGTCGGTATTTTTTTTTGTCTATTCTTTATTTGTGTTACAAAGACGCTTGAACCGATTTATTTGGAAAATTTCTTTTTAGTTTCAAAAAGTATGCTTCCCAGACGGACTGTCTGCATTTTAATTTGATGAAGATCTATTAAAGTATCTATTATATTTGACGAGGTTGAATAACAGCTGGACCTTACAAAAAGTACAAAATATATTAAAATATGGCCAAAAAAAAAAGTATATTTTGGACATGAAACACACTAACGTATAAAATACCTGGAACCTGATACACGTAACATAAATTGAACCCCCTTGTTGGTCCGGGCTCTCTTTGAAGAATAGACCAATTATCGTTTTGCCAGGCAGATCGTAAGAGGCTATCAATTAGCTATACGTGTTACGAACATCGTAACTACTAGGTGGTCGAGTTCCGCAACTGCTCACTCGGGCATTTATATGGTACCACCGTTTTACCTTCATGCCGCAATAGCGTTAATGCTTGTCATTTTCATATTTCAGCCTGGTGGATAAGGTCATCAAGTCAGTAAAATCATGCATGTGGCATTGCCATGCCGCCACACGGATAGCAATGTACTATAACATCTTTGGTGTCTATAGGCGATGGTTTTTCTTTAGACCAAGAGAGCCATCTGCTTTTTTGCTATCTAATGATGTACAAAAAATACTGTTCTGAAAAATGGAAAAAGTATCTTTACACCCGTATCCATGAAAAAGTAGGCAAAGGTACAACCCACAGACCATATAAATACTAATAGATACGCCATTGAGAAGGAAACGTGTCTCCGCGCATATGAACAAAAGCTCCTACTACTGTCAAAATATCATACATTTGTAGGTTATATTATTTTGTGAAAAATAGAAATAAACCATGTTGTACTGCTTTATCGTACCGAATGAGCTGACAAGGTTTAAAAATTACCGTTGAAATAATTTTATTTTACCCGTATGCGTATGTAGCATAACTCTGTATTTCTGTGTGTAAATGCAAGCTACACTGACAAACTCAGAAATCGTCTTGAAAGTCGTATCCATTTAATCCGTGGTACAACCAGTGCACCCACGATTAGTCAAAGATAATTAGTCCCACAGTGTAATAGATGGCAAACCTATCACCAATGGGGCACTTGTATAATCCCGGGCAACGTTGTTTTTATCAGAAAACTGAAAATAACACATTTGAATTGCCCGACACGGAAATCGAACCCGGGGTCTTATGTGGTTTACATTGACACCGGACTACTACAGCACAGAGGTTATCCTCTATACCACAGAGGCGATATTTTAAGTAATTTTAAGTCATGGCTGTCTTGGTCCAGTGTATCGTTACTTTTTCAACTCTTAGTATTAGTTTAATATGGTGTATATTACGAAAAAATCTATTCTTATTTTTATTAAATTTTAAAATGACAATCTAAAACTTAATTATTTAGTTTGTTTAGCAAAAGAAGTACAATAATTATAGTAAACGCAGCATTTTTACTGAACTTAAAATAATCAAAATGTTGCATTTAACTTATGTACCATTTTATTTTGTTTAAATCTATTTATTATCTATTATAATTTATTATCTTTCGTCGTATAAGATAATAAATATAAATATTCACGGGACAAATGATATTTACTGATCTAACCCTTTTTATGCAAATTATTTTGCTTGTGTAATGAGTGTTAATCAACGATACATAATACATAGAAATACATATTATGTAAATACTGGAATATATTTAATAAACACCCAAACCCGGAAATAAAAATATTTATGTCCATCACACAAATGCTTATCCCCGTCGGAGATTGAACCCGAGTCCCGTCAATTGCGTTGTCAGGGTTGCTAATCACTCGACCAACGGGATGGTCAAAGATAAGAACTATGTAATAAGAGTCAAAATCATTCGCTTACCGAGATTTTAGACATAAAAACAAAACAAGATCCTTCGCATTCCTTAAGACCAACCTTAAAAGTATAAACAAAAATGATTAATTCAAGAAATAAAAAACGTTCTCGCTAAATTTATGTAAAAAAATTAAAAGTAATATATCCCTGTCTGTATTCTTAGTCCACTTTGACCTAAGTAACTTTATAAAGTAATGCCTTCTGGGAATTAAAAAAGGGTAATGGAGCTTCGGAGATTTTTACCGGGACGGTCTGTTTAACATGCTGAAACTTGGGGAAACACATTTCGAGTATAAATACTTAATGATAGATAAGTAAAGTTCCCTCTGGAGGTTTGTATTTTGTGAGAAGTTTTTATTAATTCTTTGTTTCTCGCTGCGAGTTTGAAAATGGCCAGTTGCTCGTAGACTTAAATGCCGACTTGAAAATCAAGCAATCTTTAAAGCTTCGTTCATGTTTTTACAAATATTTTTTTTTATTATCGATAGGTAAGCGCTTGACCTCGATCTCGCCTAATGGTAAGCTAAGATGAGGCCTAAGATGGAACGAGCTTCCCTAGAAGGCACCTGTTCACTCTTCTCTTGAAGATCCCCAGATTGCACTCGTCCAGGAACACAGACTCAGGAAGCATAATCCAGTCCTATGCGGTTCGAATGAACCGCAAAGTACTGGAACATGTTTCCGATTGCTTGGAATTATTCCGATTTACATGATTTATTACAATATTAATATGATCACATGGTACTAATTAAAAATATTCAGTTTGATTTTATTGTTCACAAATAAAAGTAAAAAAAAAAAACATTTTAAACTGGCTTCCCGAACGAAGTTTACCAATGCGACTGTATTTTTTTATGTTTGTTACCTCAGAACAATATCATTTATGGACCAAATTTAAAAAATCTTTTTTTTTATTTAGGAGAGTATACTTTCGGCTTGGTTTCATTAAAATTTGGTGAAAATCTGATTGAGGGTTCCGAAGATATAGAGATTAGAATGTTAGTTGCTGCAGTTTGACTGCGTTAAAAATATTGTAAAAAACACATAATATAATATAATCGTTTGCAATATTTTATTTAAAACTGACTTGCCCATTACAACAGTCTTGAAGTTATTGTAAGAGAGTAAAAGTGTATTTTGAATAAAATATAGCATTGAAGTTGAGTTTTGTCACGCATATACGACTATGTATTCATCAAGTAGGATATGGAATTATGATTAATTACGTTTTCCATGATTAAGTACTTTTTAACAAGCTTCTTCTTTTCTCATAATAAACCTATTAGTATTTTTATAATTCTACTAACTACGTATTTATTTGTTATAGAAATTTATATATGTATTTTTATATGTATTTACGTAAGAATGTATGTATATATTATATAATCTAGATTTAAGAATATTACGAAAATTTAACCACTCTGTGTGATTAGCCGTATGGTTAGCTGGTAGAGAATGCTTTATGCATAAAGCTCGCCATTTGCACCCTATACATTCTGTATGTGGTTCAATAAAGATAAATAAATAAATAAATTTATATTCTCAAGTTGTTACATTTTACATTTAATCGCCTCTGTGGTGTAGTGGTCCAGTGTCGAAGTTCACCACATGAGGTCCTGTGTTCGATTCCCGGGTCGAGCAATTGCAAAATGTGTTTTTTTTTTTCAGTTTTCTGACAAAAACAACGTTACCCAGGATTGGATAAATGTGCGATTGGCGATAGGCTGTCCACCTATCACATTGTGGGTCTAAATATATTCGTCTAGTCATAGTGCACTTGTTGTACCTCTGCCTACCTCTTTGGGGATACGGGCGTTAAGATACAATTAATACAATTGATTTTGCTCCCATCTGCATTTTAGATTAGCATCGGCAGTCTTATCGTTACAAACATAATATGAAGATAATATGAGCAAATCTATGATTGGTGATCAGATTTGCTTGCTCTATAAAAGAAAGTTTTATCACTTCTAGATGTGACTCGACGATCGTCTTATCTAGCTTAGTGTGAAACTATAGTTTTAGTAAATTTTTTTGTTAAATTATGCTGTGTTTTGCGTGCACCTAACATTTTGTATTGTGTTCATTTTACAAAATATAACTTACTTTGTGAACTATACAAGTTCGCAAGTTCGATTAATTTTTCGCCAGTAGCGAGTGCTTTAGCTACTAAAGTACTCTCCACTCGACTAAAACACTAACGTAGTGCGAATTAAGCTTAAGGGATTTAAGTCTAGTTCACACTACGTTGATCACAAATGTAATAAATAACGTTACCAAAGCATCGGTGCAACAGTTGTATATGTATGAGGAGCTTTTTTAAGGAGTTCTTAAAATTTATATCAAATACGTTTTTTTTTACGTTTACTCTACGTATTTGTACCACCGCCTTACCTATTGGTACCACCGCCTTACCTATTCCTGCCGCAATAGCGTCAGTGCTTGTCGCTGTCGTGTTCCGGTTTAAAGGGTAAGGTAGCTGGTAAACTTTTGCATGTGGCATTAGATCTCGCCACAAGATAGCAACGCACCATTAACATCTTTGGTGTCTATAGGCGATGATTAACTCTTTCCGCCAGGAGACCCATCTGCTTGTTTGCTATCTTATGATATAAAAAAAAAACATGTATAACAAATTATGTACTCCTATTCAACTTAAAAAATACGCCGAGTTGTTCCGGACCCCTTTTTATGAAAATACTGCTACTATAAAATACTGCAGGCAGACCTGCAATTCTGCCAGGTAGTTCGTAAGAGAGGAAATATTGGCGAAACATGTAGTGTAATTTATATCGTGAATATTAGATGATAGACCTACAAACTTCGCAGGATTTTCCTCCTACTATCATAAGTATTTCTGTCCCAATAAGTCCCAATGCTTCTCATTGTCTTATTCCACTTTGAAGGTGAAGGCAGTGTTAAATTTATACATGATATTTCAACACACCACACGGATGATAGCACCAATAGCTTTTTTGATACCTATAAACAATAATTTTTTTTTCTCAAAAATGACCGCTTTTTTTACTGTTTTAAGATATAAAATGTTAGTAATTAAAAAAAAAATAAACCTATTTCAAATATTAACTCTACTCATATCCCAAAATCTACTGAACCGATTTCAAAAAAACTTCAAAAAATCAATAAGTATTATCTCGACATATATTTTAGTTTCCGAAAAATTCGTGGACGAACATACAAACATACACACACTTATGAAATTTAGTACACATGCTTGGACGCCTACACAGATCATCATACTCAAATATTATCCAATTCCAACATTATTACATACATGTCAAACGGATAACCTCCGTTTCTTCGTCGGTTAAAAAAGAAAGTAAGAAAATTTATTTTAACATTTTTAACTACTCGTACCTTAAAAAGTGTTATCTATTCGTTAATCTTCACGTAATAGACACAAGGTGTAATCTATCACGAATACAAACAATGGAGGAGTCCACCATAACATTTGTAATAGTACCTTTTAAGGACAATCAGTTATGTCATGTTTGTACCCTGTTCCCTAGCGACCGACACAATGATAAACGTCAAAGTCACACAAAATGGCGAGTGATGGTCTAGTTTATACAAGTTGACAGGTTGGATGGGCAATGTGTCATTTGTGTTGTTTATTTACCACGCTATCTTATTTACTAATGACGAATGATGTCAAATGATTGTGATGATATAAAACGGATAATAAAATCATAATAAATAGTAAATAGTTATTAAGATTTCAATTTTTCGCATTTGTGGTGTAGATCTATATTATTATTTAATTATTAATATTATAAATGCGAAAGTTTGGATGTTAAGATGGATGTTTGGATGGATGTTTGTTACTCAATCACGCAAAAACTACTGAACGGATTTGAATGAAATTTGGCACACAGGTAGATGATGATCTGGAATAGCACATAGGGTATTTTTTATAACGGAAAAATTAAGGAATCCCGCGGGATTCACCAAAAACTTATAATGCAGCGGGCTGCACGCTGCAGCTAGTATATCATATGCGCTTTACGTCCAAGTTCGAGTCCCAGGTCATAAGTTTAAATTCGTTTCACAAAATTTCTGACAAAATGTAACTTGTCCAAGACTAGCTGTAGGATTTAACATAGACAGTGGTTCTAGAAACAATTTTTTTTTTATTAATAACAAGCTGAATTTTAGTGAACAGCTTAGTTTTAACGAGACGCCCATCTTTTCTGTCTTTGAAAAATCTCAAATCGGGTAACTAATAAAGATAGTTAAAAGAGAAAACTTATGAGTGTCAGACTAAGAAAAGTTTCAAATTTACATGTAGGACAAAGTAACTCTTGAATAATAATAATAATTAACAAGCTGTAGTGAGAAAATTAGGTTGTTTTTAAATTTATTAATACCAATTTAAAAATCTCATGCTTCCGAATTCTTAGAGATGAGGAGTCGTCAGAAAAACTATTGAATGTGTAGGACAAAAGTTTTTCGTGTTTTTCATAAAATAATCAGTCGATTAAAGCAAAAACATAATTATTTTTATTAATAAAATATTTTTCCTTCACCAAGATTTTTCGAAGATAGAAAATATTTGCGTCTCGTCAAAACGAAGCTGTTTACATATATTCAGCTTGTTATTAATCAAAAAAAGTTTGTTCCTGGGGCCACGGTCTAATACCATTGTCTAATCGTGGCCGAACCGGTTGCACCTCTGCATATTTCATCAAGGATATGCTTTACAGTCTTTATCATTGTAAAATATAAACTGTTACTTTGACTTCGTTCGCGTGGCCGTGTATAACTACTTAGAGTTAGAATATGGATGATTCCATAATCATCTATCATGGATTGTGTGACAAATCGAAAAAATATTTATGAGCTAATTGCGTCAAAAGTGCATTGCAAAGCAAGCCGATGCGAAGATTGTCTCGTCACAAAGCCTAGGTTATAATACGGATTAAATGGGTACGCCTTTAAAGACAATTTCTTAGTTTGTCAATTTAGCTTGCATTTACACTCAGAAATACACAGTCATCCTACTGAAAGAAAATCAATTCAAGGGTAATTTTTAAACCTCATTCGGTACGATAAAACAGTACAACATGGATTTTCACGATATTTGTAAATAAATTATTACAAATGTATGACATTTTTTTAAAAGTAATAGGAGCGTTTGCTCAGATGCGCGATGACACGTTTCCTTTACAATGACGTGTTTATTAGTATTCATATGGTCTGTGGTTATAATAATAGCAACGAACTTCTAAAATCTTTCGTGTTTTTTTAATTCATTAGATAGTAAACAGATGGCTCTGAATATGGAAAGCGAAACCATCGCCTATAGACACATAATATATTAATGGTGCGGTGCGTCGTGCGTATCCGTGTGTTGGCATTGCAATGTAAAATTCATAAGTCTATCACTTACCTTACCCTCTAAGCCATGACACAACAATGACAAGCACTGACGCTATTTCTACAGGAAAAGGTAAAACGGTGGCATCAAATACCCGAGCGGGATGTTGTGAAGTTCTAGCACCTAATAGTCACGATATTAGAGAGACGTATAGTCAATCATTCGTCTTTACGGACTGCCTGACAGAATGTCAAATGATTAATTTATTCTTCAAAGGCGGCCCAAGCTAACACGAGTCTATAATTATTAGAATTAACAGGCAAAGATTATCTTCATCGATCGGGAGGGCCACAGACCACATCAATATTAATAGAGACGCCATTGGGAAGGAAACGTGTCGCCGCAAATTTGTACAAACGCTTCTATTACTGCTAAAAATTTCATACATTTGTAGGTGAAAAAAATAAAAATAAACCATGTTGTACTGTTTTATCGTACCGAATGAGATGACAATGTTTAAAAATTACTCTTGAAATGATTTTATTTTATTGATAAGTAGTATAACTCTGTTTTTCTGTATGTAATTGCAAGCTACACTGACAAACTAAGAAATTGTCTTGAAAGGCGTATTCATTTAATCCGTGGGCCATATGTTTTTTTTATCCTATTCCTATTCCTTAATGTGAATAAATATTTGATATAATTATTTGAAATAATATTTGATTAGTATTCGATATTCAAACTTCTAGTACAACTCAAATATCAATAATTCACGATGAATTAATGTAGCAAATATTACTAGTGTTGTGTGTCATCGTTTCTGAACTTGCGACGAAGTTTCCAATTAAGTAGAGTTAGTACATGCCGACATAATCTGTAAGACGTTGTATTAATTTGTAGTTCTGATCGAAATCTCAAAGGACTGTAGCATTTTATTGATCGTTTCACTTATATAATGACATTCATTTTATTTCGTAGAAATTATTGTTTTTGATATGATTGTTTTGATGTTTTGTGTGTGAGAAGTGTACATTTCTTTTCAGTATAAATTACATTATGTTTAATTCACAACTGAGCTATAAATTTTATATGATTTTATGAAGCTATGAAATATAAGTTAGCTTTCTAATTATTTATTATTCGTTGTAATAGACAGGCATTAATGTTCATCGAAAAATATCATCAGTTTTAAAAGTTTACATTTCCTTTAACTACACTATTCATAGTTAATAAAATTACGTTTAATTTACAACATTAATATCTAAGCTGTAGATTTTATATGCTTAACTATTTGTGTACTTTTATAACACAAATCGCAAAACATTAATTACAAAAAGAACATAATACAACAAATCTTTAACCCTGTGTAAATAGGGCTGTTTATCGCGTAAACACTTGTAATATAAACAGTCATAGTTGGTTGGTACGGGCTGTAAACACTGCGGTGTAAAAGCAATGATAACATCTTTATTGACTTTATGCGTTGGTTTCATTTACTAGTTCAGACACACAAATTTCTTGGTATAAATAAATGGCTTATATTACAATCCATACAAATATTATAAATGCAAAATCTGTCTGTCTGTTGTGTCTGTCTGTTTGTTAAACTTACATGGCTAAACCACTGAACTGACGTTGATGATTTTTTTATGAAGACATTCTTTTAATACAAGATAGTCCCGGGGTTAAACATACGCTATTTTTTAATAAAAAACAACCCTTAAGGTAGCCTCTTAGGGGATAAAAGTTTGTAGAAAAACTATTTCAATGATATACTAATCTATTTGCAGACAAAGTTGTGCGTTCAGCTAATATTTATATAAATTCATACTAATATCATAGTTGAACAGATTTTGATTATATTTGGCTACGAGGTAGTTGAGGACTTGGAATCAAAACTAGACAATTACTTTGATCAAACCCTAAGGGACGGAAATAAAGCAAAAAAGTTTATATGGATTATTAAACTGATGACATTGTATGCTTCTCGCGGGCAAAGCTGAGCGGGTGAAGTTCACAAACTCTACCTGAGATATTCTTACGTTTGTGTGCATGTAAGTATGTATAAATGTTTATTTAACGATAACTTGAGTATCGTTTATAGGAACTAGTGAAATTTTTTAGACGAATTAATAAAACAAAAGGAATTTTTATTTTTGAATATGAGCTAAAGGTGGATGGAAATTCTAATATTAAAACTTTAAGTTTAATCCAAGATTATTACTACCTTAAGTAAAAATATTAGAAACCTGACAACTTACTCGACTATCAGTGTTGGAAACTATTTAATCTAAGGAGTCTTGAAGACATTTCAGTTTTTATATTAAAACGGAGATAGTAATAATATTTTACTTAGTTATAGCTGAACCAAAATACCGTTGTTCTGTCGTAACTATGAATTAAAAAAAAAAAAAACAATTTAGAATTTGAATACTTCATTAGTTAAGTTCTAAATTTTCTGAAATTTTCCTATTTTCCTGGGGAATTTCTTGCGGAATACACAATATTATTCACTATACACATAACACATTATTTACAGAATACCATACACATTAGTTACAGAAAAGGATTTTGCGAGCACACATTTTTATGGGGACAAAGGAATTCTTACCGGGTGATTAACTCTTTGTGTGTACATTCGACTCATTTCCAAGCCAGCATTCCTTAGCACCCACATACTATCCTGACAAATTCACTTGTTGCCACGGGAAATTGTTTTAGATTTTCATCACTATTGATCTATTTGATTTTATATTTCCCAAGTAGGGATTTTTATTACATAGAAAACAACTAGATGTTTTGTTAATAAGGAAAATGATACTTTACTGATACAAATTGTGTAGTCTTACTATTTACTATCTATCTATCAGAAATTATTTCAATTAATAAAGTAAATTTGATGTCAGAAGTATGCTTTTGTCATTATATTTCGAATAAAACTCATTGACTAACTGATTGAACAATCAGAGCAAACAAAAGACGTTTGTTGCTTTTGTATTATCTAATTTTTGACACAGTTTGGTAACGATTTAATTAAGCCATACTCGTTAGGACGGGGTGTGCTTCTGCATACATTAACTCTGTTGAAACACCCGATATAGAAATTCCAAGGTCGGTTTTGTGCTACAAAATTTATTAAAGTTAAAATTGTTAGAAGAACTAAGTAGTTTATATATATTTTCGATTAAAAAGAAACAACGTGATAAACGAAAGCTTTAGAACTATTTGCAGATCCCCATTTGAAGACTTCTGTAAATAATTTTAAACTTTGACATTCATTATCTGGTATTATTTAAAATTTATTTAAAGTTTATCATAAGTATAATAAGGTTATAAAACGGAAAAATCCCACATTGTAAGGGAAAATCTTTTAAGCTGACAATGCAGATTATGGATATTTACATTTATCCACTTCAAAATAATATTTCGTTTTGTTCAAATGTCACGATAATGAACTGTCAGTGAAGTGTATTAAATCGTGAAGATGTCTTGAAAATCGAAATCGTTTAATTAATTACCAAATATGAATAAGTTTTTTAATGTTTTTAACTTTAAACTTTATGAAAAGTTCTATTCTATTCTATTCTAGTGTGAAATGAAAGTACAAGTGCCATATTTATTATATCTTTAAAAGAATAACGGAATTTTACCAAGTAGCGACGGTGGAAAGTGTAAAATATACCCTAATTTTCACTACTTTAGGGATAAGCAGTATATTACGTAACCACATCAGTAAACTCCAAGCTTTAAACACCTTTTTACTAACTGCTCTAATTCGATGCGTCCAAAAGAATGTTTCGTCTAGACATATACCTGAAAATTTACTGATTTGCTAAGGAATTTACAAATACTATCACACTTGATCATTAATTTTACTTTATTAACTTTAAAAATATTTTTTTGTATTATTTTCAGATATACTTACTATATTAAATTGAAAATTCCAATTCTTAGTAATATGAATAACAAATTTAAATAAATACACTTTTTAGTTTGATTTACGTAACATCATCAAAGTATTGGTGGCAACTTTCCAAGCACCTTCCTTTACGGTTAAAGAGCTAGACTATTAGAAGCCTGTGTGATTTCCGTAAACACTTTTCGGTATATATTCCTTAAAATTTAAAAGGCTGATAACTCTACAAAAGTGATGTAAGATATTTAATCCTGAATTATCAATCGACGAGAAACAATAATATATTTAATATATATATATATATATATATATATATATATATATATATATATATATATATATATATATATATATATATATATATATATATATATATTCACGGGACAATTGAATTGATAATTGACAGATTGAACTCAAAAGCAATAATATACTTTTTATAAAAACATATAGCTCGAAAATAGCGCTCTTGGTTCATTTATATATTTAAATAATATATAATAATAATAATAATAATATTTTTTATTTGTGAGAATAAGGTATACAAGGTTGTCAGATAGGTACATTTCAATATAGTTCTACATATTCTACCATTTAAAGGTGTGCAAATCTTAATTTCTTATCACTAAAATACTACATAACATTGCTATTAATTATTAGTTTAATTTTAATTTACATTTCATTATTTATTTTTAAATTTATAATATATCACTTGATTTTGTTGATTTTGCTTATTTGATTTTAATTATTAATATATTATTCAATTTAACTAACAATTTAATTATTAATTTCATCATCATATAAATATATCTTCATCTATATATAAAAAGAATAACATACAATAGATTTATATTTATGTTTTAAAGAAACAAAATGTATAAGTCATGGGTTTAGTTTTCAAGTACATAGTAAGTTTTCTGATATGTGCTCACCGAAGCCATTTATCACGATATTACTAACGCACACCCAAAAAGTTAAATAATATAAATTATCTAATTCATAACAGCAAAAAGAAAACTTTTATCATAACTTATAAGATAGCAAAGAAGCAGATGGTTCTCCTGATGGAAAAAGCCTATAGACACCAAGATGTTAATAATGCGTTGCTGTCCTTGTGGGCGGAACTTAATTCCACATGAATACAAAACCCTCCAAACCAGAACACGATACAAGCACTCGCTATTTTCCCCGTGTTGATCCCGGGCTCTTTTGTAGAATAGGCCAACTGCCGTTCTGCCAGGCAGGTCGTAAAAGGCGACGGATTGGCTATGTGAGTCACTACCATCGTAGCTACTAGGTGGTAGTGTTCTGCATTGCCTCGCCCGGTTTAGGTGCCATTGCCTTACCTATTCCTGCCGCAATAGTGTCAGTGCTTATCACTGTCGTGTTCCAGTTTGGAGGGTAAGGTAATCGGTAAACTTATGCATGTGGCATTAGACCTAGCCACAAGATAGCAACGCGCCATTAACATCTTTGGTGTCTATAGGCAATGGTTGACTCTTTCCATCAGGAGACCCATCTGCTTATTTGCTATCTTATGATATAAAAAAGCAGGAATAGGTAAGGTGGTGGTATCAGACTCGGTCAAGATAATGCAGAACTCTACCATCTAGTGGCCACGATGGTAATGACTCCTATAGCTAATTTTTCGCCTCTTACAAACTGCCTGGTAGAACGCCAGACGGTCTATTCTTCAAAGAATCCCGGACTAATACGAAGGAGACTTTAACGAATCCACTAGAGATATAATACAAATATATAATTTAAATTAAATCAAATAATTAATAATGTTTGTTTTTCTTTTCAGATGAACCGGGCAATACAAGTCAAACCAGCCGACAGCGAAAATAGAGGAGGTAATTATTAGAATAATAATAAAACTTTTACTACGGTCGGTAATAAAGTCTACATTTAAATTTTATAGGGGTTCTAGATATATATATGTTGTTATAAACCTTATGTGGAAAACCGACTTATACTTATTAACATAACTTGGTTTAAGAAAACTACGTAACAAACAACATTAGGTTATAGATATTTACATAAAAATGTTTAATACTTTTACAAAAAAAAGCTTATTATTTTGCGTTGTTATGTAATTTTATTACATTCTTTTTTTCAGTATTATTGGTAATAAAGCTCTTATTCATTATCACGTATTGTGACATCATAATCGTTCAATAGGTTTATTTTTTATATTTTTTTACAATCAGTGGTCTTGAAAAAAAATATAGCAATATTATGTTTAATTGACTATAATTTTTTTAAATTTGGTTGAAAACTAAGCAAAACTCTTTTTTTGATATAGTAAAATGAATATTAAATAAATTGTTCTTTATGAAACGATATATGTATGACTTCTATATGCAATTTTCCACAACAATAAAAACACAAAACAAAGAATATTATATATCACAATATATTGACCTAGTTTTATATTTTATTTCATAAAGATCCCTTCCGTGATGGGCCACGTCTACTCTCTCGAAATAAAGAGGCAGAAAAATCCACTTGACCTTAGCGAAAAAATCTTGCGTCGCTAAGTAAAAATTTATAGCAATTTACCCGGGACGAAAATACCCAATATGACGCTCGCTGGTTAAATATTGATATTTCTTCCTTAAAATTAAATTATATCAGAGTATCGTTTCATATTTTCCTCTCAGAATGCGTAAATTATTTGGAACATATTTGGAAAATATATTTATTAAATATAGCAGCAATAGTAGCCGATTTTGTATATGATTTTTCTTTTTATTCAACAACGAAGAAACAAATTCTGATATATTTAGTAATATTAAAGTGTAATGGAATCGTTTCCAAATAGAACATCTTCTAAGCGACTTGTGGTAATATTACTTACCAAAATTGCTTAGATTAAATAGCAGTAATTGAATATTATAGATATACATATTATACGCAACATCAACTTTACAATTTTTCACGCCATACATTTAATTATGTAGTTTCATTTAAAAGGTTGTTAAAAGTAAACAGAAATAACATACATCGCTTCGAACACATGCCATACAAACACAAATAAACATGCTATTGGGCGATAAACGTATAACCGCTCATATGAGCAAACGTATGTAAATGTCAAGACTTAAACCATACCCTTGGAGTGATTTTATTTATCGTTAAGTTCTATAACTCTGATTTCTGATTGTAAATGTAGGCTACACCGACAACGTAAGAAATTGCTTGAAAGGCGTATTCAACTTAATCTGTAGCTTTGACAAAAATAAACAGGAAACGTTTTCAATATTTAAGTTTAAGATTTGTACGGTCACCACACAAGTTCATTACGCACTTGTATCATGCTACTAATCTATATATATAAAAATCAATCCCTATTTCTCTTGGTCACGACATCACGCCTGAATGGCTGGGCCAATTTTGGTATTTTTTTTTGTTGTGTTTGTAATTGTAAGAAGAAGGTTCTTATAAAAGAAAATATTAAGAAAATTGCGCGGAAAATAGAAAATTTAAGAATACTTAACCACCATATAAAGTTCAATGCCATTTTGGCTGCGTGGAAGGACAATCCCATAGGGCATAGTCTATCTATATATATAAAAATCAATCCCTATTTCCCTTGGTCACGACATCACGCCTGAATGGCTGGGCCAATTTCGGTATTTTTTTTTTGTGTTTATAATTGTAAGGAGAAGGTTTTTATAAAAGAAAATATTAAGAAAATTGCGCGGAAAATTGAATATTTAAGAATACTTAACCACCATATAAGGTTTAATGCCATTTTGGCTGCGTGGAAAGACAATCCCGTAGGGCGTAGACTTATATAAATTATTACGTGTCACGTTGTTTGTCCGCTATGGATTCCTAATATAAATGGCAAAACAACGTTTGCTGGGTCAGCTAGTTTGATGATAAAAATTAAATACATAACACAATATAAAACTACATAATAGCACAGCAAAAACTCGACGAATATAGTTCAAGTTAAACTAACTGTAGAATACTGCTATTTGGTTAGGAACATAATAGAAATTGGTAGCCATCGTCAAATAGATCCTGACTCAGCCCCCAAGGAAATTATACAAACTTAAACAGGGAATAAGTTAGAGCCGCGATGATTAAACTTCGGTTACTATTGATTTACTTATGAATTATATATTATTAAAGACTCGGATTGTAACCAATAGAGTTTGTTAAATGTGGATTCATTTGTTTAAGGATAAGTCAATCTCGATCAATTATATTACAATCGACGATTTTTTAACTGTTACTGTAAAATAATGCTCAGTTCACCTGAGCTACTTTGACTGACTACTTTCCATCTCTACGGTACATAAAAATACAGTTAACAATATAAAATTTCATTATTTTCAAATATATTCCAAATATACAGATTGTTTATTGTAAAATATAAACGTTGTACACTATATAGACAACGGCTATGTCCAAAACAGTCAAAATCTATTGCCACTTTTAATCTAAATCCTCATTTAAAATTTATAACAAATCTTTATCAATACGCGAGAACATAATGTTAACATTTATGTTTAATATCATAAACAAACTTGGATAAGTTGCATTTAAATCATAAGACAGCAAACAAGCAGATGGTACTCCTAATGAAAAGAGACAACTATCACCTACGGACACTAAAGATGTCAATAGTGCAATACTAACCTTGTGGCGAGGTTTTAATGCTACATGCGTAAGTTTATCGACTAACTTACCTACTAAACAGGAACACAACAGTGAGAAGCACTGACGCTATAGGGGCACGAATAGGTAAGGCGGTGGTATCAGACTCGGGTGAAATATTGCAGGATTCTACCACCTAGAGCCACGATGGTAATAACTCGCATAGCCAACTGTCCGTCGCCTCTTACGAATGCGTGGCACAACGGCACATGGTCCATATGTCAAATAGTGGCCAGACCAAAAAATGAGATAAAACGGGAAAGCTCTCCAGGTGTACCGCCATAATTTAATTAATGTAGACGGTAAGATTTCGTCAACAAATGACGTCATCAGCTAGACATAAAAATATACCTAATAATTATTACTTCTAATTTTATAATAACGCGATAAAAATAGTGTTAACACCTCTATTCAAAGAGTAAACGTAACTAAATTGTTACATTTTGCAGCAGCGCTTCAACTATTGCTACGCAGTACTAATATCTCGTAGCGTGGTTTCTTCGTATCTCGTAGAGCTGTGAAATATTTTAAACTTGCTTTTGCTCGTGGAGTTAGATTAATGGCCTTTTCCTTAGAAGCTGTACATTTTCCGGTACAAAAAGTACTCCAATATCGTAATTTGAAACTTATTTTCTTCAATGAATTCAATTCGTATTAATTGTTTACATCGTTGAATTTAATAAAAGCTTACACGGGTGATGATATAAGTACATATAATATATCATTAATATATTTAAAACCTAGACTCCAGCACCAATAAAACTTACTGAAAGAGCAGCCAATCGTAGAGTTGTTCAAATATTTTTAAGTAATTATATCTGATCCGGCAAAAGTTGTTTTGCCATATAAATGATTGAAATACTAACATCACTATTAAAAAATAGGAGTCGATGGTAGAAGGGTGAATATTTAGGAATTTATATATTTATTTATGCCACATCATAAAAAAATTAAAAAAATGTCAAAAAAATAAAATAAAAAAGCCCAAGATAGCAACGCACCATTAACATTTTTGGTGTCTATAAGCGATGGTCGGCTCTTTCCATTAGGAGACTAATCTATTTGTACTAATCTATAAAAAAAAATTAATACACGTTGATTCACCATAATTATCCACTTTACTGGCTGATAAAATAACTATTAAAACGATTAATTCTTAATATCGATTGGCGATACGAGTCATTACCGTTGTGGCTACTAGGTGGTAGAGTTCTGCTTTGTCTCGCCCAGGTACCACTAATACCTGACCCGGTTGTGAATTGCGGTTGGGTGACTACCTATTCCTGCCCAAATAGTGTCAGTGCTTGTCAGTGTCGCGTTCCGGTGTAGAGGGTAAGGTAGTCGGTACACTTATGCAAGTAGCATTAACACCTCGCCACACGGATAGTAACGCACCATTCACACTTTTGGTGCCCATAGTGATTGTCTCTTTCCATTTGCGGAGCCACCTGCTTGCTTGCAATGAAATAAAAAAAAACCAAGACCAGCAACATATTTTTGCATATTCGTTGATGTGAACACATGCAGATATTTTATAGGTTGAAATGTAAATTCTGATAAGGGATTCAAATCTGATTAATTATGATCTACATTTGAATCGGCTAAACATTATATTTTGGATATATATTATATATATTATTTGAAGAGTGAACAGGTACCTTTTAGGGCAGCGCGTTCCATCTTAGGCCGCACCTTAGCTTACCATCAGGCGAGATCGTGGTAAAACGCTTCCCTATAGACAGTAAAAAAAATATGTGTGAGTGTAATTATGTCACTCCTCAATAATGTACTGAACTGCAAGGCTCAATTATAAATTAGTAATCCTGAAAATTCACATCTCCCGGGTTGATTTACCCCGTCCGGGCTCCTTTTAAATAATAAACTATTTGCCATTTTGTCTGGCAGTTTGTAAAAGGCAAACAGTTGACTATACGTGTCACTAACATCGTAACTACCGGGTGGTAGTTATGTAACGTTTTGCCTAGGCACATGGTACCATCGTTTTAGCTATTCCTGCTGCAATAGCGCCAATGCTTTTCACTGTCATATTCCAGTTTGAAAGTTAATGTAGCCGGTGGACTTGAGCATGTGGCGTGGCAGAAATATTTTTTTTACGTCCTGTCCTATACTTTAAACGAGTAATTCTCGTAAATATATATTTAATACTTTAATGTGTACTTAATAAAAAATACGCAAGAAAAAAGATGACAAAATTTGCACAAAAAGAGAGAAATAATGATATAATAAATGAAATAATGAAATATGGCTCTAACGATTTTGACCTAATTTTGTATTTAGATAGTCTTTTAGTATATAAAAAATTCTGTGAAGATGACATCAACGTAATAATCCGTTTTTACATTAAAAAATATCACCCGAGCGAAGCTCGGTCACCCCGCTAGTTGGTTATTAAATATGAAAGTTATAGGTAACGACATTACAGTTCTTACTCGTAAATTCTTCACTTTTTTTAACTATAAAACTTAATGCGACAGCTATTTGGTATCATTTCTATTTTACGAACTTTAATTTAATGTTAGTATTGCGTGACTGTTGTAATTATTTCAACACCTCATTCGACGTAATTACTACTAACGTTTAAGCACTTATTAAGTTATAAGTTTGGTCACAGATGATAAGCAAGCCCTGAGCGAGAATATAGAGAAATTGTTTTATTTAATGAAAACAACCAATCGTTAACCCAATTCGTTAATTAATTTTATCGCTTAACCTAAGGCCCCTGTTCTAAACTAGTTTGAATAATTCGACGTTTGACGTGTTGTCACTTGAACGCATGTGGATTTGCCACGGTGTTATACTTACAGGAACGGAATTTCAATCGACCAACGTATAAATTTAAAAAAAAAAGTATCTTCACGCCCATTTCCCCAAAGGGGTAGGCAGAGGTACAACAAGTGCACCCACGATTAGCCGAAGATACTTGGTCCCACAAATGTGATAGATGGCAAGCCTATCGCCAACCGGGCACTTTCCAATCCCGGGCAAATTTCTGTTTCTCAGAAAACTGAAAAAACACTTTTTTTATGTGCCCGACCCGGGAATCGAACCCGGGACCTCATGTAGTCAACGCCAACGCTGGACCACTAGACCACAGAGGCGATATAAGTTTTAAGAAATAAAAAATCAGCCAAGAGCGAGTCGAACTCGCTTACTGTCCTTAGCGGCCCAACACATAATAATATCGTCGACGTATTAATAACAAAGAAAGAAACACAAAAAATTAGGACATTACTTTTTGCATTTAAAATACATAATTTTTTACGAAGCATATTATGTAATGGAAAAGACAAAATACACAATAATAAAAAATCTGGAATTTATAATTTACGTTGTTCCGAATGTAGTAGCGTATATATCGGTCAAACCGGTCGAAATTTCGAGTCACGTTATAAAGAATACTTATCTGCCTTTAAAAATAAACATCCTGATAAGTCTCATTTTGCTAAACATCTTTTAGAAACCGGTCATAGTTTAGCAGCAAATCATTCTTTTGAAGTCTTACATACGTGTGACAAGGGATTAAAGTTAAATATATTAGAGCAGCTAGAAATCACAAAACATAATAACGGTTCAATTGAATTACTAAATGAACAAAAAAAATTAAATCATTCCTGTTACAAAAAACTTTTGGATTGGCGGCACAGCGCGTATAAAAAGCGTTACAAATATCGGCGCTAATCAGTATTACACTCGCGAAGAGTGAGGTAGTACTCGTTTATCCTGAAGATACTTCGGCTTTGAAGTGAAACGTGCGTTGAGTACATAAATTGTGTGTTTTTTTGCTTAGTGCCGGCGTGGGTGGTGGCATGGGTGATATAATGTGGTGGATGTGGGTGGATAATTGTGGTGCTAGGGTCTTCTTTTTGACCGGACCATCGGTCAATTTTATGTATTTATAAACCGACGTTTTTCGTTTTGGTGCTATTGCGGAAGACACATACAACACGGATAATAGTAAATTTAATTATTTTTACCCTTTTTATTACTTATCATTGAAGTACAATAAACAGTATTAACCACCCTCATTCAAATAGTATAAATCAAGTTTCGTTATATTTTACACATCTGCTGCCTTTCTAAATCCAGTTCGATAGATGAGCGAGCACATGTGGGTATTTTTGCGAGCCATCTTTTTTATTAATATTCACCTCTAAATCCAGTAATATAAATAAATTGTGCGAGAACATAATCATTAATCAATCATAAGCCCAGAAATAAATCGAAAATCTTATTTCATGAATGGTATGGTTGGTATTGATATTAATTTTTGTGTTGGTAAGTTAGAAGGTTTTCGGATTATGATATCGATAAAATTAAATATTTATTATATATATATATATATATATATATATATATATATATATATATATATATATATATATATATATATATATATATATATATATATATATATATATATATATATATATATATATATATATATATATATATATATATATATATATATATATATATATATATATATATATATATATATACACATTCATACGTGTGACAAAACAATTTTGATTTTGCAACAATTACGCGAACAGCACAATATAAAATTTGGCATAGTCAAAGCTTAAATTGCGGAGGCGTTCAAAAGCAAATATTTTTTATATAATATGCATTAAAAAGCATTAAATTGATTAAAATAAACATTACACACAATACATTCATTTAAAATACATTATAATATACATACACGTATACTATGAGGTTTATGGTCTTGTCAAACTTAGAACAGATTTTATTTTGAGTCTACGGTCGAATGTCGACCAAAGGGCAATCATTTGTTTTAAATATTCTTTAATTTAATCAACTTGTGTAGTATTATAACGCGTATGGAAGTTTATTCTAACTTATTAAAAATTAAAAAAATCCCACAAAACCTTTAGTTTTTTTAATTTAAACATTTACTAGACTTTTAGCGTCTAAGAACGGTCTATAGAAAATCAAAACCATAAATTTGTATCATAATTCTGAGAAGAAAACCGTTGGAAATTTGTGTGGGAGATAGATATTTGTTTTTTTACGATTTTTGTACCTTAGCTGTGTATAAGTTGATTTATTCTAATATTCTACAGTGCTTTTCATAAAAAATATAGTATAATATGACTAAATACACAAAATAAACAATGTATTATGCGCATGCCGCGTCAAATAAACAGCTGGTTCAATTGTTCCGCGGGCGCAACGAATCAAAGTGGCGTGAAGTGAAAAGAAGAAGAAAGTTAAGCTAAACTAGCTTCATCTTGCAACTCACTGCATTATAACAGGTTTTGGAAAACCCCACGGGAACAACTAATCTTTCCGGGATAAAAAGTAGCCTATTGCTATTCCTGGTCATCATCTACATGTGTGCCAAATTTCATCCAAATCTGTTTTGTAGATTTGCTTGATTAAGTAACAAACATCCATCCATCCATCTATCCATTCATCTATCCATCTATCCATCCATCCATCCATCCATCCATCCATCCATCCATCCATCCATCAATCCACCCAAACATCCAAACTTTCGTATTTATAATATTAATATAGATTATTTAATATTTTTTTCGGATTATGTTTGACGGAGTCATGAAATATCGTCGCATAAAAATATCAGATATTTCCCAATTGTTAAATATTTTTACGGCTATTTCCTGGACTACTGTGAATCGAATTTAATTATTGGATACCCTTTTGAGGCTTCGTGTGTAGATGATTTCAGTCAGAATTTCGTATTTTTGTATTTCTTTGTGAGAAAATGAGTGCACATATACTAGGTTTTTCCGGATAAATTCATTCTCCCTATTTCATTCCAATTTTTACTGTCCTTTTTCCTACGTCTATTCTTTTGACGAACGTACAGGGATATTACTTTGCGTTTATCTGATGAAATTTACAAGGTTTTTAGATCTAGGCGTTTTCATATTTTTTACTTTTAATATTACTATGAATTTTATTATTATTCTAAAATAAAATATGATTATGTTTTAAACAATTTTGGCATATATTTTAATGTTCAATTATTATATAAAATGATATTTGGCATATGAGATATCATATGATATTTGGCATTCGAAATATTCGTTTTTTTCTTCAACTCAAAAACTTTCTTCAAGTACAAATTTAAATTTTTCGTGCTTGAAGAAAACATTAAGTCATGATACTTAAAAAAAAATACACTAAAAACCACTTTTCTGTAATATTTGAATAGCAAAACCATAACTAGGTGCTACCTGTGGATATGCTATTGTTATAAGAATTTGAGCTCGATATGGAGCTTAAAACATACTTCTAATATTAGAAATGTAAATATTTGTACGTTTGTCAATCACATAAACACGGCTTAGTTTATATCGATTGTTTTTGGCACCCAGATAGCTTATTATCTGAATTTTATTTATTATTTATTTTATTTCATCAAAAAAATCTACATAAACTACAAATATTTTCAACATCCTTAAACCTCGTTGTAGGTTTGTGTGGATGTTGCACACTCACAGTTTAAGTTTTGTTGATGTTTTAGCGAAGCTACATTAAAACAACATAAAATTTTACATTACCATACACTCTTATCAGTTGAAATAAAACAAAGAATACATATTTTTCCCAAAGATATGTATAGCTTTCCTAAAAAAGACAAGAAATAGAGAGACTTTATTTACAAAAATATGGGTGTTACAAGTTGTTAAATTAATGCATAGTTATCAACATTTTCTACCAAATTACAAATTACCAAAGTACAAATATTAAGAATCTACAAAAAGACCATCAAGTTGTTACATTGGGAGAGACTAATTTGGCTAATAATTTTCCTTTTATGAATTGCCTGGCAGAATGACAGACAGTTTACTTCAAATGAGGCTCAGAACAGCGTTACCATCCGTTAGGCTTTGGCTTTCTTTGGGTTTTAATATTACGTGCATAAGCTTGTTGTTTATTATATCCTCTAAAACGAAACATTATATTGACATTATCCTGACAGTAAAATTAAGACGACGTTACCACACCCATTTAAGACGTTAAGGAACTCTACCTAGAAGTCCCGACAAATACGGACAATTGTAAGTTTTTTGTCTATCGGTAAGAAGATGGTCGATTTTTAAAAAGGAAACTAAACTAATATAGGGACTGAATCACACATTATTTTTCAATAATAGAATACTCAAGCAAATCTCTTTCCCTAATTATTTTTATACACATATATTGACGAAAAATTCATATATTTTGAAGCCCGGTTAGTAAAAAGCTTGGCGCGGCCGTTTTCGACTATAATTTAATTTCCATACACCTCAACAACGCTTTTACACGACAAACATAACTAATTGATGTTAGCACTTATAACAATGGTTTTAGCACGCGATAACCAAATTCTTGTTTTAAGTTTTGGTAAATTTTAGTGTTATTAAGTTCATGTATTACAAATTATTCATATACTAGCTGTTGCTTGTGACTTTATTTAGTTTTACATTAATTTATTAAAATGACTAAGTATAATTTTTTTCCTAAAATCCAATCACAAGCCAAGTCGTTTATATTCGGTAAATCCATACAATCATTTCATACGCACACACAAACAAACATTTTAAATCATTATTTTGAGTTTCTCTTATTATTACCTAGGTGGCAGAGTTTCGCAACGTCTGGGAATTATGTACCACCTAATTCCCGGGCACTCTCTTTAATGCTTCACCCTTCATAGAGTGAAGTGCTATTCGACTCTCCTGAAGATGCTTCGGTTGCGAAGTGAAACATGCGTTGAGTACATAATTTGTGTGTAACTGCCTTGGTTTCTGACGTAGAAGAAAATGTGGTGGAAGTGGGTGGACTATTGTGCCACTTTGGTCTTGTCTAATTTCAGACCTTAGGTAGTTTGTCCCATTCCTTACACTACCTTTCATTTCTGTTGCATCACAGCAGTCCCATATAACATTTCGCGGAAAATTTGCAAATTAAATGCCATAGTTGCTTCTTTGCATCGGCATTTCCATCTTGTTACACAGATAGGAACGCACCCTAACAACTTTGGTTCATCTATAGACGGTGGTTGTCTCTTTCTGTCAGGAAACCATATACTTCTTTGCTATCTTATGACATATACCTGTTACTTGCGATTACGTTCGCGTGAACAAAAATCTTAATTTCGCTTTGCACAGTGGGGTAAAAAAGTTGTAGTGGTTAATGTACAAGTGTTAATTTAATAATATAATAAAAAAGTAGCCTACGTTCTCCTTAATATTTTTTTTAAAATCAGTCACGTAGTTTTTTTGTTAAATCGTAACAAAATAAACAAACAAATCTTTCCTCTTTATAATATTCGTAATAATAAATTATATCTTTTTCTAAACTAGAAAAAATTTAATTCATTACTACAAATAATAGATTCAAAAATATGTTTTTTTTAGTTTTCTGATAAAAACAACGTCGCCTGGGATCCGATAAGTGTCTGGTTGGCGTGAGGTTTACCACCTATCATATTGTGGGACTAAAGTATCTTTGGCTAATCGTGGGTGCACTCTGCCTATTTTATTTTATATTATTAATTAAAAGATATTATGATAAAAAAGTTATTTTTTAAATTATTATACTGACCGCTGCCTGTGACTGTTTGCGCGATTCAATCTTATCCAGATATAACTAAGGTGACCACTAAGTATACGTCCCGCTTTGGGCGAGACTTATCCCGCTTTCAGGCTGTTGTAGCCCTGTCCCCAGCAAAAGAAAAATGTCCCGCTTTTGTAAACAAACCCAATTTATATACTTATACGCTAATCTACATCAAATGTCTTGCATTCAAATTGCGCAAAAGACAACACATGAAGACAGGAATTATCAAAAGTAACTGACGGATATAGATAATGAATGATTGTTTAATTGCTTTAATAAAATCATTATTTTTATTGATTAATTACTAAAGATTTAAATACCCCCCCCCCTCCCTTCTATTTAAAGCCTCCTATTTAAGCCTTTCTATTTAAATTATTTTATATTATTATACAGTATTTGATGCAGTTTTTAAAAGAGAAAAGCTGATAAGATTTTTAAGTCAATCGGTGAATTAACTTAAGTTATTTAAAAAAATTAAGTAAATTTGCTAAAAACAACGTAATTTTAATATTTGAAAAGCTATGAGATGTTTACATACACACATACACACACACACACACACATACTGACGTCATCGTGAAAATAGTCGGAAAAGGTTCCTAGGACCGGACGTGGACATCTGATGAAAACTCGATTTTCGAAAATTGTGATAAAATCAGTAACTTCCTTATCTACATACGTAGAGGGTAGTCAAAAACGTGTGTGTGTATCTATGTATGCAAGTAAGAAGATACACTTTATAAATTTATAACAATTGACCACAAATAAATTTCTAAAAACTTTATGGATTTTTTTAAATCAATGCATTGAAAGAATTTTATTATAACGCATTATCTAGTTAAATAATTTTTATTTAAATATCATCTCCCGTGTTGGTCCCGGGCTTCTTTGAAAAATAGGCCAACTGTGGTTCTGCAAGGCAGGTCGTAAAAGGCGACCGATTGGCTATACGAGTCACTACCATCTTGGCTACTAGGTGGTAGAGTTCTGCATTGTCTCGCTCGGGTTTGTTACCACCGCCTTACCTATTCCTGCCGCAATAGCTTCAGTGCTTGTCGCTGTCGTGTTCCGGTTTGGAGGGCAAGGTAGCCGGTAAATTGTGGCATTAGACCACAAGATAGCAACGCACCATTAACATCTTTGATGTCTATAGACAATGGATGACTCTTATCATCAGGAGACCCATCTACTTGTTTGATATAAAAAAATCATAAAATAATTATTTGCACATAGTTAAAAAATGGACAAACGTTTTTTAAGAGTCAAAAAAATGTTGACTAGTCAATGTCATGATGTCGATATTTCGTGACGGTGTACGCGCGCATCGTAAACATTTACTCTCATAATTTTCTCTTTACGGTACTGTGATTTAAAAAAACAATATGTATTTTTAAATCACAATACCGTACAGACACAAACTATTATGTTCTGATTTCACCACCTCTTATTGTAAAGTACCGCATGACGCTAATTTCGAGTGCATAGCTTACCGCAAAACAACGTATGCAGGTTTAACGTGCAACAAGAATTTGTACATCGTTCCAAATGGTTAAATGCAAGTTAAACGAAAACTTTTCACCGCCGAAATGTTTACAAGTTAAATAGGTTATATTTACAATGTCGTGAATAAGTTTCACTATATACTATAAGGGACCTAGGAATATATTGTGCTAGAAACCTATATCTATATCTATCTACATATCTTTTTATATATAAAAATTAATTGCTGTTCGTTAGTCTCGCTAAAACTCGAGAACGGCTGAACCGATTTGGCTAATTTTGATTTTGAATTGATTGTTGAAGTCCAGGGAAGGTTTAAAAGGTGAGAAAATATAGAAAAAAATAATAACAGTTAAAAAGGCAGAACAATGTTTGCCGGGTCAGCTAGTCTTGTCTTATATATAAAAAACAATTGCTGTTCGTTAGTCTCGCTAAAACTCGAGAACGGCTGAACCGATTTAGCTAATTTTGGTTTTGAATTAATTTTTGAAGTCCAGGGAAGGTTTGAAAGGTGAGAAAATACAGAAAAAAATAAGTGTAATTAAAAGGGCAGAAAAACGTTTGCCGGGTCAGCTAGTATGTATATAAAAATCAATTGCTGTTCGTTAGTCTCGCTAAAACTCAAGAACGACTGAACCGATTTGGCTAATTTTGGTTTGGAATTAATTGTTGAAATCCAGGGAAGGTTTTAAAGGTGATAAAATAAAGAAAAGTAGCCCAAGTTATTTCTTTTTATATCAACTTTCTGCCAGTGAAAGTCCCGTCAAAATCGGTTCAGTCGTTTTAGAGATTAGCCGAAACAAACAGGCATACAACTATTATAAAAAAATATATATTTTGGAAGATGTACCGTGTATTTATTCATTTGTATTTAGTAAAAAGCGGTTAGTTTAATACTACAAACAGACACTCCAATTTTATTTACATGTGTAGATGAAACAGTACATGAGCTTAAATGAAAAAAAATTTTATTACCTATTTTACAACATGCAGACGATAAAACATAAACTAGTTTAAATATACTACTTTACGTAGTTTAACTGCTTTAACAGGCCATCAATGTAAGACATTTCATACAAACCTACCCCATTTCAGTCCCTTAGGTGATGATTTTTGAGAAGAAGTAGCTTGTGTTTGATTCCGGTTCTTCAAATATCTCCTTGCCAAATTTTATCAAAATCAGTTCAGCGGTTAGGCTATGAAAATGTAACAAATATTCAGATGGACATTTTTATTTTATTTATTTATTTAAATAATTGCCAACAATTTCCTCGTGTGGGTCCCGGACTCCTTTGAAAAATAGGCCAACTGCCATTCTGCCAGGCAGGTCGTAAAAGGCGACCGGGTGGCTATGCACGTCACTATCATCGTGACTACTAGGTGGTAGAGTTCTGCATCGGCTCGACCGGGTCTAGTACCACCGCCTTACCTATTCCTGCCTTAATAGCGTTAATGCTTGTCTTTGTCATGTTCCAGTTTGGAAGGTAAGGTAGCCGGTAAACTTATGCATGTGGCATTAGACCTCGTCACAAGATTGCAACGCACTATTAACATCTTTAGTGTCTATATGCAATGGTTGACTCTTTCCATCAGGAGACCCATCTGCTTGTTTGCTATCTTATAAAAAAAATTAAAAAGCATGCATTTATAATGCATGCTTTTTAATATTTGCAGCATACATGCAGCGAGACGTTGTGGAACTCTACCATCTAGTACCTAGTAGCCAGGATGGTAATGACACATTATAGCCAATCAGTCGCCTTTTACGACCTGCCTGACAGAATGACAGTTGGTCTATTCTTCAAAGGAGCCCGGACCAATACGAAAAAAACAACAAAAACTAATATACTTTGCAGATTAACATTAAAATGTAAAGGTACTCGTACCTATCTAACAGAAAGACAGTAAGGTACTTACTAATTAATTTACGTAGTCGCGTAAATTGCAAGGAGAAACAATGTAATCAGTATGTGTGATATACAATTAATATTGCTAATATCGAGTGTGAAAGTGAGGTATGTTGTATCGAAACAGGATCGGAATGGAATTGCTGCGGTTAGCACTCGGAAGTTGGAGTCGTGTGGTTGACGACGCTGGAAATAAGGCTTGCACCTCAGCTGCGACATTTATTAATATTAAAACATAGTTGTAGTAAGTCGTATTGATTTTTGTTTTTTTTTTTTTTAGATTTTGCAATTTTAACTGTCGGCACTTGGTGAAGTTTCATTATTATTACTTAAAATTAATTTATAATGCACTTTTAATTTTATTTCTAGTCAAATTGTTTTAAATTAATCAACCGGTTTCGCTTTTTAAAACATCTTCAGGACATAATATTCTTTCCGTCTTGAAGATGCTATTAAAAGTGAAATATAAATGCAAGTGCATTATAAATAAGTTTTAAATTATAATTTTGTTGTTTTTATAAAAAAAATATAATTTAAATGCAGTAAAACTGCAACAACTGACTTTCAATCACCTGTACCTCTGAAATCCTGGATCCGATCTTTACCAAATTTGTATGGAATCAAATTATTAGTATGAATCCTCACGAAATAAATGATAATTTTCCAAACCGGCTAATTAATGACCGTGTTCTGAGATAACAATCATAAAAATATAGCTGAATTCAGATGTTTTTTTGAGAAGACGGTTGAAAAATAGTAAAATGAAAAGTACATATTTGTTAAAACATAGATTAGTAAAACGACAGACAAGTAAGATATGATTATTATTACCCATTTGTGTAAAACATTAGGAGAAAAAAATTAATTATTAGATAGATATGATACACAATTAATGTTGCTAATATCAAGTGTGAAAGTGGGGTATGTTGTATCGAAACAGGACCGAAATGGAATTGCTGCGGTTTAGCACTCGGAAGTTGGAGTCGTGTGGTTGCCGATGCTGGAAATAAGGCTTGCACTTCAGGTGCGAAATTTATTGCTATTAAAACTATATATGAACTGGAAGTACGAGTCAGTTTATTTGTAATATCTATTTCAAAATGTAGTTTCAGCAAGTGCCGACGATGAAAAGTATCCAATCTATTAAAACAGTCGTAGTAGCGCTTTAAATTTAAAATTACTGATTTCTGTGTCGATATTTAGATTTTGTTTTAATTATCTATTACAGATGTGGTCAAATATTTACATGTGGTATAGTAAATTGGAATATCTTATCACTGCCATATTTGATTTGTAAAGATGGTTTCTTACTACGAAATTATAATAGAGTCTTAAACTACAAAAATTTATTATAAATCAGGTAAATAGGAATAAATAAAATAATATTGTTAATGTTGAGTGTGAAAGTTGCGTTGTATGAAGACAGGACCCGAATGAAATTGCTGCGGTTAGTACTAGGAAGTTAGAGCCATGCGGTTGTCGATGCAAGAAAAAAGGCTTACACTTTCATTGCAATTCTAATTTTTATAAAATGTAGTTATAAGGGAATTTTAATAATTAGGGGTATAGAAAATGGTTCTTAATAAAATTCGGAAAGTAGTTTACCAACTACGGTTTAATATTTATATTTGTCAATCATATGTATAATGGTAGAATATGTAAATCCCATAAAATAATTACACAATATACCAAACAAATTTTGACGTCTTTAACAATAAAACATTTTACCATCTTTCCAAAAAGGAGTAATTTTTCGATTCTGATGTTTGTATATTTATTAACTTCCCGCTAAAAATCTAAAATTTTTAAAAATTGGGAATTTATTTCGGTTTGATTTTCAAAAATTGAGATTTTATCACATCTCAACGATTTGAGGTTCTATAAAACTATTCTGACTAATTATACGATGGCGTCGGTATGCCTGTAATATGTCTATATACTTGTTATTTTTTGCTCTTCACGTGGTACAAAGTATGCCTCTATGCAGTAGTGGATGTAGGGTCCACCAGACTTTTTTCTTACACTACTTTTACTTCAGTGGTCCTGCAATAAGTTTAATTCCATCTTTGAATTATTACTTTTTGAACATTTACAGATATTTAATCTACAACATATTCATTAAAACATGTGTACATAAAGATGTTTTAGGATAAATACTTGATACAATACGTGTGTTAACTGTTTTTTGCAAAAAAAAAAATTACACCACCAACAACAAAACACAACACCAATAATAAATCTGTAGCCCTCTGGTCAAAACAAAAAACATAGACTAAACAATGAAATCTTCTCTAAGTTTGTCAACAGACTTTAGTCATGAACATAATAGTGTACGATACACATTTGTGTCTATTATTATGTATGTCAAATGAATGTAGTGTGCGATGTAATGAATTCTATTTAAAAATATTAGGTTTCTTCACTCTTTCGCAATGCAAACCTTAACTGTTCGAAATTAAATACTCCACCGTTTGCTAGTTAACGTAAAAGAAGGTACAACGTTTTTGCATTAAGCATTAATACATCTGATTCTTTCAATCCACTCCATGTATACTTATTAAAATAAATAAATAAATAAAATAAAATAGTACAAATAAATACACAGAAAATTGTATAGTTTTGTGTAATGTGTACAGCAAAACATGTATAGAAGACCCGACTTTATACGTAACTACTTTACAACTTTTACTAATATTATCTATACGAGCATTTAATGCTTCGCCCTTCATAGAGTGAAGTGCTATTCGACTCTCCTGAAGATGCTTCGGTTGGGAAGTGAAACATGCGTTGAGTACATAGCTTGTGTGTTACTGCCTTTTCTACTGACGTGGAAGAAAGTGTCGTGGAAGTGGGTGGATTATAGTGCCGCTGTGGTCTTCTATAATTTCAGACTTTGGATAAGTTTACCCAATTCCTTACATTACCTTTCATTTCTGTTACATCACAGCAGTTCCATATACCAATTCGTGGAAAATTTGCAAATTAAATACCTACCATAATTTCTCCTTTAAATTATGGATTTCAGCAAAGTAACGCCTGAATTTATTAAATATCTTAAAAAAGGCTAAAGTTTTTAATTTTAAAATATAAAACGTAAAAAAATGATCACATAAATACAATATATATGTCAAGAAGATACAAAAAACAAAGAAACATTTTAATACATATATTTTACATAAACATAAAAATGCAACCAAATTGAGAATTCTTTTGGAAATACGTTGATAAGCAAAGTACAAAGTTTTCACTTAACATATTAATACATTGAATGAATGAAGACCTTCATTATGAACACACCCTATTTGTATTGAAAAATATATTTATAGCTAATATTTCTTATTTCCCTACAAAAATCAGTTGCACAAAACTTATAAAAGCTGAATATTTTTCATTCAATCGTCAATATGATTACATCTCCAACCAATAAATAAAAAAGGTTCAAACCAAAGTCCGTTCCTGTGTTGCGGTTAGAAAATATAATTTTATTTTCCCTTCGCTAGAAACATCTTAAAAAATCGAATGAAAAGAAAATTGCAATTCTGCAAACGTTTCCAGGCGTCATTAAAATACTAGACGAAGAACGCGGTATTCCCGAAGATATTCAGTGTGAATAAAGAAAGGAGAATTGAATAAGAAAATCGCAATGACGTAACGTCAGTGTGTTCGTGACCTAATCGCTCCGGCGCCAACTCTGTATTCAACTAGGCATGGTTATTAAATTGCTGCAAGCTATCACCATCTGCACGTACAGCATCGCTAGTTACGAGAAAAGTTAAAATGTTATATTCTAAATTCGCTTTTACGTCCACGCTATACGATCTGATTTTCTGCGCTTGGATACTTTAACCGAGACATTTAGCTCTTGTGTTTTGAGTCATTATTGCCTTGCTTAATGGTTATTTAAATTCGATGTTAGGCCCTCATGAATATTGTTACTATTGAATATAGTGATTCAATAAACCATTTTAGTGTTCACGTTCATTTTGAATAATCGCTGCATTTGTGGATTCCAGATACCTAAATGAGCCATTTCTAGACATTTATATATTAATACGCGAAGAACGAACTTTGCATCCCTTTTTAATACAGTTACGCAAACGATGGAGTATGAATTTTGACAAACAACAACCCAATATTTTTAAATTATATGCATCAGAGTTACATTAAATTAATAAAAATAAACATTATACATACTACAATCATGTGAACAAACACACAAACACACCACTTTATGGCTCTTGCACAAAACTTAAAAGAGATATCATTGTTTAGTCTTAGATGAACTAATAACGACCACAGGGCGATTGCTAATTTAGATATTCACATATCACTAGCGATCACCCTGTGGCCGAATTTCGGCTATAAACTAAACAATAAAATCTCTTTTGACAACTAACAGACTTTAACCTATTACGGGTTTAGAATACATGTGTGTTAAATATCACATATGTCACATGAATGTAGTGTATGTAAAAAACTTTAAATAAATAAACTATTTATATTAACTTATTTTTCTAATGTAAACTATTAAGAAATATTAGGTTTCTGCACTCCTCCGCAGTATAAACTACCAAATTTCATATTTCAACGTTCGCGTAATTATTTTAAAAAGGTTATAATTTTTCCCATTATTAAAAATAAATATTAAAATACTTCTTAGTAAACTTAGTAAACAGTTGACCGAGAATCCTATATTTACCTTCGCCATACTTGGACACCGCGCAGACGTATAATATCCACATTTCACTTATTTTTAGGGAAATATTGGTCAAAAATTAAGCCCCTATTATTTCATTTTAACGAGAATCGAGTACCGAGTACTCTCCAGACGTATCGAAGGTAACTCACCAGTCAGTCTGTATATCAATTATATTACATAGGTTATGAACGATCTGTCTATAAATTACAAATTGTTCTCAGTGAACTGTTCGGATCCTAGCTAATCAATCACAAATCACTTTTCAGTATATTAAGTGAACCAGACGTAAATAACAAACTGGAATTTGATCATTCATTTTAATCAAATCAAATTATCCAGCTTAATGATTGGGTCTCTTGTGTAACAATTCATCGAATAATAATTCAAAAATATAATTCAAATTAATGATCATATGAATAAATCAGATAATTTATAAGTTATTTATATTTTACGATAGCAAATAAGCAGATTCTCTTGATAGAAAGGAATACCTATCGACTATAGATACCAAAGATGAAAATAGTGCGTTGCTATCTGTATAGCGGGATTAAAATGTCACATACAAAAGGTTACCGTCGACTTTAAGCAGTGAATATCGTCTTTACTTGTTAAAACTCCATATATTAATGTGTATGTGTATTTATGTGTATGTGAATTTATATAATATAAAAAGCACTGATATTGTTTCACTATTTTTTATAAACACCAACTGGTTTCGATTTTCACGTTCAGGCAACAAGTCAATACTTGAATATAAGTCGAGAGGGTAGTGTTAAAAAATCATAACAAGTAAAACAGTACAAGTGCTTTTAACATTATACGACGTGACGTACGTGTGAAAAGCGCACACTATCAAATACGTCACTTAATAATTTTAAATAAAACCACAAATTCGGCACTAAATAATTTTTTCATAATGTTAAATACTGATTTTATATTTTTACAGTTTTATGAATTGATGTATGGGCAAAAGTATGTTTATTTTAGATATAGTGTTAATTAAATTTAAAGAACTAACTATGGCATTTAATTTGCAAATTTTCCGTGAAATAATTTGCAAATTTTATACCATAGTTGCTTCTTTAAATTATGGATTTCCGCAAAGTAACGCCTGAATCTATTAAATATGTTAATTAAATAATTGTAAATTTTAAGATTTAAGTATTTTAGGCCCAATTAAGTTTATTTTTTCGTTATGTCAGCTCTTTATGAAGGTGTCTATTATTATTCCTTTTAATTATTAATTTATAAAAATGTAACACATGTTGTTAGAAATAGTCGCAATGGAGTCTATTATAGCTGTTTCTAAACCAACTCTTTTTCGCTCTTAAGTACTTACATACCATTCTGTGACAGGTTGTGTAAATTCACATTTACCGACTACCTTATCCTACAAACCAGAACACGACAGTGATGAGCACTAACACCATTGTGGCAGGAATACTTGTAGCTAAGGCGGTGGTACTAGAAACATGCGAGACCATGCAGACTTCTACTACCTTGTAGTCATGATGGAAATGACTCGTATAGCCACTCGTTCGCCTCTTACAAACTGCCTGGCAGAACGGCAAATTGTGTATTCTTCAAAGAGGGTCCGATCCAACACGGGGTTCATGGTTTAGAGGTAAGCCTATTTAGCTCAGATCATTAGGTCTTTGGTTCGATCCTCGAGACGGGCCAAGATTTTATCAAGGTTTATGGTTTAAGGTTTCGTCCGTATGCAAATAGCCTCGTCAGATTTCAAAGATAAATAAGTTTTAGAACATGTCTTACGCCAAATGTAAAATGTCGTCATTGTATAATATGCCTGAAACTTACCACTGCCGTTAACAAATTGCCACGGCATATTGTTTAAATTATTTGCTATTAAATGGGTAATTTATTAAGAACTAGAACCCTGTCCAGCTTTCCTACATAACAAAGGACTAGGTTTGCTAGGTTGCCCTTAGTTCTCACTTCTCACACCTGGAAAAAGACCGCGAGGACATCGGCGTTGTTAATTGACATTGACGCAATTTATGTCATCGATAATTTTCATTAGGCAATTTGTATTGAACGTTTACGTTTATAAAATGATGACGCTGCTTATATAACGACGAAAAATATAATTTAACTGCGATATACACACCGAACCGAAAAATGTATTTCAGTCTTCTCGGTGCTAGAGAATAATAAATAACGCAAAATGTGTGAAACAAATAAAATGAAAATTAACTGGCTTGTAATTTATCAGCTGTATTCCAGACCACTTGTTCTCCAAAAGGTGAAAAATAAATCATTCACACAGAACCCAAGTACAATTGGCGATTGTGAATCTTTTGTTTTATTATCTGTCGGGTGTCACGTGAGATCGCCACGGGCGGGACGCTGACAAATCGACTTTGTCCCTGCGTCCGTAACAAGTGGCGACCGCTGACCGCAAGGGTTTTGTTACAACGCAGATAATTTTCTTTTGAATGTTTGAAACTATGAAATCTCTATAAATTTCAAATTAGTTTAGTCTTTAGAAATAATAATAATATCACTAGATAAATTACTCGAATTGATCTAACTCCAAAGTAAGCAAATTATTTGCTTGTAACATGGGTGTTCGTCAACGATACTTATACATACAAATACATATATAAATATTGTTACATACAAAATAAACACCCAGAAATACAAACATCTATGCATGTTTGTCCCTGTTGGGAATTAAACCTGAGCCATATTGTACATTAAATTAATTGGATAATTTTAACTGATTCTTGTAGCACTTTTAGGCACATCTTATCAATCTCCTTTTAGTACACAAAAAAAAACTTACCCGAAATAACAAATGAAATTAGTACAAAAAATGAGCTCGTCACTAATAAGATACATCTTACAGCTACTCCCCAAATAGTGAAATGCAATCTATAATCTATATTTTATGTATTTATAATATATTATAAATGTGAAAGTTTGGATGTTTGGGTGGACGTTTGTTACTCAGTTACGCCAAAACCACTGAACGGATACGAAATGAAATTCGGTACATAGGTATATGATGGCCTGGAATAGCACATAGGCTACTTTTATCCCGGAAAAATTAGCTGATCCCGCGGGATTCATCATAAACTGTTATAATGCAGCGGGCTGCACGCTACAGCTAGTGTTAAATAAAAGAGAACATGTAGCCGTTTGCTTGTTTGCTATCTTATGACATTTAAAAAAAACTTGCAAAATTCAAACTTGAAATCGAACCAACTACACAATTAAACCTGAAGATACTGGAACTATACAAACCGTGTAACTATGGTGAAACCAATTAATTAAAATAAAAAAGCAAATAACGAAAACATGCATTACTGACAATCCAGCTCAAATAGTGGTTTCTTAAATAATCGAGGACAAAAAGTCAAATTAGATTTTGTATTCCAAAATAATTTTGAAAAAACAAGCTGGGTGTGAAATTTCAAAACCCTTCTACTCGTAATAACGTTCACAAAAGTAATTATAAATCTTATGACAGAATCGGTACAATATTGACATGTTTTCAGACATGAAATTATCCCTGCTATTACACACATCCCGAAGCAATAATGTTCATGTTGAATACCGGTCAAAATTGAATAATTTATCGAACGAGCCGATATCAAATCCATTTTATAGACGATAAAATATGGAATTATTTCCATGTTAATGGCACCGATAAATTCAGAGTGTTACGCCTTTAAAGTGACGTTGGGAAGTTGTAAACTCATGTTAGTTTTACGATAAGAAGCACGTATAGTTTTGTAATTTCAAAGGTCTTTTAATATTCCTTACAAAGTATGGAACTATAACACGTACAATAAAATATTACAAGATGTTACGACATTTACGATCGAGTCCCTAATATAAGGATTCGGCGTCTAAATTATTTTATTAATAATTTACTCTCTTGTAGTTCTCATTTTGTAAACATTAAGTGTAATGCAACAATACTCAATATTTGTTAGCAGACTTGCGCAATTTTTTAAATTTAATATGTATATATTACGAAGAAAATTACTTCTCAAATAAATATTTAAGTTATATTTAAGAGTTGATTACATACTTTTGCGTTTTCTCTTAAAAGTCTGTGAAATATAGAAAAAATATTATTAATGATTTGTTCTTGCGTTAGAAATCATTTTATATATATCCAACGACACTTATATTATCTTGTAACTGATATGACTTACTGATTTTTTCACTTATAAAAAATTGGCTGGATTTAACCCAACAACAATGCTTTTAGCGCAAAACTTGGCTGCAACTAGTACAACTTAATGAAATTTTCTTTGTTATTACATTAAATTAATTGTAACATCACTTATTTAATCAACACATATAAATTGGGGTCCGTTAAAATTGATACAAGTTAAATGAGTTCACAGTTGCAGGTGAAATTACCATAAGTTTATAGTACTTTATCCATATGGTACTCGTAATTTCGAATATAGTCACATAAATGCACTATTTTGTGCTGATTATAAATTATCATAATATTTCATTATAAAAAATACTTCGACACTTAACACTTAATCAATTATTTTCTCAAATATTTTAAAAATTGTTGAGTTCTTGAACGCCTTGCCCTGGTTTCGTATTAAAATCATTAATTATTCCCACCACAATAAGCGCAAATGAGCACAAATGTTTGTCATTGATATATTCCACTATGACAACATTTTTGGTAAACTTATGCACGTGACATGACATCTCAGTCTCATGGCTAGAAATGCACCATCAACGTATTTGGTGTTTTATTGCAATATTTTATTGATTCAGGTGTTACTTTGCGGAAGGCATCATTAAAAAGGTGAAATTAATTAAATTTCCTATTCAATGCGTCTAAATAATACTTAGACTCGCGTAGAGAGAGGTAGTGTTCGTTTCTCCTGAGTGCTAAGTGTGAGTTTTTCTTTTCGCATTCGATCGTGAGCGCGTTCCGAGTTTACTAGGAATTTTTATGTGATTTGTACAGCGCCACCTAGTGGTAAACTGGTTTCTCGCGTTTACCACTAGGTGGCGCTGTACAAATCACATACAAATTCCTAGTAAACTCCAAACGCGCTCACGATCGAATGCGAAAAGAAAAACTCACACTTAGCACTCTGAAGATGCTACGGTTTCGAAGTGAAACGTGCGCTAAGTATATAAATTGTGTGGTTTTGTGCTTGGCGGAGAATATGGGTGGATAATTGTGGCGCTGGGGTCTTCTTTTTTCCCAACCATCGGTGAGTTTTATCCATTTTTTAAACCGACGTCTTTCTTTTTGGTGCCATTGATGCCATCGCGGAAGACACATAGAATAGTTCACGGATAATAGCAAATTTGATTAATTTCAACTATCAGCTACCTTGTTATTCTATAAAAAAAAAAAAATTAAATTAAAGTGAAATGTTATTACTGGCGATTGTTTGCTGCCCAGAATTCAACCATAAGTTTGACCATAGCTAAGTTCAACTCGACAACTGTCTTTAACCATAAATAAAAGAGAATAATATCATATGTGTATAATATCATAGTGTATAATGACAAAACTATGAAGAATATGTCCGAATGCTTATCTTTTCCTTCGTAGAATTCTTAGTTGAGATAGGCCGTGGGAGCATACCATCATGCATCTCTTTCCCATAATTTATTAACTCCTCATAAGTGCTAAAGTGTGTTCATAAGTCCAGAGAAATGTGTGTTGGCTGGGCATATAAATAATTCAGTGTCGGGGCCGTTCCCTCACGAGGATTCGATTGTACGTCTTTTACTCGCGCAGAAATAAAGTTAATAATAATGGTGAATGGGGAATTGTTGAGTATCATTGCGACTGTCTGATGATATCATACTCGGTATATATCGATATCAACTTTACGTTTACCAAAGATTATCTCTTATTTTGTGATACATTTTGCTGACCGTAAAGTTGAAAGTAATTTAATATTATGGGACTGAAGATTTAAAGTAAAATCTCTTTGGTATATTTTTGGTAACTTTTTGAGATAATAGTTACTACAGTAGTGTTTTTACTGCATTCCAAAGATTAATGATATTAGATAAGAATAGAAAATAGACGATCTTTCCAGCAAAAAATGTACTACCAGTGGAAAAGTTAGTTTTAATCATATTTTAGATCCCACTAATTATTATTGAAAACACTTACTACTTACGTGGGTATTATTGTTTTAAGTCAAAAATTTACTTAGGTATAAATATATATAAAAATATTAAGGTTAAATAGTTTTAAAGAAAATGTTTTAATTGCCACCACCACCACATCTGCTGTGTGGTGGTGGCAATCACCACATGTGTATCTTACATCTTATACAAACCGACAATGGCAAAAAGTAAAAAAACATTTTGGCAACGCTTTTCTTTTACGCAATAGCTCCTAAAATATTTGTTATGTGATGTCCTCCTAGCATTATTTCTGTTTAAGGCATTATCTGTAAAAAAGTAGATTGCGCAATTCACCAATCCAACTTAGTTAAACAAAACATCCTTTATTAGTTTGTGTAAAAATAGTAAAGTATGTATATTCTAGTAGAATGCCTTCCACCTCATCTCCCGGTCATTGCACATCCATTCATTATACTACACGGCGTCGCTTACAATTATAACCCGCTGCTGGCAATCGCAATATTCTTACCCAAATGATGAAAAGCATTTTACGGGAGTACCCTTTATTTTTCAATAACTTTAAGCATTGAAATATTATTGACTTATTAAAGGACGCTGTCGTTTAATGTCATGAGAAGTTGTGATATTGCATATAGAGATTTAGGAGACATCAGAATATAAAGAACCCATTATATATACAAGTTGACTAGTAAAAGACTGTACATAGTGATTGAGAGTGTTCAGCATTCAATTTCGATACCGAACATGTAAAAAATTGGTACTTAAATTTGGACCTAATTATCCAATAAAAACGTCAATTTTATTCTATCCGCTCATTTATCGCTCATTTTCGATAGCAAGTCGTCCGTTGACCATATTTTTTAAATATTACTACACTTGGTGAGATTTTATATGTGATAGATAATAGTACAAATTAACTCACTTGTACTTCCAGTTCACATTAATTTTATATACAATTTTAAACACCTAACCGGTTTCGCTTATCACAGCATCATCAGGGATGTTTTACACAATTTTTAGATAATTACAAATTATATTATTTAAGTACTAATCTTAGGTGGCTTAAATCTCCCACCTAAGATTACTACTTAAATTATATAATTTATAATTATCTAAAAACTGTATAAAACATCCCTGATGATGCTGTGATAAGAGAAACCGGTTGGGTGTACAAAATTATATATAAAATTAATGTGAACTGGAAGTACAAGTGAGTTTATTTGTCATATTATCCATTTCAAAATGCAGTTTCACCAAGTGCCGACGATGGAAAGTATTCAACTTTATATGTAAATAAGTAATATTTTTTCTATATTATATTTTTATTGGTTACATATATCCGTCAATTATCGTGTTCTTCAGTTAGTACTTACAGCCTTTTACCAGTCAATCTGTATGAAAGTACGATCTCGTGTGAGTCGGGTCGTAAACAATTAAAAGTTTATTAGTAATAACCTTGATATTTTTTCTAATTTAATAAAGTGGCAGCAGAAACTAAATTATTTATTGAAACATTATAAAAAAACAATCACGAAACGTTCAACACAACATTAAAAATCACGGAACATATTTTTATACAATATTAAAAGAACTATAAATATAATAAAAGCACGAAGACCATTACCACCGTACGGTATAATTTTTCACTATAAATCATGCTTACAGGTCGCCGTTCAGTAAATGTACAATTACTTAATCAAATATAGGTAATCCCGCTTTTAAAATAAATTCGGTAATTTCTGTATGTGTGTTCGTTATTTTTACACAAATATATGCTCAGACTAAACACTAGACTAGTCACTAGTCATAAGTATTTGTTGTATTGCCATTACGCAACAAGTGTAGCAACGCACTATTAACATCTTTGGTGTCTATAGGCAATGGTTTCTCTTTCCATCATAAGTTTCTGTTCTGTTTGTTTGTTATCCTATGATATAAAAAAGGTTGATTTAGATGAAATTAGAAATCAAGTTGTTTACGCCCAGAATAAATTTGAACACTAGATTAGTCACTAGTTACAAACTATATAAAATTATAAATAAAAGCCACTAGCTTCCTGAAATAAACGTTCACGCACCCATGATTAGTCAACGATATTTGGTATGTACTATAATTTTATACTTGACAAATCAGGCACTTATTAATTCCCATAATAGTAATTTTTATTAATATTATTTTAGGGTTATAGCACTCACCCCGTGCTTGGGAAAACTTAAAAATTTGAACCTGCAACCGTCTCCCTAAAGCCAGCCTTAGAGAGACGGTCTGCGTGACGATATTTTTCTTTGTTGTTTTTAAAATTTTATTAATATTAATTAACAAACAAGTAGGTGGCTTTCCTGATGGAACGAGATAAACATTGCCTATGGCCGTCAAAATTTGATGATTTATAACGGTAAAGCATAAGCAATACCACGTAAGCATGAGGTAACCTTACCATCCGACGACATCTTACATCATGACGACAAACCTTGTATGTATATATTATTGTGGCAGGAATAGGTAAAGCGGTGGTACCAAACCCAGGTGAGACGTTGCAAAATTCTACCACCTTGACCCCCCCCCCCCCCCCCGTAACCCCAAACAAACTAAAATTATTGCATAATTACTGCTACAATTAGATTACTAATAATTCGATCACTTACCCCGTATTAGACCGGGCCCCACTTGAAAAATAGAACATCTGCCTTTCTGCTAGACAATTCGTAATAGGTAAACGATTGTTTATGCGAGTCATTAGCATCGTAGCGACTAGGTGTTAGAGTCCTACATTGTCTCGCCCGGGTCCGATACCACCTCTTACCTATTTCTGCAACAACAGCGTTAGTGTTTCGTCGTCCATTTTGTCCATCGTGTCCCGTTTAAAGGGTAAGATATCCGGTATCTTACCCTCTAAACCAGACTTATACGTGATGCATTAATATCTCACTACAAAGATAGCAACGCACTATTAAAATCTTTGGCACCTAAAGGCGATGGTTGTCTCTTTCCATTAAGAGAACCATCAAAGCTTGTTTGCTATCTTATGATTTAAAAAATATAAAAATAGATTATCAAGAGCAGTTTAAAACTTTGAATAAACATACATTTAAAATACATTGTTCGCTTAGTCTACATATGCTTCTAAATCCAGACTTGATAAAAGTGTCCTTCTCCCAAGAGAGCACAGAGAAATGCATTGTAGGAAAACAAACGAGTCGCCCCGAGTATCCCATCGAAAACTTTTATATTTCAAGTTGGAGACTCAGTTTCGACGGGTTATTTTGTCGGAATAGCCACCTCCTAAGTTTGCCGCAGAAGCGTCAACACTTCGTGTCACTTTTTCTTTGCAAGTTACTCTAAAATATTTACGACTGCAACTTTACTGTATAAGAAATATTCGATGAGTAGAGTCCTATGGCAAATTTATAGTAAGAACACACGCTAAAGTTTCGTATAAGATACGTTATCTTTCACCTTTGTCATCTTGTGATTTATTTCCATTTTATGTATCTTGTATGGATTTTTGGACTAGTTTCTCTTTTGAATTCTTTATTTGTTTTATGATATTGAATTTGTTCGGCTTAGCTTTAGGTTGTTTTATAAATATTAACTTCAGATACATTTTCTTTTGTAAATTATGAGTGGATATGTGGACTTTAAAAGTGATTAAACATACCAGTACTTGCAGCTTTGATTTTAAAGACTTTGAGATTTTAGGTACTGAAATTGGTCTAGACTTCACTTGCATTGCCCTCAATTGTAAGAATACCAAATTTTATTAGATGTCTACTTATCTCTAGCTGTACAATACATTTTTACTCTATTGTGCTAAATAAGTTCATTAGCACAAATTATGTCAAGCACGATTTTCTAATCATTATTCTTAGACGAATACAGTTTTATAAATAATCAAATGATAATTATTAAGAATAAAAAGCGTTAAATGCTGAACTCTGAGTAATATTCTGAAACATAATCAAGGATTATAATATCAATGTGATTCATTACGAATAATGTATATTGAAATATTTAACATTTTAGTAAATTATTTATGAAGATCCGAAAGTAATTAATTATAAATTCAAGCCAAAAGACTACTGGAAAGACAAACTTCTTTTAAAGTCATTTATGTTTGCAATTCAGAATATGCTAAGCCTTAATGAAATTGAACATTGTTGTGAATTCATGAATATAGTTTAGCCTTGCACAAATATTTTAAATTGGACTATAATTTAAATAATATTGCTCAAAATTTAACAATACAAAATGATGCAAGCGTATAGCTGACGTGTAACTTGTATACTTAAAACTAGCCAACGATAATAAGCCTTGTGAAGGGATAGACGGTCAATCTTTTAATAAACCGGACACATAATATAATCTGTTTTGGTTGAGTTTTCAAAAATATCAAAGACCCCAGTTTTTCAGTATTGTTAGTGTGTTGTCAAATACCCAGGCGAGACGTTGCGGAACTCTTCCACCTAGTAGTCACGATGGTAGTGACACGTATATTCAATCGGTTACCTTTTACGACCTGCCGGCACCAGAACGGCAATTGGTATATTCTTTAAAGATCCCGCATTAACAAAGGAGGAATTCAATTAGTGTAGTATGTAACCAATGTTATATTTTATTTCTATCACGTTTTTTGTTTATAAATGTTCTGTTTTTATTATTTTATTTTTATTTAAACTCTTTATTGCACAAAATAAATGTTTTTGTTTCATCGAGCTTTCAAATTACAACTATTCTAAGTTCCTTTAAAAAAATCTGTAAACGGTTGACCCTCCAGGCCATCCATGAAACTTCCCGCTAAATTATGGTATGTCAAGTTCAAAAGAGTAAAAATTATACGCACAAATTTTTCAGTTCAAACATCTATTTTGTTAAAATGGCAGTATTTTGATTTTTGAAAAGCTGTATGTTTTGGAAACAATGATCGATTTTGATCTTTCGAATGGAATTCAACTCAATTTTTGAGATCTAAAATATCTCTTTAGACAAATAATCGACAGCTTGAAAAATTTCGAAGCAGTGATAAACATTTGTCACAAACAAAATTTCGTCATTGATAAATCCCAAACAAATTAACAGATTTTTATCCAATTAATGTTATATTACGCATTTTTAAAGGAGAAAAAACTAGCCTGAAAGTTATTTCAAAAATATTAAGTAAGTTTGCTAAAAACAAGGCAATTTAAATATTTGAAAAGCCGTAACTTTTAAAAATTAGATTCAATTTTGATTATTGGAACGGAATTCGACGTAGTTTTTTAGTACTAAAATTTATCGTAGAATACCAAATAATAATAAGCTTAAAATTTTCGAAGTTATGTCGAAAAATCACTCTTCAAACATTTTCGTCAACGATAAACTCCCAACTCTCCTCCTCCCTACTCCTAAACGGATAAACCAATTTTGATACAACTTATACATTAGACGTAGTTTTTTGAGGAATAGAGCTGATTAGTTTTGATCTTTATCGGTACATAAATCTGGAAGTTATATTAAAAAAATACTGTTTCGCCAAACATTTGTTTGGGGATTTTCCAAAATGTCTCAAAATCCCTTGGGCCGACTTGGTTAAAATTTTTAGGAAGGTTGAGTTTAGTTGAATCCGATCGAATGTCATCAACCGCGTTTTGATCAGTCCAGCCGTTCAAGTATTATGAGATGTTTACATACACACATACACACATACACACACACATACATACATATACAGAGACATACTGATGTCATGTGAAAATAGTCGATAAAGGTTTCTAGAACCTCAAAATGTGGATATCTGGTGAAAACTTGATTTTCGAAAATCGGGGCAAAATCAGTAACTTCCTAATCTACATACATAGCGGAAAGTTAAAATAACAATCCGTCTATTACATACATGACGGAATTATGCCCAAGCATACATAAAAAATATAAACATATGAATTGAAAAACTACTTAATTTTAGGAAGTCGATTGAAACATGAATCAAACACCTATTGAAAATATATTGCCTCTCGTAATAACTTTTACTAATTTGGATTTGGATCGATAGGTTTCATGGGTCGCTCTCACAAATAATAAATGAAGCGCGGTGACCTTATCAAAGCATTCGACATTTTGCCCGATAAATATTCAGCAATATTTAGGGGCAGGTCGAGTTTGAAACGCTGCAACACAAAACACCAATTAAATCGATTGAAAATACTTAAAATAACTTATTTAAATTGTTTTAACTTAATTAAGAAAATTAATTAGCTTTTACTATTTATTATTGTCTAGGTTTTTTCTATGTCTAAATCGGGGTCCCTTTTTGAGGAATAAATTAATTGCCTTACTGCTAGGCAAAGGCTAAGACTACTAAGTAGGTCGTAACTTTTGCATTGTCTCGTCCGGGTTTGGTACCACCACCTTCCCTATTCCTGTCACTAAAGTGTCGATACTTGATACTTGTTACTGCTGTGTTCTGGTTTGGAAAGTAAGATGGTAGATTTATGCGTGTAGTATTCCAACCTCGCCTAACCGATTGCAATGCAACATTAACATCTTTGGTGTATATACGCAATGTTTGTTGATAATCTCTTCCATCCGGAAAAGCATCTGCTTGTTTATATATTTTACACTTTAATCGTCAGCATTTGGTGAAATTCCATTATTAGTTATTAGTTGAACCTACTAAATTCACTTGTACTTTTATTTCTTTATACGTATACGGAAAGTTATCATCTTTTTTTCTTTGTTATCCAATAAAAAAAATTACTGGAATTTGGAATTTCGAGGAAAACCTTGAAAAATTTAAAATAGGACTTTTACTCGAATCGGAGGTCAAATCCGGGACCTTATAATCTGAGCTAAATAGTCTAACGTGTAAATCACGAGACAGACAATATAATTTTATTCTCCATCATGTTTTTCCTATTCAAACGTTTACATAATTTTACATCTATATAACACTAATACGATAACATTATTGTTTTATGGACAACCTATATCATCGGAATAAATAATGAACGCATCATTAATGTTAGAAATTCCAATTTGACGATCATTATCGGCCGCTATTAAATTAATAATGAAGTCTCCAGGGCGCGAGGACAAAGTTAATTCAAGTATAGGACAAACGGCTATTATGTTCATCCGGAGATCGAACCGGGGACCGATTAAATCGCGTCATTGATTGTTTAATGACATCGATACCGCCCGATTTCTATCAACCTCCTGTTCTCGAGTTTAATTACTTTGTTTGTTGCGAAGATGGTTTGTTCTTGTGAGATTTTCTCAGAGAAATTTCAATTAAACGTCCTTCACTGGAAAGTTTACTTTTAATTTTAAACCAAAATCGATTAAAATTCTGGGAAAATTATGTTGATGTTGTTTGCATCTTGAAAATCACTTAATTTTGGTGAATTCGGAGTAAATAAATTCTAAATTGATGGTACAATTTGTTTTATAGCTTCTTATAAATATTAGTTGCAAAAAATGATGTTTATATAATAATCGGCGATCTTTATGTAACAAAATCGCCAAAAATGTGGGTGACTTGCCCGATTTGTTTTATATTTTAATAAACAAACTGTTGGATTTTATGATAGAAAGATACAACCATTGCTAGTAAAAATATTGTTAATGGTATGTTTTTACTCTGTGGCATAGAAGTAATTATGTTTAGAGTTTACCAACTACCTTACCCTTCAGATACGATAGTAACAAACACCGACAATATTGCAGTAGGAACAGGTAAGGCGCTGCAGAACTCTACCACCTCATAGTCATGATGGCACTGATATATTTGATTCATCGTTCACCTTGTACAAACTGCCGGGATAAATATAAGCGGTCTATTCTTGAAAAGGGCCCGGATCAGTACTACTTTGCTGTATTAATTGGTCGACTTTAACGACTATTGCTTATGTTCGCAATAACCGGCACCAACTCTTATACATTCTCAACCGAGGTAAAGGATATGAATACAACAGTGACTCCAGGCACAGTATACTGGAGACTAATTACAGTAGTCAATCTACATACATATGATATTCGAGCAACGCACACATAGACACCTCTCACGGACGCGATATCTCGGAATGGTTCGGGACAGTTTGTTCCGCACCATGCTCGAATATTACTTGTATGTAACATTGACTTCTGTTAGTCTCTGACTGTTCTGTGCTCCAGGCTACTTCTAACCGATAGGCTCTGATTTCACTTTGATTATAGCGAGTACGAGTGTTTAATGCAGGTGCTTAGTATTAAGCAAAAAACACATGTAGACAGCCGTTGATTTATATCTTTCTCGACCTGTCGAAGGCTTTTGACTTGGTGGCCTATGATAGGTTATGGAAGAAATTACAACGCACTGGTATGCCTGAAGACGGAATTAATATATTTAAATATTGGTACCAAAATCAAACTAATCAAGTGAGATGGGTTGAAACGCTTTCTGATGCATACAAGTTAGAGTGTGAGGTGAGACAGGGTGGTTTGACGTCTCCAGTACTGTTTAATCTGTACGTTAACCAGTTGATCAATGAACTTAGCAGCACTCGTGTCGGATGCTACATTGACGGAGTCTGTGTCAACAATATCAGTTATGCTAATGACATGGTGCTGCTGGCTCCATCGGTCAACGCGCTCAGAAAACTTGTATATGTGTGCGAAACCTATGCGCAAGAACATGGCTAAAAATATAATCCCAAAAAGAACGAGATAGTTGTGTTCAAAGCAGGCAAACACAGAACGGCGCTCGTGCCCAAGATAATACTTGAGGGCCATGTGTTAAAAGTGGTAGATACATTCAAATATCTGGGCCACATTGTATCATCTGATATGAAGGATGATTAAGACGTGGAGCGGGAGCGCAGGGCGTTGGCGGTGAGAGGTAACATGCTAGCTCGTAGGTTCGCTCGATGTAGTAAGGAAGTAAAAATCACACTGTTCCGGGCTTACTGTCAATCCTTCTACTCCAGCAGCCTCTGGGTAAACTACACGCAGCGTACCTACAACGTTTTGCGAGTCCAATATAATAACATCTTTAGGATGCTGTTGGGATTGCCGCGACACTGCAGTGCATCCGGGATGTTTGCAGGTGCACGCGTGGATGACTTTTTTGCCATAAGGCGAAAAAAAGTTGCATCAATACTACGCAGATTGCAAAGCAGTTCCAATAGCATCCTCAATATGATCGCATCACGTCTAGATTGTCTTTTACAACATTCTGGGGCAGCTATGGCCACTGGTTTTTTGTAATCCGTACTAATATTATAAATGCGAAAGTAACTCTGTCTGTCTGTCTGTCTGTTACGCTTTCACGGCTAAACCGCTAAACCGATTTGGATAAAATTTGGTACAAATATAGTTTGAGACCCAAGAAAGGACATAGGATAGTTCTTATCCCGGAAATCCCACGGGAACGGGAACTATGCGGGTTTTTATTTTAGAATTTTTTCCACGAGAACGAAGTCGCGGGCACAGCTAGTTATCTATAAAAAAGAAAAAAAAACATGTATATATACAAGCATTTAATGTTGATTTTTTTTTATTGATAAAATAAATCTCAAATTCTAATTTTAATTTTTAATCTGACATTATTTAATAATTCTATTTTATTTCTTCTTGTTTTTACCGAATTTTTAAATTGAATTTTATATAACCGCATTTTTTAAATAATATTTGTTAATTTTTAATGTAAATGACATAAACTAACTAGCATAAGTGATTACAAAAGCAATATGGATTTAAATCTGAAATAAATTGATTATTATTATTATTATTATTATTATTATTATTATATAGAGTGATTAGTAATCAGCGCAGTAAAAGTGAATAGACGCTAATTACTAATCACTCACACCAATCAATGGCTGTCTACACGTGTTTTTTTGTTAATACTTAGCACCTGCATTTAACACTCGGACTTGTTCTGTGTAATCAAGTCAAAATCAAAAATCAAAGTGTAATCGAGGCATTAGTCTCGAAAATACCTTAATAACATTTTACCCAATACGAGGATCGACCCCAGGATCTTATCCAAATAGGCTTTCTACGTAGCAGTCATAGAATTAATATATATAATATTATAACTTCTTGAAATTTATTATCCATGATGGAAAAGGTAATCACGTTTCAGTAGCGCCTAAATTAATCAACCAAGACAACGGTAGCGGTCTATTTCCAAAGGATAAGAGGCATCCTCAAAACTTTCCGCCTCTCCATAATGAAGGCTTAATGAAAATTGCTCTCTCAGTTAATCAAAACTCGAAAATTATTTATAACATTTAGTGGTTACAAGATAGAACCCTATTCTTGTCTGTGTAAGATATAGGGATAGAAGTTATTTCTAAGATTTATGACTAGATATACAGGAAAATGACATGGACTCAAATCGATTCAAACATCAAATGAAATTAAAATTGTTTCAACTCATTAATAACTTATTGATATTTCAATTATATTATTTACAAATGGGGGATCCATTAATTGAACAACTGTTTACACAAAAATGCAATATTTTTTAAATAGGTACCTATAAAAAAATATCCTACACTTAAGTATGCGAGAAAAGAAAATATTTTCAAGATTTTAGTTTAACACTTTATCGGCGTAACTAATATTTATATTTTCACCAAATATATAGCTTTTTAGTACGAATAATCTTTGAGCTAGTCTGCTCACGGACGAACGGATATGTTCCTAGTTGACTTCAGAACACTAAAAATGATTTCGTTTTTAGCTTATTTCGCAGTTTATTAAGAGAACATACGTTTGGATTCCGGATCAAACAAACACTGGGCTTTTTTATGCAGCAGTAATAGTAGCAGACTCAAGTCTGCCAATCGTGTCTTAACGTCATCGTGCTTAAGATTTATTGCAAGTAAAAATACTCTTTAAATTAAGGTGAAATTTTAAACACAAATACTTTTAAGCGAAAGAGCGTTAGCTTTAAAATACAAAAAGTGTGCTTGTGAAACAGTACGATAGTTTAATTAAAGAAAATCAAATGGATTCATTTTCACCATGATATAAGGTATAAGTTATACACTCCATTTTGCTAGCCATAAAACTTATGAATATGGTTAATCTGTGTGTATGAAGACTTTTTTTTTACTTTGCCTATCCTGTAAACCGAATGTCTTAGGAGGTTTTGAGAAATTTTGAAAAAACTTAAAAAAAATCGGTAAAACAATATTTAACTTCCAGATGCCTGTACCGATTGACTACAAAATCTGATCTCTTTTTCTTAAAAAAACGTATGAAATGCCGCTATTCGCATCTTTTGGTCATAACTCCTAAATTTTTTTACCAATTTATTTTTAACAGCGTAATCAATGTATCTATGTCAATGATTTTTAACATTCCATAATATTGTAGTATTTTAAAGACTACGTCAAATATCATTTAAATAATCGGAATTAAATAATGTGTTTAAAGTTACATCGTTTCAAATATTAAAATTATGTTGTTTGCAAAAAAAACTTACTTCAGATATTTAAAATATCTTTCAGACTTATATAAATATATATTTCAAAATATAATCAGCCCGTCCATTTAAAAACTACATCGAACACCGTAAATGGGATCAAAATTGGTTGATTCGTTCGAGATTTATCAATGACAAAAATTTTTGGAAAGCGTATATTTCGAAATTTATAACCAATCGATTTTGTAGCCTACAACAATTTAAAGTTCAAAATGTGCGTTAAATGCCATTGTAAATATCAAAATCGATTATCGTGTTCAAAATGTACCTTCAGATTTTCAAAACTTTAAATACTTTTTTTTTATATATTGTATGATATAAAAAACAGGATAAGCTTCATAAGATAGCAAGTAAGCAGATAGCTCTCGTAATGAAAAGCGACAGCTATCACCTATAGACACCAAAGATGTTAACAGTGCGTTGCTATTCATGCGGCAGGAATGGAATACCAAATTCATAAGTTTACCGGCTACCTTAACTTTCAAACCGGAATATCATAATGACAAAAATTGATGAAAATGCGACAAGGCGAACTGGTAAGGCATTGATACCAGACCCGGGCGAGTCACTTCAGAGCCTTACTACATAGTAGCCATGATGGTGGTGGCTCGCATAGCCAATTGTTGGCCTCTTGCGAACTACCTGACAAGACGGAAGAGGATCAGTTCTTCAAAAAAAATGCCCGAGCTAATACGGAAAAAAGTTTTAACAATCTTTAGATTTTTAAAATCTTAACAAAAAGAATTTAAACTCAAAGGATTAAAAAATGCTTAGGTATATTTTTTAATCCTTTGAGCTTAAAATATCTTACATTAGTGAGAAGTTTCAGAGACGGCCTGCAAGCTCAACCGGCTTACTAACTTTTAGTATTTATGTTATTCATATTGAATTAAGGATAAATTATATTTTAACACTTTCAAATGTATTAATTACTTGTACATCAACTAAATATACATTTATAATGTATTTTACACTATTTATCGTCGGCACTTGGTGAAACTCCATTTGTAGTTTTGCTAATACACTTGTACTGTTTCACAAATTACTTTAAATTTAATTAATATCACCAACCGGTTTCGCCTTTTACGGCATCTTCAGGGCTAATTTATAATAATTTTTATAATAATTTCATTAAATATTGAATTTTAGTATGTTGTATAGTTACCCACTATAATATATTGTTTCTCCGATTTTGCAACCTTAGTAAGTCAAAATTATAACTGTAATATACAAATTATTATAAGATTGAAAAAGAAAATTTTTATTATTTAATTTTATTTACAAACATTTATGCTCATCATACAAATGTCTGTTCCTATCGGGAATCGAGCCCAAGCCTCATCGATTCGTAGTTAAGTTTGATAACCACTTGACTCTTGCAATCCACAATCAATGAGCAAATTATAATATATTTTTTTATATTATAAGACAGCAAACATGCAGATGGGTCTTTCGATGAAAGAATCAACCATCGCCTATAGACACCAAAGGTGTTAATGGTGCGTTGCTATCTTGTGGCGAGGTCTTATGCCGCATGGATTAGTTTACCGGCTACCTTATCCTCCAAAACGGAACACGACAGTGACAAGCACTGACGCTAAAGTAGTACTGATCCGGGCCCTTTTCAAGCATAGACCGCTTATATTCAGGCCGGCAGTTTGTTAAATGTGAACGATGAATCAAATATATCAGTACCATCGTGACTATGAGGTGGTAGAGTTCCGCAACGCCTTACCTGTTCCTACCTTAATATTATCGGTGTTTGTTACTATCGTATTTGAAGGTTCTACCGCCATATTGCCAAAGGACAAAGTGTATTCAAAGGAGCCCGGAACCAACACGGGGAAAAACGGGGGATATTGTTAAATAGTATTTAATGAAGTACCGTTATTTATACAAACTAGTGATCGCCTTTGGCCGAAAATCGACCATAAACTAAACAATAAAATCTCTTTTAAATTTGACAACAGATTTTAGCCGCAAAGAAAATAATATATTATACATGTGTGTATCTTATCGGGTATGTTACATGAACGTAGTGTGTTTTATTAATTTAATGTATTTGTAATTCATTTCTTTTAAAAATGTTAGGTTTCTGCAGTCCTCCGCAATTCAAGCTTTAACTGTGCGAAAATTCATACACTACCGTTCGCGCAATTGTCTTAAAAAGGAATCCAAAGTTTTCTCTTCGCGTATTAATATATAGATAAAGAAATAAAGATTGAAATTCTATACCAAAAGCAGTGTCTCTGGTATAGAATTTCAATCTTTATTTATTATATGAACAGAATTATGTCCAAACAAATAATGATTCTTCTAGCTCAATCTATTTCTATCTGCGCCCTCTGCAGTAGTAATTCATATTAGGTACTCAGAGAGTTATTATTATTTTTACAAATATATAAACGGGTCAAAAATGCGTACATCTTTTTATATCATAAGATAAAAACAAGTAGATTTGTCTCCTGATGGAGACAAATCTACTTGTTCAATGATCATGATGCAACATATCAGATTATTAAAAATAATACACAACATGAATATTCTATCATTTCCCTTCTAAAATTTAAAGAATGATTAATTTAAAAAATCATAATTCCAATGCGCTTTATATAAATCAGCTAAATAACAAACTACTCGGCGGCACGGCATTCGAGTATTAGCGCTTTTAACTAATCATTAAATTAATATACAATATTGAACTAACAATGCACTTCGGAGGAATTAAAAGATTAATACAATAAATAATGCAGTTGTTTTTGTTATTCACTATAAATATATAAATGTTTTAGCACATTATTCACCCGGTTTGGCTTTTTAAAGCATTTTCAGGATGTAAAGATCTTAACGATCTTAATACTACGAGTATATTCTGAAGTCCTAAAGTTTCAAACTAATTTTATATATTTTACATATATAAAATTATTATAGCTTTATAACAAATATATAAATATAAATACATATACTTATTAAATTTATTACACACTAGCTGTTTCCCGTGACTTCTATCGCGCGGATTTCGTTTACTCCACACAGCTCCTCCCCTGCAGGTGATAGCGTGATAATATGTTGACCCGACCTGTTAGTAATATTCATGCAAAATTTGAAGTAAATCCATGCAGTACTTTTTGAGTTTACTCCGGACACACATTGACTTTCCTACGATTTTATTATATGTATATGTATAGCATGCAAAATTTGAAGTAAATCCATGCAGTACTTTTTGAGTTTACCCCGGACATACATTGACTTTCCTACGATTTTATTATATGTATAGATGTTTGGACGCTTAAATAGATCATCATACTCAAATATTATCCAATTCCAACAATATTACATACATACATGTGAAAAACAAACAAAAAACATAACCTTCTTTTTTTCGTCGGTTGAAAATAGAAATATTAATGCATTAAAATGCCCAAATATAATTGCGAGACCTCCGAGGTTTCGGAGGGGTGACCATTTACAATCAGATGCACCTCCTGCTCGTTTACTTCCCCTTCTTTAATAAAAATCTGTATAAGATTTTTAAAATCTCATTTTTACGCAAGGAACGCATAATTTATTTTCTATGTCAACAACTATCTCCTACAGTTTGAAAAGGTTTCTCTATGTTTGCTACTTTATGCCATTTATATATTAATACGTGTAGTAACTTTATACTCTTTTTTACAACAATTACGCGATCACACTCAAAGTTTACATGACAAGGGGCACAGAAACATAATTTTAATACAGTACATTAAAAATACATTCAAGAAATAAAAATAAACCCATAACGCTCTGCTTTCATCAATATCTAATATCTATATTAATGTTATAAATGCAAAAGTTTGGATCTTGGATAAATGTTTGTTACTCAATCACGCAAAAACTACTGAACGGATTTGGATGAAATTTGGCACACAGGTAGATGATAATCTGGAACAGCACGTAGGGTACTTTTTTATTTCGGTAAAGTTATTCCCGCGGGATTCGCCAAAAACTGATATAATGCAGCGGCTGCACACTGCAGCTAGTATGACATACACTATAATAATATATATACACATGTATACTATTTACTTTAAAGCCAAATGCTGTTGTCAATATTGAAATATATTTTATTGTTTACGATCGAATTTCGAACAGCGAGCGCATAGTAATTAAATGCAGAAAACCTTTTTTTATATCATAAGATAGCAAACAAGCAGATAGGTTTCTTGATGGAAAGAGTCAACCTTCGCCTATAGACACCAAAGGTGTTAATGGTGCGTTGCTATTTTGTAACGAGGTCTAATGCCACATGCATAAATTTACCGGCTAGCTTACCCTCCAACCCGGCACACGACAATGACAAGCACTGACGCTATTGTGGCAGGAATAAATAAGGCGGTGGTACTAAGCCCGGGCGAAACAATTCAGAACTCTACCACCTAGTAGCCACGATGGTAGTGACTCGTATAACTAATCGTTCACCTTTTACGATCTGCCTGGAAGAACGGCAGTTGACCTAGTCTTCAAAGGAACCCGCGACCAACTCGAGGGAAAACCGACTTCAATTGTTTTTTTAATACTACAAAAAATTCACTCGATGAAAATGATGCAAAATATCTAAAAAACCAAGTAGAAGATATTTTTAATTGAATAAAAAATCATTAAAATCATTTCAGAAACAGCGGACTAATCGATGTCTATACATGAAAATATGCGGCCTTAATTGAGAATCACCTCCTTTATTCACCCTAAAGTCGCGTAAAATTGTAATGTACCTACTAAAGTTGTCAATCAATTTCATGTTAGAAAATTTGTCTCCGCACAAAGTCCGCGTAATAGTAAAACGTACCAGCATCGTTAAAATGTTTCTCCGACCTTCCTTTGTACTCAAAAAGTGCTGGATATTTCTCATGCATTAAAAACGTAAATTTTAGCCACGTTGTTATAAAAACTAAATGTATTCTGAAACGGGGAAATGGTTTTTGTCGTGTACGAGTATGATAATAAAACATTTTATTGTTAACAATTAAAAGTTTAAGACTCGTACGAGACAATGAGATGTTATTTTCATAACATTACATTCAGGTATGCTTTTGATACGATTTCGACTAATTGGATTTTGGTTTTCTATGACAATGCAACAAAGTGATGATTAAGGCTTACTTTGTGTTTGCGATCAGAACAAAAAATGCTATCTAGATTCCCCAATAGACTAATTGGTCAAAAGAGGCTTGGGCTCCTTTGAAAAATAGACTAACTGCTGTTCTCCAGGCAGATCGTAAAAGGCGACCGATTGGCTGTACGTGTTACTACCATCGTGACTACTAGGTGGAAGAGTTACGCAACGTCTCACCCGGTTATTTGGTACCACCGGCTCGTTGGTCGAGTGGTTAGAGACCCTGACTACGCAATCAACGAGGCTCGGGTTCGATCCTCGACGGGGACAAGCATTTGTGTGATGAGCATAAATGTTTGTATTTCCGGGTTTGGGTGTTTATTATATATATTCTAGTATTTATATATGTATTTCTATGTATTAGTATCGTTGACTAACACCCATAACACAAGCAAATAATTTGCTTACTTTGGGGTTAGATCAGTAAGTGTAATTTGTCCCCTGAATTATTATTATTATTATTACCTATTCCTGCCGCAATAGCGTCAGTGATTTTCACTGTCGTCTTCCGGTTCGGAGAGTAAGGTAGCCAGTAGAGGCATTGCCATCCCACCACATGGATAGTGATAACGCACCATTATCATTCTTGGTGTCTATAGGCATTTCCAATATAAAAAATTTGTAAATGGTTGACCCTGCAGGTCATTCCTGAAACTTCCTGTTAAATTAAGATATTTTAAGCTCAAGGGAGTAAAAACTATAAGAATAGATTTTTTCAGTCCAAAAAACTAGTTAATTAAAAATGACAGTGATTTTTGAAAAGCTTTTTGAAAATATATGTTTCAGAAACGATGACAAATTTTTGATTTTTTGAATAGCATTCAATTTAATTTTTTGAGATTTAAAGTATTATTTTAAGTACATAACCGATAGGTTGAAAAATTTCGAAGCATAGTTATTTTTGACGTGACAACGTCTTATAATTCGATGGAGCTGGCTGCACGCACGAAAAAACATGAATCATGCGGCGTTACCTCGCACTGAGGCGTTCCGTTTAAGGCTTGGAGTACAAGCGAGAGCTTAAGACGTTGTCACGTTCAACTATCGTCTGTAAACCAACTTTACAGACAACCGATTTTTTTTTTTTTAAATTTTCGTCAATGATAAATCCCAAATAAACTGATTGATTTTAATCCAATTAACGGCATTTGACGTAGTTTCTTAAGGGGAAAACTTGATTCGATTTTGATTTTTGAAACTGCATTTCACTACTGCTACAATATTTTAATACATGAAAAACTATTTTAAGTATTAATATATTGTAGCAGATCGAAAAATTGGTTAAAATGCCGAAGTTATGTCGAAATAACACTTTATTCAAATTTTTTTGTCAACGGTAACTCCCGAACGGTTCAACTGATTTTCATGCAATTTATAGATTAGACGCACTTCTTTCAGGAACAAAGCTTATTAGATTTTGTACTCGATCGGTATATAAATATGAAAGGTATATTAAAAAATACTGTTTCACCAAAGTTTTTTTCAGGTTTTTTCAAAATATCGCAATCTCTGGCCGAATCGGCTCAAATTTTTAGGAAGCCTAAGTTGAGCGGAATCCAATTGAACGAAATCGAATGTAATCCGTTCAACTTAGACTTACTTTCCAAAAAAAAATCGCATTTCGATCGATTAAGCCGTTCAAAACTTATAAGATGTTTACATTCACACATACACATACAGTGTGTATGTGTGGTCCCGGGCTCCTTTGAAGAATAGGCCAACTGCTGTGCTGCCAGGCAGGTCGTAAAAGGCGTAGAGTTCTGCATCGGCTCGACTGGGTCTGGTATCACCGCCTATTCCTGCCGCAATAGCGTCAGTGTTGGTAACTGTCGTGTTCCGGTTTGGAGGGTAAGGTAGCCGGTAAACTTATGCATGTGGCATTAGACCTCGCCACGAGATAGCAACGCACCATTAACATCTTTGGTATCTATAGGCGATGGTTGTCTCTTTCCATCAGGAGACCCATCTGCTTGTTTGCTATCTTATGATATAAAAAAAAGTATATATAGTCCTCCTAGCCGTATTCGGCTATGGCGACAACGACAATAAAGTTATTTGGATCTAATTATGAAATACAAATTATTATTCTTATTACTATTATTATTATTAGTATCCCTTTATTTACATTTGTCCTATATTATTATTATTGTGTGTCCAGATTGTGATAGACCCGAATATGGCTCGCGAAACCGAACTTATTTTTAAAAGCACGATCACACGAGTAGCAGTAAGGTGCCCTGCGGAGTATTACGTGTAGTTATAGAAGGGCTTGGGTCGAGTTTTCCTGATCTGACGCTTTGTGTCTAGTACTTCCAGACGTCTGGCTTCGAAGGTTCTGACGCTTCGGCTCACAGTAGAGCGCCATTCAGATTTCTGTGAAGCAAGCTCCTCCTATCAAGTATTAAGCACTGTGTACACTTTTTTGGACATCGAAATATCTGTAATAAACTTTATTTATAACATGTCTACCATATCAATAAATTAATTGCATTCGAATAATTTGTACGCCACTACTGAATGCAACCAGCCATACCGCCAATTATGACTGTAAAATGAGTCCATTGCTCCATACTTTGAATTCCTAACATTTTCGGTCTCCATATATTAAATTGATAGGCCTAATATATATTCTGTTTTGTATTTAAAAGGAATTTTGGATGAATTTCAGTCAAACATTCATCAAATATTTGGAATAATATTATAGCCAGTTTCAATTGTGTTCTCATGTGCATTCGATAATTATATTAGTGTCTGAACTGAATGATGAAACTAATAATAAGGTTGTTATAATTTTATGCATTACGTTCTGATACGTTATTATTATAAAAATGTGTGACATATCCAATATTAGTTGCCAGTTACTGATAGGATTGTTATATATTTATAATTTAAGCAAGTGCGTACCGACCACGCGTCATACAGGGTTCCGTAGATACCCATCACAATAATGTGGACTAAGAAGAGGGTTTATTTTATTTATACAGAGAATTTAATCTTTTCACATCAATGTTTCGGCTTTTAATTCTATATGTACATTTTGTAAATTCATACTATTTATTCGACATCATCCGCGTGGACTTCGTTTTCTCCGCACAGCTCCTACCCCGTAGGTGATAGCGTGATAATATGTAGCCTATATGTTGACCTGACCTGTCAGTAATATTCATGCAAAATTTGAAGAAATTCCATGCAGTGCTTTTTGAGTTTACATACATACAGACAAACAGAAAAACAGACATACAGACAAACAGACAAAACTTCTAAAAACTATATTTTTGGCTTCGATATCGATTGTAGATCACGCCCCAAGTATTCTTTTAAAAAATATTCAATGTACAGTTTTGACTTTTCTACGATTTTATTATATGTATAGATAAACTTTTATGGCTTATAGTTTTTCTTTTGACTTCGTCATTACCATACATTTATCACACCAGAAACAATCATTTGGCTGCCAAGAGGACTTGACGCTAACAAAAATTAGCAATTTAAATCTAATATTTCACAAACGGATACCTTAATCGAAAAATTGTTTCCATAAACCCGCAACATTTTTTAAAAATCTATCTAACGATACTCCACACTATACGGTACACGAAACGAACAAGTCATCCCCATTATTATCTGTAGAACAGCTATATATATATATATATATATATATATATATATATATATATATATATAGAGGTGGTAGAGTGGAATACATATTGTGTGTACGTATACGTATTTTCCACTATGGTACATTTAGCTTTAGCTATAACACAACGAGTCGTATGACAGTTTCCAAACTTGTGGTCCGTGCGGCGGCCAACAGGGTAGTATATCGGGTTCCGTCCAGGGTTCCGTCGGTGATCGATTCATAAACAATATCTTGTATTGGACCCGCACGAACGTAAATCGGACATCGGACTCTGCCGTAGCGATGACATCATCATCACTTGGGCCTTGTTGTCAAATCAGCTTCAATTCTAATGACCTCTCCGACATATATATATATATATATATATATATATAAAAAATGAGGATGTGGTGATATAACAACTCTTTATATTTTGTTCAACTTGTATCGAAAAATAACATAAAATCACTATTAAAGCTTTCCATCACTAATGACTAGCTCTCGTTTAACAATTCCAAGTAACTTAATTATTCCTTATTACAAATAAGTCATAATTTAAGCAATAGATAGTCCATTATAAATTGTACTGCGACCAATTTATAGTTGACAATAATAATTAACTTGTTTGCACAAATTAATTATCCAAGAGTCAAGGATAAGCTACGAGCAAGATACAACAAGTGTACCGTGCCACGCCAGAGCCTAGACTGCCTTATCGGCGGGCGCTCATAGCCTTTTATACAGGTAGCAAAACAAGTTGAGTGGTAGGGATATCGAACGATGCGCTTGCCGGCCCAGGCCGTGCATTTGTGGTTTACACTTTACAATATTCTTGCATTTGACGACGCGGACGCCGTCACGGCCATACCTACATGCACACGTCCTCGTGTGCGCATCTTTATACATCTGAGGAAAAGGAACGCCTCGTTCATCCTGACATGTCTTTTAGAAAACTAAACATAATCTTATTTTTTTTTTTACAACTCTATAATTAGCGTAATCTTTTAGCGAAATGTTACAATAGTGTGCTGGTCCGGTAACCCCTTCAGCAACTACAACTATTAAACCTTTCTCGTCAGTTTTGAAACCGGAGACTGGATCCTACTAAGCTAGGAATCCCTCATCAATTAAAAATACCGGAGACTGGATTGTACTAAGCTCCCTCTCATCAGTTAAAAACCGGAGACTGGAGTGTATTAAGCTCCCTCTCATCAGTTAAAAACCGGAGACTGGAGTGCACTAAGCTCCCTCTCATCAGTTAGAACCGGAGACTGGAGTTTACTAAGCTCCCTCTCATCAGTTCAAAACCGGAGACTGGAGTGTGCCGTCATCAGCCTACATTTTTTGTCAATCCTGCATCTTTTGTCAATCCTAAATTTTTTTTTGTTAAATTACTTCTTTTACTTTTTTTTACATTGATTTCTTCTCATAGTTTTATAAGACTCCCATTTCCTTTATTATTACTTTTTTTTTTGCTTTTTTTTTACTTACATTTTTAGTGATTTTTTTTTATCATCATTTTACTAATTTTTTTTTTCGTTTACTTTATATCGTATTTTTTTGCTGATGATGCAGCCTCATGAACAGTGGCATTAGTTATTACAAGATTAGAGAATCTCCTTCACAGGTAGTTCGAAGATCTTAAAAACTCTGACTGTTATAACTATTTACAATATACACTGCATTTCTATCAATATTGTTTGGACCAGTTTTATGAACAAGATCATTATCATGAGTATACGCCGTCACGTCATCCTTGTTATAATTTTCATATAGGTACCTCAAGAAACCCGACAGGAATATGGGGAACTTCGCAGAGGCTATCATGGGCGCACTTGTTTTTTAAATTGCGGTAACTTTTAAGGAGTCCTTATATTTTGAGTCAAGTTTCGTTTAGTGTCGTTCTTCATTCCTAACAAAGACAAAGTCACCTACACCAAAAGGTTTAACCTTTCATTACCTCTACTCAACCGTAAAATGTCCGATTGGGCTGATTTTTTGATTCTATTGGATACACTGGATCTTCAAAGCTTGTAGATACTTTTGCGAGTTTTTGTTAGTTGCCGAATGTCAAACCTAATGCTGCTGAGCACGTGTTAAATATTACCTAACCGCTCTTGCCATGATTTGTCAGAGAATTATACTGCGCTATCATTATTAAACCCTACAAGATTCGCATCACATATTCGGACCGACTGTTAGCTCTATATGTGCCTGTCGCAAGAAGATGTAAATCTGTATTGTTTTCTTTTTTTTTTTTTTAATATTAGTTTGAGTTTTAGTTGGTAATAAACTTTAAGATTGCTTATTAATGATCTTCAAAGGGTCAACTAATTCGATTTCAGCTCGACGAATTTAAGCCCGACGGTTTTAATTCAATTGGTTGTCAATTGTTTTTAAAAATATCCACCAAGCGCTCTCTATCTTTATCTACAAGGTCAGTGTTTACCATACTCTCGCTAGCAGATTTTGAAATTGAGCACGATTAAGTGTTTAAGTATTGCTAAGGATTAACCTGTTGTTGCTTAGTTCCTATTCTACCTTGCTCCAAAATTTTGCGACCTAACGAAAATTTTTTATTAAGACTCATTAGGTCAAACGTGAAATATGACCTCCAAATTTAAATTTTGCCCTATGGTTAAACATTTGATCTGTTGAGTGGAAATTACATTAGGACAAGCGACTACTTGGATTCTTGTTCATAAAACCGTTGTCTTACAAAGGAATCACAAAATATTTGTTAGATATGGCCTTCTGAACCAGAGTCAAATATAAAAAATAATTAATTTTCACTTAGTGCAATACACCATGTGACGCTCTGGAACAGATGTTGACTGGTTTTCTGTTTTCGGAACTTGATGTGGCAACTTCTTTCTTCTTGTAGCGCTTCGGACAAATGGAAGCTATGTGGCTGGGCCGGGGTCACAACATACATAGCAGACCACTGGTGGTCGGCCACTGGGCACGCCACCAGAGATAGTGGTAGATGACCTGCTTTCGCTGCAAGCAAAAATTATTTGAGATAAGTTTCTGTTTATCACGGCAATAGTTGTTACGATGTTCGATTCTATCACAAAAATTGTAACTTCCTCGAAATACAGTGGTGCTCTTAAATCGGTTCATATCTAAGTCTAAAAGGAAGAGATCTTCAAGTCATAATATAGCTTGCCAAGACAGCAGCTTGTGAAGTAGGTGACGGCATGACTCTTAAGTGAGTGAGTAGCTACAATAATCAGATCAACCCCGTCTAATTTTTTCTTTTCTATATTTATTTTACTTGAGGTACACCAGCTAGTAAGTTACACGACAAAAATCCTACGAGTCAGATGAAGGGTCTTTGGAACGACAGAAGCATCTCATTAAAAACAAAGCAGAGGCTGGTTTGTACGCTGGTGTTTTCCATATTTACGTACGGCGCAGAGTCATAGACACTAAGAGCTGCAGACAGACGTCGCATTGATGCGTTTGAAATGTGGTACTGGAGGAAAATGTTACGTATCCCTTGGACAGCACACAGGACCAACGCCTTCATACTAAAACAACTTGGAGTAAAGACCAGACTGTCTGCTACGTGCCTTCAAAGAATTCTATAATACTTCGGCCACATCTCTAGAAAGCAAGGAGACAATCTCGAAAAGCTAATAGTGACCGGAAAAGTAGAAGACAAAAGGCCACGTGGTCGTACTCCTATGCGATGGTCAGACCAGGTTTGCACCAATCTCATTTCTAAAAAGTTTTATGATGCTCTGCACGCCGCTGAAGATAGAGTCCAATGGCATAATATTGTGCTATCAAGAACAATCTAATGAGGAGGTTCCGACCCTCAGTAATGAAGAATACGAAGCTAGGAGGAGGACACCAGTTAGTCATATCGTCTGCTTCATCAGAATCAAAGTATATTAACTTAAGGGGAGTAGATGCATTTACAGAACGTGAATTAATATTTTCTGCTATTTTTCAAAGAATAGTTTCCATACTACAAGCGAAAAGAGACATTTACTGTTCTACATAATTATAATTAACCGAAATAGTTTGATGCTGAAGTGGGAGTGAATCCGATCCCACTTCTGATGTAGGAAGTGGGTCAGATACGATAAATAAAATGAGGATGTGGTGATATAACAACTCTTTATATTTTGTTCAACTTGTATCGAAAAATAACATAAAATCACTATTAAAGCTTTCCATCACTAATGACTAGCTCTCGTTTAACAATTCCAAGTAACTTAATTATTCCTTATTACAAATAAGTCATAATTTAAGCAATAGATAGTCCATTATAAATTGTACTGCGACCAATTTATAGTTGACAATAATAATTAACTTGTTTGCACAAATTAATTATCCAAGAGTCAAGGATAAGCTACGAGCAAGATACAACAAGTGTACCGTGCCACGCCAGAGCCTAGACTGCCTTATCGGCGGGCGCTCATAGCCTTTTATACAGGTAGCAAAACAAGTTGAGTGGTAGGGATATCGAACGATGCGCTTGCCGGCCCAGGCCGTGCATTTGTTGTTTACACTTTACAATATTCTTGCATTTGACGACGCGGACGCCGTCATATATATATGATATAACATATATATATATGATATATATATATATATATATATATATATATATATATATATATATATATATATATATATATATATATCAGAATCAGAATAACATAAGATCACTTTAAAGCTCTCCATTATTAATTACTAGTACTCGTTAACAATTCCAACCATAACTATCTGAATTATTCCTTACAATAAGTCCTACAAATAAGTCATAATTTAAGCAATAGATAGTCAATTATAAATTGTACTGCGACTAATTTATAGTTGACAATAATAATTAATTTGTTTGCACAAATTAATTATCCAAGAGTCAAGGATAAGCTACCAGCAAGATACAAGATACCGAGCCATACCAGAGCCAAGACTGCCTTAAGTCTTAACGGCGGGCGCTCAGAGCCTTTTATACAGATAGCAAAACGTTATTTTTTATAAAATTATTTTTTTACATAAAACGCATATTATTTGTAAATTGAGTTTTCCTTAATAGTTTAGTTTAATTTAATAATTTTTCCTAAATTCACTCAATAGTTTTGATTCGCTCCTAGTTTCGCTTTCGTAATATTCCTAACTCTCTGTACGTCAATTATTCATTAAACATAATTATTATTACATATTATGTAAATATGATGTATTGATTATTCTCATTAATAAATTCAATGCTTCTGGCTTAGACAGCGTCCGGTGTTTCCTTGATTTTCCGCACTACAGGCAGACGTCTGAGGGTCTGACAATGATAAGCTTACAATACGTTGCAGGATTGATTTAGAATCATTGATTAAACTTAATATTTTAGTACTAGCTGATGGTTTCGGTTTTAACCTCATGAATAAGTAATATGGAAACACACCTTGTTATGAATTATATAAGTTTTGTATACTTCGTTGAAAATATTGAAATTTCCTAAGATTCCCTCTAAAAAAATAATGACAGTCTTCTGACTTCTAGTGAATTCTCGACAGAAATCGTTCAATAAAAATTGATTAGATAATCATAGATCCACTTGCATACGAAACTTACTGTGGCTAAATTCACTTAAAAAGTATTTAAATAGTTTATAACAAACTATTAGCAGACCTTAAAGTTTATTTATTAATTATTTTTTTTTACAATTTTCTTTTAGCAATTAAAAAATATATTATAAGCAATAAGCGTTGCACGTAAGAGGTAAATATATTTGATGAACAATAAACTTACCTTGTGCAGTTATTGTTATCAATAACTTCACAAGGTAAGTTTATTGTTTTAATATTTCATTATTAATTATTTATGTGAAACTTAGGTCACTCAGATCAAATAAAAAAAGTTAAGATGAAACTTTGATAAAAACAAATTGAGGCCGGTTGGTTTTATAAACATATGTGTGTGAACCGGTGACTGTGTTTATTTTGACTTATTGAAAATATTGGTTTCCAATTTGCACAAAATGTGATTCCATCCTGCTTTTTGTCCCTTGTAATTTGGTTTTTACACCCTTTAATAGCACAATTCGGCATTTTTACAAGTAAACTTAAATGTTTTGATTGATGTGCCGCAATAGCTCGACTGACAACCAGGCAAAGAGTCGTTTTATTATATGTGTGTGCGTGTAATTGTGTATCGACACTGAGAAGCATAGTATTAACAGACGTCAATTTCTTTTTTTTTTTTTTTTGGAAGAAGGGGCAAACGAGCGGGAGGTGCACCTAATGTTGAATGATCACCGCCGCCCATGGACATCTGCAATACCAGACACAATGCAGTTGCGTTGCCGCCCTTTTAAAAATGAGTACGCATGAGTACGTATTTCTTTGTTCGCGGAATACCATCTTAGTTTTTTATTTGATCTGAGATTAAACGGAATAAACCATACTAATTGAGATGTGTAATAAACGGTTCTCCTTAAATTATGCGGCACCCGCATATTTTAGTATATATATATATACATATATATATATATATATATATATATATATATATATATATATATATATATATATATATATACTGAGCAAAGCTCTGTCATCCTGTCATCCAGCTGTTGTAGATTACTTTAAGTTTTAATAAAATTATTTAAATTAAGTACCTGGTAATATACCTGATAGATAATGAGTATTAAAATTATGTCAAGTCAAAAATACACATAAACGCTTAGTACATTTCTTGCTACGATTCTAAATACATGACTCGTATTTTATAATAATAAATCATAGATAGGTATATTATAAAGGTTCAACATAGATATAGTCTAAGTTTGCGACCCCTGTTATGTCAGCCGTAATAACTTCATTGTGATACCGACGCCAAAGCTAGTAAACATTGTGTACTGTATACAAGGCGAAACATAACTAAACTTAGGTCTGGTAAACAATGGTGACACAAGCTGTGAGCGTCAGGCGGACTCAAATGATATTTGACAACCACATTCGTATTAGAATTTACTAATCCGTAAAGGCGTTATTGAGTGACATTCATAACAATATACATGAGCATATGTGTGTTGTTCTTAAGCGATTAGCGATCTAAAAATATATCTTTGAAAATGGTTAGAGGATTAATGTAAAAATAAGGTTAAAATGTTAAAAAGTATACATAGAAAAATGATTTACCCCGTATTGGTCCGAGTCCCCTTTAATGCATTGAGCATCTGCCGTTTTTCCTGGTACTGTAAGAGACGAACGATTGGCTATGCGAGTCACGTGTAATGTGTATTTTTTATGTTATTGAGATAGGCAAACTGGCAGACGTGCCACCTGATGGTAAGTGGTCGACGTTGTCAATGAACAAAAATGGGATACCTGAGCTGGAACTAGCCCAGGTATTCCATTCGTGTGTTGCCTATTCTGAGACATAAGATGTTAAGTCTCGGTGCCAGTAATTACACTGCCTGACTTGCCCTTGGCTTGCCATTTGGCTATCAGTTATATTATTATATTTTTTATTATATATATATATATATATATATATATATATATATATATATATTTTTCCGTTTTCTAACAAAAACAGTGCCAAGCGGGCACTTTTTTCCAATTCCGGGCGGATTGGAAAAAAGTGCCCGGTTGGCGATAGACTGGCCAGTATCTTCGGCCACAGAATTCTTAGAGACTAACAGAAGTCAATGTTACATACAAATAATATTCGAGCATAGCACACATAGACACCTCTCACGGACGCGATATCTCGGACTGGTGCGGAACACACTGTCCCGAACCATTCCGAGATATCACGTCCGTGAGAGGAGTCCGTGTGTGCGTTACTCGAATATCACATGTAGGTTGACTACTGTTAGTCTCCAGTATACTGGGCTTCGGCTAATCGTGGATGCACTTGTACCACTCATCAATTTCTAAATTGTTATGTCAAAATAAAGCTGGTATGTTATTATTTACTTATTATTAAAATAATTCGTATAGTCTATGAAATGTTTAGAATTATTCGTTATTAAACCTAGTTTTAAATTAGTATTACCTTTGGCCTGAAATAACATAGTAATACGCACAATACTATTAAATTATTGTGTGTATTCAAAAAGTATATGTATTTCAACGTGTAAGCATAATACACAACTGTATGAAATACAACAGTATATTATGCCTAAATCTTGATATACATTTAGATACAAAATATAATACAATAAAAAAATTAAAAATATGCTGTCATGTGCTTCTCACAAAACAAAGTTTATACAAAATAACATTTTGCACCCCCAAAAGAATTTGTATATGTAATTAGATATAAATTTAAGTCCTGACTCATTTACTTATGTATCAACGCCCAGCCTAAGCCCTTGGAAAGAGAAGGCTAAAATTTCCTCACAAGGATGGTACTTACGATGTAGACAAGGAACAAAAACATTTTTTTCGGAATTGTTCCCCTAAGATTTTGAAAAAACTGTATGAATTTTTTTACATTGACGATATTTTATTTACCAGCGGGATAAGCTGCGTGAGTCGGCTAGTTTTTGTATAATTGCTATTTGAAGCTCAACATATTTAGGAAATTACTTCTCATGAATATAGTGTTGATAAAAAAATATTGTTATATTTTGCAGTGATTTTATTCACATCTATGTACATCTTATTAAACTGTTTCTAACAAATTAAATAATATAACTTTGATAAATGAACTAAGTGTACTTAGACTATATATTTTCCCCTTAAATATAAAATGTGCTATAACGAGACTTTCGAAAAATACACAATCTGCAATTCTGCTAGGTATTTTTTATGCCGAACGACTGGCTGTGGGAGTCATAACCATCGTGACTACGCGGTGGTAGAATTCTGCATGGTCTCACTAGTGTCTGCTTTAAGTATTCCTGCCGTGATAGCGTCAATACTTTTTTATGTCATAACATAGCAATCAAACAGATAGTTCTCCTGATGGAAAGAGTCAACCACCACCTATAGACACCAAAGATGTTAATGTTGCGTTGCTATTTTGTGGCGAGGTCTAATGCCACATGCTTAAGTTTACTTTACCCTGCTGAAACCCGACAGTGATAAGCACTGACGCTATTGCGGCAAGAATAAGTAAGGCGGTGGTACCAGACCCGGGCGAGACTCGCATAGCCAATCGGTCGCCTTTTACAACCTGCTTGGCAGAACGACAGTTGGCCTATCCTTCAAACTAGCTCAGGACCAACATGCTTGTCATTGTCGTGCTCTAGTTTGGAGGGTAATATAGCTAGTATAAAGTTGTATGTGGTATAGCCATCCCACGACACGGATAGCAAAGCAGCACTAACATCTTTAGTGTCTCTAAGCGATGCTTTCTCTTTCCATTAGGAGAGCCATCTACTTATTTGCTATCTAATAATATAAAAAAAACATATACATACTTACAAACATACTAAAATATGTATTACCCTCTTCATTGTCTTAAAAAGTATTGAATCAAATCTTAGGTACCTATTAAAAAGGCTTTTAAAAAGTAATCTCAATTTTTAAACGATGATTAATTATATTTTAAATTAACTTTTATAGGCATTTATTTATACATTTACATGTTTGATACGTTTTCTACCTCGCTAATTAAAATATACAGTTAACGTGTATGTATTTCAATTGTTATAACTCTTTCAATTATCAGCTAATCTAATTTTCAATAATTACAATGACTTGCTTGAGTAAATCCTAAATTCCAATACACATTTTCATAAATATTATATCGAGCTGTCGTTAAAGCCAGCACGCTATCTCCTGCCTTTAGAACCACTCGTCATCCGTCTTTGTCTCCAAGACACCTGCGCGACCTCCAATTATCAATGTAATTGGCTATTCAAAGTTAGCGCGATGGGGCGAGCACAGCACCGTTAATTAATAGAATCAACTGAACATTGAAATTTTCGCTTCAGCAGTCTAAAGGTAGGAAGCAATTTGAAGTGAATTTATATGAAAGCATCCGACGTAGCTCGAACCACTATCAAGTTAGATGTTGAGTTGAAAAGAAATTCCCTCGGCGTGAAAGTTTTAGCTACAAGACGAATTGATTACGGTCTAGTGTTTTTAATGGAAAAGATTGTATCGATTTTTCAATTCCATAAGCCGCTTTCCATGCAAACAGTATTATGGAAAACTAGGTGTTAACTTTAAAACCATTGTCTGTTTCTGTTTTTAATATATTGGGTATTTAATAAATAGTTTACACACAATTACCAAATGCATTTCTGCCAAATACTTTGTAAAAACTGAAGAAATGGATAAATAAGTCACTACTATCGCGAAAGGCTAGTAGAGTTTTGCAACCTCTCGGTATTTCGACATTGCTATAGATAGTGCGATAGAGGGAAACCACTGTATCATAATAGGAATCGTTTTACGAATTAAAAAATTATTGTAAAGAAAACCATGTAGTGTTTTACTTGACTTTTTATTTATTAAAACCAACCGGTTTTGCGTTTTAACGCATCATCAGGGCAAAAGTTATTATTGTTTAGTCTAAACAATAATAACTTTTGCCCTGATGATGCGTTAAGTTGTTTAGTCTAAACAATAATAACTTTTGCCCTGATGATGCGTTAAAACGCGAAACCGGTTGGTTTTAATAAATAAAAAGTAAAGTAAAACAGTACAAGTGCTTTTAATACGATATAAATATAAGTTAACATGGAGTTTTACCAAGTGCCGACGATATTCAGTGTTCAAAGTCAAAAAACCATGTAGGACTGTGGACATGAACTGATGTTGTAGAATTTTATGATTCAATGATTTCCTTGATCATTCGTCTCTTACAAATTACTTGTAATTATAAAATACTAGCTGATCCGCGTAGCTTCGCCCGCGAGTAGATTAACATGTCGTCGACATAGTTTTTTATAGAAATTTCATCCCCTATTTCACCCCTTAGGGCTTGATTTTTGAAAAAAAATTAGCCTATGCTTGACCCCGGATCTCTAACTATTTCCATGCCAAATTGCATGAAAATCGGTCTAGCGGTTTAGGCGTAAAACGTAACAGACAGACAGACAGACTTTTGCATTTATAATATTATAGTATGGATGGTATATTTTACTTAATTGTCAGTATAAAATATTAGAGTATGGATTATTTACTTGTCAGTATAAAATATGGTGTGGATTTCCTGTAGTTAAATGAATTTGATATTAAAATGTTCCGATTACTAATATTTCCTATAGCAGCATACTCACATTATTAAAACTAATGATCAGATATAGTCTTTATATATGCATTTAGAAGTTTTCATAAATTTATCTCTTGTACTGTTTTACAAAAAGCCCTAACAAATGAAATTGGCTTTGAAACAAACATATTTAATTGTGTAAAATACGAGAGATTAATTTACAAAAAAATATTTTGATGCAATTATAACAAGCGCTGATGATTAAGTATAAACTAGAGATGCCACGTTTATAGTATTCGGTTACTATTCGGTATTTGGCATGTTTGGCCGGTTTCTTTGGATGCAGTGGTCGACCGAATATTGCGAACTCTTCAACCGAATACATAATCACGAGAAAAAGTCACGCAAATTATACAAAAATTTTAAATATTTTACCAACAAATATTACTTAAAATTAATAATACATAACATTTATCAGAGGTAAGTTGTTATGAATGAAAAAAAAATTTTCAGCATTTTTAAACGGATTATTATTTGAATGGTCATATAAAAAACTTTTTAGCAATATCTATATATACATATAATAAAATCGTAGGAAAGTCAATGTATATCTGGGGTAAATTCAAAAAGTACTGCATACTGATTTACTTCAAATTTTGTATGAATATTACTAACAGGTCGGTTCAAATTTTGCATGAATATTACTAATTTTGCATGAACATTACTAATTATTAACACGCTATTACCTACGGGAGAGGAGCTGTGCGGAGTAAACGAAGTCCGCGCGAACGAAGTCGTGGGCAACAGCTAGTAATTAATACAGCAAGATTATTAGTTACACTATGTTATCACTAGGTGACTAGCATCCTTTATCACGTGTTGGTAGGTCTATGGGGACTAGATAAAATCGGCCTCCGAAAATTCGGCGCTTCGGAGAAGGGCCCTGTTGAATATTTGGTATTCGACCAAGGGTCTTACCAAATAATTGGTATTCGGGTTTCAGAAAAATTAGAATTCGCGGCATCTCTAGGTGAAAATATACATATATTACTAGCTGCAGCATGCAGCCCGCTGCATCATAAAAGTTTTTGGCAAATCCCGCGAGATCATCCAATTTTTCCGGGATAAAAAGTAGCCTATGTGTTATTCTGGATCTTCAGTAATCGGTTCAGTAGTATTTGCGTGAAAGAGTAACAAACATCCATACATACATACCCACGAACTTTCGCATTTATAATATTAGTAGGATCGCCGTGTTGGTCCCGGCCTCCTTTGAAGAATAGGCCAACTGCCGTTCTGCCAGGCAGGTCGTAAAAGACGACCGATTGGCTATCGAGTCACTACCATCGTGGCTACTAGGTGGTAGAGTTCTGCATTGTCTCGCCCGGGTCTGGTACCACCACCTTACCTATTCCTGCCGCAATAGCGTCAGTGCTTGTCGCTGTCGTATTCCGGTTTGGAGGGTAAGGTGGCCGGTAAACTTATGCATGTGGCATTAGACCTCGCCACAAGATAGCAACGCACCATTAACATCTTTGGTGTCTATAGGCGATGGTTGACTCTTTCCATCAGGAGACCCATCTGCTTGTTTGCTATTTTATTATATAAAAAAATAAATATTATAGTACCCGGATTTATTACAACAACCTTACTTTTTTGCTGCATTAGCATCAGTGTCTATCATTATCGTGTTTTAATTTGGAGGATAAAGTAGCTGATTAACTTTTACTTGTGGCATTATATCTCTGCCACTCATGCAAAATTATTGCTATGTGCGTTGATTATCTCTTCACATCAGAACAACCATATTCTTATTTACTGTCCTACAACAAAAAAAAACTGTAATACTTAAAGAAAAACTTCACTTTAAACAGGCAAATGGGTGGAGTCCTAAGGATTTCATAAGGTTGACCTAGTAACCCCATTTAACGAAAAACTTGAAGTCGTTTTTCTCTATTGTATACTAATTGCCTGTGAAAGTTGACCGGTGTTCACATTGGTTATCTTTTTAAGTCAGTTGTTGATGGCAGTGTGTTGTACCTATTATATTATTTTTGTCGGTGGCAATACGGTTTTTAATTTTCATTTATAAGAACCTTCTCCTTACAATTACAAACACAACAAAAAAAAATTACCGAAATTGGTCCAGCCATTCAGGCGTGATGTCGTGACCAAGGAAAATAGGGATTGATTTTTATATATATAGATAAGATTTTTCCCTTGTGGTCTAAGCTATGTATTTTTCTCATGTAAGTACGAATTTTTTGAAGAACAGATTAGCTAACTTTCTGATAAACAGATCATAAAAGACAAACTGTTGGATATTCAAGCATCAGCTGTTCTAAGAAAATTAGGACATAGAATTTTACAACGATATTAGAATTTTCTATAAAATAATGTTTTATTAAAGGCATCACTGTAACAACTGTAATTGCCTCTGTGGTCTAGTGGTCCTGAATCGGTGTTGACACATGTCGTCTCGGGTTCGATTTTCAGGTCGAGCAATTCAAAAATATGTTCCTACAGTTTTCAGGTAAAAACAAAAGTGCCCGGTTGGCAATAGGCTTTCCACATATCACATTGTGGGATTAAATATCTACGGCTAATTGTGGTTGCACTCGTTGCACCTCTGCCTATTTCTTCAGGGTATGGGCATGAAGATACTACTCACAGTAACATTTTTTCTCTAGATTATACAGGTAATTCTTTCATCGAATAATATCAGTGAAAAACGCATACATAAACAAAACTAAAGAGTGCACAGTATTTGATGATCACTTGGGTGTCACAATAAAAACTAACAAAAAATTAGTATAACGAAAAACCCGAGCACTATTCGATCTGGAAAACACCACCCCTCTTATATTACATTCGCATAAAATTAAGTAAAATGTGTTTTGTTTTATATATCAAGGGTCTCTCGATGGAAAGAATCAACCATCGCCTATAGACATCAAATATGTTAATGGTGTGTTGCTATCTTGTGGCGAGATCTAATGCCACATGCATAAGTTTACCGGCTACCTTACTCTCCAAACCGGAACACGACAGTGACAATCACTGACGCTATTGCGGCAGGAATAGATAAGGCGGTGGTACCAGACCCGGGCGAGACAATGCAGAACTCTACCACCTAGTAAAGCTCCACCGTTCACGAAATAGTGTTAAAAAAATTCAAAATTTTCCCTTAACGTATATATAGGTACTATAGGTAGGTATGAGAATTTAATCTCTCATTAGTTACCTATATCTCTAATAGTACAATCTTATACTATAGGTAGGTATGAGAATTTAATGTTCCATATTTAATTCCTATTCCCAAATCTTATTCTATACTAGATTTTACTCGTGACTTCGTTGGCGTGATCCAAAATCATGACTTACCTACTTCTTTTTGCTCACTCGGGTAAAAAGTAGCCTATGTCTTGCCCTATAAACTCATGTATGTTTCAGTAAAAGTGCCATCAAAATCGGTTCAGCAGTTCCAGAGATTACTCCGATCAAAAAGAATTACAAACAGACAGACCACCCCGTTGGTCGAGTGGTTAGCGACCCAAACGACGGGGCAACCATTTGTGTGATGAGCATAAATGTTTGTATTTTCGGGTTTGGGTGTTTATTATATATATTCTGGTATTTATATATGTATTTCTATGTATTAGTATCGTCGACTAACACCCATAACACAAGCAAATAATTTGCTTACTTTGGTGTTAGATCAGTACTTAAGTGTAATTTATCCCGTGAATATTTATTTATTATTATTTATTTTTTATTATATATTATAAACATTTATTTAGGTACCTATTAGTATTTATTTTATATCTATTTAGTATTAGATAATAGATATCTTATACATTCATCAAGCTATTTAGAGCGTAGTGTGCGTGTCGAAGAAATATACATACATACTAACAGACATACATACACACATAAAAAATAACCATACTCCTAATACAATCGAGTAAAACTAGTAGAAAATGAGAATATATTTTAGACACGAAATCATTTAATAATCCACACGACAAATTCACCTCCTAACACTGCATGAAATTCATCAATAATCGCGTCTACCCTCATAAATTTATGTTAGAACTGATGCGGCGTTATCCCGTGCAGCCTAACAATATGTTGTTTTGATTGATCGGCGGGCCCAAGGGTGAATGTATCATACTTATATATATATTCCGTAAATACACTTAACTCAATCAGGTGTTGCTTTGAAAATCCATTTGCAAAAAGTCATAATGATTGATGCGCCCATGTGGAGTTACAAGCTTGTTATCCTGTGATAAAGTTTCTTTATATTTTTTACCGTATTATTGTTTGACGCAACTCTCTCAAATATTGATAAGATTTACTTTTTTAAATACCAAAGACATCTATGGTTTAGTGGTTAATCTATTAGGTTCAATTTTTGAAGTGAAAACTTCTTTAGGCGCGTTGAGCGTTTTGGTAGAGGGTAAAATCCTCGGTTCGCGTCACCGACATGCTAATGATAATAGTATATCTATAGCTATGTTTTGCATATAGTTTTAATTACTCTCAACTTAATAGTTCCGTTTTCACTTCTATCGGCAGTCCCACGACTGCTACTGTTTTTTTTTTATATCATAAGATAGCAAACAAGCAGATGGGTTTCCTGATGGAAAGAGTTAACCATCGCCTATAGACACCAAAAATGTTAATGGTGCGTTGCTATCTCCTGGCGAGGTCTAGTGCCACATGCATAAGTTTACCGGCTACCTTACCCTCCAAACCGGAACACGACAGTAACTAGTACTGACGCTATTGCGGCAGGAATAGGTAGGGTGGTGGTACCTGAATTATGATGTTCCGGCTTCAATTCCCCAGTTGGGTAAAAGATAAATTGATTTCTTATTTTATATCGTTCCATCTTAGGCTTCATCTTAGCTTACCATCAGGCGAGATCGAGGTCAAGCGCTTACCTATCGATGATAAAAAATATATATATTTGAAAACAAAGTGTATTCACACCCGTATCCTGCACTGCACCTACCACGGGCACCTAGGATTAGACAAATACTGCAGCGTGCAGCCCGCTGCATTATAAAAGTTATTGGCAAATCCCGCGGGACCACTTAATTTTTCCGGGATAAAAAGTAGCCTATGTGCTATTCCAGGTCACCATCTACCTGTGTGCCAAATTTCATTCAAATCCATTCAGTAGTTTTTGCGTGATTAAATAACAATCATGCATCCAAACATCCATCCATACATCCAAACTTTCGCATTTATGTGTCACTTTTTTTATTTTATAGTATATTATAATAGCAAACAAGCGGATGGGTCTCCTGATAGAAAGAGTTAACCATAATCGCCTATAGACACCAAAGGTGTTAATGGTGTGATGTAATAATGTAATCTTGTGGCGAGGTCTTATGCCACATGTGTAACCTTACCCTCTAAACCGGAACACGACAGTGACAAGCACTGACGCTATTGCAGCAGAATAGGTAAGTCGGTCAGACCCGGGCGAGACAATTACATTCACTCTTTGTAGGTGGTAATTCCTTAGACGGCTGGCATTTATTATATTTATCTGTGCATGCAATTGACATTTTATGGTTTTATTTTCTAATAACTACAGTTTTATGCTTAAAGTACATATGCTTTTTTTCTCTTAGCATTCATAAATCAGAAATCAGAACAACTTTTATTCAATAAAACTTTTACAAATTATTTTGACACGTGAACGCTCTTCAAAACTACCACCGGATCGGAACGCGGCCACACCAACACGTTAATAGGGTAAACCATTGATATAAAAAACCCAAGATACACAATCAGTGTGTCAAAAACGTCCTCCAAAAATGAGTGCACAATTTTAAATTGTGCCCTCATTTCAAATAGAATCGCGTCAATCGCGACACTGTCAATTTTATTTCTTTTCGCACATTGCTTTGTAAAAACAACTATAAATCTTGCACTTATGGTTGGACATGCAAAGACATATGTTTTTGCCATATCTATAACTACTTAAATGAAATTAGGGACACTTTTGAGTGTCAGTTTTGTTCGGGACTGTGCATCTAGGGTTTTTTATATCAATGGGGTAAACTGTAAAAGAATGCCTAATAGCATGAAGTTACGCCTTTCGTAATGATTTTGTGCAATAACATATAATATTACATGTTTAACTAAATCATTTTTCTATTCGGTTATTTATTATTCGCTTTCAATTTGTTGTATAAAATAGTCATGCAACACTCAATCTATACATATAATAAAATCGTAGGAAAGTCAATGTATGTCGGGGGTAAACTCAAAAAGTACTGCATGGATTTACTTCAAATTTTGCATGAATATTACTAATAATTCGGGTATACATATAGGCTACATATTATCACGCTATCACCTACAGGGGAGGAGCTGTGCGGAGTAAACGAAGTCCGCGCGAACGAAGTCGGGGGCAACAGCTAGTATTCCAATAAAATTGGTTTAGTACTTTTGGAGCAAATTATCCATGACAAACTAACGAACAGACAGATAGACGAGTGATTTTTTAAGTGTTCCGTATTGTTCTTTTGAGCATTTGAGAAAACTCTCAAATAAAATCATAGATATAGTCATAGGTGGCATCTAGTGTATGATGACTGCTATTTGTAGGTCGGTGACCTTGCACGTACGTGGTAATAAGGCGCTGACCTAATTAATTCTGCGCCACCCCGCTGCTTTCTTGAGTAAAACTATTTCCTCGTTACTTTTCTGCACACACAATAGATAGGTTTAATGAAACACGTGCCAGAAAGGCGCTCAAGTATTGACGGAGCTGGTGTCACCCATTAAAAAAATGGACATCTAGGTATATGTTATAATACGTGATGTAAAATGTACTCCCTTTTAAGACAATTACGCGAATGATAGTGTATGAAATTTGGCACAGTTAAAGTAAACATTGCGATGGATAGCAAAGTCCTAATAATAAAGTCCTAAAAATAAAAAAGGTTACACACATTACATTCATGTGTATAAGTACTAGGTGTGTACTGGCTCGTTTGTTTGGTACCCCCGCCTTACCTTCCCGTTGCAATAGCCTAAATGCTTGTCGTCGTCGTGTTCGGATTAGATGGGTAAGGTAGCCGGTAAACTTATGCAACTAGTATAAACACCATACGTATAACAACTTCACCATTAACATCTTTGGTATCTATAGGCGACATTGATATGATTATCTCTTTCCATTAGGTTAGCAAATCCTATGATTAAAAAATATTTATGATATTAGTTAGGAGTTAGGGGTCAAAACTTATCAGAGATACTTATATAAACTTATTAGCTGTGCAGCGTAGCTTTGCCCACGAATAAATTTACATGTCGTCTCTATAGCTTTACATACAAACTTTCAGCCCATTAGGGGTTATTTTTTAATTTAGCCTATGTTTTGACACTGGATCTTCAAATATCTCCATGCCAAGTTTTATCATAATCGGTTCAGCGATTTAGCTGTGAAAAAATAATAAACAGACAGACTTTCACATTTATAATATTAACATGGAGACATGGACAAATATTTAAATTAAAAAAATGTCTAAGTTCATTCAAATATCACAATATCAATATTTGAAATTTCATCCCATTCGGCCTAGCAGTTTGGCAACAAAAACGTCACACACAAACAGCCAGAGTTACTTTCGCATTTATAATATTAGAATAGATTTCGTATATTATACGTTCTAAATCACTGGCCTGAAAAATCACTGACAATATCTACACCGGCGACATATGGCATCTCTCTCACACGCTCATTATTACTAACTCCAGTGAAATTATCACAATTTAGCTGGTCATTAGCGTAGTCGCACGGGAGAGATATCCGCGTAGCCGGGTATAAATCTGAATTTAATGACCGGCCACCAGTTCTGATATTTCTGAACAATGTTTTGGAATACGATTGAGAACGTGGGTCTCCTGTGGCCCGTTTATTAGACAAGTGCTACTTTTCCTGTTGTTTATTTGGGTTGTTTGTAGTTTTATTTGGGAATTGGTTATTAGTTTGTGCCGATTTAATGGTGTATTGGCCGCAACGCCATAAATTTTGAGTTTTCAACCGATTTCTCTAAAATGAGGTTCTCAATTTGATAATATTTTTATGGTCTAGATCACTGATTCCCAAAGTGGTTGTGGCGCCGCTGGTCCGTACCGCTGAAGGTTCATAGTGATGGAACCAGCGGGCCAGCTTCTTGTCAGGTGGCGTCATAACTGTGGAGGTTGATGACGTCACACAAGGACAAGTAAGGGGAAAAGAAAGATCTTCCCAGCCAGGCGAGGTGTACTGCCTGGGGATCGAAATCCATTTGAGAATCGTTGAAACTTATATATAGCTTGTAAAAGATAAATGATTGTGATATCGCGATTCAGGATTTTATTTTGAATTTCCCCATTTTCTATTTTTTAATATTTTCCTTGTAGCGTTTGTGATTGTTTGAGCCGCTACATGGTCTAGGTGGAACTCCAGAGGTCCACGAGAGACTTGACAGGGGTTTACGTTGGGCTTTATATTTTTTTTTAAATTTTAGGAGTATGGTAAAAATTTAGATTAAGAGGGTCCACCGGAACCAGCAAAATTTTGAAAGTGGTCTATGAGAAAAAAATGTTTGGGAACCATTGATCTAGATAGAATACCGCTAAGTATCGAATCGGTATTTGGTACTACCGTCTTTTCTATTCCTGCTGCAATAGCGTCAATGCTTGTCATTGTCGTGGTCCGGTTGAGAGTGTTAAATAGCAGGTAGACTTATGCATATGGCCATGCTATCTCGTTTGGGAATGTTTGTTTCTTCAGAACTCGGCCATATTATCCGATTTTTCCCCCGTGTTGGTCCCGGGCTCCTTTGAAAAATAGGTCAACTGCCGTTTTGCAAAGCAGGTCGGAAAAAGCAACCGATTGGCTATACGAGTCACTACCATCGTGGTTACTAGGTGGGAGAGTTCTGCATTATCTCGCCCGGATCTGGTACCTATTCCAGCCGCAATAGCGACAGCGTTTGTCACAGTCGTATTCCAGTTTGGAGGGTAAGATAGCTGGTAAACATGGCATGGCACGTGGCATTAGACCTCGCCACAAGATAACAACGTACCATTAAAATCTTTGTTGTCTATAAGCGATGGTTGACTCTTTCCATCAAAAGATCCGTCGGCTTGTTTGTAATCTTATAATATAAAAAAAAATTGGAAAATCATTTTTTGTTTAGGAGAGTATGTATGAGTATGAGAAGATTCGATTCAGGGATTCAAAGACACAGAACCAAAGAGGCTGGAGGTTGGTTGTACATTTTTACTACATTTAAATTAAGGCTTATATATAATTATCGCCTCTATGTTCACCGATTGGGGATAGGCTTGCCATCTATCATATTGTGAGACTAAGTATCTTCGGCTAACCGTGAGTGCATTGGTTGTACCAGTGCTTACTTCTTCGGGGATACGGACGTGAAGATCTTTTTTTAAATTATAATCACAATTAAGCCTATTTTTCAAAACATATATTTTATACAGAGTAAGGATTCTTTTTTTTTATTATATCACTAGCTGTACTCTGCGCGCGTTGCTACGCCACCAACTAGAATAAATTTGAAGGAAAGACATTATTACATCACCAACTCGGAAATCTGCGTTGGCTCAAGCAAAACAACTTTGTTAAAGATCATCACATGATCAAATGCATAGTTTACGATTCTATAAAGTACATACAAAGCAACATTCATTTTTAGGGTTTCGTACGTAAAATCTAAAACGGGATCTTATTACTAAGTCTCCGCTGTGCGTCTGTCCGTCTGTCTGTCACCAGACTATCTCATAAACTTTGATAGCTGAAAAGCTGTAATTTTCACTAATTATGTATTTCCGTTGCCGCTATAACAACAAATACTAAAAATGAAAAAATGAAAGTTACAGTTAGCTCTCCTGATGGAAAGAGAAACCACCGCCTATAAACAGCAAGGATTTTAATATGCGTTGATATCCGGGTAGCGGGAAAGCAATGCCACATGCATAAGTTTACCATCTATCTTACCCTCCAAACTGGAACACGACTGTGGCAAACACTGCATTCTAAAGCGAAATACGATGATGAAAACACTGACGCTATTACTATAGGAATAAGTAAGGTGGTGGTATATTCTACACTTTTTATCGTCGGCAGTAGGTAAAATTACAGTTCAATACAATAATTATTAATTAATACACTTATACACTTGTACTGTTTCACAATAAGCTTATTTCGAAACGTATAAGTGCATTAATTAATAAATATTGTATTATAGTGGTGGTATCGTATACCCAAGCGACATATTGCCGAATTCTACTACCTAGTAATCACGTTCGCTTCTTCAGACCGACCGTCGACAGACAGACAGACAGGCAAAATGGCAGACGGTCTGTTCTTCAAAAGGGCCCTGACCAATACAGGGAATGCCAAATGCATACTTCTAATAGGTACCTTACCCTGCAAGCTTTAACAATCTGGTCGTAATCAGATCAGTACTCATCGCTATCATATCAGAGGGTAAAATAGGTTATACATATGTAATTATATCCCTGCCACGCAGATGACAACGCACCGTTAACATCTCTGGTATCAAAACGCGATGGTTGTATTTTCTATTAAACGTGGCATTTGCGTGCTTGGTGTGAAAAATTAAATATTTAAAATCCTAAATCTTGTAAAGCTATAAAAAGCTCCAATTCAGGCAATCATTTCAAGTTTGAATAAATAATACACACATGACGACCTCTGAATGTTAAAGTTCAGCCGTCGTGAGTTATTAACGGTGACTTTTAGATTATTTATAGTTTGAGCCGTAATATTTTTCTAATTACAACGACTTATTGAAAACTGAGAAACTGAGAAAGAATACTTTTGACGTTAATACATATTCTTGCTGTAATAGCGTGAACGCTTGTCACTGCTTTGTTTTAGTAAGGAAAGTAAGGTAGCAGATATATATATATATATATATATATATATATATATATATATATATATATATATATATATATATATATATATATATATATATATATTTATTAATGACTATAACAGTTAAGATGTCCATACTAATATGATAAATGCCAAAATCTATCAATCTTTTTGTTCCGCGTTTATGTCTAAACCACTGAACGAATTTTGATAAAATTGCATGGATATAATTAAAAATCCGGGGTCAAAACATAGTCTAACTCTTTATTTCAATATAGTATTTTAAACCCAAAACACTATGTCGAGTCTACGGCCGCGCGTGGACATCGGATGCTTACGACATTTAAACTATACAACCGATATTTGATGTAGCCGCCTGTCATTTTGCAACATTTTTTCATCGACGATTTGTGACGCCATAGTAATATTTGAAATATTATTCAGGATAAATTATTTTAATCAAGGAAATTTGGTGTATCTATATTTACAAAATATTAATATATAATATATGATTATATTTAGGTATCAAACAATACCTTTGAAAATAGGACAGGGTTTTTTTATACACTGTGAACCTATACGAATGTATATAAGTTGTTATAAATCAAAACAATCTAAATGACAAATTCGCAAATGCGAACTTGGAAATAAATTATGAACTAATATTTACAAAGATTGTCATCATACCCTCAACGTTTAATATTTTTCATTTGATACTTTTTGTGTCGCTGTATTTGTTACGATTATCCGGGTTACGAGTTTTATCCAACACAATCCAGACAAATGGAACAGCGGATCTTTAATAAACATAAAAATTTATCAGAACAACCGTTGCAGTGATTGTGAATTCCGATTTATTTATCTCTTGAAACTTAACAGATTTTCGAATTCGAAAATATAATTCGCTAAAGTTTTTTAGCTTTTCCGTCTTCTTTGTGTTGGTTTAGGCTCTTTTTGAAGAATATACTATCTGCTTTACTGCTAGGCAGTCCTGGTAGAAGAAATATGGTGTGTTCTTTATAATTATTCTGCGTGTTCATAGATAGCTAGTGGTCAAACATGTCGCGATCATCATGATTTCTAGGTGGTAGAGTTCTGTAACGTCTCGTTCGGGTTTAATATCACCACTTTACATAATCCTGATGCAATAGCGGCGGTGTTTATCACTGTCGTTTTGTATTTGAAGGATAAGATAGCCAATAAATCCATGTAACATTTCAACTCGGATTTTTAGTCTCCATAGGTGAGCGTTCTCTTTCCATCGGAAATACCATCTCCTTTTTTGTTTTTTTTTTTTATTTTATATATCATTATTTATAAGATAGCAAACAAGTGTTGGCACTCCTGATGGGAAAAGAAACCTTCGTCTATAATCACCACAGTTATTAATGGTGCGTTACTATCCGTTTGGAAGAGTTAACCATACCACATACATGAGTTTACCGGCTACATTATCCATTAAACCGAAACAAAACAATGATACGCATTGAAACTATTGCGGCCGGAATATGTAATACGGTGGTAACATATAACTGGACGAGTCGTTGTGGAACTCTAGCACCTAGTAGGCACAATACTATCTGTAAGTATAGCCAATTGATGAGGACCTTTAATTTGTTTTGAAAAAAAAAGAACGTCGAATGCTGCAAACAAATCAAAATCGGTTTTTTGTTTCGGTAGTTATTGTTGACAAAAATTTTCGAAAAAAGTGTTTTTTGAGATAAATTCGAGATTTTTTAACCCAGCAATTTTGTAACTAAGAAACATTTTTATAATTTTATTATTAAAAATATTTAATATAGCTCAAACATATCCTAAATTGTACTAATTATGTTATAAAATATGGATTAATAATTCCATAAATTGTATTAATAAAGTTATTCAATATTTGCTTCAATTCCAGAAACTTAATAACACAAATTCACTGTAACTATATACATTATATGTGGCCACAATAACATTACACATAAATGTGACTCAATTACGCAGACACTAATTAATCCGTACGAATTAATATTAAAGCCAATTATGATGTTTTGATCGATTGGATTGTCAAGTGTAATATTACGTGGTAAAAACATACAGTGTATTTAATAATAGCAATGACTCGTTAAGTACTTTCATAGACCAGCAAATAAGGAGGTAATTCTTCTGATGGACAGAGATAGCCATTGTCTATAGAAATCAAAGATACCAAAGGTGCGTTGCTATCTATGTAAGGAGGTTGATATGTCACATGCTTAAGTCTACTGGACAATAGACAATCGTTGCAAGCTCTAACGCTATTGTAACCCGCGCAGCTTGGCCCGCAAGTAGGAGTATGCGATTATCGAGGCACTACTATATAAAAAAAAAAACTACTATATATATATATATATATATATATATATATATATATATATATATATATATATATATATATATATATATATATATATATATATATATATATATATATATATATATATATATATATATATATATATATATATATATATATTAAAAGTCCGGCCACGTAACTGCAGCAGTCAGGTCAGTCAGGTGGCAGGTGGTCTTGACCTCTGGTAGAAAATTTTTTTCATGAGTGATGGTGATCATTTACCATCAGGTGAGCCTCCTGTAACGATTGCGCCCTCTTCTATAAAAAAAGTGTAGCATGTCATCAATATAATCTTAAGTATAAACTTTCTCCCCTATATCACAATATTTTAAATCTTAATTGGTTAAATGGTTCAAAAGTTAAAGCATATTTACTAGTGGTAGAGTTCCACAACGTGTTGGCCGGGTTTTTGGTCCCATAGCCTTACTTATTCTTGCCGCAATAGCGTTAATGCTTGTCATTGTCGTGTCCCGGTTTGGAGGAAAGGTAGCCGGTAGATTCATGCATGTGTCATTACCATCCCACCATACGGATAACAATGCACCATTAACATCTTTAGTGTCTACTGGCGATAGTTTATCTTTCCATGAGAATAGCTATCTGCTTTTTTATGTTACTGAGATAGGCAAACTGGCAGACGTGCCACCTGATGGTAAGTGGTCAACGTCGCCAATGAACAAAAACGGGATACCTGGGCTGGAATTAGCCCAGGTATTCCATTCGTGTGTTGTCTATCCTGAGACATAAGATGTTAAGTCTCGGTGCCAGTAATTACACTGCCTGTCTTGCCCTTCTCTCCGAAACATAGCAAAGCTGTTTTAAGGAAGAAATAAGCAATGTTGTTTATCAAGCTTGTTTGCTATTTAATGAAAGCATAACGTAAGTTTCGAATTTATTATTGAGAATTATACCAAATGCGGTGATTCTTTCAGATGGTAGAGTTCTGTAGTTTCTCGCCTGGGTTTGTTATTACCACCTTGTTTATAGCATCTGCTATAATAGTATCGTTGCTTGTCACTATCATGTATCAGCTTGAGAGCTAATATAGTCAGTACACTTATGTATATAATGTTTGACTACACACCATTAAATATATTTCGTGTCTATCGAAGATCCATCAATTTGTTATTTGTAAATGATGTACAAAAACCTTAAAACATACTTTAAGTAAAATATTTGAGCAGTCACTTTTACATAATATTAGTCAAAACTGAATATATAAACATTTACATATTCAGTTTTGACTCGTAATCTGGAATCGTAACGAAACAGAAACTTATGTTACACGTTATTTCCTTTACCTTGGTCATGTAAAAATTAAGCCTATATTACTCAGTGATAGTTTAACATTCTATTCATTCTTTCATTGATTAGTTGTTGGATTTTCATAAAAAAAAAACAAACTGGCTGATGGCAGCCACGTATTTTGATTAAGGGGTAGATTTTGTGAATTTATGGCTTATAGAGTTAGGGAGTGTAGAGCATGAAGTATTAGGATATAGGTGGAGCTAACACGTCTTGTATAAATCAATTGAAACAAATATTTACGTTATATCTTTGTCTATGAGGTTTCTCCATCTCTTTTTATACAGCTGTGTTAGAAAGAGAGGGTAAGACCTCAGAAGATGACAGCGGTATTTAAAACTTTGTTTCAAGTAGTTATTAGAAGTGTTGATGTGTAGTTAGAAACTTGGATTTACATGAGATCTAATAATTTTTTGACAGTGCAATACATGTTTTCGTCATTGTAATATTTTACATGAAAATTTTTGGTATGATTGGTATAGACTAGAACAAAAAAACTTTTTTGGAACTAATGTACTTTAAAACTAAAAATATGATCGTGTTTTAGTTTATTATATTTTTATTATAATAAACTAGAATTTAACTTATGACTGAACGATTTTTAAATATGTTTTAAGCAACTCACTTTATCTATACATATTTAAAAGGGCAATGGGCCCACCTCTCGTTCCCACCACTGTAACTTCTGTAAACCAGAATCAACAGCGGCAACCGTCCTGATAACCTCTGAGTTGCGAGCTCAGGGTGCCCTGGGGAAAAGCTAAGCTGTCTTGGATCCCGCAACGAAATTAATCAGAAGTATATAGGAGGAGTAGGAAAATACATCCTGTTTCCCTCCCTTTTTAGCAGGAGACAGCAAAATGTTAAAAGCATAAAAATGCTACGAAATGAGACTTTTACAATCAGGTTAAGCCTGATTGCTATTGCACCACGGAAGTTTGGAAATTAGGGACCTACCAGAATGGCCTACTTAATTTTGCTTCCAGTAGTAAGTGTGACAAAATCGTTTGAAGGCACGGAAGTTCCCACGTGTACCCACAAGATCGGAGTAATAAATTACACCGGATATACATTGGATACTATCAAGCATTTGACGACGTTCGTTTTGCCAAAGATTACACTCCCAAAGAATGTGATGTGCAGTTTGTTCATATTTACAGTTTAATGAAGAACACTCGCAAAAGGGAGAAGGAACTAATTTAAACGAGAATAATTTAGCTTTAAAATTACCGTGGCTAGTGAGAAACTGTGCAACACAATGATCTATTTCTATCCAAGTTTTACTTAAGCGATCTCGGATGCACGGGAAAAAGTTATATAAATGCCGTCCTTTAGTTGAACAAGACCAACGCGACTGCCATTCATCAATTAATTCATTAGTAACGTCGATTACGGGATTAAAAAGGCGACGTATTTTTGTTTGGGCTTGCGAGTTGATAAATTCTGGGTTAGTAAAATTCCTAGAATTGTAATACATTGAAGCCCGACGCTGAATTTCTAAATCTAATGGTAAGACGCCTGATAAAACGGGTAAAGCTTCGGAGCTTACAGTGCGATATGCTTTGCATAGAAATATTAGTGCTAGACGCTGATTTTGAAGTAGTTTGCGCCGGATCGCACCACTCGTAACTTTATCAGCCCACGCTGAACAAGCATAACAGATACAACCTAAATACGTGGCGTTATAAATTATCTTTAAAGTGTTAAACGTTAAACCCCATGTCGAGGTAGATATGCCCGCAAAGGATAAGAAATTCCGTTTAGCCTTTTCACCGATATAGTTAATATGATTTATAAAAGTATAATTTTTTTCTATGACCAAACCTAAGTATGTTACCGATTCTTTTCTCTTTATTGTGCTATTATTTATTTTTATACTGGGAGATGATAGGAGCGAACCTTTTAATATTAAGTAAAACGTTTTATGAGGCGCAAACCTTAAACGATTTCTCAAGCCCCAGTTGATGATCAAATTAAGACTAGTGTGAGCCAGCGACTCTATCTGTGCTCGTGTGTTAGCTTGTATCATTAAAGCTACGTCGTCTGCATAACCTATAAGCGAGCATCCTTCCGGCAAAGCTAATGAGAATAAATCGTCAAATCCTAAGTTCCATAGATATGGTGAAAGTACTGATCCCTGAGGGCAGCCTAGAGTAAGGCGTTTAGACACTGCGTAATGCCCTAGCTGCAATTTCGTATGACCGTTTTCTAGATACGATTTAATTAGCTTATATATATTAGAATAACACCCCCTTGTTTTTAATTTCAACAATAACATCGGCCACCAAGCGTTGTCAAAAGCACCAGAAATATCCAAAAAAATACCTACAACATAATTATTTCGTGACAATTCTACCATTTTTCTCATAGAGAGCACTGCATCGATAGTGGATTTTCCGGCGGTAAATCCAAACTGTTGTTTATTGAACGTGGGCCCTCGTGGTAGAAGTCGAGGAACTATCAATCTTTCTAACAGTTTACCAAGGGACGGCAGAAGTGTAATGGGACGATAAGATTTAGGGTCATCCGTGGGCTTGTCACCGGACTTTGGAATAATTTTAAGATATCCTTGGCGCCATATTTTGGGAAAAACTCCTTCAGCAATACAACGATTTATTATTTTTAAAATAGAGTCCGGGGCCGCTAAATACGCTTGTTTTATCATATAATTTGAGATTTTATCCTCTCCGGGGGCTTTTTTCGATGGTAAGTTGTTAACGGTGTTTAAAAGTTCGTCTAACGTTACAAGGCTCGACACGGGGGACGCAGGTATCACGTCAACTTGCGATCTAATTTCACGATGATATTCGTTATCGCGATCTAGATTATCATCCGGAATTAAAGTATGAAAACGAGCGTTCGCTGTCTCCTCTAAGCTAAGCGTATACGTATCGTTAATTTTAATATTATTATAAAAAGATAAATTATTTTTCGTACGATTTTTGATTTCATGATACATAGAAGACCAAGGGCCTTCTTTTTCTAATCTATCCGTAATTTTTAACAGAAAATTTCTTTTTGCTAATGCAGTGGCGGCTCGATAGTGTGATCGGGTCTTTCTTAAATTAGCAAGAGCTTTAACATATTCGTCACCTTCTAAACGACGGCGCTTAAGTTTATTAAGGTGGCGTCTAGCTTTCCTAAAGTCTTGCCGTTTTTTAACTAAGCTGTCGTTCCACCATTCACACTTTTGAGTTTTTATTTTTGCATGACGACCTATAGCAATATCCGCGCAGTAGGTAAATGTATCAGACATTATTTCTGATTGTTCTGACACTGTTAATGAATGGCGAGTGAAATCTTTGGCATGTGCAGAAAATAAATGTCGGAAGAGATTCCAGTTAGCAAATTTAGCGTTATATATATAATCAATCGTATTAGATTCCGAGCTCACAGGTAATAGTGGATTATACTCGAACACAATCAAACGATGGTCACTACAAGACGCATCTGAAATCACGCGCCAGTTATTCAAACGAACGTACGCACTAGAAAGTGTGACGTCAATAGATGATTCACCCATAGGGCTACTGTATGTAGGTGGTGCGTCGGGGGTGTTATGGATGGTGAGATTTAGTTCAGCAATGAACTCTTCTACTGCAGATCTACGCTCCCTGTCGTTGGATCGTAGTTTACCGTACCAAAGAGGGGATGAGGCATTAGCGTCAACACCAATAATAATTTTTTGCCCGGCAAGAGATCGTAGAACGTGTCGGAGGTGATGCAAGTGAGTGGCAACAGGATCGGAATACTGGAAATAGCAGCTAATGATATATATTTTAAGTTTGGAACAGGATACCTCCGCTACGGCACAATGTTGGGACGAAAGATTAGTAATAGCCGTTACTGTATAAAAAGAGCGCGAGACGTATATACCTGCGCGAGCTTTTGTGTTGTGTTGTAGTACTTTATTACGAAGTTGGGTACTTTGGTATTGTTCTTGAATAAGTACTACATCAAGGTTGTATTCAGTAACGAGTCTATTCAGCTCCGACGTAGCCGCCTTATCGTTATGGAGATTTAATTGTCTATACTTTATTGTCTTATATATTATAATTGGATATAATTGTATATATATATATGGAGATTTAATTGTTATCTATACATATAATAAAATCGTAGGAAAGTCAATGTATGTCCGGGGTAAACTCAAAAAGTACTGCATGGATTTATTTCAAATTTTGCACGAATATTACTAACAGATTGGGTCAACATATAGGCTACATATTATCACGCTATCACCTACGGGGGAGGAGCTGTGCGGAGTAAATGAGTCCGCGCGAACGAAGCCGCGGGTAACAGCTAGTACACATTAAATTAAAGACATTATAATGTTATCGTTATTTATATGTCAACGTAAAAGTTTTTAATGCCATTAGAGTATAATCTGCTTCAACAATGTTATAATTACACCGCTAGCCTAACCGAACCATGTTATAAACTTACGTTTGCTGCAATTTTACTTTGACATATGAATTTTAATATAGCATAATTGTATGATGCCATCACTGCTCCTAGCAATGAATATGACATCACATAATTTTTAAAGTGAAAACTTTCTTATTCGCGTTAGATAAATTTTTAGTAGGGAAATTCTTAGGAGTTCGCGTCAGCATGCGTTAGCATCATCAACATGCTGTGTTTAAGTTTTTTCTTAATTTTAATTGTAATAAGCGTTTGTTTTCCATCTCACCTGATGGACAGTGCCGATGAAGAAGAAATTGGTACACGTCCATCAAAAAGAAAACAATTTAATCTGATAGGTACCAGGACTATATTGCTCAGGAAAAATAAACCTGAGCAGTTTGTTCCAAACCTCGGCGACTCGAACCAAAAAAGAGTTGTCAAACCTTTTTGTTCGATGTTTTGGTATAACCACAACATAAAAATGGAACTTCTGCTTAGTATTCCAATAAAGGAATGGCGAGGGTCCAACAAGTTCAAAGAGAGCTTTCGCATACTTACGACAGTGCATCCTATAAAAAACTATAAGCTGGCGAGCTTTCACTTCTGTCGATAGTCTTTATGACTGTCCGTTTTTTTTATTTAATATGCTGTGTTAATTATATGTTATATTAAGTATATGTTATATTAAGTATATGTTTATATACAAGTATATTAAGTTAAGAAGTCGAGCGGTGGAGTAAGCGTGTGTAGCTTGTTTTTGTGTTACAGGGGGCGCGGGAAGGCGGCGCGCATAGGCGGACAAAGGTAGCGTTTGTTGTGCGTGCCCTAGGCTGATCTGTTATCACTGTCTGTCAAATAGCGCGCGAAGTGAGAACGTTCTACGTCGAATCTACGAGTTTGCGTTTCCCTCTCATTTTTTTCTTGTTTTAATATCTTTTAATCACCTAACCTAAAAAAATTTAAAGCTTTTTACGTTATGATAAATCAATAGCTTGATTGATGAAATAAAAATAATAAAAATGTTTTTTTCTATTAAAATATATGTTAAGTTTCATCATATGTAATAAAAACAATTAGTAAAATTTACATTGTTTTTTATGACATATGACACTCTTTTACACGTTATATGTCACAAATTAAAATACCGAGAAGTGAATTAAAATGTTTCTGTTATTATTTTTTGTTTACTTAAATGTTTAGCCCGTAGATTAAACTATTTAAGTTAGAATTCCAGGTTAGATAAAATATTTTGTATATAAATCAATTTTAAAAATTAAACTGTTGACGAAATTTATCCGTACTCTGAAGAATAAGTATTATTCCCGTTTAGAGAAAGATATGTGAAAGATAACAAGTGTTCCATTTCAAGTACCAGAAAATAAAATACTATTAAAATGGCCAAAGTAAGTGGTAAATATGTAACTTATAAGTAACGAATAATTTAAACTTGGACCTTTGAATATAATTAAAGAATTTTTTGACTAAATTTAACTTTCTCTAAAGTCAGTTTATATTCTAAATAAACAGCTTACTCTGACGGAAGTTTGAGATCGTTATTAAAACAAAAAAGAAATTTTCATATAATTGGTATAATGACCTAATGGTTTACGCTGACAACTGTACCTTTTATGATAATGGAGAGAAAGAGAATTCAATTTAAAAGGCATTAATTAAATAAATTATCTGTGTCAAATCCGTAACAGGCGAATCTCAAGTTTGTGGTAGAATTTCTTCTTATTTTGTATTGTCGTTTCCACACTTTGTTTTATTAAACGTTCTTCTGATTTTTTAAAACTCTAATTTACTTAACATTAAAATTGGTACAAAGTTTTATTCGTGAATAACAAAATGGTAGACTTTTCTCAGAAGTAAAATAAATTACAGTATTCTGAACTTTGTTAAAACGATATTTTATTTGAACATGTATTTTTTAAGTTCTTTTACGTAACAATACTTTGCGAACTCGTCTCGAACTCGCGTAGATTCGACTTCGAACAATGTAACTCACTCTGCACTTAGTAATCGTCGTGCTGTAAAAATAATTTATTTTCGTATTCATTTTTCGAAACGTAATTAGTGTTTTTTACTGTTATTTTATCATTTTTTGAAACGACGTTAATTTTTGTAAACAGCCCAATCGCTAACACGCCGAAACTGCCGCTAGAATAGTTAGATGTTTGAGGTGAAAATTGAATGCCGCGCTTGGTTGGTGACAGACAAAACTAGAAAACAGCCGCCATATTGATTTTTCAAAGTAACAATATCGAAGCTAATTAAAGTCTACCTGAGGATTCCGTAGAATTTAACGCCTAAGTACGCCCCTACCCAAAACCCTTAAAAAATAAAAGTCCTACGGATTCCTCTGCGTTTATAAATCACCATTTAGTGTAATGTGCTAATTATGTGTTGGTCTGAATTTGGATTTTGTTCGTTGTTCATTTTTAACTAAAACTGTGTGTTTATGTGTTTTTATAGAGAGCTGTGATTGTTTTTTGTGTCATTGGTAAAGCGTTGGCTCGCGTGTCGAGCGGCGGGGTTTGAAAAAAGGCTTGCAACAAACAGTGCGCTCAGAAACGTAAGATACGACCATTAAAGATATTTCAATCAGCACACGGAGCACTTTAACGCCTTTTCTGTCTCTAAATTCGATTTTAGAGTCACGATTTACGGACTAATATAATAACGAGATATATGTCTATTTGTATGTAAATCGCGAATCTAATATCTTCCCGTCACTCCCACACGGTCATCGCTGCACTAATAATGCGATTATATTTGCCATTTTACTGCTGTAATTTTCTTATTCATGGAATTTACTTAAAAGTATAAAATCAAAATAGATATAAAAAGGTAACAGAAATCAATAAATAGCAGTAACTTAAAAATATATCTAAATATCTAAACATATAAGAAAGTTTTCCTCCATTTTTTAAATAAAAATCATTCAAACGTAGTAAAGTCACATCAACCGAAGCCTTAAATATTTTCTCCTTTTAAATAATATTTTGTTAATGTAGTAAAGCTGCAGCAATCGACTTCCTATTTCCTATATCTTTAGAACTCTTTACCAGAACTTCACCAAATTAAAATATAAAATACACGGAAAATACCCTCACAAACAAAAAAAAACGGTTAATAAACCGACTTTTGATGTAACAAACTTTTTACCACCAAATTGCTAACCAAACCGAGTTAATGACCTCCTCCTTTTGGTAAATCGGTTGAAAAACAATTATAATTCACGTTTAAGTTAAATCCAATTTCATTTCTTATTTTTACACCCTTATATGTATAAGCGTCATTATTAAAAATTTAAAAAAAATCTTAGATTTAATTTAAATTTTAATAATGAGTACCCATTGGTACTCTTTCTTTCTCTCTCTCTCTTTCTCTCTCTCTGTCATAAAATATAATTTTTCACATTAAAAAATTTCTAAGGTAATACATATTATAAAAAAAGAATTGAGGAAACATCCTTTTTGATATAGACCTAAAATAAATTTTCTAATTTTTTATTTATGATAAGATAATCTCAATTTTATCAGTTTTAAGTAGATTCCACAAAAAAAGTAAATTCCAGGAGAAATATGGTGAATATAATTCCGTTATGATACTGGGGAATCAATTGGCACGGTTTGGGTCCGCCGCTCCACGCACCACCGCTAGGCTTATGTGGTGTGGCTCACTGTTACACCTAGTACGAGACACCGTGATATTTTGTCTTAATTTATGTGTTAAGATATTAAAATATAGTTGTGATTGGAGGTCATTGATGTGATACTATATCAGTATATGAACATATAAGTACGTATGATTAGCGGATAAATCTAAACACGTATTAATCAGTTTTTGTAAAACTAACAAGGACATTTTAACGGGATAAAAGTAGCCATTAAATCTTGCTATAGACTACATGTGTGATAACTTTTACCCGAATCCATTCAGCTATTTTATTGTAAAAAATATCAAACACATACTATCAATACATTTCAATTAAATTAATAGAATTTTAATGTAATTGAGTTTGAGAGAATAAAAACATTCTAGACGAGAGCCATATCTCTCTTAGTCAGAATCCTTAAAAGAAAATCCATCTATAGACAGATTCATTATTTCACAAGAACGAGACCACGAGCTTTAGTGAATTAATCAATACAGCACACTCTTAACTATAGTTTAGCTTTCCTTTCGCTGTAACGTCAGTACTTTGTCATTTCCATGTTCTTGTTTAAAGAAAAGGGTTGTTCATGTCCCGTTAAACCACGAGGTTGACAACGCATTGTTAACATCTTAGACCGCTTCATTGGTCTTTGCTCAATGATGCCACACTAGACGAGACTCGCGTTCAATTCTCGACAAGAACAAAACTTTGATGAGCATAGATGTTTTGTATTTTGGGTTTGGGTATTTATTAAATATATTTCAGTATTCATAAACGTATTTTTATGTATTAGTATAATTGACTGACATCTATATCACAAAAAATAGTTTACTGATATTGTTGTTAAATCAATGCGTGTCATTTATTTCCAGTAGCATTTATGTTATTATGATCAGATATCTTGAAGCGGTTATATGTATATATTTTAAAAAATCATGACCCGTAATCATAACTATATCTTAATACAGTCAAATGATCATGTAAAAGATGTCACGGTTTCTTAGACTGACAAGAGTGATTGACGTTGGCTGATGGTATGTTTTCCTCGCAGATCGGAAGCTGTTTGTTGGCATGCTCAGTAAACAACAAACGGAAGAGGATGTTCGGCAGTTGTTCACGCCGTTCGGTACAATAGAAGAGTGCTCGATACTACGTGGTCCGGACGGCGCGAGTAAAGGTTAGTACATCTCACCATTATATATATACTAAAGATAAAAAAAACGTATCTTAATATTATCCTTTTTAATTATATGGCAGCTTAAAAGGTTTAATTTTATGTACTTACTTAATCTCATATTAATACGTGAAGCGAAATTTTTGTGTCTTTTCTATGAAAGTTGTGTGTGGTTTGGAGTATAAAATTTGACATAAAAATTTATATGGAATAGGAGTACGTTAATAATTTAAGTACGTTAATTAATTTAAGCAGGAAGTTAATAATTTAATATAACGCTAGCGACCCGGTCTGTCTTGCCACGGATAATATACATAAAAAACTGTATTAATTATACACCTAAACCTTTCTCGTGAATTCCTCTACCAATTGGTGAAAAACATGAAAATATTTTTAGTGGCTTTTGAGTTTATCGCAAACATATAGACAGACAGCACAGCGGGGGACTTTATTTTAAAATATGGATAGATTCATTGGTAAAAACCGCATGAAAATCCGTTCAGTGGTTTTTAAATTTATCGCGAAGACAGACAGACGAAGTAGGGAACTATGTTTTATAATATGTGTAGATGCATTAGAAATAAATTAATACACGTATTCACTATATAGTTTATGATTAAAGTTTGAGGAAAGAACTTAAAAAAAATTATTATTGTTTAATCAATGGTTGAACGGCGTCATAGTTCCTTTATCTGATAATATAATTTGTCTAATAGATATCTGTGCTTAGTCATTGATAAAAATAAGGTCAAGTTTCAGCCAGGGGTCTATCGCCTTTTATGATATAACTAGCAGGAAGGCAATTCATTCATTCTTCAAAAGGGACTCCGGATCAATACGGGAAAATGCAAAATGTATCACTTAGTGTTAATATGAAAGTAATTGGGTGTAGCCATTGATATAAAAAATCTAAGATACACAATCAATGTCGCAAAAACGTCCTCCAAAAATTAGCGCACAATTTTAAATTGTGCGCTCATTTCCAATAGATTCGCGTCGGTCGCGACAACGTCGATTTTATTTCTTTTTGTATATTGCTTTGTAAAAACAACTCTAAATCTTGCGCTTAAGGTTGGCTATGCAAAGACATATGTTTTTGCCATATGTATAACTATTTAAATGAAATTAGGGACACTCAAAACTATCGCCAATTTCACATTATTAATTATAGATATGGCAAAAATGTATATTTTTACATATTCAACCTTGAGCCCAAGATTTATAGCTGTTCTTACAAAGCAATGTACAAAAAGTAATAAACTGACAGTGCGCGATTCTAATTGAAATGAGCGCACAAATTTAAATTGTACGCTCATTTTTAGACGACGGTTTTAAGACACTGATTATGTATCTTGGGTTTTTGGAACGAAGTTCCTTATCACGCGTTGTGAAAGGGGGCTAGACGGAAAAAATTCTTACGAAAAGCTGTCACGACACTTTTTGCTATAGTAAGGTATTGTAAGCACAGAAATATCCAGCCACTTCCCTTTAGCTCGTGCATTGAAAGTGAAAGAGTCTATCTACTATTTGAGTTTACTTTTTCTAGTGCCAAATGTTCGGTTGCCGAGTTTCGAAATGGTTCCGAAATTCGACCGGGTGTCGAAATTCGACCGTAGGTCGAAATTCTACGAAGTTCCTTATCACGCGTTGTGAAAGGGGGCTAGACGGAACAAATTCTTACGAAAAGTTGTCACGACACTTTTGCTATAGTAAGGTATTGTAAGCTGTGCGGCGTGCGGATGTCCTCTCTCTCTCTCTCTCTCTCTCTCTCTCTCTCTCTGTCTCTCTGTCTCTCTTATAGAAAGCAAGACAGATATTTTCATTTCTATTTCGCATTGAACAGTGTGGTGTCGTGACGATTATTTTTATTGAGTGTATACAGGTTTTTGTAAATAATAATAAAAGGAACTTCGTTCCATCCGGGTTTCTCTTGACACCTCTCAAGTTTTTTTTTTACATCAATGGTGTAGCCATATCTTTTATTGTCAAAGGTAAAATCAAAATTGTTTTATTCAAACACTTTTTTTCAAACAGACGTTGAGTTTTATAGTTACTTATGCCGGATCGGAATGTGGTTACACTATGAGAATATCCGGCGTAAAAAAATCCCCATTCCCTTTTATATACCTCAATCATTTGCATTAAATCCCAGACCTTTTTTTCCTCAAAATAATCTAAATGTTGTAATATCTTTTCACTCATTGTATTTAAAGTAAATAGTAATATTCCGAAGGTAATAGCAGCTACACGCAGACAATCAGACCTTAAAGATACGACAAAAATTCATACCCGCATAAATTCCCTTGTCCTTACGTAGGCCAGCTCCAGAAGCGAGTGTTCGGCGAAAATTGAAAATCCAATTTACTTTGACACAAAATTGAAAGCGCACCTAATAAAGATGGGGAGGTCAATAGAAAATGCGTATCATGCGAACAAAGACGCGAACTCAGCGAGACGTGCGTAATTCGGCTCGTGTACTTTCAGTCGAAGGGTTTGTAGGTTGAGTGCGCACTGTTTCAAGTAAGTATATTTCAGTTCATTTAAGACTTGGAATATTACTTTCCAGTCACTACTTAATGTTGCCAGCAAATAAAATAAACAATGATACCCCGTGTTTATCCGGGCCGCTTTCCAGAATAAATATGAATATAGATCTATTCTTCAAGAAGGGCCTGGATTTAGACATAGGAAAAACCTAGATAGTAATAAATAGTAAAAGTAAAATAATCTTCTTGTTTAGTTTAAAAAATCATCACTACTATTTAGGTAACAAATTTCTGCAACGTTCAACGTTTCCGTGTTGGTCCTCCTCCTTTGAAAAATAGGCTAACTGCCAGGAAGGTTATAAAAGGCGGCCGATTAGCAATACGAGTCACTACCATCGTGACTACGTAGAGTTCTGCATTGTCTCGCCCGGGTCTGGTACCACCGCCTTACCTATTCCTGCCGCAATAGCGTCAGTTTTTGTTACTGTCATGTTCCAATTTGGAGGGTAAGGTAACCGGTAAACTCATGCATGTAGCATTAGAACTCGCCAAGAGATAGCAACTCACAATTAACATCTTTGGCGTCTATAGGCGATGGTTGACTCTTTCAATCAAGAGATCCATCTGCTTGTTTGCTATCTTATAATATAAAAAAAAAACTTAAGTAGTGGTTATTGTAATTTCATTTTAGTACTAATTTTTTGAGTATTACAAAGATACACTTCTTCTGTAGTAACAGAAATGACAACGTTCAAAATCTGCAGCAACAGCTCGTCACATTTCAATACCTTAAATCTACCCTCAAACATTAAATTTTAATTATATCGTAAACTTGGTAGCGTGGTTTGTTAGTTCCCTAAGCGATGCTTAAAGTACATATTATTGTTTTTACGCCAACGGTGCCTATTCAGTCATTATTGAACGATAAAGTTATTAACAGCTGTACAGATGTGGAATATTGCTTGCCAAATTGTTAATTCTATTTAATTATACTAGGCGCCGTGGTGCGATAAACTCATTTTTACGAGAAGCCCTCAACGTTATCGTTGTCGACGTTTTAATTATAAATTAAGTGGGATTTCTGGCTCGCACTTCAGTCTTTGATGTTTGGAGTTGCGAAAAAAGTAAACTCTCTTAAGCTACTTCCTCATTATGCCTATGAGAGTTCTCGCGCGTAGAAACTTTTCCATTTAATCCACATTTAATTACAATTTTCCGTACTATGCTTTCAAATTGGCACGGAGCTATGTAGTTTCTTTAAACAGTTAGTCATATGATGCAAACTCTTTAAGGTAAATATACAAGCTGTCTTCTCGTACTCTATATTTAATTTAAGAATTAGGTCATATCTTATATATATATAAAAACCAATCCCTATTTTCCTTGGTCACGAGAGCACGCCTGAATGGCTGGACCAGTTTCGGTACTTTTATGTTGTTTTTGTAATTGTAAGGAGAAGGTTTTTATAAAAGAAAATATTAAGAAAATTGCGTGGAAAAATAGAAAATTTAAGAATACTTAACCACCATATAAAGTTTAATGCCATTTTGGCTGCGTGGAAGGACAATCCCGTAGACTTATATAAATTACGTGTCACGTTGTTTGTCCGCTATGGATTCCTAATATGAATGGCAAAACAACGTTTACCGGGTCAGCTAGTTCTTAATATTTTTTATCGATAAATGCAAAATTCAATTTATTAAGACTTTTAATGTAATTGTACGATTGTTGAGTTAATGAGAATTGGGGGTATTTGTGTACGTATTTGCTTATTCGATTATAGGTTAAGTAACAATGATTCTTTCTCTTTTTTTTATATCATAAGATATCAAGCAAGCAAATGGGTCTCCTGATGGAAAGAGTCAACCATCGACTATAGACTTCAAAGATGATAATGGTGCGTTGCTATCTTGTGGCGAGGTCTAATGCCACATGCATAGTTAACCTTACCCTCCAAACCGGAACACGACAGCGTCAAGCACTGACGCTATTGCGGCAGGAATAGGTAAGGCGGTGGTACCAGACCCGAGCGAGGCAATGCAGAACTCTACCACCTAGTAGCCACAATGTTAGTGACTCGCATAGCTAATCGGTCGCCTTTTACGACCTGCCTGGTAGGACGGCAGATGGTCTATTCTTCAAAGGAGCCCGGAACCAACACGGGGAGATATTTCACGGGGGATTCTCATTATATTTGGTTAACATTTAGTATGTAGTTGGAAACATTTCTGCTTGTTGCCTACGGTATATATCAATACTTTCCATACTAATATTATAACTGCGAAAGTAATTCTGTCTGTCTCTTCTTGACGTCTTAACCACTGAATCGATTTGTGTGAAATTTGGTACGAAGATAGTTTGAGACCCGAAAAAGGACATAGGATAGTTTTTATCCCGGAAATCCCATGGGAACGAGAACTATGCAAATAAAACTCCGGGACATTTATTTTAGCTTTTTCGCTTGATATATTCTCTAAGGGTTGAGACAGTATTGTCTTTTGACCTTTGGTGCTAATTAAAACAGAAATAATATCAATAATGTTCGATAAAAAAATACCATGTTGTGTTTTGCTATTTAGGTGGAATAAGTTTAGCGACTATATAACCTAACCGAAACTACCAGACGAACACTAAAGGTATTGCCATAAGAAAATATTAGGCGATGGTACCAAATCCCGACTAGTTTAATAATACACATTTGTTTAACTAACAAACATTTTGGCTGTAATTCAGATGTCTTTTCAAAATGGGTTGGAACAGTATAACAGAAAATGTTGACGCAAACAAAGACTTCTATGTACTAACGTACTAGACAAGACATGCGCTGCATGCTGCATGCACTTATGTTCCATTAAATTGCAGTCTATGGGCATACGTCAGAGCTCGTTAAATGAAACGCATATGCACCATGAAATTCGCGGCAGTTACGACCTTTTGGTCGCTAATATACATCATACTTTATTATACACTGCAGAGCTGTTTCATTTTGACTTTGGTTGGATGATTTATTATTATTTCAGCGCTGCAGCAAGTATTAACGAAATGGAACACGACTCCTACTTAGCATAGCTTCTCTAGTATGTAGTACATTAAACTCTTTAGACGCAAAAGTATAAGTCGTCTCCATTGTACTGACCTAAACCATGACCATAGGCGTACCGAGGGAGGGGCAGTTGCTCCCCCCCCCCGAATTTTTTATTTACCTCCCTACTAACTATCTACTATTGTCAATAAAAATATAATAAGATTAGCTGATCCGGCAAATCGGTTCAGGCGTTTTCGAGTTTTAGCGCGACTAACGAACAGCAATTTATATATATATATATATATATATATATATATATATATATATATATATATATATATATATATATATATATATATATATATATATATATATATATATATATATATAATTATTAGCGAAATGGAACACGACTTCTACATAGCATAGCATCTGTAGTACACGGTACATCCGAGGGAGTGGCAGTTGCTCCCCCCCGTAATTTGTTTACCTCCCTACTAACTATCTACTGTTGTCGATAAAAATATATTAAGATTAGCTGACCTGGCAAACGTTGTTCTGCCTTTAACTGCTCTTAGTTTTTTTTTTATATTTTCTCACCTTTTAAACCTTCCCTGGACTTCAACAATTAATTCAAAAATAAAATTAGCCAAATCGGTTCAGCCGTTCTCAAGTTTAGCGAGACTAACGAACAGCAATTGATTTTCATATAAATACTAGCTGACCCGGCAAACGGTGTTCTGCCTTTTTAACTACCCTTATTTTTTATGTTTTCTCACCTTTTAAACCTTCCCTGGACTTCAGCAATTAATTCTAAACAAAATTAGCCAAATCGGTGTAGCCGTTCTCGAGTTTTAGCAAGACTAACGAACAGCATTTGATTTTATATATATAGATAGATAGATAGGAATATAGTCTTAAAATATTACGGTTTTCGTTTCAGTCTGAATTGGAACAGAAGCTTAAGTTTTGCTTTCGGTTTAAGCTGAAAATCTAGATATATTTACAGATTCTATTCCCCCCCCCCCCCCCACCGGTCAATAACCTGGGGTGGCCATGACTTCAGTGAATTGACATTGTAATAAACTTTATTATATCAAACGGCCGAAAAACTATGAAATTTTATAAAAGACATAAACAAACAAAATACATCAAGTATACCAATTCATTTTGAGTGAGCACAGTTAGATGATGTTGAATAGCATCAATCTACAGACCTCGTTACTAGACTCGCTCCAACCAACCGTAATAAGGGTGCAGGTCACGGCGGATAACCATCGTAAAATTGCCACAAACTCCGCTCTTTTTACTGCCGTGGTAACGGCTGAATCGTAAAATATCGCCAATTTAGTTCACACTTAGCGACAACTCACGAGGTCGCGTGACGTATTGTCTACTAAAACCACAGAAGATAATAACATCACAGCTAAACTTTCAAGCGATGATAGGGTTGCAAGTTTGAAATACTTTTACCCGTTAGTACCGTAAATTCAAGTAGGTAAATATAAGCTTTCGCAGCTTATTTTACTAATGAAATATTTTATAGAAAACATACTTGTGACGTTTATTTAGTCATTCTATAAATATAAGCTGGTGTAGTTTTAAATGTATTATTTTTATATATATATATATATATATATATATATATATATATATATATATATATATATATATATATATATATATATATATATATATCATAAGATAGTAAACAAGCAGGTGGGTCTCCTGATGGAAAGAGTCAACCATCGCCTATAGACACCAAAGATGTTAATTGTGCGTTGCTATCTCGCGGCGAGGTCTAATGCCACATGCATAAGTTTATCGGCTACCTTACCCTCCAAACCGGAAAACGACAGCAACAAGCTCTGACGCTATTGCGGCAGGAATAGGTAAGGCGGTGGTACCAGACCCGGGCGAGACAATGCAGAACTCTACTACCTAGTAGGCACGATGGTAGTGGCTCGATAGCCAATCGGTCATCTTTTACGACCTGCCTGGCAAAACGGCAATTGGCCCATTCTTCAAAGGAGGCCGGGACCAACACGGCGGAAAATAGATTAATTTGGTAATTTGGTTTATGTCTATAAATCTATACAGATAACAAGAATTGGAGTCGAGTAGTTAGCGGCGAATCGATGGTGCTCAAGTTCGATTTCCGACAGGGATAAACATTTATTTGATGAGCAAAGACGTTTTTATTTCTGGGTTTGGAAATATATTATGTATGTTCCAGAGATATATATATATATATATATATATATATATATATATATATATATATATATATATATATATATATATATATATATATATATATATATATATATATATATATATATATATATATATATATGTTATCTAGCTGGTAGATTTGCAACACACCATTAACATATTTGATGTCTATTGGTGATGGTTTCCATCAAGATAACTATGTTTGTTTCTTATCCTATGATATAAATAATATATTTCTGTCAATTATTATCATCGATTAACATCCACAACACAAGAAAATTGCTTACTTTAGGGTGAAATCAATTTGTGTAATTTAACAATATTTATTATTATTAATGCAGACAATATAAACAATCCTAAAAATATGGATCTCATATATCAAAACACGGTAAAACCGCAAATCCATATCACGATTCCTATCTCTTAGCACTCGTTTCGAATGAAACAAATGGCTTTCGAATTTTGTAATTTGCCGTTCAGACCCGTATCTGAAAATATGTCAGTTTTGTAAAAACTCCGCGATCCGGAACCCTGATACGCAACACAACATAATCGCTGGGCAAAGGGAATGCCACATTTATTATTGTCCTTTGTAAGGCAAAACGAATGTGAAACGAGGGTATAACGAAATGTGTTTTACCTACGCAGTTAACTTACGGTCGTGAAGGATGGGTACTGATTATTTTTTTGCGATTTAATAAGTATGAAAACACACATAAACGCCATGCACACACATGTACACGTAGCCGTAGCCACTTTCCGTTTCCGCGTTTCCGATCCGGTAGTAACTCAAAAATTGTTGACTCGTCAAAAGTGCCTGTAAAGGATAATTTGAATAAAAATATTTGACTTTGATTTTGACTTTGACTTTTACACGTAGCCACTTACAAACACAACACACCCACTAGGTATACACTCCATATCTAAGAAAACACAATCCCTATAACGCACATTATATCATAAACTTTACTTTTAAAATGTTACAAAAAATCAACACCCTTTAGTTTTTATTTTTATTATTATTTGTTTATCACTGTTTTGCTAAAATAGCTAACTTTAGTTTTAGTTTTAAAATAATTGAAAGTCTGTTTTATGTACAAGTCAATTAAAACCGCGAAGTGAGGATCTGGCGACCTGTATTATAGGACTTTCTAGAACCTACTTCTCACAAACGAGTGGTACTAATAGGTATTAAGTCAGTGTACATTTGTATAAATAAGAACCTATTGTGACGAGAAATAAATAAAATGAAAAATAAATAAGAATTCTACGTGTTGCTCCAGGCCCTCTTCGCAGACTAAACTTGATAAAGACCTGAATAGGTAATGTAATATTAAAATTATTTGAAACTAGCTTATCCGCGCAGCTTTGCTCGCGAGAGAGCTGTCACCCATATAGCGAGCGTATTTCGTACAAATTTTTGTCCCCTATTTCAGCCTCTTAGGAGTTGATTTTTGATAAAATGTTAATTAATTTATGATGAATTTTATTAAAGTCAATTCAGCGATTTAGCCGTGAAAGCGTAATAGACAGATTCCGCCGTGTTGATTCAAACGTATTTTGAAGAATAAATCATCTACCATTCTGTCAGGCAGTTTGTAAAATGCGAACGATTGACTAAACGTATCAATACCATCGTGACTACTAAGTGGTAGTTGGTGACTAGTAGGTTTACTGGCTTATGATATAAAAACATGGAGGAAATACTTCATTTATTATAGTATTTTTGCCTCCAATAGATTCTATATCCATTATCGTAAGAACTTTATAAATTTATTGTTTTGTAATTATACAGACTAGCGATTTCCCTCTGTTGGAAATTCGACTATAGGCGAAACAATAAAATATCTTCTGAGTTTGCCAATACAAAATAGTATAAATGTGTCTAGATTATGATGTGTATCAAGTGAATGGAAGTATGCGTAAGTTTATGTTTATTTTTATCATTTTAATGTATTTTAAGTGTATAATATAAGAATATTAAGTTTCTGCATTTCTTTTTTTTTCACCATGTTAACTTTAACTGTGCCCAATTCCATGCATCACCGTTTGCGTAATTGTTATAAAAATGGATATAAATTTTGTGCTCAAAGTATTAGTGTATCCTTATTTCTAATAACATATTAGCAGATACGCATTATTGGTAGTGATATATTTATTAGAACAGTACATAAAATTTTTACAAAGCAAATTCATGTTGCTTCATCCACATTCACGACTCTTCATACAAACACGCCGAAGACTATTGACGCCATTTTGAGACAAAACAATCTGATCATGGAATGCCAGTCTTAGTCTTTCACGGTTCATATATCCTTCCATAATATATATTATATATATGTTTATCATTTATAATTTAAACGGAGAAAAACTGCAACAAACGACTCATAATATTATTATATACTCTGGATTTCTAGAACCTTGAATCAAATCTTTACCAAATTTGTAAGGAATCAAATGAAAAGTATACTCGCATAGGAAAAAAAATAATTTTCTGAATCGGCTAATACATGACAGTTCTGAGTTGACAAACACAAAAAATTGAGAATCCTTTTTTTGGTAAGTCGATTGAAAAAAATGAGTGTTGCCAAGGGATTAAAAAACATCTTTTACAGAGAGCTTAATAAAAATAAATGCCATTTAAGAAATAATCGAGATATTGATTTATTTCTAATTGAAAGTTCAATAAAATATCTTGCTAAACTTAGCTTAGCTTTTAACCCTGTACGATAAATTTGTATTTCGCAGCTTTTTCACAAGTACTCTGTTGGTTTTATAATTATTTTTTGTATGTTGTCGTTAATACAAAAGCTATATTTTCTTCGGTTTGTAATAAAAATAGCTGTCCATAAATTTTGTATTATTTTGATGACCTGTTAAAAAGAAAAAAGTTTTTGAGGATATTTTCATTGCTAAAATATGAAATTAAATCCATCTGTTTTTGTTTAATTTGATGCCTTTCCTGGAAAGATCACTCGTAACTTTTTGTATTTTAAGTTACAATAAAAAATATTTTTAAATTTTTGAATATTCTACCAGTGTAAAATTCGCTTATTTTTATGATGACTTAAACAAGAAATCCGTGTTTTTTCATTTATTTTAAATAATATAATGTTTGAATGTTCGCATTTCACACGAAAATAAATTTCGTTCTTTTATATAGCATTATATAAAGCGTATTCATCTATATATTAATAGGTGGAGCAAAAACTTTGTACCTCTTTTTACGACAATTACGCAAATGGAAAAGTATAAAATTTGGCATAGTAAAATTTATATTGCGAAAGAGTTCAGAAACTTATTATTTTTATATAATGTGCATTAAGAATGCGTAAATTAATAAAAATAAACATCACACACATCACATGTATTTAAAATACATTATAATATACACATATACATATGTTATGTGTGTGTTATGGCTAAAGAGTGTTGTCAAATTTAGGAGTGATTTTTTTGTTTAGTTTATGGTTAACGAGGTCATAGAATAATTATTATGCTGGATTTCGACCACTAGTAAGATGAATTACATAAAGGCTTGCACCAAAATGCTTAAATGCATTTTGTCCCTTAAACATGTTTAGCAAATGTCAAAACGCCTTAAAAACTGTCACTTTAAACGTATTTAGTAACTTAAATTTATTTAAGCATTTTGGTGCAAGCCGCCCTATAAGTCATAGTATGCTTGTGGCGTTACATCGCCGCCACACGCATTAATAACATGATTGTAATCTAAAGGCGATGATTATGTGTATTGCAAGTTGCAACAGAGAGAACTACTCATTTGCCATCATATAATTAAAAATATCATCCTTATAGAATCGTGAAAGTAACCAAAACCGCAACTTCTTCACTGGCAATATTATTAATCTATTTTGTGAAGTCAACCTGTGTACCCCTTTTTACAAGTTTACGTTAATGTAGAAGTAAGGAATTGTACAAAGCTAATATTTTTATACAAGACTAGCTGTAGCGTGCAGCCCTCTGCATTATAAAAGCTTTTGGTGAATCCCGCGGGATCGCCTAAATTTTCCGGGATAAATAGTAGCCTGTGTGACTTTCCAGGTAATATTCTACCTGTGTGCCAAATTTCATTCAAATCCGTTTAGTAGTTTTTGCGTAATTGAGTAACAAACATCCATCCAAACATTCATCCAAACATCTATCCAAACATCCAAACTTTCGCATTTATAATATTAATATAGATGCATTAATAAGTAATAAATTTAAAATTAAACACTACACACTAGCAGTTATTTGACCAACATCATAATATACACACATTACTATTTTGTTTATGGCTAAAATCTGTAGTCAATCTTGAAAGAGATTTTATTGTTTAGTCTATGGTCAAGTGAAGTCATAGAATTATGATTGAATTTCGACCAAAAGGCGATCAATAGTATAATGAAATCAGTAACAAGTGTTCTAATTTGAATAGCCGTATGTCCCATATGCAAAGTCGAAAAGCTGAATATGTGGATTGGTAAAATTGAAATCTCATTGGAAGAGGGGCCCGTAACCGTGACGTCCTGATTCACAGTATTTTATTGCGACCGCACCTTATCTACCCCGGGTCCATATTTCGGAGCAGACGTGTCTGTGCCTTTATAAATACTAAAGTTATGTCATTGAAAGGGTATCCGACCTTCTCGTTTTAATACTCCTGTCAGCTGCTTGAGAAAAATGTTATGGCCGTCTGAGAATTATTACTTGAGAGTTTATGGTATGTGAGGACCATTCTACAATTATTAGGGCTTTCAACCTTAAAGTTAGTGTTTTTTTTGTTTATCGTTTGATAGCAAACTAGCAAATGGCTCCCCTGATGGAAAGAGAAACCATCGAATATACACAGCAAAGATGTTAATGGTGCGTTGCTATATATGTAGCGGGATGCCAATGCCACATGCACAACTCTACCGGCTACCCTACCATCCAATCCAGTACACGACAATGACAATCAAAAAATCTGTTGCATCAGGAATAGGTAAGGCGGTGGCACCAAAACAACCTACCTGACAAAACGGCAGTTGGTCTGTGCTTCAAAGGAGCCCGGGCTGACACGGAAGAAAATATGTGTTTGATTTTGTGCATATATGTTTGTTGATTTCGAAAATTGGGCTGACTTTGAACGAAACATCTTTGGTCTTATCTGAGTGTTATCTCTTTTTATCATGTGAGCAATCCTTTAAAAGACAAATAATTGGTATTAAAATTCTTGTGAAACAAAATGGGATATGTTCAAACCCTCGCTCCGGTAAAAAATATTCATTATTGTTTATTCCAATGACAAAGTATTTTAAAAGCAAAATTAGTATTATATATACAAAAGCGAGCAACCGCAGCAAAGGCGTTGTCACAACGTAATTGTGTGCAAGGGACGCTGGTACGCCGCGGTTGATTTGCGGTGAGCGAGCGGTGACGTTACGAGTGCGACATGACTTTGCCGCGACGGTCTTGACAGGTAGAATTGCGTTACATAATGAACAACGAAGTCTGAGGTTTCTTTGGAGCAACGTGACTTAATAGATTGCTTATCGAGCTTTTCGCTAAAGCCTTGAATTGTTTCGTAATTAGACTTTTAAATTTTAATAATTTGTTCCGAAACATAATAATAATATAAATGTATGTACCATTCTATTAAAATAATATTAATATTGCTGAATACCAAAACAACACCATGACTGAAATGACTCGTATTTTCTAATGTAATGTAAAATTTCTTAAGCTGATGAAAATATATTTTACGTCATTTATTATTTTTAATAAAAATGATGTGGTGTCGCGGGACACCAGGTAGGAACGAACTTCCTTCGGCTAAACGGCACTACTCGCTTGTGTACGCGACTGTCGCGCCTGCGCACGTCTCATTTAACGCTTTTATTTCACGCATTTTTCTTACGGTTTTACTATCACATTTTTTTCAGTTCGATCGCGCAGCAAAATCCCTATCCCCTCCAAGCCTGCCGTAAGGAACTTCGTTCCAATAAAAAGTGACGTAAAACTCTCACAACAAACACAGTATACAGGAAAACTGATAAATAATTATCAGTTTTCCTGTGCTATATCTGATCTAAATAATCAGATGGAATAAAATGTAAGAGAGAGAAATTTACATCGAATATCCATCACTCTCACATACTTCCCAATGGAAAGAGACAACCATCACCTTTAAGCAACAGAGTCGTTAATATTGTTACCTTCCGTATACTGGCGGGTTTTGGTGTATTACCAATCCCATGCCTCAGATGATCACGTAAAGCTGTCATTCATGAGAAATAAGCGATAATTGGGAATCACCACTCATCTCACCAAATGATAACCGGTGAATCGTATCGTAACGGACCGGAGCGTCTAAGGACGTCCCGTTTACTCTGCTTACCCCTGTAATACCCATGCATAACTAACTAAAATAGGTTCAGCTGGTTTTCCATCCATCGATCCAAACATACCTTCACATTTATAATACAGGCTGCATCTAGCAGCTCGCCGCATTACAAAAGTTTTTGGTGAATCCCGCAGGAACATTAATTTTTCTGGAATAAAGGTATCCTATGTGCCATTACAGATTATTATTTACCTGTGTTCCAAGTTTTATCCAAATCGTTTTAGTAGTTTTTGCGTGATTGATTAACAAGCATCTATCCATCCATTCATCTTAACATTCAAACTTTCGCAATTATAATCTCTATGGATTCTTAATGTGTATGGCAAAACAACGTTTGCCCTGGTCAGCTAGTATAAATATAGATTTGCAGTGCTAGTAGGATTAGTAGGATAATTAATCGAGTAAATTATAAATGATAAAATGATGCCATATACGAATTAAATAAACATCGTTATAAAACGTATAAATCTAAGTAAATTCTAAGTATTTGATCTAATCTAATAGTTTACCCTCAAACGAAATACAGCGAGTAACATTTCTAATATTTTAATAGGGATTATAGAATTATGAAACTGAAATAGCAATTAAATAATGAAATATTAGATACTAGCAGTTACTCGCGACATTGTTCGCGTAACCAAAACTTATTATTTTCCTTTAAACAGGCGGGTAAAATTAGGCTATCTCACTCCTGGATAATGTAGTTTTCTAAAGATGAAACAATTTTTAAAATCAGTCATGTAGTTTTTGACTTTTTTTATATCATAAGATAGCAAACAAGCAGGTGGATCTCCTGATGGAAAGAGTTAACCATCGCCTATAGACACCAAAGATGTTAATGGTTCGTTGCTATCTTGTGGCGAGGCCTAATGCCACATGCATAAGTTTACCGTCTACCTTACCCTCCAAACCGGAACACTACAGCGACGAGCACTGACGCTATTGCAGCAGGAATAGGTAAGGCGTTGGTATCAGACCCGCGGGAGACGATGGTAGTCCACAGTAGCCACGATGGTAGTGGCTCGTATAGTCAATCGGTCGCCTTTTACATCCTGCCTGGCAAAACGGCAGTTGGTCTTTTCTTCAAAGGAGCCAGGAATCAACACAGGGACTTAAATCGTAACATACAAAATATCAAATTTTTCTCTATAAAATATTAATTTAGACTATAGTTTACATCATGAATATTAAGTACCATAATCTATGCATATAATAAAATCGTAGAAAAGTTAATGTATGGCCGGGGTAAACTCAAAAAGTTCTGCATGGATTTACTTCAAATTTTGCATGAATATTACTAACAAGTGGGGTCAACATATAGGCTAAATATTTCCACGCTGTCACCTACGGGGCAGGAGCTGTGCGGAGTAAACGAAGTTCGCGCGAACGAAGTGGCGGGCAACAGCTAGTCAATTATATATACTTTGTAATAATACTGTTATATTGTCAGTAGTACTGGCTGACTCACGCAGCTTCAACCGCGAGTAGAAGGAAATGTTTTTATGTGCTGACGTTATTTACAAAACTGTGAAGTTCCTTTGTAGTTCAAGATGGCTTGATCAGTCATGATGAAAAATCGTATACAATGAGAACACATAGTTGCGCAAATGAAAGGCATCTAATTTTATATATCTGTCCATTACTTTTTCTATGTACAATAAATTATAGACCGTGGTCCCAGGAACATTTTTATTTTTGATTAGTAATAAGCTAAAATTTTGTAAACAGTGACACCTATCTTTTTTCTCTTCGTAAAACCTTAAATCGTAACTATTACTTAGAGGGATTCAAACATGTCAATATTTGGTAAAGAAAAATATTGATTTATAACATTTTTTACCGGTGGGAGGGATGCGCTTTGCCGCGCTCTTAACTGCATGGGTACCAACATCTTGCTCGTTTCTCCCGTGAAACAGCTTTGAGGGCAAGTCAGTCAGTGTAATTACTGGCACCGAGACTTAACATCTTATATCTCATGATAAGCAACACATAAGAGTTAGCTGGGCTAGTTCCAGGTAAACTAGTTTACCTATGTTTTTTGGCGACGTTGACCACTTACCATTAGATGACACGTCTGCCGGTTTGCCTATTCCACTAACATTAAAAAAAAAACAATAATTAGTTTTTTTACTTTAATCGCTTGAATATTTTACCAAAAACACGAAAAAACTGTTGTACTACACATTCTATGGTTTTTCTGACAAGTCCTCCACTCTAAAGATATTGAAATTATGAGAGTTTTTTTTAAATCATTATTATAATTCAGGAGTAACTTTGACCTACAGATAAGTGGAAACTTTTCTTTGTCATACACTTTAATTTTTTTTTACCTACCTTTATTAATTACCCGATTCGAGACTTTTCCAAGATAATAAAGATGGGCGTCTCGTCAAAACAAAGATGTTGACAAAAATTCAGCTTATTATTAATCAAAAATAAAAATGTTCTTGGGACCAGGGTCTATTAATGGCCAGCAAAGCGGGCGCGTAATATTTAGTATTCTTTAATAATAGTAACCATCCGTCTGTCACAAAGTCAAGGCATCTGTTACCAACATTCTAACATGTTGAATTAAAATCAAAATAAGCAAGCTCTTCAAAAGCGAAACAGCTCAGTGTAGCATATTAAATTGAAGACAAAGTTTAATTCTGTGACTTACCTTTGTGAACTTGCGGGAGCCACCGAAACGCTGCACTTGCATGTTACTCAACTGAGATTTACATATAAATAGATCTCTTACTTTGATACTTGCTCGTAAGGTTCTGTTGTTAACTAGCAGTTCCCAAAGGATTCGTCCGTAAGTTGACTTCCGCATCGTCCATACCGATAGTATAAATGCGAACGTAGGTATTTACGTGTAAACCGACTCATTTTTAGGAAATTTGGCAAGGGTATGTAATGATTTAACCTATTTTGTTCACCAAAAGAATATGTCTTTATTTCGTTATATTAAGTGTCGAAATATGGCAACACTAAAGTGTCATCTTCCTATTCGTTAAAGTTTTGAAAGCTAAATGGCGGGAACAGAACGCCAGAAGATGGCGCGTATTGGGGCTTACGATATGAGAGACCTCATTTTTCGGCGACAGACGGTTCTGATCCATGAACTCGATAACTTGTGTACACCGAAGTTTATACTTATAATGAGAAAATAGTCTGCAAAAAGTACATTAAAGAAATATCATGCTTGTTATTTATGTTACTTGAAATTATATTTTATTTACGAAAGGTATAGTCGAAATTCCGAATTCAAACAGAGGCTAGTTTTTGTTCCAAAAATTAACCTCTAAGAGGCTGAAAATAGAGGATGAAAGTTTTGTCACTCTTAGGTGGAAATTTGACTATAGACTAAACATAACATCTCTTCTAAGTTTCAGAACGGTCATTAGTTATAAACATTAAAGTATATATTATGTGTGTATATTATGATATATGTCACATGAATGTAGTTTGTGTAATTTTTAAATAATTGTATGTACCTATTTCTAATGCATATTATTTAAAGATATCTTATCGATACAAATAATAAAATCGTAGGAAAGTCAAAACAGTACATTGAATATTTTTTTAAAAGAATATTTGGGGCGTGATCTACAATCGATATCGAAGCCAAAAATATAGTTTTTAGAATTTTTATCTGTTTGTCTGTATGTATGTCCGGGGTAAACTCAAAAAGTACTGCATGGATTTACTTCAAATTTTGCTACATATTATCACCTACGGGGGAGGAGTAGTGCGGAATAAACGAAGTCCGCGTGGACGAAGTCGCTGGTAACAGCTAGTTTTAAATAATGCATTTTAAACAATATACAGTTTATGCACACTTTCGCAACGTAAGCTTAAACTATGTCAAATGTACCCTACCGTTCCCCAATTTGTCGTAAACACTCGATCAACGGGGTGGTCAAAATTATGTATATTAAAAATCATAACCTGCAGGGCTACTCTTAAAAACTGATTTCAATTTTAAATGAATATTTAATGAGTTTTGAAGTATTTCGTACTCTGGACAACTATATTCAATTATTGGATTCGGCGACAGCGCCACACAGATTTTGAAATTTTTTGAAACTACTCGTTATTTCTTTTATTCGTTATTTTGTTTAAAACGGTACTTAAAATTTCCACTTGTAACACTAGCTTGACATGTAACGATGACATCTATTTCCAATAATTAGGTCGTTACTATACTGAATCAATGTGGGCAATATTGATTTCAAGAGTACCGTTTTTTGACGATATTCGAAACTTATTGTATTTATCAATATTGGTTTAAGATTTATATTGTTTTCAAGAGTAGGCCTGCTGGCATAAATTGTGTATACTAAAAGGCACGTAGTATTACATATTGACTCGTCAAATAACTCGGCCAATTTCGCTCTGTCACGCCGACACGCTTACGAAAAACGGTAACACGCTGCGAGGTAATTCAGTTATAATAGTGTTCAACAAGTTGTTATTGAGTTTTTGATGAATATGTATCGTGCATTGTGTTAAGCCAAGAAGTGTAGCCAAAAGTTTCTTTTTATAACATTGTTGTAACTTTCTTCTAATTGATTCGATCGTTTCCACTGACAAGCTGTATTTTTATAAAGATATTATGTGTAGGTGAAATAATCTATCAGTTTTGTGAAGTTACTGGCTTATTAATAAGCAAGTTTAATTATAATATGCGTGAATTAGCTCTTATTTTGTTTCATTCATTATCACGTGTTTCTAAAAGTGTAGCCAAAAGTTTCTTTTTATAACATTATTGTAACTTTCTTCTAATTGATTCGATCGTTTCCACTGACAAGCTGTATTTTTATAAAGATATTATGTGTGGGTGAAATAATCTATCAGTTTTGTGAAGTTACTGTCTCATTAATAAGCAAGTTTGATTATAATATGCGTGAATTAGCTCTTATTTTGTTTCATTAATTATTACGTGTTTCTACGACGCAGTAGTAATAAAAAAGTATCTTCACGCCCATATCACCGTCGAGGTAGGCAGAAGTACAACTAGTGCACCCACGATTAGCCAAAGATACTTAGCCCCACAATGTGATAGGTCCTACTCAGTCCTACAATATGTGGAAAGCCTATCGTCAACCAGGCACTCATCCAATCTCGGCAACGTAGTTTCTATCAGATAACTAATTAAACACATTTTTGAATTGCCCGACCCGGGAATTGAACCCAGAACCTCATGTGGTCAATGCCGACACAGGATCACTAGACCACAGAAGCAATGGCATGAACGTTAATATGTACATACATATATGTGTTAGATTTATAAATGACACATAAAGAATGAGCGTTAATATGTACATACACATATGTGTTAGATTTATAAATAACACATAAAGAATGAATGTTAATATGTACATTCATATATGTGTTGGATTTATAAATAACACATAAAGAATGAGCGTTAATACGTACATTCACATTTGTGTTAGATTTATAAATAACACATAAAGAATGAGCGTTAATATGTACATTCACATATGTGTTAGATTTATAAATAATACAACAGACCACAAAAACACACGGAGTAGATCGGGGCACTCATTTGAGTAAATGCTTGTGAGTTTCAAACGCTTTATCTAAAAGCACTTGAAACTCACAAACGATTTTAATCGTGAAAAAATAGAAATAAGCCATGTTATATATACAGTTGTATATTTAAACGTGCTGAATAAGAAGCCAAAGTGGAAAAATTGGTAAAGTGACTATATATTTATAGTGACTCTAACAAAATTATCATTTCAAAGCTTAATATTTTACAAACGAGTCCCTTAATCGAAAACTTGTTTTCACAAACCTTCAGTTTTTTTAAAAAAAACTTATCCAACGATATCCCACACAATGGGTTACGTGAGAAAAAAATTAACATCCCCACTTTACATGTAGGGGAGCTACCCTGAAAAAAATATTTTTCAAGATTTTGTGTTACCACTTTGTTGACGTGATTAGCGTGTATATTCGTGCCAAATTACAGCTTTCTGGTAATAAGGATCCTGAACGGACGGACGGACGGACATAGCGAAACTATAAGGGTTCCTAGTTTACTTCAGAATCCTGAAAATCCGCGGAGTGAATTTATTTCATCGGTAAGTACTATAATTGAGTGAGGGTGGTGTTTTTCTAGGTGTAAATGTTAGCTACACTAGCAACCTAAGAAATTGCCTTGAAAGGCGTATCCAGTATAATCCGTCCGTTTAATCCGTAAAAATAGCTTTAAAATTTAATATAAACTATCGCATGCCTCGTGGTCTAGAGAATCGACTCAGATCATGAGGTACCGGGTTCGATCCCCGGCTCGGCCAAAAGTTTTTTCGAAATTTTTCTCGACAATCCAAAATCTTAGTATCGGATCGGATCCTGGCGGATGGTATGTTACTCGGTCCCAGTTAACTTTGCAAATGGTCGATAATCGTTATCAGGTTGGTAATATGCGGCGATGGAGATCGTCACTCATTTCGCCAACTAACAAACCGGCAAATGGTGGTGAAGTGGAAATTCTAATATTTTATATAATATGTATTTCTATATAATTGGTTAAAACAAAGTTAAGACCACTTGTACTTAATTTCACTACAAATAAAGGCTTATAATTTCAAAATAATCGACCGGTTTTGCTTTTTAAAGCAATAAATAATATTACGTCCTGAAGATGCTTTAAAAAACGAAACCAGCCGATTAATTTAAAATAAAATGTATTTCTTTTTCTTTCTTTTTTATATCATAAGACACAAGATAGCAACGCACCATTAACATCTTTGGTTTCTAGAGGCGATGGTAGACTATTTCTATCAGGAGTCCATCTACTTGTTTGCTATCTTATGATAAAAAAAAAAGATAAAGAATACTGTTATTTGCTATACGTCTACAATAATACAAATACTTATCTCCGTATAGTAGTTGCGCGTGTTCAACTACGCGGAATCCAGCATTCTAACATTTTCACACTCGATTCAGATATGAAAAATGTATTTCATTTCTGGGAACAGAATTTATTAATATGAATATTAAATTTTCACTTAAACGCTGCTTGAAATTAATTTCGAGTCGAATATTTATTAACTAATAGATACTACATATTCAACGTGACTAAACATAAATTTCATATTTCTTATTTATATAATGATATAGCCAAATAGTGAATGACTCTCCTGATTGAAATAGAATCTTGCTTTTAGAATCTAAAAATGTAATTGATGCCAACCGCGTGACAGAATGTAATTCCACACGCGTATATTTATTAACTTACAATGGACAACATAAATTAATCAGAATACTCTCCCGGTGGCAAGAGAATGAAAAGTTAACCTTGCCTATAACTTGATCATGGCAGTTGCTTAACGCCCATGCCAAAAAAAAACTTGCCTATAAACGATGTTAACCGCTTTCAGATCTGTGGACTTGACAGCTCAGTGATGAATGTAAACAACACCCGTGAAAAAAGCGGTGACCTATAATTAAAATGGATTGCGTTATAATTTATGCGATGCTTTTGTTATAAAGTCTTAATTACTTAATTTACCCTCTCATCGAGGAAAACCGGCAAAGAGTAACACTTTTATACGAAAACGTTAAGAAATGGTGCCAAAGCTACGTTGTAGAACTCTAACCACCTAGTTGGTTTCTATTAATTTTATTAAAGTTATTTCATTTTTTACATGATTCTACCTTTTTTGTAAGACAGACAAGAAAATTGTTCTCCTGATGGAAAGAGAAGCCATTGTCTATAAACACCAAGGTAGTTAATGAATAATGATGCATTATTATCCGTGTGTCGAATTATTAATGCAATTTGAATAAGCTTGTCGACTTACTAACCTTACCTTTCAAACCGGAACACGACATTGACAAGCACTGCAGCAAGAAAAGAATCGAACATTACTATGCTGCTATTATGATACCTATTAATTATGTCAACCATAGAAATAATTGTAGTTTTTATAGAGCGTTAAAATAATTAATTATGTTTAGCTGATGACGGTATTTTATTTTAATTTCTGCATGTTTATTCATTTTTCCTTTCTTATTAATATTTCTTGTAGCCCCTTCATCAGTCTGTTCGACTCCATTCATGAAGTCTCGGCTTCTACCCTGGGTCGAGCTAAAATGCTATTGAGTGTTTTTCGAAGATGGGAATATTTCTTATAGTCCCTTCGTCAGGCAATTTGACTCCATTTATGAAGTTCTGACTTTATTCCCTGGTTGAGTTAAAATTATAAGGTTTTTTTTTTAAGAAATAGTCTATCTTTCTTCTTGTGTCAGGCAGTTCACTAAAGGTGATCGTTCGGTCATACGTGTCATGGATATTGTATCTACTAGGTGGTAAAGTTCTGAAAAGTCTTGCCCGAGTTTGGCATCACCGCATTAGCGTTAGTAATTATCACTGTCGCGTTCCAGTTTGAAAAGTATCTATCATTATGTCTGCAATACAGACGAATAAGAACGCTCTTTAATGGGGCAGCCCAAGAGGGGCCTTCAGGTTCACTCCATCGTGGCAGATTAACATAGGTCCCCCCTAACTCGCATACCGTTAAGCCTCACCCCCAAATACGTTATGCCCTCAATACAGAGTCGGACATCTAAGGCAGTAAAAAATGCAATAACTTAGACTTGTAGAAATTATCAGATTATATTGTTTTCGTTACTTTTATATAATTTTCTTCAAATAAAAGAAGATTCAGAGACGCTTGAGAATGTTGAGACAACGTTTTCTTTGCAACTTTAAGACCCTCTCTCTCTCTTACGCTACACTCAAATCGTCAGTTTTTCTAAATTTTAACTCGCAATCATCTCACCATACCTTAATCGATGTGTTTTAGTGTTACTATTCCACTGTTTTTTTCTCATTTTTTTGTATCTGTAGATTTTTTCCACACTAATGAAATGAAAGCATTACATATTCTTTTATTTTTCCTATCATATAATCTTCATAATCAATAAGTTCCCACGACGCTCAAGCCTAGCCCCATTTAACATCTTTGGCTCTCCTCGCCTTATTATACTGACTTGATTGTCATTTTTTGGTTTACAATAACCAGTACCTATAGCTTTATGTATTAAAAACTTAGCGTTAAGTTACGCTTTCAACCTCCAATAATGTAATCTTCTATGAAAAATTTTTTCTAGACAAAAATAACCCAAAAAAATTTTTTTACTATACGACCCGGAAATCGAACTCAAGAAATCGTAAATAATTCTTTTTTTTACATAATGTATAATTTTACTTATAAATCTATGCCCGAAGATAATAAAGCAATAAAGGAAGTGATTGTATAAATGAAGATGAGATCGTTTATATAACAGCCAGCAACCATCTTCATAACGAAGATCTACTGGAGAACTGACCGTAATGGCTCTCTTAATTAGGCATTCAATAGAAAGGCTTCAGATGAAGGCACATTCAAAACTAACCTATATGATCGATTTTGTCTGCATAATTTATTGTATTAACACATAATTGTCGTTTATAAGAAAGGTTACCTTTTTATTTTCTTGCCACCGGGAGAGTAATCTGATTTTATGTTCTCCAATGATATAAAAAGGAGGTAATCTAAACTTAATAGACAACAAATCTGGATAGCTCAGATAACAAATTGTGAAGTTTTTTATGTCATTACATAGCATTTTTTAAAGTTTTTTTAAAATTTTTCCTCTTTTTTTATTTTTTCTCTTTTTATTTTTTTTTTTATTTTTCAGGCTTTCGAAGTAAACCGAGAACCCTTATAGTTTCGCTATGTCCATCCGTCCGTCGGTCCGCCCGTCCGTCTATCCGTACGTTAGCTCAGAGATCTATATTACTAGAAAGCTGTAATTTGGCACGAATATACATATATACGAATATACATACGACAACAAAGTGGTAACATAAAATTTTGAAAAAAAATTTTTTTTAATGTAAAGTGGGGACGTTAATTTTTTTCTCACGTACCCCATTGGGTGGGATATCGTTGGATAGGTTTTTTAAAAATATGGTAGGTTTGTGAAAACAAGTTTTTGATTAAGGGACTCGTTTGCAAAATATTAATCCTTTTAAGTGCTACTTTTTGTTAGAGTCAATTTGTTGTGTTGTGACACGGAAGTTTGGAAATTAGGGACCTACCAAAATGGCCTACTTAATTTTGCTTCCAGTAGTAAGTATGACAAAATCGCTTGAAGGCACGGAAGTTTCCACGTGTTCCCACAAGGTCGAAGTAATAAATTACACTGGATATACATTGAATACTATCAAGTATTTGACTACGTTCGTTTTGCCAAAGATTACACTCCCATAGAATGTGGTGTGCAGTTTGTTCATATTTACAATTTAATGAAGAGCATTCGTAAAAAGGAGAAGGAACTAATTTAAACGAGAAATATTTAGCTTTAAAATTACCGTGGCTAGTGAGACACTGCGCAACACAGTAGTCTATTTCTATCCACGTTTTGCTTAAACGATCGAAACGACGCATGGGAAAAGTTATATAAATGCCGTCCTTTAGTTGACATCACCAACGCGACTGCCACTCATCAATTAATTCATTAGTTACGTCGATTACAGGACTAAAGAGACGACGTATTTTTGTTTGAGCTTGTGGGTTGATAAATTCTGGGTTGGTAAAATTCCTAGAATTGTAGTACATTGAAGCCCGACGCTGAATTTCTAAATCTAATGGTAAGACACCTGATAAAACGGGTAAAGCTTCGGAGCTTCGCTTATAAGCTTATAACTCTTATATCCAAACATTTGCTTTTTACAAAGTGCCTGACAGAAAGGCAGCTAGTTTATTTTAGAGGGGGCCCGGATCCATACGAGATTAACACGGGGCGTTTTATTAATAGCACAAAATCGTTAAGTGTAAATTACCCGAATTTACTCTTCACGATAAATCGCACACGTAAACTTATTACGGCACCAAATAAGCGAATTTTCTTGACGACTCTAGTAAAAGTCATCTTTACATCAGTACGATTTATTAACTGTCATTACAGCAGCAATATCGCGGTAATGACGCGATCCCCGTGGAAACAGGGGATTATTCAAACACCTCCCATGTAATAAACGAACCGCTTTCAGATCTGTGGACTTGACGGCCCGGTGATGAATGTAAACAACACCCGTGAAGAACGCTGTGACATATAATTAAAATGGATTGCGTTATATTTTATGCGATGCTTTTGTTATATTTTTTTACGTAAAATGTGTCATATTTTTTCACTTAATAATATTTTGTATATTTTTCGCCTCTGTGGTCTAGTGGTCCAGTGTCGGTGTTGCTATATGAGGTCCTGGGTTCAATGCCCGGGTTGTAAAATTCAAAAATGTGTTTTTTAGTATTCTGATAAGAACAACGATGCCAGAGATTGGATAAGTGCCCCATTGGCGATAGGCTTGCATACAACCTATCACATTGTGTGACTCTGAGGACGGTGTACATCTGCCTATCTCTTCAGGGATCAGACATGGAGATATTTTTTTAAAATGTATTTTACACTTTCCATCGTTCCAGCACTTGGAGAAAGTTTTTGCCTCGTCGGTCCGGGTTCCCTTTGAAGAAAAGACCATCTGCCATTCTGTCAGGCAATTCGAAAGAGATGAACGATTAGCTATGCGATTAACCATTGTCATAACAACTAGGTGGTAGAGTTCTACATTGTCTCGCCCGGGTCTGGTATAACCGCCTTATCTACTCCTTCCGCAATAGCATCTTTGCTTGTAACTATCGTGTTCCGGTTTGGAGGGTAAGGTAGCCAGTAAACTTAAGCATGTGGCATAACTTTGACTAAGCAACCTTTCCTTCTACAAACCGAAATACGACAATGGCAAGCATGGACGCTGTTACGGCGGGAAGAGGTAAGGCAATGGTGCCAAATACCCTGGTGAGACTTTACGGAACTCTACCATCTATGTTAGCGATAGGTATAGTCAATCGTTTGCATTTTACGGACTACCTGGCAGAATAACATGGTCCGAAGCAACACGGCGAAAATTTTGCTGCGTTTAAAATATTTATCTATACTTTTCTACTGTGAGTTTTAGTAAAATGAAATAAAATAAAAATAGTAAAACGAATGAACTTTAAATCTAACGTGCGAGCGTCACGAACGTCACGAGCGGATTGACCGCTTGTGACCACGGTCAATGTAACTTGGCCGAAACGTCGAGCTTCACAAGCAATTTCTATAATATGTACGCTTTTCTAACCCGTTTATATATTTTTAAAAGTGATAGTAGAACACGTTAGTCCGCTCGTGACTACGGTCAATGTAACTTGGCCGATACGTCGAGCTTTACAAGCAAGTTCTATAATATGTACGCTTTTCTAACCCGTCTATATATTTTTAAAAGCGATAGTAGAACACGTTAGTCCGCTCGTGACTACGGTCAATGTAACTTGGCCGAAACGTCGAGCTTTACAAGCAAGTTCTATAATATGTACGCTTTTCTAACCCGTTTATATATTTTTAAAAGTGATAGTAGAACACGTTAGTCCGCTCGTGACTACGGTCAATGTAACTTGGCCGAAACGTCGAGCTTTACAAGCAAGTTCTATAATATGTACGCTTTTCTAACCCGCTTATATATTTTTAAAAATGATAGTAGAACACGTTAGTCCGCTCGTGACTACGGTCAATGTAACTTGGCCGGAACGTCGAGCTTTACAAGCAAGTTGTATAATATGTACGCTTTTCTAACCCGTTTCTATATTTTTAAAAGTGATAGTAGAACACGTTAGTCCGCTCGTGACCACGCTCAATGAAACTTGGCCGAAACGTCGAGCTTTACAAATAAGTTCTATATAGGTACGAATGCTTCAATATCAATAAATATAGAACAAATTTAACCTTAAGCAATACTGACAAAGTCTAATATTTACCAGAGCAAATTGTATGAGCTCAGTACGTCGCTATACTGTATATAGTATACGAGTATATATCATCTCTACGTAGCGTCCATTACACGTATTCCCCTAAGGACACGACGGTCCTGTGCATAAATTTATTCAAACATACTTGTGCTTAGTTCAAAGTTAACCGTATAGTAATTGCTATTTAATTGTGTTCTCAGTAATGTTATTATAAATTATAGTTCTACTTTTCCAGTTGCTTTGTTTCTTAGTAGAGGTAGTAGACGTAAATTGTACTATTTTTTTATAAGATAGCAAACACGCAGACAGGACTCTTGATGGAAAGAGTCAACCATCGCCTAAAGACACCAAAGATGTTAATGGTGCGTTGCTATCTTGTGGCGAGATTTAATGCCGCATGCATAAGTTTAGCGGCTACCTCACTCTCTAAACCGGAACCCAGCTGCGACAAGGACTGAAACTATTCCAACAGGAATAAGAAAGATGGTGGTACTTACCAGACCCGGGCGAGACAATGCAGAACTCTACCACCTAGTAGCCACGATATGGTAGTGACTCGCGTAGCCAATCAGTCGCTTTTTACGATCTGTCTTGCAGAAAGGCAGTTGGTCTATTCTTCAAAGGAGTCCGGATCCATCACGGGGAAGCCCGGTTCCAACACGGGGAGCTCGGATCCAACACGGGGAAAGTACTAATTTTATAAATGCAATGTAAGCTTTAAGTCTTTATGATAACGATGGATATAAACAGACTTTAGTGACTGCACATCGTTTTGACTCATTTGCTTGTTTGTTACCTAATAACAGAAAACAAAGACTAAAACCCAGTATGCCAACGTGGTTAATTACAATTTATATTCTACGTCCTCGGCACTTGGTGAAACTCCGTTTTTATCATTACTTTATATGTAAACACACTTGTACTGTTTCATAATTCACACAAAAACGCAGAATATATATTTATTCTTAATTAGACAAACCAAAAATATATAGTGTAAATTTAAGTAATTATTCCTAAAGATAAATAATCTATCTACATTAATATCATAAGTGCGAAAGTTTGGATATTTGGGATGGATGGATGTTTTTAACTCAACCTCGCAAAAACTGCTGAACGGATATCACATCCATTACCTTTTATCCCAGAATAAATAATAGTTTAAAAAACTAAAAACACGCTTTTTATAGAAAAACAAACTATAAAATAGAAAATAAATTTTAATAAACTTAAATTAAGAATAGTGTTAAAAATTTCAATAAATATAAATTAATAATAGTGTGAATAAAGAATAACTATTTTATTTTAAAAAAAGCGTGGGGTGCATGGTGTCAATAATTATAAATATTTTATTGAGATATATGAGTAGAGTGATTATTTGATATTGATAATATCTTAAAAAGCACCCCACGTTTTTTTTTTAAATAAAATATTTTTTCTTTATTCACACTATTATTAATTTATATTTATTGAAATTTTTAACACTATTCTTAATTTAAATTTATTAAAATTTATTTTCTATTTTTTAGTTTGGTTTTCTATAAAAAGCGTGTTTGTAGTTTTTTTTAAACTATTATTTATTTTCTACTTTTTAGTTTCGTTTATTTATAATAGCTTGTTTTTTAAATTTTAAACTATTGCACGGCTCATGATGCGAAGCATCAGAGAGTGCTTTACGATCGAAAAATTTTTTCCCCTCATTTTGGCAACTATTATTAGTATTATAGCCTTGTTAGTTAACGGAATCAAGATATTTTGCATACTATTGTCGAGATAATTTAATGGAAATTAATTCTATACTTTCTAAAAATTGATTTAATGCAACAGAAACGGAAAAAAACATTAAAAATAGGTTAAAAAAAATTCCTGACCGTCATGTATGAAACTCAGGTAACACTGTTACTTGTGAAAAAAACAAATATTTGAGTTAATTTTTTTTTTATTCTAATCGGCAATTGTAGGTCACCGAATGCGAATGGCTAATAAATTCAGTGTCGTTTAATTACAATTAATAAAAAACGAAAACTACAAGACTTAATATATATATATATATATATATATATATATATATATATATATATATATATATATATATATATATATATATATATATATATATATATATATATATATATATATATATATATATATATATATATATATATATATTAAGTCTTGTAGTTTTCGTTTTTTATTAATTGTAATTAAACGACACTGAATTTATTAGCCATTCGCATTCGGTGACCTACAATTGCCGATTAGAATAAAAAAAAAATTAACTCAAATATTTGTTATATATATATATATATATATATATATATATATATATTAAGTCTTGTAGTTTTCGTTTTTTATTAATTGTAATTAAACGACACTGAATTTATTAGCCATTCGCATTCGGTGACCTACAATTGCCGATTAGAATAAAAAAAAATTAACTCAAATATTTGTTTTTCCATTGTTTTTCCAAACTTTTTATTTGTTCTAATCGACTATTAATTCCGTGATAACTATAAGTAACTGTAATTATTGTCCTGTCCTATCGACTGTAGAGAAACATTATAAACCTTATCGACTATAGATGAAAATTATATAAATTAACAAAAATCATATTTTGCAAATTGAAAAATGGAATAAAAAGTATCTTCAGGCCTATATCCCCGAAGGGGTAGGCAGAGGTACAACAATGCACCCACGATTAGCCGAAGATACTTGGTCCCACAAATGTGATAGGTGGCAAGCCTATCGCCAACCGGGCACTTTCCAATCCCGGGCAACTTTGTGTTTCTCAGAAAACTGAAAAAACACTTTTCCATTCAACGGCCAAGGCTAGGCATCCCAGTCTTGGCTAACGCTCGGATAATCATTGAGTCGGCCAAAGCTAGGTTGCTCAATCCTGGCCCAAGTCTGGATCGCCATTGAATGGCCGAGGTTAGGTTACACAAACTTGGCCCAAGTTAGGGTGACTCTAGGCTTGGCCAAGGCTAGGTTATTCAGTCTTGGCCCAAGCCTGGGTAATCATTGGAATGGCCAAGGCTGATTGCCCAGTTATGGCCCGGGTATAGGACAACATAGGTTTGCCAAGATGGGCTTCCCAATAATGTCCCAGGCATGGCCCCGTCGTTCAACTCTGGGGCTTCCTGTACGGGCTACTATTCTTTTACCAGAACTATTTTTTTTAACCATTTTAGTTTTGTAGTTTATTAAAAATTTACTACCTAAGAGGCAATTTTTTATCTAAAGCATCTAATATAAATATTTTATAAGAAGTAAAATTTTTTCAAGTGGTAATAAGAAAAAATGTTTTTTTTTTTTATTACCACTTGAAAAATGGAATAATTTTATCAAATTAGTGTATTGTCATCAGTCCTCGATAAATTTACAAAGTTTGAACGAAATCTGGCCGTTTAAAGTGGGTCAAAATCGCGCCCAAAGAAGTCGGTTACAAACAAACATACAAATATACAAACATACAGGTGAAGCTAATAAAAAGCGTGTAAAAAAGCGTATAATAAAAAAAAGCGTGTAAAAAGCGTATAAAAATGAGTTGTTCCCGATGGTTTCACTAAAAACTTACAAATAACACGATCTGATGTCACCCCAAAGAAAGAAAATTATTTGCTTATGACATGGATATGTTAAACACCGACACTAATACATAAAACCAAAAAAAAACAAAAACATCTATACTCATCACATAAATATTTGTCCCTGTGAAGAATCAAACCTGAGCCCCATTGATTGTATGTTAAATTTGTCTATATTTTAAAGCCGAGAGCACAGTTACGGCATGCAATTATATTTATTACTTCGTTATTTAGAAAATTTTACTTCCTTTTTTGATTCAAGTAAAAATTAAGCCTATAGTCTTCCTTATAAATTTATGAATGTATCAAAATCAAAATAATGTTCTTGGTTTATATAGAGATTAGCGCGTCTACCTAAACAAACAAATAAAAAAGTACTTAAGTATGTTAGTATATATAGAATATTTAAAATGTGGCAGAAATAAACATTTTCCCTTAATTAAAGGAAAAATAAATAGATTAGTGTTTTAAGACATGACATCTATACTAAAGCTAGACCATTGAGGCGTCAAACTGAAAATCCCTTATTTTTAAAGCAAATATTGTTAGCACAGTTACAGCAAATTGATGAAGATGAATGATAAAGAACGGCAATATTGTTTATACAAAAACACCCATCAGTATCAATATATCGGTATTTGAGTTCCGCCTTATCATAATGACTAGCATTATAAACCGCATTTCACGCCACGTCACGATGACGTCACGACAGCGGTGTTTGAATTAATACCCACTTTATTTCACTCGAAACTCCATTTATTTGAAAGGACTGGGTAAATTGTTCCCTATTTAACAAAAATTTGTAATACTCGAGTTTTTTAAGCGGATTAATCTTATCTCAATCTACGTAAATTAAATGATAAACGCATGCCGCCATGCGCGCAACATGCAAAACCTACTGGGTTAAGTTTTAGTAATATTTCTTAGATAGTCGTACCATATTAAATTTATAAATTCACCCTGAACTGTGATCTCACGATGGCGTAGTTTTAACATTAGGACCCCATCATACGTACCCTATTTTTAGCAATACCCTGAACAATTTGTCTCATGTTCTAATTTTCAAATCTTTGTGTCTTATTCATTCACCTTTCAAATTTTAAAACGTTCCAATTAATTAAAATACTTTATTGTGATACTAGTTATGTAAAAATAGTTTTTTTATATACTTGAATTTTGACCTGATTATTCAATAAAAATGTTGAGTATGGACACCGGCGCATAGATACCGTAATTAATTATTTACAAACAGCGAATTGCCGAACATTTCATATATATAGTCTACAGTATAATGCAATATTTGTATTTCTTACTTCTGAAAATATATGCATTAAAATACGCTTAATCTAACTGCATCATATTATAGTTGATAAATAGTACTACTAACTAAACTACTAAACAAATCTTAAACTGATTTGGACATTGCTTGGTATGCATTGTACCAGTGGTACGCAGTCTTTGTTTAATAATTCATATGTTTAAATATCTTAGTGCAGCAAGATTCACAATGCTATGATTAAACCATAAAGGCAGACAAAGGGATCTTATGTATTTGCTTGCAAATGTTATGTAGGTTTAACGCTTTGGTAGCCTTAACATAAAAGCATTTAGTTAATGTTTTTAGTTTAAAATTATTGAAAGTTAAAAAAATAAACCCGTTTGCATGAAAATCGTTATAAAAAATATAAAAAAGTATCTTCACGCCCGTATCTCCGAAGAAGTAGGCAGAGGTACTAACAGTGCTTCTACGGTTAGCCGAAGGTACTTAGTCCCACAATGTTATAGATGGCAAGCCTATCGCCAACCGGGCACTTGCCCAATGCCGGGAAATTTTGTTTTTATCAAAAAACTGAAAAAAACACAGTTTTAATTTGTCCGACTCGGAAATCGAACCCGGAACCTCATGTGGTCAACTCCGACACCGGACCACTAGATCACAAAAGCGATAAAAAATAGAATTTTCTGTGAAAACAGTTTATGATTCAAATTGCACATTGTAAATTTTAGTGCAAAGGTTGGCCATCGCGATTCAACGCGGTAACCCGGCGAGTGTGATGGGCGCTTTTGCACCGGGAACGATCCAGATTGGGTAAAATAATTAGTATTAAGATTGACATGTATATTTATAAAATTATTGACATTCATTAAATTCAAATTTAAATCTAAATAAATATAGGTAAGATTTCAGATAATACAGGGAAAATAAAAGTGAATTATTGACATATTTCTGTATTTAAACTGTATTTAAAAATATCAAGATAACTATATGTATATATATTTCTAAATTTACAAAACGGGATAAATTTTATATTTTTGTTGCATATGAAATGTTTGTATATTACAACATTTATTTCAAAGTACATGATATATCTGTGCAAGGTCAGTATATAGGAAAGAGACGTTTTTTGTAGATTTACCTGAAGAAAATAAAATAAATAAAATAAATGAATATTGCTAGACAAATAACACGAATTAATCTAACCCTAAAAGTAAGTAAATTATTTTCTTGTGTTATGGGTGTTAGCCAACGATACTTATACATATAAATACATATATAAATACTGTAACACACATAGTAAATATCAAAACTCAGAAATATAAACATCTATGCTCATCACACAAATGTTTTTCGCTGTCGGGAATCAAACACAAGTCCCGTCGATTTGTAGTTAGGTTCGCTAACCATTTGACCAACGGGGCGCTCAAAGTTCTATACTATCATTATGAAGTGAGGATGCTAAAAATCTAAGTCCATTGTACAATAGTAAATTAAAATTAAAAGCGTAAAACTTATATATGCATGTATTTTTAACCTAGAAAACAAATGGTTTCATAAAAAGTACCAGCTACAAAAAATGTATATTAAAGCAGCGTTTCTTAAACTTTTTCAGTCCTCGAATCCCTAGAAAATCAAGTAAAATTTCAAGGACCTCCTTAATAAAAAATATTGGTATTTATTCATTAATTCAAATTTTTGTAGATAAGGCGGCTGACCCCCATACACATACACGCGGACCCCCAGGGGCCGCGGACCACAGTTTAAGAAACAGTGCATTAAAAGAAAGTTTAATTATATGATACATAACTTTTGTCATGACTATTTTATTTTAAACTACCATTTACCCACTGAAAATTATAGAAATTTAATTTATTGTAATTCATTCAATAACCAACTGGTGCTACACCGGGCCAGACAATAAAGTTGTAATCCAGCCACATATAATGTAATACTACGCTGTCGCAGCACAACGGTTAACGTACACGGTAAATTACAAGTCATTTGTAACGACACCTTTACCTAATGTTACAAAATATTTATTGCAAAGGCTGTTTCAAGTTTTGTATGATATGTTAACGAGATTTTTCCTCATAAAATTATTTTTTACAAGTAATAACTAATTAGTATTAATATTTAATAAAAGGATACAAAATATATAATAAGTAAAAAATATTAACGATGATATTGAATAAAATTTTGTTAGTATATAGTTATAAGAATCTATTAAAACTGTATAATTTTTCCCGTAATAATCCGGGTCCCTTTTTAACTACCTTACTGTTAGGGATTCTGTGAAAGATAAAACCACGCTAAAAGTATCAGTAATACCGCGAGTAAGAGTTCTATTACGTCTCGCTCGACTGTCCGACGTCGGTATCCATATCTAACCTTTACCGCAATAGTATTAGTGATAGTTATTTTCGTGGTTACGTTTGGAGCATATGATAGTTGGTATACATAGACCTGAAGATGCTGCAAAAGGCGAAACTGGTTGGCGATATAAACTAAAAATAAAAAATATTTGGTGAAACAGTACATTTTAACATAATGACACATATCCTCTTTACATTGATGGACATCAAAGCAACATTAACATTTGTGATATATTAGATATTTGTCTCACTCCATCTAAATCCATCTGCCTCTTGGTTTATCCCATAATATATAAAAAATCTAGAACTTCATCCTTTTGATTTATTGCCATGGTAATAAAAAGAATTTTATAAGGGTTTTTTTTTTGGAGAAAGTAATAATATCCAATATAAACAAGGCGAGGTGAATATACGAGACTACGTTCTCATCTTATCTGATTTATTTACGCACAGTCAACACATTTTCGCCCTCTTTTAAGCTCTTCACAAGGATTTACGTTACTCGACAGAACTGTATATGGGACACCATATATACTGAGATTTGTAGAATCATTTATAACATTTATAAAACGCTGAAGTTGAATAAAAGGAAATGGTACTTTTATAATAAAAAGAGAATAATATTTTTATGTTGCGTCGCAGTTAAACGTGTTTTGTTTTTGTTAAAACAGTGTCTATTTATGCATAGAGAATGCTGGGTACCATATATTTATCTGTATTCATCCGAGCACCTATTGAAGAAAATACTAAAGGGGTGATCATTAAAGAAATGATGTCACGCAAGCATGGAAAAGAGGAACTCTTTCCAGCAGACGAAGTTGTCTTGGAACTGAAGTCCGCCTGAGAAGCGTTAAAACTTACATAACGTTACAAAATAAATATTTTTTAAATAGTGTGATTTAGTAGTTAGTTGAATTTTGCGTATTATAGCTATACAGATTACATAACAGGTACAAGTATACTTGCATAAGACCGCTTTACCCTGACCAGACAATGCAGAACTAGCTTGTTTGGTCTCCTACAATATAAAAATATTAATTGTAGTAAACCATTCTTAAGATACTTTAAAATATTTGTATTTCATGTGTAAAATTATACACAGAGAGCACTTGTAAACAATCGAACAGGCAATTCCGGAAACGCTTTTAGACTCGGACGTCCGATTTAACTACAGTACCGGATAAGTATCAAGAGTTGAAAAAATATACGGCATGAACTTCTTTAATCATACTATGAAATGACATGGTTTTTTTCTGTTGAAAAGAAAAATTAGATACATTTTTAGTGACTAATAGCTAATACATAGCTACAAACATTTTTGTGGTCATACATAATACTCGAAATAGCATTTAAGATTAATTATTATTTTGAGTGGCGAAAATTTTTCAATATATATCCCCAAAATCCGCATATTATACATATTATATACAACGTGTAAAAATTAAGAAAACATTTATATACATAAGAAGTCATTCTCACGTTCTGGTAATGATTTTTGTGGGAATTGCAAAGTTTGCCTCATGTGATGTTTTATTATTTTCACACCACGCAATATAAAGCGAACTTAGCTCCTACTCATCGCGCGGACGAAACTCTCGAATCAGTCATTTACTTTGCGCGGTTATAAGCCCCATAGAATATTGCTTATTTTGTGTGTTTCCTCAAATTTTACCAATTTTTTAGAATTGCTACTGTAATTTATCAGAATAAATCCAATTATACAAAATTAAGTTAAAAAAATTATCAAAAAAATCGAAAACTTCCCGCACAAATATTTCAACCGTTTTCATCTTAGAATCATGATTCAAATCGATAGCTTTTATATTTGCTAGACTGTCCCTTACGCGCTGTATATGATTGTATTAGGCTACCAAACAATGCTTTTGCGGATCGGACAGGATTTTATATACACACTGTAAACACTATATATTTTATATACTCGGAAACGGACTAATATTAATAATTTTGATCACACTTATTACAATTTATTCTAAAGTTATCGTCTTTAAATTTTAAGTTTAATTTACAACAATTTATAAACGTTGGGCCTGAAAAAAAGTGTCGCTGTAAGAATGAGAAAGAGCATGCTCCGTTGGTTTGGACATGTGGAAAGAATGTAGATAAAAGGTGAACAAAAACAGATATAAAATGCGAACGTCTAAAGATGTGGGTACGGGGGAAGACCAAGACTGATAGATGCCATGATCAGATTGATCGGGTACTGTCCAAAAGTACTGTTAAGAATCTTCGCAACTGACGTGTTTGTATAAAGAGAGTAATGAATATGAAAGAAGCAAAACAAACTGCAAAGATCGTGACATATGGCACTCGGTTCTCTCTGTCTACTCCAAAAGGATCTGATGTGAAAATATATACGTACGTGTATGTAACTTACAGCAATGGTTCATAATGTGATTACCTACCTATAATTGTAACAACAGTTTAAAAGTTTTGACAAATGTACATTAAAATGAGGTTTTAAAATACTGTATCTTATATTGTGTGCCGATTGTTTGGATAGTTAAAATAAATAAATAAATGAGAGGTGTCATGTGGACTCCCAGTTGACGCGGAGTTCCTATTACTATATCTAAGAATGTGACTTAAAGGAGGTGTCAAGTTTAGCTGGACCGCAAATTAATTAGTATTAAATCGCCAATACTTGTCCAAGGGAGCAAGACCGCTTTTCACTATTATGTAATTATAATATTCTTGATTATTTATATTAATAAAAAAGTATTTAAATATTAAAATTATAAAATATTTTTTGCATGTTTTCAAAATTGATGGAAAGCTGAATCGTTCTAGTTGGAAACTGCCTCAAAATTATTGCAAAATGAACGGTTTTTGTATGTGATTTGATTTGTGAAAAAAAAATTACACATTTTTCGGTCTATCCCCTCAGCCCACAAACGATAGCGTGCGATAAGGTATTCAGTTTTAAAAATTATTTCAACGTACAAATAATAAAATTTAACTAATTCAGACTATAATTGATTTAAAAGTTCAAAAAAGAACAGTTATTCCATTGTTTTGAGTTTCCACTTTTATCGGCAGTCCTTATGACTGCCTATGTTTTTATATCCCCAATTGTCACAACTTCCAAGTTATCTCAATGTATTTTTCCTGAGATACTTTTGACTTTGGACAAGATACTAAGTGATAAGTTGAGCTCAGTAATCAAATAAATCATCCACAAAGTATAAAAATCTAACATTACGTCAATCCAGCGCCACCTGACGTCACTATAATACATTTACTCACTTCGTGACATTCGAATCACATGTAACCATGTCGTTGTTCCCTGTAAAGGTCACATTTAGGTACGTTGTAACTTATGTACATATACGTCAAAGCGCGTACAATTCAGGAAAAGGAAATGTTACATGATTGAATGAACATGAATGACTTTTAACGATCCTGTGAGCGATTTGTTTTTACCATGTGCGGATAGGAATCCTTAAGAATATTTATGTAACTATGAGTTTAGCTTTGATTATATACTGTTATTTAGTTACACTCTTAGACATTTTTTTAAAGTAACGAAACCGAGGTACCGAAAACCAAATGGGTAGCCCGAAGTGAGGAGTCATGATCATAGTCGATCGGTAGTCTGCAAATGCCCAATCCATGCCAAACCAAAATTTACTATGAACTTATCATTTATTTTTACTCTATATTTATTTCGTTACTAGCTAATCCACGCGACTTTGTTTGCGCAACTCACACACATTAGTTCCTCATACTCAGTTAGGTAAAAAGTCGCCTTTGTTACTCAGTGATAATGTAGCTTCATATTGGTGAAAGAATTTTTAAAATCATTCAAGTCGTTTTTGAGTTTTTCCGTTGCAAAAACAACGATATAACCTCTTTATAATACTATTACAGATAATAAATAAATCAAACATCAAGTCAATAATGTATAATTGAACGCTAATCGCCCATGCTCTAGACAGCATGACAAGTAATCATTTCACCTCGTTGTCGTCACATTGTCGCCGTTTAATGAACAGGACTACCGTCCCCCATCCCCGACATGCCTCAACGTTATAAGGCTAAAGTAATCAAGCCGAGGCTCTGTGATTCATTACTTGTTGTGTACTTGAATGCTACCCCCGAGATGCTGTTATATATGACAAGATTTTAATAGCTTTTATTTTTGGAACACTGGTGGAAAATTATTTATACTTAAATAGCCATTAAAATTTGAAACTTTTGTGAGATATAATTAAATAATAATTACAAAATTCACGTTCAATCGGTGTAGGTTCCACCTAGTTTTGGATTTATATGATAAAATGAATAAAAACAAAGGAAGTGAGAAGAAAACTTTAATTCAAAAAATGTCGCCAAGTTAGTTTTTAAACAAAGAAAAATTTGGACATGACTGGGTTCGATCCGACAAATAAAGCCGTACATTGACTGGACCGGCTTAATGCATCTATTTATAAGAATAGAATAGAAAATGTTTATTTAAACATACACCACAAAACTACAGAAATTTAACATATCAAAATTAAGAAAAAAGAAACAAAAATAAGGACATAAAACAAAACAAAAAATCTACACTGAGTTACAAGCCAATATAACAAAAAAATATATACAGATACATAACAAAACTTAAAATAAAATATATATAGAATTTAAAAAAACGCCAATACTAGTAGCCATTACACTGTAATAATTAAGACAAAAAGCAATACTTTATACAAATAATTAATAAATAAGCCTAAATACAATTCAATTAGTCTAACTGTAACCTATTGTTTGGTGTCCACTGCACTGAGTGGTGTGATGTCTCAAAATGGCCAACACTCAGCTTATGTTGAGAAGAGAAGATTGAGAAGAATACCGTACACTAGGTGAGGGTTTATTAAGTACTCGATTCTGATACCGAATATGTAAATGTTGACCAGATTATCCAATAAAAATGTTAAGTACCCTCATGGGTATAGAAGTTCATTGTTTACAAAAAGCAATTTACTGAACTCGTGACTACACTATACTAGACTTTATTAAAGGTTCAGTGACCATATTTTTTACCACAACCACTGGAGGCCAAGCTCTCAAGCATTTAGTTCTTTAAAGATTTTTCAATTAGATCAATAGATAAAATTACACTTATCTTTAACGATCTGTTTTTTGAATTTAATTTTCCTTCACAATCTGCATATTATACCGCATCAAAAAATAGTAATCTATCTGATCCCGTTCAGCACTTCAATGCCGATTACTCTCTAAAAGAGTTCGCTATATAAATAGGTCTGAAATATGTCCCCAGGGCAGGGACTTGAACCGGCGCATCTCTTCAAACGGTTATACAAACTCTTCTTAAGTACCCCCTGTGGTCTACTGTAACAGTGTTACATTCCGTTTTTACAGTTCCATGTTCTTAAATTGGTGTTATTGTTTTAAATTAATTGTGGTTAAAAACGTGGAAAGGCTATTTTTTAAAATATTTAGTACTAGTCAATGACTGCAGCTTCGTCCGATTTTTTTTTCCTGTGTTGGTCCGAGCCCTCTTTGAAGAACAGTCCATCTATCATTCTGCCAGACAGATCGTAATGGTGAACAATCAGCTATACGTTCACTGCCATCGTGACTATTAGGTGGTCGAATTCTACACCGTCTTGCTCTTATTTTTGCTACCACCGTCTTACCTATTCCTACCGCAATAGCGTCAATGCTTGTCATTGTCGTGTTCCGGTTTAGAAAGTGAGGTAGCCGATAAATTTATGCAAATGGCATTAATACCTCGTCACACGGATAGCAAACCACCATTAACGTATTTGTAATCTATAGGCGATAGATGTCTCATTCTATCACGAGGCATCTACTAGTTAGCTATCTTATAATATATAAAAAAAAGTCGATATTAATAGACCTATTGACTAAGCCGCTTCGCTGAGAGAAACGTCAATGAGTACAAAAGAGTTCTAAAGACTATTATTAGCACAATCACGTTTTTTCAGTAGATCATTTTTGCCAGATCGGTCTAGCCGTTTTAGATATAGAGCGGGACATACAGACACACAGATAGGCAAACAGACAAAAGTTTTTTAAATGATGAAATTGAGTAAGAGATTAAATAAGGTGTTTTCTGGATGTCCAGGTTACCGTAATGCTAGAGATTCGTTTTAGCCTTCTTGTCTTATATGAAATTTCTAACTATAAGAGATTTGATTTATTATTACAAAAAGGGTATAGTTAATCAAAAGGGGTATAGTTAAAATCCTTAAACTCAAAATTAACATAAAAAGTTTTTTAACTAACAACTTTGTAAACAGAAATAAATCTTACAACAAAAGCTCAGAAAGTAACAGCACCTAAATTAAGTAATTTATATGAACGCTAATTTTAAACATGCGGTTGTATGCTAATTTAAACCTTACTTTATGTGAATCCTTGTGGAGTACAGTCAATACTTATTTAAGCAAACAGAGCCGGTTAAGACCAGAGCGTAGGGAGCATTAATTAAGTTTACTGTCAAATAAAAGTAAAATAATGCTGGACAAGAGCTGGAATTTTAATAAAGCGAGGTCACGTACATTGATGGCCATCCCGACCAGCGGGCTGAAATAAAACCATAGCTTTATTTGATTTTATATAACAAAATAATTTAAGTCTTGCTAGATTAGAAAATAACACCAGCATATTAGCTATTGGAAATATTAAATTACAGCCCTGCAATATTATTAATCCATATGGTATTTATAGTAATCGATGTGAATTAGAACAATATATTTCATAATGATTACACCTGGTTTCTACATTTTACCTGTGGGAGGAATGCGCTGTGCCACGCTCTTGGCTGTATGGTTACTACCATCTTGCTTGTTTCTTCCGTGAAACAGCTTTGCTGTGTTTTTTTTATATCATAAGATAGCAAACAAGCAGATGGGTCTCCTGATGGAAAGAGTCAACCATCGCCTATAGACACCAAAGATGTTAATGGTGCGTTGCTATCTTGTGGCGAGGTCTAATGCCACATGCATAAGTTTACCGGCTACCTTACCCTCCAAACCGGAACACGACAGCGACAAGCACTGACGCTATTGCGGCAGGAATAGGTAAGGCGGTGGTACCAGACCCGGGCGAGACAATGCAGAACTCTACCACCTAGTAGCCACGATGGTAGTGTCTCGATAGCCAATGTGTTGTGTGTTGTGGGAATGGTAAGACAGGCAGTGTAATTACTGGCACCGAGACTAAACACCTACTTGGGCTAGCTCCATGTAAACTAGTTTATGTTCATTGGCGACGTCTACCACCTACCATCAGGTAGCACATCTGTCAGTTTGCCTATCCAAATAACATAAAAAAATTTGGTCATTCTTATTCGAATTCTTTAACATCTGGTCAGCTGTTAAAGAATTAGAATCGAGTAATATCTAAATACAAAGAAGAAAACTATAAACTATTTAATTTGCAAATTTCCTTTTACATGTTCCCTTGTGATGCCACTAGTTTTGTTTTGTTTTATATTTTCAAATTAGTTTTCTTCGTTGAGTAAAAGATTTCCGCAAAATAACGCCTGCATCTATAAAATATCTAAATAATAAATACTAGCCGTTACTCGCGACTTCGTTCACGTGGTCCAAAATCTTCCTCTTGCTCGTTCAGGTAAAAATGAAATTTATATATTTTCTAGATAGTGTAGCTTTTTAATGGTAAAAGAATATTTAAGTTCGGTCTAACAGTTTTTGAATTTATTCCCTGGATACAAAAATACAAATGTTTTTTCTTTGTAATATTAGTATAGAATAATTAAAAGTAAAAAAATGCTTAATTAATCTGGTAGATGTTGCCATTTCTATGTCGAGACTATATTTTATTGCTTTCTTTAGCAATTTAAAACCAGCAATCATCAACTTAAACATTAATGTTATAGTTTTTGGACAGGTCCATTGGTCGAGTGGTTAGCGACACGAGTACGTATCAATGGGGTTCGGTTTCAATTCCCGACGGGAACAAACATTTGTGTGATGAGCATAAGAGCTTTTAGCTCTTTAATATTTTTATTCAAATATCTTTAAGGTCGATAAGTACTAGGTATATTTTTATTAGATACTAGCACAGTAGAATGATTTAATGTTTATCAAAAGGAAGAAATGAGTAGAAAAGTGGAACTTAGAAGCATACAATGCACTAAGGTATAACCTGACATGCTTTGTCTTTTTAGACTCTAGGTTTGTTTTCTTTGAATCCAGCGATCTTCGTACTAAACGCGGATATTATACCGCTTGACCACAGTGTCACAGGTTCTACCTGAGGAAAACCTTCTTTGGAATAAATAAAATCGGTTAAAATATTATGTTAGAACGATATTCTGGTATTTACTAATATATTATAGTTTTATTTTAGTCAATTAACAGTGCAGTATACAAATGTCCTAATTTGTGATATGCTGCCGTTAAGTGCTATTAAAACATTCTAAAACTGTCATAGAACTTTTTACAAAGTAATTATATCCAGTAATGATACTTAATCTCACGCTTGGTAGTCATAGTACTTTTTTTAGGAAGTACATAACTTTATGTACGTATGTAATTATGAAATATCCTACAAAAAACAATACCATTTGACGATCATAAAACTTCACAAATCCTCCTGTTTTTGAAGCTTATACAAGCGGAACACAACACGTCGAGTGCCATATTAATCATACTCCACATTTAAACCAACTGTTTTAAAACAAGTCTTTTTAGAGCACCCCTAGAATTAATAACCCCAGTCATCTGAATAATGAGTGTCACACGAGCTATATGAGCCTGTGGCTTTGAGTTTACACTACTTTAGAGCGCGGCAATTGAATACATTTAAAAACGAAATTGAGGTACATATTTAATTTACAAAAAAAATGCGGAAATTTTGCAAATTAAATACCTCAAATTCGTCTTTGAATTATGGATTTCCGCAAAGTAACGCCTGAAACTATAAAGTTAAATACATTTTTACATTGACTAGAATTTAAAATATAAACAAATCAAAATTTGTCATTACTTATTATATTTTAAAAACAACAAAGAAAAATATCGACACGCAGGGATTGAACCTGCGACCTTCTCCCTAAAGCCGGGACGCTCTTCCACTGAGCTAGTGTCGACAGGTTTGATGTGGCGAAATTCTCCTTTATTATACGATCGATTACGTCGATCGTGTCGTAATTTTTTTTTTGTTGTTTTTAAAGTTTTCCCAAGCACGGGGTGAGTGCTATAACACAAAAATAATCACTCATTATTCCTTTTAAAACTTTGAGTTAATTTGGTATCAAATAATGATCTACGAAAGAACTCACGGTATAAAAAGAAATATAACCATCGTTTGTAGAAACTAAAGACCTCAGTTAACTTATCATTCGGGATAGTACAATGAGCACTAATTCTACTGCAGCAAAAACAGATAAATATTATACCATTTCCCGTGTTTCTAAACGATGCATAAAAATTTGTTTGAATAACACTTTCTGATTTATAAATTTAACTATAAGAAAACAACTTAAAAAATTTAAAAAACATATAGCAAAAATCTCGTACAAAATTATAGATTTGTATTTTTTTTAAAATATTTTTATCACATAAGCTAGAGCCTTGCCCTCATATTACTTCAATTTATATAATATATTCTGCCAACAATTGCATTGTAATCTAGCGTGACATATACTCTAAGCATGGTGGACGGTGTCAAACAAACGTTACGTTGCATCACTAATGATCTCTGACTGATGTTCATCTCTGCTGACCCGTCGCACCCCTGCCGTGTGTTACGTGTCATCAAGCCTCACTGGCAATAACTCTTGTTATAAATTTCACTCTATAGCGTCATATGCTCTAATGACGTTGTGATACAAACTTTACATTTCGTCAGTAAATTAAGGGTTGGAAATTAAAAGGTTTTAAATTATTTTATATTACAGGGTAACAAAGAAGCAGGTGGTTCCCCTAATGGAAAGAGATAATCATCGCCTATAGACACGTTTATGATGTGTTGCTAGCCGCTTGGAAGGAATAGAATCACAAAGGCATAAATTTACCAGCTGTCTTGCTCTCAAAACTAAAACATGATAGTGACAAGCACTGACGCTGTTGCGCAGGAAAAAGGACAATGGTACCAAACCCGGGTAAAACATTGCAGAACTCATTGCTAGTACCATATTTAGCTAATCGTTCGCCAAATGATATAAATATGGTTTAGGATTATGTCTCCTTAATCTATATACAAATAAATAAAATTGGAGTGTCTGTTTGTAATATTAAAATAACCGCTTTTACTAAATGCATATGGATGTATACACGGTACATATAATAAAATAACATTGTTTACAATTTTTGTTTGTCTGTCCTGATTCCTAAACTACTGAACCGACTTCAATTAAAGTTTGTAGATATACTGATTGTTCCAACTTAAAAGATAGGATAGTTCTTATTTCAATTACTCTCCCCCCCCCCCACTCCGCCCCTCAACTACCCTACCAAAATATTCAAAACAAATAATTTGTATGGCAAAAAATCATTTGCTGGGTCAGCTAGTTATTTTATATTTTGGAATATGCTTATAGCCAAATATGTCTTTAAATATCTTTGGAGGCACAGCATACCAACATTCTGTTGGCCTGAAGGTTACTTTGTAGTGAATACCACTAAGCATTGATTTTAGTTAAGAGTTATGTACAAACTTATTTTAAAAGTGTACAATAAAACTAGATAAATCTATACATATAATAAAATCGTAGGAAAGTCAAAACTGTACATTGAATATTTTTTTAAAAGAATACTTGGGGCGTGACCTACAATCGATATCGAAGCCAAAAATATAGTTTTTAGAATTTTTGCCTGTTTGTCTGTATGTATGTCCGGGGTAAACTCAAAAAGTACTGCATGGATTTACTTCAAATTTTGCATGAATATTACTAACAGGTCAACATATAGCCTACATATTATCACGCTATCACATACGGGGGAGGAGCTGTGCGCAGTAAACGAAGTCCGCGCGGACGAAGTCGTGGGCAACAGCTAGTAAACAAATAAATGGTTTATTTTTTAGTAATAGTAGCAGTTGTAAAGTAAAATAGTAAAGAAGTAAAATTGTTGCTTCCTTCTTGAGTATTTAAAACAAAATCACATACTGACATAATATACTAGATACATTACCTGCAAACAATGTTTTGATAATACATTACTGTAGTGAAAATCTGTAGTTATAAACGTGTATTTAGAAAACATTTATTAAGAAAAAAAAAAACAAACAATACACAAAATTCAGAACACTTACAAACACTCCAAAATTGCAAACCCGTTACAACAGAGAAATCCCTTTATTTACAAATTTTTATCATAGAATCACGCCCCAATACATTTAGAGAAAGCAAAGTGTACTTAATTATCATATTGCTGTATAAAACTGTCGTTTAACTCGACAAAAGTCGATAGCGTTCAAGTTGTTCCATTGTAAAAACAAGCCTCTGGAGTACGCTTTCCTCATTTACATTACACTAGCGCTAAACATACTCGCTTCAGTGACTAACGCTTTAACTGTAAAGGTAACTTTTTAATTGGAGTTTAATTTTACCATTTTTTATAAATTAATGGTTAAAGTCTTTTTTTTTTATCAATAAATAAATCGTCTCTGTAGTCCTAGTAGTTCGGTGTCGACGTTGACCACATGAGGTCACGGGTTCGATTCCTGGGTGGGGTATTTCAAAAATGTATTTCTCCAGTTTTCTGATTTAACAACGTTGCCAAGGATTGGATAAGTGCCCGGTTGGCATTGGGTTTGCTACCTATCACATTGTGGGATTAAGTATCTTTGGCTAATCGTGGGTGCACTGGTTGGACTTCTGCTTAGGTTTTCCGGGATATGGGCGTGAAGATACTTCATGACATAAATTGTATTGATTTCTGAATCTTACTTCCTCCCGTTTTTTTATAGAAGAGGGGGCAAACGAGCAGGAGATGCACCTGATGTTAAGTGATCACCGCCGCCTATGGACATCTGCAATACCAGATGCCCCTTTTAAAAATGAATAAGCTCTTTTCTTGAAGGTCCCCATGCCGTATCTGTTCGGAAATACCCCTGCCGGTAATTGAATCCACAAAAGAGTAGTGCGAAGCAAAAAGTACCGGGAGAACCGCACGGTTGTGGACTTCCAGACATCGAGATGGTGTGGGTGGAACTTCAAATTTTGACGCGATGTCCGATGATGGAATTTAGCAGCAGGAATTAATCCAAACAACTTGTCGGAACACTCGCAATGATAGATACGATAAAAGACGCAGAGCAAGCTTACATCTCTGCGTAGTTCCAAGGAGTCAAGCCGTTTCGAAATAGCTTGATCGTCAACGATTCGAACCGCTCTCCGTTGAATGCGGTCAAGTGGAAGAAGCTGATACTGGGGAGCTCCGGCCCAGAAATGAGAGCAGTACTCTATGTGAGGCCAAATTTGCGATGGGCCGGCAAGAAGTACTGCTTCGCTCTGCTGAAAACACCGAGCTTTTTGGATCCTACTGGATCTTGATGACAGGTTTCCTGCATGACAGGTCCTTTTAAAGATTCCATCTGCTTTTCTGCCTGCTAGATCTCAAAATACGAACGATTGGTTACGTTCTACGTCGTTTGTCGATAGCGATACGTTCCCTTACATAGTGACAACTTGGTACTAAATTGATAGGATGTAAAAAAACCGCCACTAGATAGAAACGCACTATTAACATCTTTGATGTCTATAGGCAGTAGTTGTCTCCATCAGATGCTTGCTAACTTATGATGTAAAAAAAGGGAAAATTATTTATGAGGTGAGAATAGCCGCTATTATTTTTGGGTTTGGGTGTTTATTAGATATTTTACAGTATTTATGTATTTATTTCAATATATTACTGATGTAGATTAACACCCATATCACAAGGAAATAATTTGCTTACTTTGGGGTTACATTAATTAGTGTAATTGGTCGGGCAACATTTATTATTTATATTCTTGTCACAGCATAATATTAATGTTTTCTACCAGATTGTAATATATCTGATAAACTTTCTCTTGACGCTTATCAACCCTCATCTTAATTACCATAACCATAAGTATACTCACTTTAACGAATTTGCGAGAAACTTTTTAATTGGAGTTTAATTTTCCTACATTCTATGTATAAATTAACGCTTTCCTTTCCCTTCCTCGTTGAATCGACTTTTCTAACTGATAGTACGTTTAATTAATATATATATAATTAATATATATATATATATATATATATATATATATATATATATATATATATATATATATATATATATATATATATATATATATATATATATATATATATATATATATATATATATAATATACTTAATTGTGAATGGCCCTTTAATTATATTGCCCTCTACTTACTTACTTGAGTTGCATTAAGTTTGTGTATGAGGTAAATGAAACTTTAAGAAATATGGCCCCTAGGTCGTAATACTAGTTCTGTATTGAGGTTGTATAGGAGTTAAACGTAACTTTAATCAATAGGGCTTCCTAGGTTATATTTCTAAATCTGTTATTAATGTTGTACGGGGGATAAATAGAACTTCAATAAATATGGGTCATATTACTTGAACTACTGCTTAGGAGAAATCAAAACAGTCGTTCATATACTGTTAGAATGTCTCAGACAGGCCAATGAGCGTCGGGACTTGGAAATGCAACGAACAAACTGCAACCTGAAAATATTAATAGCCTTGTACTAAATTGTATGAGTCAATAGAAAATGTAAGTAAAAAGTAAATTAAGAGGGTGCATGCATAAGGTAGGTAGCGAAACGTTATATGGATAAATAAAATTAAAAAAACATTATTCGATATTATTGATTATTTTCACATAGTTTTAGGTTGCTGTAACAGCGAAAGTAGCAGTGCATGCAGTTACTTAATATAAAAACTACTAGAACTGCATTAAGATTTTTAGATTTTTAGTATATTATAGAATTGTATTAATGACTAGCTGTTGCCCGCGACTTCGTCCGCGTGGACTTTGTTTCCTCCGCTCCTACTGGTCGTAGCAAGATGTTATATAGCCTATGGCCTTCCTCGATAAACTATCCAATATCCTAAGCTATCCTTGATGAGCTATCCAACTCAAAACGAATTATTCAAATCGGTTCAGCAGTTTTCGAGATTACTGCGTACAACCAAATAAACAAACAAACTGCAAATTTATAATATTAGTATAGATGTATGGGGGGTATTTCGTATTCATGCTTTACTGTGTCTATGGAGTTGTGACGTACTGTTATACTGACATTTATTACTTGAAGCAAAAAGTTAATAGAAGACCAACAACCGATATTTGCAGTAGATTTCTGTGAGATTGATTAGCTTGTATTCTATTAGTCCGTCAATTTAACGCAAATCGTATAGTACTAGCATCAATTTGATTTTATTGGAGATTTTTTTGAGACTAAATCTTTGTAGTAACTCAAGAGTCTGGCTTCACACTCTGTGAAAGTAAAGCTGTCATTCTGGAATGAAATAAGTGATAACATGAAATCACCATTCATTTTGACAAAACACCTGTGAATCATAGTATCAATTTACGTTCGGTTAACTAACAAAAAGTCGGCATTGTTTAATTATTATCCAATTGCCTCTCCACTGTACATATCCCTCTACATTGACTGTTTGATTAGTGAAGTGGTAAGCTAGATAAGCTCATTTGGTTCCTAGTTCAATTCCCTGGTCGAGTAAAAATATGGTTATTTTTTTCTTAAGACAAATCTCAATCAAAGTATGCAGTCCGGAAAATATGCCTCAGAATGTACGTAGTAAATATTATTTTCTGTTACCACATGTATTAAGCGGCAGTAAAGCAAATATAAAGACCAAAAGAAGATATGAAATGTCTTAAGTTGTTCTATTCGCATTGTTTGCCTTGTAAAGAAACCTCGCAATATTTATTTGAGATTATTATTGACACCAAACCAAGCTGATATAGCCTCAATAAATATCCTGCATATTTACTCCATATTTTGATAAAGTTTCCTTGAGTTTCTTTCATTTTATATCATAAGATAGCAAACAAGCAGATGGGTCTCCTGATGGAAAGAGTCAACCATCGCCTATAGACACCAAAGGTGTTAATGGTGCGTTGCTATCTTGTGGCGAAGTCTAATGCCACATGCACAACACATAGCTTTGTCACATGTTATCTATAAATCAAAAAACTGCAGAAAAAGTTCTGACTAAAAGTGCCAGATGATTCTTCGCGTTGTTGCTGAGAAAGAAAGGAAGAAAGAAAGAAAGAAATTATTTATTTGCCAGAATATGGGAGTTACAAGTTATAAAATTCGATTAAGTTACCAACATATCCTACCATGATATGGTGTGCAAATATTTTAAAATTATAATTATTTATTATTAAACTAAAAATTTTGTAAGTCGATTTTTTTGCAATTACTACCGGATCGGAACGCGGCCACACACTGAGAAGATCCGGCGGAAGAAACTCAGCGGGCTTGTTTTTTTTTCTAATTATAGTTACATGATACAATTACAAACATTATTTCACATCATAACTTATTTCTATAATTTACAAAATTCATTTTTTGTTTAATTAAAATATTGACATTTTACAAAGTTTAAAGACAGAAGAAAGATAATAGATAATTTGTAACAATTTAGTTAAGTTATACAATTTAATGTATATTTATCAACATGATCTACCTTATAAATTACATTTTTTATATACAATTTTATAAATCAACATTTATAATTAATGTAATTTCTAATTCATGTTAGTTTAAATTTATTAATTACAAAGTTTTTTTTTATAATTATACAATTAAAGGTTTATTATTATTAATAATATTTAATTTTATCAGCAAGAAATTCATTTACATTATAATAAGATTTGTCTAGTAGTAAATCAAATAGTTGTTTGCAGAATTTATTAAGAGGTAAGGATTTAAGACTATCAGGAATATGATTGTATATATTAATTTCTTTTAAAAATGTGGAGTCTTAGGCTGGGCACATGTAGTTTTTCACTATTCCTAAAATGTACCTAATACTTCAGCATTTGTTTTAAACAAATGTTGATGTTTTTTTACAAATACGCATACCGCCAGGATATAAAGACAAGGTAATGGTGGTATTTTAAGTTTTATAAAAAGTGGTTCACAAGAATAAAGTTGATTCACATTACATATTGCACGTATACATTTCTTTTGTATTCTAAATATTTTGATTAAATCTACTGAGTTTCCCCAAATAGAGATTCCGAATTGCAATACAGATGAGACATATCCATGAGATGCTAACAAGGTAGTGTTTAAGTTTGCTATTTCTCTTATTCTTCTTAAAACATGAGATTGACCATCCTCATCTGGATAGGAATTTGTCACCTTTTTTCAGATTTAAAATATCCTCGCATCTTACACAACAACTTAGTGCCTACAATGTCTACTATTTTGGCTTCAGTCTTGAAGTATGGTATGAACTCAACTGTGAAAACACCAAGGTCTGAATGCGTGATATTCAGTGCTACATACCCTGTAAGATACTATTTAAACCATGAGGTGTTTGTTTCGACCCCTAGGTTGAAAAAAAAAAGTTACTGAGGTTTTTAAAAAAATTTTCATTATTTCAGTAGCAACTCGGTGTCTTATGATTGTATGTTAACAAGCACGTAAAGCTGTCGCTTCCGGTTATCGCTATAAATAAGCGTTTATTATTATCAGATCAGTAAAACGTGGCAATGGAGCTACCGCCCATATTATAACCGATCAACCGGTGAATCGTGGTGAACCAGAAAGTTGATAGACGTTCAGCTCATCCTGTCTACTCCGCAAGGAAACCGGCGTTATGAAAGTTAATTAATCTTTATATATACAATCATAGTAGATAACACCAATGAAACAAAGCTTACTGAACTCTCAAAGATATTATTATTCGAGGGTTTATAGTGATTTTGTATACAAAGTAGAGATTGCTTCAACCCAGTTTGTTAATTCTAAATTCCCGTGCTTTTCAGAGAACAATGTCTCTGTAAGGTCTAAAATGTGGATATGGTACTAATATAAATTTTAACATAAATTTGGATATTAAAAAAACCAATTGAGTTTTTTGAAGAGAAACTTATGTAATAATGATTTAAAACTAGATAAAACGAAAATGTACCACAATAACAAATAAAGGAGGGTATTTTTTTATAGCATAAGATAGCAAACAAGCAGATGGGTCTCCTGATGGAAAGAGTCAACCATCGCCTATAGACATCAAAGGTGTTAATGGTGCTTTGCTATCTTGTGGCAAGGTCTCATGCCACATGCATAAGTTTACCGGTTACCTTACCCTCCAAACCGGAACACGACAGTGACAAGCACTGACGCTATTGCGGCAGGAGTAGGTAAGGCGGTGGTACCAGACTCGGGCGAGACAATGCAGAACTCTACCACCTAGTGGTCACGATGTTAGTGACTCGTATAGCCAATCAGTCGCCTTTTACGACCTGCCTGGCAGTTGGCCGATTCTTCAAAGGAGCCCGGAACCAACACGGGGAAATATATAAATTTATAAGATTAAGCCCTTTCGCTGTCTTAATCCTATAAATTTATGTATTTATAATAAGATAGATTTCATTATACAGTATTTTATATTTAAAATATCCACTATTTATCAATTCGGGTGTATATTTTTTTATGTTTGTTACCTTAGAACTCGATTATTTATGAATATGAAATTCTTTTTTCGTTTGAGAGAGTATACTCCTCGTGTAGTCCTATTTTAATGTGGTGAAGATCTGATGTAGGGTTTGTCAGATATAGGAAATGGGAAGACGGTTGCTGTAGTTTTACTGCGATTAAAAATTATTGCTTACAAAACCAACTAGTTACACAAAAGTACATACAACCAGAGATTTTTTAATTATCAGGTTGCGGAGAAACCAAGAACGCAATCGTGTTTCACCTGTATTAATGTATGTATGTCTATTCCTTTATTTCCTAGTACTTGTTATGTGTGGATCAATTCCAATAATAATATTTTAATAAGAAAATTTATGATAATCTGGGTTCTTTGTTTCTATCGCTAGACGGATTTGAATTGGAATGGATGAAATTTGGTATACATTGCAATATTTTGTATATATTATACTTATTGTGAAAACAATAGTATATTTTTACAAAATCATTACATTGAAATGGAGTTTCTGAATTAAAAGAGATTGAAATGGAAACCTAGGGTCAACAATGAAGAGTATATACATTCATTTGATGCACTTCATAAGTGGTTTAGTTTTACAACGTTACACTTAAGTTTGTCACCTTTGAACGCCACAAAAGCGATAGTATAACACCATATCTTACCCTTATCTAACACTGCCGTGTTTCGTAGAGATAGAAAGATAGTATTCCATTGAGAGGATAAATAGCCTGTAACTTGCATTTTCATCCCTCTGACACTGACAGCAACGCACTATTAACATCTTTGGTGTCTATAGGCGATGGTTGTCTTAGTTTATCAGAAGCTTATCGAGTCACTACCATCGTGGCTACTAGGTGGTAGAGTTCTGCATTGTCTCGCCCGGGTCTGGTACCACCGCCTTACCTATTCCTGCCGCAATAGCGTCAGCGCTTGTCGCTGTCGTGTTCCGGTTTGGAGGGTAAGGTAGCCGGTAAACTTATGCATGTGGCATTAGACCTCGCCACAAGATAGCAACGCACCATTAACATCTTTGGTGTCTATAGGCGATGGTTGACTCTTTCCATCAGGAGACCCATCTGCTTGTTTGCTATCTTATGATATAAAAAAAAAAAAAAAAAAAAGCTTGTTTTTAGCATAGAAAACTATTTGTCACTACATGTAGGTCCATAAACATTTATATGTTATAAATAATTATTTAGTTATATTTTTTTATATTTCTTTTAAAGAATTTCTAAAATCTGTCTAGCACTTGACTTTATCCATTACAATCAAACAAATTATATCTTTTTATAATATATTTAATTTATATATTTTTAAAATATTTAATCGATCGATTTAATTTTAATTTGCAATAAAACAACGAAATACAAATGCTAAACTTAAGAACTAAATAATTAAACAATGTGAACTAACGCTAAGAATTACTAGGGCTTCCCGAACTAAACCAAGCTTATGTCTCGTAACATCGTAATACTAGTATCAGTTTAGATGATTTGCCTGATCCACGAACCAGGACCTCACACATCCGTAACGAAGCTGGTACCGCTAAACGACACAGACGAATGTTTGTTTGATGTTTTATTTTTTATTAAATTAAATTAACCTTTGTTATAAATTTGAGGTAGCTTTGGCAACACACACGCTATGTTAATTTCAACCACGTATTTTGTTAAAAAAACCAATTGCATTCACTGGCATGATGTAAAGAAGGCATATTTTTGTAGAGACAAAATATCGTGAGTTGAGTCACGTAGCTCACTAATTCGTTTCCCCGGGCTATAGCTGAAATCATTTTAGGAATTCACCTTAATATTCGGTCAGTATTATCCTGAGGAGATGGAAAGCACTTAAGTATTAAATAATAATTACGGATGCGGCGAAATTTATCATCCCTAAATATAAATTGTTTTTTAAGTTCCACTTCTTTTGCGGCGCGGGCGTTTGGAAGTAATTATGAGACTAAAAATAATAATAATTTGTGCGCACTCCCGACAGTCGAAATGAAGTTAGCTGATATTACGATGTATGCGCAAATCGGCAGTCAGCGTCACGAAGTTAGCTGATATTATGACGTGCGCGCACACCTACAGCCAGTGACATGAAGTCAACTGATATTGCTATACGCGCGCACACTAGCAGCCAGTAATATGAGTCAGCTGATATTGCTATGTGTGCGTACACTGACAGTCAGCGACATTAAGTTAGCAGATATTACGATGCACGCGCAAACCAGCAGCCAGCGACATGAGTTAGCTGATATAACGATGCGCGCACACACTGGCAGCCAGTGACTTGAAGTTAGTTAATATTACGGGGGAACCGCATAACGGCAGCCGGTGACATGAAGTGAGCTGATATTACGATGCGCGCGCACACCGGCCGCCAGCGACATGACGTTAGCTGATATTTCAATATGCGCGCACACCGACATCCAACAAAGAGTTGTAGCGTAGCTATATAGCTTATGTGCGTAAAGTGTTTTTCCAGAAAAATTAAAACACACATGTTTATTATTTTTTCTGGAAAATATTGCTTGTCCAAAACTAGACATGTTATGTTTTCCAAAAAGATTTTATTTTATTTCATTTCATAGAATAGTAAGCAAGCTGATGTTTGACCTGATAGAATGAAATAATCGTTTATAAACACCAAAGATTTTAATTTGTTGTATTGCTATCCATGTGGCTGGACTGAAAAGCCACATGTGTGAGTTTACCGACTACCTTACCCTCTAAACCCGAACGTGGCAGCGACAAGCACGAACGCTATCGTGGCAGAAATATCTAAGGCGATGGTAACAAACTCTCAAAAAGCCGGCTTAACCGTCTCAAGGTGGTAGTGGATGGCATTTAGGTTTGAGTGAATACCCCTAATATTAGTGTAGTCCACGTGGAGTGTGGTAGGGGGTGCCTTTCGATTTCTGTTCAATTTGCCCCGAGCAGTGAAGTTTGAGAGCGCAATTGTGCCCCCCCCCCCCCCCCCCCCCAGAGTACGCAGGGCAGCCTGGGCATCCATGATTAGGCTGATTACAAACCCCTGAACATGGATGTCCAGAGGGGAATTCTCCACCGCTTACGCTAGTGGTACCCCCCTGGGGTAAACTACTACCTTTAAATTGCGCTTCCATAGTGTTAGGGGGAGGGGGGAAAGGGCCTCCGGGAACCTCACAGAGCAAACGAAACGCAACAGCAAAATTGTTACTTTACGTTGGTTTTAAGTGAGGTAGTGGTATCGCCCCGGTCGTGCCGACCCATTCAGCTAAGCATGGTACTACCACTTTTTTGACTGACTGCACCGGTGGAATAATTTCAAAAAAGAATATTATCCCTCCGGCGGGCGATGGGGTCGTCACGTCCCGACGCCGGAAAAACGTATACGACATAGGGCCATTCAAGAAAAGAGCTTATTCATTTTTAAAAAGCCGACAACGCAACTGCAAGGCCCCTGATATTGCAAATGTTCATAGGCGGCGGTGATTACTTACCATCAGATGCACCCTCTGTTCGTTTGCCCCCTCTCCTATAAAAAAACGACCGTATCCCGCCTTCACACAAAATACGTATCACAAAGATCGTGATTACTCTTTAGGTGGTATTCTAGTTCTATATCGTCTCCCCAGTGCTTGGTACCACCGCCTTACCTATTCATGCCATAATATAGTCAGAGCTTATCACTGTCGTGTTTTAGTTTAGATAGTGAAGTAACTGGTAAACTTATTTTTTATATAATGTCATTACCATTCAAATACACGGGAAGTAATCCACAGTTAATACCTTTAATGTCAATAAGCGATGATTAAATCTTTCTATTATGAAAGCTCTTTGCTTGCCAACCAGCAGCCAGCCAGCTTTTGCTGCCTATGAGATAAATTAAAAATATCTCTCAGATGTCCTGACCTAAGGAATCGACCAAAATATGTTTTTTTTTTTATTTATTTTAATAATAAATTTTAATCTAATAGGTCTAAAAAAATGCTAGAAATGTAGTCGCAAGTCCATACTAAAACTTCAAGTTAATTAGCAGCTCGTTAAACAAAGAAATAAAACATACAATCACGGAGTACAACTGACAGAAACTAGTGAATCAATAATCTAGAACAAACATTATCGAACTTAAGAAATCTTTTAACTACCAATTCCATTTATTTCCTAAAATACTTTCATCAATTCTCAACGTAGTTAAGTGTAGCAGCTATTCAATCTAAAACTCGCTTTAAAGAAAACGTTACTCTTTGCAAGCGGCGAATTTAATCAGGGGAAAATAAGGTGTGAAGAAAAATGTCCAAGTTCTTGCTACAAAATGGAAGATAACAGGAAGAATGGACCAACGTTCGCGACTACTGAAATGAGACGAGTGGGAACCGTTGGAAATAAAATTTATTCCGTGAATGAAAAACCTGAAAAATAACTTTTTGCCTCTTTTAATAAGTTTTTTTTAATAATCTCATGTTATCTTCAGAAGTGATATACATTTGATAATGATCTTATTTCTGCACCAACTATATTAATATTACAAAGTGGTAAAATTTTTGGGTTTGTTTTGAAGTAATATCTGAATTTACTTAACCGATTTCAAGATACATAATTTGAGTCAAAGGTATTTTATCCCGATTATTTTGTGAGATTTAGACTTAACAGTGTTACTGCGGGAAACGGCTTCTAGTCAGGTTTTTAACGGAATTACCTTTTCTCCACTATTCGCTATGTAGTTCATCAGTCTATATATATTTATATCATATTAGCCCATATAAAAGTGATGTCAATCTCTACCATAGTTATTGCGAATATCAGCATTACTATTTGCAAGTTATCAGCAAACAATTAATACTGACTTTTAATGTTGACATTCATGTAGTTATTAATACATTCGGTGAAAGTGGGTCCTAGCGTAAAATCTTTCATTCAATTGTTCCGTCCACAGTCCCGTCAATATAAATTAGAAGTGACTTGCGTACATGGTGCAATAATTAATTTAGGTATAAGTTGTGTTTTATTGAAAAATAATGAATCACATTCAGTAATATTTTTATTTAATAAAACGCGACCGAGTGGCTATGCGCGTCACTACCATCGTGACTACTAGGTGGTAGAGTTCTGCATCAGCTCGACCGGGTCCGGTACCACCGCCTTACCTATTCCTGCCGCAATAGCGTCAGTGCTAGTCACTGTCGTGTTCCGATTTGGAGGGTAAGGTAGCCGGTAAACTTATGCATGTGGCATTAGACCTCGCCACAAGATAGCATCGCAACATTAACACCTTTGGTGTCTATAGGCGATGGTTAACTCTTTCCATCATGAGACCCATCTGCTTGTTTGCTATCTTATGATATAAATTTTTTTATAGTAGGATATGTTATATTTAGGTAATTCATAATAACATCAGCAACAGTATCCGCTGTTATTGATCATGATAAGATAGCAAACAAGCAGATAGATCTTCAGATGAAAAGAAACAACAATCGCCTATGGGCACAAAAGTTATTAATGGCACGTGTGACGAGATAGTTATGCCGCAAGCACAAGTTTACTGGCTATTTACCTTCTACACCAAAACATTACAGTGACAAGCATTGACATTGTTGCCGTAGAAATTATTAGGGTGGTTGTAACCCGTGGTAGTAACAAACCCGCTTATTACGACAATGATACTTGCTCTTAAATGCAAGGAGACTTTTTCTAAACTTTAAACCACTACTGAATTTTGTAAAGTTAAAAAAACCCTGATTCAATAGAATCTAACCCATATGCGAGAGAGCCATTAACGAGCAGAATTATTTTTATGTGTTATTCACGCAAAGGGTCTAAATTTGATAATTTATATTCCCCGTGTTGGTTGCGGGCTCCTTTGAAGAATAGACCCAACTGCCGTTCTGCCAGGCAGGTCATAAAAGGCGACCGATTGGCTATGCGAGTCACTAACATCGTGGCTACTAGGTGGTAGAGCTCTGCATTATTTCGCCCGGGTCTGATACCACCGCCTTACCTATTCCTGCCGCAATAGCGTCAGTGCTTGTCACTGTCGTGTTCCGGTTTGGAGGGTATGGTAGCCGGTAAACTTATGCATGTAGCATTAGACCTCGCCATAATATAGCAACGCACCATTAACACCTTTGGTGTCTATAGGCGATGGTTGACTCTTTCCATCAGGAGACCCATCTGCGTGTTTGCTATCTTATGATATAAAAAAAATCACCACTGCGTGGAAAGTTTAATTTTCGGCTTTACTTGCAATTAAACAAGATGTGCCGTGATAAAGAAGCAATTGACTTTTTGAGTTTAACCAGTATTTATTATGATTTTATAATAATACTATGAAAATTACCATTTTCTAAGTTAATAGCGTTGTTATAAAATAATCCAAACATAAATAATATGCATTTTCATCAGGGCAAAAGTTATTATTATTTAGTACTAAACAATAATAAATTTTGCCCTGATAATGCGTTAAAACGCGAAACCGGTTGGTTTTAATAAATAAAAAGTCAAGTAAAACAGTACAAGTGCTTTTAATACGTCAGTCTTGTTCTCTTTCGGTATCTACGTATATTCATAACCTTTGTGTATTTTTTTATTATTTAATAAATTCGAATTCAATAGAAAATTCATTGCTTAAAAATTTAGACATGATAGTTTGAGAAGTTGGTTTCATAGCCCTTCCATTTTCATCGCCGTATATTACATTATATCTACTATTTTACGTAAACTAATAAAGGGACTTCCGTAACTTGTTACGATTCAGCTGTTTACCTCATCGGAAGATTTATGATTACTAGAGCAAAACAAACAAACACGTATACTTCGAAATTGGATACCCTCATCCTATTAGTACTGAACTTAACTTGTTTAAGACTTCTTAAACTTGACAAATGTTTGTTCTCTAAACTTTTTACAGAGTGCGTTCGAATCGAAATCTCCTTCGAGTTTGTGTATTCAATCGTTATCGTAATAGCCTGACGTTTCAACGATTCTACACTGCTCTATGGAATGGAAATGTTTAAAAGTTGAATGTATTGTTATCAAAGTGATACGTGTGTTTAAGGCGATTGTAACTTAAGTTTCTCTTTCAAGAGTAGTTAGAAGTATTGATACAAAAGGTATACTTAATTCTTATTTAAAAAAAATACTTTCCTGTTTTTTAGATTTTGTTTCTTTGGTAATAACAATATCTTTATTATAAAATTCAGTTATTGAATTTCCTTACGGCCATTGCAATTTATTTATCGCGCAAGCATATATGACATAAGATACAGAGTGAACAACAATCTATTTGAAATTTTGAAGTATCAAGCAGATCAGAGTGCTAAGTTTGAGTTTTTCTTATCGCATTCGATCGTGAGCGCGTTTCGAGTTTACTAGGAATTTGTATGTGATTTGTACAGCGCCACCTAGTGATAAACTGGTTTCTCACGTTTACCACTAGGTGGCGCTGTACAAATCACATGCAAATTCCTAGTAAACTCCAAACGCGCTCACGATCGAATGCGAAAAGAAAAACTCACACTTAGCACTCAGGATGTCTACTCAATCGGCTATTGACTATTCGAATTGCTTTATATCATGTACAGTCACGGAGAAAAACCTAGTGTTATGGACCAAAACAGAACTTTACCTTAATTCATTTTACTCTCAACAAGATCGTTGAATAGATTTGATATAAATTATATATTGTTTGTTATAATTGTAAGCAAATTATTTGCTTATGTTATAGGTTTTAATCAACGATACAAATACATAGAAATGATAAGCCCGCTGAGTTTCTTCGGCCAGAACTTCTCAGTGTGTGGCCGCGTTTCCAATCTGGTAGTAACTCAAAAAATGTTGAGTCATCAAAAGTGCCAGTAAAAGATAATTTGAATAAAAATGTTTTGACTTGGACTTTTACTTTGAAATACATACATACTGTACAATACTATCAGATATATAATAAACAACCAAACCCAGAAATATAAACATCTATGCTCATCACATAAATGTTTGTCCCTGTCGAGAATCAAACCCGAGCCCCATTGATTAGGTCCGCTAGCTACTCTACCGACGGGGTGGTCCAAAAAGTATACGGCAAAATAACCTAAAAACGCCAAAGATGATAATAGTAAATTGTCATTTTTATAGCTAAGTATTACACTACACTTAACTTGCCGTCTAAATTTGAATAGAATAGTGACATGCACTGATGCTATTGCTGCAGGTTAAGTTAAAATGGTAGTGCCAAACCCGGGAAAGACGTTGCAGAATTATACTTAGCGGTCTTTATCAATAGATGGTTTAATAGTACACTTATTTCCGGCATACGCTAGAACCAATAGAATACAATCTAGTGTTAAAAATTACACTAATTTTAAATATGAATGAAGAGTTTATTTGAATATTACATTCCGACATTTTTAGAATTTTCTCGCGTTTTCATTCCTGCTTCATTTGCGTTTCTTCATGTGAGCGTAAATTAATTTCACTTCGCTACAAATGTAATTAAAGACATGAAAAAATGTGTGCATCGCAAAATATCTTTATGAAGTATCTGCGATATGAAATTTTTTATATATCATACGATTATAATCAAGAAAATGGCTTTCCTGGTGGAACCAGAAAGCTATCACTAGTAGCAGACCAGAGATGCTAATGTTAAGTTGCCACCCATATGGCGGCCATCTAGACTTTTAAACGAAAACTTGTTGATAAGTCGACGCTATTGCGGCAGGAATAGGTTGAGCAGTGATATTTATTTTAAGTTATTTTTAAATATATATTTGCCTTTTGATTCATGTAAAAATGAGTAGGTACATCGTAATCGATATGAATTACATAGGTACTACTCGTGGATAGCTTTTATCATGCAATCATATTCCCTCTTTGTTGGTGTGGGCTCTTTTGAAGAATAGACCAAGCGCCATTCTGCTAGGCAGGTCGTAAGAGGCAATTGATTGGCTATACGTGTCACTACTATCGTGACAACTAGGTAATAGAACGTCTCGCCCGTGTGCTTGCTACTCCTAGCGCAATATCGTCAACGCATCACTATTCAAGCAGCGGGATGGCAATGCTACATGCATACGTCTACCGGCTACCTTACCCTCTAAAGTTTAGAAGTCATTGTCATGTTACGGTGTAGAGTCTAAGCCGTAACATGACAGTGACAAGCATTAACGCTGTTGCCGCAGGAATAGGCGGTGTTACAAAAAATCCGAGCGAGACGTTGCAGAACTCTACCACCTAATAGTCACGATGGTAGTGATACGTAGAGCTAATCGTTTGGCTCTTACGAACTGTCCGGTAAAATGACAGATGGTCTATTTTTCAAAGGAGTTCGAAGCCAATATGGGAAAAGTTTAACAAAAAAACAAAAGCAAATTATAATTTTCCGTTTAGCGTTCTATTATACTATTTCCATTTCTTTATTTTCTCGATGACAGTTCTAATTTGATAAGAGTAGTGTTGTGAGCAAATAAGTAATTATATCGATTGCATATATTTATTATATTTTGAACAAAGACAAAATATAGCAAAAACATTCAAATATAATTTTTCGAGGTGGGAACACTCAATAGCCTAGCGCTATTTTTTGTTTGTTTTAATCTGTCACTTGTAACAACACGATCGTGCTAATCACTACATTTCTGTTCGCTGAGTTTTTTCGCATTATGTACGAATAGCATTGGCACTGAACTAGTGGAAGCGGTGGTGTCGTCAGTCCAGTTCTTAGATGCTGTGTGGTTTGCATTTAACCAAGTCTCGTCAGTAAAAATAACATTTGACCGATCTGATAAATTTTTGGCTTCGTTCAAAAATTCGCAGCGGGCCATAGCAACATCGTGACGCTCCATCAATATTTTACGTTTGTCTGATTTTTTATAAGAAAATCCATTTTTTTTTTCAAAACCAAGCTTAATGACGATTTTCGGCCATGAAACAAACCACATTCACGTAAAGAAACAACAAGTTTTTTAAGTGTTGGAATTTCTTTGCGCAAGTAATAGTCTTATATATGACGACGAATAGCATCAGTTCCTATAGTAGTATTTATATAGCACCTATAGTAATTATATATGTGTAGCACATCACTATCCGTCCATGAAGTACAGTATTATTTGTGATATATTTTAACGCAAACAACACAAAATTACGTGGGTGTCAATCTATCATCGAGAAAATAAAGAAATGGAAATAGTGTAGTGAATGATTGTATGAATGTATCAATTCAATCACAGTCCAATCGAAATACTAAAAGTTCACAGGAAAAATTAATTGACCAATGATTTAAATTGAAATAATGATATACACAACAGTGCAATGCAACTGTTAAACGGTCATTTTCATCTCACATTAACACAGCAATAAAGTAAAACACTACACCTCAACAATTTACCATGTGAAATTTCGCTTCATTATTTTTAATGGTGTACACTGATTTGTAAAACGACGCGCGGCTCGAGTTGCGGGACTGTTACATAATAAAAATGGCGAGAACTCGCCAAATAAAAGGCTCTGACATGTTTTATAAACAAAACTCGGGTTCAAAAATATGGTCCGATGAATATCACGCATAGTGTGGCGAGCAGCGCGCGGAATATTTTAATGTGCCCTGTGTCGGCCTCAGAGTACATATTTTGTAGAGTTTGCTTGACATCAAAGAAATAAATTCAATAAATTCTTGTGCATCAGCCCCGAATTGTGAACTCCCAATACTATACTTTTAGTATAAGATTTTTAGATCCTCTTTTGTAGCCGCTACCTTACAGCAACCTCTTCACTAATTTGCTACTTGCTGGAAGTTACAAGTTCTTTTTATCTAATTAATTTGGTAACAAAATTTTACGATGTTCCGGTTAATGATACATTTGTAAAAACATTGCTATATTGTTCCAGTAGACCCAGAGAATTTTTTTGCTAGTTTTTTTATAATATCATAAGATAGCAAACAAGCAGCCTGATGTAAAGAGTCAACCATTGCCTATAAACATCAAAGGCATTAAAGGTACGTTGCTATCTCATGGCGAGATGCCACGTGCATAAGTTTACCGGCTACCTTATCCTCTAAATCGGAACACGACAGTGATAAGCACTAACGTTATTACGGCAGGAATAGGTAAGGCGGTGGTACACAGACCCGGGCGAAACAATGCAGAACTCTTCCACCTAGTAGCCATGATGGTAGTGACTCGTATAGCCAATCGGTCGGCTTTTACGACCTGCCTGGCAGAACGGCAGTTGACCTATTCTTCAAAGCAGCCCGGGACCAACAGGGGGAAAATGTTCAATAACATTATGCTGTTAATTAAACGTTTTTAGTAAAAGTTAGGTTATGCTGATACCGCCAACGTATTTAAAGTATTCTTGTAAATTAAATCTGTCGGTGAGTTAATTTTGGACCACAAATATTTTTATCGTTCAGGAATAATTTGTTTCACAAAATTTACTTTACAAATCTAGAAAGCCTGTACAGCAGCATACATAATAATAAGTAAATAATCTTATTTTCTAATAATAAGATGACATGTAGAAAATGATAATTATTCAACATTAATTACTTAACATATAAATATTCAGGAGATGTCTAGCAAAAAGATTTATTCTATAAAAATAACAATACAACAATATTGTAATATTAAACATATATCAATTTTAATACCATTTATCTAATGACATTAATAAATCTCCAAACTGAGCAAATTAATAAAGCAATGAGCTGAGCAAATAAAAAAAGCTAATTACTTGAGATATGTGTTTTTGCCAAAGTAATAAATACAGATATATAAAGTACAGAAATATTTCTATAAAACTTTCAGACCTATACACCTACACAAAGATATACACTTTGTTTCATCCCAACTGACTACAAGCGTATACGCTAAACACTTGACCTATGAGGAAGATAAATTGTGATCTGAAAGACCCGATGAACCACGACTTGACATGAAAAATCTGATGATAATGCTTTAAAAAAATGCATTGGTCCATACCTGCGCATCCAGTTATGTATGACAACAAAAATTGATTTTCAAAAATATATATATACACAATAAACATTTAAGTTACTAACAAAAACAAAGTTCACATTCTAAAATAAAATATCATCTAAGGTGCCACACACATTTACGGACCGGTGCGTCTCTATGAACGAAACCTAACACATTTCCAACGGCACGACTTTATCCCAAGTCATCCTGACAAGTACACCCTCTTGGCCTTATCCTCCGGCCTTTTATGTTTCTGTAATCACAACTGTTATTTAAACGTGAAAGGTTATTAGGGCCTTAATAAGGAGAAACGATCCTTTTCCCTTTATAACCGTAATTTGCTACAAAAAATTCAAACACGAGAAAAATTAAAAATTACGAGTTTAGAAATGAAGGAATAACAAGGGTGATAATTATAACAGTCTGTTCTCGGCGATCCGGAATGTAATATGTACCGTACGTATCAGACTTTATAATCGCTTACGAGAGTACCTTAATGAAGATCGCTTCGAGAGGGATTATTACATTTTTTGCTGAAATTCAACTCGAAAAAGTGAAGCTACAAGACGGTGTTCCCGGATACGAGAAAAGAAAACAATCAAGCCTCGTTACAACAAATAACAAAGAAATAACAACGATAAAAACCCGGTCTACGACTCAATCTCGCGCGTTCGTTGCCAAAGTTAAACGATCGGTGTCAATATCTTCGCTCCAAATTTCTATACAAATCATTAACATAAAAAGGAAACAATAACCATTTAAAATTGGTATCGGAAACGTGTTTTACTGGTGAAAAATCACAGTTTGTAAGAGAATATTCTTTGAGATCGAACAAATTGTAACATTACGCGATTTTGAGCGCTCGTTGCTGGTAATGTGGGATAAATTGGCCCGGACTAGCAGATGGTACATATCTCTCACTTAGCGTGGTATTGGCTGCATATCAAGGGTTTTTGTTAGACGTTCTATGCTTATATGAACTAGAAATAGAAAAGAGATTAGTGTTTACATTTTTTGGCATATTTTAGCCGTGTCGAGATAAACTTAAATTTGAATTTCCGAGGGCTGAGCGAGCTGACGAGTTGTAATTAGTTACTAATGAGAGCGACGCTACATGTTTGCCACTGGGATATATTTTTAGGTCTTATTTTGTGCATGGCTTTTATTGTATGAGGAAAATCATAGCTTCCAGGAATAGAACGTTATGAAATCTTTTTGATTAACTTTTTCATTACGAAACTTGTGAGCGTACAATTTTTTAAGACTAGTATGATGAGTAAAAGGTAAAATCTTAATTTAGTTCATAGTCATATTTTTTATAATATAAGCAACCTATATTTTTGTAATAGTATCTTGAACGTTAATGTGTTTAAGGATTTTTCATTTTTACTTAATTACTAGCTGTTGCCTGCGACTTCGTCCGCGCGGGTTCGTTTACTTCGCACTGCTCCTCCTCTGTAGGTGATAGCGTGATAATTAAGTAGCCTTTAATATGTTGACCGACATGTTAGTAATATTCATGCAAAATTTGAAGTAAATACATGCAGCACTTTTTGAGTTTACCCCGGACATACATACAGACAAACAGACAAAAATTCTGAAAACTATATTTTTGGCTTCGATATCGATTGTAGATCACGCCCTAAGTATTCTTTTAAAAAAATATTCAATGTACAGTTTTGACTTTCCTACGATTTTTTTATGTGTAGATAACAAGACTTTTCGTTTTAGGTTGACATAATATTGAACATATAAATAACATGGAAATCTAATTTTGCCTACAAAAAATAATACCGAAAAAATACCTATTTTACCACTGCGTGGAAACTTTAATTTTCGGCTTTACTTGCAATTAAACAAGATGTGCCGTGGTAAAGAAGCAATTGACTTTTTGAGTTTAACCAGTATGTATTATGATTTTATAATAATACTATGAAAATTACCATTTTCTATGTTAATAGCGTTATTATAAAAATGATCCAAACATAAATAATGTATATATTCACGGAATATATTGATAGGTAATTTATTCAAAAAATAATAATAACATAATACAGAACTAATAAAAAATACCGTAATTTCAGTGACTCGTTATTCATTACTCAGCTATAAATATGTACATGAAATCCTCACTTTGGACTAAATTTCTGTAATAAAATTTTTAGTTTATCTATAAAACATGACACCGATCCCAAAACTGAATATTTTTTTTTATCATAAGATAGAAAACAAGCAGATGGGTCTGCTGATGGAAAGAGTCAACCATCGCCTATATACACCAAAGATGTTAATGGTGCGTTGCTATCTTGTGGCGAGGTCTAATGCCACATGCGTAAGTTTACCGGCTACCTTACCCTCCAAACCGGAACACGACAGTGACTAGCACTGACGCTATTGCGGCAGGAATAGGTAAGGCGGTGGTACCAGACCCGGGCGAGACAATGCAGAACTCTACCACCTAGTAATTATATTGGCTTTTGTTAATCCTACCCCATGTCCCATAGCTAATCACGAGTATATTCGTAGAAATTTAGGCCCGACGATGTTTTTATTTTTTAAGTTTTTAAAGTTTATCCAAGCACGGGATAAATGCTATTATATATATATATATATATATATATATATATATATATATATATATATATATATATATATATATATATATATATATATATATATATATATATATATATATATATATATACATACTAATATAAATGCGAAAGTCTTTGTCTATCTGTCGATTAGGCTTTCGAATTTGTCGTAGTTGAAGATCTGGGGTAATTCATAGGATTTTATTATATTTTTATATTTCCTCTCAAAAATCAACTTATAAAATGGTCAAAATGGGCAATGAAAGTGTATGAAAAGCTATATCAACATTTTAATCGACTGGCGGACTATGCAGCGTTTGTTAGTTAATCTATATATATAAAAATCAATTGATGTTCGTTAGTCTCGCTAAAACTCGGGAACGGCTGAACCGTTTTGGCTAATTTTGGTTTTGAATTAATTGTTGAAGTCCAGGGAAGGTTTAAAAGGTAAAAAATATAGAAAAAAATATGAGTAATTGAAAAGGCAGAACAATGTTTGTCGGGTCAGCTAGTAAGTAATATATGATTGCTTTTAGTCTGAATATGACACATTCTATTTGCGGTTTAATTTATTAGATATCTATCGATCACCATACTGTGTATCGCGTATATTGTACACAATGCATTAACTAGACGACCACATTTTCCATTATTATAATTTAATTACATGAGGCCTATCCGGTATGGTAAAAGGCTTTTTATTAAAGTGCTCATTAAGACACAATAAAACGCGGTCACCATTAAATGTCGATCGATGCGGCCGCATAACAATTATCGGGCTTTAATGATGTACTTGTTTGCAGGAAGATACGAGGGTGGACAATTAGGTTATTCTTCATATTAACATAAATTGATCGCTCCGTTGGTTGAGTGGTTAGCAACCCTGTTTACGCGAAAATCGGGTTTGGGTTCAATTGCCGTCAGGACAGGTTTTTGTGTAATCAGCATAGTTGTTTGTATTTCTGGGTTTGGGTGATATATTTGAGTGTTTCTATCGTGTTTATCGTATAGTAATAAAACTCATATTACAAGTAAATAATTTGCTTTTTAGTATTCCGTACCTACCAAATAAAATAAAGAACCTTTAAAGGATCACTCTGTTGTCCGTCTTTCAGTCTTTTCAGTCTGCCCGTCTGTCAAGACCCTTTTTGTCCGGAACGCGTAAATGTATCACGTTAAAATTGATATTAAATACCCTAATAATACCTAACTCGAAAATGTATCACGTTAAAATTAATATTAAATAATATAAAAAAATTAATAAATAAAATTGATATTAATTTTTTCACATCTGAGATAGACCGTAGAGGTCTATCTCAGATGTGAAAAAATCAAACTGATATCAACGCAATCAAAAAATATGGCAACGAAAAATATGTCAACGCAATCAAAAAATATGACAATTTATGCGATGCGATTTCAAAAGGGAATCAAAACTTATCGGGATTTTCCTGTTGATCTAGAATTATGAAATTTGGTAAAAAACTATATCTTACAGCATGTGTAAAAGAAAAAATCTAAAACCGTACATTTTTTTAAATTACATAACAAAAATACGCGATCGAACAAGTCGTCGAAATAGTTTTTAATACAAATTTCATCCCCTATTTCAGCCTAACAAGCCTAACAAAAATACGCGATCGAACAAGTCGTCGAAATAGTTTTTAATACAAATTTCATCCCCTATTTCAGCCTAGCAAGGGCTGAGTTTGAAAAAAAAATAGCCTATGTTTGACCTCGGATCGTCAACTATTTTCATGCCAAATTGCATGAAAATCTGTCCAGTGGTTTAGTCATGAAAGCTTAACAGACAGACAGACTTTCGCATTAATAATATTAGTATGGATATGGATATGGATGACCGTTTGTGTCACATACTTTGCGATTTCACAGGGAAATCAAAACCTGCTGCACCTGACAAGGTACATAATATTAGGTAAATCATCTTATGCAAGTAAAGTGAAAAATATTATGTAATGCAACTGTACAATAAATAAATAAATAAACCTATTACGGAACTTACCGTTGACCTAAAAGGTTTAGCTAAGGTTATCTACAAGTTTGTTTTTTTTATAGAAGAGGGGGCAAACGAGCAATAGGTGCACCTGATGGTAAGTAATCAACGCCGCCTATAGACATCCGCAATACCAGAGGTCTTGCAGTTGCGTTGCCGGCCTTTTAAGAATGAGCAAGCTCTTTTCTTGAAGTTTCCTAATCGTATCCGTTCGGAAATACCCCTGCCGGTAATTGGTTCCACAACAGAGTAGTGCGAGGTAAAAAGTGTCGAGAGAATCGCACAGTTGTGGATTTCCAGACATCGAGATGGTGAGGATGGAACTTCAAATTTTGACGCGATGTCCGATGGTGGAATTTGGCGGCAGGAATTAATCTATGCAACTCGTTGGAACACTCCCCATGATATTTACGATAAAACGCTACAGTTTGTACGGAACTCTCGGTATGGGAGTCCGACTCGCACTTAGCCGGTTATTGTCGTAGATATAAGTGTTAATCAACGATAGAAATATTCAAATATACTATTTACAACTTTGATACATCAGGATGTATAAACAAAAGAGCTTATAGGAAAAAATATTACAAGAGAGTATTAAAAAGGTTAGTACAGTAAGAATATATTATGTTGTAGTTATAATTGGCTAAAGTAAATTCAGAGAGTTGTTTCTCACCTATAAACTGTGTTACAGTTTGGCGAATACTATGAGTGTATTTTACTGTATTTAAATGTATGAAAATAAATAAAAAATAAAATAACTTAGTTTGAAGCTAGATCAATTCGTGTAATTGATCAAGGCCCAATTTTTCAATGGCCATTTAAAACGTCAGATAGCTAACTATTCATTAACTTTAACTGAGATTTTAACAAACGAATAAAAATGTTTCAATTTTTCAATACACAGATAACATTCAGTTAGCTATCTCGCTGATTTTTGTGACTATCTTCAAATATATTATTATGGCGCGCACATTGATTAGAAAGTCAAATTACTCCACGGTTAACGAGCTGGGATGTAAAGGGTGAGTTGAGTTAGAGAATTTTCACCAGTTAGAGTATTTAACTAACCGATAGAGCCTATCTGTCAATTGAAAAATTTTAAATATTGTTAAATGTGGCATTAATGTTATTTCGTTGTTTAACTGCCCATTGAAAAATCGGGCCTAAGAATGGTAAATGAAAGGTTAACAAAACAGATACACCTACCCCGTAATTGATCTGGCGTGAAGATATGTATGTATGTAGTAAGCAATATTGTTTTATGAAATTAAATATAAAGAATTAACCCAGCTTTTAACATTAGCAAAGATTGCCTTATCTACTCATTAATGTCAAATTACAATGAAACTTGGTGCGATACAGCAAGTGCGATAAATAAAATGACTTCTTCTGACAGAAAGACATAACCATCACATACAGACAGCAATCCCGAGAGAAATGTTCAAACCCGGTATTTGTAGGACTGGACATTTTCAATCTCGTGGGATCTAGGTATTTGTTGGGTAGGTAGTTAGTGAAACATAGCAAATAATTTACGGGCAAGTTTAATCTTTGAAGGGACTTACTAAAAACTTACTAAAATTAATGAATCAAAAATTTTAATAATATTTATTAAAGAAAGTTATAATTATTTTGAAAAAAAATAGATTTTTAAAATAGAGGGTTAAACATTTTTTGAAAGAGACAATACGGAACTCTACCACCTAGTATCTACGACGGTAGTAACTCGCATAGCCATTAGTCTCCAAAAGATCCCGGACCAACACAGGAGAAATCTGTTGGTAACTTTTAGATTGTAAGTTTATTACTGAAGTTACCTATCGTATTTCTGTAATTCAATAGATCTTATTATATATTCCTTTGAGGCGACTCATTGAATAGATACAAAATACAGATAAAATTTTAGGACCAGCGCACATAATACGTGCGATGTATGTAAATGGCATCGACAAAAAATTGTGTTATGTTGCGACATCTCCATTGACATTCATAATTCAGGCAATAAGATAATCGTTTATTCTAGGATCATAAAGCTTGTTAAACGTATTGAGTGTATTTTACTTCAATAACTTACATGTATTTTATGATATTTCTTTGCCTCAAAAATACCATCAATATAATAAAAGTATTGAGTAATTACCACGGATCGCTAAGTTCTATAAGAAATAAGTAGTTTCATTGGTTATAGTAGCAGCCCTTTCAAAGTTATATTATATAGAAGAGTAATTTAAAAAAAAACTAAACTGCCTACTTACCTAGATACTTCTATTATTCATGTTTCCTTTTTTTTATAGAAGAGGGGGCAAACGAGCAAGAGGTGCACCTGATGGTAAGTGATCACCGCCGCCCATGGACATCTGCAATACCAGAGGTCTTGCAGTTGCGCTGCCGGCCTTTTGAGAATGAGTAAGCTCTTTTCTTGAAGGTCCCTATATCGTATCCGTTCGGATATACCCCTGTCGGTAATTAATTCCACAACAGAGTAGTGTGAGGCAAAAAGTGTCGGGAGAAACGCACAGTTGTGGATTTCCAGACATCAAGATGGTGAGGATGGAACTTTAAATTTTGACGCAATGTCCGATGGTGGAATTCGGCGGCAGGAATTATTCCAAACAACTCGTCGGAACACTCCCCATGATATTTCAAATTAGTTAAACAAATTAAATTTATTAAGTTTCCTTCAGAAATGAGTGGATATTTCAAAAACTACAAACCGAAAGTAAGGAAACTTGGATTACTCGGTAATTTAAAATATAGGTCTGATTTAAATCAATAGGATCATCTCTATGTGACTTAGTTTCCAAGACATTCGTGGACAAACATATTACACTTATGAAATTTAGCACACGTGTTTGGAAGCCTAAATATATCATCGTAAACAAATACTCCTTTTGAAGTCGGTTGAAAATATACCTAATTTATGATTAGTACGATTCATAACTTAGGCAACGAGGATTTCTCTGTGTATTTTAAAAGGGGAACATTACAATTTACTAATCTTTGTCACTTTAGTCGTGTACATTTTATATTAAAATAAATTTTAATACAATTGGTGTTAGCAAGTGTCACAGCATATGGCGCGGCACGTGTCGCAAATTCCTGCGTTGCGACGGGTAGCGTTGCCGATTACGTGGCATTGCCTTTATGTGCGACGATTCTAAGTGTTTTATATTCTAGGCATTCAATTTTTCGTCCAATTTATAAACTCAAAGTTTCTCAGGATCCCATGCGTGAAATGAGAAAAACTCCGATATGGGTTATATCAAGTCTGTAATCAACTCCAAATATACCAACTCACGTACGAATCAGCGCGAAGAAAGTAAAGTTTTGATGTAAAAAGTTCTTTTTATACGGCGTGTTTGGGAAAGTTGTCAGATGCTGTATTACGCACCTACGGGGAACTGGAAAAATATGTGTAATGAAAGATTCAAGTGACGTTATCTTTAAATATATCGCTTTGGAACAAGTGATAACTTTGCAAGGTTTGTACAATATTTTGGATAAAATACGTGACGTGAAATAAAGGGTATTTTTTTCTGTTATTTATCTCAAACTTAGTCTGAGGTTTTTGTGTAGAATAAATTACCTGTCTACTGTCAGACTACTGGTAATTGTGGTAGTACCACCTACTGGTAATAGTGGGTGGTAAAGCATTCGTCAAGACTAATGCCCGTTTTCTATATCAATAAAATGACTCGTTTTAGTTATGAGTAGTTACATTTTCTACGAGACGTAAGCTAAAACTATTCAAATAAATGTCATTTTACCAAAAGGTCCTAGAAACTTGTAAAATTGTATCGTACGCCTCATTATTATTACATTGATTGCTGACGGTTTTAGCTACGAACGATGGTACGTTATTTATAGTAACCCGGCATAAGTGGTAGAGTTTTGCAGTTGTCGTCCGGTTTGGTGCCACCTTTTTATCTACTCCTGACGCATTAACATCTTGTGTCAGTGATAATAACATTCCTGCTGTGTAGATTTGAATGCATCACCATTTACTGTTAATAGATGATGAAAATTCTTTTTGTTAAGTGATCCATCTGATTGTTTACTTACTTAAAAAGCTTTAAAAAATATCCAGTTGCAGGCAAGTTGTATTATTGACAAAACCAAAGAAACTCATTCTTTTGTCAGGTCATTGCATCATTAAATGAAACACATGCATTATAAAATAAAATGCAACAACTCACTGAAGGCCTAGGTTATAAAATCCTAGCAGAACAATTATTATTTCTTGGCTCCTCACTTTCTACCACATTAACAGTACAAATAAAAAACCGGTTAACATATTCAGCGCTCGTATCACTTCGTAGCTAAATAAAAATTAAATTCATTCATTCAATTTGTGCCATTTTCTGAAACAAATTTATAGATAGCAGTGTAAAGTGTAGAACATATTGAAATACACCTAAGTTATCAGATCCAGCTGCGATCAAACTAAGCGACAAACCCACTACATTCCTATAGTTCTCTCAACCATCTCCCAGTTTTACGAGCCGAATCTTGGGAGATGCAAAACGTTTGCTCTCATGCTCGCTTTGCAGTTTATTTACTTCCTTTACTCCTAATTTAACTTTCCCCTAATGGGAAAGAAATTTTCAATACTTTAAAAAAATATTTGCAATACTTATTTTTGTGAATTTCTTCTGTTATATAGAATTCTTTGAAAATCCATTTTTAAATAAATCACAAATAAACAAGAGATATAAAACACCAAAATAGTCACGTTTTTCTTTCGCCCCATAAAACATGACTGTTTTCCTGAGAACAATTTAATTTCCCGAGGCCTCGAATATACTTGACAATGCCTTGAACAACATAAACAAACAGAGTACATAAAAAGTTTTTATAGGCCAGCCTTTGGAGTATCATAATTAAGGGTCGAGAAATTACAATATTTTACTTAGAAAATTTGTAAAATAAAAAGTGTCATGTATATACATTATATTTTGGCAGAGCAGCATGTTGAGTATTGTGCAAATACAGTTTTAGCCATCTTAACACCGTTTTTGGCTTCTTTCGACTTGAATGAATGTGCAAAAAAATGTAATCTCTATATATAAAATTCAATTGCTATTCGTTAGTGTCCCTAAAACTCGAGAACGGCTGAACCGATTTGGCTAATTTTGGTTTTGAATTAATTGTTGAAGTCCAGGGAAGGTTTAAAAGGTGAGAAAATATAGAAAAAAATAAGAGTAGTTAAAAAGGTAGAACAGCGTTTGCTAGGTCAGCTAGTATTAAATAATATCTTTTTTTTATATCATAAGATAGCTAACAAGCAGATGGGTCTCCTGATGGTAAGAGTCAACCATCGCCTATAGATACTAAAGATGTTAATGGTGCATTGCTATCTTGTGGCGAGGTCTAATGCCACATGCATAAGTTTACCGGTTACCTTACCCTCCAAACCGGAACACAACAGTGACAAGCACTGACGCTATTGCGGCAGGAATAGGTAAGGCGGTGGTACCAGACCCGGGCGAGCCAATGCAGAACTCTACCACCTAGTAGTCACGATGGCCGTGACTTGCAGAGCCAATCGGTCGCCTTTTACGACCTGCCAGGCAGAACGGCAGTTGGTCTATTCTTCAAAGGAGCCCGGAACCAACACGGGGAGTATCTTACACATATCTGTATACATAAAGCAATAACTTTGTAAACCATTTTAAGACTATCACGCGAATAATGAATTACGAATTACGACGAATTAGTTAAAGTTTTCATTGTGGAGGACTGTTACTACCTACATTTTTAAATAATATGTATTATTACTAACTTAATATATTTATATACTAACTATATTAAGTTAGTAATAATGCATATTATATAACTATAACTTAATATACTAACCTAACATTTTTAAATAATATGCATTAAAATTTATTAAATTATTAAAAATAAACATTACTCACACTACATTTATGTGAAATACATTATAATATACACACATACATACTATTTTCTTTAAGGCTAAACTCATTTGTCAAACTTTAGCCTTAAAGAACTTAAAAGATTTTATTGCTTAGTCTATGATCAAATTTTGGCCCCAGAGCAATCGCTATTTTTTATTAAGTTTTTCAAACTTAAATGCACTTAAATGAATCAAATTCATAATAATGCTATGTACATGTGGACTTAACATTTATTAGAATTTTGAAATTAATTGGAAAAAATGATACTGGTGGCTCCTGTACCATTTGTGGCCATTTAATTCCGGTATTCCCACACTACATACTGTCATATAAGTGAATAATTAATATTTATACATAGATCTTTAATTATATTCCTGGCTTCTTTTAAATCTTAGACTTTATACGACTTAAACTCGAAAAAAGGCTCACGTGTCCCTAACATAGAGTTCTTATTTTTATATCATTAGATAGCAAACAAGCAGATGGCTCTTCTGATGAAAAGAGAAAACATCGACTATAGACATCAAAGATGTTAATGGCGCGTTGCTATCCGTGTGGCTGAATGGCAGTGTCACCTGCATAAGTCTACTGACTACTTTACCCTCCAAACCGGAACACGACAATGACAAGCACTGACGCTATTGCGGCAGGAATTGGTAAAGCGGTGGTACTGTAACGATACACCGACCATTACGGGGAGTTTCTCAGATTGGCTGCTGCTCTTTGCACCGGTGCTCGAGTTTACTTTTATACTTTGTTATTATAAAATAAATAAAGTTTAATTTTAAAAGAATTTCATTTATTGGGACCACACGTTCAGCTCAATTTCCAATCCAAAGAGTATACGATACTATGTTCCAATCTATATATCTCTGTACATTCAGAAAGTATCTTCACGCCCATATCCCCGAAGGGGTAGGCAGAGGTACAACATGTGCACCCACGATTAGCCGAAAATACTTGGTCCCACAAATGTGATAGGCAAGCCTATCACCAACCGGGCACTTTCCAATCCCGGGCAACTTTGTGTTTCTCAGAAAACTGAAAAAACACTTTTTTTTATGTGCCCGACCCAGTAACCGAACCCGGGACCTCATGCGGTCAACGCCAACGCTAGACCACTAGACCATAGAGGCGACTCAGGCGGCGATCAGTTATTTTATGAATATTCCTAAATAAATTCAAATATACATTTATATATTTTAAAAGTTGACAAGTGGCCAGCATAGTATGCTGTAATACGAAAGTTGCAGTACCATATACCCGGACGAAACGTTGCGTAAATCTATATTATCTAGTAGGCACATTGGTAGTGGCACGTGTGGCCAATCGGTGTGTCATGGCATGCATGTGGCATTTCCATCATGCTACACAGTAAATTGCTCTCTTGGTGAAAAAAAAAATCATTGCATATAGTCACCAAAGATGTTTATATTACATTGCTATCCGTGAACGCAGCTGAAATGCTACATACATAAGTTTACAGGCTACCTTACCCTCCAAACCGGAGCGTGATAACGAAAAACACTGACACTATTGCGACAAGAATAGGTAACACCGTGGTATGAAAACCCGAGATACCATTGAGACGTTGCAGAATTCTTCCACCTAGTTGGTACTCATTATCCCATCTTTCGTTTTCTATGTGATGTATGAATACAGAGAAACGATATCTTTTTAACCGATTCATTGCGGATGACACGACAGTCGTGTCATAATTGTTTTTAACGTGTAACGTATGACACGGGTGTCGTGTCATTTTTAAATCGTTTTATCTTCCTCAAATTGCATTTTAAAAGATTCCACCATCAACAAAACCTCTATAATTTTCCACCTAAATCAAGCCTGAAGTTTTTGTTTCTAAAAATTCTGTGAAATGGAAAAATTTAGGGGCTCTCAACCTTTTTTTAAACTGCATTAACATTAACAAACGAAACAACAACCCAAAAATAAAAAAATAAACTAATCGTTAATTTATTGATGTTAATATCTTCACGCCAGTATCTCCAAAGAGATAGGCAGAGGTATAGCCAGTGCACCTACGTTTAGCCGAAGATATTTAGTGGTTTGTTTTCAATTGAATGAATCAAGTCTATACACGTGTAAAACAATAAACTTTTTACTCATGACTGGTGGCACGGTAGCCGTGTCATCAACTTCTATGGCGTTTGACACGGCAGCCATATCACAAAATATTTGTACGCCGCCACTACTAAAACGTTTGGAAAATATGCGCCGCAACGAATGAAAAAATTAAATCGATGAACATTAAAATCAATGAGTGAACAATCGTCCATTGTTTACGTACCCCTATGGTTAGAATTGTTAAAAAATAAATAGATGAGACAGTCGTCGGGTTATACCCATTCTAATAAGAATTATCAAAATCGGACTACTTTACAAAAAGTTATGCGTGGTCATCTTAAAAAAGTATATGCGTCGCTTTGAAAACTCCTTCGTTACTTCGTCGGTTGATAAATACGATATATATTATATATACACGGAGCTGATAACATTTATATTCCCACGAAAACTATCACACGACTTACATTAAATAAAATTGTAATAAAACAAAACCTTAATAGAATCTTGGGGTATTTAAGACCCACTGACGCTGAAAACCCTTACCAACGGGCCAAACAAGGTACTGTATGCTCTCTGAATATAAATGAGGAAATCTTAACCCTCAATCTGCTGAATGCATGCGCGAAGACGAAGTCTCACCTGAACATTGATTTTTTGAAAGGAATATTTTTTGTTCACAGCTTTTAGTTTATGGACGCCATTTTATGATGACCTGTTAGATGTAGATAGGGATTTGAATTTAAGGACGTTTTAATTTAAATTGTTAGCTGGCCCGCGCAGTTTCGCCTGCAAGTAATTTATCATGTCATCCATATACTACTTGGTGGTAGATTTCCGCAAATATCTCGTCCGGGTATTTGTATCACCACCTTACCTATTCCCGCCGCAATAGCGCCAATGCATGTCAATGTCGTGTTCCGATTTGAAGGGTAAGGTAGTCGGTTGACTTATGCACGTAGCACTGCCATCCCGCCACACGGATAGCAAAGCACCATTAACATCTTTGATGTCCATAGGCGATTCCCTTTCCATCACGAGAGCCATCTGCTTGTTTTTTATGTAGTGATATAATGTATATATATATATATATATATATATATATATATATATATATATTAGAGTATTTATATATGTATTTCTATGTATTAGTATCGTTGACTGACACCCATACTACAAGCATATAATTTGCTTACTTTGGGGTCAGATCAATTAGTGTAATTTGCCCAATGATATTTATTTATTATTTATTTATTTATTATTATATATATATATTATATATATATATATATATATATATATATATATATATATATATATATATATATATATATAACATAGTTTTTCATACAAAATTTCGTCTCCTATTTCAATCCTCTACTGGTTGACTTTCAAAAAAAGTGAGATTACATTTGGTGCCGGATTTTTAATTATGTTCCTCCTAAATTTGATAAAAATTGCTAGATCGATTTAGCTCTAAAAGCGTAATAGACAGACAGACTTTCGCATTTATAATACTAACTGCGCCTTGCAGCCCGTTGCATCATATAAAATTTGGTGAATCCCGCGAGAACAACTTATTTTTCTCTATTTATATTATCTATTTCCAAATTTCATCCACATCCGTTTTTTGCGTAAAAGAGTATAGAAATAGATTTTTTTTAAAGCAAAAAATGTATTATGCTTTGACTGTATCATCTATTATCTCAGAAGTTTAATAAGTGGTGGATTGAGTTCGTAGTACTGAAATGAGAAAGGGATTAGACCTGAAACAAAGCGTCGATGTACAAGTTTTTTTTTATATCATAAGATAGCAAACAAGTAAATGGGTCTCCTGATGGAAAGAGTCAACCACCGCCTATAGACACCAAAGATATTAATGGTGCGTTGCTATCTTGTGGCGAGATCTAATGCTACATGCATAAGTTTACCGGCTACCTTAGCCTCCAAACCGGAACACGACAGTAACAAGCACTGACGCTATTGCGGCAGGAATAGGTATGGCGGTAAAATTAGAAAAGGCACGCTCAAAAATTTCAATTGTAGTTTGGCGTCTGGGTAGTATGTTTCAAACTCCGTACCATAGATGAACATGTAAAGCTGTCGGACCCGATTATCGCTAGAAATAAACGATAATCGTTATAGAGTCGGACCCGATTATCGCTAGAAATAAACGATAATCGTTATAGAGTCGGTAAAATTCGGCAATGAAAACAACTACTCATCTTACCAACAGACTAACCGGTGAATCTTGATAAAACGGATCGTCTATAGATCTACTCATATAAATGACCGGTTGAATCGGCCTTACTCGCAAAGAAATCATGTAATGATGCAAGTACTTCTTATATATAAAATTCTCGTGTCACAATGTTCGTTCCCGTACTCCTCCGAAACGGTTAGACCGATTCTCATGAAATTTTGTGAGCATATTGAGTAGATCTGAGAATCGGCCAACATCTATTTTTCATACCCCTTAGTGATAAGGGTTGTCCAGCCCTAAGAATATTTTTTTTATTTTTTTGGCAATTTTTTTTATTTTATTTTTTTATGATTCAGCATTACAAAATACAAACAACAAATTTTTACCCTTCTCTCACCAACCCTTATTTTTTAATTAAATAATTTATATAGCAAAACAACGTTTGCAGCGTCAGCTAGTATTAGATATTATTGTAGTTACTAATGGTCTAATGATTAGATTGGCTCAAAATTAAGAGGTCCTTAGCGCCATCCTCAGGTCGGACAAAAGCGGTATTGAGATTTTTAAAGGTTCTTCGGATACTAATGTTGATGTGTTAAGGCCCTTGTCTGTCAAATTAGCATGTAATGTTCGATGGTTATCTCGAAAATCCAGCGATAGATATCAGATCAGTATCTGAATGTTAAAATGTGGTGATGAACACCACTTATCAGCACCCGATACTCATAAATCCGTAGATCGTGTTGAACCAAAAAATTTGTTCGATTCACTCTGCGTACCCCGCAAGGGAACTGACGTAGTGATTTTTATAAAGATTGAAGATACCTATTCAAATTGTTCAAATAAGAATTCAATGAAAATTTCTCGGAATTCCGGCTTAACGCGTATGCGACACGTGTAAGAAATCTGATAGCAATCGAAATCCTATCTTAATAAAATGACACTCAAGCACAAACCTAAGTCATAGGATCAAGCGATTTTTTTATTTTACCTTTCTACTCACTAGTCAAGCAAGGTTATACTGCACGAATCTAAGCATATTTTATAATGAAAATAAATAAATAAATATCAACGAACAAACTACACGGATTGATCTAACCCCAATGAAAGCAATTTATTTGCTTGTAGTATACGAGTCAGTCAACGATACTAATACATAGAAATACATGTATAAAATTCTCAAATATATTTATAAACACACCCAAACCCAGAAATACAGATACCTGCGCTCATCACACAAATGTTTGCCCCTGTCGGGAATCGAATCCGAGCCCCATTGATACGTAGTTAAGTTTACTAACCTCTCGAATAACGGCGTGGCATAATATGAATTCGCCTTTCAATTATTAAAGAAAAACCTTGTAGCTTCCAAAGGAAAATAAAATTTTATCGAAATTGATTTAACTTTCTAAGAACTAAAGTCACTTAAATATACATTGACAACAGTGTTCAAACTGCCTCCGCGTCTATGTAGAAAACCTGTTTGACGAAAAAATATCGTGACGGAGATTGAATTCTCAGATTGGACGAAATGTGTTTTGAGTTTTTCCCTATCTAGAAAAGTTTCAACAGCAACATAGAATCTGGTGTCTATTTCCTATTGATTTGATATTATATTCTGGTTACTATACTGTTCCGCTATTCACAAATAATAAACGAAAATTATATCAAAGGTGGTAGTTTGCATCGATGAAAATCACCACTCATCTTCTCATCACATACTGTAGCCAACAGAAAACTCATGGTGATAATTTCATTTAATATAATGTTTTTAATAAATCAGAATCGCAACCGCTTTTAAATTGTACATGTTAACATGAACTCGTTCTGTCGAGTTTGTTTTAATCCCAGATTTTGGATACCTTCATATTCAGTAACCCGCCGAAGAGTTCGTTTTCAACTTAATCGAGTGTTTGACAGAATTACAGTGCCTACTTTTATTTACTTTGTGTTTTCAGTAAGGAGCTTAACCTTGTCCACATATGTTTCCCGTTTTCAATATAAGAATATTTCTATGTAAAATAATACTTTCGCCAATACTTGCCAAATATGGTATCCCAGCCATTTGGTAGCGAGACATTGCATAACTCTACCATCTAGTAATAATGGCCGATGGTGATACGTATAGCCGATTGTTCGCCTTTTTACAAACTGCCTGGCAGAATAGCAGATAGTTTATTCTTTGAATGGGCTCAGACCAACGTGGAAGAAGATTATATAGACAGATGTTAGGTCTTTTATTAATATAAAACAACAAAAACAAAGCTTCACGCCAAACTCTTTACGAGAGCGCCATATATGACGATGCTAACACATTTGCCTTGCTTTTATCACAGTCATTACTTTTTTTATGCAGACACGCCAGTTTTGAAGACTCGTATCAACACCTTCGGACAGCACCCATCAAGTTAATATAGAAAAAAAAATCGCTGTACCCGCGACTTCGTCCGCGTGAAAAAAATCTAAAATAATTAGGAGTAATTTAGTTTCTCCTTATTGCATCAGCTATCTGCTAGTAAAAGGCCCGTCAAAATCGGTCCATCCATTTCAGAGATTAGCCGGAACGAACAGAGAGACAGATAAAAATTGTAAAAAAAATATGTTGTTTTTTGTATATGTACGGTGTATTATTATACATCGACATGCATTTAGTAAAAAGCTTTTATTTTAATATTACAAACAGAAACTCCATTTTTATTTATTTGTATGCATGTATAGTTAGATGTTTGGATATTTGCTAATCAATCACACGTCAATAGCTAAATGGTGTCATATAAAAATTAATACACAAATAAACCTTTATTTATTTACTAGTTACTTTTTGTCAAGAAATCTATGTTGTATTTGAAAAATTACATAAACATTATTACAGTCGTTGCTGTATCGACAGATGACGATTCAATTACATGTAAAACTAAGTCTTCTGTAATATATATTGACAATAAACTCAAAAAGATTTTTATCAGTAAACAAAAAATCATGAGGAAGCTTTAAATATATGATTTGTTAAAATTTTATGTAAATTAGTTGAAGTACAACAAATATTGTTGAAGAAGTCGGAAAAATCAAGCGAGTTCCTTTAACAAATTTTAAAAAACTCGTCAAAAGTCAAAGTTAAAATCGAAAAGTTAAATAAAACATTCTTGACTTTGACTTTGCCACTAGCAAACATATTGAATACTAAATGATATACCCCGCCCAGATTTTCTAACACCACTTCACCTACTCCTGCGGCAATACCGTAAATGCTTGTCACTGTTAAGTCCCGTAGGAGAAGGTAAGATAGCCAATAAAGTTATATATATATATATATATATATATATAGCATTATTATCCTACCCAGTATTATGCACCATTACCATACTAATTTTTATGAGCGATATTTATTTCCATCAAGAGTGTCATCTGCTTGTTTGCTATTTCGTAATTAAATAAAGCATATACTAACAATATACTCAGATGATTTGCAAGTTGTTACTTATAACAGCAATAATTGTACACGTATAATATTGTAATCGCCTTTCTAATAATAATTAACATGTTAATATAATAGCGTTGGACAAATCACACGAATTGATCTAGACCTAAAGTAAGCAGATTATTTGCTTGTTTTGGGTGTTAGTCAACAATGCTATTACATAAAAATACATAAACAAATACTGCTACATACATAATAAAACCCAAACCCAGAAAAATAAACATCTATGCTCATGACACAAGTATTTGTCCCTGTCGGGAATCGAAACCGAGCCTCAAAGATTTGTAGTTAGGTTCGATTACAACTCGAGCGACCAACCTTTAAATACTTTTTTTTCACAGCAAATTAGTTGACAGCTGTATTCGAAATTTGAAACAAAGGCATTTTAAATCACAGACTAGGTATGTATTAACATTTATTTTTACAAAATCCAATCAAATATGAAACATATTACTTAGGGAATAGACTACACGGTATGTTTAAACGTATTTCCTTCCTATCCAGTGGAGTTTGGAACATTCTGAAACAAAATAAAAGCAGTCAACGAAAGAGACTAACAAAACCAGATTCGCGACATATTCAGACATGTTCGTGTTTATTACATTAGTATGTAGTCGTGAACAGTTTTAAAATTAAATTGTTGGTATGTTTGAACAAGTTCGCTTTATGCGATGACGTTTATAACATATTTCGAACAATTGCGAAGTGTAATGTGCGAAAAATAAGGTGCTCATATAGTTTCAGCTCGCGCTACAGCGAGCCACCCCTTTGAGAATTAGGCTACGCTAGATGTGCCATGTTAAAACAAAGGTTGCCTATAGTGTAGATTCTTATATTCGCGATAAGTTCGCGTTCGCGTTTTATTGTTAATATAGTTCATATCACACACGTAGAGCTAAAGAGAGCTTACTAAAAAATCTTAATTTTTGATTTATGTACTTTTTCGATTTTTTTATCTCAGTACCTACCGACCAAAACACATTTAAAAATAACTATACTACTCAACAATAGAAAGCGCAGTATGCCACCTTTGTTAAACGAGCCAGCCTCTTTCTTCCCGCCATAAAAGGGACATTGCTAATTGCAACCAATTAAGCAACAGAGAATTAAACTATAAAAAAATCATTCTTTTAGCTCAAACAATCTTTAAAATAGATAATTTGAACGGATGAAAGAATGAATGAACACTGCATTAAAAATAAAAATAAATAGTTACAAAAAACGTCTGCAGTGCACAGGAAGATAGTAATCAAATTTCACCTTTTCTGAAAAAAGTGCTTTTTAGAGTTAATAACTGTTTAGATCTGTGCGCGATATTACAATTCATTTTCCGCGCTTTGCGTTTTCGACCGACTTCCGAAAAGAGGGAGATTATCAATTCGGCTGTCTAGTGTCTATTATGTCATGTTTATTACTTCAGAGCTCGGTCATTTATGAACCAATTTTGAAAATTCTCGTTTTTGTTAGGGAGGATATAGTTTCCATTTGGTTTTATTATAATATTGTTTACGTCAGATTCAGATTTTCAGAGATACTGTAAATAGGAAGTTTATTATTGCAGTTTGATTGCATTGAAAATATTATTTTTGTTCTTTATTGGTTGGTTATTCTTCATATTATTGCTTGGAAACCTTTGTATTAATACAGGGCCCTTTTTAACCGACCACGCATCTCTCACAAGGTGTAAAATGACAATCCGTAGATACTTTTTTATTTTATTTTTAAAACTTTTCAACTTTTTCTTTTTAACAGAGTTACTTTTAAATGTCCGCCAAAATTTTCAGAGGCTGTTGAAAATCGATAATATGTTCGATTTATGTAATAAAAACAAAAATTAAAAATTATAAATTTCATTTTTATCTGACATAGAAAACACAACAAATGAATATAATGTCAATCACGCAAAATATTTCGAGCGCGGCTCGAGTAGTTTCCCCCGCACCCCGCACATACCGGCCGGCGGCCGTTTCACACGACTCCGTGCATCCAATTCATGTATTTAATTATATATTTTTAAACGAATATTTTTATATTATCTTACAATAATTTTACAATAATAATTAAAACGCACTTTCAATTCAATATTTAGTTCTTAATTTAAAATTTGGCTGGACCTTAAAAAGTAGCTCCTTTATTTTAATTTTTGTCTATGATGATAAATTAGCTATATTATTTGCATTAACTTGTATGTTGCATGAGGTGAACTCTATAGAATAGTAATAGTAGGTAATACTTTCCTTGGTCTGGTTTGGAGAGCAAAGTAAACTGTAAGCTGTAGCGGCTCAAACAATTACAAACGTTACACATATGCCCCAATTAAACTTTGATAAATGCGAGTGCAAGTCTTTAATGCAGGTGCTTAGCAAAGACAGCCGTTGGTAAGTGCGAGTGATTAGTAATAAGTTTAAAAGTGGAATAGATGCTAAAAGTAAAAATCAAAATCGATCATCGTTTCCAAAAATGAAATTACTCAGATTTATGACAAAATTTCGATTTTTGTTGTCTGAAAAATATTATATGCTTTGGTATACTTTAAAACTTTAAAGCTTAAGACACCTCAATTTAGCGGGAAGTTTCAGGGATGGCAGGGATGAAAAAAAAAACTGTATACTGGTTGACCCTGCAAACCAGTATACATTTTTTTTTTTTCATTTTTATCATTGCTTTTTTTCGTTATATAATGTATAATAATATGGACTAGCGTTCGCGCACTAGTCAAAATTCGACCTTAGACAATAGTAAATTCTAAGTATGACAACAGACTTTAGGCATAAATATAATTGTATGATGAGATGAGATGAGAAAGATGTGAGTATTATCATATACGTCAAATTAAAGACGTGTGCATAATGTTTATTTTTATTAATTTAATGTATTTGTAATGCATATTTTTTTAAATTCTTAGATTTCTGCTCCCCTCCGCAATAGGATATGTGCTAAATTTCATATGCACGTAATTGTTGTAAAAAGGGATTGAAAGTTTTCGCTTCATATATTGTCGTATGACAGGAAAACTCTTTAAGTAACATAATTACTATTCTAAAACAGATTGATTTCAATGATTTTTTTTCCGTCCATATTTTGGAAAGAAATATAATAAATGAGTTTTTCATTTTCATGTTTCATTAGAAAATATGTTTAATGGCTTCGTCATCGTTTCCATTTTAAGATAGAGTTTAAATTGATAACATTATGTCCATAACTCAAAATTGCAGACAGGCGGCTTGCTTAGTATCTAGTGCCTCGCGCCTCGTGACTAAAAACCAACACGTTTGTTTACTTTCATAGGTCGCTAAGCAATTAGCTAGGATAGCAATCTAGAAAGTTCGTTTTACTTAGATACTTGCTAGGTGGTTCGCTAGGCTCTAGGCGCTAAGCAAGCCGCCTCTGTGCGGACAGGTGATTTTGTGTTATGGACATAATGTTATCAATTTAAACTCTATCATAACATAGAAAAGGCGACGAAGTCCTTAAACATATTTTGTAATGAAACATGAAGAGTTAGAACTCATTTATTATATTTATTTCCGAAATATGGGCGGAAAAAAGTAAATTTTATTTGTCAACCAACGATATAGATAATTGTTTAACAAAAATAATACACATTTCCAGTAAACTAAGTTGATGTCTGTCAACAGCTGAGCTCTGCGAACAGGAGATACAAACTGATCCGTTTTGTTTTCGTGAACGTACCCGGGATATATTGAGCCCCGCTCCGACCGAGACGGCTTTAAAATATTTTCTATACAAATATATACGGAACGAATGTATCGCTGCGTTTTTGGTTTTATTTTCCAAGCGTTCCTTATCTTTACACTGTCTCCCATAAGAGCCACCGGACAAATGCAATTTGCTTCGGTATACGGTAGAACGTCTACTCCCTGAAGTTTTATTGAATCTGTTTCAATCTATGGAATGCTAGTAACTATATTGTACGTACTAGTTTATTAAATCTACCAATATTTATAGAAAATATGTGTTTACATTCTTTCCTAGTACTTTTAATAAATTTTTAGCGTTCTGCATAGAACATTGATGTATATCAAAAGGAGAAGTGGAACGCAAGCAGGATCATCCGTGTCATTCTTTCTGTCTTCATTATGTCTGTCTTCGTCTGTATTTTTATCTGTCCATTCTATTATAGCCAGATTGCTCTAAACTACTGAACTGATTGAGCTTAGTAGACAAGTTATGTAAGTTTATGACAAGTTATGTAAGTTTATGATAAATCAATGAATTTTAAGACGGAAGCATTTTTAGGGGGTTTATTAGAAAATTAAAAGATGTTTTGCAGGTTATGTAGTTAGTTTTATTCCATGTTCACCCGAGCCTCTTTAAAAATAGGCCATCTGTCGTTCTACCAGGCAGTTCGTAAGAAGGGAATGATTGCCTATGCGATTCACTCTATTATCGCGGCTACTAAGTAATAGAGTGCTGTGTCGCCCGGTTCTGGTACCACCGCCTTACCTATTCCTGCCATACTTGAACTGTAAGGTAGCCGTTAAACTTATGTAAATGGCATTAAGACCCTGCCACAAGAACGCACCATTAACGTATTGGGTGTCTATAGACGATGGTTATCTCTTTCCATCAGGAGAGTCATCTGCTTATTTCCTACCTTATAATCATGTAGTTGTCATAAACAAATTTGAGTTACCTTTATAAAACTTATGAAATTTAGATGATCTTGTACTGTAATATAGTGTAATCTTGTAGTTAAACTTGCGTAGAGAGGGTCCCCCCTCTCTGTTTGTTTAACTTACACTCGCCAGGGTTATATGCATAATAGGTGCTGCTCACAAAAGTCTATATCACGTCATCAAGTGATGGCTCTTCACTGGATAACAAAATTAACAGAGTATAGTGACATTTGAACTCCGCAACTATATATTCACAAGACGATTTCGGATCGACAGTGTCACTACCATGTCTTGCAACGAAAGTGACGGTGGTATCGGTCGCGATCTAATAAAAAAACTCTTAACAAAATGTTTAAAATTAACAAGCCAGATTAATTAGCACTCGCAAAACGGGTTATATTGAAGTGTAAAAGAATTTAGGCCTGAAAAAATGTCGGTGTAGAAATGAGAAAGAACATGCTTCGTCGTTCGTAGCCGGTAGACTTATACATATGGCATTGCCACTTCGCCACACAGATAGCAACGCAACATTTGTATCTTTGATGTCTTAGGCGATTTTACATTTAATAAAATAAATGTTCTTTTTAATAACATAACATAGCAAATAAACAGATGGCTTCCCTAGTGAAAAGAGAAACCATCCCCTTTAGACACCAAAAATCATAATGTTGCATTAGCCCACCACGTAGTTATCAACGCAACATTAAAGTCTGGTTTCTATAGGCGATAGTTTCGTTTTCCATCAGAGAAGCCATATTCTGTTTGTTTGCTATCTCATAATTTAAAAAATGTTATGGAAACGCATAGTTATATTACAAGTCGCTGCACCAGCAACAAAATGAATAATCAATGTCATTAATTAATTAATAAGTAATATTCACGGGGTAAATTAAGCAATTATATATATATATATATATATATATATATATATATATATATATATATTATAATATTATTAAACACACAAACCCAGAAATACACACCTAGGCCAAAGGTACTTAGTATCATGTTGTGTCTTCCATGGAGTTTCAGGTGGCCAACCTATCGACAAATCGAGCAAATGGCCAGTTGACTGAGTTAGAGGTTCTAGAAAAACTAAAAATAAAGTATTGAGAATTTAAAAAAAAAATATTTAAAAAAAATTGATTTTCAGGGGACAAATTACACTTACTACTAGCCGAAGTTCTATGATTTGTCTGGGTACAGTACAATCCACGTACAATCGCATTAACCATAATATAAATTATTTAGCTTAGAAATTATAGAAGCTTGAAAAATAGTGATAAATCTTATTTATTTAAATAATAATTAATTTTTAAAATAAGAAAAAAATAGTAGTAGCCATTAGAAATTCATTAAATAATAATAATAATAATATTCACGGGACAAATTACATTTACTGATCTAACCCCAAAGTAAGCAAATTATTTACTTGTGTTATGGTCTAACTATACTAATACATAGAAATACATATATAAATACCAGAATATATATAATAAACACCCAAACCCGGAAATACAAACATTTATGCACGTCACACAAATGCTTGTCCACGTCGGGTATCGAACCCTAGCCCCGTCGATTGCGTAGTTAGGGTCGCTAACCATTCGACTAACGGCGTGGACCGGAGCGGCATGCGTTTGTGAATACTTTAATTAGCACGCCATCTCTTGATGATTAGATTCATGTAAGAGTATTAACACCGAGCAAAGCTCCAAGGTTCACATAAGATTGCATAAAGGTGCCTTAATATCCTTATTCAAGTCACGATGCTCGCTACATAACTGGTTGTCAGAATTCAGATAGCCGATATTTTTATGACCAATTCCATTACATATTTTAACACAACTTTTATTTTATAATAAAATTTTATTTGCTTTTAGTTAATAACAGAATATGGAGTATTTTATCCCTGGTTTTATATGAAAATTGTCTCTTTGGATGTAGTTTTTATATCTTAAATTTCATAATATTTTTTTATATCGTAGGATGGCAAACGAGCAGGTGGCCTTCCTGTTGGAAAAAGATAACCATCACCTGCAGACACCAAAATGAATTTCATTAATATATCACCTCATTTTTCCGGGATAAAAAGTGCTATTTCAGATTAACATCTATCTGTGTGCCAAATTTCATTCAAATCCGTTCAGTAGTTTTTGCGTGATTGAGTTACAAACATCCATCCAGACTAAGCATGGATCATTTAACAGTTAACATATTAAATTTCGTACTATTTTCATCATTCTTCATTCGAACCGCAAAGGACTGGAACATGCTTCCCGAGTCTGTGTTCCCGGACGAGTACAATCTGGAGATCTTCAAGAGAAGAGTGAACAGGTACCTTCTAGGGAACCGCGTTCCACCTTAGGCCTTATCTTAGCTTACCATCAGGCGACATCGAGGTCAAGCGCTTACCTATCGATAATAAAAAAAAAACTATTTTTTTTAACAGTTAACAACTGTTACTTACTAGGTGTTAGAAGTTCTGCATCGGCTCGACCGGGTCTGGTAGCAACGCACCATTAACACCTTTGGTGTCTATAGGCGATGGTTGACTCTTTCCATCAGGAGACCCATCTACTTGTTTGCTATCTTATGACATAAAAAATATTAAATAACTAATGTTAAGAATTAAATTCATCATACAATATAAAAACAACAAAATAAAATCATAATAAAAATAAAAAAATAAACAAATAATCCCCCCACATTACCAATAAAATTACAATTACTGTCAAAATAATTACATGGTTTAGAAAAATAATTCAGGAAATGGTTCCGCAGCTAAATCGAGTAAGCTCAGGTACATAAAATAATAAAATAATCTACTATGAATAAAAACATTAAAAAATTAGAATTTATTAGGAAATGGAGAGCTGTTGATATCTAATTGGTCGTGTAGTATATTGGTTATGGCTATGTTTCAGTCTATTTATTTAAGTCTCTTGCCTTTATATATATATATATATATATATATATATATATATATATATATATATATATATATATATAATAAGTTTAGTTACAATAATCTTAATTTATATTTATTCACTGATTTTAATGTATGAACACGCATAACTTTTAGACGGTTTAATTTTTTGTGAAAAATATATTATTATCTCTTACTGGCTGACCCGGCAAATGTTGTTCTGCCTTTTTAACTACTCTTATTTTTTTCTATATTTTTCACCTTTTAAACCTTCCCTGGACTTCAACAATTAATTCAAAACCATTATTAGCCAAACCTGTTCAGCCGTTCTCGAGTTTAGTGAGACGAAGACGACGAACGGCAATTGATTTATATATATATATATATAATATATATATATATATATATATATATATATATATATATATATATATATTTATATATATATATATATATATATATAATATATATATATATATATATATAAATATATTTATATAATAATTTTAAAAAATAGATTTATATATATAATATATATATATATATATATATATATATATACAAAATACATGTACACTTAAGCGTATATATTCCAGTGTTAAATTTATAGATTTTTCTCAATCTAGAAAATTTAAAATAATTTGAAGGACATTTTTTTTCTGTATTGTTTATTAAATAATAATAAATTATTTAAAGATAGAGGTAGAAATTTCTTTATTTGCTTGAAATAAGTTTAGTTATAATAATCTTAATTTATATTTATTCACTGATTTTAATGTATGAACACGCATAACTTTTAGACGGTTTAATTTTTTGTGAAAAATATATTATTATCTCTTACTGGCTGACCCGTAAGAGTAGAGATATATATATATATATATATATATATATATATATATATATATATATATATATATATATATATATATATATATATATATATAAATCAATTGCCGTTCGTCGTCTTCGTCTCACTAAACTCGAGAACGGCTGAACAGGTTTGGCTAATAATGGTTTTGAATTAATTGTTGAAGTCCAGGGAAGGTTTAAAAGGTGAAAAATATAGAAAAAAATAAGAGTAGTTAAAAAGGCAGAACAACATTTGCCGGGTCAGCCAGTAAGAGATAATAATATATTTTTCACAAAAAATTAAACCGTCTAAAAGTTATGCGTGTTCATACATTAAAATCAGTGAATAAATATAAATTAAGATTATTATAACTAAACTTATTTCAAGCAAATAAAGAAATTTCTACCTCTATCTTTAAATAATTTATTATTATTTAATAAACAATACAGAAAAAAAATGTCCTTCAAATTATTTTAAATTTTCTAGATTGAGAAAAATCTATAAATTTAACACTGGAATATATACGCTTAAGTGTACATGTATTTTGTATAATACAATATGCGAGGTGCTTAAAAGTTCACACCTAAGAGGCAAATAACGGAGGCCTTTGGGTCCACTTGGGTTTAATTATGCATAAGACTTCTGAATTGTTAATAAAGTGACACCATTTTTCTATTTCTGTTTAAGAGATTTTGATAACATATTCTTTTAACGGGGAAGGTTGTGTGGGACATATTTTGAGGTGATAATATTTGTAATATGGCTACTCCCCAAAAATGTATGCTAAACGTATTATTACTTGGCATAAAACAGTAAATAGGCGCAGTTTATGTATTTTTCAATTTATTTAATGCCGTGTAGCGTCAGTCAACACACAATCAAGTGTCTCTCCTTGTAAATAGATTTATCAATCGCCTTTAGTGCCTTATGTGTCACAAAGATTCAATTAATCGACTATAAGGCTACCAGCTACTTTCTACAGTACCAATACAGACAATGCTATCGCGAGAGGAATAGGTAAGACTGTAATAGCATACCCAGGCGAGCTCTTACACAACTCTTAACACCTAGCAGTCATTATGTTATTAGCACTTTTGACCAATTATTCACCTTTAACAGGAAAACAGGTCTAATAAATCCCTTTTTGCAACTAGCACCGGAAAATTTATAAAGTTGAAACTCATTTGAAGACTACATTTATGGAGACGCTGCTTTAATATGCAAGTTCTAATTATATACACGTTATACGTTATTAAAAAAATCTGTAACGTTTCCCTTGGTATAAATAGGAAAGCCTATAGCCTATCTATAACTCGGTGCCACAAAGTCGATAGTATAACTCCAAGCCGCTTAGATGACACAAACTTCTAAAGCAAGAGACATGTCGACCTACAGTATTATGTATTGAATTTTACGATCAACTAAAACTTGCAGGCGAAGTTAACTGATTAATACCGGTACGGTGATTTATTGTTACTCAACTTTACCCCTTAACCCTTTGCAATACCGATCAGAATCCAATAAAAATAAATCGTACGTGTTGTTCGCCGTACCTTGGGACTTAGTTTGGGCTTAGATCATTTAACACGGATTAATGCTGCGACTTTAACATTGGCACATAAAGGTCGGGCAATGTAATAAAAAGTTACTTATTGTTGACTAAATTGTTGTAATGTGTAGAAGGTGGTTCGGAAAGTTGTTTGTTGAAAAATAAATATACTGTAAGCCAATTATAAATTTTTATAGGAAGGGACCAACGAACAGGGAGTTCATATAATCGTAAATGAACAGCTGCATGCTATTTAATTATTAGTAAATAAAAAATCGTTTTATTTTTTGGAAATCATGGACAGTGAGGTGCTCCCACACAGCAGTTATATAAAATTAAAACAGTGTGGGTGTTACGACAACATTTTATATCAGTGTGTTACATTTTGCTACAACATTTTAAGAATATTATATATTATGAATGAACCAACACTAGTTCAACTCGTTGTATAGCACTGATAACCTTTTGTAATCATCAGTTTGGATTTGTATTTCGAGGAAGCTAGGAGTGGGGTCTAAATTAAGGAAGTGCTTATTGGTTTGGTTTTTATGTTTTGTTTTAAAAACAAAAGAAAAGGCACTCTTGTTACATGAAGTTATTTAACATCAATAAGAATGTATACCTATTGTTACAATTTGTTAAAAAAAGTTGACAACAAATGTTATGCAATATTCTCTGACGTAAAATAACTGTTGTGTAAGAGCGTCTATAGAATAAAAAAGTTCTTTAACAAAAAATACAGAAATAATATGGACATAAATAAGAGAATATAACACAAATAACCGAACTAATATGTATTTTTTATATATCACTTTCGGATTATAAAACGTTTTTTAGTCCCAAAACTCTTTAAATTGCAACGGAAATCTATAAATCACTTTTAATTAAACGAATTAGGTGCATAATATAATATACTTTGCGTTTATATATATATGCGTTTTCAAGAATAACTTGTATAATAGTAAGCAGGCATAAAAGATTATAATAACCTTATTTTTTCCTCAATAATCTAACGTAATCGTATTAACCAAATAGGTTTCTGGTTCAAATCTCCAATCTCCCCGTTGGTCGAGTGGTTAGCGACCCTGACTACGCATTTAACGGGGCTCGGGTTCGATCCCCGACGGGGACAAGCATTTCCGGGTTTGGGTGTTTATTATACATATTCTGGTATTTATATATGTATTTCTATGTATTAGTATAGTTAGACCATAACACAAGTAAATATTTGCTTACTTTGGGGTTAGATCAACAAGTGTAATTTGTCCCCTGAATATTTATATTTTTTTTAATATTTTTTTAAATTCTCAATACTTTATTTTTAGTTTTTCTAGAACCTCTAACTCAGTCAATTGGCTATTTGCTCGATTTGTCGATAGGTTGGCCACCTGAAACTCCATGGAAGACACAACATGATACTAAGTACCTTTGGCCTAGGTGTGTACGACTTCTATCTACCTAGTTGGATATGGGCGTCACGGTACTTCTTTTATAATTTTTTTAACAAATTAAAAGTCTTTTACTCATATTTTTACTATTTTATTCCAATTACATTATTTTTACAAAATAACAATGTCATTAACGAAATTTAATTTCATTCTTTGAAGATAAAGATATTGTCAGTGAAGTCAATTCTTGCAAATAGGAGTACTTTTCTCGCCCGGGTCTGATACCACCGCCTTACCTATTCCTGCCGCAATAGCGTCAGTGCTTGTCGCTATCCGTTCCGGTTTGGAGGGTAAGGTAGCCGGTAAACTTATGCATGTGGCATTAGACCTCGCCACAAGATAGCAACGCACCATTAACATCTTTGGTGTCTATAGGCGATGGTTGACTCTTTCCATCAGAAGACCCATCTGCTTGTTTGCTATCTTATAATATAAAAAAAAACTTATTATTTTATAATGAAACTAAACGACCCTAGCCATATTTTATGTGAAACTGTCCTCTACATAAATTAAGGGATTTCTTTCCACAATGCCTAAAAATTATTCTTTCATACGTTTTTTATTGCTCCATTCATATTCTTATTTTAATACATTATGTGTATCTATCTTTAATGCCCATTTACCTTAATAAATTCTAAACTAAATTCTATTATTGCAGCAACTCAAAGAAGGGCCCAAAACAAATAGTCTCCAACATTTTTCGCTCTAACGAGTTGGAAGACAAATTTCGGTGAATCTTTTTACATTTTCTTTGTGCTTAGGATGGAATGTTTTTAGAATAACATATTACTATTTTTTTAATGTGGATGGTGTATTTTTAGGATTTTTGGTCTATAAATGATTTGTTTCATAATATTAATATTAAATATCACAGGACAAATCACATGGACTGATATAACCTCAAAGCAAGCAATTATTTACTTGTAATATGTTTAAAAAAACATTCAAAACCAAAAAATATAAACCTCTATCTTCTTCACTTATATAATTATGTCTTCCTGTCGGAAATCGAATCCCAGACAGAAATTATTAGAGTATCAAATTTAATGTCTAAGAATTAAGCCCTTCGAATCTGAGTCGATAAACTAAAGCAAGGCAGAGTAATTTTTTTATATCATAAGATAGCAAACAAGTAATAGGTCTCCTGATGGAAAGCATCAACCATCGCCTATAGATACCAAAAGTTGCTATCTTGTGGCGATGTCTAATGCCACATGCATAAATTTACCGGCTACCTTACCCTCCAAACCGGAACATGACAGTGACAGTGCGACAAGCACTGACGCTATTGCGGCAGGAATAGGTAAGGCGAACCAGAACCAGAACCGGGCGAGACAATGCAGAACTCTACCACCTAGTAGCCACGATGGCAGTGACTCGCATAGCCAATCGGTCGCCTTTTACGACCTGCCTGGCAGAATATCTGTTAGTCTATTCTTCAAAGGAGCCCGGAACCAACACGGGGAATATTTGCTTCAAAACTAAATTTGTCGTAATTTATATTTTAAGTATAGTAATAATTAACTTTAGTAATCGTAAATGGTCTAAATTAAAAAAAATCATTTCTGTTTTTTTAAGTACTGTAGGATTTCAGCAAAAGTAGAATATAAACCCAAATAAATATGTCAGACGGCAACTGGTCATAAATTCAGGTTCTAAATTTAGAGCCACTTCAAGCTTTTCTGTACTAGTTCCAGGCATTTTACGTTTTTTATTTTTATTGAGCACTTAAAAGCGGTTAATTGATGCATTGTCACAATAATTTAGCAAAAGCGACGTCTGCACGCTAACACGCCACGTCGAAGCTTGTGTTGTTTAATTAGTTCGAGGCATAGGGTTAATACACTTAGATTTTATAGGAATTAGGGAAATCTAGGGAACTTAAAATTACTTTACTGACGTAACTATATCCTGTATTTTAAAACAGGTCTTGAAACCGGTTTAAAAATATCGGTTAATGTAGATTTTTATTTGTTTTTATAAAAGGTTTTCTTGAAGGTGAAAACGCTTCACAAACCGCTAAATAAGCCGCTTTAAGCTAAAACCGCGAAAAATTCGTTATGTACAGTGCAAGAGAAAAGCAGATTAAAAAAAAATTATAAACCGCTTTATTGATTCAAAACCTTTATAATTATGCTCCATAAGAAAACCAATACATTTAAGGTTAAGGCAGAGCCAAACTTTACAAAACGCTAAGAAGTATTTTTTTGTTTAAAAATCAACTTTTAAACGACTTGTTTAAAAATTAAGCGATTAACAATCCCTATTTTACAATACAAAATTTTTGTATCATATTTTTTATCTTGAAAAAAGTGTTGGTCAATGCAAAAAATACGATCATACGATGGCAGACTGTGTATTCTTTAAAGTGAGTTCATAAAAAACGAGCGATTGGCTATACGAGTCACTACTATCGTAACTACTAGGTGGTAGATTTTCTTGTCTCATCCGGGTCTGGTACCAATATCCTAGCTATTCCTACTGTGATAGCGTTACTGAGTGTCTGTCGTGTTCCAGTTTAGAGTATAAAATAGCCGATAAATTTATGCATGCAGTATTACTATATCGCCACATGGATAGCAACGCACCATTAATATCTTTGGTCTACAGGTGATGGTTATCTCTTTCCATCCGGACAGCTATCTGCTTGTTGTTTCGTATTATATATAACGATACTAACAAATACTAACTTGTAAAATTTATAATCTTAAAAATATAGTCTTTGGTAGATGTTTAAAATTGTAAACATTCATATATTACACCATTGATATATCAATGTATTACACTGTTAAAAAATAGTAAAACTGTAAAAACGTCGTATGTTTCTTACGACAGATCATGTCAAAGTTTATTTCTGATTTCGTAGTGACTAAAAAATGATTGACCTCAAATAAAAAACAAACGTGTTTAAGTAAAAAGGTTGACCCTGCCATCCCTGAAACTCTGAAACTTTCTGCTAGTTTGAGGTATTCTAATCTTAAAGAAACAAAACAAAATTTATATTTTTAAACTCTGTAAAAATGTATGCTTAGATAGATTTTTTCAGAGTTTAAAAATCTAAATTTTGTTATAAATGACAGTAATTGCATTTTTTAAAAGTTGTATATTTTGGAAACGATGATCGATTTTGATTTCAAATCGCATTTAATCCACTTTTTGAGCTCTAAAACGGTTTTCTTAGATGTTTTAATCAATCTGTATATTAGCCTGAAAGTTATTTTAAAACTATTAGGTAAGTTATCTGTAAACAACAAAACATTAATATTTAAAAAGCTGTAACCTTTGAAAACTTGATTCAATTTTGAAGTTTAAAGCTGCATTAGACGTAGTTTTTTAAGTACTAAAATTTTGTAGACAGTCGAAAAATGATTATTAAAAAAATCTTGAAGTAATCAATAAAAGTCAAAAAACCCTTTTTTCAAAATTTTTGGTCAGCGATAAGTTCCGAATAGATAAACCGATTTTGATGCAATTTATGCATTGGACTCAGTTTTTTGGGGAAATGAGCTGATTAGATTTTATTTATGTACCGATTATGGTACTGTTTATTCAAGATATTTTTGAGGCTTTTTCAAAATTTCCCAAAATCTCCCGTACTGAATTAGTTCAAAATTTTAGGAAGTCTGTGAGGAATCCAATCGAATGCCATCAGTTTCTGCGTTTCGGTTAGCCAATCCGTTTAAAAGTTGTGAGATGTTTACAATTTTTAAATACACACACAAACATACACACACACATACATACATACAGACATACTTACGTCATCGTGAAAATATTCGGAAAAGGTTATTAGCACCTCGAAACGTGGAAATATGGTGAAAACTCGATTTTCGAAAATCGGGGCAAAATCAGTAAATTCCTTCTCTACATACGTAGCGGGAAGTAAACAAGTGATTACTATTAACTGCAAACACTGTAGCCACTCAATAAATGTCCAGTTGCCAACCCTAGACATATCATCAAATAGTGCGAACAAAACGTATTAACATAGAAACACCACACGCCATTCCGGCGGCCATAAAAAGTTAATTATACATAAACATTGAGTCCCGATGCGATGATACCGTGCATATGACCATGTATTTGTTGTACTCATTTAGTAATTAAGCCTTTAAAGAAACTTTTTTGCTAATTCAATATAAAATTTTGTCAATGTAGAAATCATAATTTTATATATTATTATAAAAGCAATACAACACTATCGTTAAAAGTGTCTTAACACCCGTATTCCCGAAGAGGTAGGCAGTGGTACAGCAAATGCACCCACGATTAGCCGAAGATACTAAATCACACAATGTAGTAGATGACAAGCCTATCGTCAACCGGGCACACTATTGTTCCTTTCTTTTTTTTGTTTTATTTCATATAATAACAAATAAGCATATAGTTCTTCTGATGGAAAAAGAGAATCATCACCTATCGACACTATAGATGTTAATGGTACATTACCATTCGCGTGGCGGGATAGTAATGCCACATGCATAAATCTACTGGCTATCTTACTCTCCAAACTGAAACACGACACTGACAAGCATCTTGCTCTTCTAGTTACGACGTTTTTAGGGTTCCTAAGTAGACTAGAAAATATTATAGTTTCGTTATGTCCGTCCGTTGTTTAGGTCAGAGATCCTAAGTACTAGAAAGCTGTAATTTATCATGAATATACAAATTAGTCACCGCAACAATGTGGTAATATAAAATCTTGAAAAATATTTTTTACGGTAGCTCCTCTGCATGTAAAGTAGAGATGCTAATTTTTTTCTCGAGTACTCCAACTCCAGAGTGTGGGGTATCGTTGGATAGGATTTAAAAAAATATTGTAGGTTTGTGAATACATTCTTTCGATTGTCGGACTCGTTTACGAAATATTAAACTTTTCTAATGCTAATTTTTGTTAGATTCAAGTGTCCCTTTATCCCGCTTTACCAGCTAAATGGTTGGTTTAAAGCAGGCTTTCCCAACATTTATTTTACTGAGCCTCCTTGAGCCAAAAATAATAAATATAACTTACATAAAATATAACTTATATTCTTTATTTACATACTCGTTAATTTTTTTTGGAAATGTAATCTTACATGTTACAGTACCCGGCGATAAATATTGCACATCGACCTTTGGAAAGAGACAATCGGCTAATTTCGGCTTCGTAGAGCGTTATCTCTGTCGCACAAAATACAAACAGTCCGGTACCTATTAGGAGCTGTTAAAACAAGTGATTTGCTTCTTTTGATATTTTTATTCTTTGTATAAAATACACTAATTTTTCTATAAGTGATGGCTTTAGGTTGGGGTAAAATAAAATAAAAAAACATTTTTACATTATGTTTACGTATTTAATTATTTTGGAACATTACAGCTTTAGTGTACATAATAAACACCATTATACCTATTGCTAAAATGAGACATTGCAATAAAAATAATAATAATTCTAATTCTCAATTACTTCCATTTCACTATCTGTGCTCTCAAAGAGGTCAATATCACTGTCACTATCAGCCGTATTTATTACTAATCTATCAGTGTAATTGTCTAAACTGTGTTGAATGCTTCTATATTCATTCTCACATTTGATTGCATGATCGCAAACCTTTTTCCACTCTTCAGCGCCGATCATGTTTACTTTTTCAGTCAATAATGTTTTTACTGTAGTTAAGTTCATACCCACATTTCTAGAGGCTACATAGCCTTTCAGTTGAGACCATATATTTTCAATTCCATGTATGTAATGTTCCAAAATAATTAAATACGTAAACATAATGTAAAAATGTTTTTTTATTTTATTTTACCCCAACCTAAAGCCATCACTTATAGAAAAATTAGTGTATTTTATACAAAGAATAAAAATATCAAAAGAAGCAAATCACTTGTTTTAACAGCTCCTAATAGGTACCGGACTGTTTGTATTTTGTGCGACAGAGATAACGCTCTACGAAGCCGAAATTAGCCGATTGTCTCTTTCCAAAGGTCGATGTGCAATATTTATCGCCGGGTACTGTACGTCCGATGCCCCCCCTAACATTTTTCTACGCCTACCCATGGGGGCGTGCCCCCTGGTTGGGAAGTCCTGGTTTAAATTAATATTCGACCAAATTATAAAATGTCATTGGAGAAGTTATTATAGGAGGTGCACCTGTGGCGCGTATAAATCCGTCATTGACGTTAAATAGATTAAATGTTATAGTACAAAACAATAAAAACCCACTTAGTCTGCATTCTTGTGATGGGCAACTTCAAAACCCTACATTGCGCGTAGCTCGACACGCACTTCACCAATATTTTTACATCATAATATGATCATCATTATTGCAGCTAATTGTTTTACTAAAACTTTTGCTCGTTTTAAACACAACACAATATGGAACGTTTCGTATTGTTTATGCGAATTCGGGAATGTTTTTGGTATTTCAATTATAATTGTTGCATAAAATGTTGGTAATCTAAACAAAATTTACAAATTTAAAGCGATAATCTTGAAGGTACCCATAACTAGGTGGTAAAGTACCGCAGCGCCTCGTCTGGGTTATGTGCATATTACCAGTTACCACCGCAATAATTATTCCTGCCGCAATTGCGTCAGGAATAGATTCTATACGCGATAGTTTCTCTTTCCATCAGGAACCATTTGCTTGTTTGATATTATGTTATCAAATATAATATCAAACAAGCAAATGGTTCTCCTTCCTTCAAGATTATCGCTTTAAATTTGTTAATTTTGTTTAGATTACCAACATTTTATGCAACAATTATAATTGAAATACCAAAAACATTCCCGAATTCGCATAAACAAAACGAAATGTTCCATATTGTGTTGTGTTTAAAACGTGCGAATGTTTTAGTAAAACAATTAGCTGCAATAATTATGACGGCAGTGCCGGCACAACGATAATAATTAGCAATATAGTTTGTAGAAACGTTTGTTAACAATAAACAACACTTGTCGATATTTTGGTTTACAAAACAATGTATTTTAATTTTAGTTGCCGTGTGTGGTTAATTTTGTATTATTATATAAACGACAGTTTAACAAAATATCATAGATTAAATAATTTATACGTTCATAGCTATTGTGAAATACACAATTAAAAAATACAACTTTTTAGAAGTACATAGATCACTAATGTGGTAATACATAAATATGTAATAACTAAAAATAATATCTATACCACAAAAAGTAGCACAATAATCAATAAAATATGTCCTAACGTTTGAATATAAAGAAAAATAATTTTATTAATATTAATTGATTTTGGTATAAATAATGTAAATAATGTGTAAATAAATAGTTTAAGTTTAATTTTAAAGTACTTAAAATCTAAAATTTTTTTTTAATATTTGCTAACCATGTAATATTAGAAATATATTGGAATCTTTGATTAATTTTAATAAAATAAAATCATTTCAATTACATTTCAGAAAACCAAACTGGTCGAGGGTTTTTTAGAATTAAATGGGTCTAAGGTAGACCTCTAGCTAAAACTTAATAAATCTCTGCAACGTGTTGCTCAAGTTTGATACCACCTGCCTATCAATGCCTGCCTATGTTTTGCACCTATCAATAGGGTAGTTGGCAAACTTATGCATGTTGTGTGATATTCCCGCCACACAGACGCCATGGCAATAGACACATCTCCTTCTTAACTACTCTATGATAAAAAATAAAGGTTGTGTAGAGTGGTAATGTGCGTGTCGGGTCCCACGCAATGTAGGGTTCCGAAGTTGCCTATCACAGTAATTTGGACTAAGAAGAGGGTTTTTATAGTTTCATCCTATGAAAATGTAAGCTACTCAACGTCAATGACAAATATATATCCGCACCACCAGGTTCACCGCCTACAAAAACTTCTCTGAATACATTTTATAAGTTGGTCGACGGTTACTTAAAAACTTGTAAAGCCTTGCCTAAGCCGTGATAGTTTTCCTTTTAACTTCATTGTATTTACTACTACAATGATTTTTTTTCCACCACCAAAACCAACCGCTTAGCCTTCAAAGGAGGGTCCTTTGACTCTAACAAAAATTAGCACTTAAAAGTTTAATATTTTGCAAACGAGTCTCTTAATAGAACATTTGTTTTCACAAACCTACAATATTTTTCAAAAACCTGTCCAAAGATGTGTCCTGTACAATGGAGTATGTGAGAAAAAAATATTTTTCAAGATTTTATGTTACCACTTTGCTGACGTGACCTGTCTTGAACGGGACTTGATTTGTGGCAAATTATAGCTCTCTAGTACTAAGGATATCAGAGTGCTAAGTGTGAGTTTTTCTATTCGCATTCGATCGTGAGCGCGTTTGGAGTTTACTAGGAATTTGTATGTGATTTGTACAGCACCACCTAGTGGTGAACGTGAGAAACCAGTTTACCACTAGGTGGCGCTGTACAAATCACATACAATTCCTAGTAAACTCGAAACGCGCTCACGATCGAATGCGAAAAGAAAAACTCACACTTAGCACTCTGAACTATCGTGCGGACGGACGGACGGACATAGCGAAACTATAAGGGTTCCTAGTTTACTTCGGAACCCTAAAAATCATTGAAAGTTTGTATTAACTTTAAATTAATTAAAACTTTAAATCTCCATTAAGTATAAATAATATAAATATTAATTTACTTATTTGTTTAAAACAGTAACAGGAAATAAAATAATTATAAAAAAAAAACAGAAAAAGTCATGATAAACAACAATTTAAAATTGTCTTCGAGTTAATACTATACACAACTTTCACAAAAATAGGATCTGTGTCAAACAAAATTTAATACCTAATACATGGCTACTTTTGTGAACAATTGTAGTTGCTGTACAATATGTTACAAAATTATATAAAGATTTTACAAAGAAGTAGAAGTATCATCACGCCCGTGTCCCGGAAGTGGGAGGCAGATGCACAACCAGTGCACCCACGATTAGCCGAAGATGCTTAATCTCACAAATGTGGCAAGCCTATCGCCAACCGGGCACTTATCTAACCACGGGCAGCGTTGTATTATAAAACTGATAAAATCGTTAAATACTTGCACAGTCCACACCATATTACGGTAGAATATTTTGGTACAATACATTTATATTATGTGATATTTGCACCTTCTTTTTTGGAATTAAAAATTCTTTCTTCTTTTAAGTTAGGTCATGTGCGTAATTATATTTTATTCAACGTTTTTCTGGAATAGAAATTTGGTACATATGTGTTTTTGTTATATATGTGTTTAGCACTTCTCGTGCTTAGGAAACTTATGAAAAAGAAACAAAAAAAATTCGACACAGACTCTGGTCATCACGCTCTAACTCACTGAACTACTATCGACTGATTCAACATGGCGAAATTTTTATTTCCTTCTTTCTGTTTTTCTTTGTTAAGTCTAAATATTTAATTATTTTTTTTTATATCATAAGATAGCAAACAAGCAGTTGGGTCTCCTGATGGAAAGAGTTAACCATCCTCTATAGACACCAAAGTTGTTAATGGTGCGTTGCTATCTTGTGGCGAGGTCTAATGCCATATCCATAAGTACCGGCTGCCTTACCCCTCCAAACTGGAACACGACAGTGACAAGCACTGACGCTATTGCGGCAGGAATAGGTAAGGCAGTGGTAACTGACCCGGGCGAGCTGCGGCAGAACTCTACCACCTAGTAGTTACGATGGTAGTGACGCGCGTAGCCACTCGGTCGTCTTTTACGATCTGCCTGGCAGGACGGCAGTTGGCCTATTCTTCAAACGAGCCCGGGACCAACACGGAGCTGTATTAATTTTCTGAAAAACTTTCTTCTGAGTTTTCTTTTTTCTGAGTTTATTAGTGAACTAACATGAAAAATTAGTGAAGAAAATTAACACAATTTTTGTACGAAAGGTAAACTTTGAATCAATTCCGTATAAGACAACTAGTAGCCTTTTCGTGATAATCGTAGCAGCATATTTGAAAGCGCAATAAAAAACCTTTCCAATGCACCATTAAAACAGAAACAAAGTGAGGGTAGATCTGAAAAATGCGATAAAACTGGAAATAACTTTAATTACGCGGTATCGTATGTCCACACGATTTGTCAAACGAACTCGCATTGAAATGAAACTACTGACCCTTTAGTATATCTAGGAAAGCCACACTGTTGCATTGTCGCGTTTTAATAAAAGCGAATTACAAACAGGCATATTTAAACTATGGTTGACGGAGCACGAAAAGGGCAGGTACCGGGGATGGACGCTTAAATAAACATGGTTTAATGAATATTGGAAAGAGCTGCGAACAACGGGCGTTACCATTGAGCCATCGATACTCGTATATATTTGTAAAACATTGGACTTTATTACATTTTTCATTAATTTAGCCTGTATTGGTTCGACTGCAGAAAATTTTCATAATAGTTTAGTTTTTTATTCGACATTGAATATAACAATTGATAAAACTCCATCTTAATGTCTATTTGTCTGAAAAGCACTTGTACTTAGGACTTAAAACAGGTTTAAAAATGTCCTCCGTGTTGTTTCGGGCTTCAATAAAGAATAGGCTAACTGCCATTCTGCCAGGCAGGTCATAAAAGGCGACTAATTGGCTATACGTGTCACTACCATAATGACTACTAGATAGAGTTCATCGGTAAGTAGTATAACTCTGTATTTCTGTGTGTTCTGTGTTTGTTACGTGCAGCCCGCTGCATTACAAAAGTTTTTGGGGAATCCCGCGGGATAACTTAATTTTTCCAGCCTATGTGCTTCCAGGTCATCATCTACCTGTGTATCAAATTTCATTCTAATCCGTTCAGTATTTTTTGCGTGAGAGAGTAACAAACATCCATCCAAACATGGAAACTTTCGTATTTATAATATTAATTAATAATTAATTAATATAGATGCATACGAACAACGAATCTAGTTGCTAGTTCGGTAATTCTCTGTTTACAAAACTAGCTGACCCGCGCAGCTTCGCCCGCGAGTAGATTAACATGTCGTCTAGATAGCTTTTCATGCGTCATTTCAAATTTCATCCTCTATTTTAACCCTTTAGGGATATATTTTTGAAAAAAAATTAGCCTTTGTTTGACCCCGGCTCTTCAACTACTTCCATGCCGAATTTCATGAAAATCGGTCCAGCCGTTTAGCCGTGAAAGCGTAACAGACAGGCAGACAGACTTTCGCATTTATAATATTAGTATGGATGTTCTGCTATGCGCCGTGTGCAGATGTCCACACTAAACTGTTTTCATTGGATAATTATATCTTACTTTAAGTAACTATGTTTTTTGCATATTCTGTATCCGAATCAAGTACTGAACACCCTGCTTCAATCTTTTACTAGTCAACCTCCATACAGAGTTACTTTTGAAGGTCCGGCCAATTTTAAAATTAGGAACTAGATTTTGAATTGAATGTGCGTTTTATTTATTACTAGCTACATCTTTTGGTGAACCTCACGGAATCACATAATTTTTTCGTGATAAAAAGTAGCCTATATGCTATTCCAAGTTGTCATCTACTTGTGTGCCAAATTTATTCAAATCCGTTCAGTACTTTTTGCGTGTTTGAGAAACAAACATCCATCCAAACATGCAAACTTTCACATTTATAATATTAATATAGATGATATTAATATAGATTGTAAAATTATTACAAGATAATATTAAAATATTTGTTTAAAAATATCCCACTAAATTCATGAATTGGGTGCACCGAGTCTTTTGAATGAATTCTGTAATACTGGCATTGTGCCATTTTACATTTACCTATAATTATTACGATAGTAAATATTATGTAATCTGTTGATCTATGTACATTTTTCCCGATCACTTCTACTTCATATTTTAGTACGAATTTTGCGTAATTGAAATCATATCCATGCGTTTTTTGTGTTGGATAAAAATGAAATTTTGAATTTTTCAATATTTTTTTATTACACAAATCGAACATATTATCGATTCTAAACAGGCTCTGAAAATTTGGCCGGACGTTTAAAATGAACCTTGTATAATATATATATGACAGACCCAAAGAGAATAACCACCCAAACAAAAGGTTTTCCCGATCGGTCCAGTCGTCTTTTTTCGATGAATTGAGAACCTCTTCGAGTTTTGAAGTCGTTAAAAAGTTATAACATAGCTCTGAAGATATTTGAAATTAAAAATCGGTAAATACTGTAGTATTAATATAACAGTAATAGTTTTATTTGTAAGACTAGAAACAAAATTATAGTTCTTTTGTATTATGCGACGACACTAAATAGTGCATAAACTATATTAGTGTTAGGACACACCGATTAAATAGAACCATACCAGCTTCAACGAGTATATCTCTGTGGATTTAAGTTTTAATTGAATTTTACACTGATTATTCATTTTTTTTATAACAGACGAGTACTTATTCTTATTACATTGTTCTTGAAAATAATATTTTGAGTTTGTCGATATTACTCCACCATTATACAAAATTCTTGTTTAATGCGTATTTTAAACTAGCAACCTGCCCGCGGTTTCACCCGCGTAGCTTTTGTTCCCGTTGAATATCGGAAAGGTTTACATACTAAAACCTTCCTCAAGAATCAATCTATCTATTAAAAAAGGCATCAAAATGCGTTGCGTAGTTTTAAAGATTTAAGCATACATAGGAACATAGGGGCAGACAGAGAAAGCGAATTTTTTTTTATACTATGTAGTGATAGTATACATGTAGTATATATTATGTAGTGATTTTTTGTAGGGCAGATACCTACCTGCTTAGTAGACTTCAAAAAGTTCTTTATTCAAAAAAATTTTACAGGCATTTTTGAGGAGTCGAAATTTTTTCAGTTACACACACTAAGAAGATCCAGCAGTTTTTCATGTATAATCTATATTTTAATAAGTCAAGTAAAAGCTTTGTACCCCTTTTTCCGACAGTTATGCGAAAGGAGTATGAAATTTGGTACAATTAAAGTATATATAGCGGAGGACTGTGGAAATCTAAAAATATTTTTAAAATAGTATGCATTTAAATTATTGAAAAAATATAATAAACGGGTCAAAAAACGCGTACTACTACTTGCTTACTTGTAAAGCTCGACGTTTCGGCCAAGTTACATTGAAACGTCGAGCTTTACAACGCGTACGTTACGTACGCGTTTTTGACCCGTTTATATTTTTAAAAAAACTTGAGACGTGTCAAGGGAAACCCGGATGGAACGAAGTTCCTTTTATTATTATTTACAAAAAACCTGTATACACTCAACAAAAATAATCGTCGCGACACCACACTGTTCAATGCAAAATAGAATTTCGGCACCCGGTCGAATTTCGGAACCCGGTCGAATTTCGGCACCCGGTAGAAGTTCGACCCGCGGTCGAATTTCGGCACCCGATGGTATTTCGACACATGGTCGAATTTCGGCACCCGGTCGAATTTCGACCCACGATCGAATTTCGACACTCGTTCGAAATTCGACTGTCCGTCGAAATTCAACTTTTGGTCGAAATTCGACATTCGGCCGAAATTCTGTATAAATGTCAAACATTTGGCACTAGAAAAAAAATAAACTCAATCAAATAGTACATAGACTCTTTCACTTTCAATGCACGAGCTAAAGGGATTTGGCTGGATATTTCTGTGCTTACAATACCTTACTATAGCAAAAAGTGTCGTGACAACTTTTCGTAAGATTTTTTTCCGTCTAGTCCCCTTTCACAACGCGCGATAAGGAACTTCGTTCCAAAAATATACACACATGTTTACTATTTTCTTTGCTACTAAAATCTGTTGTCAAACATAAAAGACGCTTTAGTGTTTAATATATAGTCGAACTTCAACCCCAAGGCGGGCTAGTAGTAATAAATATAATTAATTTTTTCAATGTTATTAGATCACAAAAAAATAATACATAGGTAACTACTAAGTCGACTGATGCCAAATATGGTTTACATCTATACTGTTATAATTTAGTCGATTCGAGTGAGCCTTATCAATATAATTTATTTCGCATCGATATTTCACCAAATAATTATTCCCGTACAAATGTAAATTGAAGACTAAATATTGTAAATTTCGAGATATTAATAGTAATGAAATTTCTAACATCCAATTACAAACTGAATACATTTGAAATCTAAATACATTATTAACTATTTCAATTATAATGCTATAATAATGTTTACGTATTTATAATATAGGTACTATCTGGTGTATTGTATGCTGGATATGAGTTTAAGCGAGATTGGGTATTTGAAGACAATAAAACATTGAAAAAAATATGAAAATACCAACCTTACTATACAGGTCTATGTGAGGTAGATATCTCTTTCCATCAAGACGATAACTCTATATTCCCTGAAAAGTATAACATTGGATCTGTTAGGAGACAGATTAATTAATTTCTTATGAGTCGGCAGCGCATCTCCTCTTATGCTGTAGGTCCATGGGCATTGGTGACCGCACCCATCAGGCGGCCCGTTTTCTCATCTGCCAGCTCACCATATAAAAAAACGTTTTCAAATCTTACGTTACGAACTTATGGTTCGATATTGTGTAAAAATACCTTATATGAAAATAGTATTTATTTACCACACAAATGTACGATACACTACAATTATACAATACGTATAATAAACGCACTAACAATAATAGCACCGTTACTGTGTTCATACTAGAACTAACCGACTAATCCAAGTTACTAAACCAAAACACTTTTAGTATGTAGACTAAAGCGCTCTATCACTTTTATCGCACTTTGCTATATCGCTCAAGTTATCACCTTGAATTGCTTTATAAAACTAACTCGCTTTTTGCCGACACGCCCTTATTTATACACAACGCAAGGTTCGACAATATTCTTGAAAGTTCTGCAAATGACTCGTAAACAACTTAAACGTAAACAGGTAATAGTACACGCTAATTTCAGCCTATGAGAGAAGTTCAATTATGGTATAGCTGTTTGGGTAGCGCAGGTATTGTTTATCGATAGAAGCAGCTGTATATCTTATTTTTAGATTTCTCCCGTATTCTCACTCTTCACTTTTTCTAGAGCATTCGCAAAAGTATGATATAGATACTATAAAATCAGTGAGTGAAATCAATCATCCGTTGTTTACGTACCCTTATGTTTGGAATTAAAAAAACAGAACCACCCTCGGGGTATACCTATTCCAGTAAAAAAAGAATTATTAAAACTATTCTGTAAAAAAATATGCATTATCTAACATAAAAAATATTTGTGTCGAATTGAGAACCTCCTCCGTTTTTTCGTTAGTTGAAAATAATAATAAATTAATGTTAAATATGATATTTTATTTTATCATATCAATGGTTCATTCTGAAGATTTTAAAGTGACCTAATTTCACCATGACCGAAACACACAGTGTTGCAAAATATTATTCTTGAACAAAATTCAATATGGGCGTCCTCTTAAGTTCACTCCATTTATTTTTTTAGCACCAGCTAAATTTACACGTCTTAAATCTTTGCTGAACATTTAAAAGGTTAACTTTGCACGTCGTTAAAACGATATTCAATAAAAGAGTAATAAAGAGAGGAAGTTTATTACGTTGATGATAAAAAAGTTTAATTGAGAAGATCTTGAATTATTTTAGCAAAAACGAATTTCCCTCGTGTTGGTCCGGCCTATAAAGAATAGACCAACTGCTGTACTGCCAGGCAGAGGTGACGGATTGGCTATATGTGTCACAACCATCGTAACTACTAGGTGGTAGATTTATGCAACGACTCGCCCGGGTATTTTGTAACACCGCCTTACCTATTCCAGCCGCAATAGCGTCAATGCTTGTCATTGTCGTATTCCGGTTTGAAGGGTAAGGTAACCAGTAAACTTAAGCATGTGGCATTGCCATCCCGCCAAACGTATAGCAACCCACCATTAAAGTCCATGGTGTCTACAGGCAATGGCTTCTTTTTTCCTCAGGAGAGCCATCTGCTTGTTTGCTATCTTATGATATAAAAAAGCTATATAGGAGTAATAAAATTAGATTGTTCTTGTATTCATCGTGATCCAATATGAACAATAAACCTACATTCCAAGCAGGTGTAATAAGCGAACAAAAGTGGTAGATATCACCTGGAGTATGATTGGTAAATTTCTACATCATCTAACCCGGATTTGTATTCATCACCATACCAAAGTTACACATAGCAAGCTTTAGATCCTAGATTTAAGAGCAGCAATGCATTCTTCAAATCTTTGGTATCCATGGGACTGCCCATGTTAAAGTCCATTAAAATGATAAAACGTATTAAAAAATCTAGAAATATGTGTAATTCTATAATTCTTCTATCATCATTCTAAGATTATTCATAATTGAAGTAAATCTTCTGAAAAATCCGAAACTAGCACTTATATTATTACAACAGTTAAATGATAAATAAATAATTAGAAATTATTTCGTGGAGTGAGAAAGAGGATATAGGGAATGCTACTAATTAGCTGGAGAGAGAAAGAAAATGTAGCAAATGCTAAGGCGATGGCGAATGTGGCGACACAGACAAGAACATAACCCGCCACTTTTATACACTTGGGCTATTTTCTATATTTAATTTCTAATTGCCGATTTTTTAACATCGTTTTAAAAATAAAACACGATGGATTTAGATAGCCATATTCAACACAGCTCATCTTGAGGTAATTATAGACATACTAAAAAATGGGACCGATTAATGATGTGTTTCGATAGTTATCGTGCTTCTTATAAATAAAATATCTATTAATGGCGCTGGTTTTTCGAGATAAATATTTTTTTTTCCTATTTTTTTAAATAAATTTGTTGCAATATATGCTAGACATACATAATCGTTATTAATTTTTCTTTATAAAACTTATAATCGTTATTAAAATTTTGTATAAAGGCTTATTCCTCTTATATATTCCAATTAGTATTTTACTGTGAAGAAATAATAAAAACAAAATATAGAGATTATTCGAGAGTAAAATATTTTATCAAAACAAAATTTCTCCTTTTTAATAGACACTACAAGACTAGATATTACAAAATAACATCAAAGCTGAACTGGCTCAACTTAATAGTAATACCATTTCAGCTTCCAATCCTCAAGTTAAAAGTAAGAATATTGCAAGATAAACTCATTAAAGTATTTCTAAGACGACCTCTTGGTTCGCCAACTTTTTACGCGATACTAATTAAAGTTGGGTCAGAGAGAACTTATTTCAAGAAAATTCTATAAGTTATAGTAATATCACCTTTGAGATAAATTTTTGCTATTAATAAGTTACTCAATTTTTAACCTCGGGTGAAATTTTACCGTATACATTTTTAATGTGTGTTACCTGTACAATCTAATAGATGGTACTCATTAAAAGAGAAGATCATCGGTTATAGACATCAAAAATGTCAATGTTGCATAGAAATCTATTTGAAAAATATGTAAGAGTCAGTGAGGGTGGTATGATAACTTACACCGAGATATTTCTGTGTATCATAAAGTAGCAAACTAACAGATGGGTCGCCTGATGCAAAAAGACAACCATACATACATATCTTCACGCCAGATCACTTACGGGGTAGGCAGAGAGAACCGAGTGCCATACATCACGATACTTGCAGGCTTTTCTCGCTTCCCCCACATTCACCACTCTCTTCATACACACACGCCGGTTGCGAAGACTCTTCACACCGCCTTCGGACAGTACTCGATATACTCGACCTAAGTTTACTAAAACTATATTTATATTAAATTTCATCTAAATTAATCTCATCTCGGTAAACAAATAAGCTCCACTGCTGTTCTGCTGGTGAACTTTTCCTGGATCTCAACAGAAATTGTAAATAAATAAATGGAAAATAATTTGGCCAAAATCGATCAAGCCATTTTAGACAGCAAGATAAACTCACATGCACTAGAATTTTATATATATATATATATATATATATATATATATATATATATATATATATATATATATATATATATATATATATATATATATATATATATATATATGTGTGTGTGTGTGTGTGTATTTGTATCTGCACGCCTAATCCCTTAAAAGGAAGGCATAGAGAATGAAGTTCATCAATGTCCTGACAGTCTTACCTAGTTTCGCGGTTATTCAATTTTGTGCACATTTCGAATTTTTTTAAGGCCGCTTTGGTTCAACTATTATTTATCCTAATTTAATTTTTGCATAGATATATTTTTAATAGTAATGCATATTGCGGAATTTTGATTGAATTTGATTTTCCCTTATCTGGTTATAAAAGTATGCACTATATTTTTGAGTTATTTACGCGACATATAATTATTACGCCTATAAATATTATGGTGAAATATCTTTGGGCTTAAACAAATGTATAATACATTATTACCTATGTAGAAATCTTTATATATATTCTTATAGTAATTATACTCTCAACATTATGCCTAAACAATTATTTGGAATTAATATTGTGGGTAATTATTATCAGAATAAGTAAAAGTATGCCATGTTAAATTATGACGTATTTTATGCGAATTTAAAAAAGTGAACCGTTTTTCTTATTATGACGTATCTTGTTGTTTGGAAACAGTGATGTTGTCATTGTCTTAGCCCAGATTTTTATATGTATATTTTTAGTTAACCGCACCTAATTTTTTTGTTTCAGGTAAATTTAAGCATAATAAAGAAAAAGTACAGAAGGTAAATCAACGAAAAAACGAGAACCTATCTAGACATTTTTACAACCATTAGTGCCTTATATTTCTAGCTGTTTTCGTAAATCCGTCAGACTTTTATCCTAAGCAATAAAGGTTGAGATGGATTTACTGGCCTGTCAGCCAAAATAGAGTTCTAATTTTCATAATAAAATGTTTTTCGCCGTAGTATCGAGATTTAGCTCATTAGCAGTGGGACATATTTTACTAGCGTGCTAATTTATTATGGAGACCCGTACCAATTCCTCTGCATGCTGTATATAGTCAAATAAAATATTTTTTATTGCTTAATCTCTAAACCAATGTCGCAGGATAAAAAAAACAAATGTCACATGTTAAATAACACGAATTAATCTAACTCTAATGTAAATAAATTATTTGCTGCATAGTACATATAATTTATCTATATTTTAATACATGAAGGGAAAATTTTGTACCCTTTTTTAAGACAATTGCGCGAACAGTGGAGTATAAAATTTGCCACAATTAAAGTTTACATAGCGAAAGGTTGCTGTAACCTAGTATTTTTAAATAAAAAATTTTAGGAATTCATTAAATTAATAAAAATAAACATTACACACATTAAATTCATGTGACATACATGATATTATACACACATGTCTACTACATATTTTCTTTACGCTAAATTCTGTTAGTTCTCAAAGTTAAAAGAAATTTAATTTCAGTCTATGGTCAAATCTCGACCACAGGCGATCGCTAGTTGAAATAAATAATATACTTAATAAACACCCAAACCCAGGAATTTAAACATATAAGCTCATCACACAAATGCTTGTAACTGAAAACATTGAACCCTAGCATCTTCAATTACTTAGCTAAGGTCACCACTAAATAGATCACCACTAGGTCGCGAATAACGTCGATGAATGTTATCTTCCTCGTGTTGGTTCCGGGCTCCTTTAAAGACCAACTGCCGTTCTGCCAGGCAAGTCGTAATGGGCGACTGATTGGCTATACGAGACACTACCATCGTGGCTACTAGGTGGTAGAGTTTTGCATTGTCTCGCCCGGGTCAGGTACCACCGCCTTACCTTTCCTGTCGTCAGTGCTTGTCGCTGTCGTGTTCCGCTTTGGAGGGTAAGGTAGGTAAACTTATGCACGTGGCATTATACCTCGCCACAAGGTAGCAACGCTCCATTAACATCTTTGGTGTCTATAGGCTATGGTAGACTCTTTCCATCAGGAGACCAATCTGCTTGTTTGCTATCTTAAGATATAAAAATCTAAATAGCTAGTAAAGCCTAGTATAGTGAATACAATTTGTATATAAAATAGTGGAAACAATATCAAAACTTATATACAAAACTCTAATAACAACACTTGGTAGTTTATTGTCATTAAATTGAGTTTTAATTGAAAATTAAATGTATTGTTCCCGATAAGTTAATGAGTAGTTATACGGAAACGACGTCGCTTGACACCCGTTATTTATCCAACCCTGCTAATTTAAGGACCACTTCCCCCGGACCAATTTACACTGCATCGAATGTCATATTTACTCGGACGGGCTATAGCTCAATTAAATGTGAGAGGCTAGATTGTTTTCGGCACAATAGCTTGTTTTATAAATTTAATTTGCGAATTTATGTTTAAGTTTTTATTGATTACCAACTGTGATAGCAGCTGCTTCACAAATAAAATAAAATAAATATTATCACGATGGTTTTCTCGACGTTAAGTAGAGTGTTCAAGTTGTCTGTTTTAGTCACCGATTATACTAGACATGCCTTTCAAGAGTAATTCTCAGATTTTGGTGTGTAGCTTGCATTTACAGCTATAAATATAGCTTAGTAGTACCCACAAAGAAATAAAATCACTCCAGGGTATTTTTCAAAATGTGCCTTCAAATTTGGCACAGTAATCATCACATCACAACGTGGCATATTTTTTTGACGTGGTAACGTCTTATAAATCGAAGAATGCCGGCTCCACGCACGAAAAATCATGACTCATTGTCACGTTCCATCTGAGCCGAGCGTGCAAGCGAGAGCGCGAAATAAACGATACAGAATGTTTTTTTGTGATGTTATTAAGTAAAATTATCGTCCCCAAACTAACTTTACAGACAATCAATTTTTTCACGATATAATTATTCCCAAAAGTTTGAAATTTTTGACAGTATTAGAAGCATATTATGTGCGGCTACAGGTTCCCAGGTTAATATCGTAGCTATTAGTACCATTTATGTGGTCTGTGGTATTAGTACACACCAGATTCCAGTGTTTTATTATATTATGTATAGATTCAAACATAGCAATTGTGTAACAGTTATAAAATATATAACAGCTAAAAAAGATGCTAATTTTTAAAAAGGCAAACAATGATTTTTACAGCAAAAAGTTATGGCGGCATCACTATAATATGTCGGTAATATTAATCTAAGGTAATATTTTGATGCACGACCTCACTACGACACAGATTATTCGCTCGAGGCGTCGTCGGTCGATCCCGGCTTGATGTTGAGATCAAATATCAATCTGTGAGTCGCTTCCTTCATGCCGACGCGATTGGGAATATATTCTGTGCGCATCGAAGGTTCCTTAAACTAAAAACTTGATAGAGAATGCTCCGTGAAATTCTATGAATTTCAATGTCTAGTACGGTATTTGTGTGGATTTCAACGTTATTTTATTTATTTAAAGATTAAAGAAAATGATTTAACGATATATTTAGAAATTTCTGCGATTCGTTACAATACTTTATATAATAATAGCTGTTGCCAGTGACTTCGTCCGTGCGGACTTCGTTTACTCCGCACAGCTTCTCCCCCGTAGAAGATAGCGTGATAATATGTAGCCTATATGTTGACCCGACCTGTTAGTAATATTCATGCAAAATTTAAAGTAAATACATGCAGCACTTTTTGAGTTTACCCCCGACAAACATACAGACAAACAGACAAAAATTCTAAAAACTATATTTTTGGCTTCGATATCGATTGTAGATCACGGCTCAAATATTCTTTTAAAAAAATATCAATGTACAGTTTTGACTTTCCTACGATTTTATTATATGTATAGATAATTACTAATACGAAAGTTTATAGACGTGCACGTTCGACTAATCATCATAAGCTGTAGTAAAAAGTGGTAAAATAATTAAGAATAAAATTTATACTTCCTTTTCCTTTTGTGTAACTTCATCATATCATTGGACCCTTATTATTCGTCAATAAATTACTATTTATGTAAGTTTCAATAAATTACGATTTCCTATGTAGTTAATTTTTTTGAAAAGCTTTAAAAAGCAAAACCGATAGATTTTTAACAAATAAAAGTAAATTTGTGAAACAGACAAGTGATTTTATTGTACCTACAGTTTGAAACTCTTTACTTAATACTACTTCTATAAATGTGTGTGTGTCTGTGCATAATCTTATTTTCGTGAAGTTTCGTGATAAATATTCGTTTTATGACACACGGATATAAATTTTAGAACTGTGAAAGTTTTTGTCTGTCTATACGTCCCGTAATAACTCAAGATTAACTAGACAGATCTCGATGAAAGTGGTGTACGGTGAGAATACGTTATTACGCAAATTATAACTCATATAAATATATTTTTATTGGCAATGAATTAACGTTTAATGAAGCAGGCGAGTGTTGGCTAGTTTAAACATAAATCTCATTAAGCAGCCCTTGTATCCATTTAAAAATATTTGTGTGTTCAAATTTTACAAAATTTTTCGCTCACAAAGAATAAAGTATAAAATTTACTATACAGCGGGTGTTGCTTCGAACAAATTTGTTACAAGAACAGCTTCAAGTAAAATTTGAAAGCATTTTCCAAGAGCGCCATGCCGAGCGAACCTTTCTAACGGAGCACTATGGCACTCATATACAAAATGTATTTTTCGGTGCCACACGCTTAGAATTCAAAGAAAGCGAAAATTGTCGGCCAGAAGCTAACGTAATGCTCCTTGCCAGTCTATTAAAAAGAAAGTCATAGTATATTTACACTTAGGTAAATCATACTAATATTATAAACGTGACAGTATGTTTAGTAACAAATGTGAAAGTTTTCCCCCGTATTGGTATGAGCATCTTTGAAGAATAGACCATCTTAAGACTTAAAAAGTTTAATGTGCAATCTCTAGAAGATCGTTGACGTATATCTAATATATGTAGGTACTTTACACAAAAAAGTAAATGGACATTTGGGCAGTGAGTTATTGGAAAAAATTACTTTAAAGTACCTTCACGATCCGTGCGCGTACATCATGTATTTCATTTACCTATAACTAGAAATAATACTTCACAGAATAACTCTCTCATCAAAACGTTTATTTAATAACTTTGTACTCGTAAAGATATATTTTTTACAAGTAGTAAGTCCCTGAAAACAACATTGCATTAAAAATATTGTAAAATTATCATGTAATTTTGTGATATAGTGATTGGAATTGTATTCAAATAATAATAGTTGGTAAGTACCAGTGGCTGATTGACACTGGATCCTATTTTTGTGAGAGTTGTGTACAGTATTAACTGGAAGACAGTTTTAAATTGTTCTTTATTGAGCTTTAGTTTATTTAAGTATAATCTACTATGTTTTCTGTTACTGTGCCTAATAAATAAATTAGATCTACCGCTGTCAAGTAGTTTGTAAGAGGAGAGCAATTAGATATGCGACTCACTACCATCGTAGCTACTAGGCGGTGGAGTTCTCCATTATCTCACCTGGTTCTTGTACCACCGTCTTTCCTATTCCTGTCGCAATAGCGCCAAGTTTGTCACTGTCATATTCCTGTTTGGAAGGTAAATCAGCCAGTAAACTTATGCAAGTGGCATCAACACCTCGCCATATGGAGAGCAACGCACCCATAACATCATTGGCGTCTGTAGGCGATGTTTGTCTCTTTTTATCAGGAGAGCCATCTGCTTGTTATATAGTCTTTTGACATAAAAAGACATATCTATACCAATACAATTATGCAAAAGAATATGCCGAATATTGAATATAGAAAAAAAAAATTATAACTATTTGAGGGGACTAAATTGCTTAGTAAATTGCTAATGATTTTCTGTAAAATCCAAGCCCCGTTGACTACGTTGTTAGAGTCGCTAACCGCTCATCTTAACAGAGCGGTATTCTATCACTTGTCTAGAAAACATAGTCTTTTTTGTTATTCTTGACACAATAGATTATATCCGAGATTACAATCAGCATTAGCTGTGGGCATTCCAACTCTACTCCAATTCAGTCCAGGAGTTACCAATTTAATATAATTCCGTGTTGATCCGATTTAGATGGGGCTGACAAATAAAGTATTAGCCTTACTATCACAGACAGTTAGTAAAAGGCGAGTGATTGGCTAAACGCATCAATGCCATCGTGACTATAAGTCGGTAGTTTCCACGGTTTTGTACCAACGCGACGCTTTACCTATTCCCGCAACAATTATATCCTGTCACTGCATGATCCGGTTAAGAGGGGAAGGTGGCAAGATATACGTGGCATTACATCCCTCAACAATTAATATCTTTCGTTTCTGAAGGCGATAGTTTTTTCTTTTCATGAATAAAAAAAACACGAAATTCACGGTTATTGTTTTTTTTTTCGGAATGGCTCAATTACCGCTAGCCTTATGGGCTGTTACAGCTTCACCGGTCGCGAGGGCGAGCAGAGTGCTCAGCCAGAATATTTGTTGTTGTTTGTCATACTATGATACATAAAAAAATATTCAATATAGTAACATATAAAACTAAATCCAAAATGATACTTTTATATAAAACCAGCGATAAAGTGCTCCATTTAGTATGATTAACTAAAAGCAAATAAAATTTTATTATAAAATAAAAGTTGTGTTAAAATATGTAATGGAATTGGTCATAAAAATATCAACTATCTGAATTCTGACAATCTTATGTTGTGAGTACCATGTCTTGAATAAAGATATTAAGGCACCTTTATGCAATCTTATGTGAGCAGCTAATTGGAGACTGAGCTTTGCCCGGTGTATACTTTAGAATGAATCTAATCAACAGATGGCGTGGTAATTAAAATAGTCACAAACGCATGGCACTGACGCATACTTTAATTATTTAGGTACGTTACATGTATTATATTATATAATATACATTGACCTACATATAGACACACAATTAGTTGTTTAATAAGATGAGATAAAATTACTTTTAAGCCTCTTATTTTAGCCTCCAAAACGCTCAATGTAGGTACTCAGCAAAGCAGAACAGTCCTTCTTGCCGGCTCATAGCCTCCAAGTTTATAAGGTACAAAATCGAACTCAGATGGATTATTGTTCTCATTTTTGGGTCGGAGCTCCCCAGTACCAGCTTCTTTTTGATCGCATCTAGCGTAGAGCGATTCGAATCGTAGACGGGTTATTTGGAAACAGCTCGACTCTTTGTCGTTATATAGACATTATTAGCAACTGCACTTAACGACAAGTACTAGCAGGCAGATGTGTGGCGCGCCTGTGTTATGCACCTGTTAAAACAATGACAATGAACAAAATATATAACGAAGAATGGTATAACTAGGCGGGGATAGCATGTTTTCGATTCATTGTAATTCTATCGCTTGTTGAGTGCGTTACTCTGACCAAAAATATACTATGCGTGTAAAAGTGATTCAAGTGTTTTACGGCCAAACTCGGTTATATTTCAGAACGTAAACTGGAGTAGGTCTCGAGAAGTGATATTTTTTTCTTTGAAAACGATCTGAAACGCATAGTGAGCAAGCAACGAGATTTTAATATAGATGGAATGATACGGAATGAATATTTATTATGCAAATACGATTTAGTGATCCTGCCAGAGAATGGAGCTATGATGATCAACTGACTATGTGAATAAATTGATACATCGCGACAGTCGTCAAAAAAGGTTAGTCATATCCAATACACAACTAAGATGTTAGAAGCTTTTATTTAACTTGCAACATATGTACGTATGTGTGATCAAATCTATATACATAATGTATAGTAGACGGCTGTGTGGTAAAATCTACATACGTAATATAAAATGATTTAAAATAGACGGCTGTGTGATCAAGTCTACATAGGTACATGATATAAAGCCGATGGTTATATGATCAAGTCTGCATACATAATAAAATGATATAAAATAGACGACTGTGTGATGTGACATTATATAATGTAGATGGTTGTGTGATCAAGTCTACATACGTGATATAAAATGATATAAATTGACAGCTGTGTGATCAAGTCTATATACATGATATAATGTAGATGGCTATGTGATCAAGTCTATATACATGGATATAATATAGATGGCTGTGTGATCAAGTCTACATATATGATATAAATCGGATGGTTGTGTGATCAAGTCCGCATATAGGATATAAAGTAGATGGCTTTGTGATCAAGTCTATACACATAATATAAATAATACGGTTGTGTGATCAAGTCTACATATACTAATTAAGTGGATAGTTATCTGATCAAGTAAACGTACCTACATATTTAAAAGTAGACAGTTGTGACATTAGTATAAAACAAAGCTACAAAGTGTGATGTAATCAGTGTGATGTAACCTGTAATCAGTGGTTACTAAATATAATTTTCAAGAACAAAAATACTTAATATTAGCTCTCTTAAATCTTAATACCAATTTTGTTACATGTTCGAGAATAGTGGAGGGAAACTAGCTGGATTATACTAAGCAAAGTACTATAATCTATAATAATAGAATCTATTAAGCATAGGTCTGTTGAGGTTCTCTGACTGGAACATATTTTTAAAAATCCTACTTTTTTCCTAAGATGTTTCTCTTTTTATCATGCCTTTTTATAATTAAAGACTATGATTGTTGATACGATAGATAACTATGGGACCAGATAATAATTTGTTATTATCTGAAAGACTGCTTAGTCATCGGAGTAGCAATAAAAATATAAATAAATAATTAATAGCATCAACAAAAACTCCTTTTTTAATTTTATTAATTTACAATGCCATTGATATCCTTTGTGAGAATAGGTTGTGCGTGTTTGTGAGAATATTTTTTTTTCATTGACTCTTATACCCATTTAAATATTTTGAGTTAATAACAAAAAATAATATAGAAAACTGTTGCAGATAGTTTTCAAGTACAAATGTCAAAAAGTCCATAAAAGAAAATATTAACAAACAATCCTCATATTTTTATTGCAATCAGGTAGAATTCTAGTACTAAATCTACTACCAAATAATTTATGTAACGAGTACCAAATTCCAACTATAATATACTGCAACAAGTTGTTAATGGCGTTGTTAATATCACATTTTACCTTCGGCGTAAAGTTTTTTTAAAATGTACTTAATTTTGTACAGACACCATCCATTGAGAAAAATTGAATATATTGAATATAATAATTATAGAACTTGCCCGCGACACAACCACAACTTCTTATTATGTAATTTGCCCGAAACTGAAAGACCACCTATCAAAGGTGGTCTTTCAGTTTCGGGCAAATTAAAAGCTAATCAAACAATCACAATCTAGCCAAAACGTACATGTAATAACGTGCAACATTTTGCAACGTCGTGCGCTGTTGTGCATCGTTGCGTGTCATGTTGAGTGATACATGTACATGTTGCTTAATTGATATTAATATATGACTTTTTTATAACTCTGTATTCTTCGGTTTAGTTGTATGCTTATACTATGTTGTTCTGAATAAAAATATAATAAAAAGTGTAAATAAATTTACCAAAAACACAAAACTAATTTTACATTATCCAAAAAGCAAAACAGTGAGTTGACAATCTGTCAATTTCTATTTTAGAATGGCTCGTTTCGTAATGGCTCCGTTCAACCTTTGCACGCACGATCGCACCAGGTCCAGATAAAGGGAGGGGCAGGGATAAATATAGATGAGATTCAGGTAGATGACAAAGGAATGTGATAGCTTCAGGGTAACTGTGCCACGGGTGTTTCATAAATATTTCTAAATCACTGATTTTTCATACATGCTTAAAGTACGGTCAAACGACATTTGGGTTTGAGATTTCTTCACGTTTTGTTTTGACGTGTCAATCTCAGATGATATATATTTACATAAACTAGCGATTGCGTCGTGGTCGAATTTCGACCTCATTTCGACTTAGTAATAAAATCTCTTAAGTTTGACAACGGACTTTAGTTATAAAGAAAATAGTATATTATCATGTACCTATATTACAGGAATGTAGTGTGTGTAAAGTTTATTTTTATTAATTTAATGTGTTTTAATACATATTATAAAAAATATTAGGTTTCTGCACTCTTTCACAACGTAAATTTTAACTGTGCTTTTCATGCTCCACCGTTAGCGTCACGTCACGTCTTAGAAAAGTGTAAAAAGATTTTTCTTCGCGTATTAATATACAATGTGCCCCAGAATGTCCATAAGAAGCCGGAGCGTGGGGGTCATACGCAATGAGTAGGTGATGTAAAAAATATTTAAAAAAACTAAGTCGAATTTTTTTTTATTGTTTAACATAAAATTTAAAAAAAGTTATTAAATGTTATATTAATGATAGAACTGAGAAAATTAAACTGAGAACCTCCCCTTTTTGAAAAAAAGTATCATCATATCCGATTCTATTGCGTGGTATACAGCGTCAACCGAATGTGTATAGGTTTTTTCAGTTCACCGCGATTCACCGGTTTATCGGTTGGAGAGACCTCCATCACCGCATTATAACGACCTGAGAATGATTACCGACTGTTTCGAGCGATAATCGACATCGAATATTTCTAGTGATAATAAACACCGACGGTCTTACGTGCTCATCCGTAGCACAGATAACGGGTCCTTTTTCAAAGTTATTAAAAATATAACTCAACGAACACACGACACGACAATAATAACAGTAGAGAAATTGTTAATAAATGTTTATTTGTCAAACCAAAATCAACAATAACGAGAGAGTGATGATAATTATCGGTGACACCACAACGCTCTCGAGTTACTCGTAGTCTTGCTGAACTAACGCACATCATTAATGTCCTTTGACACTCGAGCTTTAATCACACAAACGAGATTTCATATAACGAATATAATGACTGAAGCAGCGAACAACATTTTAATTAATTATTTGTACACAAACTGCCTACCGTCACTTTGTATGGATGTAATCTGTAAAAAGTTGATATGTAATGATTTTTTGTATACTGTAGAATAATAACCTCACTTTTTACCTCTGTTTTATAGGAAAGAGATTATTATTGTCGAATGACATCCAAGATAGTGCGTAATAATTATCCAGTAGTATTTTACTGTTATTTGTAATTGTTTTCCCCCGTGTTGGTTCCGGGCTCCTTTGAAGAATACACCAACTGCCGTTGGTGATGACCAAAAAATGTTTTTTTTTTTTAATTTAGACCATTTACGATTACTAAAGTTAATTATTACTATATTTAAAATATAAATTACGACAAATTTAGTTTTGAAGCAAATATTCCCCGTGTTGGTTCCGGGCTCCTTTGAAGAATAGACTAACAGATATTCTGCCAGTGAGGTCGTAAAAGGCGACCGATTGGCTATGCGAGTCACTACCATCGTGGCTACTAAGTGGTAGAGTTCTGCATTGTCTCGCCCGGTACTGTTACCACCGCCTTGCCTTTCCTGCCGCAATAGCGTCAGTGCTTGTCGTTGTCGTGTTCCGGTTTGGAGGGTAAGGTAGCCGGTAAACTTATGCATGTGGTATTAGACCTCGCCACAAGATAGCAACGCACCATTAACACCTTTGGTGTCTATAGGTGATGGTTAACTCTTTCCATCAGGTGACCCATTCTGCTTGTTTGCTATCTTATGATATAAAAAAAAATCACTGGCTACACTTTTTTTAAACATTTACACAAACTTTACACACTCATCTATCAATATAAACGAAAATGTAAAGCTTGTGTAAATGTTGCTGCTACCGTAATTTTGTATGTATATGATCCGTAAAAAGTTTATAAATAAAGGTGGTTCTTTTGTATATTGTAGAATAACAACCTAACTCTTTCCCTCTCTCTCCCTCTTCTAGGAAAGTGATTATTATTGCCAAAAGATATCCAAGATGTCAACAGTGCCTAATAATTACCTATCCGGTAGCATTTTAGTCTTATTCGTAAGTATAAGTTCACTGGGTATATTTTTTTTAAACATTTACACCAGCTTTACACTCTCATCTATCAATATAAACGAGAATGTAAGCTTATGTAAATGTTGCTGCTACGGTAATTTTGTATGTATATGATCAGTAAAAAGTAAAGGTGGTTCTTTTGTGAATTGTAGAAGAACAACCTAACTCTTTCCCTCTCTCTTTCCTTCACTCTATCTATCTCTCTCTCTCTCTCTCTCTAGGAAAGAGATTATTATTGCCGAAAGACTTCCAAGATATAATCGTGTATGTCAAATAAACGTAGTGTAATGTTTATCTTTATTAATATATTTCTAAAGCATATATATTCTTAATACGCTTTTTGTTAAAATCACGCTAACGGAGAAATATGAAATTTGGCATAGTTAAAGTTTATATTGCGGCGGAATGCAAAAACCTAACATTTTTAAAAATATGCATTACACATACATTGAATTAGTAAAAATAAAAGTTACACACACTTCATGTCACATACATTATAATATACACACAGTTTATCTATACATATAATAAAATCGTAGGAAATTCAAAACTGTACATTGAATATTTTTTTAAAAGAATACTTGGGGCGTGATCTACAATCGATATAGAAGCCAAAAATATAGTTTTTAGAATATTTGTCCGTTTGTATGTATGTCTGTTTGTCTGTTTGTCTGTATGTATGTCCGGGGTAAACTCATAAAGTACTGCATGGATTTACTTCAAATTTTGCATGAATATTACTAACTGGTCGGGTCAACATATAGGCTACATACACCGACCACACAGCCCATAGACACCTAATAATAGGCGAATGACTTGTGTCAACACATCTGACTTATAGTTCCGATGTAAATGTCCACGCGCCAGTGTCGACCAATCAGATGCTCTGTACATTACTATCTGTCACTGTGGCCTTGAGTTAGCCAATTACGGCGTTGCAACCTCGCTTCTCGCTCTAGGTTGTGTGGTCGGTGGCTACATATTATCACGCTATCACCTAAGGGGAGAGCTGTGCGGAGTAAACTAAGTCCGCGCGGACGAAGTCGTGGGCAACAGCTAGTAAATAATATATACAATAATATATACAAACATATATATATATACAATACAATTTTTACAGCTAGTCTTTTGTTAAACTTAAAAGAGATTTTATCGTTAGTCTATAGTTTAATTTCGACCACAGAGCGATTACTAGTATTAGTAAAGTAGCCGAAACAAAATGCAGTGTTATTTAAACATGAATGGAGCTATTATTAAACCTATTTAAACATACTTATACATCACTGTTTATTCATACGACATTCATAGTAATAGGTAATGAACGAAACAGAATGAGTGCTAACTTATCACACACGATCAAATCTGTTTATTAATAAGACCGAAATTTGTTACTAGACTGCAGTTTACTACCGAGATTTTTCTCAATAAGCAAACTAATAACAATTAGCATGACCCGAGAACCGTACCTAAAAACTCATGTATGATTTGGAAAAGCTATCCTCTAGAATTAATACTCACGTGACAGTTTTCGTGGTAAAAGCATTAAGGATATCCTCAAATATATTAAAAAAAGTGTTAATAAAACCGAAATTTATGATTTGACTGCAGCTAATGATACATTTTTTAACTAATAACAATTTGCCTGATCCGAGAATCAAACCTAGGAACTCACGTATCATTTAAAAAAGTTAACCTCTTAACCCATGTGATAGCCAAGTTTACATGATACTACCCTACGAATATTTTCAAATATATAAAAAAAATCATTAATAAACATGAAGCTCATTGCCTTAATATATAAATAATAAGCCAACAGTATTATGTCCAATATGAATATCCCATGATATTAAAGGCAGCCAAACCATCGGCAAATAGAACTAATATCCAGATTCGGATAAGTTAAGTTTTCCAAAAAAACTTTAACTAGAATCTCATGCCTATCCTGATGACGGTATCGTTGGACCTCTGAGACAACTAAATATCATGTCTCATGTATTATGTCTTATAAAGGGTATAACAACATTTTCGCGACAGAGATTAATTGCCTAAAATACGTAGGTTAATAGGTGAAGCCTTCTTGGAATAAAAACCCAGAAAGCGTAATGCGAGCTTGAGATATCGCACGTTGGCAGGTCGTAAATATCGTAATATATGCTCATAGGCGACGCCTTCACACTCACTGAAGTCAAATTTTCACTCCAACGGAGCGCGAAATAAGTACATTTTTACCCATGCTACGTAATAAAAAAAATAATGGCATGTTTTAAAAGCGGCTCCGGGGAATATGCCATTGACAGATGACTGAAAACTTCTTGAAGTTCCGAGACGTGGAAACTGAATTTATACGAATTTCCATTTTCTTCTATTCATCTGTAAGTTGCGCGCCAGAATTTTGGACGCTGCAAAACTATTCGGTCTTACGAAGTTGAATTAATTTTGTTACTTTTTAGAAAAAGGTGAAATTTCTGTTCGGGTGCATTAATGAACGCTTTTATTTCAAGTAACAAAGGCGAAAAAGGGTAAAAAGATGTAATCTTATTCTTCTTTTTAAGCTGTCTTTGAAAATAATTTACCTAGGTAAATACATAATATATATTTTCCTTTGACGAAGGTTGACTGGTAAAGAATGCCGTGACGTAGCATTAAGTCCACCTTAGTGAATGTAAACATAAATCCATACTTATACTATAATTGAGAAAGTCTGTTTGTCACAGAATGTTGTTTGTTGTTTTTTTTGTTTGTTTGTCACACTTTCACAGCTAAACCGATGCACCGACTTTAATTAAATTTGGGAAGGAAATAGTTGTACCAGGGGTATTTTTAAAAAAAAATTAACCTCTAAAGGGCTTAAAAAAGGGATGTTTTTTGTTTTTTTGAAACATATTGATGATATAAGCGGTTACTTTACGTATAATATTTTTAATATTATAAACAGACAATAATAACCGCTTTGTACTAAATTTTTAGGTTGTATACACGTTACATATTACAAAATAACATTTTTTACAATTTTTGTCGATGTGTCTGTCCGTCTCTGAAATTCCTGTACTAATTTGGACGTGACTTTCACAGGCAGATATCTGATGTAATGAGTAACTTAAGCTACTTTTATTTTAGATATTTTTTTACGCGGACGAAATCGCGAGAACAGATAATTTAAAAAAAAAAAAAGAATAAATAAATAACTTGCTGTAAGTTGCTTGTTCTTTCGCCACTAAAGAAGGCAAAAAATAATGCTTTTAATAAAACAAAGGTATTGATTGGTGCGTCCATAGAGACTTGCATAGACTCCATATTAATTTATACACAAAGAAACGATGAATTAGTCATTATGCCCATGATATTACTCTCATATTATATACTATACGATACATTTAAAACGTTTGTTCCAGTAATAGACTGAAACTTTTAGTAGGTGGTAGAGTTCTGTATGGTCTCGCCCTGTCTGGTACAACCACCTGAACTATTCCTGTCGCAATAGCGTCAGTGCTCTCGGTCACTGTCGTGTTCCAATTTGGAAAGTAAGGTAGCCGGTAAACTTATAAATGTGACATTAAGACCCCGTTGAAAGCAAAGTCCCATTAACATTTAACTTTAAATTAAAACAATTGGTGTCTATAGGCGATGGTTATCTTTTTCCATCAAGAGAGCCATCTGCTTATTTATCATCTTAGAATAATTAAAAAATAATCATATCCTCTCTGTTATGATAACAAACTCTTTGTTTGCATTTTGCAATTATAAAATTGTATAAAAAGACATTTTGTTAAATATAAAAAATAAATCGGTGTTGTTCTTTGTCTGGTGTAAGATCTAGTGGCTCCCATCTCTTATTCTGTCTTTCCCCAGCACTTCGATTTTCTTTTAAATCCAATCCCAGTTCGTGTTTGCTTCAGGGCTTACTTATCTTGTTAGACATGGCTTCGCATAATAAAATATATTTTAATACTTTGTATTTTTTAATATTGAAACAACGTTTTGTTAAATAGACCGTGGTCCCACAAACAAACTTTTTTTTGATTAATAACAAGCTGAATTTTTGAGAACAGCTTCTTTTTGACAAGACAACCATGTGTTTATTTTCAAAAAATCTCGAAACGGGTAACTAATAAAGTTTAAATAAAGGCTTTGAAAATTTTGATTCGGTGAAGGAAAAATTTTTAACAATAACAATAATTATTTTTCGACTTTAATTGCTTCATTATATTATGAAAAACACGATAAAACTTTTGTCCTCCATATTCGATGGTTTTTCTGAAGAGTCCTCCAATCCAAAGTTTCGGAATTATGAGATTTTTAAATTGATATTAATCAATTTAAAAACAACGTAATTTTCTCACAACAGCTTGTTAATTATTATTGTAATTCAAGGGTAACGTTGTCCTACAAGTAAAGCAGAATCTTTTTTTAAACCAACACTCTAAACTTTTCTTTTTTATCTATCTTTATTAGTTATTCGCGATTCGAGACTTTTTGAAAATAAGAAGGATGATTGTCTCGTCAAAACGAAGCAGTTCACAAAAATTCAGCTTGTTATTAATCAAAAAAAAGTTTGTTCATGGAACCACGGTCTAAGAGACGTATCATTATTAAATTCAGGAACATGACATACAACTGTACATAATTCTGCCAGACTATACTTTTGTTTTAGTACAACCTGTGTTCAGTTTCAGGTAGGGTTGTCAACATTTTAAATTAAACTTTTTTTTGGTAAAAAACAGCGTCGCCCGCGAATAGATTAACAATCGTACATATAATTTTTCATGCAAATTTTCATCTTCTATTTCAGCCACTTTGGCGTCGACTTTTGACAAAAAATTTGCTTATGTTAGACCAACTTCAAAGAAATTGTTTCAATGATTTAGCTGTAAAAGCGTAACAGATAGACAAACAAATTGAAATTTATAAAAATTAGTATAGATATATTTATAATTCAATTTTTGTATCAACAGTATAAACTGCACATTTACAAATGACTTTTTTCTTAACAAATGCATCATCCACTTTATTTCAGTATTATAAGCTACTAGCTGGCCCCCACAACTTTACTCGCGAAAAGCTTAATATGAAATTTCATCCCCTATTTTGACCCCTTAGAAGATGATTATTGAAAAAAGTAGCCATTCCCGAGTCTTTAACTATTTTCTTGCCAAATTTCATTAAATTTATCGCGACAGCAGACGGTAACAGACAGGCAGAATTTCACATTTATAATATTAATATGGATAAAAATAAAATAAATAAAAATAAATATCCCTTGACAAATTACACGTATTGTTATTTTTATTTTTATTATCTAACCCCAACGTAAGCAAATTATTTGCTTGTGCTATGGGTGCTAGTCAACAATATCACTACATAGAAATACATGTATAAATATAGAAATATTTATTTATTTATTTATTTATTTAATACTTTACATGTACACAACAGAATAACAAAAAACAGTTACAGCAAGCAGTATTTTTTAAAAAGGTACAAAAGGCAAGCTTATCTCTAAAAAAGAGATTTCTTACAGCCAACCCGGTGAAGTGAAATACTTGACCATAAATATAAGTCAAGTGAAGTGTAGAATATACTAAAAATATTTAAACATATCTATTAATGAAACCTAAAGTACTTCAGAAATATAAAGACAGGTACTATTAAATTATTTACAGCGTTAGGTATCTACTAGAGATAAAAACAAAAAAAAAAGTATATATATTACTACTGTGAAACATTTAATGATATTAACTTCTCGAGACAAGTACTTGTTGCTTAAAAAAATAGAAACTCGTAAGATCCAGAAGATCCGTTGAAAAGACAAATTACAAATTATATTAATGTGAAATAGACAAATAATGATTCCTTAGATTGCATTTAAAAGAATTTATGGATTGACTCATGCGAACTTGAAATGGTAATGAATTCCAAAGTCTTATTGCTTGAATAGTAAAAGAGTTAGAGAAAAAACCAGAATTATGAGATGGAAAACGGAGAAGATTGCTGACATTAGTCCTACAAGTAGAATCAGGAGAGTGTAAGTAGTTAAATGAATTGCGTAGGTAAGCGGGAGAAGAAGGGTTAAATAAAATATAGATAATATATGTACACCCAAAACTAGAAATACAAACATCTATGCTCATCACACAAATGTTTGTCTCTTTCGGGAATCGAACCCGAGCCCCATCGATTGCGTAGTCAGGGTCACTAACCACTCGACCAACGTGGCGGTCATGGATATGGAAATGTTCATAGGCTTATAAACTACATAAGTACAAATAATTTTTTTGTTTTAATTGATAATTTTTTTAAACTGAAATTCTTTTACAAATTACATAGTGATAGCCATTTTGTACAGCACATTAGACAACCCTAGAAACGTTAGTACCTTCACGTTAGCGAGTTCGTTTAAACAAGGGAATGTCGTTATTTACTTTCCGACCAATCTACCGTCGACTGCCCTATAAATTGGAACGAATTCTTTCAAAGCAGTTTTAATGAGACCTTTACGAACGCGAAGACTTTGATGCGATAACTTTTTTCTATATTTTCGTCTCCACTGAAAAATAGATTTCATCTCCTTCTTTATCATGCCTTTAGGTATACAATTGTCTCGTTTGCTCTCGCTGGATGCAAAAGAAGACTGCTTCCGGCATCTGCAATCAATGGAGCGTTGAAATTGAAATAACATGGCGAAAGGATGTATCATGAGACATTTTGTACGAAATTTAGTAACTTATATTGCCTGTAAACCTTGAACCTTTTTCAATTGTTTTTATATTTATTTTTAAATTTAACTGACTACTCTTTGTAACAATGCATATTTTAAATTAATTTAAAAATAGTGCCATTATATAAATAATAATATTAGAGAAATAAAATCTTATTAGCAGTACAGTTTCGTAAGCTTAGAAATTACACTAATTGATTTTAAATTTAAAAAAAAAACGTATAAAAGAACGCTTTATTATCAAAGAGTTGGTGAGAAATTTGAGAAATGTCCTTTTGGCAGATTGGAATTGCGAAAAAATATAATTTTTGTCAATTGGCGATACCAGGCCTGCGAGTCTGACAAAACCTTCACGGTTACTTCGCTTCTGCGCAGTATATAACATTTGCAAAAATAAAAACCAAAAAATATTTTTGGCAATTTGATTTTTATTTAATATTTTAATTAGGTTTATTTAGAATTAAAAAAAATATGTGCCAGTCATTTTTATTGATTATAAAGTATTTCCATACATCTTCAAATACATTTTACGAACATTCCAATAAATGTATTTGATATTTATTTAATATTTTATTATACACAAAAAATATTATATAAATAAATATCCCCCGTATTGTTCCGAGCTCCTGTGAAGAAAAGACCAACTTCCGTTCTATACGTGTCATTAGCATCGTGACTACTAGGTGGTAGAGTTCTGCAACATCTCACCTGGGTATTTGGTACCACCGCCTTACCTATTCCTGCCATAATAGCGTCAATGCTTGCCATTATCGTGTTCCGGTTTGGAGGGTAATGTAGCCGGTAGACTTATGCATGTGGCATTGCTATCCAGCCACATGGATAACAACGATCCATTAACATCTTTGGTGTCTATAGGCGATGGTTTCTCTTTCCATCAGGAGAGCCATCTGCTTTTTTGCTATCTTACAATATGAAAAACCTGCAAAGTCTACCTTTTGTACACTTTTCTTTTGTTTATTTTTTATATTATTAGATAGCAAACAAGCAGATGGCTCTCCTGATGAGCAGTATAACTAGAGAAAATTATTTATAGAAATTATTATTTGGACAATCTTTATATTAATATCAGAAGTAGAAATTATGGTGAACCTAAAAAATGGTAGATACGTCTATAAAAAAACATGTCGAATGAAATAAATATTTATCTATTAACAAGTTTTTTGCTATTTAACAATCTTCAAAAACAAAGACTAAGGAAAAGTAAAAATAAAAATTGTCAGTAAAAATGCTCAATTGTCAATATGGAAATCCAGAAATAAATAATAAAAGAATAAACATTTTTGTTTGAGTTCATTAAACATTTACACATCTTAATACTTAGTTTGTTTTTCTTGAAACAACCTGAATCAAATTAATACTAAGCAATTATTAAAAACAACAATAATATAAAGTTTTGACACAAGAAAAAACATTTCCGTTCTCAAAGAAAATTAATTCTTGTAATAAAAACCAGCGCTAAACAGTTCCCTCGACTTAATAAGTTTAGAAGCCACAAACTAATAGAAGAAGAGAGATTACTGTTGGATTTCATTAAACACATCTAAGCGCTAAGTTCGCTTTAATCATTTAATTAATTCCGAGTTCTATTAGTTAAACAACGGGTAGTGCCTTCCTGTTCCATTGTAGGGGAAGACGTTCCGGAAATTGACATGAAAGGAACCAATTTGCCTGCTGAACAGTAGTTGCATTGTGGTGCAAAACGGGACCGTAATCCTTTGTATTCAGTAATACTATTCTTTTCTTGATGACCAGTTTTAAAAATAATAAATTATATATGTGTATAAGTGTGTAAATATATTATATATAGAAAAGATACATAAGTGTTGTTTTTTGGTTAGTAGTCAGGGTATTAAGTTAAAAATTATGAGGGCCTAGGATACAGTCCCGGGTTGGACTAAAATATAGTTGTTTTTTAACTTATGTATACTTTATCAAGCTTTAGAAGGTATGGAACTGTCGCTCTTAAAACAAGGGGTACAAATTAAACTAGAAAATATTTTCAAACTTATATCGTCTAATATAGTCACATCTTTCTGTAAGAAGAAACATTTTCTAATTTGCTATCGTATAATATAAAAAGAATGATATAGTAAACGACCATTGCATATTCCCTACGATTGAAGTAACGTCAATCAAGAGTATATTCAGAAATTAACTCTTAGCCGTGACATCGTTCACATCGTGGCTTTCTAGCAGCGATTGGCTGTCGCAGCTCATATAGGTCAAGGCGCGCGGCTATTGTCTGCACGGTGACAATATTTTTTGAAGAGTGCAACACATATTTAGTAGAGATTCACTATGAACTTAAGCTTTTTCCTTTTTATGATATTTTTTCAATATATATGACTGCTACTATTCTTTTATTTCAATATTTAGGGTGTTTTACTAGTCAACCTTGATATTTATATCATCAAATATTTCAAGTATACCAATATACATATGATTAACAGCCTAATTGTTTAACTTGATTATTAACTAAAACGATACAAGTAATTTAAAAGTAATGTTATTATAACACGGGTAATGAACAAAAGAAACAAATCCGAAGAACAGTCGTGTATTCGCAACATGAGTAAAACTTCCATAGTTTATTATATGAGGTTCATAACTTTTATAAGTTCGCTTCGATTGCAGGCTTACACTAATGACTCTTAGGAAAGTTGATAACGAATTTATCGCGAGCTCCGTTGATACAAATTTCGGAGACATCTAAGGTTTAATATATTCTTCGAGGAATCTGTAATAGAAATTATTGGATTCGAATCATGCATGCGTTTGAAGCCTTCTCGCTACATTGTTATTAAATTTTGTAATTTCCCTGAAAAATATTTTTTCTTGTTTCAAGTTTCGTCTTACATATTTATTTACTTATATATTTCATAAGGTGGTAGAGTTCTGCAATATCTCGTTTGGGTTTGATACCACCGCTTTAACTATTGCTGTCGCAATAGCGTCAATGCTTATTATTATCGCATTCGGATTGAAGGATAAAGAAACCGGTAAAAACATAGGTGACTTTGAGGTTAAACATCTTTTACGTGTCTTTTGGATTGCCAAATCTAATACTTTTAAACGAGCAATTCTTGTGTGTTCAAAAATTCAAAATTTTACAAATTCAGCATTTTTCAAAATTTTTTCCCAAAATATTTTTTTATCAATAGCCCCAAGTGTCCCCTTTTAAACAAATGAAAGCCCATTCCTGTATCTATAATAGCATTCGAGATATTGCAAAAACAAAATTGAAAAACTGGAAAAATCGCAAAATTTTGAATTTGCATATCTTACGAAAAAAATTTTTTTTATTATTTTTTCCTTTGGCATAACTTCATTTTATGATAAAAGAAAACTTCTGACCAAAATTCACCCAAATCGAAAGGGGTCGATTCCAACTATTGGTCGATTTGACATGGAATGACCCATATATAAAATACCTTTAAACGAGCAATTTTTATATATATATAATTGGAATCTCGGAATCGGCTCCAACGATTTTCATGAAAGTCACAAAGTAGGGGTTTTTCGGGTCAAGGAATCGATTTATCAAGGTTCCAGGTCCAAGAAAAGCTCGGTTCCCAAGATATGGGTATGTGAAAAACCGAGCAAAGCTCGGTCAACCAGATATTATTAAATAAAGTGGAATAATTTTCTGGGTTATTTTAAAATATTTAAATAAAATATATCACTAGGAATAATCGTATAAAAATAATGACTTCTATCATCACATTTAGGTGTTACTATTTTACAAAATTTTAATTTCATTTACACTAAACTATAAATAAGTTTATAATATCAATGTTTAATTTTCATTATAAGTTTAAATAAAAGTTCTTGTACTAAAGAATAGTTTAAAGCTAATTACTTTTTTATTATTTTAAGTATCTACAAAGTATCTTAGCAAAATCTTAGCTCAGAATTATGTCATTCTAACCTAGATTTCGGAGATGAGCAGTTGTACTGAAGACACCCAACGACATGATAAATCCTAAACACAGACTATTAACGAAAGAGCTAAAGGTTTTCCAACATTATTTAGCTATTATTCCCCAAGCTTAAATAATGTTTATTACAGGCGGATAAGAAGATTGATATCGAATCTTATATGTATATTGAATGTAAAATAATAACTAAAGCAAAGTATGTATGGGTTTCGTCCGTGTTCTTTATGTTAAAGAACACGGACGAAACCCACGGACGAAATATTTTATATATTAAGATATATAAAAAAAACTAGCTTAGAACTAGATCTATTCATGTAAATTCCCATTGATATAATACATTATTATTCTCCAGGCGTGCACTAGACTAAACTCGAGTTAAATTTGATTCGGTTATGTTAAATACCGTTTGGTATTCTATACCAAGATATCTGGTGATATATTTTATAGAATACAAATTTTTAAAATTAAAATAATGCTTGTTCGTTTTATTTCATAACTTACTTTTACCTCCGACTTTACTCGCGTTGAATTCTGTAAATAACTGTCAACGTTCGAGTCATTATTACTTCTTTTTATAAGGCGAAAGTTAAAACTATTTATATAAATGCCAAATTACCAAATGTCCAAACAACTTGTGGAACGCCTCTTATTATTAAATTGGCAGAAACAATTTATTATTAAATTGGCAGAAACCATTTATTATTAAATTGGCAGAAACCATTTATTATTAAATTGGCAGAAACCATTGTGCTACGAATAACGTATCGTCGATAATAGGAATCCGGCACAGGAAAGGATTTTTCAAGATTTATCCATATTTTAACCTTTTCACGTCTATGACCGATATATATTTTGTTAGTTTGCCAACTATTACACGTAAACTTATAAAGGTACTTAGCAGTGGTAGTATTCCTATCAACGTCGTTAAACTATTAGCGTGATGTTTTTAGCTGGCAAAGTGGGAACACTTGCCTCTAAGAAACTATGTTTTTTGAAACTTAATGTTTCATAAACAGATCCCTAAAAAATGTTTTCCTGAATCTAAAATATTTTTTACATAAATATTTAACGACTCCCCACACCATGGGTACATGGTAAAAAAGACATCCTCACTTTGCCTGTACAGAAGAGGTAGCTAAAGATTCCTCTTAGACTACGGAGCCTTGAAAATTGGACAACGCATGACGTTTTAACTACGCTAATTCTTAGACGATTCGAAACCAGGAATTATCAATTCAAAACCATCTTGGATAATTTAACTTTTCTAAACGCGTTGAGCGATTTTTGGTAGGTAAAAAACTTAAGGCCCGCATGATCATTACACTGATGATGTAAGTCAATGTCATACTGTCGCGAGACGTATTGCCCGCACAAACAACACACCTGCAGTACCTCCGGTGTTGCAGCTGTTCATGGGCGGCGGTGATCACATTCCATTAGGTGAGCCTCTTGCCTGTTTGCCCCCTATTCCATAAAAAAATTTACATTGACCGTGGTCCCGAGTGGACTCTTGGGTATATTATATACTTCCCCCGTGTTGGTTCCGGGCTCCTTTGAAGAATAGACCAACTGCCGTTCTGCCAGGCAGGTCGTAAAAGGCGACCGATTGGCTATCGAGTCACTACCATCGTGGCTACTAGGTGGTAGAGTTCTGCATTGTCTCACTCGGGTCAGGTACCACTGCCTTACCTATTCCTGCTGCAATAGAATCAGTGCTTGTCGCTGTTGTGTTCCGATTTGGAGGGTAAGGTAGCTGATAAACTTATGCATGTGGCATTAGACCTCGCCACAAGATAGCAACGCACCATTAACATCTTTGGTATCTATAGGCGATGGTTGACTCTTTCGATCAGGAGACCTATCTGTTTGTTTGCTATCTTATGATATAAAAAAATAGCTGTGCCCGCGACTTCGTCCACGTAGAAAAATTTCTAAAATAAAAATAGCCTAAGTTACTCCCTATTACCATGGTTTAAAAGATACAGTCCCGGGGTTTTACCCGCATAGTTAAATGCCCGTAGATATCTGGGATAAATGTCTATGTTCTTTCTCGGATCTCAAATTATCTTTATACCAAATTTTACCTAAATCGGTTCAGTGGTTTTGACGTGAAGAAGAGACAGAGAGAGTTACTTTCGCATTTATAATAAGTATGGATTATATATATAGCGTATACTACGCGCAGGGTGAAATTTAATTTCTCACTCCATAGACAGTTGTCATAACCTCTTTTCAGTAAATAAAATTTTAGTTCGACGCTTTATTTCGGCTTTTAGACCACCACTAATATAGTTAGTGTCGAGGCGTCGACTTGAGTTTCGTCAGTTTAATTAGCCTTTAACTTAATGGTGATTCCGCCTTCCCTGAAATGTCCAAACTCAATGGAATATGTAAATAAGACCCTACATTTACGTCCAATACGTCGGCGTTGCATGTTTTTTTTTAATTTGAATTCAACGTTTGCTTAAGTTTTTATTAGAAACTAGCTAACTTGGCAAACGTTTTTCTGCCTTTTTAACTAGTCTTATTTTTTAATATATTTTTTTTTATATCCAAACTTTTGTATTTATAATATTAATTTAGAAAAAAAAAATAGATTTACTTCACCACATTTGGTCGAAAATGATAGCTCGCCCATTTTACTAATTTTCTTTTATGTTTTTGTTTTAGTGATAATCACAGACAACATGAATACTAATAGACAAGCTGTTTGTAGTGTGTCGCTGTTCATATGAGCAGACACTCTTATTACTCTTATTACTGTCAAAAATGTCGTGCATTTGTAGGTTATATTATACTAGCTGTTGCCCGCGACTTCGTCCGCGCGGACTTCGTTTGCTCCGCACTGCTCCTCCCCCGTAGGTGCTAGCGTAATAATATGTAGCCTATATGTTGACCCTACCTGTTAGTAATATTCATGCAAAATTCGAAGTAAATTCACGCAGTACTTTTTGAGTTTACCCCGGACATACATGACTTTCCTACGATTTTATTATATGTATAGATTGTGAAAAAATTGAACTAAACTATGTACCGAATGAGATGATAAAGTTTAAAAGCTACCCTTGAAGTGATTTTATTACATCGATAAGTAGTATAACTCTGCATTATAATGTGTGAAAGTAAGCTACACTGACAAACTAAGAAATTGTCTTGAAAGGCGTATCCATTTAATCCGTGATAACTGTATTCAATAAAGAATTAAATAAATGACTGGTTCTTCTGATGGGCACAGTAACTTCGCTTATAGACACCAAAGATATTAATGTCACGTTGCTATCTATATGGTGGGAATTTCATTCCCTATTTTTGAAAAAAAATTAGCCTATATTTAACCCGAATCTTCAACTATTTCAGTGACAAATTGCATGAAAATCGGTCCAGCGGTTTAGCCGTGAAAGCGTAACAGACAGACAGACGTTCGCATTTATAATATTAGTATGGATAATAACAAACAATTTTATATGTATAGATTACACAGAGCTGTAGCACTTGATCCATACTAATATCATAAATGGAAAAGTGTATGTGTGTGTTTGTTTGTCCGTCTTTCACGGCAAAACGTCGAGACAATTTTTTTAAGTGGAGATAGTTGAAGGGATGGATATTTCTAACCCCCCACTTCTTCCCGAAATTTAATGCGAGTGAAGCCGCGGGCAAAAGCTAGTATCTAAATAAATTAAAAAAAAGTTTTCTAGCAGTTAATGCACAGTTTCCCGTGTTCCCTTTTGAAGTAAAAGATCGTTTGCCGTTTTACCAGGCAGTTTGTAAACGAACTTTTGATTGTACGTGTCACTACCTGGATATTTGGTACCACTAATTTACCTATTCCTGGCGCAATAGCGTCAATATTTGTCATATTGATAGAGAGAGAGAGAGAGAGAGAGAGAGGTAGAGTGGAGGTATTAACTAGGTAGTAGAGTTCTGCATTGTCTCGCCCTGGTCTGGTACCACCGCCTTGCCTATTCCTGTCGCAATAGCGTCACAAGATTGCAACGCACCATTAACACTTTTGGTGTCTATATTTGGTTGACTCTTTCCATCAGAAGACCCATCTGCTTGTTTGCTATCTTATGGTATAAAAAAAAATATTCGTGATCAGGACATGCATACAGAATTAAGTCTATAATCTATATTAATAATTTTGTCAAGGGCTACGGCAGACTCGATCGAAACCTTACCTGAATTATAAAACATAAAAAAATAATCATTTTCGAGTCAACAACATATACCCGCAAAATTCAGAGGTGCTGACAGGCATCGCCTCTGTGGTCTAGTAGTCCAATGTTGGCGTCGACCACATGAGGTCCCGGGTTCGATTCCCGGGTCGGGCACTTAAAAAAATGTTTTTTCAGTTTTCTGATAAACACAAAGTTGCCCGAGATTGGAAAGCGCCCGGTTGGCTATCTATATATTGGTATGGCTTGGTATCTTCGGCTAATCGTGGGTGCACTTGTTGTACCTCTGCCTACCTCTTCGGGGATACGGGCGTGAAGATACTGCTGACAGACAAATCGGCCATATTTCTTTAAAGGTTACAAATATGTCGTGTAGATGACATGAGTAGTTATTAAAATATCGTAGAACGGAGCTTAGGTTATCTTGAAACTTATTTTCTCTTCGTTCATAAAAGAGTAGAAATTAAAAAAAAAAACACCGTAGTAACATCCCTTTCAAATCAACATAATAGTTGAAAGAAGGCGTCACTATTAGTGTTGCTACTTTTTAATTTTTACTATTTGAGATAATACGTAAGATTGTGTATATTGAGACTTACATTTCAGCCGAGCGAAGCCGGGTTTTCATCTAGTAAATAATAAAATCTTGCAAAATATTAAGGTAGACGTAGAGATGTTTATTTTTTTTTCTCGCATACCCCAAAGTGTAAGGTTTTATGGAATTTAAAAAGAAAACTATCACGGCTATGTAGGCTTAACTTTACAAGTTAGTCGACCAAGTCATAAAATGTACTCAGAGAATTTTTTTACAGGCTGTACACTTGTAGCACAGTATCCTGGAGACTAACAGTAGTCAATCTACATACATCAATCTACATACATTTGATATTCGAGCAACCAACACATAGACACCTCTCACGGACGCGATATCTCGGAATGGTTCGGGACAGTTTGTTCCGCACCAGTCCGAGATATCGCGTCCGTGAGAGGTATCTATGTGTGCAAAGCTCGAATATTACTTGTACGGAACATTGACTTCTGTCAGTCTCTAAGTGTTCTGTGCTTGTAGTGAATATAAATCCGTCATTGGCATTAAATAGGTTAAAATTTTATAGTGTGTAACAATAAAAAATTCTTCTAATTGTGATGGACACATGTGGAGCCCTACAATGCGCGTGGCCCAGCACGCACTTAGTCGTTTTTTAAGGTTTCGTACCTAAAAGATAAAACGGGACCTATTAGTAAGCCTCCGCTGTCTGTCTGTCCGTCTGTCTGTCTGTCACCAGGCTGTATCTCATAAACCGTGATAGCTAGAAAGCTGAGATTTTCAAAAATTATGTATTTCAGTTGCCCCTTTAACAATAAATAACAAATATATAAAATGTAAATATTATGGGGGAGTCCCCATACAATAAACGTGTTTTTTTCGCATTTTTAAAAAATGATGGTACGGAAACCTTGTGCGAGCCGTGTGCGAGTCCGACTCGCACTTGGCCGGTTTTTTATAGCATATAAATGGGCATCTGCTACCTGCTATACACTAAGAACAGTAATAAATTCTCCTGTAAGAGAAATACACCGGAGTTAGTAATGGTACGTTGCTACCTTAGTAGCAGAGGTGTGACGCCATATCTATGAATTTACCGGTTACATTACCTTCCATATTGGAACATGACATTAACAAACTGACGTCTGACGTTTGTTAAACGACAATTTAATAAGGACAAAAAATATAGAAAAAGTTTTACCAGATTACCGAGTCAACTTAGAAACTATTGTGAGTATGAGCTTTCCGTTCTATATGGTCAACAAAATCTGGGATATTAGTTGAATGTTCTCATTGTCTGCAAAATTTCAATAAACTTCGTCGATGAAGACAAGCATTAAAATGTTTTCAACCATGAAAAGAATTTCATAACAAAATTTCCAACCAATATCAATACATTCCAAGTATTAAAACATTAAAATTCAGTGGTTTGGTAAAATCTGAATTTTCAGTTTCCAATTTTTTAGAAGTCTTTGACTTTTAAATGACTTTTGAGAACTTGATCACTCTTCGTTATTTATAAATTAAACTTACAATATAAACTTTTTAATTACCTCTTTATTTTATCCTGTTCCTATATCTGTAAAATGAATTATTATTTCATAAATATCAAATTACCAAACGTCCAAATAACTTGTAAACCACACACACACATATATATATTTCCGATCGGGTTTCGGGAGTAGCTTTTATTTTTAGAAAATGTCCATAGATAAAAATATCGTACTACGTTACTGTTACGAATAACGATCATTAAATATGGGAACCCGGCACAAGCAGTCATAGAAACACAGCCACAATCCAAAAAAGTATCTTCACGCCCATATCCCCGAAGAGGTAGGCAGAGGTACAACAAGTGCACCCACGATTAGCCGAAGTTACTTGGTCCCAGAAATGTGATAGGTGGCAAGCATACCGGGTATTTTCCAATCATTTGTGTTTCTCAGAAAACTGAAAAAAAAAATTTTTTTATGTAGCCGACCAGGGAATCGAACCCGGGACCTCATGTGGTCAACGCCAACGCTGGACCACTAGACCACAGAGGCGACGATCCAAGCTCCAAAATCCAAGCTTGTGATTTTTTTAATTTATATTCTATTCTATTTGGATCAAATCGTGGGATCCTGAGTTCGATTTTCAGATCAGTCTGGATCGGGGCTGCTTTCGAGGAATAGATCAATTGTCTTACTAATAGGCTTCTCGGAAGAGGTGAGAAATGGTAAACACGTATCACTAGGATTACGACTACTAATTAGGTAATTCTGCAACGTGTCTCAATATTGGTGCCTTACGCTGTCGTGTTCCGCCTTAGGGTGTAAGGTAGCCGATAAACTTGTACATATGTCATTCGAGCCCAATCGAACCCCACTTATATAAATTTAAAAAATCACAAGCTTGGATTTTGGAGCTTGGATCGTCGCCTCTGTGGTCTAGTGGTCCAGCGTTGGCGTTGACCACATGATGTCCCGGGTTCGATTCCCGGGTCGGCTACATAAAAAAAAAGTTTTTTCAGTCTTCTAAGAAACACAAATGATTGGAAAATACCCGGTATGCTTGCCACCTATCACATTTCTGGGACCAAGTAACTTTGGCTAATCGTGGGTGCACTTGTCGTACCTCTGCCTACCTCTTCGGGGATATGGGCGTGAAGATACTTTTTTGGATTGTGGCTGTGTTTCTATTCATCTCCAAACGTGTGTTCTAGCTTTTGTTTCAAGTAATCGCAAAAAACCAAAGAAAGTCGTTAAAATGACAAAAGCAGTGATGAAAGTTATCACCTATCACCAAGTTGGTGATTCCAGTAGTAAGCTTGAGCACGTATTACCTCAATTCACTCAAGCAACCCTAATTGCTTGTTAGGATTGTAATGAACTTGTTTTCTTCTTTTAATTAAATGGATATTTTTCTTTTTCTTTTCATAATTAAATGGATTTAATAAATAAATATCCCTGGACAAATTACATAATTTTATTAACCCCAAAACAACTAAATTGTTAAGTAACAATTAAATCAACGATACTAATATACAGAAATACATAGTGTTAGTGCTAGTCACTGTCGTATTTTGGCTTGGAGGGGAGTTTATAATTATTGTAAATACCCTGAAGATGCTTGTGTAAGCGAAACCGGTCGGAAATTAAATATAATTATCTTATTGTGAAACAGTACAAGTGTTATAAGCTAGCAAATATTGTGTTTGGAGGGTAAGGAAACCGCTAAACTTATGCATGTGGCATTAGACCTCGCCACACGATAGCAACGCACCATTAACATCTTTGATGTCTATAGGCGATGGTTGACTCTTTTCATCAGGAGTCGAAGTAATCTGATCGATTTTAATTCACCAGTCGCTTTACATACCAATCGCAAATAGACACGTAACGAGGTAAATCTGACAAGTAGGTTAATAGTTCTTTATCGCCACTTAAATATATCATTCTTGAATTAAATAGCACGTATCTAAATGTGGAGATTAAAGTGTACGCCGTGTTGGTCCCGGCCTCCTTTGAAGAATAGGCCAACTGCCGTTCTGCCAGGCAGGTCGTAAAAGGCGACCGATTGGCTATCGAGTCACTACCATCGTGGCTACTAGGTGGTAGAGTTCTGCATTGTCTCGCCCGGGTCTGATACTACCGCCTTACCTATACCTGCCGCAATAGCGTCAGTGCTTGTCGCTGTCGTGTTCCGGTTTGGAGGGTACGGTAGCCGGTAAACTTATGCACGTGGCATTATACTTCGCCACAAGATAGCAACGCACCATTATCATCTTTGGTGTCCATAGGCGATGGTTGACTCTTTCCATCAGGAGACCCATCTGCATGTTTGCTATCTTATGATATAAAAAAAGTACTCAATGAGACCTCAGACCTCAGTATACTTCCCTTGTGTCTCAACGGTGTTATTGAAAAGATAAGTTTGATCATGTACGTAAGTCACTCATTATGTCTCGTTCATTATCAGGTAGTGCTAGGTCGTAACAGATGCGACGGAACGAGAGTTAATTTTGCATGTTCAAATAAGTCAAAAGATAAGACTATATTATACTATATAAATGTTTCTTTAAGCCTTCGATTTGTCGGGAATCTCTACTCAAGTTATTGCTTTAGTATTGTTTTGTTATGTCACAAAATAAAAGATGAAATGAGGCAATTATAGCCTATAGACACTGAAGATTTTAATGGTGAGTTTTTATCTGTGTGGCAGGATCTAACGCCACATGCATAAATTTACCGTCTACCTAACCCTCTAAAACAGGACACGACAGTGATAAGCATTCGATTTTAACGAACTGTCAGGCAGATTGTCTATCATATTCTATACTTTCCATCGTCGGCACTTGGTAAAATTCCATTATTGCAACACAATTGACTTATCACTTGTACTTTAATTTCACATCAAAACTTTATTTTTGTATATCACTCGACCGGTTTCACTTTTTAGTTCGTTCGATTAGAAAGAATATCAATACTGAAAGACCCGGGTCCTATGACCCGTTCAATCGATTGATTGATATAGTAATCATTTCAATGTAATCATGGGTTATGAACAAGTCTCACGAGCAGAGTTACGATTCAATCGATTGATTGATTTTATTTCGAGAAACACTGTAAACATTGAAATACATTATATAATCTCCCAAAACATAGAAACGTATTGTTCATGCAATAGAATAATTTTACCTGGAAATTACATCATTCGCAACGCCTTTTCATATATAGATTCAGTATGATGTATTGAAAGGAAATGTAAAAATACTTTTATATTAAGGGGGCGATGGTGTCGCCATTTTGCGAAAAACCCGTATTGAAAAAGGTTTTTCACACTTCCGTTCGCCATTGCACACTGGTTGGCGGGATAGAGCGCATCGCATTCTCCGAAGTCGCAAAAATGCACCCCGATGTGCCCCACCGTCGTGTGCGATATTTCAAATAAAATATAATATGTAAACGATCTAGGAGGATTTTTACAATGCTGCCCGACTCGTTGCGCCTCATCTTAGTGTGCTTGATCGTTTATAACCTTTAAACTGTATATTTGATTTTCAGTTGCAAAATATTAATTTATAATCTATAAACAAACGTAAATAATCAATATTTACGTTTGTTTATATTCCACAACAGTCAATAATAATCAGTTAAGTACATTACATCCTGAAGATACTTTAAAAAGTGAAACCGGTCGAGTAATATAATAAAACATTGTGTAAAAGTGAAATTTATGTACAAGTGGAAAAGTAAGTGTCTAATATTCATTTGTCATTATTAAAAAGAAATATTTCTTTTTCCGCTTTACTATTATATTTAATCTTACATAAATTTTATAAATATTAATTAATTGAGTAAAGATAAACCCAATAATCCTTTTATCTATTTAATATATTATAAATTAAATTAAAGGAACGACCAAAATCATTCATATTGTTGTAAAGCGAAACAGTCACAAATACGATTAACAATTTTCGAAATGAAATGAGCATCTTTATATCAAAGGACTCTTGCTCGACGCCATCATCAAATAAAGATGAAATCTTGGAAACTTTGACGGAATTGTTCGAGACCAGGTTGGGTATCTTTTGCTTACTTTGAAACGTTTTGAAGGAACATTTACTAAATTGAATTTATAAGTTCATTATTAGAATGGGCGGTGAAGGACGTTCGCAGCTTATATAGTATAATAGAAACATGTTTTTAACAAAATTATTTATACAGCATGAGCTTTCATTTTAAGATTTTTAGGGTTCCGCTGTCCATCCGTCTGTCTGTCTGTTTGTCTGTCCGTCTATCGCCAGGCTGTATCTCATGAACCGTGACATTTAGACATTCAAAATTTTCACAGACGATGTATTTCTTTCGTCAGTATAACAACAGAGTGCTAAGTGTGAGTTTTTCTTTTCGCATTCGATCGTGAGCGCGTTTCGAGTTTACTAGGAATTTGTATGTGATTTGTACAGCGCCACCTAGTGGTAAACTGGTTTCTCACGTTTACCACTAGGTGGCGCTGTACAAAAATCACATACAAATTCCTCGTAAACTCCAAACGCGCTCACGATCGAATGCGAAAAGAAAAACTCACACTTAGCACTCAGATACTAAAAACAGAATAAAATAAATACTCCCATAAAACAAAATGCTTTTTTTTACAATTTTTTATCGATCTTAATAATGACAACTGGTGTCTACCAGTATTGATTATTCCGCCGTGTTGGTCCCGGCCTCCTTTGTAGAATAGGCCAACTGCCGATCTGCCAGGCAGGTCGTAAAAGGCGACCGATTGGCTATCGAGTCACTACCATCGTGGCTACTAGGTGGTAGAGTTCTGCATTGTCTCGCCCGGGTCTGGTACCACCGCCTTACCTATTCCTGCCGCAATAGCGTCAGTGCTTGTCGCTGTCGTGTTCCGGTTTGGAGGATAAGGTAGCCGGTAAACTTATGCATGTGGCATTAGACCTCGCCACAAGATAGCAACGCACCATTAACATCTTTGGTGTCTATAGGCGATGGTTGACTCTTTCCATCAGGAGACCCATCTGCTTGTTTGCTATTTTGTGATATAAAAAAAAAAAAATTGAAATATTTACAGAATATTGTATTTACTTTAGAAATAAGTAATTAAATTAAAATAAAATAAATATTTAAGGGGAACTCCATACAAAAAACCTAATTTTTTTGCCGTTTTTTTATAGATGAAACGGAACATTTCGTTGGACTCGCACCTGGCCATTTTTTTAGATCTCATGGAAACTCAGGTTTACTTTTTAGTATAATACAAGGGTGTGCTTTTTGCGTCTTGAGTTTTCTTATCACCCTGCTATTCTAGTTCACTACTGGGAAATTCGGTTTACAAAATCTGTTTTAGTACTTTTAACTATGCAAATTCTCGCCCGGGTATTTGGTACCACTGCCTTTCATATTCCTGCCGCAATAGTCAAGGTCGTGTTCCATTTGGAGGGTAAAGTAGCCGGTAGACATATACGAGCGGTACTAACACCTCGCCACACGGATAATATTATCATTAGTATATTTGGGGTCTTGAGGCGATGTTCTGCCTTTTAATCAAGAATGAATCAATTGCTTTACTCTAGACATCTCGTAAATTGCGAAAAATGGGTAATATTTAAGGATTTACCAACTACGTATTAGATTTTAGGAACTTCCCTCCCCAGCATTAAAGTGATGTTATTTTGTTGTGTAATTTTATTATTGCGTTCAATGCCGTGGAATTTAGTTCCCCAAAACACTACATAATAGAATTAACAAAATTGATAGTAACAGAAAGTATAATGACATCAGGATTTACCAACTACGTAATAGAGTATTGAAACTTCGCTCCCCAGCATTAAAGTGATGTTATTTTGTTGTGTAATTTTATTATTGCCTTCAATGCCGTGGAATTTAGTTCCCTAAAACACTACATAATAGAACGAACAAAATTGATAGTAACAGAAAGTTTGTCGCAAGTCCCACTTAAACATTCTGTAGAAACAAGTCCGTAGCTCGTTATCGCGGTAAACAATCGCGTGTCCGCGGGCGTCTGTAATCACACCAGTAACGAGCCCCTTAGATTTAGATCATCACAAGAGATAACGAGTGTTTTGTTCGGAAGTGGGGAAGGGAGCGACAAGGGACCGCAACTTCATTAGCATAGCAAGTGAAGTCAGCAACTGCCTGCTGACTCCACAACCTACCTTTTATTTGGAGATTTAACTCACTTAACTTTCAGCGGAAAACGAATTTCATGTGCTGCGACCCTTTTGCGCTTGCCTGATAAATTTAGTGATGTGAAACACTCGAGTATTTTGGGGTTAATTTTGAAATTCGAAACTTTTCCTAAAACTTGTGGCTTTATTATATAATTTTTTTATTGATTTTGATTTTGAATTGTGTAAGCCCTTCCCATTTATTAAAATTTTGCACTAATTACTTTGATATTGACTCCTTAAGTGAGTTAACTATAAGTATGAAAATTGGGTTAACAATAACAACTATCTTTATCTGCCGCAACAGTACAGTACTTGTCGGTACCGACGCTTTTGCGACATTTTCCGGCTATCTTGCGCGTTTTCCGGCTACCTTGCCCTCCATATCGTGTTTCGACTTGAAGAATAAGGTAGCCGGAAAAGTTTTGCATGTGGCATTCCAATATTGCCACATGAATAGCAATGCATCATTAATATCTTTGGTGTATGTGGGCCATGGCCAATCATTTTTCATCAGGAGAACTATATGCTAGTTTATTATGTATGAAATAATATAATAAAAATTAATAAAGGCATTTTATTTTATATTGAACGGTAATTGCGACGTAATTCATTTTATTTTTAATTTTCTATCAACCTAAAAGCATTATATTTATAGTATGAATAATATTTTTCGTTACATATAATAAATAATAAAAATATCCGAGGACAAATTACAAGAATTGATCTAACCCCAAAGGAAGCTTTTGTAATAGGCTTTAGTTGTGTTATGGGTATTAGACAACGATACTAATACATGAAATATACAAATATATATAATTACTATAACACACATAAGAAACGCCCAAACGCCCAAACATTTATACTCATCACACATACCTACATATGTTTGTGACGTCCCGTTGGGCGGTCAAATATAAAAGTACATTAAAAGTAAATATAAAAATACATTTTGCTAAGAATATTTATTTATTTTATGTTATTTATATATTTAATTTTATTTACTTACTTTATTTTAGAGAAATTAACTGCTAATATACTACAACCACGAACTTAAGTCTAGGAACTATAAGCTAATAAAAAATTCCATTTTTGAAAAATAAAATAAATGTATGAGTATCTTCACGCCCGTATTCCCGAAAGGGTTGGCAGAGGTACAACAAGTGCACCCACGATTAGCCGAAGATACTTGGTCCTACGATGTGATGGGTGGCCAGCCTATCGCCAACCGGGCACTTTCCAATCCCGGGCAATGTTTTTTTTATCAGAAAACAAAAAAAAACACATTTTTTTAATTGCCCGACCCGGAATCGAACCCGGGACCTCATGTGGTCAACTCCGACACCGGACCACTACACCACAGAGGCGATTATTATTTATATAAATTCACTTTTGATAATAATTAACGTCTTTGTAACTTATTTTTACAGCAAAACGGTTGCGCTAAATAAAACATCCTCGCATAATAACTTCATCATTATACGAGGATGTCTTATTAAGATTACGACAAATTCTTTGTAAGAATAATAATATATTCATACGTGTAATAATTATTATTGAAACAGGTTCGATACACAAGTACAAAAATTATTAAACGCGGTAAAACTGCAAAAAAATACATTTAAATATTATCTTTTTTTTAAATTTGAATTTATATAGTTTAACAGCTACTCAAGCAAATTATTAAACTTTCTAAAAGATCTTTTACCGGTGGGAGGGATGCACTGTGCCGCGCTCCAGGCTGCATGGGTCCATCTTGCTTGTTTATCCCGTGAAACAGGTTTGCTGTGTTTCGTAAAGAAGGGCAAGACGGACAGTGTAATTACTGGCACCGAGACTTAATATCTTATGTCTCAGGACAGGCAACACATAAACGAGTTACCTGGGCCAGTTTCAGATAAAGTAGTTTATGCACATTGGCGACGTCGACCACTTTCCACCAGGTGGCACGTCTGCCATTTTGCCTATCCAACTAACGTAAAAAAGACCAAGTAGCTGTTTTAAAATGAACCTAACATGACTATAATTTAAAAATCACGCCGTGTTCCTTAATCATCAGATCATCTTAATGAAACGCGTGCATCATTTGCACAACAAAACATAATTAATATTTGTACCGTATTTGCCGAGATCTTTCCGCGGTTGACTGGTCATCATGAGACCCTGGTTTAAATAGTGGTAAAGTATGAGCTATCCATAACAAAATTTGAAAATATTAGCTTGAATGTTTACTGAGCTCCTGACACTAGTATTAAAAATCTTAATATCCCTGAGACTTCTGCGTCTGTTTCTACCAAACATATTAAAAACCGACTCACTAAACCAGAATCTCGATTTAAAAAATACAACTAAATCCAGCCACCCGCTTGAGAGCTACGATGCAACAGATAGACACACAGATCTATTAATATTATAACACATTCTATTTTTGCATCAGCGGTTGAAAAACCCCTCGAATCGGCTCACAAACAGCGAAGTAACCCATGTAAATACATTGAAAAAATATGATGACGAAAGAAGTGAGCTAAGTCTCTATTGTTGGAATTAATTTAATAAGTATTGCTCTATTTTATGTTGGAATTAAATTAATAAGTATTGTGAGACAATCTGAATTCGCAGATTTCGTAAATAACGTATACGATAATCCGTGTAGTAATAAGGTCGTGAAATCTCGAGAATACAGCCCTCAAGACCATTTAAAAGATTGATGGAAGGGCTCTCGACTGAGATTGAGTGAAGGAATATTTGCGGAAACAGCTAAAGAATATAGGTGGTAGTCGAGTTCTTTTCAGTAAGATTTAAGTATATTCAAAACAGCGTAAAATTAACAAAAATATATTAGTTTTAATATTTGAAGCAAGTCTTAAAAAGGTCTTGAATTTTGCTTTTAAATAATTTTGTTGGTTAGAGCCACTTTTGAAAAATAGACCATCCGCCATGCTGCCAGGCAATTCGCAAAATGCGAATGATCATCTATACTGGTCACTACCGTCGTCGTGAGTACTAGGTGATAGATTTTCCCAATATCTCACCTGGGTTTGGTACCACCGCCTTCCCCATTCCTGCCGCAAAAGCATCAATATTTATTATTGTGATGTTTCAGTTTGGAGGTAAGGAAGCCGGTAAACTTACGCATGCTACATTACGATCTCGCCACACAGATAGCATCGCGTCATTAACATCTCTGGATTTTAATAAAGAAGTTACGTTTGCCATCAAGAGAATGTTCATTTATTTTATTTTTTATTGAACACAATAATAACTAAAACAAAACAATAAAAAAAAGCTTACCTCTAGTAGCAGCAATTACTTCAAGCCATCCCGTAACTGTTCTAATTGTATCTATTTGTTTGCTATTTTATGATATAAAAAACTTAAAACTAAAGTAATTCACAACACTAGTGATAATTCTGTCTTGAGTTGACGCGCATTTTCGTACACATTCATCAAATAAATGCGTGAGCGGCCCGTATAATTTGATTGAAGACAGAACACCGCCATCGGCTTCATCACTAGTAGCGATAAATGGATCTGATATTCAAATAATTTTTTGGGGACACGTTTAACTTAACTGACACATTCATAATCGTTTATGCTTGATCATAATTTATAAATCTTGTTTGAATAGATAACGCTAAATTAGAATAAGTAATCGCTTTTTGTGTATATTTTGTACAGAGTAATTAAAAAAATCATTTTTATAAAATAATAAGGTTTCATTTTTAAATTGATAACTTTATTGGCGAATGTAGAGTTAATTTGATTTTAATTGAGTTTTTAGATTAACATATGTTTATCTTAATATACCTTCAAGCCAGATACCTAACGGTATAGGCAGAAAGAACCAAGTGCCATACGTCACGATCCTTGCAGATTTGTTTTTCATCCTCCACATTCATTACTCTCTACATACAAAAACGCTGGTGACGATGACTCTTGACACCTTAGTTTTTAGATAATTAAAAAAAAGTATCTTTACGCCCATATCCCCAAAGGGGTAGGCAGAGGTACAAAAAGTGCACCCACGATTAGCCGAAGATACTTGGTTCGATAAAGGTGGCAAACCTATCGCCAACCGGGCACTTTCCAATCCCGGGCAATTTTGTGATTCTCAGAAAACTGAAAAAACATGTTCTTTTTATTTGCCCGACCCAGGAATCGAACCCAGGACCTCATGTGGTCAACGTCAACGTTAGACCCCTAGACTACAGAGGCGACGAGATAAATAATTTACTAAATGAAATATAGGAGGCCTCGATTGCCTTTTCGATCTTGTAGTATCAATGGGAAAATATCGATCGATCCCCTGTGAATAAGATTTTTAGTCACATTTTCATATCTTTGAATGTTCTGATAAACTACTGAAACCGTAGTTTCCTGAACTCTCCTTGACATTAATAGTTAATACAATAATGATTTTAAGCCAGAATCTTTACAGGGTTAGCAGACAAAATTGGATGCGATCCTTGCGATGTCTGTACGGAAATTTTTGATATTGCATAATATTATGTCAATAATGTAGCAGAGATTAATTATAATGTTATTTATTTAGCAAAATACTCGTATCGTTCATCATCAGTATTAGATATTTTGTAATAATCAACAAGTTAGAAAATATCTGATATTGAAGAAAATCATGACATCGAATCGTTCGATTTGAAGAACTACAGCGAAGCGGTAAATATTAAAAGAGGAACCTATTGTATAAAAAAATAAAATGCAGTACATATCACTAGATTATAAAATCACCGTATCGTGTAAGTTATGGTATCATGAAACCCTGGGGTCAAGGTATTAGAGTTGCGAGCTTAAAGGTTTTTATAATAGTAACGTCAGGTCTTGGCTCCCAAAGTTAAATCCTATGTCAAAATATGGACATTAGGACTCATATATTCGAAATACCTATAAATAATACTATACGAAATACCGAGCACATACATTTATATGCTCTCTGAATTAATAAACTGAATTCAGACAGCATATAAATGTATACAATTTTAAAACTCAATACTTTTGGATGCAATCAGGATTTAGCCTCAATTTAAAAGAACACTACATTTCATTATTTTTAATAATTACTTTATTTCCTTGATATTTTTCATCACTTCACAATTTCCACTTATTTTTCCCTTTTTACAAATATTATTGGTGACGCGTGCGTCTCTTTCCCGCGCTACCCCGGCCGGCTCGCCAATCTTGACATACGAAACAAACACAGAAAAGAAACGATCGAAGCGCCAACAAAACAACCAATCAGACGATACCGGAAATAATAATAGTGAATTTCACATACAGTAAAAGTCAAAAGATATCCTTAATTTTAATAAATATCGATGTTTAGCTTTACACTTATGAATTATTCTAACAATACAGATAGTTATTCTTTCAGATTATGAATTGATAAAATGATGAAAAATTCTCTCAGATCGCACTTAAATATATTCCGGATATGTAGCGTTCTCTCCCCTATCACGAGATGCCAGTTGATCTATTCTTGACAGTCTTCAAAATAAACAGAAAAGTAAGAAATACTTTCACAAATGTAGATCCTAAGTTGTGTTAATACACAGTATTACGAATGATCTTTTATTATTTATTAACGTTGAAACCGCGTCTTCTTCTTGGTAGGTATAGCTCAACTGCCCACGCTAAAACGCCTTCGCTTCATCCCGCCCACACGTACTAACCCAAGACCCGTACTTTATCTAAACAGCCAATTTCTTAATAAACCCTTAATCAAACAAATGTATTGGTCAAAAACAAAAAAAAAAAACACTGGTAATATGTAAAGAGGAAAGATTTCATTGTTTGAAAGTTCATAATGGATAAAATCGAAAATTACTGTACCGATTTTAAAAAAATTTGTATACTTGTGTTTCAGTTTTACCTTTTTATAAATTAACTTAGAAAACAAATTTAATAAAAACAAAATTTGAGGCAGCTTGACCGTCGATCATAGCCTATACCGTAAGGACAAAAGAATAAGAAACTGCGCATTGTAAATCTGAAGCTCTTACGTAGTATTGTATAGGTACTCTTTGTCCGAAGCTATAACTAGAAAAATATTCTCGATATGTTGTATGGTCACAATCGTGCCAGATTCGTATATACAGACATCAGGACTGACTCAAAATTTTTAATACACTTTTTTTACACTATATAAAATAAAATTTTGTTAAAATATCAAATATGTACGGTAAAACAAGTTTTTTTCTTGACAACGTGGTACTTGTATTCAAATTATTATTTATTTCAAAAGTGTAACAAAAACGAAATAGAAATATTTTTTACTTTGGAAAGTTGCTTAAATTCGATATGACCAGTGATAACTTTACGCTTCGGGATGAGGCGCGCAAACATATTAAATCTATTAAATTCATTTTTTTGTGTCGTAGATTTTGTGTGTGAATGTAAATAAATCCTATGCAGGACATACTTCTAATTAATTTTGTTGTGACTTTCAAGACGGCTTATATTTTCCCTAGGGCATCCGTGAACATTAGAAGAGAGCCGCTGCTATCTATGGTTTACAGAAATTAGAGTGAAGGAAAAAAGAAATAATTATCAAATTTAAAGTTTTTAAACATAAAAAATACACCAAGTTTATAAAATTTTAGCTTATATTTAAAAGTAATTGCAGTTAGGTTCATAAATGACAATTTTGTAAACAAAATTAATTTCAGATGCATTCCTTGTAAAGTATCGGTTTTCAAATTCGATGTTATACGTAGGGACAATTCAAGTATTTATAGTAAAATAGTACAAGTTTTACAGTTCAACAATGTAAATACATACCCATTTCCTTAAAAAAATTGTCTCTTTCCAGACTTGAGGTATAGGCTTCTTTTTATCCCTGAAAAATATTTTTTCCTTGGCATATGTGAAAAGCTAAACGAATAAAATGAGACGTGGAACCCAGGAGTTATGTAATGTCTTCATTGATATGTATACTTTATTGGATATGTGCATCTTAAGTAGACAATACATTTTAATGCCCTAATGAAATCTTTTACTGAGCGTCTAATGTGTTTGCATTGTTCAACACGTCTAAGACGATTATAGTCGTACGCCTGCGTTTTATTGCGGGGTTTATAATAACAAGGCATTTTAAGCCTCCGAGGCTCTGTGACACTTAATTGTATGAATTAATTACTCGCTTCTTACTGTGAGCCTCTTGGAAAGAACATAGACAATAATTAGTTTAGCATAGAATAGTTAAAATTTTACCTAATTAGCACATGTTTACTAATTTTTTTTATCTAAAATGCTGTGATGTGCCTACGCCTGCGATTTCGTTCGCGTGACCCAAATACATTACATCGTTCAGTTTTGGCAGGTAAAAAGTAGCCTTTGTAACTCAGTGATAATTTAACTTTATATTTGTGAAAGAATTTTTAAAATTTGCCCAGTAATTTTTGAGTTCATCCAATACAAACAATAGACTCGTGTCTACTAAGAATGAATCAGATATATTGTAGTTTTTAATGATTAATGATGGTATTATGGAAATAACAATAACAAATATATCTATATCTATGTCTTCTTCTTATATATTGCTGTCGTTAGTCTCGCTAAAACTCGAGAACAGCTTAACCTATTTGGCTAATTTTGGTTTTAAATTAATTGCTGATGTCCAGAGAAGATCTAAAAGGTGAGAAAATATAAAAAAAGAGTAGTTAAAATGGCAGAACAACGTTTCCCAGGTCAGCAAGTTTCATATATAAATAAGGAGTAAAAATATTTTTAGGATATAAATTCGGCAAAAATATACATTTGGTCATGTGACAGTAGGCGCAAATCTGGCAGCGCTACCTCACGCTCTGGTAAAACGTCATCATAGAAACCACAGAGTATGCAATGTAGATATTAATACAGCGTGATGTCATTAGGACGCCATGACAGTCTAGAACGGTTTCGCGGTAAATTTCAATTTTAAAACGCGAAATTTTTATTATAAATATATCTTATTTAACCTACAGAAATAAATTATTAAAAAAAACAAATTTGATCAATTAGCCTATTCTTACCTCTATATAATATTAGTGTATACAGCCAGATGGCTTTCTTGTACGATTGAGATATCCATTTCATATACACACAAAAGACGTGAATATTGCCTTCCCATCTGCGTGAGTTGGGGACTATCATGTCATGTCGTTCAATATGTACTTACAGTATTTTACCAGTCTACATGTAAATTAGCTGAGTATCTTAAAAAGCAGAACACAACTATGACAAGCACTAACGATATTTCTACAGAAAAAGTAAGGCAATGATAACAAAGGAGAATGATGAGGCCGGCCTAAATGGACTACAAGAATATAGGTCAGCCGAAATTATTAAATTAATTTTATTCACAATAAATCAATATTAGAATTCAACGGACACTTTTTAATAGCAAATTAATTTTAAAAGGATTTTAGTCGTAAAGTCATGAACTAATCAAACTTGTACGCTTTTTCTTACTTCTAATTCAAGCAAAGATTTTTCTATTCTGCCATAAAGTTAACACTTTCATTTCTGACCAACCAAACAAATTATAAAAATGTTGGATAGATAAGACGCAAAATTTTAAACAAACTGTTGTATAAAATGCAACAAAAATGAAAATATTTATTATTATAATCGAAATCTACAACATAGAAGACCGTGTAAATAAGTAGGTACTCTTAGTATCATTCGTTTTTCCACACATATTTACGCTGTGAGCGAGTAATAAACATGTTATGTAAACAAAAGTTTTGTCGTTTTTTAACATTTAAGTGGTTAAAATCAAGTAATCTTCATGATAAGTAATACAAAAAAATGAATTATATTTGTGTTGACGATATATTGCGATGTGAGTTACTTAAAATGGAATGTAACAATTGTAAAATCAAGTAATATTAATCTTTGTAGGAGTTTCGTGAATTTTAGTATTATAAAAAGTGTCCGTGATACTATTTACATTTCAGAAGAAATTAATAATGTATTACAATACGGTAAGCAGCCATCATCATGTGTTGCGTTTTAGGCCAAATCTCTATAGGGTCTCATCAATCTCCTTTAAACCAGACAGCAGTCTTCAACTACTTGCAAATCATACTGCTGTATGCATATTACACACCTAGTATATTAACAAACACTGGTTGCTCCGTGATCCTTTAAATATTTACCACTTGCCTACTACTGGCACATAAGCAAGTGGTGATTATTTAAAGGATTTGCATTTCATTCAATATCTGAATCGCAGTTGCATTCTATCTATTTTGCGTATTAAGGCAGTTGCTTCTATATCTGAATGTGGACAAAATTCTGTAAATATACTTTCTAATATCAATTCAAAAATATGCTCTCTGTTAGTTCCTTCAAATCACATTTTTCAATAGATTTCAAAAAGTGTTATAAATTTAAAAATCCTTTAATACTATAAACAGTACCAAACATCAAGATCAAGGTTTTCGTTTTCTTACATTTTCTTCACAAACTAGCGGACATTAGTACCAAGTAATGAATATTTATGACTTTTTCGCAACAGTAATCTAATCGAAAAACACAACATTAACAATATTATAGCAACATTTTTTAACGATTATAATTATCACTAACGCTAACAAAATGGCAGCCACGCGTCAGCTGACTTAAGTGTTATGTTTTATTTTGTCTATGGATTAAAATGGATCCGCTATTCAAGACAATTTCTTAGGTTGTCTGTGGCATTCACGCCTAGAAATACAAAAGTAGTACTTGCCGATAAAATAAAATAACTCTAGGGGTATTTTTAAGGCTTGGCATGTTATTCTTATATGGACCGTGACAGTATAAATATTATATAAAAATAATTTATAAAATGAAACCGACTTCAAGTATCTGTCAACTCATAGCTCGAAAACTACTGATCTGATTTTGATGAAATTTAAACTGTTCCTGGTTGGCATCTACTCGATTTAAATCAAAAAGGATTATTTTTATATGCCTTTTAGGTACCGAGAAATTCGTGAACAAACATACAATTATACATACACTTACAAAATTTAGTACACGTGCTTGGACGCCTAAATAAATTATCATACTCAAATATTGTACAGTTCCAACAATGTTACATACATACATGTCAAACTGATTACCTCAGTTTTTTTTGTCGGTTGAAAATATTACCAAATTGAGAATTTCCGCCATTTCGGGAAGCCGTTTCAAAATAAGATTAAGTTTCAATGTTCCGTGTTTTATTTATAAAAAGATAAAGAGCTGTTTATTCAATTCGCGTCGGTTAATAGCAAAACAACATCCCTTGAAAATCACTAGTTCAAAAGTAGATCACAAAATTGCAGGCGGGCTGAATCTCAACGTGTTCATAAATTATTTTTATAGTGTTTTCGTTGAAAGTCTACTCAGTCCCGGGTTTGGCTTGTGGCCAACTAGTGAAAGTTCTGTTAGCCTACCGATTTGTTTATTGGGACGTCCCGAAACCTGTGCCAAAACGTGAAAGTGAAGGAGGTTCAGTGAATAAACAAATAAACATTACAGAGACGAGCGAATTTCACGTTGCTAGTCAAATTGGAATATCTCAGCAAATACACTTGTTTAGCGATCTATGAAATGTTTGCAAGTTTGCAGTGACGGTTTGAATGTTTGTGTATTTTGGAAAGGCTTGGAATATCAATAACGATGAATTTTGAAACAAATAATAAATTTTACTATTATGTGGTAGTAATAATTTTAATTTACTTTTTCGACTTTTAAAAAGAATTGATATTTATTCCAAGAAAACTCACTGTAAAAACAGTTGTAGGTAAATATATCCCTAGTTTAAATAATGTCGGTTGGCGAGACTATTATTAAGTCACAGATGATAAAGTTCTGCATTGTCTCTCCCGGGTCTGGTACCAACGCCTTAAAAGATAAGATAACCGGTAAACTTATGCATGTGGCATTAGACCTCGCCACAAGATAACAACGCACAATTAACATCTTTGATGTCTATAGGCGATGTTTGACTCTTTCCATCAGGAGACCCATCTGTTTGTTTGCTATTATTTTATGATACAAAAAAATTCACGAGAAATTTAGATTGCATGATATCTATATATGTGTATTACTACATGCAGTTTAACATTTTTACCACTTTTTAGGGTTCTGAAGTAAACTAGGAACCCTTATAGTTCCGCCATGTTCGTCCGCCCATTAGAAAGCTGTAATTTGGTACGAATACACATTTTAGTCACGGCAGCGAAGTGGTAACAGAATATCTTTTTTTAGGGTAGCTACCCTACTTGTAAAGTGGGGATGTAAATTTTTTTCACGTGTATCCATAATGTAGGGTATCGTTAGATAGGTTTTTAAAAATATTGTAGGTTTGTGGCAACGATTTTGCGATTAAGGGACTCATGTGTGTTATACTTTAAAGTGCTAATTCTTTTTAAAGCCAAGTGTCTGCCACCTCTGCATACTAAACAGTTCGTTCTGGGGGCGGGAAATAAATCATGATAGTAGCAAATATAATGAAGATAAAAGAAAAACTATTTAGACTTAGAAGGTATTACAAATTTTTGAGTAATAGTCGACCAACTTATAAAAGATATGTAGAGAAGTTTTTATAGGCGGTTAACCTGTGGTGGTATATTTGTCATTAACGTTGAATAGCATAAATGTTCATAGTATGAAACTATAAAAGCCCACTTCATAGTCCGCATTATTTTGATAGGTAACTCTGGAACCGTACATAGTGCGTAGCCCGACAGGCACTTTGACAATTTTTTATAAGATATCAAATAAACAGTTTGCTCTCCTGATGGAAAGAGACTACCATCGCCTATAGACAATAAATCTATCAATGACTAGCTGACCCGACAAACGTTGTTCTGCCTTTTTAACTACTCTTATTTTTTTTCTATATTTTCTTACCTTTCAAACCTTCCCTGGACTTCAACAATTAATTTAAAACTAAAATTAGCCGAATCGGTTCAGCCGTTCTTAAGTTTTAGCATACATATATAGATGCATAGCTATCCGTATATTGGAATGCCACATGCAAAAATAACCGGCTATCGTACCCTCCAAAGGAAACAACAGCCACACGAACCGATGCTCTTGCAGCAAGATTAGGTAAAGCTATATTACTACCTGTAATGGGAACACCTGTAACCTATAATGGGAATATTATATTATTGTATCAAATGTAACATGTATAGAGCTTAATAAAAATGCGACTTTTATCACAAAATATACATTGTTTCGGACAGATTCACAAAATTTTTAATCAAAGAGAAGATTGCGTGAGCAGAGATTGTAATTAATTATTTTTTTATTATTGCTGGGGCCACACTTGTGTCTATCGTCACAGAGCTTCGAGCAATAAATAAATAAATAATAAATAAATATCACTGAACAAATTATACGAATTGATCTGACCCCAAAGTAAGCAAATTATATGCTTGTAGTGTGGATGTCAGTCAACGATACATACTCGAATATATTTAATAAACACTCAAACCCAGAAATACAAACATCTGTGCTCATCACGCAAGTGCCTGTCTCTGCCGGGAATCGAAGCCGGACCCCATTGATTGCGTAGTCAGGGTCGCTAACCACTCGACCAACGGGGCGGCAATGATACGATAAATGTAAAGGTCAGATCTGCATTTATAGTGTCATTGCACGAAGCTTTGTGACGATAGACGCAAGTGCGGCTGAGGCATTACAATACGTGAAGCAAAAACTTTGTACCCATTTTTACGAAATTTGCGTGGACTGCGAAATATGAAATTTGACATAGCTAAAGCTTATATAGAAAATGAGCCTATTCTTCAAAGGAGCCCGGGACCAACACGGGGAAAAAGTGACATAAGTCGCTAATAATAAAACATTTTTTTTATCCACTACTAATTTTATAAATACAAAAATCTGTCTATCTGTTACGCTTTCACGGCTAAGTCACTGAACTGATTTTAATGAAATTCGCCATAGAGATAGTTGAAAATCCGGGGTTAAACATAATCTCATTTTTTTAAATCAACCTCGAAATAGCTTAAGTGGGGTATGAAACTACATCAACGACAAATTAATCTACTTACAAATATGTTGTCTAATAATGGAATTGCAGAGCCTACTATCTTAGCAAACAGCCAAAATAATTTAAGTCGATTTTTTTAAATATATTTCCCTTTTTATTTAATCTATGCTAGGAAAATATCCGCGTTCATCTAAACTTTGTCTTTTTATCAGCAACATCATGACCTACTTGTGTATATAGCAGTTATCCCTCTACCTAAAGGTCGAATAAGGAAGAGATTGCAGTATTCATGATAAGAACGCTTTCGCCTATATTAAGAAGGTTTACTATGGCTTTTGTTATTTACTTAAATGGTTTACTGTCGCTTTTGTTATTTGTCGCTTCATTGCATTAGCCATTATGGTGTCAGTTCAAATGAAGGAGTCTTGAGTTTGATTTCTATGTTGAATAATTTGCATAAGCTCTTTGTGAATATGCTTTTCATCTGTGGGTTTGCTATTTATTGTAACACATAATCAATAAAAACAAGTATCTTCACTCTCATATCCCTAAAGGGGTAGGCAGAGGTATAAACCAATGCATCCACGAATAGCCAAAGATAATTACGGATGGTTTCTGAGACGCAAATATTTTTTTAACAAGCAATTAAACTCTGTTTAACAGACAACTTGCTTGTAAAACTGATGTTAAATAGAGATTAACTGCTTGTTAAAATTATTTGCGTCTCAGAAACCGACCGTGAGTCTCATAATGTGATAGGTGGTAAGCCTACGCCAACCGGGCACTCATCCGATCCCGGGCAAAGTTGTTTTTATCAGCTTATTGAAAAAACACATTTTCGAATTGCCTGACCTGGGGGTCGAACCTGAGCCTTTATGTGGTCAACACCGACATCAAACCACTGGACTACAGAGACGATCATAATCAATGACTTGTATTTTTCTTCTTTGCCCACTCTGTGTTGATCCAGGCTCCTTTTTGAAAAAATGTCAACTGCCGTACTTCTAGGCAACTTGGAACCGGTGAAAGGAGGCTAATACATGTCATGAACATCGTGACTACTAAGTGGTTCTACTAAGAGTTCTACAACACAACGTCTTAACCCAGCGGTCAGCAACCTTTTGTCAGGCAAGTGTCACAAGGTGGAAAAATAAAGTGAGGGGGCCACACTTGTTACATTAACTTTAGAAGCCCAATATACCTACGTATGATTGATTATATAATCCCATAGAAAAAATGAAAATGCTATTAAAAATGTTACGAAATTCAATCATTCCTTATTCGTTCGTTCGCGGGCAGAGCAAAGCGCGATTTTAAGGCTGAATACACACTATACGGTCGATCGCGTTGGTTCATGTATTTATTTTGATATTTATAAATTAACTAACGACCTGCCTGCGGTTTTACCCGCGTAGCTTTTGTTCCAGTGGAAATATCGAAAAGGTTTATACACTAAAACCTTCCCTAAGAATCAATCTATCTATTAAAAAAACCGCATCAAAATCCGTTGCGTAGTTTTGAGGATTTAAGCATACATAGGGACATAGGGACAAGACAGAGAAAGCGACTTTGTTTTGTACTATGTAGTGATTGATAGCTGCAGCGTGCAGCCCGCTGCATTATAAAAGTTTTTGGCAAATCCCGCGGGAGCACCTAATTTTTCCGAAATAAAAAGTAGCCTTTGTGCTATTCCAGGTCATCATCTACCTGTGTGCCAAATTTCATTTAAATCCGTTCAGTGGTTTTTGCGTGATTGAGTAACAAACATCCATCCATCCATCCATCGAAACATTCACAGACCGCAAGAAAATGTCCGAGGGTTGCGTTTTACCGACCGCTGTCTTAACCCAATCTAGTACTATCGATCCTATTCCTCCTGCAATAGCATCCGTGCTTGTGGCCGTCATTTCCTTTGGAGGGTATGACAGCCGGTTATTCATACGGATAGCTATGCATCATTGATATATTTAGGCGACGCAATGGTTGTCTCTTTCTATAAGGAGAGCAATTTGTTTATTTGCTATCTTGTAATATAAAAGAACTATCATCTCCACTTCAATTTTAACTTCGAAATTCCGTCACATACAGATGTACAAACTATTCCCTAACTTTAATGAAGAATAAATACGAAATAGACAGACAAATTTAAAAGTTTTTTGTAATAGATAAAGTTTATTTGAATGAACATATTTAATGCTGTTAAGTTCATTAAACTTTAATTTTTTATTTTACAAACAAAGCTTGCTTAAGCTGTAGGAAATGACACCCAGATGTGTAGTGGTTTCTCGAAGTTGAAGCTATTTTCAGTGGCAATCTTGGACCTGAACGAAAGTTTTTGATTAGGGTTCAAGAATGGTTAAGTAGTACCTACTTAAAACTTACAAAGACTTGTCTGCTTTCAAGATTGAAGACAATACCTATCTATACAAACAAATTAAATTGGAATGTCTGTTTGTAATATTAAAATAACCGCTTTTTATTAAATACATATGTATGTATACACGGTACATATATCAAAATATTTTTTGACAATTTTTGTCTGTCTGTCTGTTTGTTCCGGCTAATCCCGAAAACGGCGGGACTGATTTTGACGTGACTTTCACTGGCAGATAGCTGATCTGACAGGGCGTAACTTAGGCTACTATTTTTTCGAAAATTTTCCACGCGAACGAAGTCGCGGGCTCAGCTAGTATACAATAAAATATATCTTCACGCCTAAACCGAATATTATTTGAACGTTTTACCTGCTTAAATCAAATCTTAATAAAACTTATAAAATATATTTTCGGATTACGTCTAATTGTTTATTACTGAATATTTTGGTGGTATCAAGTCTTATTTGTCATAATCTTCGTGAAATAAATCCATTTATTATGGAATTGCTTGAAAAATGGAAATGCTTCATAATAAAAACTAATTATTTTCATTTTAAACAAAAAATAATAATTTCAAAAAACTAATTCGTTGTTATATCAGACAAAACTTGAAGCGCAATGTGTGCTTACAAATATTCATTACAGTATAATCACACACGATTCCTTACCTCTTGGATGATACCAAAACCTTGGTATCATCCAATGTTTCGGTGGATGTAGTATTAGATTGTGAGTGAAAAAAATTACAACCTCATTGATAAACTGATGTACTCTTAGTATTAGATTGTTATTAAAATAGTTACAACGAAATGGTAACGTTAAGTAGACAGAATATAGTGCGTAAAATTGTGAAATCGAAAAAAATATCCTGTGTCTAAATTGTAGAGTTTCTTGTTTTTTTTTGTGTATGGGCTAAAAAATATTCTTAAGACGCTGTGTCAACTAAACGGCCATCATGTCCGACTATCGAAGATTAAAATTTATTTAGAATAAATTGTATTTTTTATTTTCCCTAATAATTAAATACATTTAATTTCTTTACTTTTTAATCCCTCGCGTTTGTCCAGGCTCCTTAAAGAATAGATTATCTGCTTTTATCCCAGGGTATTCATAAAAGATGCAAGATAAACTAAACATGTTTTTGCTATCGTGACTACTAGATTGTAGAATTCTAGAATGTCCCACCCGGGTTTGATACTACGTGATATATTGCCATGTTCTTGTTTTAGAGTAAGATAGTCAGCAAATTTATGCATGTGGTATGACATCCCCGCTATACAAACATTAACACACCAGTAAGAACTTCAGGAGGCCGCGTTCCGCAGGCGTATCACCTAACGTTTGCAATTCGCCAGCGATCACCGATGACTCTTAAACGTAACAAAAAAACCATCAAAAACGTCGCCAATTGCTTGTTAGTCACGGGGTGCACCTTTAGGGATATCACAACACCAAAAATACTGTATTGCAATAACTGAACAATTACGATAGTTGCGAATTGCAAGATACGTGATAACTCCGCCGATCTAGTAGTAACTATAAAATTGTTAATCCGCTTAAAGTGCCTGTAAGGTTAATTTGAATAGAAAAATTGATTTTGATTTCGGTGTGTATACTTAAAGTGCCTGTAAGGTTAATTTGAATAGAAAAATTGATTTTGATTTCGGTGTGTATACATAATCGTTTATCTCTTTTTATCAAGGGAACCGTCTGCTTGTTTGCTATCCAATGTTACATAAAAAACATGTGTATCGATAATTTAAACCCATATTATTTTTTTTTACTTTGGAATTAGATCAATTTGGTATTTTGTACAGAAATATTTATTTAATTAATAGACATTGATAGATAACAATTTTTATTTGCCGTTTTATTTTCCCGACAACTTGTAGTTTAGAGGAATAGGCAAATGTAAAAATACATTTACATTTATCCACAGAGTTTTATATGTCAAAAATAACTAACGGCGAAAGCGAACACCAAATTAGGAGAGTTTGTAAGAAACTACCGACGCTAAAATCAGCTGTCCAATTCGAATGTACGCGGCAGTTGCTGTATAGTTGTTGCTGTTTAATATTATTAAGCTATTGCATAGCTTCTATCGCGGGCCTTGAGCATGGAGACCGAACCCAGAAATAATTCTGTAACGAAAAAACCTAACACCTCCCACTCCGACCGGCACAGCGGTGATACTTTTTAGTGTTTCCATCTATCGATAAATACCAGAACTTTTAATGACTTTTTGAAATATCACGCTTGTCTCTTTAGTTCAGCAACCCCCCCTATAAGTGGCATTGGTTGTATTGGAAAACTATCGTAATCAGCTATTTGTGAGAAAGTATATAGGTGTATAGGTTTATATTTTATAATATTATATAGGATAATATAGGTGTATAGGTATATAGGTATTTATCATTTACGTACAACAGTGAATATCTGTACTCGTATAATGTGTGTACAAAGTGTTTTAAATATGAATAAACAAAAGACGTGCCACACGTCTTTTTATTTTATTTTCTGTATGATTCATAAAATATTTATTTCCATACAAACCTTGGCTTGACAAGTGCAAATACCATTTCGGGTTTGCACGGCTGTGCTAAAAAAGAAAATAATACCAAATCTCCTCTTTATTGTTGTCGCTGTTTTAAATTACTTTTTTCACTTTTCCGTACGATATTCAAATATTCTCTTTCATACAAACCTTGGCAATAGGCTAGTTGACCAAATTAAAAAACTGTTTAAAAATTTACTTTGTTAGGTATATTGACCGAAACACTTTTTGTTTTTATTAAATAATGCACATTTATAATAAAAAATCGCGTTATAAAATTGAAATCATAATTTACCGCGAAAGCTCTCATTGACTGTTATAGGGTCCTAATGATAACACGCACTAGTAATATCTACATTACATACTCTGTGGTTTCTATGAAAATGACAACATATTGATGACGCTTTACCACGGTATGACGTAACACTTCCAGATATACCTTAACTGTCACGTGACCTAATGTTCATTTTTGCCGAAATTATATCTTTAAAATATGATTAGTCCCTTTATAACAAATGTTTTACTCTTTTGTTATCTTCATATTGTAATTAATCAATACAAAATACAATATATTATATGATTCATTCTTAGTGAACACAAGCCTATTATAAATAAGAATGAACATATACATTATATATTGTAATTTTTGATATTATTAATAAAATTCATAACTGGTTATCATATCGCATAATTTAAGAAAGTATTTTCAACCTGAAAAAGAGGCAATCTTATTATAATATTTACTGCTCAATAAGTAGAAAGCAAATCTCATTAAAATCTTAACTCCAGTTCTGGTTCATTTAAGGGAACCCCTAACCTCAATAGACAAATTGCTCAATTACAAATAATTCTCATGCAAAATGGGGTTAGTGAATGAATAAGACATCCACAATACTAAAGTGACATGTCGTAAATAACACAACAATGTAGGCAGAGGTGTGCCCGACGTCCTCCTCTAAACAGAAGTTATGGTGTTAAGTAATGGCTCGCCTTATATGGTTTAGGGCGTACACACCTAACGCTTTATACGATCATAAAGTCGCCTGTCTACCTTACAACATATCCTACCTTGGCAAATGAGATATTGAGTCGTAAACGTTTTTACGTTACGTAAGCTTAGAATTATACGTGTCCGTAGATTAACGTAAAAGCAGAATGTAGGTTTAATAAATTGTACCGTCACTAGAGAGCCTTGTTTTATATTACGCGTATCTCCGTATTTCACCTAATAAAGTACTTCCTTTGGGATTTAAATCTGTACACGTAAAACAGACACTAATCTAAACTTGTACATTTTTTTATTAATACTACGTACTATGTTTAATCACATAATAGAAACAAGAATGATGATGAAGAACTTATGCATGTGGCATTAGACCTCGCCACAAGATAGCAACGCACCATTAACATCTTTGGTGTCTATAAGCGATGATTGACTATTTCCATCAGGAGAGTCTGCTATGATTTAAAAAAAATGATTATCAAATTACTAAAAATTATCCAAATCAAAATTGTATTGATGGTGGTCCCATCAAAGGAACACCCAAATATTCCGAAATATTATATTCCAAATCGCGTTTTTCGGATTTTTAAAAATCCCTATTTTAATTTACCTAAAAATTATAATATATATTATTAAAATTCACTAAATTTATTTTGCCATAATTCGTAAATGCGATTTGTTTGTTTTGCGATTGTCAAAGTTCAAAAAATCAAGTGCTTGATGAGTTCTGATTCGGGAAAACGACATTTCGATTTTCAATACTTCAAATAAACTACTAAAATTAGGATTCTAATAATATTAATCAGTAGCTGTTGCCCACAACTTCGTCCGCGCGGACTTCGTTTACTCCGCACAGCACCTCCCCCGTAGGTGATAGCGTGATAATATGTAACCTATATGTTGACCCGACCTATTAGTAATATTCATGCAAAATTTGAAGTAAATCCATGCAGTACTTTTTGAGTTTACCCCGGACATACATACAGACAAACAGACAAACAGACAAACAGACAAACAGACAAACAGACAAACAGACAAACAGACAAACAGACAAACAGACAAAAATTCTAAAAACTATATTTTTGGCTTCGATATCGATTGTAGATCACGCCCCAAGTATTCTTTTAAAAAAATATTCAATGTACAGTTTTGATTTTCCTACGATTTTATTATATGTATAGAAGATAATATTTAATTCAGAAATGTGTCCATATTTGTGTGAGCATATCGTTATACATTTTATTAATTACTTGCTTATGGCTTAAGTAAGTACAGAATTTATCCGCACAATTATGAAATTCAGTTGGAAAAACCAGTTTCTTAATTTCAAGTTACATAAATCTGTAAACTTATTAACTCTCTCTCTCTCTCTCTCTCGTCCCAAGTAACTTTATCACATTTAATCACATTTAATAGTTAAAGTAGCAATTTTTGGTTTAATCACATCCAATCATTAAGGGGTAGTGATCAGATCAATCAATAAGGAGTAGTGACTGATATACTACGGATACTTTGTCGGGCTGCACTCGTAACCACACAGTGATCAAGCCAACGTGGACATCCGTGCAAGTCACTTTCAAAAGTAAACCTATCTGTGGGTAACACGTCCATGTCAACACACGACCACGACTGCTCCAAACAAAAATTTAATAGTTCATTTGAAAATAGCCCACCTGGGTGCGCATTAAAATCTCCAAGTATGTAGGCGGATTCCACCTCACCATTACTTTCAATCATTGCGTTAATGCATTCTGTGAATTCAATTAAATTATTTACACACGCGGTGGACATGTACACTGATATAATTTCATCTGTAACGATGAACTCATTTAACTAGTTATACGTATGTATACCTAGCGATCAGTACAATTGACGGAATCGATCATCTAGCAAAGAAAAATTTCGCCACGTCGAGCCTGTCGTACACTAGCTCAACGCTAGAGCGTCCTTGCGTTAGGGAGGTTCGCAGGTTCAAATCCTGCGTGTCGATATTTCTCTTTGTTGTTTTTAAAATCTAATTAATTGGTACTTTAATAATCGAAGTTTGTATTTTTTGATGTTTCGAATTATCATTAAGTATGTCGAATTTTATTTTAATCGATCTATTGAAACTCGGTATTTTGAGAATAGTAATTGTAAATATAGAGAATATTAAAATTCGGGAGCTATAACAGTAAGACGAATCAGAAATCGAAGTTTTTATATTCGGTATTTTAAATTTTTTTTATTAAACATTAAAAATTATGAATATTGGTATTTTGAAATTAGTCTTTGTGACTGTTGGAAAAAAAGTTCGTATTTATGTAGTGTATGTACCTCCTTATCATGGTTGGAACGTTATTAGTAAATAATTAGAAATTAATTCATGAATTTTATTGCAGGTACCCACGATGGTCCTTGGTAAACGTATATATGACCTAATAACGGTTTCTAATATTAATTTAGCTATAACTGAGATTGAAAGCTTTACTTCCTTATCCAAGTCACAGAGGTGTTAACATATCACAATTTGACTCCGAACAACTACTGAAACTCATATTTTCAAAATAAACATTAATAACACTTTTACCCGACCCGAAAAACGAATCCGGCACCTCACGTTCTAAGCCGAATAGCCCTAGCTACGATGCAATAGACAAAAAGAATTTCGAAAACAATAGACAAGCAAGCATCAATAATGTATATAAGTAAGCCCATAATATAAAATAACCCCAAATAATATAACGCTACACAATTTTAACCAAATTCTGGGAATAATCACAGCAATGGGATGGCTTTGATTAACGTAGAGCGATATTAAATAGCTTTTGTTTGCAGGCCCATGTTTCAATCTCAGTTGTTTGCTTCTATTTATTAGTGAAAACATTGAATTCCTTGCCTCATTGAAACTAAAGTCCATTTATTAACATACAAACTGTTGGCAGCGACTTTGTCCACGACCTAAATATATTTAATACTAATTAACCCCTTAATCTGCGAGGAAAGTATATTTTATATCATAAGATAGCAAACAAGCAGACGGCTAATGGAAAGAGACAACCATCGCTTATAGAATTGATGGCCCGCCGAAGATGTTAATGGCGCGTGGTTACCCTTGTGGCTGGGTCTTAGTGTCTCATGTTAAGTTAATTGGCTACCTTACCCTCCAAACCGGAACATGACTGTGAAAAACACTGACGCTATCGCGGCAGGAATAAATAAGGCAGTGATACCAGTCCCGGGCGAGACAATGCAATATATGCATATAAAGAGAAGAATGCAATATATGCATATAAACAGAAGAATGCAATATATGCATTATGATATATACGTAACTAAATATTATACAAATTGAATCAGAATCCTAATTTTAGCAATAAATTGAAAATCCGAATCTCGTTTTTCGGATCCATCGCGCATTTGATTCTTCGAATTTGTGAAAACCAGAAACCAAACAAATCGCGTTCACAACTTTTAGTAAAATAAATTTTATGATTTTTAAAAATAGACATTTTACTCGCAATTCTTCAATGTTATGAAATTCGGACTTTAAAAACTCGGATCATTGAAATTTGAAATAAAATATTTCGGAATATTTGGCTTTTCCCATACCTATTGTATCAGATTTGTCAATATTTACTTTGATATTCTTTCAATATATCCAAACCAGTGGAGCCTTTCTTTGTATATAATTATGGATGAATGAAGTTGGAAATGTAAATCTCCAACTATTATTAACTTAATCCAGTTACGTTTGAACTAAACAAAAGCCCTTTACGTATATGTAAATGAAGAGAGACTGATTCGTATTGAGTTCAGAGTGCTAAGTGTGAGTTTTTCTTTTCGCATTCGATCGTGGATACTACTACTAGGAATTTGTATGTGATTTGTACAGCGCCACCTAGTGGTAAACTGGTTTCTCACGTTTACCACTAGGTGGCGCTGTACAAATCACATACAAATTCCTAGTAAACTCCAAACGCGCTCACGATCGAATGCGAAAAGAAAAACTCACACTTAGCACTCTGAGTATCTAACGGCCGATCATACTATACAGCTGTGTTAAACATATTTCGTATAAATAATAATAATAAATAATTTTTATATAGAACCAAAACAAGTATAGGTACATGAATAATATAAGTGTCGATGACACTGTGTTGCGTATATCAACGCCCTCCTCCAGAAAACAGACAATGTTAATTTTTAACTAGAATACCTACGTGCTTCTTAATCTACAAGTATTAAGCATAGAAAGGATTAATTTCTACTGAAGCAAAACATTAACAAATTTTAGTATCTGTTTGTGTGTATGTGTGGGTATGTGTGTATGTGTGTGTGTGTGTGTGATGTGTAAGGATTATGCAAAATTGCGCCGTGTTGGTCCTGGCCTCCTTTGTAGAATAGGCCAACTGCCGTTCTACCAGGCAGTTAGTAAAAGGCGACCGATTGGCTATCGAGTCACTAACATCGTGGCTACTAGGTGGTAGAGTTCTGCATTGTCTCGCCCGGGTCAGGTACCACCGCTTTACCTATTCCTGCCGCAATAGCGTCAGTGCTTGTCGCTGTCGTGTTCCAGTTTGGAGAGTATGGTAGCCGGTAAATTTATGCATGTGGCGTTAGACCTCGCCACAAGATTGCAACGCACCATTAACATCTTTGGTGTCTATAGGCGATGGTTGACTCTTTCCATTAGGAGACCCATCTGTTTGTATGCTATCTTATAGTATAAAAAAAACAACTGACTTCCCATTTCCTCTATCTCCAGAATCCTACATTAAATCTTTACCAAATTAAAACGGAACTACACGGAAAACATATCCTCTCAAAAAAAAATTAAAATAAGTTCAAAAATGACTGAGTTCTGAAGTAACAAACATAAAAATATATACAGTCGAATTGATAACCTACTTTTTTTGAGAAGCTGTTTAAAATATCTGCAAGAATTTTTATATTATTGCTTATTTAGCTGCACCACGCAGAACATATACCATTTATAAACTGGGAAATATATCCTATAAAACCAACAAATAATTTTCCAAATTGGTCCGGAATTCGAGTAATTGATAAACGTTTATAAACAAAAGATTCCTTTGGATTGAGAACGACTTAAAGAGAAGAATTCAGGAAGTCAATTGAAAATACTACAATATTAACAAAATAAAATGTATATATTATACGTCATTACAACAGAATGAATAATTAGGAGTGTTAATAAAATACGAAGACTGATGCATCCAATCTACTGACGTTTTAACTAAACAACGGCTTTACAGTCTGTGTAAATGGCGGGGCCGCTAGGTTCGCTCGGATTAAGTTATAAGTAACCAGCGGCTGGCCAGACTAAGCTGTGATAGACGGCTGCTATAAGCGTGAATTGTATGCCTCACTTTGATTATTCTCTTTTGACTTATCATTCTAAATTGTTTTTTAATCTTGTTTATTCTGCGAATAAAGATGAGATTATACGGACAGCTACTGTCCTTAGTTTTTTATATTTTTCGTATAACTCATTTCTAAAAGAAAGAGAGCTTACATGTATTGGTCTGTACCCAATTCCAAATAACTGAAACTTTCTCATCATACCATCATCATATCCTTGGTAGTTAATTCAATTGTTTAAGAATCTTGTAAGTATCAATATTGTTATTTAGATTTTCAATAAGCTAAATGAAGTCAGTCCTATGATTGGTAATGTTGTTATAATTGGAGAAAATTCTAAAATATTAATGTTGATATCCCCATACACAGACACAATTTTATTTGAATTATTTATTTTGAGCAAAACTTCTTCCATGATTTTCAAAAAAGATTGAAATTACGCATTAAATAACGAAATTTTCAGTTTTTATACAAGTCATTTCTGTAATACATTCGACTGAATTCTACACTATATCAACTCTTGCCTTGAATTTAATATTTTTATTGATTAATATTATATAGCCTCCGCGTATCGAATTCTCTCTGCTGAAGCAGCTTCCAACAGTATGATTATTTAAAATCATTAAACACTGATGCTTCTGTAACCAATGTTCACTAATACATAAAATATGAATATTGTTATTATTGATAAATAATGATATTTCTAGTTCTTTATTAATATTATACAGCCTGGATAGTTTCGATCGATATCGATAGCCTATATCGATAATTTGTTTAATTCTGTAACTTTTACTTACATTTGATAAGTTTAGTGTTACACAGTTGCTAGAGATAATCTATGTTATCCTATAAACTAATTTAAATAATTTGGTGAATAATACGTTGTACAAGAGTTTTCGTCAGAAAGAGACTGCTCAATAGAAACATTCTCTGGTCTAGTCAAAGAAATGGCTAAGGAAATATAATATATTAGCAAGTTAGCTAATTGTCTTTTCAGATAATTTTGTCAGAATAAAAAATTCTCTTTACTTTTTTTTTTTAAAAAAAATTCTTCTTTAAAACTGGGTTTGTTTGTAAAAATATTTATGTCAGTACATTCAAATTTAGTATTATTGTGTGTAGCAATCGCATGTAAACAATTGTTAGGCCTATATCTGACATTGTTTTCATATGATTAATAAGTTTTTGCTTATGGAAATATAAAAAAAAATGTTTTTTTTAATATTTAATAATATTAGAGAATTAAACATGCTTACTAACATTATTTTATCTACATTGCCTCTTCTTCCACAAAATAATATCAAAACAGTGTTTGGGCTAAAGTTTAAGCTGAGGGCTTTTTTAACAATATCTATAAAACTATATCCTGGCATACAATAATTCATAATAGGATATTCTGAACTTTTGCATAAAATACAACCCATAGATTTTCTCTTCTGGTTAAATATATTATTTCATCCATTGCCTTAATATGATCGTCAATCTCTTTCTTTGATATTTAATGTTCACGTGTAATATGTAATATTTTTTTATTCAAGCGACTAGTTTCGTCCTGAAAGTATTTTATATCAATTTTATACCTAATTTTTATGTTCTCCGTTTCTATTTTATACAATTTTAAATTTTATATTTTCTATAGTCTATAGGCGATGGTTGTATCTTTCCATCAAGAGACACTTACTTGTTTGCTATCTTATGATATAAAAAAAATGTTTAAACGGTTGACCCTACAGACCATCCCTGAAACTTCCCGCTAAATTAAGGTATTTTAAGCTCAAAAGAGTAAAAACTATAAGCATATAATTTTTCAGTTCAAACATCTATTTTCTTAAAATGGCAGTACATTGATTTTCGAAAAGTATATTATTCCGTATATTTGGAAACGATGATCGAATTTGATCTTTTGAATGGCATTCAACTCAATTTTTGAGATCTAAAATATTGCTTTAGCAAAACAATCGAAGGGTTGAAAAATTTCGAAGAAATGTCAAAAAAAATTTTTTTTTTTCAAAAATTATCGTCATTAATAAATCCCAATCCAATTAAGCGATTTTGATCGAATTAACGGTATTTGACGCAGTTATTAAAGAAAAAAGCTGATAAGATTTTTAAGCCAATCGGTGTTAGCCTAAAAGTTATTTCAAAATTATTAAGTTTGCTTAAAACAACGTAATTTTGATATTTCAAAAGCTGTAACTTTTGAAAATTTAAATTCGATTTTGATTTTAGAAACGGCATTTGACGTAGGTTTTTTTACTACAAAAATATTGTATAATACCAAAAAAATGATCGAAGTTATGTCGAAAAAACTCTTATTTTTTAATTTTTCGTCAAGGATTTCTCACAAACGGAATAACCGATTTTGATGCAATTTACGCATTAGACGTAGTTTTTTGAAGAACAGAGCTAATTAGATCTGTACTCAATCGGTACATTAATTTGGAAGTTATATTAAAAAAATACTGTTTCGCCAAATTTTTTGTGGAGTTTTTTCAAAATTTCTCAAAATCTCCTAGGCTGATTTTTCAGGCAGGCTTTCAAGCTCCTGAAATTTTCAGGAAGTCTAAGTTGAGTAGAATATAACCGTAGCCACTAACCGCGTTTCGATCGGTCAAGCTCTTCAAAAGTTATGAGATGTTTACATACATACATACACACACATACATACAGACATACTGACGTCACCGTGAAAATAGTCGAAAAAAGTTCCTAGGACCTCAAAACGTGGAGATCTGGTGAAAACTCGATTTCCGAAAATCGGGGCAAAATCAGCAACTTCCTTCCTTCCTTATCTACATACGTAGCGGGAAGTTAAAAATATATTATCATTTACTATCACATTGCTATACATAATAATTATTCGATTTTACGGTTTTATCTCTTTTTATACATGTTGTTTGTGTTCATACAAATTATTTATCATCAATACCTTAAACTTTTTTTCATTTCCTATATTGTTTTTTTTTCCTTATTTGTATATTGTTTTTATTTTTATTACATGTGTACGTATAGTTTGTATAGTGTTTTGTATTAAATATACATTTCTTACTCTATTTCTATTTATGACATATAACAAATATGATCAAAATACGCCTTGGTAACCTTTTTCTATTTATCTTAAATAAGTTTCTCGCAAGGTCCAAATGTAATTTCACCTGTACCATTAGTGTTATTTTGACAGGACATTGCACACGACACACGTCCGTCATAAGGACACACCGCAAACACATTACGTCTGTATTTGTGTGGTGAAGATTTGGAAGGTATTTATTTTTCGCACGTTCCACCCTCTGCTATGACACTCATGTTGTTTGCACACCCTCAGTTTGTTGACGTACGTGTACTAAGTAGGGTGACCACGGTGTTCAGAGAACATGGATTGCTTTAAGCATTAGCTACCTGCTAGGCCTTGACTTAAAGAATTTTATATTTCTATAGCTATTTTTTCGATTCTCGTTAAAATGAAATAATAAAATTAGGGGCTTAATTTTTGACCAATATTTCTCTAAAAATAAGTGAAATGTGGATATTATACTCTCTAGTACGCGCTAGTTGACATCAAGGATACGCCGCCGCCACTCCCCGCTATTCTGTGTTGATAGCGCACTACGCGACACGTGCGTCTGCGCGGTGTCCAAATATGACGCAGGTAAATATAGGATTCTCGGTGTACTGTTTACTAAGTTTACTAAGAAGGCTTGAGGGAGATGGTCGCGGGTTCGTGTCTCGCGTGTCAACATTTTTCTTTGTAGTTTTTAAAGTTTTTTTTACTTAGCAGTATTTTAATATTTATTTTTAATGTAATTTTTTCTCATCATATATGATCGCCATAAATATTGAAGGTAACTCATCAGTCAGGCTGTATATATTAACTGGTACATCAAACAGGTTATTATACTGATGGAAAAAGATTTTATTTTTATGATTTTGGAGGAGTTCAGAATAATAATGTCTCGAAATAATTGCAACTTGAAAAAAGAATTGTGATCATGCACCCTTTTATTAAACACTAGCTGAAGCAGCAAACCGCCTTAGAACAGATTTAAAATAGTTAAATATTTAACAGCTAAGAACTGTTTCTATAAGATGTCAAAAGTGTTATTTTTATTATTTTTCTCGCAATTTTTAAGTTTTTTTATACTCTCGATAAAAATCTTCTTTAGAATTCAACAATAATTAAAAAATAGCCGAATTGATCCAGCTGTTCTCGAATTTTGCGCTTAGTAATACATTTTACGATTCATTTTTATTGATCTTCTTTCAAATACTCTTGTTTAATAGTATCTTATAGTAAGTATGCGTGTGTCATTGCTGTGACAAATATATAGAAATTCTATTAAAGTTTAACCTTACCTATGATATTTTTTTTCCTTTATGTGTCCACGGATATGCAAAATCATTAGCAGCCTCAATATATACTAACATTCACTGGCTGGTCATAATTATTTATGCGTTTCGAGTATAGCCTTTGTCCCTTTCGACCGGCGTTTTCGTCCTAAATTGCTTTTATTCAACGACTTAATAATATTTCTGTAATTAAAATCGCGCTCCAAACGCTTTCATTGCGCCGCGAAATTTCAAGGAATTTATGTCCCAATTTTTTTAGTAATGGAATGGAAGCAATTACTCGCTTTTGGGATTTTATTGCGATAGAGAATTCGAATATCGATATAACAATGCAGAAACGATTATTACACACAAATAAAACACTCGTAATATTTATACAAATATCGATAAAAAATATTGAGCAATCATTTTTCTGATAATAGATATGCTTGGAACTTTTTATATATAGTTTTTAGGGTTCATATCTAAAGAATATCAACGCCAACGTTTTTATTACTAAGGTCACAATAACAACAATTGCTTTATATCATATTCGCATTTCTCCGAATCGATCAAACAATAATGTAGTAATTGAAGAAATTGTCTCAATAATCTACCAGTTCCGGGGTTGAGTCTGGGTTCGAGCAATTCGTTCCAAAATAGGTTTCCGGAAAGACATAATTCATTAAAAATTTATTACACCCGATTTGTTAATAGATTAGCTGTTTATTGCGTCATGGGGATTTTTGCTGGCATTATTGACTTAAGTTCATATTTTACGATAGATTAAATCTTCCTTAATGAAGCTAAAACTAATTTGTATGCGTAACTATTAGTTTTATGATTAAACTAGGTGTTCCCTACTGCTTCGTTTGTGCGAATCACGCATATTACTTTCATTTACTCAGTTGAGTAAAAAAGCACCATGTTACGTAGTAATAAGGTATTGTTACATCGTTCCAACAGTTTCTAAGTTTATTCATTACAAACAAACAAATCTTAAGGCGAGGCACCGGACACAAACGGAAAAAACTGGTTTGCTTAATCACATTTTTATGTTTTGATAATTAAATAACGGTTTTATTAAAATTACACGATATACCTCAAGATATTATCTAAGGAATATACTAACTCATTACATGATAGAATGTACTTTACTCGATCATATAAAATTCCGAAAATAGGCTAAAAAGTCTCTAAAATGAGTAATTTGTTATAATATTTCTGATTTTCCACACGATTTTTATATGGTGATATTTAGTTTTATATACGAAAAAGGATGTATTAAATTTTGTTTTTCAGCTGAAGTCCTATATTTATTTATCCAAAAACTAAACTGTTTCCCAGCGGTTTTAAAAAATACCGCGCCGCTCACTTTTTGTAGTATTGGCGCGCGTCAAAATACCTCGCCTAACTCTTTATAATATTAGTACAGATAAGAACAAATAATTTTAAAATAAGAAAAACTATAAAAACTAGAACTGATTTCAATCATCTTGCTTTTTGGAATTTATTCTTTAAAACTTTCGCCAATTTTATATGATTCACTACTTAACGATACATTTTAATGAAATGTAGTAAATTAAAATGAAACATACTATTATTGTTTGGGAGAAAGATCTCATCCATCCCCAATTAATAGATAGATCCATCTCCTATTAAATAGAACCATTGCTTCATCATCATGATAATGTATTTGTATATACTCACAGATTTTAATGAGAGCTAATGGGCAGTACACCCTCTTAACAAAAGATTTCTTCAAATCGGCCCAAGTGGCTTTAAAGTAATATAACAGGAACATTTTTCTTCCCTATTAGGCCCGGTCTCCTTTAAGGAATAGGCTAACTGCTGTTCTGCCGGGCAGGTTGTAAACGGCGACCGATTGGCTACGCGAGTCACTGCTATCGTGGCTACTAGACGGTAGGGCTCTGCAATGTCTCGCCCGGGTCTGGTACCACCGCCTTACCAATTCCTGCCGCAATAGCGTCATTGCTTGCACTGTGGTGTTCCGGTTTGGAGGGTAAATTAGCCGGTAAACTTGTGCGTGTGGCATTAGACCTCGCCACAAGATAGCAACGTACCATTACCATATCTGGTGTCTAAAGGCGATGGTTGGCTTTCCATCAGAAAACCCATCTGCTTATTTGCTATCTTATGATATAAAAAAACATACATCAAAATTCCGACCTCTTGAAATAAAATTGAAATAAATTGAGAATCTCCGTTTTTTAACTTCAGCAAAAAATAAACGACTTACATTACCATTTACTAAGCATACATATATACGTATTGGCAACCACACTCGAAACTATTCGTAGAATCGTATAAATATTTGGCAAGGTGAATCGAACACTCGAAATCCGGGTCAGCAAGCCGAACAATTTTATGCAAAAGCGACCCTATGTACACATTCGGAGCAATCGATCAACAACGATATAGGCAAGAAAATAAACATACCTCGCAGAGCCAGCACGTCTCATTGATTTCGGATTATCCCCTAAGATTAGACCCTCGCTCACGATCTCTAACTATTTCCTCGAAGCCTTTTTCATTATACCTATATCTCTTCATATCATCGTGCACTGACTATTTTATTAATATTAAACTAAGCATTTTTTGATTGTTCTTATATTATGTAGTGTATTTTTGGCTTGGAGTCTAGCATTAGCATATTCGGCTCTAGTTCTGAGATACAAGGTTTCATAAGCTACAAAGTCGATTCTCTGGTCACGAAAAAATGTTATTAAAGATTTTTTTAAGTTTCCTTTTAATTTGAAAACTTACACATCCTAAACACAGTATCAGTTCCAAGTATAGTGATGTATTTTAACACCATTGTGTTTCGGATGATCGACTAAAGCTGTCGGTTCCTATTATTCCGGTTAAGAAACTTGCAGTGAAATTTATCAGGCCGGTAAAATACGATCACCATCTCGATATATTATGAAAAGTGCCATAATAAGGTTTTTACTAGCATGTAGTTGACGCTTCCGACTTCGCCTGTTTGATTCTTCCCCGAATAGTTTTAATAAAAAAACTAACACAAAAATGGTTTGATATGGTTTCATAACTATGTCACTCATCAATTTTATTTATTTATTTAGCAAAAATTTAATTTTGATTTTTTATTTCTTTATTTTAATTCAGTATTTTTTTATGAAAGTAACTCTTTTGTTACATGTTCCTCTTAACTTAATTTCACTTACCTAAGAACTCATGTTTGTTTGTTTTTCTTATAAATTGAAGACAAGAATTAGAAAACTTAGTAAATGTGTATATCTATATCACAATAGTATATATCACAATGATATATTTTTAAGTTATATAATTACTGTAATAATAATAAAATAAAATAAATAAATCCTTGACACCGGTTATTTATTAAAGTACATAATGATTTGTAACACAATTATTGTAACACTTGTACTTTAATTTCACATTAAAACTTTTATTTTTGTATATCACTTGACCGGTTTCTCTTTTTAAGCATCTTCAGGATGTAATACACTTAAATCCTGAAGATGCTTAAAAAGTGAATCCGTTCGAGTGATATACAAAAATAAAAGTTTTAATGTGAAATTAAAGAACAAGTGTTACAATAATCTAGTGGTGGGCGTTTAATAAACGAACAGTTTTTTTTACACTGTTTCTTTAGCGTGAACGAATAAACAGTCTAACGTTCTTTGATAAACTAGTTTATGAATGAACTATGGAACGCGTCTTTATAACGTTCGCGTATGGATTGTTGGTTTCATGGAACGATCTGCACAACCAAAATATGTATCATATTCACGACGCCGACGAGTGGAGTGGAACTCGAAAGTGGCCGTGGGATTATAATATGTACATAAAATGAAATAAACCTCTAAAATACGCTAGGATTATGTATATCTATTATTTAATATTTAATTTTATAAATAATTTTTTTTAAGAATTTAAATTTTATAATAATAAATAAAACAGCCAGTTCTAAGCCTGGAAAAATTATGAAGGGGAGTTTAGTTCATTTCTATAAACAGTTAACTTAGGTAAATAATAATCTTCGTAGAACGATAACTAGGTACAACGTAGTAATCATGTTCAGTGTAGGAAGTAAACTAGTCGAAAATTAAACAGTTTTTTCAACTAGTTTATCGTTTACGATAAACAGTTGCGTCGACGAAAAATACGCCAACGACCCACCACTACAATAATCTATACATATAATAAAATCGTAGGAAAGTCAAAACTGTACATTGAATATTTTTTTAAAAAGAATACTTGGGGCGTGATCTACAATCGATATCGAAGCCAAAAATATAGTTTTTAGAATTTTTGTCTGTTTGTCTGTTTGTCTGTTTGTCTGTTTGTCTGTTTGTCTGTTTGTCTGTTTGTCTGTTTGTCTGTTTGTCTGTTTGTCTGTTTGTCTGTTTGTCTGTTTGTCTGTTTGTCTGTTTGTCTGTTTGTCTGTTTGTCTGTTTGTCTGTTTGTCTGTTTGTCTGTTTGTCTGTTTGTCTGTTTGTCTGTTTGTCTGTTTGTCTGTTTGTCTGTTTGTCTGTTTGTCTGTTTGTCTGTTTGTCTGTTTGTCTGTTTGTCTGTTTGTCTGTTTGTCTGTTTGTCTGTTTGTCTGTTTGTCTGTTTGTCTGTTTGTCTGTTTGTCTGTTTGTCTGTTTGTCTGTTTGTCTGTTTGTCTGTTTGTCTGTTTGTCTGTTTGTCTGTTTGTCTGTTTGTCTGTTTGTCTGTTTGTCTGTTTGTATGTTTGTCTGTTTGTCTGTTTGTCTGTTTGTTTGTCTGTATGTATGTCCAGGGTAAACTCAAAAAGTACTGCATGGATTTACTTCAAATTTTGCATGAATATTACTAACAGGTCGGGTCAACATATAGGCTACATATTATCACGCTATCACCTACGGGGGAGGGGCTTTGCGGAGTAAACGAAGTTCGCGCGGACGAAGTCGCTGGCAACAGCTAGTATAACCATAAAATCTATTTTTCTGTACACCAAGTCTACTCATTTGATATTTTTTAATTTCCTTTCACAGTTGGCTGGAAGAAATATCTTTAAGAGGCTGGCAAAGCTTAATTTGTTGAAATTTATGTTATTTAAGCGATTTTTTTAAGAAAAACTATTTGTTATAACACATCACAAAAAAATGTTATTATTCATCATAATATTTCAAAGACCGTGGCCGAACCCGATACATAATTGAACAAAATTGGGTCGATAGAAATTAATTGCGAAGATTAGTCTTAAAATCATCATTAGCGGTTTTATGTCTTTATTTTTTTGACGTATAGATCTGCAATTAAAAACATGAAGTCATCATATTCATACTTAAACCGCTACCGAATCATATTTGACAAATAAAATACCCTTTTTTAATTTCAGTATTTACTCAATAAGACCTAGCCGCCCAGTTACACTGGTATTGGGCTCTCGTTTACTCCGACAGAAATAGAAAGAGCGCGCGATTTTGGTGTTGGCTGCGTCTTAATAAGCTCGCCATTATACTTATGTTTATTTTTTTTCTAATTGCGCTATTTTCTGTGTACAATACAGTATTAAATAAATAAATAAATAATAGATCCATATAAATCTATATAATCCATATTAATATTATAAATGCGAAAGTCTGTCTGTCTGTTACGCTTTCATGGCTAAATCGCTGAGTCGATTTTCATGAAATTTGGCATGGAAATAGTTGAAGATCCGAGGTCAAACATAGGCTATTTTTTTTAAATCACCCCCTAAGGGACTGAAATAGTTGATGAAATTTGTATGAAAATCTATATTGAGACATTTTAATCTCGCGAGCGAAGCTGCGCGGGCCAGCTAGTTCTTTATATAATATAAACACTTGTACTGTTTCACAAATGTAATTTAAATTTATTATTTATTACACAATCACTTTTAAACTTACAGCCAACCGGTTTCGCCTATTTAAGCATCATCAGGGCTTTCACATTAACTTTTTTACATTGTATAATTTGTGAAACAGTACAAGTGTTTATATTATATAATTAATATGATGCAGTTTCACCAAGTGCCGACAATGGAAAGTATAAATTATACAATAATATTGTTACAATAATGGAATTTCACCAAGTGCCGACGATGGAAACTATAGAATATATCATAATTATTTATTAACTAAAACATGAAGTCGTTACAAGAAAACAAAAAAACGCATTTTAACATTTATTACTAGGATTGGAATTATCACATTCGGTCAACCGAAACAACCAAATTGGTGACTAAAACTCATAAATGTTTTATTTAACTTTTCAGGCATTTTTGAGAGTAGACATTTTTTTTACTACCGGATCGGAACACCGCCACACACTTAGATCATGCAGAAGAAACGTTCCAGTGGGATAAACTCAGCGGACTTTCAACAGTCTGATTTTCATTTACATTTTTTAAATATATTTCTATAGGTATTTATTTATTTATTATGAACCACCAACAAAATTACATGTGAATTATAGTAATTAGATATTTGAACATTAGGTACTAAGATAACATACAATTTCAGTTATAGGTAGTTACAGCATGCGTTATAGATGTAAAATTCGTACTGGTAATTAACTCATTAAAATTTTATTGGTAATATGTTAAAGCGCATTTTTTTAAACATACATTTACTTGACATCTAGAGAGGAGTCAAGTAACTTAGTATCGTGGTGGTCTAGGAGTTTTTGGCTTATATAATGGTGTCCCGGGTTAAATTCATGGGACATATATGTTTTGGAGTTTTGCAAGGTTTTGCTCGAAAATTCAAAATCTTAGTAGCATTTTACAGTTGTTGTGTTAACTTTCTCTTACCTCAGATGCAAGTAAAACTGTCGATACCGGTTTTACCTATATATTGGCAATAACCGTTATCAGAGTGCTAAGTGTGAGTTTTTCTTTTCGCATTCGATCGTGAGCGCGTTTGGAGTTTACTAGGAATTTGTATGTGATTTGTACAGCGCCACCTAGTGGTAAACGTGAGAAACCAGTTTACCACTAGGTGGCGCTGTACAAATCACATACAAGTTCCTAGTAAACTCGAAACGCGCTCACGATCAAATGCGAAAAGAAAAACTCACACTTAGCACTCAGATCGGTAAAATGTGACAATAGGGTTAACCACTCATTTAGTTAACTGACAAACCTATGAATCATGATGGTAGCGACTCGCATAACCAATCGGTCGCCTTTTACGACCTGCCTGGTAAAACATCAGTTGGTTTATTCTTTAAAGAAGCCTGGACCAACACTCCATAAAAACCTTCGCTGGACTTCAACGAATATTGAAAAAAAAATAGTGTTATTGGTCCAGCCGTTCTCAAATTGTATGCTTAGCAACACGTTTAGCGCTTCACTTTTAATTATATAGATTACTAGCTGCCGCGTGTATTCCGCTGTATTATAAAAGTTTTTGGCGAATCCCGCGGGATCATCTATTTTTTCCGGGATAAAAAATAGCCTATGTGCTCTTCCAGCTCATCAACCTGTGTGTCAAATTTCATTCAATTCCGTTTAGTATTTTTTGCGTGATTGAGTAACAAACATCTATTCAAACATCCAAACTTTCGCATTATTATTTATATTAATATAGATACTAGACAGCAATATTATCGTTGACTGTACTTGACATATAGCCTGATATTTATTAACTTGTAATCTTATTACTGGCAGAAATGTCAGCTTTGTAATCCTCTCGCGCGGGTGATTACATCCGTGATTACTTCCCTTAACCCTGCTCTTAGAGACTATGAGAACCAACTATTTCCATTTGTTCATTCCTAATGTAGCGAAAATTAAATTGTATATCAAAGATGGATATAGCACAGAATACTTAAAGACTAACAGAAGTCAATGTTTCATACAAGTAATATTCGAGCATAGCACACATAGACACCTCTCACGGACGCGATATCTCGGACTAGAGCGGAACGAACTGTCCCTGTCATGGAAATGGTGCGTTGCTATCTTGTTGCAGGTCTAATGCCACATACATAAGTTTACCGCCTACCTTACCGTCCAAACCGGAACACGACCGTGACAAGCACTGACGCTATTGCGGCAGGAATAGGTAAGGTGGTGGTACCAAACCCGGACGAGACAATGCAGAACTCTACCACATAGTGGCCACAATGGTAGTGACTCGCGTAGCCAATCGGTCGCCTTTAACGACCTGTCTGGCAAAACGGCAGCTGGTCTATTCTTCAAAGGAGCCCGGATCCAACACGGGGAAAATCTAATTGTAACTAAATTACTGCAGTTTAAAGTGAAAACGTTCTATTTTATATTAATATTTGTTAAGTCGTTATTTAATGTACATGTATAGTGTTAGTGGTAAAGATAGCTGTTTTTATTCTTATCATATATATGTCGCAGTGAAATTGTCAATAGCCGTTAAATTAAAATCTACCTAGGGATTTTATAATTTGGTTAGGTTAGGTTAGCAGTTAAATTATAATATCACTTAGGTAGATTATAATCTAACGGTATGACATATGTCATATATATAGTATGACATATGACAATTTCACTGCGACGACATATACATAAAATAACCTCTTAAATCTTATTCTATAAACTGACAATCACAGTAAGTGTAACATAGCCCAATTTTTTCCATGTAATACTTTATAATCACCCAGCATACAGTGTGTACATACATTTTTAAGTATATTGTACAGAAATCAAGTTTAATGCTCTCAAAATATGTATTTCCAAAGAGCTGACATTTTATAACGTGCGATCCCCGTTTGAAATGCCACTCAATTGATTCAAAATAACCTTTGAAACAAGTTTCCTCTAGCTACCTTTTCATAGGCTTCGCGGAAAGCTCATTCAGAAACATAAATTGCTTGCTATTGAAAGCCACAGAGTATTGGTGTATAAAAACAAGGTATTGATTCAGTTTAAATATTTTAGAATAAATTCCAATATTTTTGTTGCTATAGACGTAGGATCTTCTTTATTGGTTTTTTTACTATTAATAACATACCACATACTTCACTACGCTATAGTAGTATAGTAGTATAAAATATTGGTATCGGTTTTGTACGCATGAGGTCATGGATTCATAAATAAGTTTTTCCGTTATTTTAAAAAATATAACTTGGACGCGACTAAATGTATGCCCGATTTCAAATTCCGAGTTCCGATGTTCCAGCACCATTGCTTAATCGGGGGTGTACTAGTTACACATCTGCCTACTTATTCGAAGATATAGGCGTGACGGTATTTTATACATATATAAGCTGTTACATATATTACAAAAAGGGTTTGTTATTGATTACATATTTCCGAAAAAAAGATGAAATTAATTAAATTTGCTATGATCCGCGAACTATTCTATATGTTTTTCGCGATGGCACCAAAAAGTAAGACTTGGTCTAATTAATAGATAACAATTATTAATAAATGGATAACGTATGAGTACGTACATCAATTTTATGCTTTTGTGCTTGGTGCCGGCGTGGGACTTGGTTGTAAAAGTGTGGTGGATGTGGGTGAATAATTTTGCCCCTGGGGTCTTCTTTTTACACGGACCATCGGTGAGTCTTATCCATTTATTAAACCGAGGTCTTTCTTTTTGGTGCCATCGCGAAAAACACATGGAACAGTTCGTGGATCATAGCAAATTTAACTAATTTCATCTTTTTAATAATGGATTCCCGTAAAATAACGCCTGAATCAATAAACTATATATTTCCGAGTTCAGATCTTGAGTTCGGCTAAATACTGCCAAATATATTATGGATCTTTCGACTCGTACTTATTTAAATTATTACTAAAATATTTCTTCTGATAACTGCCACCACACAAATGATGATAGACATGTTGTTGGGCGGGTAATGTATAGCCGCTCATATGAGAAAATGCTAGTAGTTAAAGTCCACCGTTTTTTTTATATATATCATAAGATAGCAAACAAGCAGATGGGTCTCCTGATGGAAAGAGTCAACCATCGCCTATAGACACCAAAGGTGTCAATGGTGCGTTGCTATCTTGTGGCAGGTCTAATGCCACATGCATAAGTTTACCGGCTATCTTACCCTCCAAACTGGAGCACGGCAATGGCAGGCACTAACGCTATTGCGGCAGGAATAGGTAAGGCGGTGGTACTAGACCCGGGCGAAAAATGCAGAACTCTACCACCTAGTAGCCACGATAGTAGTGGTTCGCATAGCCAATTCAGTCGCCTTTTACGACTTGCCTGACAGAACATCAGTTGGTCTATTCTTCAAAGGAGCCCGGGACCTACACGGGCGTTTGCAGATATATCGTGAAAAAATAGAAATATGCCATATTGTGGTATTTTATCGAGACGAATAAGAACCTAAGGCTTAAACAATACCCCTGGTGTGATTTTATTTCATCGGTAAGTACTATAACTCTATATTTTAGGTATTAATACAAACTAGACCTACAACCTAAGAAATTGCTTTGAAACGCGTATCCAGTTTAATCCGCAATTCTACACATATATACATTACGTAGTTACTATTATTACTTTTTTTTATGTCATAAGATAGCAAACAAGCGGATGGGTCTCCTGATGGAAAGAGTCAACCATCGCCTATAGACACCTAAGATGTTAATGGTGCATTGCTATCTTGTAGCGAGGTGTAATGCCACATGCATAAGTTTACCGGCTACCTTACCTTCCAAACCGGAACACGACAGCGACAAGCACTGACGCTATTGCGGCAGGAATAAGTAAGGCGGTGGTACCAGACCCGGGCGAGACAATACAGAACTCTACCACCTAGTAGCCACGATGGTAGTGACTCGATAGCCAATCGGTCGCCTTTTACGACCTGCCTGGCAGAACGGCAGTTGGCCTATTCTTCAAAGGAGGCCGGGACCAACACGGCGAAGTTACCTCACGAAATCTTTGATATCATTTTCTAATAACGATTGCGAACGAACTGAAACGCGTAAGTTTATTCTCGTGTTTGTCCGGGCCCCGTTATGAGTAAAGATCATATGCCAGGCGCGGACCCAAGGAAGGGCAGTAGGAGAGGAGGGGTGAGTTACGTTCAATTCTTCAAATTATTGGAATCGTCTAAGTCGTCGACACTAAGTATCTTTGGCTAATCGCGGGTGTACTTGTTGCACCTCTGCCTACCTCTTCGGAGATACAGGCGTAAATATACTCTTAAAAATTTAAACCTACGCTGTATATTTATAGATAAAAAATATTTATGACAAAAGTTGTTTTTTTTATTTTTTTTATCCTCGATAGGTAAGTGCTTGACCTCGATCTCGCCTGATGGTAAGCTAAGATGAGGCCTAAGATAGAACGCGCTTTTCTAGAAGGTACCTGTTCACTCTTATCTTGAAGATCCCCAGTTTGTACTCGTCGGGGATCATAGTCTCAGGAAGCATGTTCCAGTCCTTCGCGGTTCGAATGAAGAATGTTGAATCTGAATGTCTGAATGAAGACGAATGACAATGATTTATAGCCACAGTGTGATAGGCTTGCCACCAACCTATGGGACTTAAGTGTATCTTCGGATAATCGTGGGTGCACTTGTTACACCTCTGCCTAATTTTCGGGGATACGGGTGTGAAGTTTTTTTTTTACTTTACTCAACCTCATTGATATAAAAATCCCAAGATACACAGTGTGTTAAAACGTCCTCCAAAAAATAGAATCGCGTCGGTCGCGACACTGTCAATTTTATTTTTTTCGTACACTGCTTTGTAAAAACAACTATAAGTCTTGCATTTAAGGTTGGTTAATCAAAGACATATGTTTTTGCCATATCTATAACTACTTAGGGACACTTTTGAGTGTCAGTTTTGTTCGGGACTGTGCATCCAGGGTTTTTTATATCAATGCTCAACCTGTGTTTTTATAGTGGTGACGTCCTTAAGGAAACACCTGTAACAAGACATGTATGGGTCGCTAGTTTATCGTATGTAGATAATACTTATCGAAGTTAAACATCAAAGGAGCGCGTAGTAACACGAGCTCATAGTTAATAGGCTAATTAAGAGAGATAAAGGGTTTATAGGTGGATATTTGTGATTAGATGGGGCAGATAGTATGGTTAATTAAATTTTAACTAAAGCACACTTTGCGTTAATTAAGGTGATAAAACTTGATACGATTTTGTTTTGTTGTGTGTTTTAGTTGACTTATCCATATTAATATTATAAATGCGAAAGTAACTCTGTCTGTTTGTCTCTTCTTCACGGCTAAAAGATAGTTTGAGACCCAAGGAAGGACATAGGATAGTTTTTATCCCGGGGATCCCACGGGAACGGGACTGTCTATTTTTTCGACGCAGACGAAGTCGCGGGCACAGCTAGTGTGTAATAAAAATAATGTTGAAATTATAGTATCTGTCTCCTATCCTACTAATATAAATGGGGGAGTATGTTTGAATGGATGGATGGATGTTTGCTAACGTTAACGCAAGAACGGCCGAACCGATTTGGATTAAATTTGCCACACACATAGATATTGACCTGGAATAGAGCATAGTACTTTTTATCCCGGAAAATTAAGTTGTTCCCGTGAGATTCACCGGATATTGTTAAAATGCAGCGGGCTGCATGGTGTAGCTAGATTGTTAATATATAACTAGTCTACCGTAAACGTTTTTTGTGAACCCAGGGGAATAAATTATTTTTCCGAGATAATAAGTATCCTACGTACCATTCCTGGTCTTCATCTATATGTGTGACAAATTCTATTCAAATGATTGAGTGACAAACAGTCACTCATAACATCCAAATAGTCAAACTTTAGCATTTATAATATTAACATAGATTAGGTAGCAAACAAGCAGATGGGTTTTCTAATGGAAAAAGAAACCATCGCTTATAGAAACTAAAGGTGTTAATGATGCGTATCTATCCATGAGGTGGGATGTGTCTGCCACTTGCATAAGTCTATCGGCTACCGTACTCTCCTAATCCGTAGGCGTATCATCTATCGTTTGCAATTCGCCAGCAATCAGCGATGACTCTTAAACGTAATGAAAAAATCATCAAAAACGTCGCCAATTGCTTGCTGGTCACTAGATGCACTTTTTGCAATGTCACAACATCAAAACTAATCAAGCGACAACGACTACCACTAATGTACAAGGCTGTTATGTGTCTTGCAATAACTAAACAATCACGATAATTTCGCATTGCGAGTTACGTGATCACCCCGCGGAACACGACAATGACAAGCATTGACATTTGACGCTATTGCGGCAGGAATAAGCAAGGCGGTGGTACCATATACCCGGGTGAGGCGTTGCGGAACTCTACCACCTAGTGGTCACGACGCTAGTAACACAAATATGTATAATTATTATAGAACTTAGTGTTTTATGTCATTGGATAGTAAACAAGAATATGGCTGCCTTATGCAAAGCCATAACCATGACATATTAACACCAGAGGTATTTAACGGCACAATTTCTTAATTTTTAATCATACTGATACAAAACTCTTACTGCTAGGCATTGATATAAAAAACTCAAGACACACAATCAGTGTCTCAAAAACGTCCTCTAAAAATGAAATAGAATTGCGTCAGTTGCGAAATTGACAATTTATTATTTTTTGTTCATTGCTTTAATCAACTATAAACCTTGCGCTTAAGGTTGGATATGCAAAAAAATTTGTTTTTGCCATATTCATAACTACTTATGTGAAATTAGCGACAGTTTTGAGTGTCAGTTTTGTTTGGAACTGTGCATCTTGAGTTTTTTATATCAATGCTGCTAGGGCTATATTTTGGCCATCATAGTATGATTTTTACCACTAAAAAGAAGGTAGATTATTTATTATTTAAAAGAGTCTTCGACCAACACAGAGACATTTGAAAAATAGTTTATCCTAATACGCCATTAAAAATTACATTCTAGTTTTTTTTTTTTTAATAAACAAAATGCATTGGTCAAAAAGAAAACATAACAAATAAAACAAAATATAGTGTATTGTATTTTGTCGAAGATTTTCATTTTGAACTCGAGCTGCGCCGTTACAAAGAATTCAATATTTCCCAGTAGGAATTCCAAGAACTATCATTAATAACCACAAAGCAACCGCATCGGCAGCGGGACAGCGTAGGTACAATAAAAGTAATAAAGTGTATTGTTTGCTCCTAGATCGATCGCCAAAGACCCGTTTAATTAATGACCAATCTCCAGAGACTCACCGGCACTTACACTAATTAATTAAACTCGCCTGCAAACGGTAATAAAGCGGGCTTCCATGTCTTCATTGTTTCAAAGGAGTATTTTTACTTTCACGTGAAAGGGGAAGGTATTCTTATTCAGAAAATTAGAATTTGATATCTATTTTACAACACTTTCCGAGACAATAAATTTGGATTCTAAAAGTTACGCTACGAAAAGAACGTATAAAAGACAAAAAGAAACGAATGAATTTCGTAGCTTCGTTAGTAACCATTTAATCTTGCCTTTGGTCGAGTAGTTAGCGACCTGATAACGCAATCTATGTAGCTCCGTCGTTTCCGACAGACAAGAATTACATTTGCGTACTGAACTCAGAGTTTTGTGATTCTGGGTTTAAGTGTTTATTGAAATTACTATAGCCTTTGTAAATGTATTTTGTGGCCTTCCTACTTGTGATCCACCCACACTGTCTATAGACAATAGTAAATATATCCCCTAATAATGACCAATTAAGCATATAATAAAAAGACCGTTAAATGTTTAAATCCCACAAGAAAATAGTTTGCTGTTGTTGAATGAAATCCTGTAATTTGTCTAGTTTCCCAACAAAACACTGCAAGCTATTATAGTAAGAATTGGTGTTGGTAATAATATCCAAAGCAAGACGTTGCAGATCCGTGCCACCAAGATTTTTCCCACACCATTTTTTAAATACTTACAAAAACATCACCTTTCTCACTTAAAAGTATTCTTTAATATCCAATATAAAAACGTTGAAAACCGCTAGTCATCTCGCAACTCATTTTTAAAACCTGATTCGTGAAAATAACGTCCCCCAATGTTATTTTTCGCTGGAACGAAATTCGCCTACATATCGCCTGATGTAATCGATGTTATTCGATTGGGCACAAGACGGGGTGCTTGCCAGCTAAAATGGCGCTCACCTGGACCATTCTATGACGAAATTGGCGGTATAGGCGTGAATTTAAACTATCTTATTAAGCCCGTATTGCTATAAAATACTTATAAAAGGACCTACTTTGAGGAAAGCCTTAATTTATGAATGAATTCAGGGGTCGTCAACTATGATGTAAAAAGTCGTTTTGAGTAATAGGAAAGCAAAGTTAGTAAGTTTATCAGGACAAAGTTATTTTGAAATCGGTTTTGGTGAATTTTTAGGTTTATAAAATATTTTACTGAAAGCAACGTTTTATTGGCAGTGAAATTGCCTTTTTATTTGCAAACTCGATTAGATTTTACAAAATTTTGTCTGCGGCATTGTTTGTGTTTAACTTTCAATTCTCATTTTAACTTCTCTCCTCGAGTAATTAAATCTTAAATATCCGTTTTAGTAAAAGTTTTTGAATCTGTAAACTATATAAAAAGAAAAATCTACTTACTGATTGACGTATCAACGCCCAATCCCTGAACCCTTAAGTTTATGAAAATGTCTGCTGAGATTTTTTGTTCTGTCTGAAAAGATGTTACTCTTACGATGAAAACGAACACTTAAAAAAGGATTTTTTTAAATTCATTCCGTTAAATGGTGAAATAATCAAATATTGTACATTTCTCACATTGAAATATTAATTTACTGGTGGACAAAGCTGCGCGGATCAAATAGTAATATTATAAATGTGAAAATTTCTGTTCGTTTCTTTGTTTTTTGGATGTTTCATTAATCATTATCATATGATAAATACTAGATTGTTTTGTATGAAACTAAGTACACATGTAGATTATGACCCTTGACTACATATCTTGACCTTGACCCTTGAATTCCTAGCATATTTTTTATTAAAAAAAAATCATCACACCCATTTCCCTTGTAAGATAGGCAGAGTAAACCGAGCTATTATAGATTGTGCAGTTTAAAACGATTCACTAGTTTGTCGGATAGCGAGATGAGCTGTGATCCCTATCGCCACATTTTACGGACCTGATAACGACTATTGACTATTTCAAGCTTAACAGAGACCAACAGCTTTACGTGCTCGTCAGAGAAACGGGAGCGGTAACACACCTCCTGCCAAGCCTCGAGTTGCTACTGAGATTTTTGATTTTCGAGAAAAACCAGAAAAAACCTCAATAACACTTTTGACCGACCAGGGGATCAAAACCAGTACCTCACGATCTGAACTGAATAGATCTCCTATAGATATAAATAGAGGGGCTACCCACTAGACCACAAAACAGACACATATTTTTTATACATACTTTTATCCTGGCGAAATACATCATTGTTATCGAATTCATAATTTAATAAGGCTGCGCGGTGAAGTCCTAAAACCATATTCCGAATTAACTGGAACTTGCAGCCCGCCGCATTACAAATATTTTTTGTGAATCTCACGGGAACAATTTATTTTGCCGGAACAAAAAGTGTCATATGTGCTAATTCAGATCATCATCTGCCTGTGTGTCAAATTTTATCTATAAAAGTATTTTTGAATGATTGTGTAACAAAGATAATCTAGAATAAAATTTTGTACTTGGTTATTTTTGCTTATTTTTCACGCAATATAATAATACCAGCAACCGCCCTTTGTTCAGAACTTTATTTCTATTAATGATAATTTCTATTGTCGCCTCTGTGGTCTAGTGGTCCAGCGTTGGAGTTGACCACATGAGGTCCCGGGTTCGATTCCTGGGTCGGGCACTTTAAAAAAAAAGTGTTTTTTCAGTTTTCTGAGAAACACAAAAGTTGCCCGGGATTGGAAAGTGCCCGGTTGGCGATAGGCTTGCCACCTATCACATTTGTGGGACCAAGTATCTTCGGCTAATCGTGGGTGCACTTGTTGTACCTCTGCCTACCCCTTCGGGGATATGGGCGTGAAGATACTTTATAAAGCACAAATACCTATTAGAAAAAAATTAGGACAAATAAACTATGACTCAGTGTGAAGTTTGAGAACATAATTTCAACGGAAACATAATAGTATATATGTGTTAATATTACGATATGTCTCAAATAAATCTTCAAAAGGAAACTCGGACTAACACGGAAACTTGTTAATGAAAAGAGAATATAATTTTTCCCCTAACAAATTTTTATTTTTTTTACATTAATCCCATAAAAATAAAAAATGTATCGATATGAGTAAGTATCGATTCTTTAAGGGCACTCATACGAGTAGAATCGAAAAATGATTTTAGTGCTACCTAAATAAGTAGGTATCGATATATTATTGGTTTTGGAACATCCCTAAGTATATGTAGTATTTATTTTTATTAATTTAATGTGTTTTTTATGATATGGGCATTAACAACTGTCATGTGTTACTGATTAATGTATTTTGGACTTCTTCTTAATGTAGATTTTAAGTGTGACAAATTTCATACTTCACAGTCCACGTATTTTTGTAAAAAGGGGTACAAATGTACCTCATTAATGTATGAATGTTTAAAATTTACTACTGATCACTCTTTGGTTGAAATTCAATCATTCAACAACTACATTTGATCATAAACTAAACAATAAAATATTTTCTAAATTTGACAACTACAGACTTTAGCCCTAAACATAATCCCATCAAAACATAAATGTGGAATAAGAGCCAAGTTCAATATAAGAGTATACATCTGTACCGATTTCGCAGACAAAAGAGTTGAGATCTATTTGGATGCCAAGTTTTGTAAAGAACCTCCTAAATTTTTAGGTACAAGAATATGCAACATTCTAAATATATTTAGATAACAATTTCTCGTTTTATAGGTAACAATTTCTTGTTTTATAGGTAACAATTTCTTGTTTTATAGGTAACAATTTCTTGTTTTATAGGTAACAATTTCGTGTTTTATAGGTAACAATTTCTTGTTTTATAGGTAACAATTTCTTGTTTTATAGGTAACAATTTCTTGTTTTATAGGTAACAATTTCTTGTTTTATAGGTAACAATTTCTTGTTTTATAGGTAACAATTTCTTGTTTATTGGTACTACCACTAGTGTGCTACTTAAAATTAATATAAATTCTTAAATTTTAATAACCAATTACACAATGCATTTAATTCACTTAGAATATAAGTCTAGCTCAAAGTTTGATGTTCATGTAATTGCCTTAAAAAGAGGTACGAAGTTTATGCTTCACATATTAATATTTAGATGTAATATGTACTGTTGGTATCAAAATGCAATTTTTTATGTTATTGACTACTATAATACCTGTTTTAAAACTAAAATTGCCTACGCCGAAGTTATGCCATAATTTATACTTTCCATCGTCGGCACTTGGTGAAACTGCATCATATTGATTTTGTCAAACACTTGTACTATTTCACAAATATTTCACAACTATTCACAACAATTAAAGGTTAGTTGTGAAATATTTGTGAAATAGTACAAGTGTTTGACAAAATCAACCGAAGTTATGCCGTTGATCGACATAGTTTCGTAGTTCTTTTTACGTAAGATGGGTATGTATTTCATACTATCAAAATTCCTTAATAATGTGCTATATAATTTTAACCAAAATAGATATCTTTGGAAATGATTCATAAAGGTTGTTCACTATCTCCAGACCTCACAAACCATCAAAGGCAGTGTAATAAGTAAATTTGAAAATGCATCCGTCAAAGGCTTTAACGGCAGGTCCAACAATACTGAATACTGGGATCGAGAAATGTATTTTCACTATATTCAGTTACATTTGTGAGATTCAATCGAAATTAAGTTATGAATATTGTCGGTCACTGTTCAGACCATCATTTTAATACGTAAATAATAATAATATCACTGGAAAAATTATTTTACCAACCCTTTCTTCAGGATTATACTAACTAATTACACCAACACTTTCGTCAGGACTTCCTTCTCAACTTAAGCTTAATTTTGGTATAATTGGGATTGAAATTTAGCATAAAAATATTACGATGTAAGTTTATATCAAAAAATGTTTTTGAAAAGGAATTATTTTAATTAAAGTTTGTACTTATAAAGCTGTGGTAAAAACCAGTTGATAATATATAAGATTACAAACCATTTATTTTATCTTTTGAACTTTTCGAGGAGCAATTGTTGGGTAACTCTTAAAATATTAAACTTTATATCGACTTTATAGACACTATGTGTACAAAACGCGCAGCTGCATCGCTATAAAATGTCAATGTGCAATGGTTCTTATAGCTACGTGACGATACGAAGACTAAAAAGTTTCCTCTTGTTATCTAAAAATATATTTTATAAGCATCAGTTGTTTGCTTAAGGACATCAAAGAAAAGTTAATCATACTGAATACTTTCAACAAAATAAGAAAAAGATATTTTTAAAGTCCTCGAAGATACTATATTAAACTGCTCATTTTTTACATACTTCCGAAAAAGGAGGTTTTCAATTTGGTTGTATTGTTTTTATGTTTGTTACTTAAGAACTGGGTTATTTATGAACCAATTTTGAAAGTTCTTTCTAGTTTAAAAGGGTCAATTTTCACAGTTTTTTTTATATCATAAGATATAGTCTCTATGTACTACTTCTCTTTCAATTGTGTACAATAAAGTATTAAATTAAATAAAAATAGCAAACAAGCAGACGGGTCTCCTGATGGAAAGAGTCAACCATCGCCTATAGACACCAGATATGTTAATGGTGCGTTGCTATCTTTTGGCGACGTCTAAGCCCTCCAAACCGGGACACGACAGTGACTAGCACTGACGCTATTGCGGCAGGAATAGGTAAGGCCAGACCCGGGCGAGCCGATGCAGAACTCTACCACCTAGTAGTCACGATGGTAGTGACACGCATAGCCACTCGGTCGCCTTTTACGACCTGCCTGGCAAAACGGCAGTTGGCCTATTCTTCAAAGGAGCCAGGGACCAATAGGGGGAACAGTGTGGTAAATAAATCTTCCGAAGGGTATATTTGCCATTTAGTCCCATTTAAATTTGGTAAAAATCTAATGCAGGATTTAAAAAATACCAGAAATGGGTTGTCGGCTGTTGCAATTTTACTACGGTTAAAATATTCCGGACCTATAATAGCCCAAATTAATTGTACCTCTAAGTACAATGGTTATACTATTCAAATTCATCTATTTACCGGCTTGGAGGATAGTGTAGTCGTTATATATTTGAACGTGTCTTTACATCCCTGCAGAACAAAATTTATTATATGGACAATTCCTGTATCTAGTTTATTTAAATTTTTCCTATAAAACTAAACTGTTTTTTAATGAATATCAATAATAATATCGAGGGAAAAATTAAGCAAATTATTCTAACACCAAACGTATTATTTGCTTGTATCATGGTGGGTTAGTTAACGATTTTAAAAGATAAAAACACCAGAAATACAAACATCACATCAATGCTTGTCCCTGTCAGGAATTTAACCCGAGCTCCATCGATTCGTACTTAGGTTTAGGTTTAGTTAGGTTAATTGCGACATGCATATATGATGTCATTTGCTTTAACCTGCGCATCAGAATTATTTTTATACGAAAATTGTATTATAACTTAATTATTTTGGATTCCTTTCTACCAAACTATTTGAATACTTTTAAAATTAATTTAAACACTCTGACATTCAAAACCATTTAAAAATATTTAGATAGTTTGGTGTAAGCGAAACATAATGTGAACCGTAAATTTGATGTTTTATAAGATTAATATGAAGGAAGCACGACAAATCAAAAGCCAGAATTTCAATATAAAACTCCATAATCTAATTATAAACAAATTAAATATTACATTTTTAGAATACCATAAGTTAAACCTATCTTCGCGCAAGATCCCTTACGGGGTAGGCACGGACATCCGAGTGCCACATGTTATAATATTTGCAAATTTATCTTGCTTTCTCTACATTAATTACTCTCTTCCTATGGGGTTAGGTGCTCATTGGGATAAGCACATAATTATATAGAGCACTATAAGCAACCTGGCTCAAAACTGTACATGAATTATAAAAAAAATTGTGTGTGTCAGCTCCGACGCACGACTGGAGTTTACTCCTTAGGAACGATTGTCAAAACAGACGCAAAAAAAGCACGATCTAGCTGCACTGCTCACACCAAATTAGAAAGTTGCGCATCAAAAACGTAACGAGAGGTCATTCGTTCAGTAGATTTTACTCCTCACGTTTTTCTCATACCAGGCGCATTATATCAAAAAACCGATTCTTAAGGAGTAAACTCCAAAAAGTATCTTCACGCCCGTATCTCCGAAGCGGTAGGCAGAATTACAAATATACCCACAATTAGCCGAAGATACTTAGTCCCACAATGTAATAATTTGCAAGTCTATCTGCCAACCGGGCACTTATCCAGTCCCGAGCAAAGTTGTTTTTATTACAAAACTGAAAAACACATTTTGAATTGCTCGACTCGGGAATCTCACCTGGGACCTCATATGATAAACACCGATACTGGACCACTAGACCACAGACGCGACATAAATACTTACTTAAATAATAGTATAATTAATGTCAAAAATACAGTAAATTCATACACAACTAGTGGCAAGGTAAGTCCGGTGGATATAGTTTTCATCACTGATTAAGTTGGATACGCCTTCCAAGGCAATTGCTGAAGTTATCAGTGTAGCTTTCATTTACACCCACAAATACAGAGTAGTAATATTTACTGATAAAATAAATTACTCCAAGGATAATTTTTACACCTTGACTTTTATTCGGCACGATAAAATAGCACAATATGGCATATTGTGCTATTTTACTGTGCTAAATAAGTCGTGTCTACTCGCCCGGGTATTTGGTACCACCGCATTACTTACTCCTGCCGCAATAGCGTCCAAGCTTGTCTTTGTCATGTTCCGGTTTAAAGGTTAAGGTAGCTGGTAGACTTATGCATGTGGTATTACATCCCGCCACTCGGATAGCAACTCACTATTAACATCTTTGATGTCTATAGGCGATGGTTGCACTTTCTATCAGGAGAGCTATCTATTGTTTTCTATCTTAAAAAAAAACAATCTCATTTTTTCATGACCTAATATATGTATAAAACTGGTGACTGACGACTGCAGTTATTATTTTGCTGAACAGATACACACCATATTATTAGATAAGATTACCTTACGCAGATGAGGTAAAATTGAGTTAACGAGGAATATACATATATGTATCTGACAGACGAAAAACATTTAGACTGTAGAATTTTGGATTCTTCTAAATATCAGAGTGCTAAGTGTGAGTTTTTCTTTTCGCATTCGATCGTGAGCGCGTTTGGAGTTTACTAGGAATTTGTATGTGATTTGTACAGCGCCACCTAGTGGTAAACTGGTTTCTCACGTTTACCACTAGGTGGCGCACTCGAAACGCACTCACAATCGAATGCGAAAACAAAAACTCACACTTAGCACTCTGATATTTAGAAGAATCCAAAATTCTACAGTCTAAATGTTTTTCGTCTGTCAGATACATATACACTTAGCACTCAGTTCGCTAAGAAGAAATCCATTGTTAGCTGCATGACCTTCAAAGACAGCGAAATTATTACAGCAGCGATACATACAAAAAAAAAAATTGTAAACGGTTGACCCCGCAGGCCATCCTTGAAACTTCCCGCTAAGTTAAAAAGAGTAAAAGAGTAAAAAGGCTCAAAAGAGTAAAAGTTATTAGCATAGATTTTTTCAGTTCAAACATCTATTTTATTAAAAATGGCAGTATATTGATTTTTGAATAGCTGTATTTTAGAAACGATGTTCGATTTTGATCTTTCGAATAACATTCAACTCAAATTTTGAGATCTAAAATATTGATTTAGCTAAATAATCGATAGGTTAAAAAATTTCGAAGCAGTGTCAAAAACAAAATTTCGTCATTGATAAATCCCAAACGAATTGACCAATTTTGCTCCAATTCACGGTATTTGACGCAGTTTTTAAAAAGAAGAAAAGCTGATAAGATTTTAATGTCAATCGGTGTATTAGCATGATGAAAGTTATATCAAAAATATTAAGTAAGTAAAACATCGTAATTTTATTATTAGAAAAGCTATAACTTTTGAAAACAAGATTCGATTTTGATTTTTGAAACGGTATTCGAAGTAATTTTTAGTACTAAAATGTCGTAGAATACCAAAAAATGATTGGTTGAAAAATTTCGAAGTTATGTCGAGACAACACTTTTTTCAAAATATTTCGTCAATGATTACTCTCAAACGGATAAACCGATTTTGATGCAGTTTATGCATTAGACGTAGTTTTTTGAGGTATAGAGCTGATTAGTTTTTATACTCAATCGATAAATAAATCTGGAAGTTAGATTAAAAAAATACTCTTTCGCCAAACACAAACACACACACATACTGACATACTGAAGTTATCGTGAAAATAGTTGGAAGATGTTCCTAGGACCTCAAAACGTGGAGATCTGCTGAAAAATCGTATTTCGAAAATCGGGGCAAAACAAGTAACTTCCTTATCTACATACGTAGCGGGAAGTTAAAAAGATATGTGTATCTACAAGCGTTTGATCCTAACAAGAAATTGTTCGCATGAACATTTCCTGCCCAATACCCTGTCTATTTCTTTTCGTGTGTTCTGTGATTTTCACCATTTTAGAATTTTGTCTTCCGTAGATAAATGCCCTTCATCTGCATAGACTTGAGAACTCAAGCAAAAATACTTTGTTAATTTTAATAAATATTATAATCATTTAAAAGTAGCATTCTGCCTTAATTGTTCGATAACTTCCTGTAATATACGAGTACTAATGTAAAATTTGAGCCCGTATTTATATTTGCTCCAATCGATTCTTGAAACGTAACACGATAAAATACTTCTTTCTGAAGTTCACATCGCAATATTATGAGCACCTTTGATCTAGCTTATTTGAACAGCGGGTTTTCGATGCCTTTATTGAGTCGTTTCGAATGTTTATTCGCCAGACTTGTACTATAAACGGAATATATTTTCCAGTCTTTTAATATGACTATGGGCAATAAGAGATTTTTTGCATCGTTTTATAATACTACTTCAGTTATTATTAGTATCGATATCGATTTATCGATTTTTGTCACTTCCAGCAACAAGTCATGGTTATAATAATGACTTTTATTAATACTACCCAGATCATGGACTATTCTGGACATTTAAATAATATAATATTTTTTGCGATCTATATTTTTGAAAATAACCTTATTACAGTTTTTTATCTCTAAAGGTGCTGAGCGACGGGCGAGCCTATACCGCGGTCTTAATGATGTAAGAGCCCTCGACACAAAACTTATGGCCAATTGCACTACATAACACCGCGGTATTATGATGATACACGGATGATACAGAGACGACCGAGGAGTCAAGGCCGCGTTATAGGGTCGCTCGTCGATCAGGACCTTAATAATTTCTGTAATAATAACTACAGATGACAGCTGGAATTAAGTTTTATGTTCCTATACCTCAAAGATTACGTCAATCTGTCAAGCTGTCAGTCCTGGTTATGTCAGGTAATAAGCGATAGTCAATAAGATTGACCAATATGGCGATGGGATCACCAGCATTTTTACCCCGAGGTATCAGCTGACGAAATGCGATACACGATGACCTGCTGAATCTATATATAGAAACGTGAAGAAAATATATTGTACCCTTAGTTTCTAAGAAAATTAAGCGAGCCGTGGAATATAAATTTTCGAATTTTCAAAGTTTACACTGTAGAAGTCTGCACAAACCTAATATTTAAAAATTACTAGCTGCAGCATGCAGCCTGTTTGTATTATAAAAGTTTTTGCCGAATCCCGCGAGATCACCTAATTTTCCGCAATAAAAATTAGCCTATGTGGTATTAAAATTAGGCTATATTCTATCTATGTGCCAACTTTCTGTCAAATCCGTTTAGTATTTGCGTGATTGAGTAACAAATATCCATGCATCCAAACATCCAAAGTTCGCATTTATAATATTAATATATATTATTATGGATCTGCATTAGAAATACATTGAATTAATAAAAATAAACATTACACACACTAAATTCATGTGACATACACATTGATATAAAAAACCCTAGATGCACAGTCCCGAACAAAACTGACACTCAAAAGTGTCCCTAATTTCATTTAAGTAGTTATAGATATGGCAAAAACATATGTCTTTTCATATCCAACCTTAAGTGCACGACCTATAGTTGTTTTTACAAAGCAATGTACGACAAGAAATAAAATTGACAGTGTCGCGACCGACGCGATTCTATTTGAAATGAGTGCACAATTTAAAATTGTGCACTCATTTTTTGAGGACGTTTTTGACATACTGATTGTGTATCTTGGGTTTTTTATATCAATGGACATACATGATTATATACACACATGTACACTATTTTCTTTACTGCAAAATCCTATTGTCAAACTTAAAAGGTTATATTATATATTCTTTAGTTGAATTTCGACCAGAGGGTGATTGCTAATTACTATAAATCGGTTATAGCGATTAGCTTAATCGTTTTATCTATCTCACAAAAACACAAATGCCATTTTGTGTTATCTTTTGCTCCAAAGATATATTTTATAATATTACCATAATATAAGAAATAGGACAAAATCTGGGACGTTTAAAAGGCAAAGTTAAATAAAAAAATAACCACATTACTAATAATTTCGGTCGTCAGTAAAGTTTATCTATCATAAAAAGGGTAAACGGTAATCGGCGTATGATATTTTAACATCGCCGCCAAATCGCGCATCAACCGCAAACTGTCTTAATGCTTCTTACTCTGTTGCTTTAGGGTCCCTTTATATCCACTTTGCAACCAACAACCGCTCTTATTAAGGCTGTGAAAACATATAAAAAGATATAGCCCGATATTACTAGCCGTGGGTTGAATACGAACGCTGCGGAATGGACCGCTTACAGAGCGGAGTTATTGGCGTGGGTTTTTATATGGCGAAGTGTTTATTGCGAAATGAGTGGGTCAGACGATTCTTACGTGGTCGATAGTTAGTCTTTTATATTGCGGATTAAGATTTATTATATAACTAGCGGCCCGCCCCGGCTTCCTGCTATCTTTGAAATACCTAAATCCATATAGGTACTACATTTTTAGTTTTGCATTTTTACGTATTTCTTTTATTTTTACAATTAATATATTACAGAATGTCTTTATACACAACGTTCACAGCTTTCTTGCCATTAGACAATACAAACATGTTTTCTTTAGAGGTTACTCTTGAAAGAGCGACATATAGTTGGCCATGTGAAAAACAGTCAACGCTCAAATCTAAGCCTGCAACGTTGTTGGTTTGACCCTGCGATTTATTAAGGAGGCATCGGGACAAACGGAAAAAAACTTCTTTGCTAAATCACGTTTTTTTACATTGATTGTTTAATAACAATTTTACAAAAATTAACCGATATACCTGAAGATATTATCTAAGGAATGTACTAACTTATTACATGATAGAATGATCATATAAAATTCCGAAAACAGGCTAAAAGGTCTCTAAAACAAATAATTTGTTAATACTTTTTTTAATCTTTCACATGATTTTTATATGGTGATATTAAGTTAAAAAAAGTGTAAACGGTTGACCCTACAGGCCATCCCTGAAACCTCCTGCTAAGTTAAAGTATTTTAAGCTCAAAAGAGTAAAAACTATAAGCAGCGATTTTTTTCAGTTCAACATTTTTTTGTCAAAAATGGCAGTATATAATTTTTGTAAAGCTGCATATTTTGGAGAACATGATCAATTTTGACCTCCTGAATGGCATTCAACTTAATTTTTGTAATCTAAAATATTGCTTTAGCTAAATAATCGATTGGTTGAAAAATTTTGAAGCAGTGTCAAAGAACAATTTTTCATAAATTTTCGTCATTGATAAATCTCAAACAAATGGACCGGTTTTGTTCTAATTTACGGTATTTGACGCAGTTTTAAAAGGAGAAAAGTTCAAAAACTTTTTAAGTCAATGGGTGTATTAACATGAAAGTTATTTCAAAAATATTAAGTAAGTTTGCTAAAAACAACGTAATTTTAATATTTGAAAAGCTATTACTTTTGAGAGTTAGATTCCATTTTCATTTTTGAAACGGCATTCGACGTAGTTTTTTTAGTACTAAAATATCCTACTAAAAGTAGGATATTTTAGTACTAAAATATACCAAAAAATGACTGCTTAAAAAATTTCGAAGTTATGTCGAAAAAACACTTTTTTCAAAAATTTTCGTCAATGATTACTCCCAAACGGATAAACCGATTTTGATGCAATTTATGCATTAGACGTAGTTTTTTGAGGAATAGAGCTGATTAGTTTTTGTACTTATTCGGCACATAAATCTGGAAATTATATTAAAAAAATACTATTTCGCCGAAAACATTTTTGAGGTTTTTTCGAAATTGAGTGAAATTCAGTCGAATGCTATCAACCGCGTTACGATCGGTTCAGCCGTTCAAAAGTTATGAGATGTTTACATACACACATACTCACACACACACCCACACACATACATATATACATACAGACATACTGACGTCATTGTGAAAATAGTCGGAAAAGATTCCCAGGACCTCAAAACGTGCAGATCTGATGAAAACTCGATTTTCGAAAATCGGGGCAAAATCAGTAACTTCCTTACCTACATACGTAGCGGGAAGTTAAAAAAAGAATGTACTAAATTTTGGTTTTCAGCTGAAGTCCTATGTTTATTTATCCAAAAATAAACACGTTTCCCAACGGTTTTAAAACATAGGGCGCGCGCGCCGCCGGCCGGCCGGTAACCCCGCAACCGCTATGCCCCTGCATTTTAAATCTGTAATATCTTCGAAAATATTTATTTAAATTACATACTATAAACGGCCATATTGATCTATATTAAATCAACAATATATTTAAGGTATTTAATTGGATAAGGATTAGTGCTGTATTGCTTAAAATAGCTTCGAAAATAAGCCATTATTTCTCGTAAAAAGTAAATAACAAAAAAATGCTATTGTGGGTTATCCATAAGAGATAGACATATACCATCGCGGAGTTTTCTGTAGACCTTTTCAAGGTGTACAAATACTTAGTACATTATTTTGATAAATCTCGTAGGGTTCAGCCTGCGTTTGCAATGTAAGCGCAAAAAATATAATTATTTACGACATGACATCAGAAAACTCAAAAATTACAGTATATTACATATTCTCTACTATATATTGAATGTTATTATACACATAAACCTTCCTCTTTAATCACTCTATCTATTAAAAAAAACCACATCATAATCCGTTGCGTAGTTTTAAAGATTTAAGCATACATAGGGACATAAGGACATAGGGACAGACAGAGAAAGCGACTTTGTTTTATACTATGTATTGATAAACTATCTACCTTTCAGGTACTACCGCGACTGCTAAGTAGTAGATCTATTTAATCTTTCGTTCAGGTGATTTTTATGTGCTGTTAAGATCTTTAGTGCACATAGGCGATGATTCAATAGGAAATCCATCTTTTCATTTGATATTCTATGTTTTAAAATATATATTTAATAATAAAGATAAAATTATAAAGATAAAGAAATCAAAAGTAGTAATTTTTTTTACTTTCTTTAAATCGATAACATCAAGAAATAAATATCAAACTACAATATTCATAGAATACTTTTAACTCACTATATTGTTTTAATGCTCACACACCAGACGCACACACATACACACACAGGGAGAGACGTCGTCGTGAAAATAGTCACAAAAGGTTCATAGGATTTCAAAACATGGAAATCTGATGAAAAATCGATTTCCGAAAATCGTATCGGAATCGGAAACTTAAAAAACATACAGCTGAATTGATACCTCCCCCTTTTGGGAAGTCAGTTGAAAATAGTATAAATACATATGTGTATATTACCATGTATAGAATAGAAAAATATGCAATTTTTATTTTTATTAATTTAATCTATTTCTAATGAATATTGTTTAAAAATATAAGGTTTTTGCAGTCCTCCACTATGTAAACTTTAACTGTCAAATTTAACTCCACCGTTCGCTTAATTGTATTTAATAATAGCGCTAATACATCACATATTTGACACAACGTTAATTCTTAAGGAAGAAGCCTTTATGTACATTAGATAATAATCAATATTAGCTTGTATAACTAAACACCTAAATGTAATTTCATATCCGCAGCCGCAGTTAGGGAAGTATGGCCTCAAAAGAATTAATTACGTATAGAATCTTCTACCAATACAATCAATAGGTACACCATGATAAAACACAATGAACGATAATAAAGGTCGGTTCTGACCTATTTCGTAAGAGGCATAATACAGTGTTTCGTATTAAGAAGGCCTGGCATAGAAGATAAGGGTCGGTGTCTAGTGGACCGACTAATTGTCTATACGCCTCTCTCCGCACATTGCGTCGAGTTTGACAATCTATTTAGTTACAAAATTGAATATATTTGGAAATTTCGTGCATGTTTGTAATTTTGTGTAATTTCGTGTATTAAAAAAATAATAAGTTTCACTTTTAAGTCAATAATATCTGGTTAACCGAGTTTTGGTCGGTTTTTCACATACCCATATCTTGGGAACCAAGCTTTCTTTGGACCTGGAACCTTTATAAATCGATTCCTATAGAATAAATAATTTTTTTTTTCTGTACCTGGTTGACCGAGCTTTTCTCGATTTTTCACATACCCATATCTTGGGAACCGAGCTTTTCTTGGACCTGGAACTTTGATAAATCGATTCCTTGATCCGAAAAACGCTTAATTAGTGACTTTCATGAAAATCGTTGGAGCCGATTCCGAGATTCCAAGATTCCAATTATATATATATATATATATATATATATATATATATATATATATATATATATATATATATATATATATATATATATACAAGAATTGCTCGTTTAAAGGTATTAGATACAATAGAATAACAAACAAGCAGATGCTTCTCGTGCTGGAGAGAGATAATCACCACCTATAATCCACCACCACACACACCACAGATGTTAACAGTACGTTGCTGTGTGTGACGTCATGTCACATGTTTTTATAGACAATTTCAAAATGCAGCCACTTAACTATTGAAAAAAATCGCCAAAGAAATTTTTTATGTATTATTACACAAGTGTTGTGTTTTCCGTGCATATTTTGTATGTATTTGTGCAATATTTTTTATTTCCTCATATCTACCATACTACTGATACACATACGGACGGAACAGAAAGAATATACATACTAAATATATCGTTAGATACGTCTAAGTCACCCGAGTTTTCTGAGATAAATGACTGTATAAAACGAACATAGCGTCTGTGAGATGCTATAGTATAAAATGACAAGATTTTTTTATTTGAGTGTTGCAATATGGATATCAAATTAAAGGACTCATCATTAGGATTCTAAAATAGTATACCATGAACATAATTTCAAGGATACAATAAAAAATATACGTTATTTACTATTTATTCAAAATACGTGAGGCAAATAACTGTTACTATTTTACCCCTTGTTAGCCCAGGTTCCGTTTGAGAAAAAGATCACCTGCCATTCTGCCAGGCAGTTCGTAAAAGGTGAACTATACTGGTAAAAGGTGAACTTGACTATACGTGTTACAACCATCGTGAGTACTAAGTGGTAAGGTTCCGCAACGAACATTAAGAAAAAAGTACAACCCTTTTCTTTTGGATGTATTTTCCTACTCCTCCTATACTCTTCTGATTAAATTCGATGCGGGTTCCAAGACAGCTTAGCTTTTCCCCCAGGGCACCCTGAGCTCGCAACTCAGAGGTTATCAGGAAGGTTGCCGCTGTTGATTCTGGTTTACAGAAGTTACAGTGGTGGGAACGAGAGGTGGGCCCAACCCTTTTCTTTTCCTATAGAAACAATTCTTAGCTGTCAAACAATAGACGTTCCTACGCCTGTTCTAATGCGGTTCGAAGTTCGTCGGGTTGACCAGTTTTTACAATAACTAGCGATCGCCAGTGAGCGAAATTCGACCACAGACTAAACATTAAAATCTATTTTAAGTTTGATAACTGACTTTATCCGTAAAGAAAATAGCATACTATGTATCTGTAAAAAATATCTTCACGCCCGTATCCCGGAACAGATAGACAAAGGTACAACAGGTGCACCCACGATTAACCGAAGATACTTAGTCCCGCAATGATATATAATGTAGATGGCCAGCCTATCGCCAACCGGGCACTTTTTCCAATCTCGGGCAAAGTTGGTTATTTTCAGAAAACTGAAAAAACACATTTTTGGTTTGCCCGACCCGGGAATTGAACTCAGGACCTCATGTGGTCAACTCCGACACCGAACCACTAGACCACAGAGCCAATTAAATATATACATGTGTATATGTATGTATTTAACATTATGTACCGCACATGAATATAGTGTGTATAATTTTAACTTTTATTAATTTAATGTATTTCTAATGCATATAGTTTAAAAATATTAGGTTTCTGCAGTCCTCCACAAAGTAAACTTTAACTGTACCAAATTTCATACTGTGACAGTCACGCAATTGTCTTAAAAATGGGTACAAAGCTATAACTTCACGTATGGACTGGCTAGATTATCTATACATATAATAAAATCGTAGGAAAGTCAAAACTGTATACTGAATATTTTTTAAAAAGAATACTTGGGGCGTGATCTACAATCGATATCGAAGCCAAAAATATAGTTTTTAGAATTTTTGTCTGTTTGTCTGTTTGTCTGTATGTATATCCGTGGTAAACTCAAAAAGTACTGCATGGAATTTACTTCAAATTTTGCATGCATATTACTAACTGAGTGCTAAGTTTGAGTTTTTCTTTTCGGATTCGATCGTGAGCGCGTTTCGAGTTAACTAGGAATTTGTATGTGATTAGTACAGCGCCACCTAGTGGTAACCTGGTTTCTCACGTTTACCACTAGGTGGCGCTGTACAAATCACATACAAATTCCTAGTAAACTCGAAACGCGCTCACGATCGATTGCGAAAAGAAAAACTCACACTTAGCACTCAGGTCGGGTCAACATATAGGCTACATATTATCACGCTATCACCTACGGGGGAGGTGCTGTGCGGAGTAAACTAAGTCCGCGCGGACGAAGTTGTGGGCAACAGCTAGTTTGAAATATAACCGGTGCGAGGGATGCGCTGTGCCGCGCTCCCGGCTGTTATGGGTACCACCATCTTGTTGTTGCTCCCGTGAAACAGCTTTTCTGTGTTTCGGAGAGAAAGACAAAACAGGCAGTGTAATTACTGGCTCCGAGACTTAACACCTTATGCCTCAGGATAGGCAACACATAAATTAATTCCAGAAAACCTGGGCCAGTTCCAGGTAAACTAGTTTATGTTCATGGGCAACGTCGACCACTTACCATTAGGTAGCACTTCTGCCAGTTTGCCTATACAAATAACATAAAAAAAGTATGCGATAAAGAGATGATAAAATATTTTCACTATGAATTGACCCATCGTCTCAATTCGCACACAACCCATATTATTCCTCATTAACAATAGCCCCTGTGCAATGAAACCTTTGCGAAACAGTTTATTACATTGTAAAATGCTTCTGGGTCAACATTTAAAGGGGTTTAAAAGGTTGAAACGCGTAGATCGAAGTTCCATTAAAACATTTACACTGAATAAACGTTTTAAATAAGCTTGATTTTAAATTTAAAGATAGCTTTTTTTTATGTTTATATTATAAGACAGCAAACAAGCAGATGGGTCTCCCGATGGAAAGAATCACGCATCGCCTATAGACACCAAAAATGTTAATACTACGTTGCTATCTTGTGGCGAGGTCTTAATGCCACTTGCATAAGTTTATTGGCTATCTTACCTTCCAAACCGAAACACAACAATAACAAGCACCGACGCTATTGCGGCAGGAATAGGTAAGGCGGTGGTACCAGACCCGGGTGAGCTAATGCAGAACTCTACCACCTAGTAGCCACGATGGTAGTGACTCGAACAGCCAATCGGTCGGTAATTACAAGTAACAATTTTAAGATTTTTATTCTATGATGAGATAAGGCATAAAAACTTAATAAATTATTTAAAACACCTGGAATTCCAACACCTAGACACTGGAAAACACCTGGACCTGGAATTCGAACTCAGGCCCGCCCACATACGTTTATACTGAAGCCAGTTCCTCTAGACCTCTAAACCATCATACAATAGACAAATTTAAAAAACAAAACGTTCGTAAAAGGCTAACGATTGCCCACGTATGTCGCTGACACAGTGACCATTATGTAATCTACTTTTATGCTATACTAACTTGCAAACGTTGTTCTGCCTTTTTAACTACTCTTTTTTTCTATATTTTCTCACCTTTAAAACCTTCCTTGGACTTCAACAATTAATTCAAAATCAAAATTAGCCAAACCGGTTCAGCCGTTCACGAGTTTTAGCGAGACTAACCAACAGCAATTGATTTTTAGATATATAGATATAAAAAAAATTGGTAAAGTGCGTATCGAGCGCAATGTGGGTTTTCGAAGTTGCCCATCACAATAATGCAGGCTAAAAAGAGGGATTGTTTCATACTAGGAATATTTAACATATTTAACAATGATGGATATATACGCACCACAGGTTCACCGCCTTTAAAAACTTTTTCAAATACATTTTATAATATAGCCGACTATTACTCAAAAACTTGTAGTCTTCTAAGGCGTGATTTTTCTTTTAACTTTATTATATTTACTACTACCGTAATTCTTTTCTCACCCCCAAAACCAACTGTTTAGCTGACATTGGGTTAAGACACTTGACTCTAACCAAAATTAGCACTTTACAGGTTATATTTCACAAACAGATTCCAGATTATATTTCACAAACAGATTCCTTACTCGAAAAATTGTATTTAAAAACTTACAATATTTTTTGAAAACCGATCCAACAAACTATGGAGTACGTTGGAAAAAATATTAACATCCTCACTTTACATGTTGAGAAGCTACACCAAAAAATTTTTTTTCAAATATTTTATATTAATATATTGTTGCCGTGACTAATATGTATTTATGCGAAATCACAGCTTTCTAATAAATACTAAGAATCTCTGACTTAGACTGCGGACTGCGGATATAAAGAACGTACATAATAAGTGTTGTTTTTACAAATCATGATGATTATTGGTCTCCATAAAATAAACCCCACATTTTTCTATATATTAAGGCGATAACTTCTAATAAAATTACAAATCAGTTAGAAACTACTCAAAATCTGGTATCTTAAAAAGGTTAAACTTTCCTTAACTAAGTTCATATTTTCAGTTTTAAGAGGCTTACCTTAAGTACCGGAAAAATGTTATTTTTCATAATTCCCACCGCTGTGACCTATGTCAAGGAATCTACAGCAATAAACGCACGATGACAATAAGCTCTGAACTCTTGAGGCTCTTGGGACATGCTTCAAATGTCTCAGGGCCCGCTACGAATTTAATCAGAGGAATGTGACAGGAATAGCAAACAATCTCCTAAGTGTTCCCATTCAATTTTGGTATATCATGTAATACGTTTATTTTCTGCTACACAAATTTTGTTTCTTTTTAACTTTAGACGAAAAGTAAAAGGTGAAATAAGTTTGATGTGAGTCATCTGTCTGCAGCACTAGGTGGTAGAGTTCCGCATTGTCTCGCCCGGGTCTGGTACCACCTCCTTACTTATTCCTGCCGCAATAGCGTCTGCGCTTGTCATTGTCGTGTTCCGGTTTGGAGGGTAAGGTTACCGGTAAACTTATGCATGTGGCATTAGACCTCGCCACAAGATAGCAACGCACAATTAACACCTTTGATGTCTAAAGGCGATGGTTGACTCTTTCCATCAGGAGACCCATCTGCTTGTTTGCTATCTTATGGCATAAAAAAAGCATTTGAGGAATAAAATATTCTTAATACATAGTTTTTTAAATAATTCTTATGACGTCCTGCAACGAAAAGATTAGAATAGATGTAAATATATTATTAAAAAAATAGATGAAGTGATTTAAACCTTTACAGAGTACATACAGAACAAAGTCGCTTCCGCAGTATGTTCGCTGTATACTAGATATCTCCGCCATTTTACCTGCATTTTTTCATCATATCATAGCAGCATAATAAAGACATATATATAAACCCCCTTATAGTACAATTTTTATATCATTAGATAGCAAACAACAGATGGATCTCCTGATGGAAAAAAACCATCGCATATAGACACCAAAGATGTTAATAGTGCTTTGCTATCCGTGGCGGGATGATATGCTATGTACACAAGTCTTCCGGGTACCTTACCCTCTAAACCGGGACACGACAATCACAATCATTGACGCTATGGCGACAGGAATAGGTAAGGCGGTAGGTTTGGTATGTCTATGGGCAATGGTACCATATACGTTGCGAAACTCTACCTAATAGTCACGATGGTAGTGACACACATAGCCAATCCGTGGCCTTTGACGACCTCCTGGCAGAACAGCAAATGGTATATTGTTTAAAGAGAGCCCGGAACTTTCATTAGGGAATATCCATTTTTGTTATTTGTTTAATTTTTCACATCGTTTTGACGCTAAAAAATAAAATTAATGTCAGAAATGTTTGAATTAATTTTTAAAATAATAAATTATCGGTTATGATTGACACTTTTGAACGCCCCCCTTTTTCCGCGCGCATTATATTATAACAAATATTTTGTGACGTCATTGACGACACTCTGTGACGTCATTTTTCTATTAATTAATAGTGATGCGTTCCGCAAATTTATTTCACTTACATAATTTACACATTTCGACTAAAGTTTTATGCTACTAAATATGTACTGTACAATAAAATAGTACAGGTATAATATTAGTACCATAATACATCAGAGATAAATAAAAATATATGCACGCCTTTGTACATATATTTACTTTTCAAATAAGTATTGTTTTGTATTTCTGTGTGTACAATAAATAAAATAAATAAATAAAAACAAATAAATTTAAGTCACTTGCATATTCCTATTGTCAGTACATTAATAATTACATTATTAATGAGTATAATTAACTAAGTAATTTTTTTATATCATAAGATTGCAAACAAGCAGATGGTTCTCCTGATGGAAAGAGTCAACCACCATCGCCTATAGACACCAAAGGTGTTAATGGTGCGTTGCAATATTGTGACGAGGCCTAATGCCACATGCATAAGTTCACCGGCTACCTTACCCTCCAAACCGGAACACGACAATGACAAGCGCTGACGCTGTTGCGGCAGGAATAGATAAGGCGATGGTACCAGACCCGATCGAGACAATTCAGAACTCTACCACCTAGTTGCAACGATGGTAGTGACTCGAATAGCCAATCGGTCGCCTTCTACGACCTGCCCGGCAGAACAGCAGTTGGCCTACTCTTCAAAGGAGCCCGGGACCAACACTAAGGAAGATTTACACTAAGACAGAAGACTAAGGAAGAAGTACATTGACCACCGATACTTTTTCTTTGTTCCAATAAAAGGTTTTAAGTTTTGCCTAACAGAGGATCAACGCTAAAAAAACACACATATATATTACTAGCATTTGCCTGGGATTTAGTTCGCGTATAAAAAACATTTTTTTTATTTTTTTAAATATTTTTACTCTTTTGGGAATTATATTTTTTATGAATAAGTACTCTAATTCAAAACAGTCTAATTTTCAAAAGATTCTAAGAAGAGCTAAGTCAGAATCATTTTCGAAAAAATAAGAATTACAATTGTAGGAGATTAAATCCCTAGCCTCAATCTATGTCGATTCACTAAAGTTCGTCTATATTCCTAAAATTTACATACAAAATGAACATAAATTGTGTTACGAAAATGCGATAGAAAAAAGACTACAAGGTTACACAATCCTGTAGTACCTGTCTTAATTTAGGCACGCGATGGTACTTCTCCGAAACTAATGGGTAGGTACCTAACTTACATCTTTTAGATAACGATACGCACCTTTCCCGATGATAAGACACCACGCATAGACTCAGCGTTTAATTGCTAGCGATAAATTTTGGTGTTTGGTGCAAGGATTGGTTATTTAGAATTCTATTATTTTTGTGTTATAATTTTGATCAGTACTTTCGTATTTCTTATTATTTTTGTGTTATAGCACTCACCCCGTGCTTGGGAAAACTGGAAAAACTTTCAATGGAAGAGCGTCCCGGCTTTAGGGAGACGGTCGCAGGTTCAATCCCTGCATGTCGATATTTTTCTATGTTGTTTTTACAGTTTTTCCAGTTTTCCCAAGCACGGGGTGAGTGCTATAACACAAAAATAATAAGAAATACGAAAGTACTGATCAAAATTATAAATGTGAATTTCATCTGTAACGATGAACTCATTTAACTAATTATACGTATGTCTACCTAGCGATCAGTACAATCGATCATATAACAAAGAAGAATTTCGCCACGTCAAACCTGTCGGCACTAGCTCAATGGAAAAGCGTACCGGCTTTAGGGAGACAGTCGCAGGTTCAATCCCTGCGTGATGATATTTTTCTTTGTTGTTTTTAAAGTTATTCCAGTTTAGAATTCTAGATTATTTTTTTTTTCAACAAAATTAATTTCAAACCTTTGCGGATCTTTTATAAAATCGTAAACTATGCATTTGATCATGTGATGATCTTCAGCTAAGTTGTTGTGCATGAAATGTATTTCCTTCAAATTTAATTTAGTTGGTGGCGTAGCAACGCGCGCAGGGTACAGCTAGTTAAAAATATATCAAACAATCACGAAAGTAAGACATACCTATTAATTTTTTATTTTAGTTAAAATGATATTAAGACAAAGCTTAATCCTGAAGCCATAAAAAATGATGTGGTATCGTGGGACACCAGGTAGGAACGAAGTTCCTTCGGCTAAACGGCACTACTCGCTTGTGTATGCGAATGTCGCGCCTGCGCACGCGGTTTTATTCCACGGATTTTTTCTTACGGTTTTACTATCACATTTTTTTTAGTTCGGTCGTGCAAAAATCCCTATCCCCTCCAAGCCTGCTGTAAGGAACTTCGTTCCAATAAAACAAAATAGGATTTGTTCATATCAGATAAATAAAAAAATAAAGCGCGAACGCAACTATCAAAATATCTTAACTAATATTACAAAATAATGTACTATTGAATGCTATTAGGTATGTAATCAATTTTGCAAGTGCTGTTTCTTGTAATAGAAAATCAATTTTTACCGCAAGTAAAACCCCGGTCTAACAACGAGGTAAGTATAATGTTATAAGACAGTACTACCCCGTTTAGGTGCGGCTCTCTTGGAAGAATAGACCAACTACCCTTTGGCCAGGTAGCTCGTAAAAAGCGACCGATTGGATAAACGTGGCACTAACTTCGTGACTACTAGGTGGTAGAATTTCGCAACGTCTCATCCAGGTATATGGTACCACCGCATTCCCTATTCCTGCCGCAATAGCATCAGTGCTTGTAATTGTCATGTTTCAGTTCGGAGGGTAAGATAGCCAGTAGACTTATGCATGTGGCATTGCTATCCCGCCACACGGATAGCAACGCACGATTAGCATCTTGTGTGACTTTAAGCGACAATTTATCTTGCCATCGGGAGATCTGCTTGTTTGCTACCTAATGATATATAAAAAAAGACATCAAACAGTCTTTCTATATTCAAATTTTTTTCCGTACAGAACAATATGCTGGTAACTTTATCTTAATATTTTTAACTTGGGTACCCTAAAGTTAGAATAAATTTAAATTAATTACAAATGTAAACTTTGGAGGGCTTTCATTTTACATAAATATTTTCCCGAATTACCTTTTTACTGTAATGTTTTGATGTAGGATATATTTTATTAACCCCTTATAACTTTCCTACGTAAGTGAGCGTTCACTTCACCTTTGGTTTCTATAAGCGATTAACAATAAGATAATTATATTTTAATAGAAGAAACATGGGGCACACTAAAAGTTTTGCACTTCTAGTTAATCGGAACTATTTGAATTTCGAATGCTATATTATTAAAACTTTGCCACCTTCTTAATAATAAAAAAAAATTGGCGGGAAATGATTTTTTCAATTGTTTTTTTATAACATATCAAATTCTACGTACGCAACGAAAATAGAATTAAGTCGAAAAGATTTTAGAGCGATGATTTTTTATGAATTTAAAAGTTCTCTTTCTCCGCAAGACTGTGCCGCTCGTCTTCAAAATGCTTTTGAGAGAGAAGCACCTTGTTTGAGCACTATGAGGCGATGGTTTACTGAATTTGAAAGAGGTCGAGTTTCTTCACATGACGAATTTCGTAAAGGGCGGCCTTCAACTACCGTCAACGAAAATAATGTGGCTACTGTTAAGTGGTTAATTGAAGAAAATCCCCAGATTACCTATGAGACTATTCGAGGAATATTGGGCATTGGTATGAGCCAAATTCAGAAAATTTTACTTGAAGAATTGAAATTTCGGAAACTTTGTTGTCGTTGGATCCCTCATGAACTGACAGCGGAGCAGAAACGGGCTCGCGTGGAATGGTGCTCACAGATGCTACTGAAGTACGACCACGGATATTCTAATGCTGTTTATGACATTGTCACAGGAGACGAAACGTGGATTTATGGTTTTAAACCCGAAAAAAACAGCAATCTTGTGAATGGGTGTTTGAGAAGGAGAACAGGCCAACAAAAGTGAGACAGGCGAGAAGCGTTGGTAAAAAAAATGATCGCGTTTTTTTCTCAACTACGAGTCCCATCTGCACAATTCCACTTGAAGATCAAAAGAGTGTTAATGTCGAGTGGTATTCTACCATTTGTTCACACACGGTGTTAGAAAAAGTTCGCGAAAGATGACCCAAAAGCCGCATTCTCCTATACCATGATAACGCTTCTTCACACACAGCCAACAAAACAAAGTCATTTTTAGCTTCCGAAAAAGTACATCTCGTCACTCATCCTGCACATAGCCTCAACCTAGCACCCTGTGATTTCTGTATTTTCCCCAAAATCAAAGATTTGATGAGAGGTTTTACTTTTACCAACTCCGAAGAGGCAGTGATAGCGTTCAATCGGCACGTAGAAAACATGCCTGCAGATCTGTGGTCCTCCTGTTTTGATGGTTCTATCGCATGTAAAATGTAAAGGAGATTATTTTGAAAAGCAATAAACATAATATTTTGTTTATAACATGTTTTTTAAGTTACGCAAAACTTATAGTGTGACCTACGTATATAAAAGGGAGTCGTTAAGTATATTATCTGCCGCCGTTAAAATGAGCCGTTAAAAAATCTGTAAACCAGTTGACCCTACAGGCCATCCCTAAAACGTTCCGCTAAATTGAAGTATTTTAAGTTCAACAAAGCAAAATCTAAACCTAAGTATTTTTCTTCACGTTTGGATATCCTAAGAAAAGTTTCCTAGGATATCAAAACATGGAGATGTGATGAAAACTCGATTTTTTCATTATTTTTTGGCAAAATTAGTAATTTCCTTATCTACATAGTTAAGAACATAATTCCTCCTGAATTATATTTGTGTCAACCTATAGGTGCAGAAAAACTAAAATGTAGGTTTTCTGACATGGTCAAGGTATATTTTCATCAACAATTACAAAAAATAAGTCATAGCTCGCTTGCTTTTGTGACTTATTCCAAGCGATATGTTTAGGTCACGCAAACCAATATATCTGTATTTCGGCAAATAACCTTTTATTTTATTTGGAATCGAGGAACAAACTTAAATTAAATACAATTAATTCTGCTTGAGCTAATTTCTGAAAATCTTTTAAACTGTAAAGGAACAAAAAGAAGCCCACAGCGGGCCGAGGTGGGCCGCATCGCAACTAAAAATGCACCATAGCACATTAGTACTGGCCGCATTAGGGGAGAATGGGTCTCAACGGGTATTTCTTTCCAAATGTTATTATATTCTCTTTTGTTACTCAACATAACGTAGGTATAAGTCTTCGTAGCCTTGAACTAAAATTATTAATCATTCGTCATCCTTAATTACGTGAATAAATTAATAGTCAAAACACGCAGGAACGCGTACATGTAACTCCGCTTGCTGTTGCACACTACGGCGGATGGGTGTGAAACGCGTCATATTCACTGAAATCCACTGAACAAACATCCGCCGCCGCCGCCCGTTAGGCCCGATGCACTCTGCCGTAGTGTGCGATATTTCCTCTGAGCGACCTAGCCAGATTTTTGCAATACACAGATTTTATAGGATATGTTGAAACCCACCACAGTGTGCTCGGTTCTTAATGTTCAGCCAAAAACAATTTAAACTTTTTTTCATTTTTAGGCATCAGATAAAATTGCGATAAGCCTTAGGATTTCCCAATTTTGAAAGTTCAACTGTAAATTGTAAAAAAATGTTATATTTAGCACTTTTTTGTAATCTATAAGTACATAAATAAAAATAAATCGTCTAAGTGAATGTACGGGCATTACTTCGAAATAAATGCATCAAATTTGGTTTTTTTTTCTTGAGCTGCCGCTTTATATGTAATGTAGTATGTAAGTGCTAATTATACGTTAGTATATTTATTTCGGGTAACTCGCAGTTTTATTTATTTTAAAATAACCATAATAATAATTTACTATTGAAAGATAAGTAGCAAAGCTGACGACCAAAGATTTCATGGATATAAAACCCTAAATAAATAAGTAAATAAATAAAAAAATCCTATATAAATAAACCGGCTACCATATTGTCCCAACGGAATTCGACAGCGATTAACACCGATGTTGATTCGGCAGAAATAAGTTGACGTTGAGGTTGAGAAACTGCAGAACTTATTCACCTTATTTGTAGTCGCAATGATAATGACAGATAACAACAACAACAAATCTTCACGCCAGATCCCTTACGGGGTAGGCAGAGAGAACCGAGTGCCATACATCACGATCCTTGCAGGCTTATCTCGCTTCCTCCACATTCATCACTCTCTTCATACACACACGCCGGTTGCGAAGACTCTTGACACCACCTTCGGACAGTACTCGATCAATCTGATCGTGGTATGTCAGTTTTGGTCTTCCCCGGTACCTACATCCTTCCACATTCGCGATGTATATCTGTTTTGTTAACCTTTCATCTACCAATCTTTCTACATGTCCGAACCAACAGAGCATGCCCTTTCTCATCTTTACACCGACACTTCCTTCAAACCTAACCTCTCTCTCACTTCGACATTACGAACCTGGTCCGCGAGTGTCACACCACACATTTTTCTTAGCGACCTCATCTCGACCGCGTTGATTCTACTTTCATGCTCTTTCTGACACACCCAACTCTTACTTCCATACAATAGCGTTGGGATAAGTACATGGGATAAGTAATGACAGATTCAGTTTTTAAATCTATTATTTATTTAAAACGGGACCGGATCAACAATTGTATAATATATTTAAGAATGTGTATTTGTAAATTTCGATTTTTGTAAATTTTGAAAAAGTAAAATGGATTACGTTTTAGTTTTTAGCGCATTCAGTTTAAAATATTTCAGCCTATGTCACTTTCACAATTAAGACGAACCTAATGATACTTGTCAAGATTTAAACCATCATTAAAGCTACAGTGCGGGCCAAATAAATACACATATATATTTTTTATATCATAATATAGGAAACACACATATACGTTGAAAATGCTAGTGGTGCGTTGGTATCCTTGTAGCAGGCTCTTAATACTACATACATACGTTTACCAACTACCTTACCCTCCAAACTGGAATATGATAGTGACCAGCATTGACGCTATTGCGGCACGAATATATAAGGTGGTGGTACCACAGATGGGTGAGATAATGAAGAACTCCACCACCTAGTAGTACATATTATGTATTAATATATATACGTAGAAACATTAATATACATCAAAAACATAGCTCTCTTTCTATTATATTCGGTTAAAAACTAATGAGTTCATCTTTTGTGAGTTCTTACCACATTTATGCATGGGTTCCTGGATACGAAATGATTGCAGCGAACACGTCAGTGGATTCACCGCCCGATGAGTGAGTAGTTGGCGACCGGAAAAATAATGAGGGTAGGAACAGAGCGATTTCTCCACATCTTAACAGCGAGCCCAACAACCGTTGTTTTTGTAAGAATAGTTTCCGAGCTGTTTCAACGACGTCTGCGAGTATCCCTGAAGATATCAGATGTTTCAAATTAATGAGTTTATAACTGAAGTATGTATTTTATTGCGGCCGAACTAAGTTTGTTGTTTTATGCTAGTTAGTGTGATTTTATAAGCTTGCTTTCGTATTTTACTAGCTTTCCGCCCGGCTTCACTCGGTTAATAATCAGATAATATCTTTCATTTACAGTATGTAATTAAGAAAAATTAAAAATAGTTAGTTAGTTGTCAATTGTTTTTATCAATATATTTCTGTTATATTATGAGATAGCAAACAAGCTAATCGGTCTCCTAATGGAAAGAGTCAAGCATCGCCTATAGACACCGAAGATGTTAATGGTGCGTTGCTATATTATGGCAAGGTCTAATACTACATGCATAAGTTTACCGGCTACCTTACCTTCCAAACGGGAATACGACAGTGACAAGCACTGACGGTATTGCGGCAGGAATAGTTAAGGCGGTGGTACCAGACCGGACGAGACAATGCAGAACTCTACCAGCTAGTAACATAGACAATCGTTCGCCTCTTATGAACTGTCTGGCAGAGCGGCAGACGGTATATTTTACAAAGGGAGCCCGGACCGTCACGGTACTTATGCATTTAACGTATGTGTTGAGAGGTCAATGCATAAGTATATTCATCTTCGTAAGCGTTGATTGACACTTTTCATCAGAGTGCTAAGTGTGAGTTTTTCTTTTCGCATTCGATCGTGAGCGCGTTTGGAGTTTACTAGGAATTTGTATGTAATTTGTACAGCGCCACCTAGTGGTAAACGTGAGCAACCAGTTTACCACTAGGTGGCGCTGTACAAATCACATACAAATTCCTAGTAAACTCGAAACGCGAAAAGAAAAACTCACACTTAGCACTCAGAAGAGCTACCCACTTGTTAGCTGTCCTATGAAAAAAATAAACGGATGCATTATAGTGTAGACTGCCTCGTGGTCTAGAAGCTAGCCTATTCAGCTGAGGCTCAGATCATGAGGTCCCGGGTTCGATTCCCGGGTCAGGCAAAAATGTTATTGAAATTTTTTTGAGGTTTTTCTCGAAAATCCAAAATATCAGTAGCAGCTCAAAATCTGGCGGGGTGGTATGTCGTTACCACTCCCGTGCCTCGCATGAACACCACCGTCGGTCCAATTATCGCTAGAAATAGTCAATAATCATTATCAGGTCAGTAAAATGTGAGGATGAGGATCACAACTCATCTCGCCAACCGTCAAAATAGGTGAAATGTGGTAAATCTGAATGTCTATATACGTTCAGTTTACTCTGCCTACCTCGCAATGGAACCAGCCGTGATGATGATACATAGAGTTACAAAAATACTTATTTAAGTTTACTACTTTATCAGTCGGTTTCACATCGCAAATTAATTTTAACAAGCAATTAATCTGTATTTAAAGATAAATAGATAATTTACTAGTAAAAATTATGTTAAATATAGATTCATTGTTGGTAACATTAATTTGCGTTTCGGAAACCGGCCTTATAAGTTTTAATCAATAATAAGGCTTGTTGTCGAATGTTTAACTAACTTTGGTTGAAGTGCTCATATTTATACAAAAACTGTAATTCAAAGACTCCAACACTCCATTCACATAAACAGTATGTAATTGCCGCACGATAAAGGGCGAGGAAATGGAACGCAAGGCACATCACCAACATATATTACGTGCGAAAATGATTTATATTACGTTCTAGATGGGATGTTTATGGCTTGTACAGTTATTTGATTATATCATTCTGGGCTGGTTGTATAAGACGCCACGATAGCGCAATAGTACGATAACACCCACGACTGTCGGTCACGCGATGCAGGAGGCAACTAGATAACTTGATGGACTAGGTCTTGAAGCCAATTCACTCTTTTGTCTTTGAACAAATTGTTGTTTTTAATGATTTCCTAGACCTTGAGCAATTTTAAAGCTAAATTATTCCCATTAAAATTAGGTCGTTCTCCTTTTTGCGAGTGTTCTACAATAAATTGTAAATATGAACAAACTGCACATCACATTCTTTGGGAGTGTAATCTTTGCCAAACGAATGTAGTCAAATGCTTGATTCCATGTATATTCGGTATAATTTATTACTCCGACCTTGTGGGAACACGTGGAAACTTCCGTGCCTTCAAGCGATTTTGTCATTCTTACTACTGGAAGCAAAATTAAGTAGGTCCTTGATTTCCAAATTTCCGTGGCGTAATAGGAGTCAAGCTTAACCTGATAGTAATAGTCTCATTTCGTAGCATTTTTATGTTTTTTAACATTTTGTTGTCTCCTGCTGAAAAGGGAGGGAAACTGGATGTATTTTCCTGCTCCTCCTATATACTTCTGATTAATTTCGTTGCGGATTCCAAGACAGCTTAGCTTTTCCCCAGGGCACCTTGAGCTCGCAATTCAGTGGTTATCAAGACGGTTGCCGCTGTTGATTATGGTTTACAGAAGTTATAGTGGATGTGGGCTCGTTGCCCTAACAAATGTGCCGAGCAAGTGATGCCTCACTTGCTCAAGGTATTTTTCTTGCATAATTCCATATCAGTGACTGCCCGTGGCCGAAATTCGACCATAGACTAAACAATAAAATCTCTTAAGTATGAAAACAGACTTTAGCCGTGCAGAAACTCGAGAAAATAGTTCCTCGTTTTGGTCCGGACTCCTTTGAAGTTAAGGTCAACTGCCGTTCTGCCAGGGAGGTCGTAAAAGGCCACCGATTGGCTATGCGAGTCACTACCATCGTGACTATTAGGTGATAGAGTTCTGCAATCTCTTGGCCAGGTCTGGGTACCACCGCCTTACCTATTAATGCCGTAACAACGTCACTATTACGGTTGTTGCAAGATAAGGTAGCCGGTAAACTTATGCATGTGATATAAGACCTCGCCGCAAGATAGCAACGCACCGTTAATATCTTTGGTATCTATAGGCGATGGTAGTCTCTTTTTATAATGAGACCCATCTGCATGTTTGTTATCTTATGATATATTTAAAAAAATACATGTGTGTAATATTATCATGTATGTCATACTCCACTGTCCGCATAATTGTCTCAAAAAGAGGCACGAAGTTATTGCTTTACGTTTAACATATTATAGATTCTAAATACACATTGACGCAGATATCGCGCTGACCTAAATACTGTTGCGTGTATTGCATCGTATGCTATTGCGCTTATTGTTATTATTACTATCATGCCTAAATCCTTAGTTAAGTCAATGCCTAAATTCATAATATATACTATATTATGAATTTAGGCATAATATATTGACTTGTATACTTTTGAACCTATTAACGCACATACAAATATCAGGGATCTCGACTCTTATGATATTAGGGCGCAGCTTCATATATCGGGCTACGGCGAAGGATCGCGACATCCCGAACTAGTTCGCGAAGGGGCTAGACGCGTCACTGCAGTGAGCTTCAAACTGCGGTCCGCACGTGATATTTGTGCGACTCACGACAAAGAAACTATAATATCAACAATAATAATAATAACAAATTAAAATTTATCCGCATACATATGTTTAGGTAATTTCATGTATAAACCGTATTTTGATATTGACCTAGTGTATCGACGAGTCCTATTTTATTTTGTTCCATGGTAGAAAAAAAATAACATACGACGATATGACCTTCATGTTTATGAAGCTATATCATAGGTAATCTTTGGGCGAATAAAATACAGTACTCAGAAGCATAAAATTAAAGAATTTAAGGAAAGAATATTAATGAATTAAGAATTTGAGAAGATAAGATTTTAAGGAATGTTATATTATTCTTGTTTGCTTTGTCGTGTGCCGCATAAATATCGTCAGCAGTCCGCACAAATATAACTTGCCGGCCGCGGTTTGGTGACCATTGTTAATACGCCGTCGTTATGACGTAAGCAGGTGTCGCGATGTAGTTCGCGCTAGCGCGAACCTTCGCCGTAGTCCGACGTATGTAGCTGCGCCCTTAAGGGTATTTTATTGCGTATCATTGCGCGTATTAGTATTTTTATATCGTTGAATAAATTAATGCGCATACTACCAAAAGACGATAGTAACTATTATATAATCCGTGCCATAAGTAAGACTTGTATATTGTTGTTAGGATTGAGTTGTACGTTATTGCGCGTATTGGTATACGTATTACTATCGCGCATAAATAAATATGTATATGTCGTAGCCAGATCGCAGAATTGCCCACATCATGAAATGCTTGAGAATTTCATGAAATTGTTCACCGTCCATTGGCCACATCATGATCTTTGATCAAATCAATGATAAGAAATCGTTTATCGATATGGTTAACTAAACGCGCGACTACTCCATGAAACGGTCAAATTTAATTGAGACATCGTAAAATAGTAACATTATCTACCGATTGAAGCGCTAGGAGTGCTTAGTTTGTGTGTCAATATGGCGGCTCCCCTTACCGTGTGCTATTTTTTTTTTTATAGAAGAGGGGGCAAACGAGCAAAAAGTGCACATGGTAGTAAGTGATCACCGCCGCCCATGGACATACGCAATACCAGAGGTCTTACAGTTGCGTTGCCGGCTTTTTAAGAATGAATAAGCTCTTTAATTAATTTAAAAAAGTCCTGAAAGTTATTTTGAAAGGACTTTTAATATTTCCTAGCATTTCCAGTTTTTATAAATATCTATTGTATTTAGAAACAACGAAATATGCTATTCTTTTTGTGTAGGTATATATGTAAAGCGCATTTGTGTCTATCGTTCCGAAATTATATGCGCGCTTAGGCACACGCAGTCCAGAATGCATGTGAAAATAGCCGGTCACCTGTTTTTTTTTGTGTTATAGTACTCACCCCGTGCTTGGGAAAACTGGAAAAACTTTAAAAACAAAGAAAAATATTGATACGCTGAGATTGAACCTGCGACCATTTCCCTAATTTTTCGGCTTTAGGGAAATGGTCGCAGGTCAATCCCAGCGTGTCAATATTTTTCTTTGTTGTTTTTAAAGTTTTTCAGGTCACACGTTTATCGTGTCAATGACACGAAGCTTTGTGACGATAGATGCAAGTGCGGCTATATAGGTAGTTATAATAGATAAAAAAGTTTATCAAACCTGCATCAAAAGTTTATATCTCGATGCTACTCTTAGGGATGAAAGTGCCAAATTGTCTCTTGTCTAAATTGATTAATGCGCATGCATTAAATTTGTTGCATACGCGTATGAGTTTATATTAAAATTTAAAATCTCTTTAAAATGTCAATTATAGTTTTGAGATGTATTGTTATTCAATAATTTCAAATTATTTATAAAACTTTGTAATATGAACTTTTAACCTAGTTGTGATGAATATAGTATGTACATTACGCATCATGGTAGAAAAGAATGACGTCACAGTCCACGTTCTACTCATCCTCGCTTTCGGCTCAGGTGATAGCATCACATGAGTCGCATTGTGATACTTTTCTACCTAAGTGCGTACTATACTATTTATAAATTAAATAACCTTTCAATGTTTACGCACAACAGTGTATAGATTTGAAAGTAATGCTATTAGTTAACTTAAGTACTGTCTAATAGTTGAATTATTTCAATTGTCTTATACTCGATATCCTTAATAATCGAACTAATTATTAAGGATATCCAGAGTATAAAAATTCTATATTTAGACAGGAGATTTTCATCTGCTTACACCACTAATATCTATCGATTATCTCAATCGTGCGTACAAGTAACATCGAAACGGCAAAATTACCGGTAGCATCACGAACAAAGCACTCAATTCGTTCACATCGTGACTACCAATAAGGTGTAATAAGCTGGAAATGTCGCTTCCCCTTTTATCTGCCCTTTGTTCTACCCGATTCTATTGCAATCTTTAAAAACAGACATTTGTAATGTACTCACAGTAAATACAAAAGTTTCGATTATATATGTTACATTTTATAGAAACATTTAAAAGAATTATTGATCCGGCTAACAAATAATCTACTGTCTTTTTCAATATTGAATTTATTTAAAACTAGCTGAGCCCGCGACTTCGTCCGCGTGGAAAAATTTCGAAAAAAAAGTGGCCTAAGTTACTTTCTCTCACATCAGCTATCTGCCAGTAAAAGTCCCGTCAAAATCAGTCCAGCCATTCCAGAGATTAGCCGGAACAAACAGACAGATAAACAAAAATCGTAAAAAAAAAAAAAAAAAAAATATTTTGGTATATGTACCGTGTATAATATTACAAACAGACACTCCTATTTTATTTATTTGTATAGATGTATAGATATTCTGTGATGTAATTTTGTATTCTGTGATATTTTGAAGAATTTTATCTGCTATCACCCAAATTGTATCGTTAAATTGACAGACACTAGTGCTATCGCAGCAGGAAAAGGTGAGGTGGTAACAAATACAGGCATAACATTGCAAGACGCTACCACACAATAGCCCGTGTTGGCCCATCTACCATTCTGCCAGGCAGTTTGTAGGCGAACGATTGGCTAAACAAATCACTACCATTGTGAATACCAGGTGGTAGAACTATTCTGCAACGTCTCGCTCGTACATATTGCCTTACGTATTCCTGTCGCAATAGCGTCAATGCTTATCAGTGTCGTATTCCGGTTAGGAGGGTGAGTTAGATGATAGACTTATGCATGTGGCGTTGCCATTCCACTACACATAGCAAAGGACTAATAATTTCCTCGTGTCGGTCTCGGCCTCCTTTGAAGAATAGGCCAACTGCTGTTCTGCCAGGCAGATCGTGAAAGGCGACGGATTGGTAATACGAGTCACTACCATCGTGGCTAATAGGTAGGAGTTCAGCATTGTCTCGACCTGGTCTGGTACCACCGCCTTACCTATTCCTGCCGCAATAGCATCAATGCTTGTCACTGTCGTGTTCCGGTTTGGAGGGTAAGGTAGTCGGTAAACTTATGCATGTGGCATTAGACCTCGCCACAAGACAGCAACGCACCATTAACATATTTGGTGTCTATAGGCGATGGTTGATTCTTTCCATCAGGAGACCCATCTGCTTGTTTGCTATCTTATGATATAAAAAAACTTTGTGTCTATAGGCGATGGTTGGATGGTTTCTCTTTCTATCAGGAGAGCCATCTGTACAATGATAGTGACTACTAGTCATGATAGTAAGACGTTTGACCATCATTTGATTTTAATGAATTGCTTAGCAAAAAACTAATAACCTTTTTTAAAAAAAGTGTATGTCAACACGAATAACTTAACAGATATTTTTATGAAAACAATCATATTTGCTACCTAATAATTAGAAAAAAAATCAATAGCTCCCGTAGATTTTAAAGAAATATTAAATCTCCATGCAGTTAGTTGAAATATTGTTTCAATACAAAGTATTTCACATTGAAGAGGCATTCTCGTTAAGAAATACAAGAGCTTTTATATTTTACAAGGGGATAACAAAACCAAAAATAACAATATTGTAATGAATATCAGACTAATTAAGAAAATTCCGTACAAGAGAAGTTCAGAAAACTGACTCCCACAAACACCTGATGAGATAAAGTATAAAATTACGTTAGTCCATTGTTTCAAGCAAATGCCGTAATGTGAGGGTAGTCGAACAAAGACTCAGTTCTGGGGAAATTTTCACAGCCTTTTGTTCGACTCGAGACTCTTCACTAATAGAAATAAATGGTAATGTAACAGAAAAATTAAATCGTCGACTGAAAAATTTGCGTGCCTTCGAAAACAATGTGATTTAATAAGCTTAGTTGAGTACAGACAAACTCATGAAATCACAAAAGGCTTTAGTTTTTAGTTGTATTTGAAAATATGATTGCGAACATTGCTGCATTTGATATTTGAATTTTTCTTTTCTTTCATTTCAGCTATGTTTGTTATTGCATTTCCCCGTGATTATCTGGGATCCTTTAAAAAATAGATCAGCTGTCTTACTGCATTTTTAAAAGGTAAAATAAAGCTAAATATTTTGTATATAAATCAGTGTTGTAAGGTATTATCACACGTTTATCAATAAAATATTTTATATAAAACATAGTATACACTATCTTAAATGTGTTGAAACAGCAAAAATGAGGTTTGGGTAACTTGGGTAACTTGGTGAAGGTGGTAACTTCAATATTTTCGAACACTAATAAACACTTTTTAAAAGCAATGTCTTACAATTAATACATATTTCTATATCACGCAATAAATTGAAAAATGTGCTTGTCCAACAAACCGTTTGCATAAATATTGTCAGGGGCTCGATTTACCTAAAAAAAAAGTCAATCAAGTTGATACGTTTAGGGCTTTTACACATATTCTTAAATGTATGTCGCGTTGACGTAACACGATGCAATGTTATATCATTTTTAGGATTCCGAAGTAAACTAGGAACCTATAGTTTCGTTATGTCCTATTCGCTATTTCTTATGTCGCTGCACCTGACAAGTTCCATATGTGATATTTGTAAGGTTTTGGGAAACAAAAAACGTATTATTAATTTATTTATTTATTTATTTATTTATTTATTTAGAGAATCAACAGCGTTTACATAATATTGTAACGCCCGCCCGGCGACTATCAGCCGGACGTGTTACTTTGCCGACGATATCCCTTTTTTATTCAGGGAACCTTCTTGGTACTCGCTTGGCTGCTTGAGGTACTAATTAGTAGCAGGACCTTTTGGGATTCTTTAAGAAATTAGACTTTTCGTATATATCTTCGTTTATTTTCAGAGACGTCTATCTTACGTCAAATCTTAAAAGATACTCCTATTCTAAAAACAATTTATTCTTTCTCTACATACTAAACAGTTCTACATTTGAAAGTCGACAAAATGGCCAGTTCGTATGTAACACCATAAAGGTGTTACATCAGCTACCCCCCAAGGTGGGAGCAGCTGAAACTGGATGGGCATTTGTCTACCTTCATATGGTCTACCTATCCTTATCCTGATTGCCCTACCTACGAGGGGAAGGTACATTTTGGTGGGACTGTCTTTTCCTAAAAGATAGTTTGCCCCATGTGTGGTTCTGTTCATTTACCACCACACCATGGCACAAACTTTGGTCTCCCAAAACCCCTCTAAAAGACAGACCACAGTCCCCTCACCTAACCTATCCTACCGCAAACATTTTTATTTTATTACAATTTAGCCTGAAGGGCTCTAGCTGTATAAGAGATAATAAGAGATGGAAAGGCATAACAATTCAAACTTCTTTTCTCTGGTGGACCAAAAGAAAAAAGATTGAAGTATTACTTCCTCTCAACATCGAGCTCGCCCCAATATATATACATACCACGATCATAAATATTCCTTACTATGAATCATATTAATACCATCATTATAATTTCTTCCATAACTATCCGAGTTCATGTATATCCTATACAGATATCCTTTGTGTCAACTATGTCGTACTACAAAGTTGAACTCTCCTTCAAAAGACTTTCAACCCTTAACCTATACTGACTCTTTCGACTTCATACTAAGGCGGCTCTGTCCCTAGTATACATTATACCCCCATAAGACTTTATTATTGGACGGAAGAACTTGAGAGGAATACATTGCTATTGGAAATATGATATTTCTTCATTTAATATTCTTTTGGTCATCTTTTTTCTTTTAGCTTCGGTCCATCATCACAGCATTGGTTGAGCCCGTCATATTACATGAAACAAATACAAGTATTAGTATTCTCATACATAAACCCAAACAAAAGTAATGGTCTAACATGTAACAATTTTTATTACAATGAATGACTATAAGTACACTATACATTTTTTTTTTACATACGTACATGAAATGCTTTCAACCTATTTATATGTACAATATCTCTATATCTCCTATTGCTTAATTTCGTAATTACATAATTTACATTAGATATTCTTTCCACTATTCTGAACGGCCCTTTATATAACCTACATAATTTCAAACTTCTATGGTCCACCCGTCTTGGTGTATAAACTAATACTAATTGTCCCGGTGAAAAGTCCTTTACTTTAGCCCTTTTGTCAAAATATCTCTTTTGCCTAACCTGTGCCCTCCTAATGTTTTGTACCGCCTTCTGAACTAATGCACCTTGTAAATTATGTCTCTCGGCATAATTTACTTCTCGGCTTTGACTATCCCTATTTACTCCCATGTCGCTTTGGAATATCGGTTCCCTAGCGTACATCATCATATATGGTGAAGCTTTAGTGGTTGATTGTTTGCTAGTGTTATATGAATGACAACCTAATGGCACAAATCTACACCCTTCATCACATTTTGTAACAACATTTTCACTCTTTCGCGTGTCCGCGCACCCCTTTTTCATCTTTTTACCTCTACATAATTCGTATGAATCATTGCGATCACTCTTATTTTCTCTGAAATTAAATATATTAGTTTCTATTTTCTTCGTATTCATTTTTGACATCGCAGTCAATGAATACGAAGACTTTACGTCAGCTCGTTTTATAATATTACATATATTGCGCATGTTGTTATGGCAACTATCTCTATTATTTGCAAACTGTCTAAAGCGATTTAAATTAAAATTTACAAAAAACTTTTTATCTATACACAAATAACCCTTTTTACAGTAAATAACTACATCATATTTATTAAGGAAATCCTGCCCCAGGATCATTTCGTAACCAATATTATTTACAATCACCATGTCGTTGGGGAAGACCCTTGCATTAATGAGAAGATTTACTCTCGCCTCACCAACGACTTTTAGTGTGGACCCTGTAACAGATTGAATTTTATCTCTGCTATATGGAACACTGGCTCCATATGGCAGATTTAACTTTTTTGCTAAACTCGCGGACATACATGAGACACTTGCCCCCGTGTCTATTAAAGCGAGACATTCCTGTCCCCTAACACATAAGCGAATACATGGATTTTTTACACCTGATCTTTTATCCTCTTGTTCGGCTTGAAGTGGTGCGGGCGTAACTCCTTCGCACATATTGATGCGATGGCCCACGCCATCCGTGTGTTGTTGTGACTTCGGACTGCTTCTGAAAGATCTTTGTGTACATAAGGTTGTTTTATTATATCGAGGCGTACGAAAAACTTCCGTCGGTTTTTGATGTTCTTGTTGTGAATACACAGGCGCACCAGGGAGGACGTTTGTTTCCTCCCTATACAAATATTTCAGCGGCAACCCAACTGGTGGCTGCAATGGAAGGTCAACCGTGGAATGCGGTTTTCCTCCAAATAATTCGTTATACTGCCTTATCGTGTCACGCAGCTCCTCTCGTGACTTATATAACTGTAATCCAAACTTTTCCTTCAACGAGGGTAATATCGTTTTAAGGAATTGTTTTATGAAAATTGCGTCTGAAATTTTTGCTTTGGCTGCGGTGTCGCTGAGCCTGTAAAAATAGGTTAATAGTTCCTCATCACGGCCTTGCTTAGATACATAAAATTGTTCCACATAATTTATTGAAACGGGGAATTCGTTTTCAATTTTTCTACATAATTCATCGAAATTGGCCGTGTCGGTATATATCATTTTATAAAATGCTAATGCCGGACCGTCGAGATATAGTCCCAGAAGTAACGGTAGGCTCTCCATGTCCCATTTATTTATCGCTGCGACCGTTTTGAAATCTTTAATAAACTCAGCGAACGCCAAGTTTTGCGTTCCGTTGAAGCGCTTGATGGCCTCCATCTCAACTCTTACCCTCTGACACCAATACTTAGCTCTCCTGGTTTTTCTAGCGTGGTGATTGCGCGTAGCGCCTGAACGTGGTGACTTCCGTAGCCACTTCACACAGCGACTTCCCGCAGCGACTTCCCGCAGCGACTTCACACAGCAACTTCCCACAGCAACTGCACACCGCGACTGCACGGCGCCTCCGCCAATTTGTAACGCCCGCCCGGCGACTATCAGCCGGACGTGTTACTTTGCCGACGATATCCCTTTTTTATTCAGGGAACCTTCTTGGTACTCGCTTGGCTGCTTGAGGTACTAATTAGTAGCAGGACCTTTTGGGATTCTTTAAGAAATTAGACTTTTCGTATATATCTTCGTTTATTTTCAGAGACGTCTATCTTACGTCAAATCTTAAAAGATACTCCTATTCTAAAAACAATTTATTCTTTCTCTACATACTAAACAGTTCTACATTTGAAAGTCGACAAAATGGCCAGTTCGTATGTAACACCATAAAGGTGTTACAATATTATAATAACGACACATTTTTATATTAGTAAGGCCAATAACAGATTCCCCTAACTTATAAATATATGGGCTTATGCAGATTTAGACTTTGAATTATTTAAAAATATTGTGATTTATGTAAATAAAATTATACAAGTAAACAAAATGAAATGAAAAAGAGACAAAAAAAACCTAATACATTTTCTTAATAATTCGATCCCTAAATACTGGTTTGGTTAAGTGAAATATATCAATATCACCAAAATAGGTATTATATGTGCGCGCAATACGCGTAAATACGGAATTACTAGCGTAGTTTGATGAGTGAGCAGGAAATGTGCAACATTGGCGTATGACGGGTGCGATATAATGGTAAATTGAACTCCACATTTTGTAATAATTCTGATGAGTCTATATGACCATTTAAAATATCATAAAGAAAACACATGTCTAACATTTTACGTCTATCATCAAGCGTGAGAAAACCGTACTTTTTACAACTATGCTCGTACGATATTTTGGTTTTACGTAGCCGAAAATTAAGATAGTTAATTAACTTTTCTTGAATTCTTTCCAGACGATTTTTGTATATAATGTACTGAGGAGACCATATTGAAGAAGCATATTCCAAAATGCTACGCGTATAAGCAAAGTATACAGATTTTATAGCATCTACATTCGTGAAATCTTTACATGCCCGAAGTATAAATCCTAAGTTTTTATACGCTTTGGTGCTGACCATATCAACATGTTCTGTAAATGAAAGCTTTTCATCAAACAACACACCCAAATCACGGACCACTGAAACTTTATTTATAGTTACCCCATTAAAGTTATATGTATGTTGAGTAGGTTTAACTTTACGTGTATAACTTATACTTTGGCTTTTTTTTACGTTAATGTTTATTTTATTCTGGACATAATATTGATATAACGAGTCCAAATCTTTTTGTAGCTCATAGCATTCTTCAATATGGGAAATTTTACAAAATATTTTTTTATCATCTGCGTACATTATGTGTTTAGCAAACTTGAAACATTGATCAATATCGAACAGATAAGCATTGTAAAATAGGGGCCCAAGATGTGATCCTTGGGGTACACCTGACATTTGACATTTTTGACAATTTGACAATTTAACAAATAGTCGATTTGTTAATTTCTAATTTGTCATTAAATAACAAATAGACTAATTTGTTAATTTAAAAACATGTTTTTTGTTGATTCCCAAAACCTTACAAATATCACATAAGGAACTAGTCAGGCGCAGCGACAATATATGAATTTGAACAATCCTGACTTTTAATGGAATCTATTTAAATTTGCTAGGAACTCTACTATCAAATGGCCGTAATTTCTGCCTGCTCGTAGGTTTTTTGTCTATTAGAAGTTGCCTGGGACAACAGCAGATGGTTAATTCTCCATCCACCGAGAAACTTATTTTACCATCTAACAGTTTCAAAGAACATGATTTTAATTGCAATTTAACCCTTATTGAAAAGGCTATAAATGCTTTTATTGTAGAACCGAGCAGGAAAAGACTATATCTTAAGCCGAGTACACACATACGACATAAATCTCTGGGGTGTCTACGGATTTAATTATCTCCTTTCTTGTTCCTACAAGTACAGAGAAACAGGCAAAGAATTAACCTGTGTAACAAGAGAGCCATTTTAAGGTGCTTAAAGATGGCTAATTGAAAAGCTAATATACACCGTGTAGTATTAATTATGCTCCAAGGGCCGGTGTAAGCGATATTCTCATTATTATTTAAAGGCATCCTCTTATTGTTAATTATATTTGAATTATTTTCTTAAAGAGGAAGTGAATGAGAGTTTAAGTACTTTATTATTCAAATAAAAATAACATTTTCTATTGGAAATCTTGTAGGTGTTTCTTAGATAACATTTCATCTTATCTTTTATTCCTTTTCTTTGTATGTTTTAAATGTTTTGATAAAATTACGACAAAGTAAAACATATTCATCATAATATACTTACATCAAATTCTTTACCTGAATATATCTAAAATATAAAAAAAAAGAAAGTAATAAACAGTCAAGTGTGAGTCGCATTTACACACGTAGAGCTTCATACCAGGGCGATATAACTGATATTACTCAATACTTGTATGGGGCGGCTTTGGGACCATTTTTAGAGTGGAGTGCCTAAAAGGTAAAACGGAACCCTATTACTAAGCCTCCGCTGTCTGGCCGTCTGTCTGTCTGTGCGTCTAAACGTCTAAACCATGATAGCTAGAAACCTAAAAGTTTCACAAATTATATATTTCCGTTGCCGCTGTAATAACAAAATACTAATATAAAATATATATTATAAAATAATATATAAAAAATGAAAATATAAAGGGGGGGGGGGGGGGGGGTAAAATATACTTACAAGTTTTTCAACTCTTCTGCAACATCGTGGAATCCTAGTAAACAATTTTATATCAAATTATAAACTTGGAAGTGGTGCCATCTGATCTGTTCTGGTTGAAGTTGATATTTATCAATCTACCCTACTTTTAATTATTGTAAAATTGTAATACTATAAAACAGCGGTCATTCTGCTCATAATTCTGCTGTAAGTTGTGAAAGAATAAACATGTATGTACGTCAAACTGTCTTATTAAAAACGAACCTCACAATAACTAACAGTATACTTATTATATACTTGACGAATATAGTAAAAAAAACGTAAAGTAGCAACACACCATTTAGTACACCGAAGGTGTAAATGGTCCGTTGCTATCTTGTACTTACATTATTGTACTAGCTGTTGCCTACTACTTCGTCCGCGCGGACTTCGTTCATTCTGCACAGCTCCTCCCTCCTAGGTGATAGCGTGATAATATGTAGCCTGTATGTTGACCCGACCTGTTAGTAATATTCATGCAAAATTTGAAGTAAATCCATGCAGTACTTTTTGAGTTTACCCCGGACATACATACAGACAAACAGACAAAAATTCTAAAATCTATATTTTTGGGTTCGATATCGATTGTTGATCACGCCCCAAGTATTCTTTTAAAAAATATTCAATGTACAGTTTTAACTTTCCTACGATTTTATTATATGTACAGATTAGCGAATGTGAATACAATTGATATAGTTTCATTCCAGAAAAATGCTTGACTTTTAGCGCAAAATGGTTCTTCCTGGTCATAAGATAAAGCTAAAAAATATAATAAACGGGCAATGAAGATAGTCTCGTGTTTTCAAACGTCAAAAATGAGGCAATATTTCAAAGCGGGCAAACTCGAAGTACGATAAGACAAAGTTAGGTGAGTGTTTCATTGGAGTTGTTATCAGTTGCACTACAAGTGCTCGCCCGGCTCCCGTGCGTCAACAATCGAAACAGTTTTATAACACTCCGTAACTCAGCCGCTATCGGGTTTCGATCTAATGAACGTGTAACTTTAATTATTACGAAAATGATGAATGAACTAAATACTTTAAATTTATAATAAGAATTAGCTGACCCGGCAAACGTTTGAACGTTGGTTGACTAAGTAAATATATATATACTTTTAAAATATAGTTTAAAAAAACTTCAAGTCACTTTCACAAAGATTTTTAATTCAATACATGAATACATTTAGCAAATACATTTGTATCTTATCCAAAAGCGGCTAGAGAGAGAAATTATGAAACACAAATAAAAGCACGGATGTATGGCTAGGTGTGGTGTAGTTAGCAAACTCAATAATGTTCGAGTTCGCGCTTCTTTGAATCTCTCATCTTTCATTTTAGAGTTATCCGCCAGAAGTTTTTCGCATAAAACTTCCCTATGTTCGAGATTTGTAAACAAAATCTATCTGGAGTTCGACGGTGCGTGCTTAAAGACTTTCTGCCTTTTGAGAACATTACATTAATGTTAATGCGATTTTCTTTTTGTAAAATAAAGTTTAATGCACTATCTTGGCCTCTAAAGTCTCATACCGAACAATGCTGACAAACAAGCTCGTAATAACAGAAGGTGAGGATGAACTAAACAATTTAGCTCAACTAATAACTAGGCTCAATAAGCTAGAAGTCATAGCCATTTCAATAGTTTTTACTTTCTTTAACAGGTTTAAAATTTTAATTCATCTTTTGTTAGATCAATAGTCTATCTCTTTGCATCAAACTTGTAGCAAGTAATCTTTTTTTTTAATAACGGGATCGTCCACAATAAGTAAATATTGTATTATATTGATTTACTTATTGACAATGTCGTTATCTAATGGATAGGCTATTCGGCTCAGATCATGAAGTCAATGGTCGAACCACGGGTCCGTCAAAAGTGATTATATAGGTTATTTCAAAGTTTTTCTCGAAAATGTGGATTCTTCAGTAGCTGTTCGAAGTCTAGCGGCTGGTATGCTACCTCACCCGTATCACAGATGAGAATGTAAAACTATCGGTGGCAGTTATTGCTAGAATTATCAAAGAATCGTTACCAGGTCGATAGAATGCTGCGATGGCTTCGCCAACCGAAAACCGGTGAATTGTGGTAAACTGTAAATTTATAAATATTTGTTTTACTCTGCCTACTCCGGTTGAAAACGATATGATAATACTATTTTAAATTACATGGTTTCCTAATATTACCCAAATTTTTATTGTAATCAGGTGGCATGACTTTTTCTTTAAAATATGTTTATATATTTGACCGTCCTATTGGTCGAGTGGTTAGTGACCCTGACTACGCAATCGACGAGGCTCGGGTTCGATTCCCGACAGGGACAAATATTTGTTTGATGAGCATAGATGTTTGTATTTCTGGGTTTGGGTGTTTATTATATATATTTCGAAACATATAAATGTATTTCTAAGTATTAATATTGTTGATTAACACCCACGTCACAAGCAAATAATTTGCTTACTTTGGGGTTAGCTCAAATCGTGTAATTTGTCAAAGAATAATATTTATTTATTATTTATTATTAATATTTATATAATTACTAGCTATTGCCAGCGACTTCGTCCGCGCGGACTTCGTTTACTCCGCACTGGTCCTCCCCCGTAGGTGATAGCGTGATAATATGTAGCCTATATGTTGACCCGACCTGTTAGTAATATTCATGCAAATTTTGAACTAAATCCATGCAGTACTTTTTGAGTTTATCCCGGACATACATACAAACAGACAAACGGACAAACAGACAAAATTCTAAAAACTATATTTTTGGCTTCGATATCGATTGTAGATCACGCCCCAAGTATTCTTTTAAAAAAATATTCAATGTACAGTTTTGACTTTCCTACGATACAGTTTTGACTTTCCTACGATTTTATTATATGTATAGATTATCCTCTAAATTGCGTAGAGTAACGTTTGTGGACTCTACAACATATAGATTCTTCACAACTCCCTACGTAGTTATTTGATTTATTTCTATAAAAACATACCTAATCTTTACAAAAGTTCAAGATACTCCTAATCTTAGTTTTGAAACAGTTTTTAGTTGTTTCTAACAATACTAAATCGAAAAATGTTAGTGTATACTTAGGATATAAAATAAAAGTTGTTGAACAAAACTAATCAAGAACTTCCATTTTTTCATGTACACATTATTATTAGTTAACGATGTTTGTATATCATTAGTAAATAATATTACATAAATATCTCACATCACAAGTTAAGGACATTCGGCAAAGTATTCTAGTAACAATTTACTGAAATCAATATATGTATTTTTTACATATTTTGCGTGTATGACTACGGTTATAGACATGGGCGTACCCAGGTTCTGAGCCAGGGGGGGCAACCGTAACATTTTAAGACTATATTTTTATCTACAACAATAAATAGGGAGTAGAGAGGTAAACAAATGCCAGGGGGGCAGCAGACACTCCCTGCCCCCCCCCCCCCCCCCCCCCTCGGTACGCCCATGGTTACAGATGTTTTTTTCCTACACAGTACGCAGAAAAAACTAAGTACTATCACGATCCAATCACGCTCCCAAGAAGCACGCCAATTTCATTAATCACCGTAGGTCTGCCTTTTTCTCCCTCGATATATAAACAAGCAATTAATCTGTGATTAAAGGATCATTTGCTTGTAAAAATTATGTTAAACACAGATTTATTGCTGGTTAAAATTAATTTGCGTTTCGGAAACTGGTAGTTAGTGTACTAATATCAAAAACTATAGTCACCGCACGTTGCACTCACGAATCTAGTCACGAGTTCGATAAATCGCTATGTACTTCTAGGACTCATGCGCGGGTGTCCGTACTAGACATTTTTATTGAATGATTAGGTCTAAGTAGTAAGTACCTATATTTTACGTATTCGATATCAGAATCGAGCACTGAACGTTCTTCTTCAGTAAGTACATTCATTCACTAGTCAACCTGTAAATTCCATTTTTTGTGAATCTTTCATCTATCATTATTTATACATGTCCGAATGGAGCATATATTTAGTAGTTAAACCAATATTTTTTAAACTCATTTTTTTCTCGTTTCTGTTTGACGATAGTGAACCTCTAGTAAACATTCCAGATTTCTCGTGACGCTCTCATTACACTCGCGTAATGCTACTTTAATGTAATTTCATACATACTCTTAGTCTTAGATACCACTATAGAATGACTTTCACCGAGCTGGTTTATGGATAATAAGTATTTTATGATCAATTAAATATATCAATAAAAATATATTGCAAATGGGTTGACTATTTCGGATTCTTATCCGAAATTTATAGTCACTCTCTTGCATGAAGATACTTTTTAATATTTGAAAAGTCCTCCGTAACAATATGACCAATGTAAAACTCAGTTACCAAAACTGAACAACGAATGAATGTAAACATAAATTTGCCTTTTACGTATTTAGATAACTTCCATAAAACGCCGATATACAGAAAACAATATAACCCTATGGAGCCCATAGATAAGTACCCCATTAAGCAATAAAGTATTTTATATCTGACGCTGAGATTTGAAGTACGAATCGTTCGAGTGCCAAACTTTTAAAATATAATGTTTCCGATACATAAAACCATGGGGTAATATTTGTGAGGCGGCGACACGAGACTATTTCGCGCCATCGACAATAAAGGCCTTTCGGGCGATAAAAACGAATCGCTAAGTTCCTTGGCAACAAAAAAAACTTATTTGGACTAACGCCAGGCTACCTGCTCTCTACATATGCACTCTGAAGTCTAAAATTATACTCTACAGATTTTATTATGAAAACACTTTTTTTGTTAGATACAAGTACTGATGACGTGTTAATACACGAAAGTGCCATGCACTAAAATATGACTATGTAGGCGATTGAGCTTCGCTCGGGTCGATAGTTTTTCATGTGAAAAAACAGACTATCATGAAAATGACACTTACCTAAATCAATTTAAATAGTAAAGTTTTCCCCAGTGTAAGTCTGGGCTCCTTTGAAGAATAGACCAACTGCGTTATGCCAGGCAGGTGGTAAAAAGGGACTAATTGTCTACATGTGTCACTACCATCATGACTACTAGGTGGTATATTCTATACTTTCCGTCGTCGGAACTTGGTGAAATTCCATTACTTTTAGACACATTAATAATGCACTTGTACATTAATTTCACTTCACAATATATATATTTTTGGTACATTAATCATCTTTGGTATAGTAATCAATCTTGTGGCTGGGTCTTAATGCTACGTGCATAAGTTTACCAGCTACCTTACCCCCAAACAGGGAGACGACAGTAACAAGCACTGTCGATATTGCGGTATGAATAGGTAAGTCGATGGTACCAGACGCGGGCGAGACAATGCAGAACTCTACCACCTAGTAGCCACGATGGTAGTAACTTGCATAACCAATTGTTCGCTTCTTACTAACTGGTAGAACGGCAGATGGTCAATCCTTCTACATTTATTATTACCAGATTTATAAATAGTACGTAAAAGTCTTTAAAATTTCATATTATGAAAACGGTATTTCACCCGTTTGAAGCGGAGACGGGCAGTTTTTAATAAAATGGAGCTTAATCACAAGAGTAAAACACATTTGGCAAGCCAAATACCAGCCGCGATAAAGATCTAACAAATTGCGTAGTCGCACACGTCGTCCGGTAGTAAATAGTTCCATGTTTGTCGGCAAAGTTTTGACTTCTCACTTGCCATCGGTACTGTAATGGCACGATTGCCATTGTACTGAAGACCGGCGCCGCGTAGACTGCTCCTCGCAATTGTTAACCGTTTAATAGCTTCCCGTTCGATGCTTATTAGTTTTCCGTTTGAAAAAGTTTAGTTTCATACAATGATAGGGATCGCAGAAGTTGAACTGGTATGACATTAACTGTGAACTCCAATTTATGAGTGATCTATAAAACGTTTAAAATGTTGCAACGTTCGACAAGTTAAACGTATTTTACGATATATTTACTGACCCAAGGATTTGGGAGAATGCTCAAAGCTTGTTTTTAAATCATTCCTAAGCAGATAGTTTTTGTTGAAAACTATTTGTTTTACTATATTGTTTTATATCATAATAATATAGTAGAACGAATCATACTCTTGCTGGAAGACGACGACCATCGCCTTTACATACCAAAGATGTGTAGTAGTATATGTGTAGAAGTGCAGTTGATGGGTTTAAATGCCAAATTCAAAAGTTACCAGACACCTCCTCCAACCTCCTCCAACCTCCAACCTTACTCTCGAAAATAAAACAAAACACCGGTAAGCTGTGATGCCTATATATTTTTTATAATCTTGTAATATTGTGAATTATTTTTTTATATCATAAGATAGCAAACAAGCAGATGGGTCTCCTGATGGAAAGAGTCAACCATCGCCATAACACCAAAGATGTTAATGGTGCGTTGCAATCTTATGACGAGGTCTAATGCTACATGCATAAGTTTATCGGCTACCTTATCCTCCAAACCGGAATATGACAGTGACAAGCACTGACACTATTGCGGCAGGTATAGGTAAGGCGGTGGAACCAGACCCGGGCGACAATGACACTGGGGACAATGCAGAACTCTACCACCTAGTGATATTGTGAAAAAAATATACTCGTATATGAAAAAAGACAAGCCCGCTGAGCTTGTGTCGCGTGTGTAGTCGCGTTTCCGACCGGTAGTAATTTAAAAAATATGTTGACGCATCAAAATAACTTGTAAAAAGTTTTATTGAATAAAGTACTTCTGATTTCTGATTTCCTCATGCTACGGTTAGGAGACAATTAGGATTACTTCGTTGTTATTCTTAGCAGACGCTTTTAGCGATCATTACCGCCAGTACTCAGTCGTTATATCTTTTGAAAAATCATCACTTGCCTTGTAGAAATTTATATCTATATTCTATATATTATTATAAAATTGTAGAGTTTGTTTGTTTATTTGGTTGTACGCGCTAATTTCGAAAATTGCTGAACCGATTTGAACAATTCTTTTTGAGTTGGATAGCCTGTTTATCGAGGAAGGACAGGCTATATAACGTCATGCTACGACCAGTAGGGGCGGAGTAATCAAAGTCCGCGCAGACTAAGTCGCGGGAAATAGCTAGTGATTAATAAAATATAGTAAGAGGAAATAAATATGGAAAAGATACCCTAAAAGAATAAAAGGAACGAAGAACAATTAGCCGAATTCATCACTACGCTCATGATGAGAGACCATCGCCGTGTCTGGTAACATAGACATTCTTATTCCTGCTGTAATGGCATCAATAATTATCACTGTTTTGTTTGCGTTTAGAGGGTAAGGTAGCCAATAAACTCATTCATGTGCTGGTGACACCCTGCAAGTGGATAGCAATGCGCCATTTACATCTTTTGTGGTTATAGGCGATGATTTTCACTTTGCATTAGGAAAGCTATCTACTTGTTTGCTATCTTATGATATACAAAAACGATACACTATGAAATCTTTAAAACCTAACCATAATTCAAATAAATATACCTCAAAAAGAAGAAACGGAACCCTAATAAGATCACTTTGTTGTCCGTCTGTCTATCTGTCCGTCCGTATCTTAAGTTTCCTTTATCTCGAGAACGCATGAGGTATTGAGTTAAAACTATACAGTCCCTTGAAGATGTAAAAAACTAAACTTCTAAGTTAACGTAAATAAAATAACTTCTAAGTTATGTTACGGCCGTTTATGACACAAAAATCGTAAATTTCGACTAGGTGCGACCCACAGCCAGCTGCATTGTAAAAGTTTTTCCTGAATCCCACGGGAACAACTTATTTTTCCGGGATAAAAAGCATCCTATGTTTTATTCCAGGTTATCATCTACCGGTGTGCTAAATTTCATCTAAATCGGTAAAGCCGTTTTTGCGTGATTGAGAAAGAAATATCTACCCGACCATCTATACAAAGATCCAAACATCCAAACTTTCGCATTTATAATATTATTATGATATAAATGTAAATTACGTGTTTCGTTGTTTATTCGCGATGGACTTCGAAACTACTGAACCGATTTCAAAGAAATTTTGTCAATATCTACTGTTTGGTCCAACTTAAAACATAGGATAGTTTCTATTTCAATTAACCCCCTCTCAAGTTCCCACCAAAATATTCAATACAACAAATAATTTGTATGGCAAAACAAGGTTTATCGGGTCAGCTAGTATTAATATAGATTTTCTCGAGGAACCAAAATTTATAGGTTACTTTCTCTAGAACCACAGATTAAATAATAGTTGTACTATAACTATGGAACAAGGAACTTATATATACGATAATTGGAATTATTACGAAGAAAATTTTAAAATAAAAATTTACTTTATTTCGTTACTAATAAAGTTGACATTTGTTTCTTACTTAACAGAGGGGAAAAACATTCTGAGCAAGACAACGACATGAGTGGATCTTGTCCCTTTCTTGCAATTGCCAGTGTAAATAAATCTATCTGATGGTAGATTTTTATATATTTGGTAATCGTTAAATCCCTTTTATTCATACACGTCGATAAATACATTAGCATAAAATGTATTGTAATTAACACAGTGAGTTCTAAAATGTGTTTATTTTAATTATTATGTAATTACTTATGCAATGCAAAAACTGTTTCTCAAATTAGTAGAATTACTTAGTAGTAATTTGCAAACTACGCATGGCCGCACTTATATATGGCGATTGGCGCTTTATTTAGTAGAAAGAGACACTAGAGGTTCGCAGAATGTGTCACTGAATTGAAAAGATATGTACATATCTTTTGATCACTGCGAAGTATATCACTCTTTTAGTTCAGTAGTTCATCTAGTCCAATGGCTTGAGTCGCTATCATTTCTCAGTACATTGATTTTCCTTCGTTTGTTAATCGAACTAAGTAGTGTGTAATGAATCTAATGATTTCTGCGAACGAGATAAACGTTGAAGTGATAGTAAAACAATTTTAAAATAAAGTATATTTTTTATTTGTACTATTTTTTTCGTTTTTTTATTCGTACTTTTACTAATGAAAGATTAAAAGTTCTTACTAAAATAGTGTTTACAATTGCCGAATACAGCAAAATGTTTTTTATGACCTTAACTTTAAGCTGATTTTTCTAAACTTTTATTTTTCATTGTAATTTTTAATTTTAGATAAATTCAAACAAACATTATGACATTTTATGCATTGCGTTTATACTAATTGAAGATTAAAACTACCTTCATGCGCAATATGCAATGAACGCTTATAATTAAAGAATTCATTTTATCGCTCTTCGCAAGTATGTACCTATGTACATTGTACACGAAAGCACGAGTGATATAGTTAACCAGTATCAAGTTCAGCCGGGCCGAGATTGTGTCTGCTACGTCACTCCCATCGGCGCGTGATCGGCAATCTTCGACTCTCGTAATCGTTTCGTTCGCGGTGAACTACGCGAACTAGAGATATAGATAAATTGAAACTGAACTAGTGAAGGATGAACTAAACGCAACTGAAGTAGTCCAATTGAAGGATTCATTCGCGAACTACACACGACTAAGAGACACACTCCACTCATGTCGTGGTACTCTTCGGAACAATTTTAAAGCGCGTGTAAACATTCCGGGTAGAATGTAACTTCCTTGCTATGGAATTTGGTTAGTAATGTATCACTGTATGCTACAAATACAGGTAAAAATATTAATTTTTAAATAAACCATAAAAATATAGTCTTAAAGTACGTAAGTTTTGAAAACTAAATTTCGGGATCTCGATTCCTGAACTTTTTAAAATATGTACCGACTAATTTGTACGGAACCCTCAGTGGGCAAGTCCAACACGCACTTGCCCGGTTTTTTAGTAATTGGATTATTGTATGCTAATATAATTATATTATTATCATTGCCTTGTTAACCGCGGCTCAATATAACGGCTGAATTAATTGACACCACGTAATTAATAACACTTAATTAATAACTTGAAATAGCCGAATTGTTGCTAATAATTGAATACATACATTAGCCGGCCTGTTGGTTGAGAAGCTAGCGTCCCTGACTATATATAATCATTGAGGTTCGGATTCGATTCCCGACAGGAGCGAGCATCTGTATATTATGCACAAATGTTTGTATTTCTAGCTTAGGCTATTTATTAAATACTATTACTCGTGACTTCGTTCGCGTGACTACTAACTCAAAATCATTATTTCCCTTTACTCAGTCGAATAAAAATAAATAAATAAATATTCACGGGACAAATTACACTGAATGATCTAACCCCAAAGTAAACAAATTATTGGCTTGTGTTATGGGTGTTAGTCGACGATACTAATACATATATAAATAGTGGAATAGATTTAATAAACACCCAAACCGGAAATGCAAACATTTATGCTCATCACACAAATGCTTGTCCCCGTTGGGGATCGAACCTGAGCCCCGTCGATTGCGTAGTCAGGGTCGCTAACCACTCGACCAACGGAGCAGCCAAAAAGTGCCTTTGTCACTCCTGGGTAATGTACCTTGCTAAAAGTGAAAGAATTATTAAAATAAGTCGAGTAGTTTTTGAATTAAATTGTAAGAAACACAAAAAACCAAATCTTTCTCCTCATTATAATATTAGAAGTAGAATATTTTTAAATTAACCTTCGACAAGTTACACTGTCACACTAATGTTAAGTTGAATTACACGTATAACTGAAAAATCTGTTATTGCGGAATATATTTTTTACAGTTTCTAAAGAGATTTGAGTTGATGATAGTACTCCGTTATTATTTTCATAATAATGATTTCCTGAAGTCCAAATTACCTATTTGACGGCACGTCTGTGTTTTATTTCCTAAGAAAAACTGGCACGCTGATCCACAAAGCTCTGCTGTCCCAAATTAATGATTGTAAATAATGTGGCAGGTACTAAAAATCAGTAATAAATACTTCGAACACGATTAAAAAACTACGTAGAATCAAATGAAGCTTTCCCAAAAGAGTCGTAACGAATGAAACCAATCAAGAATAATTCCTTCGCATAGTCCTGCTAAATGGAAAAGTCCCGCAATCTCTTTGCTACGTTTTTTATCTCCCACAAGATTTTAACAAAGCCAGTCCAATAAGATGGCACATTTACTTAGCAATTTAAAAGTTATTAACTATTGTCTGAACTTACTTTCCAATGTTCTCGGTAAATCCCTTTATTTTAAGAGGATATTTTTCAAACTTTACTGGTTGACTGGTAAAGACTGTTTATACTGAAGTATTCAGTGTTTAATTCTGATACCGAATGTTTAAAAGAAATAGGTACTTAAAAATTAATGCGATAATTTTTTTTGGATACGGACACCCTCGTAATATACACACATACATACATATTTAAATGCTACTTTTTACCGACAGAGTAGAAAAAAGTAATTAATGTATTTGGCTTCGAACGAAGTTGCGGGGAGCAGCTAGTACTTTCCACGACTCATGAATCATAATGCGAAACATCAGAGAGTAGAAAACTCTACGATTGAAAATATTTTCACCTCTTTTTTGCAGTGATTTCTGTTGTTTTTCTCTTTTCAGTGCATAAAATCTACTTAATTTATACATCATTTGATATATAATTTAACGAAGAATAATATTGCAATGTATTATAAAAATATTCATTAATAATTTAAAAAAAAACTTTGATAAATTCCAGATAAGTAGTAAAAAATTTGAAGCTTAAAAAACACAATATCTTGGGAAAAAAACGTTAATGTTATTTTTTAAATATGAGGATTTTCTATTCCAAATGGCTGTCTAACTCTGTGTTGTTCAATTATATTAAATAAATAAATTGGTAAAGTGCCTGTCAGGTCACCTGCAATATAAGATTCCGAAGTTGTTCATCACAATAATACGGACTAAGAGAATTTTTACAGTTTCATACTACGAACATTTATGCTATTCCACGTCAATAAACAAATATATATCCGCATCGCAGGTTCACCGCCTATAAAAACTTTTTTAAGTACATTTTATAAGAAAACTTGTAAAAGCCTCTAAGCCGTGATAGTTTTTCTTTTCATTTCATTATAATTTTATTAATTGTACCATGATTTTTTTCCCACGCCCAAACTGATCGTTTAGCCTGCATAGAAGGGACACTTGACTATCAAAAATCAGCGCTTAAAGCTTAATATTTTACAGACGAGTCCTTTAATTGAAAACTTGTTTTCACAATCTTACAATATTTTTTAAAAACCTATCCAACGATATCCCACACAATGGGGTACGTGATAAAAAAAATAACACTTAAGATGTCGGGGGGCTACTCTGAAAAAGTATTTTTAAAAATTTTATGTTACCACTTCGTTGACGTGACTAATATGTATATTCGTGCCAAATTACAACTTTCTAGTAACAAGGATCTCTGAGGTATCTTGCGGACGGACGGACGGACATAGCGAAACTATAAAGGTTCCTAGTTTACTTCGGAACCCTAAAAAATAAAACATTATTTTTTTAAATTGTCAGCATAAATAATAATTTGTCCTGGCAAACACATATTTTTTCTTTTTTTAATACGTTCAAATGAGCGTTAAACAGTGTGTAAGGGAAGGTCTACAGAAAATCGAAACTATGGAGTTGGACTATGATTCTGAAACGGAAACCATCGGAAATTCGTGTGGGAAATGTTTGATTTTATGATTTTTTTACCTTAACTTTGTATAATTTAATTTATTCCAATACTCTACAGCGCTTATTCTAAAAAAATAGTCAAATTTAAGGAAAGACACAAAATAAGTCATGTAATATGCGCCACGTACCGTGCAAAAAATGGCTGGTTAGAGTTGTATTGCGTGACATTGCGTGACTCGAAAATTTAAAAAAAAACATAAAACGCAAATTTCGCATTTCTCACAATAAGGAATTGTTATTGTGACTAGCACGTAAAATGGCATGGTTTTTTAATTCGGCAGACTGTCTCTTATAACGTAGTATTTTACGGTCGAAAGATTTAACTAATTATTCCCTTTTTTATAAAATTTCATGGCAATGTTACCATGACTAAACAACAACGAACAAAGGAAATGTTAAAATAAATTTTTATCTTAAAATTTTTATTTACAATTGTAATATTCTCTATATATTCTCTAAGGAAAACCTGACAAATCTTTCCTAAAACATCGCAACCATTTCGGCAACTGATTTAGTCTACATATTCAAAATTCGGGGCTTCTATAATCCCATCTTCATAAGCGGGGATCCATCAGTCGTCATTAGGCGGACATAATCTTTTGTCTCTATTCTTCTTATGGGTTTTGGGATGTTCCGTCACATCCCTCGCACCTGTGGGAGTGAGATTGATACGGCCCTAGCCGTAGCTACTGCTTTCTGACAGGTTTTTATTGAAAAATTGAACGGTAATCCCTTTGCGGTGCGTTGTTTAAGATTTTGTTTGTCGGCCATTTTTGTGCGTCTTTTTTACGATGAATGGAAAATAGACCGGTTTTTATTTATGAAAGCATTTTAAAACTCACAATCGTAGATATGGATGTTATTTTTTTCTTATGACAATTAATGAATTCAAATCTGAGAACTAGTTTAGAAAGTTAAAGCATCCGAACACGCAATTGACCGCCCCGTTGGTCGAGTGGTTAGCGACCCTGACTTCGCAATCGACGGGGCTCGGTTTCGATCCCCGTTGAGGACAAGCATTTATGTGATCAGCATATATGTTTATATTTCCGGGTTCGGGTGTTTATTAAATATATTCTAGTATTTATATATGTATTTCTATGTATAAGTATCGTTGACTAACATCCATAACACAAGCAAATAATTTGCTTACTTTGGGGTTAGATCAGTAAGAGTATTTTGTCCCGTGAATATTTATTTATCTATATATATAAAAATCAATTGCTGTTCGTTAGTCTCGCTAAAACTCGAGAACGGCTGAACCATTTTGGCTAATTTTGGTTTTGAATTAATTGTTGAAGTCCAGGGAAGGTTTAAAAGGTGAGAAAATACAGAAAAAAAAAGAGTAATTAAAAAGGCAGAACAACGTTTGCCGGGTCAGCAAATAAACATTACACGCACTATATTTATGTGACATTCAAGATAATATACACACATGCGTACTATTTTCTTTACGGTTAAAGTCACTTTTCAAACTAAAAGCGATTTTTTTTGTTTAGCCTATGGTCGAATTTCGGGAACAGGCGATCGCTAGTTTATAATATTCCTTATACTACTTTCCCTGGGTGGGTTCAGGCCCCTTGAATATTAGACTATCTAACGTTCTACCAGGCAGTTCATAAGAGGCGGACGATTGGCTATACAAGTCACAACCATTGTGGCTACTAGATGGGAGTGTTCTGTATTGTCCCGCCCGAATCTGGTACCACCGCCTTATATATTCCTGCCGCAAAGCGTCAGTGCTCGTTACTGTCGTGTTTCGATTTGAGGGTAAGGCAGCCGACAAACTTATACAAGTGATATTAACACATCGCCATACGGCTAACAGCGCAATTTTTATTATATATGTATAACTAGCTGTTGCCAGCGACTTCGTCCGCGCGGACTTCGTTTACTCCTCCCTATCATATGTAGCCTATAATATGTAGCCTATATGTTGACCCGACCTGCTAGTAATATTCATGCAAAATTTGATGTAAATCCATGCAGTACTTTTTGAGTTTACCCCGGACATACATACAGACAAACAGGTAAACAGACAAACAGACAAAAATTCTTAAAACTATATTTTTGGCTTCTATGTTGATTGTAGATCACGCCCCAAGTATTCTTTTAAAAAAATATTCAATGTACAGTTTTGGCTTTCCTACGATTTTATTATATGAATAAATTATTATATTATATGCCTACGCCATTAACATCTCTGTAGACGTTTCGATAGGTGATGGTTGTTTTTTCTATCAGGAGAGCCATCTGCTTGTTAGCTATTCTATAAAATGGCAAAAAAATAACCAACATTTTATGTTTTGTTACAGGTTGTGCATTTGTGAAGTTCAGCTCCCACCAAGAAGCACAGGCGGCAATCACAAGTTTACACGGAAGTCAAACTATGCCGGTAAGTCAATTTATAATAGAAATTAGATTAGAATAGAATAGAACTTTATTTCATAAAATTAAAAAACATTATACCACCTTAAGACTATGAATTTTTAAAGGTCTGTCAGTACCTAGGTTAACGTATAATAGTATTGTTATATCTCTATATCAAACTAAGTATTGTACATTCATCAAAATACCAATATGTTTTATTTGTAACATTTAAACAACGTTATTTTAATATTAGGTACAATATTTTTACCTTTTTACCTCCCGTGCTAGTCGTAACTGTGTTACGGCAAGGTAAGATTCTTGCCCTGGCAATAATCAACTTTATTGACGATGTCTTACAGATAGTTTTTGTATAGATACATAACATAGGTAAAGTTTCTATTGAAAAAAAAGCGCTATTGTTTATGTTGAGTGACAGCTTCAACAGTAAACACACAGTAATTGCAAAAGAATCAGATTATAAATTTCACCAGTCTCTCAAAGTAACATTATTTGCTTTATGATATTAATTAGTATAAAGTAACATTATTTGCTCTATAGTATTTATTATAAAAAAATTAATACAGTTAACTAAAACAAAAAGGATTTGTGTGTATATATAAACTCGGTAGTTATGAAAGTTTGTAGAAAAAAAGGCATTATCAGTCAGTGAGACTAAAGCATTTTCTGTAATCATTTTCAGTTTTTATGGTGTGTGACCTTCCTTTTGGTGGGTCTACGAAACATTGTCTCAACAACTTTTTCCAAAAGTGCTGCGTTTTTTCAAGTTTTATTGCATTAACAAGATGATTTAATAAGTATTATGAAAAATGTTTTGTTCGACACAGAACTGCAACGATTAGTTTATCTGCCATGAATCAGCCGTGTGTTTGTTTAGTAATCTTTTGGCGTTTCTTTTTCTTTTTCTGACAAAAAATTTCTAGGATGTATTGGAAAAACTCACGAAGTTTTAAGAATGTATTTATAATTTAAAAAAAAGCGTTGCTGTCTCGTGGGCTAACTGGGTACAAATTACCATTTCACAAAAAGAAATTAAGTCAACTAAGTAAATATTACAAGAACAGGATTTATACTTTCCACCGTCAGCACTTAGTAAAACCGCAACTTATTTTTTACCTGTATATTAAAACATGAAGGAAAAGTTTTATACCCTTTTTATGATAATTATGCGAACTGCAGTATGGAATTTTGCACAATTAAGGTGGAAAGGTAAAGGAATGTAGAAAGCTAATATATATATATATATATATATATATATATATATATATATATATATATATATATATATATATATATATATATATATATATATATATATATATATATATATATATATATATGTATATATATATATATATATATATATATATATATATATATATATATAATGTGCATTATAAATACATTAAATTAACAAAAATAAACATTACATACACTAATATTCATTACACACACATAATAAAATACATACATAGGTAAAACACTTATTTATTTATTTAACAAATAAACACTTTTTTAACATTACAACACTTATTTACTATATAATTTACACTTTCCATCGTCGGCACTTGGTGAAACTCCGTCATAATTATTGTTTTAAATTTTACACTTGTACTGTTTCACAATTCACTAATTATATATAATATATACTTTTTTATTTAAATAGTCAACCGGTTTCGCATTTTACTGCATCATCAGGACTAAAACTTAAAGTTTAAGTTTTAGTCCTGATGATGCAGTAAAATGCGAAACCGGTTGACTATTTAAATAAAAAAGTATATATTATATATAATTAGTGAATTGTGAAACAGTATAAGTGTAAAATTTAAAACAATACTTATTTACTATTTTGTTAATGGTTTAAATCTGTTGTCAAACTTAAAAGAGATTTTATTGTTTATTCTAACGGCCAAAATGTCACTTAAGTTCGTATTAAGCATGAAGCTGTATTATTTCTGGAGGCGACACTTCTAATACCTACTTGAAACCAAATTTTAAATACTGCTGAGGTCTAACCCTCTTTTTCTAACACAGCTTTATAAAAAGAGATGGTGAGACCTGATAGATAGAGATATATAGTAAATATTTGTTTCAATTGATTAATACGAGTGCTAGCTCCGCTTATACCTTATTAGGTATAGGTATTCAGGCTTCATGGTATTAAGCTATATATGTTTTCTGTGGTATTAAGTTTTTTTTATATATATATTGCATAAGACAGCAAACAAGAAGACGGGTCTCCTGATGGAAAGAGTCAACCATCGCCTAAAGACACCAAAGATGTTAATGGTGCGTTGCTACCTTAGGGCGAGTTTACCGGCTAACTACCCTCCAAACCGGAACGCGACAGTGACAATTACTGACGCTATTGCGGCAGGAATACGTAAGACGGTGGTACCAGACGCGGGCGAGACAATGCAGAACTCTACCACCTAGTAGCCACGATGGCAGTGACTTGCAGAGCCAATCGTTCGCCTTTTACCACCTGCTTGGCAGAACGGTAGTTGGCCTGTTCTTCAAAGGAGCCCGGGACCAACACGGGGAAAGTCATTCAAAGAATTATGGTCGAATTCCGACGATCGCTAGTTTAAATTATAATTAAAGGTAAGGTAAGGTAAGGTAAGGTAGCCGGTAAACTTATGCATGTGGCTTTAGACCTAGCCACAAGATAGCGACCCACCATTAACACCTTTGGTGTCTATAGGCAATGGTTGACTCTGTCCATCAGGTGACCCATCTGCTTGTTTGCTATCTTTAGATATAAAAAAAAAATTAAATGCCGTATGGGCAGAGGTTTTTTAAAAACTTGTTTTCGTACCAGGCATTTCGTAAAAGTGAAACAATTAAAGAAACCCTGATAAATTTAAACCCAAAGTGCTAAATATAATAAATACCCAAACTCAGAAACACAAATATCTCTGCACATCACATAAATGTTTGTTCCTATCGGGCATCGAACCCGAGTCCAAGTTTCTCTTTAAAAACAATCCAACAAAAATCCAAACAAGTTTCTCTTTAAAAATCCAATTCCCTTGGATTTTTAAAGTGAAACTTCTTTGACCTGTAAATCGAACTTCCCAGGATAAATATTAGCTTATACGACTCCCAAGTTATTGATACAAAATTAAAAATGTTAATCACTCATATTAATGAACACGTCGACATAGCATAGGACATATCTCACTCGTACGAGCACATATATTTGCATCCAAACTTGTCGGAAATAACGAGCTCACAACAATACTGACGGAAAATAAATAACTCGAATTTCGTTTGACATGCGGACAGTTTTAAAACTGCGGAGCGTGTTGTGTTGACGATAAATAATATAGCTAATCGGGAATTGATACATTGCGTTATTCTCTGGTAGCTGAAGGATTAAACTTCTCCCGAATTTAATAGATCCCCTACTTGTATTTTTAATTAATTCATTAATTAATGATACTAATAAATGTGTAATAGACACACACGTAAGAAGTAAAACTTCTTTATGATATATTATTTTTCTGCTATTTACTAAACAATAAAACGATGGCGCGTGATGGTTGAGCGTAAAAATATGGAATCTTTTTTTAAGAGAGCATCTTCACGCCCGTAACCCGAAAGAGGTAGGAAGAGGTACAATCAGTGCATCCACGATTAGCCAAAGATACTTGGTCTCACAATGTGATACGTGGCAAGCCTATCGCCGGCCGGGCATTTTCGCTGTTGCCCGCGACTTTGTCCGCGCGGACTTTGTTTACTCCGCTCGTAGTTGTCGTAGCCAACTCAAAGAGAATTATTCAAACAGATTTAGCAGTTTTCAAGATTAGCGCGTACAACCAAACAAACAAGCAAACTCTACAATTTTATAATATTGAATAATTAATAAACATTATTGGACAAATTACACGAATTAATCTAACCCAAAAGTAAGAAAATTATTGAACTGAAACTTCTTTATTCGGCGTATGAGAGAAACTTATATAGCAATGTTTAAAAAAGTCCACTCTACTATTGTTAAGTAGCAGAAAAATGATATGTCATAAAAAAAGTTTCACTTCTTAGTTTTATGTGTGTATAACATTTATACCTACACACACCCTTTTTTATTTACTTGTGTTATAGGTGTTAGTCAAAAATACTAACACATAGAAACACACATATAAATTCTGTAACATACATAAGGAACATTGAAACTCAGAAATACATACATATACGCTCCCTGTCGGAAATCGAACCCGAGCGTCATCGATTCGTAGTTAAGTTCGTTAACCACTCGACCAACGGGGCAGCCAATAATTTATTTCTTTCAATTTAATCTACATACACATTACTTAGTGGAGGGGGTTTTCCTTTTGTGTGTATCATTAATACCAGTACTTGTGTTAGAAGACCTCGCTCCATACAAGATACAAATCGACAACTGATTTAGATAAGTAATAAATAATAATAAATAATAAATAAATATCATTGGACAAATTACACGAATTGATCTGGCCCCAAAGTAAGCAAATTATATGCTTGTAGTGTGGGTGCCAGTCAACGATACTAATACATAGAAATACATATATATGTAAATACTCTAATATATTTAATAAACACACAAACCCAGAAATACAAGCATCTGTGCTCATCACACAAATGCCTGTCCCTGCCGGAAATCGAACCCGGTATAGTAACAAGTTTCAATTTACAATGTTAGTTCATCACTGTTTAAAAAAAATAATAATCTAATTATTTTTGTGTTATAGCACTCACCCCGTGCTTGGGAATCTGGAAAAACCTTAAAAACAACAAAGAAAAATATCGACACGCGGGATTTGAACCTGCGACCATTTTTAGGGAAATGGTCGCAGATTTAAATCCCGCGTGTCGATATTTTTCTTTGTTGTTTTTAAAATAAAAATCTATATTAATATTAATATCTGGATGACTTAGCTCTACTCGTTTTTTAACTTCCCGCTACGTATGTAGATAAGGAAGTTACTGATTTTGCCCCCATTTTCGAAAATCCAGTTTTGAGGTTCTAGGACATTTTCCGACTATTTTCACGATGACGTCAGTATGTCTGTATATATGTATGTGTGTGTGTATGTGTATATGTAAACATCTCATAACTTTTGAATCGATCGAAACGTGGTTGATGGCATTCGACTTGCGATGACTCGATGGAATTTGCTCAACTTAGACTTCCTGAAAATTTGAACCAAATTGGCCCGGGAAATATTGCGAAATTTTTAAAAAATCAAAAAAAACTGTTTGGCGTAATAGTATTTTTTAATATAACTTCCAGATTATTGTACTGATTAAGTATAAAAACTTATCAGCTCTATTCCTCAAAAAACTATGGCTGCCTGATGCATAAATTGCATCAAAATCGTTTTATCCGTTTGGGCGAAATCGTTAACAAAAAATTTTGAAAAAAGTGTTTTTTCGACACAAATTCGAAATTTTTCAACCAATCAATTATCACCTCTGTAGTGTAGTGGTCCGGTGTCGGACTTTACCATAAGAGGTTCCGGGTTCGATTCCTGGGTCGGGCAATTCAAAAATGTGTTTTTTCAGTTTTCTGATAAAAACAACGTTGCCCGGCATTGAAAAATGCCCGTTTGGCGTTAGGCTGGCCATTTATCACATTGTGGGACCAAGTATCTTCGGCTAATCGTGGGTGCACTAGTTGTGCCTCTGCCCGACCTCTTCGGGGATATGGGCGTGAAGATACTTATTTTTTGGTATTTTACGATATTATAGTACTAGAAAATCTACGTCGAGTGCCGTTTCAAAAATCAAAATTGAATCTAATCTTTAAAAGCTTTTCAAGTATTAAAATTAAGTTGTTTTAGCAAACTGACTTAATATTTTTGAAATAACTTTCAGGCTAATACAACGATTGACATAAAAATCTTATCATCTTTTCTCCCTTAAAAATTGCGTCGTCTACCATTAATAGGATCAAAGTCTGTGAATTTACTTGTGATTTATCACTGACAAAAATTTTAGAGAAAAAATGTTTATAACATAGCATCGAAATTTTTCAACATATCGGTTGTTTAACTAAAGTAATATTTTAGTTCTCAAAAAATTGAGTTGAATTCTATTCGAAAGATCAAAATCGATCATCTTTTCCAAAATATACAACTTTTCAAAAATCAATATACCTACTGCCATTTTTAACAGAGTAAATGTTTGAACTGAAAACAATCTATGCTTGTAGTTTTTACTCCTTTTGAGTCTAAAATACCCTAATTTAGCGGGAAGTTTCAGAGATGGTCTGCAGAATCAACCATTTACAGTTTTTTTTTTAGTGAAAACGATGTTTTCTAAAAATGAAACCTAGCTAGATTGATTTATCGCCCCCAAAACCCCCTGCATACTATTTTAACTATTTTAATAATTTCACGAAAATCGTTGAAGCCGTTTATGAGATTAAGATTATTCAATTATATGTATATATATATATATATATATATATATATATATATATATATATATATATATATATATATATATATATATATATACAAGAATTGCTCGTTTAAGGGTGTTGCATAAATGCAAAAGTTTGGATGTTTGGATGGAATGAGACTTGTTACACAATCACGCAAAAACCACTGAACGGATTTGAATGGAATTTGGCACACGGGTAGATGATAAGCTGGAATAGCACATAGACTTAGTTATAATAATCAAGTCTTTGAAAAGAAAATACTTTGTAAACTAGTAAAAAAGACAAATAAAAAAAATCTGAATTTAAGCTGTTAAATTTGAAAACACTCATACTCATACCAGATTTTTTTAAATTAATTTAATTTATTTCCGATGCATAATATATAAAAATATTAACTTTCTGAACGTTCAGCATCAATTTAAAGTATAAAATGGATAATAAAAAGTCATTTCTCTTACAAGATGCTCACTTTTCCTTTCCGATCTTTGTCTTTTAACAATAAAAATGCGAGCGGTTAATTTCCAAGATTAAAAAGTAATGCCTTTAGATAGAAACCTTGAAATGGCTACGTTGATCAAACAACTCGATCAGATCGCAAAGAATACGACGAATAACGGAAGTTAGATTACATTGAGTTTCTATATGTTACATTTTGTTTTATACTTATTATCTAAACTGGAACACAGGGCAACAAATACCGACGCTGTTGACAGAAATAGGTCATGTGGTGGAACCAAACTTGGTCGAGATGTAGATCCCTAGCTTTAAAGATAGATAGATCATTGACATAAATCTATAACTGCTAACGTATTTAATTAAAAACTCATTGTTATCGACTATGGTAAGCTTGAATATTTTTAAAACGTTTAACATTTTCTACTTAGTTAAAAATCCTAAAATGGACTGTCCAAGGCAGTCTCTCAACTTTTAATTAGTGGTTCTGTTTCCTCTTTTTATGCTTTCGTTACGAATACGATTAAGCAATCGTTTAGAAGTTTCAAATAGCAGATGCCTAGAGATACTTTTCTATATATTTGTGTACCATATAATGGCAGAGAAAAACCTTAATTGTAAATATTTAAAATAAACTCGCTTGTGCTTTTAATAAATGGCTCTATACATAAGTTAATCGATACACCTAAACAGTTTTGCTACTTAATGTGACACTTCGAGTATGTAACACTATACATACCCTGCTCTCGCGGGGGCACGTGGTTGCGAGGAACTCACGGGTTTTAGGTTTTTCTGTATTACTTACAAAAAGGTAACCTAACCAAACTATTCGCCTAAAGGAGCAGTCAAATAATATTTAAAGAGTTAATTTGATTAGAAATTAGAAAGTTTTGGAGGAGATAACTTCAAAATTAAATAAATATTATCACGCCAACTCCGTTGCGGTTTAGGTAATATCGATTGAATTGTAATATGCAGGTTTTATCAAGCTAAAACGAGAATTATTAGACTAACCTATCGGCAACAGAAATAAGATTAAAACCTGGGACCTTATGATATGAGCTAAATTGCCTAAATAACTAGACAATGAGGCAGAACTTAAAATAGTTTTTAAACGGACTATTCTTCAAGGAAATTTTAAGGCTATTTATTACACTGTTTCTCTTGTTAAAACTAGCTAATGTGTCTCCTAATGGAAATAGACAACCATTGCCAACACGAAAGACACGAAAAATGTTAATAATGCAAACTACTGCTTACGTGCTCTTGACGCAATAATGTCATTGCTACTCACTTGTATCCGATTTGGAGGGTTTAGTAGCTGGTAAACTTATGCATGTGGCATTCAAGTCCACGACGTGGATGACGGTACAGTCATCTGTTTGTTTGCTATCCTATGATATAAAAACTAGATTTTTAGTATTCTAAAGCTCTTTTTCAATTATAAATTAGCTATTTTTCGCGAATTCGTTCGCATGATCCAAAATCACCACTTCCTTTTACATACTCGTGTAAAGTGGACCGTGTGTTCTGCACTACAAACTCTATCTGTTAGCAAAAAATCTATCAAAATCGGTGCAGCTGTTTTGGAGATTATCCCAGAAATTTTTAAAATTGTTGATTAGATACATATTAATAACGTAAAAATAACATACTGCACTTGAAGAAAATTAGTTTTTTGAAGACACAGACACTTTAATATGATTGTATAGATTAAATAAAAACGCTTTAAAAATAATAAAAAATCATTAAAAAAAACGTAAAAATTTATTAAACTTTTATATTAATGTAATGTGTATATTACAGTCAAATAATTATTTTCACAAAATACAAGATTACGAATAGAAGATGGCACAGACAAAAACGTCATTAAACGGAGTAGAGGGAAAATCCAGAGGGCGGCGGCTTTTGTGTAGTCGCTGTTAAAGGAATTATCGGGTGGCTGCCGAAATTCTATTTCGATTCCTACCTCCTGCCTATTCGGTCAACTAGATAACACCGCAGCTATAGCAATCGTGATGAAAGCATTCTTTTATTAGTAAATGCCATCTACATTAATACGATTAAGACACCTTACCCTGATGCTAAATTAATTAATAGTACATCGTATTACGGATTGGATACGAATCATTACTAATATTATTAATCCAAATTGTTTTTAGGGTTCCGTATCTGAAAAGGAAAAACGGCACCCTTATAGGATCACTTCATTATCCGTGTCTATGCGTCTGTCAAGAACCTTTTTCTCAGCTAGAGGTATTAAGAGGTGCCGGTTGGTTAAATTTATATTATTCAGGTCTACGGTCTCAGGTTTACGGTCTCAGCTGTAAAACAGACTTATAAGTCAACGCAATCAAAAGATATGATATTTATGTCGCACATTTAGCGTTTTTTGTGATTTTCACCCCGTGTTGGACCCAGGCTCCTTTGAAGAATAGGCCAACTGCCATTCTGCCAGGCAGGTAGTAAAAAGCGATCGATTGCATATGCGAGTCACTACCATCGTGGCTACTAGGTGGTAGAGTTCTGCATTGTCTCGCCCGGGTTTGGTACCACGGCCTTACCTATTCCTGCCGCAATAGCGTCAGTGCTTGTCGCTGTCGTGTTCCGGTTTGGAGGGTAAGGTAGCCGGTAAACTTATGTATGTGACATTAGATCTCGCCACAAGATAGCAATGCACCATTTAACACCTTTGGTGTTTATAGGCGATAGTTGACTCTTTCCATCAGGAGAATCTGCTTGTTTGCTATCTTATTATATAAAAAAATGATTTCAAAAGGGAATCAAAACCTATAGGGTACTTCCCATTCACCTAGGATTATGAAATTTGGCAAGAAACAATGTCTTACAGCACATGTAAAGGAAAAAAATCGAAAACCGTAAATTTTTAGTTACATCACAAAAACATGATCAGAAGTATGGTCGTTTATGTCGCGTATTTTGCGATTACAGAAGATAATCAAAACCCATAGGGTACTTCTATACGTAGCTGAAGTTACCTGCAAATTCATACGAAACCCTCGGTATGCGAGTCCAACTCGCGCTTGACCAGTTTTTTTTGTTAGTCTGCTTTAATTAAAATACGAATGGTTTGTTTATTACTGGCGTAGACAGTCTAAGTATGGATTTCAATTCCTTATTTAACAGAATAGCAAACAAATAAATGGTTCTTCTCATAATAGAAGATAATCATCGCCTATAAACACAAAGATGTTTATTACCTTGCTATCTATGTAGCAGGGTTGTAATGCCATTGATATAAGTTTATCACCTACCTAATTCCTTAAGGAACATCAGGTGATAAACTTATATCAATGCCATTGATATAAGTTTATCACCTACCTAATTCCTTAAGGAACATGACAAGACAAGCACCGTTGCTACTGCGACAGAAATAGGTAAGGTGGTTGAACAAAACCGAGAATGCTATCTAACGATATCAAAAATTAACTGTAATTATGTGTAACTTTAATAACAAAGTAGAAGAAGATATTACCTAAGGAATCATTACATGATAGAATGTACTTCACTCGATCATATAAAATTTCGAAAACAAGTAAAAAATCTCTAAAACAAGTAATTTGTTCATAATATTTCTAATTTTCCGCGTGATTTTTATATGGTGATATTTAGTTTTAAATACAAAAAACAATGTAATAAATTTTATTTTTCAGCTGAAGTCCTATATTTATTTATCCGAAAACTAAACCATTTCCAAGAACATACCGCGCCGCCCACTTTCTATAGTGTTGGCGCGCGTCAAAATACTTCACCTAAAGGCTTCAATAACCAAAAAACAAGTCGATAATTTATTTTTATTTGCATATCCTACACTAGATCGAACTCAAAGTAATAATAATTTATACAAGTTTTTGTTAAATGTACTATCTCTTTTATTTGCAGTTTCTCGGATGTAATCCGAGAATCATATTCATACACAATCTTTTATTGCGTTTAAATACTATTAATAAAATATGACCCTTGCCATATTAATATTTACAACCATGACATTCTCGAGACACTTTTTGCATCACAGTGTTCTTAATAGGCTAGCTATGTCTGAAAGATCCTGGTGAATATAAGTCCTCCACGTTGATGATTTTTTGAATTATATCTTTTTTTGTGGAATTTAGTTTTTTGAATTAAAAAAAACGATCGTATATTTCTTATTTATCCCTATAATTTATTTTATTTTGGATTTAGGCTGTATACAGAGCTAAGAATTCAAAATAAAATAAGCTGTTTTTATATTACGTATGTGGTTGGCTGTTTGCTGAAAAATCTCTGTCTCTTTAAGTAATAAAATCAAACGTCACAAATTGATTAACCACCATGAAGCTGTATTATATCTGGAGGCAGCACTTCTAATACCTCCTTCAAACACAACTTTAAATACTACTGTCATCTTCTGAGCTTTCACCCTCTCTTTCTAACACGGCTATATAAAAAGAGGTGGCGAGACCTCATAGAATGAGATATAACGTAGGTATTTGTTTCAATTTATCAATACGAGTGCTAGCTCCACCTATACCTAATACTTCATGTTAACCACTAACCAGTATCTGATTAAACACCCCTCTCCACCCAACTTTGTGCCCGTTAGGGAGGAGCTGCCCCCGGGTCATGATTTGCAGTGGGCTACGTGGAAGTCACTTAACCGACTTCGGACTCTAGTAGGCTGCTGCAATCAAAATATATACCAGTGGGGCTTCTCTTAAGAAGAGCGCTGGGATTGCGGGGCCCCAATCCAACCATTGGAGCACCTCCTATCATATCCATCGTGCCCTAATACCTGCACGGTGGACGACCTTAACGAAGTCAATGACGCTGCCGTAGCTGTGGCGCGGTTTTGGTCTAATAAAATATAAAGGCTGAACTTCCTGACACGAGAAAAAGAAGTAGAAATGTCTGAAAATTGAGATACTGCAGAATGTTTGCGAAATGTGGATTCCTTTACTTTTTATTAATTACTAGCTGTTACCCGCGGCTTCGCTCGCGCATATTTAATTTAGGACTTATTTAAAATTTCTTTATAAGCTACTTCCCTTATTTTACCCCCTTAAGGATGGAATTTTGAAAAACGTTTAAACACGTAATTCACTATTTTTTTGTACTTAATTTATACGAAATTGCATGCAAATATATCCAAGGAATAAAAAGTTTCATACAAACATTTATTCACTATTTCACCCCCTTTGGGGTTGAATTTTGAAAAATCCTTCCTCAGTGGATGCCTACATTATAAGAAAAATACTCACACTATATATATACTCACATACTCACATACACACTCAGTGAAAAAAAAATGATTAAAATCGATCCAGTAGTTTTGATTTATTCATTACTGCCCGTGGCCCGCACGCGTTAAAATTGGAGTTAAACAATTCCCCTTTCCATATACCATAAAGATTTCCTGCTATCTTTGGAATGTCTAAATTCATTTTTAGTTTTTGCATTTTTACCTATTTCTTTTATTTCTACAATTAATATATCACAGAATGTCTTTATATACAACGTTCACAGCTTTCTTGCCATTAGATAATACAAACATGTTTTCTTTAGAGGTTACTCTTGAAAGAGCGATATATAGTTGGCCATGTGAAAAACAGTCATCGCTCAAATCTAAACCTGTATAGTTGAAGGTTTGACCCTGCGATACTTCGGGTAGGGTTGTACTTTATAATAAAGTATTGTACTTTATTTTGAATAAACGTACTTTATACTTTTTGCAGGCAATAAAAAGTACGTGAAAATACTTTATTTTATCATTTCACTTAAAATTGTCGACTTAAAGGAACAAAAACTTAATCTATTTTTATTTGTAACAAAAATGATGCTGATCACTTTTAAACATCATCTTAAACGTATTTTTTGTATCATTTCACTTTACTTGATTTTTGTTGTATGAAAATATTGAATATATATAAAACTCTCATTTATAGTTTTTTCTCTAAAGTGCATCCAGTGACGGGACGAAACTAATTGGTGAAAAGCATTGTTAGATATTGCTAGAAGCAACAAAAAATACGCATGGTAAACGAATGGCACAGCTAATAAATAATACTTTATTTTTCAATCTTGTACTTTATTATTTAACCTTAAAAAATGTACTCTAGTTTTTCATTTAAAAGGTGCAACCCTACCTACGGGCCGTCCCTGAAACTTCTCACTAAATTAAGATATTTTAAACTCAAAAGATTAAAAAATGTAAGCATAGATTTTTCAGTTCAAACATCTATTTTGTTAAAAATGGCAATATTATTAATTTTTGAAAAGCTGTATATTTGAAAACGATGATGGCATTCAACTCAATTTTTGAGAACTAAAATATTATTTTAGCTAAATAATCGATAGGTTGAACAATTTCGATGCTATGTCAAATTTTCGTTTCTTCATTGATAAATCCCAAACAAATTGACCGATTTTAATTACATTAACGGTATTTGACGCAGTTTTTAAAGAACAAAGCTGATAATATTTTTAAGTCAATCGGTAAATTAACTTGAAAGTTATTTAAAAAAAGTTATGTAAGTTTGCTAAAAACAACGTAATTTTAATTTTTGAAAAGCTATGTTTTGAGAATTAGATCCGATATTGAGTTTAGAAACGGCATTTGACGTAGTTTTTCAGTACTGAAATATAGTAGAACAGCAAAAAATGATTGGTTTAAATTTTCGAAGCTATGTCGAAAAAACACTTTTTTCAAAATTTTTCGTCAACGATTACTCCCAAACGGATAAACCGATTTTGATGCAATTTATGTGTTAGACGTGGTTTTTTGAGGAATTGAGCTATTTAGTTTTTATACTCAATCGGTACATAAATCTGGAAGTTCTATTAAAAAAATACTGCTTCATCAAAATTTTTTTAGTGTTTTTTCAAAATTTCTCAAAATCTCCTGGACCGATTCGGGTCAAATTTTCAGGAAATATAAGTTGAGCAGAATCTAATCGAATGCCATCAACCGCGTTTCGATCGGTCTAGCCGTTAAAAAGTTATGAGATGTTTACATACACACATACACATACATACAGACATGTTGACGTCATCGTGAAAATAGTCGGAAAAGATTTCTAGGCCCTCAAAACGTGGATATCTGGTGAAAACTCAATTTTCAAAAATAGGGGAAAAATCAGTAACTTCCTTATCTACATACATAGTGGGAAGTTAAAAACTGGTTTGCTAAATCACGTTTTTTTACATTGATTGTTAAATAATAATTTTACAAAACTTATACGATATACCTGAAGATATTATCTAAGGAATTTGTTAACTTATTACATGATAGAATGTACTTGATCATATAAAATTCCAAAGACAGGCTAAAAAGTCTCTAAAACAAATAATTTGTCAATACTATTTCTAATCATCCACTTGATTTTTATATGGTGATTTTTAGTTTAAAAAAAGAATGTATTAAATTTTGGTTTTCAGCTGAAGTCCTATATTTATTTATTCGAAAATTAACACGTTTCCCAGCGGTTTAAGGACATATCGCGCGCGCCGCCAACCGGCCGGTAACCCTGCAACCGCTATGCCCCTGCATTTTAAATCTGTAATATCTTCGAAAATATTCATTTAAATTACATGCCGTTAACGGCCATATTGATCTACATTAAATTAACAATTTATTTAATGTATTTTATTAGATAAGGATTAGTGCTGTATTGCTTAAAATTGCTTCGAAAAAAGCCATTATTTCTCGTAAAAAGTTAATGACAAAAAAATGCTATTGTGGGTTATCCATAAGAGATAGACATATACCATCGCGGAATTTTCTGTAGACCTTTTCAAGGTGTACAAATATTTAGTACATTATTTTGATAAATCTCGTAGGGTTTAGCCTGCGTATGCAATGTAAGCGGAAAAAAATATAATTATTTACGACATGACATCAGAAAAGTCAAAAATTGCAGTATATCTCTACAATATATTGAATGTTATTATACACATAAACCTTCCTCTTGAATCACTCTATCTATTTAAAAAGAACCGCATCATAATCCGTTGCGTAGTTTTAAAGATTTAAGCATACATAGGGACATAGGGACATAGGGACAGACAGAGAATGCGACTTTGTTTTATACTATGTAATGATAATTAAATGACATCAAATAACACAGACATTTGCAATTGGAAACTGCGCGCTGTAATTCTGAAAGTATTCCATACATTCCAAAAAGTAGAAATCACTCAGGTGTTAATTTTGGTGCCCATATTATTCTTGATTAAAGGATAGTTTGGCATATATCGTCAAAAGCTTATCACCTTTGTATTCAAGCTCATCTGTAGAGATGATTCGAATCATACCTCGACAGTCACAACAATAGCTGTATACAGATATTAAACTAGCCCGTTCATTCCAAACATAGACGGACAGATACTCTGTTTTTGTCTTTCTGTATTTTTAGCGACGTATAAAGTTGTGTCAATTCAGTCAGTGTACATTTTTCAGGAAGTTATGAACTCGATTTTTCTACCAAATTCAGCAGTTTTGATAAACTATAGTAAAAATGTAATTTTATTATAGTTTAATAAAATTATACCATATGAGTATTTGATTACCCAACTACTACCGACCTGCCCCGGCATCGCACGGGTGCAATGTAAACTCACAAAAAATAAGTTTTGTGTTAAAAAATTGTATTTTCAAGATAACTTTGAAAATTTTCAATCAATCAGTTTTTAATATTTTACAATATTTTTGCACTTAAAAATTACATCAAATACCGTTTCAAAAATTAAAATTGAGTTAGATTTAAAAAATTACATCTTTTTATTTAAATATTAAAATGATGTTATTTACAGCAAACATACTTCATATTTTTAAAATAACTTTTAGGCTGTTATGCCGATTCATTTAAAAATCGAATGTGTCATCTCGTCTCGTAAATCGTTGTTATACTTGTGTAGTTTCTGTAAGACCCCGTGTCTTAATGCCACATGTATAAGTTTACCGATTATATTACCCTCCAAATCGGAACAAGACAGTCCCGGCCTCCTTTGAAGAATAGGCCAACTGCCGTTCAGCCAGGCAGGTCGTAAAAGGCGACCGATTGGCTATCGAGTCACTAACATCGTGGCTACTAGGTGGTAGAGTTCTGCATTGTCTCGCCCGGGTCTGGTACCACCGCCTTACCTATTCCAGCCGCAATAGCGTCAATGCTTATCGCTGTCGTGTTCCGGTTTGGAGGATAAGGTAGCCGGTAAACTTATGCATGTGGCATTAGACCTTGCCACAAGATAGCAAAGCACCATTAACATCTTTGGTGTCTATAGGCGATGGTTGACTCTTTCTATCAGGAGACCCATCTGCTTGTTTGCTATCTTATGATATAAAAAAAAGCACTGACGCTATGGCGCTATGACGCGGTAGGAATATGTAAGGCCGTGGTACCAAACACGGGCGAGACAATTCAGAACACTACAACCTAGTAGCCACAATGATAGTTACTCGTATAATCAATCGTTTTTACGAACTGCCTAGCAGAACTGCAAATAATCTATTCTTCTAAGGGGACCCGGACCATCACAAGTAAAAATAACTATCTGGAATAAATAAATAAGCGGTTTAATTAGATACAAACAAAGAGCTCACACAAAACAACACCTGCATTGGGTAAACAATACATAATACCCATCTGTATTAATAGTACCCTAATCCGGATTCTGAGATCAATCATACGTGCTAATTACGATTACACACAGTATCATTTAAACACTAATAACCACTAATAGCGTCATCATAGCCAGATCGGATTAGACGACAGACTGATACACTCGCCTACTGAATCGAAGGCTCAAAATTATTAACCGTCTCATTCGTAAACATTGATTATATTTCTCTGTGTTGGTCCGAGCCCCTTCGAATTGGATATACGTGTCGCTGCCATCACGACTACAGCAGAGCTCTATATTGTCTCGCCCGCGTCTGGTACCTTTGACAGGTCTGGTACCTGTCAAAGCCCGTGTTCTAGTTTGGAGGGTAAGACATGGTATAATCATCCCGCCACGTGGATAGCAACGCACCATTAAAATCTTTGGTGTTCATAGACGATGGTTGTCGCTTTCCACTACGAGAGACATCTGCTTAATTGCTACCTCATGATATAAAAAATTGAACCAAGTTAATTATACTTATAATACTACTAACTGTTGCCTGTGACTACGTTCGCATGACCGAAGAACAGGCTACTTTTTTACCGAACTAAGCAAAGAGAAGTACCGTTTGCTACATCGGGTAAGGTCGGCTTATGGTCGAAAATCGACCATAGACATTAAATTTTCTTTTATGTTTCGCAAGAGACTTTAGCCGCAAAGAATATAATATGCTTAGAATAATAACGCATTAATGTCACATTCAAGTAGTATATGTAATGTTTGTTCACATTAATTAAATGTATTTCTAACGCACGTCATTTAAAAATATTAAGTTTCTGCAGTCCTCCGCATCGTAAACTTTAACTGTGCTTAATTTTATACTCCATTATTCGCTTAATTTCCTTAAAAAGAGGTACAACATTTTTGCTTCACATATTAATATATAGACCTAAAGAAATAGAAATGGGAAAATTATTTAAATTAAGTGAATTTTTGCAATGAAATAGTTCGTAGGATAATATAATGAACTTTAATTAAACTACCAATAATACTACTATAATGAACTAATATAATGAACTTTACATCAATGTGAATATCTCTGGTCAAAAATATACGAATCAATCTAACCCCAAAATAAGCAAATTATTTGCTTGTATTATGGATGTTAGTCAACGATACTAATACAAAGAAAAATGAAGAGGAGTATATATATATATATATATATATATATATATGTGATGTGGTGATTAGATATATAATTTTAGTTTAAATTCTTCATGCAACTTAATTACAAAACTTTTTCCGAAATCCATTTTGTGATATACGAAAAACAGGTACACCTATATCCTGTTTAAGTATGTCATAAAATCGATTATTAATTAATATTTTTAAGTGTCGGTCGACTGGTTATTTATTGAACCTAATCACAAATCGATTGGGATCGGGATCGATTCACGACAGGGACAAATATTTGTGTGATGAGCATGGATATTTGTATTTCTTGGTTTTAGTGTTTATTATGTATCTTACAGTATTAATATATTATGTATTTTATGTATTAATGTCGATACAGACGAACGTGGTACATACCCATCAAAGAGAAATCTGTTCACTGTACTCTTAAAAGTTATTTAGAAAAACTTATGGAAAAATAGGAAAATATAGGAAAAACAGGAAAAATAGACCAAGGCAGTTCTTTCCAAACCTTGGCGACTCAAACTAAAAAAGTTGTCAAACTGTTTTGGTCGATTTTTTGGTATATCCACAACGTAAGGATAGAACTTTTGCCTATGCTGAGCTTTCGCACACTTACCAAAGTTTAACGCTGTATGCATGTATGCGTGCAAGTTTTCAATAAAAAGTTATTTTGACTATGATATAAATTCAAAGCATGATTAACGGATGTCTAGTAATAGAACCTGGTTCTATGTTGCCACAGAATTTCAAAATAATATCTGCCTACAAATCTGTACTAATATTATGAAGAGAAAACATTTGTATTTTCGCATGTGTGTAACGAATAAATTCAAAAATTACTAGACCGACCTTTAAGATTATTTTATCATTTGAAAACACCCGAGCCCCATTAATGCATAATCCGATTTGCTAATCATTTGACCGACGGAGCGTTAAGTATATTTTTAAAAAAAACGACTGGCTGAATTATAAATATGTACTCACTTTACATTCACAAGTAGAACTTAGACTAAGAATGTAAAAAGTAAATAAATTGCTCTAGCTCCGTGATAAGCACAACTTAAAGTTGGAATATTTAATTCACACTTCTCGTCGCGATCTTAGAATCACATAAATATTTCAGCTCCTTGGCTGCAAATATTTATTCAAATAGTTGACGAAAAGCAATAAACCCTTACTGTGAATTGCAAAGAGCATTATTTTTGTCCGTGCTTTTTTATTTAAAATATTCTAATTGTCAGTTGAGCATTTTTTATGCCTTATAGCTAAAACAATTTAATTTTTTAACATTTCCATTATTGCTACCAGGTTATTCTGATGATATATATAACAACTAGCTGACACGGCAAGCGTTGTTTTGAATAATTTGATGGGGTACTTGAGGGTGGGGAGTGGGGGAGGGGCGGAGATTAATTGTGATAAAAACTTACTATTAGATATTCAAGTTGGACCAAACTGTAGATATCTATCAAATTTCGTTGAAATCGGTTCATAATTTAGGAATCTGTAGCGGAGAAACAACGTAACACGTGATTTATATATATACTACTGACTGCTACTAGCTGACCCGTGCAGCTTCACCAGCATGCAGAGTAACGTCGTCGATATAATCTTTAATAGAAATTTTTATCCCCTATTTCAGCTCCTTAGGGATCGGCATTTAAAAACGTTTTCACTTGAGCTCGGCTCTTCATCTATTTCTTATTGTCAATATTTTACACAAACATATTCAAAATGAGTATATGCGGCCATCAATTTCTAAATTATTATGTCAAAATGAAGATGAAGTGTTAATTTAAAATATCTAATGAAACATTAAGAATTGTTAATTATTTAACATATTTTAAATTAATATGATTTTTGAGCTGATATAAGCTACCAACTATCTGATTAAGGTAATTATTAGGTCAATAAACAATTAAAATAAAATATTATAAAAGGCCTGACAGATATGTTTAGAGGCATTCGTGTTTGTGAAACTGAGAAGTGAAGTGTCGTTATATACAATAATATGTGACCAGTCTTGTATTTTGCATTTAATATAATTCGATATCCCGTCAGTCGTTGTTTAAATTAATAAATCTTGTACCTTTTACCAAGCGAAGCGAACATTCCTTACCAAATACCTAACATTAAAATCGGTTGGCCGTGAAAGCGTAAGAGACATACAGACAGACTTTTGAATTTTATAATATTAGTATGCAGTATGGATGTTAGGAAGCAGTCACAATGTGAAACATATATATGGCATGATATAGATAAAAGTATGGTTCGAATCACAATCTCAGTAGGCAGTGATGCTTCTAACCTTCGAAAGAGGTGCCTATGAGGAGCTAAACTCAAAATATATGAAAACTGTCAATTATTCTTCCCACTATGTTTTAGTTACACAAAAAGAAGCATTTCACTTAGGTATGTATAATTCCTTGGCTCATTTCTTGATTCTTTACAGCTGGGAGATCTCAGTCATAAAGCTTCGACCTTCAAGCGGATTCTGAATATAAGTGGGATATAGAGATGTCAATCTAGGGTCGTCCTTTATTACCGAACGGCTATACTTGGCTTTTATTAGTACTTTGCTCGGTGCGTTTTAGTTTTGGAAGTGGATAGACTTTGTGGATGAAAGATGTTTCAAGTGTCTTTTTATGTTTTATGTTAATGCATGTTTTCGTTAGAAACACACAAGATTCTTCTTGTAATTTAAGTTATTTATATCATAGGATATGATATATATATATATATATCATATCCTATGATATAAATAACTTAAATTACAAGAAGAATCTTGTGTGTTATTATTATTTATATCATAGGATATGATATATATATATATATATATATATCATATCCTATGATATAAATAACTTAAATTACAAGAAGAATCTTGTGTGTTTCTAACGAAAACATGCATTAACATAAAACATAAAAAGACACTTGAAACATCTTTCATCCACAAAGTCTATCCACTTCCAAAACTAAAACGCACCGAGCAAAGTACTAATAAAAGCCAAGTATAGCCGTTCGGTAATAAAGGACGACCCTAGATTGACATCTCTATATCCCACTTATATTCAGAATCCGCTTGAAGGTCGAAGCTTTATGACTGAGATCTCCCAGCTGTAAAGAATCAAGAAATGAGCCAAGGAATTATACATACCTAAGTGAAATGCTTCTTTTTGTGTAACTAAAACATAGTGGGAAGAATAATTGACAGTTTTCATATATTTTGAGTTTAGCTCCTCATAGGCACCTCTTTCGAAGGTTAGAAGCATCACTGCCTACTGAGATTGTGATTCGAACCATACTTTTATCTATATCATGCCATATATATGTTTCACATTGTGACTGCTTCCTAACATCCATACTGCATACTAATATTATAAAATTCAAAAGTCTGTCTGTATGTCTCTTACGCTTTCACGGCCAACCGATTTTAATGTTAGGTATTTGGTAAGGAATGTTCGCTTCGCTTGGTAAAAGGTACAAGATTTATTAATTTAAACAACGACTGACGGGATATCGAATTATATTAAATGCAAAATACAAGACTGGTCACATATTATTGTATATAACGACACTTCACTTCTCAGTTTCACAAACACGAATGCCTCTAAACATATCTGTCAGGCCTTTTATAATATTTTATTTTAATTGTTTATTGACCTAATAATTACCTTAATCAGATAGTTGGTAGCTTATATCAGCTCAAAAATCATATTAATTTAAAATATGTTAAATAATTAACAATTCTTAATGTTTCATTAGATATTTTAAATTAACACTTCATCTTCATTTTGACATAATAATTTAGAAATTGATGGCCGCATATACTCATTTTGAATATGTTTGTGTAAAATATTGACAATAAGAAATAGATGAAGAGCCGAGCTCAAGTGAAAACGTTTTTAAATGCCGATCCCTAAGGAGCTGAAATAGGGGATAAAAATTTCTATTAAAGATTATATCGACGACGTTACTCTGCATGCTGGTGAAGCTGCACGGGTCAGCTAGTAGCAGTCAGTAGTATATATATAAATCACGTGTTACGTTGTTTCTCCGCTACAGATTCCTAAATTATGAACCGATTTCAACGAAATTTGATAGATATCTACAGTTTGGTCCAACTTGAATATCTAATAGTAAGTTTTTATCACAATTAATCTCCGCCCCTCCCCCACTCCCCACCCTCAAGTACCCCATCAAATTATTCAAAACAACGCTTGCCGTGTCAGCTAGTTGTTATATATATCATCAGAATAACCTGGTAGCAATAATGGAAATGTTAAAAAATTAAATTGTTTTAGCTATAAGGCATAAAAAATGCTCAACTGACAATTAGAATATTTTAAATAAAAAAGCACGGACAAAAATAATGCTCTTTGCAATTCACAGTAAGGGTTTATTGCTTTTCGTCAACTATTTGAATAAATATTTGCAGCCAAGGAGCTGAAATATTTATGTGATTCTAAGATCGCGACGAGAAGTGTGAATTAAATATTCCAACTTTAAGTTGTGCTTATCACGGAGCTAGAGCAATTTATTTACTTTTTACATTCTTAGTCTAAGTTCTACTTGTGAATGTAAAGTGAGTACATATTTATAATTCAGCCAGTCGTTTTTTTTAAAAATATACTTAACGCTCCGTCGGTCAAATGATTAGCAAATCGGATTATGCATTAATGGGGCTCGGGTGTTTTCAAATGATAAAATAATCTTAAAGGTCGGTCTAGTAATTTTTGAATTTATTCGTTACACACATGCGAAAATACAAATGTTTTCTCTTCATAATATTAGTACAGATTTGTAGGCAGATATTATTTTGAAATTCTGTGGCAACATAGAACCAGGTTCTATTACTAGACATCCGTTAATCATGCTTTGAATTTATATCATAGTCAAAATAACTTTTTATTGAAAACTTGCACGCATACATGCATACAGCGTTAAACTTTGGTAAGTGTGCGAAAGCTCAGCATAGGCAAAAGTTCTATCCTTACGTTGTGGATATACCAAAAAATCGACCAAAACAGTTTGACAACTTTTTTAGTTTGAGTCGCCAAGGTTTGGAAAGAACTGCCTTGGTCTATTTTTCCTGTTTTTCCTATATTTTCCTATTTTTCCATAAGTTTTTCTAAATAACTTTTAAGAGTACAGTGAACAGATTTCTCTTTGATGGGTATGTACCACGTTCGTCTGTATCGACATTAATACATAAAATACATAATATATTAATACTGTAAGATACATAATAAACACTAAAACCAAGAAATACAAATATCCATGCTCATCACACAAATATTTGTCCCTGTCGTGAATCGATCCCGATCCCAATCGATTTGTGATTAGGTTCAATAAATAACCAGTCGACCGACACTTAAAAATATTAATTAATAATCGATTTTATGACATACTTAAACAGGATATAGGTGTACCTGTTTTTCGTATATCACAAAATGGATTTCGGAAAAAGTTTTGTAATTAAGTTGCATGAAGAATTTAAACTAAAATTATATATCTAATCACCCATTAACACCCATTCCTTCATAAAATTCAAATTCATCGTTTTCTGATAGAGTCCAGAATAATTCAAATTTCAGTAAATTTAAAATGTCTGAAAGGCGCATGTTAATTGGATTCCATTTTCGTTAAACTTGAAAGCCAACGTAATCGTGGAAACTTTTTTTACGTAAATTGACAGCTATGAAAGGCTCGCAGATGGATCAAGAGGCTGAAAGAATTTTAAAGTCGACATTATTTCTTTTCTGGGGTAAATTTAAATGATTTGGCTTTAAGAACGGTATCTGATCGATTACCAATTATCTCTTCCTGTTTTAAAAATCAAATCTTAATTTTCTTTTAATGGTTTTTAAATATTCAGCGTTTTAGAAAGGAACTGGTTGTTTGTATTAAAAGATAATAAAGACCTCTTTCTGTCAAAAGATAATAAATTTCTGATTTGACTGCGTCTACTAGGTCTGTTACTTTGTGTTACTCATGATTATGTATGTATTATTACTCCATTTTAAACACCATCGTTTAAATACTTTGTTACTTCATTTATCCTTTGTTTATCCGGACCCCCTTTGAAGAATAAATCATCTGTCATTGTGCTAAGCAATTTATAAAAGGCAAACCATTTGACAAACGTGTCACTTACGTGGCCACCTGTTAGCCACGGTAGCAGAGTTCCGCAATGTCTTACCCAGATTTGGTAGCAACGATTTTACGACAGATCTCGATTTTACCTAATCCTGTCGCAAAAGCGTTAATGTATTCCATTGTCGTGTTTCGACTTGGAGTGTAATGTGGCATATAAACTTATGCATAGATATATATATCCTACCATTACTCTAAAAACCTCGTGATGGACTTATAGCTTATGTAACCGAGAAGCAGTTTGGCCAAATAAAACACTTAAATTTTTTTTTAGGCGCACAGTGTAATTTTTGGGCAGAGTAACGCCCTCAACAAGTGATAGAATTACAATGAATCTAAAACATCTGATTTCAGCTTATTTATACCATCCGTATCTATATTTGTTCATTTTTGTTATCAATAACATCATTATCTCACAATAATAGGTGCATAAATGACTCAGGTGCGCCACACCTGGCCGGCTGTTTTGTTGATAAGCGTAGTTGCTAACACTTACCTTTTACTTTCAAGCTATTTATAATTTAAAGTAGTAAGCCATTAAAACTGGTATATGGTGCCAAATTTACTTTTACCTAACACTAGCTGGCCATCAAATTAAGCTGCATTGGCACGAAGCATCGTTATTGAGTTGGTAACGTTCTCACTACGACGGTAATCGAACCCAAGGTTCGATTACCGACAAAACATTTGTGTGATTTGCATAAAAGTTTGATACCTAAAATAATTTTATATTGAATTGACAAAAGATTATTGTCATCGTCCTTATCATGGTATGATAACGATGTATTTAATTTTTGAACATTATTTTTATTATATTTGAGTCTTAAGTTATATAATATCATATTATATTTGAGTCTTAAGTTATATAAAAGGAATTCAGAGTTTATTTTTACTAAGTACCCTTAATACAAAACTATCTTCATAGCATAAAAGTCATCTTCCCAAAAAATAATACTTATAGTAAAAATATGGTTCACAATAAAAAAAAGCAAAAATATTCAAAGCAATAACAAAGCAAATGAATTCCCCAGATTCCTACACAAATTCTTAAGCTCAATAAATATTTTCTTTTACCTCGATACGACCTCGTTACATATAAATGATTTCCCACTAAAACCAAGAATCTCATCTCTGCGACGTAATATTTCATAACCATAAGATACTAAAGTTACCTGAAGTACGATTCCGGGATCCGACCGTCCTTAGTCGTTAAGGAGACGACGGAGACTCGTACGAAATGATAAACGTATGACCCTCCACAACCAATTATAAACTCCAGAGTATTACCTCGTCTTAGATCTAGGTGTGCACGATAGCATTACTGACTAGACTAAGCTATGACGGCGTTAATTTGAATTTGTGGTACGTAAAATTGGATCCCTTGTGATTCCATGGAGCCAGTGGAAGTTTTGTTATTAACAACATTATTCTAGGCGTATTTTTAATAAACGTCTCGTCTAAAGGTTTTAATACTTTGATTTTGCAGGGAATTAAATCCTGTTAAGTTATTTTTAGTTATAAGAGTCATAATATTATTCGATATATTTTGGAATGGTTCACAAAAAATGAAGGTTTTTTATTGCATTTTAAATGAAGTATGCAATAACAATGAAAAATATGCATATAAAAATTAGAGGTGTTTTATATGTGATACCTGATTGTAAAGGCTGTGTGAAACTGTTCGCTATACCGTGACTAAGTTAAAGGAAATGTTCAATTTAACTGGATGGTAGAATCATTTGTATGAAAACGTTAATTTGTGACATGAGAGCAAGACCCCGAAAAAGATAAGTCATATTTATTTACATTTATAAAAAAGGATATTTAAACGTTAAAGTTATACAATAATTTCAGCGTGCTGTCATTTTTGCATATACGCAAAAATAACAGCACGCTGAATCACACTGAAAAAAGTTTTAGATTTGATTTTATACTTTGCAGTGAATTTTTGAGGCACTTTGCCTCTGCCGACCATTACCTATGCCGACCAATTTCACTTTTTGATCACCTAGGTGATGAAAAAGTGAAAATGGTCGGTTTTTGAATGTAATTTGGTGTTAACATAAAACAAAGACTTGTTACACATTTTTCGATATAGCCTCAACCTGCAAACGATAACGTACGATAAAGAAATCCGATCTAATTATGTGTGTCGAGATTTTTCAATCAGTAACGGATTAGTGCGTTATTTTTAATTGGAACTTAAATAAATATTTATAATAATATTTTAAATAAAATATTTGGGTTATAATATAATTGAACACCAGATATACTAAAAACGAGAGGATTTCCCTGTGATTTATCTGGTATTAGTTTTTATCTTCCCCTACGTATAGATAAGGTAGTTACTGATTTTGCCCCGATTTTCGAAAATCGAGTTTTCACCAGATCTCCACATTTTGAGGTCCTAAGAACTTTTTCCGAGTATTTTCATGATGACGTTAGTATGTCTGTATGTTTTTTGTATGTATGTATGTATATATGTATGTGTGTGTGTATGTGTGTATTTAAACATCTCATAACTTGAACGGCTCAACCGATCGAAACGCAGTTAATGACATTCGATTAGATTCCGCTCAACTTAGGCTTCCTGAAAATCGGCCCAATCAAGTCGGTCCAGGAGATTTTGAGAAATTTTGAAAAAACCCCAAAAAATTTTGATGAAACAGTATTTTTTTAACATAACTTTCAGATTACTGTACCGATTGAGTACAAAACTAATCAACTCTATTTCTCAAAAAACTACGTGTAAGGCAAATTGCATCAAAATTGGTTTATCCGTTTGGGAGAATGTGTTGACGAAAAATTTTGAAAAAAGTGTTTTTTCGACATAACTTCAAAAATTTTCAAATAATTGTTTTTTGGTATTCTACGATGTTTTGCTACTAAAAAACTTACATCGAATGCCGATTCAAAAGTCAAAATTGAATCTAATTTTCAAAAGTTACAGCATTTCAAATATTAAAATTAAGTTGTTTTAAGCATACTTATTACTTTTGAAATAATTTTCAGGCTTATACACCGATTGACCAAAAATCTTATCAGCTTTTCCCCTTTAAAAACTGCGACAAATACCGTTAATTGGATCACATCGGTCAATTTATTTGTGATTTATCAATGACAAAAATTATTGAAAAAAAAATATTTTTTGACATTGCACCGAAATTTTTCAAACTATCAGTTATTCAGCTAAAGAATTATTTTAGATCTTAAAAGTTGAGTTGAATGCCATTAGAAAGATCAAAATCGATCATCGTTTCCAAAATATACAGCTTTTCAAAAATCGATATACTGCCATTTCTAACAAAATAGATGTTGGAATTGAAAAAAATCTGTGCTCATAATTTTCACTTTTTTAAACTTAAAGTACTTTAGTTAAGCGGGAAGTTTTACGGATGGCCTGCAAGGTCAACCGCTTACTGATTTGTTTTCAGAATCGAAACTCTTTTTGAAGAAGCATTTGTCTTTTTGCGATTCTTAAAAGGCAATCGATTTGGTAAATCTATCACTACAATACTACATACACGACTATTGGATGCTAGAGTTCTCCTCCCGCGTTCTTAAATTCGTGCCGCATACATTCAAAATTTACTTCTAAAATGTATGCATACATTTTTTTGTTCTTTTATTTGATGAACCTTTAACCTTCGCGTATGCACGCGAAAACAAGTCTTATAGTAACGTAAATAAAAATTAATAATTATTATTTAGTAGATAAATTTCGGGATAAGCAGGCTAAAATAAACGTATTAACCTCTAAACCGGAACGCGATAGCGACAAGCACTGATATTGTTGCGGCAGGAATAGGTACGGCGATAGTACCAAAGCCAGCTGAAACGTTGCAAGCCTGTGAAGTCTTCCATACATTTTACAAATTGCACCTACTATTAGCTAAGAATACTAAGCTCGTGAAGTCTTCCATACATCTTGCAAATTGCACCTACAATTAGCTAACAATATCAGGCCTGTGAAGTTTTTGATACATCTTACAAATTGCACCTACAATTAGCTAAGAATATTAGACCCCATGAAATCTTCCATACATGTTACAAATTGCACCTACAATAAACTAACAATATTAGGCCCCGTGAAGTGGTAGTTGACAATAAGCTCGGTAAAATGGGCACATTATTCACCAAATTAGTCTGGACATCTTTTGAACTTTGAAAACGAAAAATAGACTAATTGGTATTCGGCCAGGCAGATCGTAAACGGCGGCCGATTAGCTTTAGGTGTCACCACCATTGTGACTACTAGGTGGTAGAGTTCCGCAACGTCTCGCCCGTGTGGAAGGTTTATTATTTCTATCTCAATAGTATCAATGCTTGTCATTGTTGAGTTCTGGTAAGACAGCGGTAGGCTTATGTATGTGGTGATACTTTCATGCCACAAGGATAGTACCGCACAATTAATATCTTTGGTGAATAGAGGTGATGGTTTCTCCTTTAATCAGGAGAGCATATATATAACAAAACATATACAACAAAAAAATATATAACAAAAATATAATCTTAAAAATATATAACAAAAACATTACAGTTTCGAGCAACTTACGTTATTTTAGAATAGTTCAACCACAACAACAAATCGGTATGGGTAATTGGTAAGAGTTGAAATGACCCAAGAGGTTATAGCGTCTGTACAAGAAACGCTACCACTTAATTAATAAGACGACTTTCATCCATTTAATAAATGAAAACTCACCAAGAAACACTTTTATTTTTGCAAGCAACAGGTTCTTTTAATAAGAGCAGATGCTCTGAATCTAGAAGAGGCTTTATGTAAAAGATAAACAATAAAAACCGAATGGCAGTTAATTTAGTGAGCTTGTCAAACGTCCCGCAAAGCCGCTTGTAATTTTCATGTTATCGTTTGAAATACTAAGGGAATAGTCTAGCAAGCAATCATTCGCGTATTTTTTTTTAATTTCCGTACGAGGTGCTTTTACGGCAAATCACTTTTGGATTAAAACCCAGATGCCATTTAAACGGTCCAGGCAGACTTTCTTTGCTTTATTAATCTTTTTGTTCATAATTATCTTCATAAATCGCACTGGTTTCAGAAAATTGACACTACCCTTGGTAAGTAACTGATCAATTTGATCATGGTCTGTTAGTCTTAATTTAACTGTTACTTCATTCACACTTACACTGTGCATCTATTGTTGCTTAATTTTGTTTCGCCTTGATGTTCTGGCGATTATATCCTTGTAAGAGGCAAATAATGAGGGAAAAACATTAACGAAAGAGCTTGACTTGCGAAAATACTATCCGGGAGTGAGATCTGAAACTATTATTAAGAATTTTACCTTGGATTCTGAAAAACAATCACACCTCCCCTGTTCTTCGAAGATTACATGTAGCTGCTGCTAAATTTAGTTAAAAATAAAACATATAAAATTGGGTTGTAAAAATAAAAACACTGAAACTAGGCGGTAAAAGTAAAATATGGTCATAAAAATAAAACATATAAAATTGGGTTGTAAAAATAAAAACACTGAAACTAGGCGGTAAAAGTAAAATATGGTTATACTATTTTCTGAGAAGAGTATTCAAATATTCTTTATTTCGTAGATTAATTAAAAATGTACTCTTATAAACATTATATATAATAATCAATTCTCAACCAAGTGCAATGGAGATTGTATGCAATTTCATTAATATTTGTACCACAAAATTCTTTTTGCTAGACAATACCGTCTCAGTACTATTTACGGAGCTTATGGGCGAGGCGGCAGCAAAATTAAGAGATTCTCAGCATCAATATAAACAGTGCGAAACGACCCTTATTAAAGCGGGCGAGATTGCCATCATTTAGTCTACACGCGCACTGTTTATTAATATCAACATTTAAATACACATAGAAAGGGGTATTTTGTGATTATGAGTGCCTTGAACTGAAAATGCCTATGTTACTGAATTTGTTTTAAGGAAGTATAAACACAGAATTCTATATTATGTAAACTTTTTATTTTTATATTTAATTTATACTTATTTAAATTACTAGCTCTGTGTTACTTTTGTCTTTAAACAGTCAGTAAACGAGAAGTCATGTATTTAAGTTCACATTTGACATAGATTATGAAAAGAATATTTACCTTAAACTTAATTGCAGTGTCATTGATATAAAAAACCCAAGATACACAATCAGTGTGTCAAAAACGTCGCGTCGGCCGCGTCTCTGTCAATTTTATTTATTTTCGTATATTGCTTTGTAAAAACAACTATAAGTCTTGCACTTAAGGTTGGATATGCAAAGACATATGTTTTTGCCATATCTATAACTTAAAAGAAATTAGGGACACTTTTGAGTGTCAGTTTTGTTCGGGACTGTGCATCTAGGATTTTTTATATCAATGTGCAGTGTACGAAATTAAAGTATGGTTTACATTTTATTATGGACAATGCATTGTTTCATCTTGGATATCAATTAGGCGTAATTTAAAAATTGAACTTTACCTCTATCTTATTTATTAATGACATGAAAATGAATATGAAAGTCGTAGTACATAATGAGTATTGGTTATATTTACATCTGATCTTATTACGTATTATTATTGTATCGTATTATTATATATTGTATTATATATTATATATTATATATTGTATTGTATTGTATTATATATTATATATTATTTATTATTATATTATATTGTATTTATTGTATTTTTTGTATTTTATTGTATTTATATTGTATTATATTATATTATTATTATATTGTATTATGTATTATATATTGTATTGTAGTGTATGTATTATTATTGTATTGTATTATTATTGTATTATTGTATCTGATATTACGTGCCCAAACGGGCACATTTAGAAAAGTGAACACAGTTTCATTGCAGTAATACTGTTTATTTTTTCAAATACGAAAGTCTCGCGAAAAAATTAGCCCCATTAGTTGCCATGTATTAATTTCCACGTAAAACCACCGCCATATATGCAACAGATCATTTAAAAATACTGTTAATCAACAATATTTTATTTAATTATTGAGATAAATGCTACTACTATAACGGCCGATTGATGATTTGTAAATGACGTATGCACCAGACTTTATTCTCACGAAGTAGATGAGCCAATGCATCATGGAGTAGAATGTTGTAGCCCTAAAAAACATTCGTAAAAAAATAGAAAGTTCTATTCCTTTGAAGCACATTGTATTTTAACTTAATATATATTTGGCCAAAAGTTGTGTTTTTTCAAGTTTAGGTGTTTGTTTCGTATTCAAACCTTATTAGCTAAACGAATTCCATGAAACTCAGTAGATAGATATATTTAAACCTGAATTCATATTATTATTAGTATTTAAAAAAGTACATTACCCAAGGAATTCTTTTTGAAAACTTTACCATCTATTATACCACATATACAATAGATGGTCTATTATACCACTAACAAGTGTATAAGTGATATGATGGATAGCAAAGTAATTCACACCGCGTTGGTCTGGGCTGCCTTTTAAGAACAGACCGTCTACTGTTCTGACAGGCAGTTCATAAAAGGCAAACAATTGGCTATGTGAGTCACTACCATCGTGGTTACTAGGTTACTGTTTTTACTTCTGGCCGTACCTATTCCTGCCTCAATAGCGTCAGTGCTTATCACAAGTGTTCTGGTTTGGAGGGCAATATAGCCGGTAAACTTACGCATGAGGCATTTAAATCTCGCCACAAGAATCGCAACATATCATTAATAGCTTTAGTGTTTAGAGACGATGGTTATCTCTTTACATCAGGAGAGCTCTCTGCTTGTTTGCTATCTCAAGGTATAAAAATAATAACTAGAGGAAGCGAATAATAGCTAGATTCCATATTTATATTTTGAAATTTTACAGTACTTATTTTCAAAAGTATCTTCACGCCCGTATCCCCGAAGAGGTTAGGCAGAGGGACAACCAGTGCACTGAAGATACTTCATCCCGTAATGCGATAGGTGGTATGCCCATCACAAACCGAGCACTTATCCAATCCCAAACAACGTTGTTTTTATCAGAAAACTGAAACAACATATTTTTTATTTGCTCGGAAATCGAACCTGGGACCTCATGTGGTCAATACGCACACCAGATCACTAGACCATATTATATGTTTACTGTTTTTCATTTTTATTTATATTTTTTTATTCCCGCATATACGAATAAAGATGAAGCAATTTCACTAAAGCAGCGTAAAATTATTTATAAAAACAGATATTATATAGTATTTTGAACACTGGAAAAAATCTTGGGTTGCAGTTAGCAGTTAAACTAAGCACGTAAAAAGTATGGCATGTGTTTAAAATGCATTGCGAATAGCGCCTGAAATGGTCCCACGTCGGCCGCCATTGCAAAATGAAGACGCGTAATAAGAATGTGTAGTATTTATTTAGGAATGTTACTACGTGCTGTAATCACGTTATGAAGTGTGAACGGCCTGTCTATGTTGTTTATGGTTTCTGTTGACAGTATTTATTAAATTAGTGCAAATATTTTGTTATATCATAAGATAGCAAACAAGTAGATGGGACTCCTGCTGGAAAGAATCAACCATCGCCTATTAGACACCAAAGATGTTAATGATGCGTTGCTATCTTGTGGCGAAGTCCAATGCCACACGCATAAGTTTACCGGTTACCTTACACTCTAAAGCGGAACACGACAGTGACAAACAACGACGCTATTGCGTCAGGAATAGGTAAGGCGGTGATACCTGACAGGGTGAGACAATGCAGAACTCTACCACCTAGTAGTCACGATGGCAGTAAGGAGCCCGGGACCAACACGGGGGAAAATAATATATATATATATATATATATATATATATATATATATATATATATATATATATATATATATATATATATATATATATATATATATATATATATATATATATATATATATATATATAATTTTCCCCCGTATATACCAAAAATAATTAATAAGTGTGTTTACCAAAAAACTTCATTGTACACAATTAATTATAAAACATCTCTCAACTCAGTTTGCCTCCTGGCAAAGGCCTCCTCTAACTCTCTCCAATGAGCCCTGTCCCGCGTGACTCTCCTCCAGTACGGTCCCGCTGTCATTTTTTATTTCGTCTTCCTATCTACAATACTGTCTGCCTCTACTTCTTTTTGATTCTCGAATATACCAATTTGTGACCTCTTTACACCATTTTTTGCTACATAATATATTCTTTATCAAATATAAAGTAACAAAATTCTTGTTTAATTAATTACTTAACATTTAAGGAGTTCGCTATTAAAGCAGTTTTTCACATTTTATGTCACTTCGTTCGTTTATTCTTGGTATATTTTATTATTCACTTTTCTCCCCTCCCTTCCCTTCTTTTTTAAAAAAGAAATATTTTGATGCAAGTTTAAATAAAAATACCTATTTCTGACATGAAAAATACTCCATTGCTTTGATCTGCCAAAATTTCCATCTGTTTCCACTTATCAACCATTTGTCATGTAAACCATGGCGATATGCGATTAATAAGTGGTCGCCAAGAATATATATACGCACATAGTTTTAAAAAAGTAGAATTCAAATTAATGCCAAGGTACTGTACATACTTTGAAAACAAAGCTCTATTATATAAATATTTAATTAAAATCAAACATAAATCTCGTCAAAGGACGCCTTTATAACATTAGATGGGGTCGTATCTCACTAGGATTCTGTGTCAATAAAAGTTCATCCTAGAAAATCTGGGGAGAATGCGTTCGGGAACGTCTTACGTAAAGATAACCCGATCCGGACCTAAACAAATTTTACAAGATCAACATTGTTCTATTTTAACACTCGGAACAGTTTTTCTCAAGATAAGTTTAAAGGGTATACTTGTGTTCTCAAGTCAATATTAGACAAAGTGATTAATTACTAATGCGGTCTTAATGCGACCGTAATAAATGTGGTCTTAATGCGACCGTAGTTTTACATGCAGGATGACTGTTAAAAGTTTGTACATATTGAAAGATATATTAGTCATAAGCAAAAAATAAAAATATAGTAAAAATATTTCTTATTTGTAACTAAACCCTGTTGGATTTTACGTTTATAATTAAAAAAATGTATTTTAGAGCCCTTGCTATTATTTTATGAGATAGAAAAGAAATTGTTACACGGTAATATCATAAAATGCAATTGATATGAAATGTTTTTGAAGACTCCTTACATAAAAACACAAATGAGCAGCTGTTTTTGTTTTATAGTATGAATAATAATAAAGACCAAAATGTACAGGTTGACTAATAAAATATTGAATACTAGCTGTTGCCAGCGACTTCGTCCGCGCGGACTTCGTTTACTCCGCACTGCTCCTCCCCCGAAGATGATAGCGTGATAATATGTAGTCTATATGTTGACCCGACCTGTAGTGCATGGATTTACTTCAAATTTTGCATGCATATATGCAATATTTGAAGTAAATCCATGCAGTACTTTTTGAGTTTACCCCGGACATACATACAGACAAACAGACAAACAGATAAACAGACAAACAGACAAAAATTCTAAAAACTATATTTTTGGCTTCGATATTGATTGTAGATCACGCCCCAAGTATTCTTTTAAAAAAATATTCAATGTACAGTTTTGACTTTCCTACGATTTTATTATATGTATAGATATTGTAAGATACGATAGTTAATGGAAAAATACGATACTAAAATCATAAGCAAACATAAATATAATAAAAATAATATATTGCTTAACCACATAGCAAACGTTAACGAAATCAGTGTTATAACATTTAAAAGTGTGGTCACTGCACGATGTACTAACACCCGTTAGTCGCAATTTTAGTAAATCGCCGTTTCTAAACAATGAACTTTTATGAGCCGTACGCGGAGGTGTCAGTACTAAACAATTTATTGGAAAATTAGGTCAAAATTTAAGAGCCCATTTTTAAAAATATTTGATATCAGAACTAAGTACTGAATACCCTCCTTCAGTATGTACAGTCTTTTAACTGTGAACCTGTATAAAATTTTAGCTTTTTTTCTCCCTATAAAGTTGAACTTTGCAGAAATATCACACTTCTCCGTGCGTATAACGCGGAACAGTGTGTTCCGAACCATTCGGAGATATCGCGTCCGTGAGAGGCGTATATGTGTGCGTTGCTCGAATATTACTTGTTGTATTACTTGTACTCCGTACGCGGAGGTGTCAGTACTAAACAATTTATTGGAAAATTAGGTCAAAATTTAAGAGCCCATTTTTAAAAATATTTGATATCAGAACTAAGTACTGAATACCCTCCTTCAGTATGTACAGTCTTTTAACTGTGAGCCTGTATAAAATTTTAGCTTTTTTTCTCCCTATAAAGTTGAACTTTGCAGAAATATCACACTTCTCCGTGCGTATAACGCGGAACAGTGTGTTCCGAACCATTCGGAGATATCGCGTCCGTGAGAGATGTCTGTCTAGTCTAGTCTATATATATATATATATATATATATATATATATATATATTCTACTTCTGTTAGTAGTTATCGAATACTGGATATTCGATAACCGGCACGGACAGCTTAACGTGCTCATCCGAGGCACGGGAGTGGTAATACACCACCAGACTCCGAGCTGCTACTGAGGATTAGATTTTCGAGAAAACCTCGAAAAAACCTCGATAACACTTTTCCCGACTCGAAGTTTGAACCCGGGACCTCATGGTCTGAGCCGAATAGGCTACCCCTAGACCACGAGGCAGTCACTCCTCCTGCTTAAGTAAGTACTGGTTTCTTGGTCGTTGTCTAAGTCGTAAATTAAATAAGTGAAGTAAAAATAGGTTGAAATCTAGTGATAAAACGTCTAAAATAGTTTGAGTAGTTAATTCGGTCAATTACAATTACAATTTGGGATTTAAATCTTTTTTGACATTGCTTCGAAATTTTTCAATTTATCGATTATTTAGCTCAAGCAAGATGTTAGATCTCAAAAATTGAATGCTATTCGAAATCAAAATCGATCATCGTTTCCTAAATATACAGACTTTCGAAAATCAATATACTCCCATTTTTCACAAAATAGATGTTTGAACTAAAAAAAATATGTGCTTATAATTTTTACTCTGTTGAGCTGCAAATATCTTAATTTAACGGAAAGTTTTTTTATATCATAAGAGCAAATAAGCAGATGGGTCTCCTGATGGAAAGAGTCAACCATCGCCTATAGACACCAAAGATGTTAATGGTGCGTTGCTATCTTGTGGCGAGGTCTAATGCCACATGCATAAGTTTACCGGCTACCTTACCTTCCAAACCGGAACACGACAGCGACCAACACTGACGCTATTGCAGCAGTAATACGTAAGGCGGTGGTACCAGACCCGGTCGAGCCGATGCAGAACTCTACCATCTAGTAGTCACGATGGTAGTGACGCGGATAGCCGTTCAGGCGCCTTTTACGACTTGCCTGGCAGAATGGCAGCTGGCCTATTCTTAAAAGAACCAACACGGGGAAAAATAAAGGAATAGCCTTCAGGGTTAACCATTTACAGATTTTTTTAATGTATCGCTCCCTAAGGGGCTGAAATAGGGGATGAAAGTTTGTATGAAAAACAATATCGACGACATGTTAATTTACTTACGGGAAAAACTGCACGGGTCAGTTATATATATTATGTACTTATAGAAAATAACTGGATTTAATTTTCACACGATTCGATGAAACTGTTTTAAAAACTGTAACTAATTTAAGTGAAATAATATGTAAACTTAGTATCTAATGTTGAACGGGTTGACCGCCCCGTTGGTCAAGTGGTTAGCGAATCTAACTACGAATTGAGGGGGCTTGGGTTCGATTCCCGACGGAGACAAACATTTGTGTGATGAGCATAGATGTTAGTATTTCTTAGTTTGGGTGGTCATTATGTATGAAACATTATTTATATATGTGTCTTATGTATTAGTACCGGTGACTAATACCCATAACACATATAATTGGCTAACTTTGGGGTTAGATCGATTTTTCTAATTTGTCCAGCGATATTATAAAAAAAAAATTATAATATACATTTTATTGGTGTTTTATATTAAACTAGCTGTGCCCGCGACTTTTTATTAATTTATTTCTAAAATAAAAGTGGGCTAAGTTACTCCTTATTACATTAGCTATCTATCAGTGAAAGTCCCATCAAAATCGGTCTAGCCGTTCCAGACATTAGCTGGAACAAACAGACAGACAGTGAAAAATTGTTTAAAAAAAATGATGTTTTGGTATATGTACTGTGTATTCATCCATATGCATCTAGTAAAAAGCGATTATTTTAATGTTACAAACAGACACTCCAATTTTAATTATTTGTGTAGACAAATAAACTTTAGTCGTTACTATGAGGAGAATTATCTGCTTATTATGTTGTTAGCTATTTATTTATACAAAAAAGTGTGATAGTTTCAAAGAACACAGAAGGTAATAATCTGTAAATGAAAAACTATAACACGTAAATAGATGTCGAAACTGAACATCGATAAATCAAAATGAACATTTTCCACTGCCGCCGTCAAAATTCGCAGCCTTTAACCCTATTACAAGTTAGGTAATAAGGCCTCAGAAAACAGTTTGACGGGAAAGTTGCTTACAATTCTTTCCGAGCATAATATTACGTACAAAGCGTATCCATACGTCGCACACTCTTTCGCCTTATTGAAAACATTTACATATCTATGTGGCAACCCTCTTTCCCTAGCGATTGCGAAGGCAACGAAATAAAGTGAAAAGACGCACGACAAACTTTGATCAATTTTTGGTTTCATCTTTAAGGCCTTTTATCTTTGTTATTTATCGACACATGCATTTTCTATACTTTGAATATTATTAAAATAATATATTCCTATGAATCATGTATTAGTTTCTTGTTTAGTTATGAAATCAAACGCATAATTTAAGGTTTAAGTAGCGAGAAGTGAGTACTACACGTCACGATTCTGGCTGACTTTACATCATCATTGTCATCATAAGGTAGCAAACAAGCAGATGGCTCCCTGGTGCAAAGAGACGACTACCGCCTATAGACACCAAAGATGTTAATGGTGCGTTGTTATTAATGTGTCGAGATGTCAATGATACTTGCATAAGGTTACCGAATACTTTACTTTCAAAAACGTGTACAGCCTGTATAAAATGTACACGACAACGTTAAGCACTGACGCTATACCAAGGCAGTGGTACCATATAACCGTGCGTTAGGTTGCGGAACTTTACCAACTAGCAGGCACGATGGTAGCAGCGACACGTACAGCCAATCGATCGCCTTTTACGACCTGCCTGACTGAATGGCAATTGATCTATTCTGCAAAGGTGGACCAATACAGGGAAAATTTGAACACAGAGAACGTTTAGTAAACCGAATGTACGGAGTGCATAAAATTTACGAAATCGAAAAAATATCGTGTGTTTTTTATAATTTTAGATAGCAACCAAGCAGATGGTTATCGTAGTGGAAAGAGAAACCATTGCCTATAGACACCAAAGATGTTATTGGTACGTCGCTATCTGTGTGGCGGAATGGCCAAGCCACATGCGTAAATCAATCTGCTACCTTAACCCCGTATTCCTCCGGGCTCCTTTGAAGAGTATACCAAGTACCAGGTAGTAAAAAGTGACCAATTGGCTATTTTGTGCGACTATAATCGTGACTATTAGGTGGTAGAGTTACGCAATTTCTCGTCCAGGTATTTGGTACTACCGCCTTACCTATGCCTGCCGCAATAGCGTCGTAAATTGTTTGTGTTATGTCTATTGTTCCAATTTTTTCTACTTCCAATTGCTGCATTTGTTAACACAGTTTCCGGCAACCCGTATATAAGTTAAGGTTCTTTCAAAAAAGGTGATCATATTTCAACACAGCGTTCAATATGTCTAAGCAAAGATATCCAGCCAAAAAAAGAATGTAATTTATAGGATTAAAAATTTTTGATTTTTACGAATAAAATAATTTTATCTCCTAATGCTTTAATTTTTTCTGCATAAAATAATCCACTGCATCAAATAATAGTAAGGTAAATAACTTTGCGCCATATCTGTGGGACGGCGTAATGGGTTATTATCTATTATTAAAATAACATTATTTTATTCGTAAAAATCAAAAAGTTTTAGTCCCCTGAGTAACATTATTTTTGACTGAATAACTTTTGTTAGATGTACTGAGCGCTGTGTTAAAATATGATCACCTATTTTGGAAGGACCTTATATAATATGTACGTGGGTGTGTATTCACCCAGTGTATGATAGTCAAGGAGTTGATTAATTTATTTTTACAATTTTAGTTTAATGCATTTCGTGTAGTTTCATTTAGTGTATCATCTGTTCAAGAGTATAAATAGCCTAAACAGGTTAAAATATGAACTTGAGTAAAGCTCAATCTTTCACGTAATTTGATTTTATATTTTGTTTCTAGTAATAGCAAAATATTATAATATTTCCTAGGTTATTTTTGTTTTGTGCCAACAATAGAAATTTGTTCGACGCTCCTCAGAAACCATGTTATGTAAAGTAGTACCGATGGAATGGAAATTTTAAATACCACATATTCTTTTCCAGTTGAACATAAGTTCGATCGACTTTCCGAACGAAATCACGCTTAGAAGTTATATTACACAACATGAATTGCTCAACCGTGATCATTTTAATTAAAACTGGAACATGCTTTTTGGAATATCTAATATTGCTTTAAAAATTAAGATTACTTGAACTGCAGATAACTTGTTCGATTTAAGACCCCATTGCAAGGATAACAACGCACCATTAACATTTTTGGTGTCTATACAGGCGATGGGTTTTTTTTTCCCATTAAAAGAGTTATGTGCTTGTTTGCTAGTGATATAAATAATGCCCATAAGATGGTATCTTAGGAGAGTACCCGATCGATCTGATGATGGTATATATCAGTCTTGGTCTTTCCCGTTACTTACATCCTTCCAAACTCGCATTGTATATCTGTTTTGTCAACGTTTCATCTACCATTTTTTCTACTTGTACCAATGAAGCATATACTTTCGATTTTTCACACTAACACTTTCCTTCAGGCCTTATTTCTTTCTTTTAGGTCCTTAGCCCTTATTCAAATCAATTAAACGATGTGAATAGAAAAAATTATTATAAACATTCAATGCAATTAATTAGTATTAAAAATGTATGAAAACTTACGATAGTGTGATAGTGTAATAACATTAATATTATATACAAATATACTAAATATATTTTACATAAACTAGCTGATTTCTGCGACTTTGCACACGTTGCTTATTTTTTTTATATCACTTGATAGCAAACAAGCAAATGGCTCTCTGATGGAAAGAGAAACCGTCGACTATAGACACGTCAAAGATGTTAATCGTGCGTTGCTATTCATATAACGGGATGAAAATGCCACATGCAATAGACTACTAGCTGCCTTGCTCTCCAAACCGGAACACGACGATGACAAGCATTGTCGCTATTGCGGCAGGAAAAGGTAAGGCGGTGGCACCATATACACTAGCGAGACGTTGCGGAACTCTACCACCTAGTAGTCACAACGATAGTGAAATGTATGTCGCCTTTTACAACCTGCCTAGTAAGTTGGTTGAAACGGAAGTTGAACTATTTTTCACAGTGGGTCTGGACCAACATGGGGGAAAATTACCTTACCACATCGTTGAACATTTAGTGCTCATATCATAATCGCAATTCCATAACACTTTAATAATTTAATATTACATGAAAATGAATTAAAAGTAAAATGATCGTCGCAACCAATCATCAATCAAAATCGAAAATCAAAGACTAATCTTCTGGCAAAAACTCTGACCCAAGCTATTTGTACTGTTAATAAGGTAAATGAAAGAATTGACATATTTACTTGTCATTTTTTTTATATCATAAGATAGCAAACAAGCAGATGGGTCTCCTAATGGAAAGAGTCAACCATCGCCTATAGACACCAAAGATGTTAATGGTGCGTTGCTATCTTGTGGCGAGGTATAATGCCACATGCATAAGTTTACCGGCTACCTTACCCTCCAAACCGGAACACGACAGCGACAAACACTGACGCTATTGCGGCAGGAATAGGTAAGGCGGTGGTACCAGACTCGGGCGAGACAATGCAGAACTCTACCACCTAGTAAGTGTGAGTGAATTAGCAAAAATTATTTTATACTAGCTGACCCGGCAAACTTTGTTCTGCCTTTTTAACTACTCTTATTTTTTTCAATATTTTCTCACCTTTCAAACCTTTCGTGGACTTCAAATATTAATTCAAAACCAAAATTAGCCAAATTGATTCAGCCGTTCTCGAGTTTTAGCGAGACTAACGAACAACAATTGATTTTTATATATATAGATATAGTCAGTTGTTTATGAAATGTGAATCTTATTGTAAGTTTTTTAACTTCCCACTACGTATGTAGATAAGGAAGATACTGATTTTACCTCGATTTTCAAAAACCGAGTTTTCACCAGATGTCCACGTTTTGAGGTCCTAGGAACCTTTTCCGACTATTTTCACGATGTCATCAGTATGTCTGTATGTATGTATGTGTGTGTGTATGTGTGTATGTAAACATCTCATATTTTTTGAACGGCTAGACCGATCGAAACGTGGTTTCTAAATAGCATTCGATTGGATTCCGCTCAACTTAGACTTCCTAAAAATTTGAACTAATTCGGTCCAGGAGATTTTGAGAAATTTTGAAAAAACATCAAAAAAAAATTGTCGAAACAGTATTTTTTTAATATAACTTCCAGATTTATGTATCGATTGAGTACAAAAACTGATCAGCTCTATTCCTCAAAAAACTACGTCTAATACATAAATTGCATCAAAATCGGTTCATCCATTTGGGAGTAATCGTTGACGAAAAAAAGTGTTTTTTCGACATAGCTTCAAAATTTTTAAACTAATCATTTCTTGGTATTCTACGATATTTTAGTACTAAAAAACTACGTCAAATGGCGTGTCAAAAATCAAAATTGAATCTAATTCTCAAAACTTATAGCTTTTTTAAAATATTAAAATTACGTTGTTTGTAACAAACTAACTTAATTTTTTTTTAATAACTTTCAAGTTAACTGCACCGATTGACTTAAAAACCTTATTAGCTTTTCTCCTTTAAAAACTGCGTCAAATATAGTTTATTTAATCAAAATCGGTCAACTTTTTTGGGATTCATCAATGAAGAAAAATAAAATGTTTTATACATTGCATCGAAATTTTTCAACCTATCGACTACTTAGCTAAAGTAATATTTTAGATCTCAAAAATTGAGTTGAATGCCATCATTTTTTCCAAAATATACAGCTTTTTAAAAGTCAGTATACTGTCATTTTTAATAAAATAGATGTGTGAACTGAAAAAATCTATACTTATAATTTTTACTCTTTTGAGCTTAAAAATACCTTAATTTAGTGGGAATTTCAGAGATGGCCCGTAGGGTCAACCGTTTACACATTTTTTATGAATGTGTTGAAGTACGTATATCCATTCTTGAATGCAACCCTGTCGAATTGAAAAATGTTTTGTAATGATGGGTGTGTAACAAATATTTAAATAGTATCTTCACGCCCATATCCCCGAAGGAGTAGGCAGAGGTACAACAAATGCACCCACAATTAGCCGAAGATACTTGGTCCCACAAATGTGATAGGTGGCAAGCCTATCACCAACCGGGCACTTTCCAATCCCGGGCAACTTTGTGTTTCTCAGAAAACTGAAAAAACACTTTTCTTATATGCCCGCCCCGGGAATCGAACCCGAGACCTCATGTAGTCAACGCCAATGCTGGACCACTAGACCACAGAGGCGACATATTTAAATAAATAATTAAATATTTAAATAAATTAATTAAAATCCCTTCTTCTTCACATGAAAAAGAAACTCCACAAAATTTAATCCGCGATTTAACTCTATTTAAAACTGTAAAATAAAAGGATCTCGGAACTACTAACATATATAAAAGCCGACTTTCATGTTGAGGATTGCCATGCATACAAAACTTTCCGGACGCGTGAGGTAAAATAGGTCGTTATAAAAATGCAAATATGAATTTACCACAAAATAAGTGCAAAATGTACGAAAAATATCATACTGTTTTCATTAAAATCAATATCAAAATCTTACGATTATTATGTATATAATAACACTGAGTATTTAGTTTATTTCAATATATCATACATCTACATACACATTAGTAGTAGGTAGCGTGACATTAAAATACACAAGGTTAATATATTTCGCCGTGTTGGTCCCGGCCTCCTTTGTAGAATAGGCCAACTGCCGTTCGGCCAAGCAGGTCGTAAAAGGCGACCGATTGGCTATCGAGTCACTACCATCGTGGCTACTAGGTGGTAGAGTTCTGCATTGTCTCGCCCGGGTCTGGTACCACCGCCTTACCTATTCCTGCCGCAATAGCGTCAGTGCTTGTCGCTATCGTGTTTCGGTTTGGAGGGTAAGGTAGCCGGTAAACTTATGCATGTGGCATTAGACCTCGCCACAAGATAGCAACGCACCATTAACATCTTTGGTGTCTATAGGCGATGGTTGACTCTTTACATCAGGAGACCCATCTGCTTGTTTGCTATCTTATGATATAAAAAAAAAAATACAAGGTTAATTCTAAAGCTAAACCGATGGACCCATTTTCATGAAATTTGGCATGGATATAGTTGAAGATCTGGGGTCAAACCTGAGGTCAAGGCTATTTTTTTTCAAAAATCAATCCCCGGCGGGCTGAAACAGGGGATGAAATTTTTATTAAAAGCTATTTGGACGACTTATTAATATACTCACGGGCGAAGCTACGCAGATAGCTAGTAAAGAAATAAGCATTGAATTGAAAGTACGTTTTAATTATTAATGTTAAAATATTAACCGCCCCGTTGGTCGAGTGGTTAGTGACCCTGACTACGCAATCAACGAGGCTCGGGTTCGATCCCCGACGGGGACAAGCATTTGTGTGATGAGCATAAATGTTTGTATATCCGGGTTTGGGTGTTTATTATATATATTCTAGTATTTATATATGTATTTCTATGTATTAGTATCGTTGACTAACACCCATAACACAAGCAAATAATTTGCTTACTTTGGGGTTAGATCAGTAAGTGTAATTTGTCCCGTGAATATTTATTTATTATTATTATTATTAAGAGATAATATAAATTATATTCAATTAAAAATATTCCACTAATCGTGAATTTGATGCACCGAGTCTTTTGAATGAACTCTGTAAAGCTGGCAGTGACATTTACAATTAAGATAGTAATTATGTAATCTGTTGCTCAAAGTACATTTTTACCGATCAATTTTAATTTGGTTGAAGGTACTAAAATATTTTAATTAAGTAATGGAAATTATATCCATGCGTTTTGTTTTTTGTGTCGGATAAAAATGAAATTTTGATTATTTTACATTATTTTTTTTATTACTAAAATCGAACACAATACTATCGGTTCTGAACAGCCTCTGAAAACTTGGCCGGTCCTTTAAAAATAACTCTGTATAGGTTGACTGCGTCAAATTTTACATCGCTGCAGAAACCTAATATTTTTAAATAAAAAAGTTAATTAATGTAAAGATGATACCCGCTTTATTTTTTTTATATCATAAGGTAACAAACAATCAGATGGGTCTCCTGATGGAAAGAGTCAACCATCGCCTATAGACACCAGAGATGTTAATGGTGCGTTGTTATCTTGTGGCGAGGTCTAATGCCACATGTATAAGTTTATCGGCTATCTTACCCTCCAAACCGGAACACGACAGTGGCAAGCACTGATGCTATTGCGGCAGGAATAGGTACCAGACTCGGGTGAGACAATACAGAGTGATAAGTGTGAGTTTTTATATACAAATTCCTAGTAAACCCGAAACGCGCTCACGATCGAATGCGAAAAGAAAAACTCACACTTAGCACTCTGAACTCTACCACCTAGTAGCCACGATAGTAGTGACTCGCGTAGCCAATCGGTCGCCTTTTACGACTTGCCTGGTAGAACGACAGTTGATCTATTCTTCAAAGGAGCTCGGATCCAACACGTGGAAATATTTATATGACATACATACAATAAACACACATGTATAAGTACTAAACTATTTTTTCACTGCTAGATTTTATTATTTATTCTATGGTCGAATTTCAGCCACAGGTGATCGCTAGTATAGAATTATTATACTTACATAATATTAAATGACCGCAACCGGTACATCCAATCTTACATTAAATTAATAAAAAGAAATAATACAGACACTATGGTCATTTAACATACATGATGACACTATGGTCATTTACTTTACATATATAATAGTTTTATAACTATGGCTAAAGTATGTTGTCAAACTTAAAAGAAAAATTATTTAGTCTATGGTTGAATTACAACCACAAGATAATTGTTAGTCACTACATAGTATAAAACAAAGTCGCTTTCTCTGTCTGTCCCTATGTCCCTATGTATACTTAAATCTTTAAAACTACGCAACGGATTTTGATGCGGTTTTTTAATAGATTAATTGATTCTAGATGAAGGTTTTAGTATATAAACCTTTCCGATATTCCCACGGGAACAAAAGCTACTCGTGTGAAACAGCAGACAGGCAGGTCGCTAGTAGGTATATAAAAATAACCCAAACCCCGAACTACAAATATTTATTCTCATCACACAAAGTTCTTGGTCAGGTTCAAGCTGCAATCAAAAAGAGGTAAATTCTTATATTTTGCCCAGAATGTTGGGTTTTCTGACATGGTAGACCTATTTGAACGTCGCTCTGCAGTAATCGTGGCGAAATTTATTAACATAAAATAACAAAGAGTAATTAGCCTCCGGTTTCGTCGAATACTCCCCCTTTTCCCTCTGCATAATATTACCTCGCTTTACATTAAATCAGGACTGAACTTGCTCCGTTCACCCCACTGACTCGACACTGCTAAAATAATATGATGAGCAAATTGTTGGCGTATATCGTCCTTAGTGGTTGAGTGAATTTTGACGTGGATTTGAGTTATTTTTATACATTTCCAAGTTTATAGGAATTCTGTACATCTTAATGATACCTACGTGACTTACGATCCCATATTTTTAATTTTTAGTGTTATGTATTATATTTACGGTATCTTAATGCCCGAGCTTCTCCTTGCTGTTTTTACGAAAATCATCTTTCGGAAAAAATACGTATTTAAAAACAAATCACATATTGATCACTGCCAAAGTTTTATAAACTGATAAACGAACAGCAAGTTATAAATTTGTTTAGAGTTCTAGTTTTATATATTTTTAAGGATCGTTCCATTCGTCGAGTGATTAGGGACTCTAACAACGCCATCTATGGGGCTCGGGTAGGATACTTGACGGGGATTATGCTTTTATGTGATGACCCAAGATATTAGTATTTCTGGATGTATGTGTTTATTAAATATATTAAAGTACGAATAACTAGCTGACCCGGCAAACTTCATTCGTCTTCGGGCAATAAATGAGCTGTTTTAGCATTTTTAAAATTAGTACAAAATCATTAAGGTTAATATTTTCATTAGGATAATAAATTTCTCCGTGCTGGTCCCGAACTTCCCCGTTTTGGTCCTGGGCTTTCCCCGTGTTGGTTCCAGGCTCCTTTGAAGAAAGGCTTACTGTCGTTCTGTCAGGCAGGTCGTAAAAGGCAACCTTTTATGACCTGCCTGGCAGATTTCCTATGCGAGTCATTACTAGGTACTAGGTAGTAAAGTTCTGCATTGTCTCGCCCGGGTCTGGTACCACCACCGTACCTATTTCTGCCGCAATAGCGTCAGTGCCTGTAATTTTCGTGTTCCGATTTGGAGGATAAGGTAGCTGCTAAACTTATGCATGCTGCATATTAAGACCTCGCCACAAGATAGCAATACACCATTAACATCTTTTGTGTCTATAGGCGATAGTTGACTCTTTCCATCAGGAGTCCCATCTACATGCTTGCTACCTTATAATATAAAAAATATAAATAAGGTGTAAATTAAAAAATCAAGTATCGTAAGGACGTGCTAGCAAGAGAAATTTTTATTAATATTTTTTTATTGATTAATATCATATTCTAATACTTATTTATTATCCTTTTCCGGACGAAGACTAGTGCAGAAACATAAAAATCATAAAAATTAGTCCAGCCATTCTTGGGTTATAAATAGTGTATCTAACACGACTTCACTATCACTACATAGTATAAAACAAAGTCGCTTTCTCTGTCTGTCCCTATGTCCCTATGTATGCTTAAATAATTAAAACTACGCAACGGATTTTGATGCGGTTTTTTTAATAGATAGGTTGATTCTTGAGGAAGGTTTCAGTGTATAAACCTTTCCGATATTCCCACGGGAACAAAAGCTACGCGGGTGAAACCGTGGGCAGGTCGCTAGTTGTTTTATATTATATATTATAGATGAACAGCTAGACTGAGTAATGACTGATGTTTTTATTGATATTTTTTATATTGATGAATATCATTTTGATACTTATTATGCTATTCCAGACGAAGACAAATCCAAAAACACAAAAATCTTTGAAAATGGTTCAACCAACACGACTTTGTTTTAATATGGATATGTGTTTCTATCTGTAATTATTCTTGTCCAACGGTCTTCTTACAAGTAAAATATCTTCACGCCCATATCCCCGAAGGGGTAGGCAGAGGTGCACATCGTGGGTGCACTTGTTGTGCACCCACGATTAGCCGAAGATACTTGCTCCCACAAATGTAATAGGTGGCAAGCCTATCGCCAACCGGGTACTTTCCAATCCCGGGCAACTTTTTGTTTCTCAGAAAACTGAAAAAACACATTTTTATATGCCCGACCCGGGAATCGAACCCGAGACCTCATGTGGTCAACGCCAACACTGGACCACTAGACCACAGAGGCAAAATATCATACAAGCAAAGAATTTGCTTATTATTGGTGTTAATCCAATACGTGTAATTTGACCGGCAATATTTACATTTATAATACTTTTTTTTCTTAAATAATTATATTAATATTTATAAACTGACAATAATATCCCGAGAAACGCAATTGTTGCAATGAGAAATTCCCAAAAACATTCTCCCTGTCATTTCAGACTTGTTAATTTAGCGTTCAACTATTCTTTTTAACATTCCGACCTCCCAAAGTTCCCACCGAGCGTCTGCTGTCAGCCGAAAGGCCCGCGGTCGCTGGCGGGTGTCTACCCTCAACCGCAAACACTGTAAAAGGCTTACAAACATCGGCGCTGTAAAACACATTGAAAAACCACTTTCCACGTTCCTTGTGCTATATTTTAAAGCATTTTAATTTTAACAAGCTGTTTGATGTTTTTATTTTTAGATGTATTTTTGAAGCTTGAGTACTTATAATTTACTCTTCGACTATTTGTGACTATAATAAACTCTTTGACTATCTATATAAGTCTGTTGTTCATTAAAGTTTTTTGTCAAGCTTCGTGGTCTTCTGATAGAAAGTATCAACCATCGCCTATAGACAACAAAGATGTTAATGGTGTGTTGCTATCTTATAGCCAGGTCTAATGTCACATACATATGTTTACCGGCTACCTTACCCTCCAAACCGGGACACGACAGCGACAAGCACTGACGCTAATGCGGCAGGAATAGGTAAGCAGGAACTTTTTTTTTTTATGGAAGAGGGGGCAAACGAGCAGGAGGTGCACCTGATGTTGAGTGATCAGCGCCGCCCATGGACATCTGCAATACCAGAGGCCTTGCAGTTGCGTTGCCGCCCTTTTAAAAATGAGTACGCTCTTTTCTTGAAGGTCCCCATGTCGTATTTGTTCGGAAAAACCCCCGCCGGTAATTGATTCCACAAAAGAGTAGTGCGAGGCAAAAAGTGCCGGGTGAACCGCACGGTTGTGGATTTCCAGACATCAAGATGGTGTGGGTGGAACTTCAAATTTTGACGCGATGTCCGATGGTGGAAGTTAGCAGCAGGAATTAATCCAAACAACTCGTTGGAACACTCTCCATGATAGATACGATAAAAGACGCAGAGTGAGCTTACATCTCTGCGTAATGCCAAAGAGTCAAGCCGTTTCGTAATAGCCTGATCGTCAACGATTCGAACCGCTCTACGTTGAATGCGGTCAAGTGGAAGAAGCTGGTACTGGGGAGCTCCGGCCCAGAGATGAGAGTAGTACTCCATGTGAGGCCGAATTTGCGCTTTATAAAGCTGGAGACGATGGGCCGGCAAGAAATACTGCCTCGCTCTGCTGAGCACACCGAGCTTTTTGGAGGCTAGTTTCGCCTTGCCTTCCAGATGACCGCGAAATTGAACGGTATTCGATATGTCGACTCCCAGGATTCCGACACTGGCTGAGGCTGTTAGGAGAGTATCCTCAAATCGAGGTGATATGACAAGGGGTGTCTTTTTTGCGGTGAACGCGCAAAGCTGTGTCTTTTTGGGGTTAAATGTGACCAAGTTTTGACGACCCCATTCTAAGACATCAGTAAGTCGATTCTCGACTTCAGACACAAGCTTCTTTCGGCTCTCTTCGACGTGTTCCCGAGAAATACCGCTATGGCCAGAGTATGTAGCATCACCAGTACTATCATCTCTTTTTTTTTCCTCTTTTTTTATGTTATAAGATAGCAAACAAGCAGATGGGTCTCCTGATGGAAAGAGTCAACCATCGTCTATAGACACCAAAGGTATTAATGGTGCGTTGCTGTCTTGTGGCGAGATCTAATGCCACATGCATAAGTTTACCGGCTACCTTACCTTCCAAACCGAAACACGACAGCAACAAGCACTGACGCTATAGCGGCAGGAATAGGTAAGGCGGTGGTCCCTGGCGAGACAATGCAGAACTCTACCACCTAGTAGACACGATGGTAGTGACTCACATAGCCAATCGGTCGCCTTTTACAATCTGCCTGGCAGAACGGCAGTTCGTCTATTCTTCAAAGGAACCCGGAACCAACACGGGGAAAATTCTATTTTATGTTCTTATTACTAATGTACAAGAATGATTTCATATCACAAATTTATTATTTTACAAAATTATTTCACTATTCTATCTATTAACATTTAATTTTATCGGCTTAAAAATTGAGTATTTTAACCTTAGCTTTTGCTTTACCCCGAATTTTCAACTATCTTTATGTCAAATTTCATCAAAATCGGTTGGGCGGTTAAGCCTTTAATGCGTGAAAAACAACAAACTTACTTTCACGTTTATAATATTACTTACATTTACCCGCGGTTTTGCTTGCGTTGATATCTTTAAATAACTGCCAAAGTCATAATCATTATCATTAGAAAGTCAATAAAATAATGTGATCTTAGAAAAATAACACAAAGTAAATGAATGTGATATTTTAATTGCTTCCCAGTCAACCATTAAAATTTGTCTTAGTTTAAAAAACGGAAAACATACCCTATTATAATAATTGACCAAAAAAATCAATTCTACTTCTATTATTATTTTAAAAAGTTTATAGTAGCTCCATATAGTACTAAATAATTGATCTTTAAAAGGGCTTCAAATAAAGCGTTTAAGGGATCTCCATAGTAACCTAAATTTTATAATAAATAACAAAATAGAAGCACATGTTAAAAATAATGACTTTTTTAAGCCCAATGTAAACAAATTATTTGCTTGTGAAATCGGTGCTAGCTAATGTTACTTAAAAAAAGTATCTTTATGTCGGTATCCCCGAAGAGGTAGGCAGTGATACAACCAGTGCACCTGCGAAGCCGAAGATATTTATTCCCACAAAGCCTATCGCCAATCAGGCACTTCTCCAGTCCCGAGCAAAGTTGTTTTTATCGGATATCTGAAAAAACACATTTTTTAATTGTTCGACCAGGGAATCGAACCCGGGACCTCTTGTGGTCAACACCGACAGAGGCGATACCTATGAATAAAAAAAAATTATAAATACTTAAATATATTTAATAAACATCCAAATCCAGAAATACAAACAATTATGGTCAGAACACAAATGTTTGTCCCTCTTGGGAATCGAGTCCGAATCCCATTAATTGCGTAATCAGAGTCACTCAAGACCGGTCAAACTATTATAAGCAAATTTTGAAACCTTACGTAATATTATTGTTAATTTTCGTAGACATCTCTAAGTAAAAAGAAAAGCTTATATTACTTACTGTTAATGTAGCTATATGAAAGAATTTTTGAAATCGTTTTAAGCTTGAAAGTGTAACAAACAAACAAACTTGCATTCACATTAAAAATATTAGGATAATAATTCAATGGGAACGGCATCGCAAACGACAGTTAGTATTTGAATATTTTCGCATAGAACATAACATGTTCACAAATGTGATATTCACAAAGTACTTACTAAAATAGAATTTCTTCATTTAAATCCGCTCTGAAGTTCAAAGGTAGTTGGAACAAAAGACCGTCAAGTTAATTCCACCCCATTTTTTGTCTCAGCTAATAAATTCAGTAAAACCGGAGCGAGTTTGAGAGCGGCATCCTCTGTCGGAGGCCGTATGCAGATGTCTGTTTGTCCAGTCATTACTGCCGATGTTTACCGGGCCCCGGGCTTGAAGAAACCCGTGGTACAAGTTGCTATAGAGCTTTCAAATATTTTATATATTTTTGTTTAATAACTTTTAGCTTATAGTTAGCTTGTGCTGGCGATTTTGTCTGTGAGTTTACACCAAATCTATGAGACCTAATCACCATTTAGCACTGTTAATATTGACTTGTCATGCCTCCTGCACATTAATGACTTCTTATACAAAATGTCGATTTAGGAGCATTTTGACACCATTCTCTAAACATACATGACATAAAATGAATGGCTATCTGTATATACAGGTTGACTGTTAAAAGGTGATATATATTTAGGGACACGATAGCTAATTATCATAAGTGAATACATTAGCCAAAATGTTGTACATTGATTTTGTCATTTACAGGTAAACAAATAAAAAACTGGATATGGTGAAAAATTTCTCATTTATAAGAGGGTCGACAACAAATTTTATTGAGTTTTTAATATAAATATCCCGAGTTTGACGAAGTGAAGATTTAGTTTATTATAAATTTTATTCAGAATAGAACCGTGGTGCCGATTAGCCGTTCAAAGGTGCAGTTTTGCATTTATAATAGTAAATTTACATAATCTTTAAAATAAAACCAAAAACCATGTTTAAATTGCGGTTTTCCAATATTGCCAATACTCCGCGCTCTTTCTTCACTTGTGCCACCTCGGGACCATTATATATGCATCAAGGGACCCCATTTTTGCATTTGTAATGGGGATCATTGTGTAATTATTCACTCGTTAGTGGATCAATCTATACGGTGTACAGGCGGATCAGCGTCGCTTAGTGGCCAATTTAAAATGCGCGCCTTGGACCGCGTTCCTCGCATAAATCTGACTTGATTACGATATTTATTAATACGTATTTTATATTCCCATTGGTTTTTAATATTTGCAATTAAATTGAAATTACCAACGCGTGTGGATTTTTTGTCGGTGAGGTCTTCTGTCATTTCCAGATATTCGTTGAGTTTGTTCCGTGGTGCGTTATTTTTTTGTTTCAGTAGCACTACAGTAGTCACTAAGACCAGAAAATTTAAAGACAGAACGCCTCGAACATTTTATTGAAGTTTAAAAAGCAAGCAGAGACGATGACATCTTGAACTGGTGCGCAAATATTTAAAAATTATTTATCACGTATTTTTAAATTATGAGGTCTATGTAAAAAGTATCGCGAATTTTGAATTTCAGCGGGTTACGGAAATTCTATTATTTTTATATATGTATATACGGAATTGATGGGGCTCGGGTTCGATCCCCGACGGGGACAAGCATTTGTGTGATGAGCATAAATGTTTGTATTTCCGGGTTCGGATGTTTCTTAGATATATTCTTGTATTTATATATGTATTTCTATGTATTAGTATCGTTGAATAACACTCATAACACAAGCAAATAATTTGCTTACTTTAGGGTTAGATCAGTAAGGGTACTTTGTCTCGTGAATACATATTTTAGATATTTTTTATTAGTACTAATGTTTCTCATTTATTACGACAAAGCAAACTATTTTAAAAGTTTAGTTATATTTTGACTGCTATTTTGCTTGGTTGTTATTTTGTCTCGCCATCTATTTTTGTCTATTACAAAAACTGGATCAAAGAATCAGTATCAAATGTTATGTGAAAAACAAGATGAAGTGCGCAGACACATTTCAAATGTCGACTGTGGCATAAAGTGAAGCTATCTTGGACCAAAGTATCGTTTGTCAGGGGTTAAAAATAATCTCAGAGGGCCCTCTGAGAATATTTTAAACCAAGTCTTCGCTTTTCTCGGCTTATCGGCCCTCGGGTGCTCAGAAGCTGAGAAAGAAGAAACTCGTTCCGGACGCCCATACACGTCAACAACAAACAAAAACATTGATGAAGTGAAGAAAATAGTATTGGCCAAACGATAAACCGCCCTTAGAGAAATGGCTGAGGATTTAAATAGATCGATTGGCTCGTGCTATTCGATTTTTTCCAATAATTTGTTTGGTTTTTTACGCTTATTCTGACAATAATACTTTTTATTTGGAAAAAATACACTGTTCTTGGGAGACGCGCAAGAATGGTTTGAGCAAAGGAGACCCTTGGAGGCAACAGAGGAGCCATAACGTTGGGACTCGGCGAACGAGCAGCATTTATGTGCAGTCCCTCCCTTAAGAGGAGAGGGACACAGGGACAAAGGTTGAGATATAAATAACTTTTAGGGAGTTGCTTGGCGAAGAGAGCCTAAGAGCAGACGTCGCGCAACATCCTTAAGTTTCAGCCCGTTAAACCAGGAAATGGTAGGCAGGGCCATGGGAGGCGGTTGGTTTGTTCTTGGGAGATTCCCCAAAATTTTTTATATCCAGTGGGCAGTGGGCGCTGCTAGTATAATATCACTTCATTTGTAACAAAATAAAAGTACGTAATATAACTAAGAACAGTTTTCATTCAGCTAAAACCGTTCGCTGTTGGACTCAATTCATATCGATTCTCCGTTTTCCAAACGTCTGGTATTTTATTTTCTTCACCTTATTTTTGTTGATTAAATTCATGTGAGCCCCAAAGGAGCAAGTTTTTCGGGAGTTATTCTACAACAAATTTGTTATGGATCTTGACTTTAGTGTCTTTATTTCTTAATTATTTTTAACCTTTCAAGGTTGAATTTTACGATACTGTTTATGTGGTTTCTTAAAGTAACGTTTATTGCCATAATATTCTTTTTTCTTATCATAAAAGTAACAAAGTAATTCTTTGTTTCAATGCATTAAAAGAACATCGGCAAACTCCTATACCTCGTAATGGTTAGTAAAGCATCACATTATCTCAAAATGAGAAGTGTACAATGTACATACGTATACAGACTGACTGGTGAGTTAATTTCAATATTTAAGGACGTGATAGTTGGCGATCATATATGATGAGAAAAAAAAACATCAAAAGTAAATATTATAATACTTCTTAGTAAACTTAGTAAACAGTACACCGAGAATGCTATATAATTTATCTGTGCCATACTTGGTCACCGCGTGGACGCACGTGTCGCGCAGGTAGTGAGGTTGAGGGCGGGGGATGGCGGTGGCGTGTCCTTGATGTCGACTACCGTGGCGTGCTTAGAGAGTATAATATCTACATTTCACTTATTTTTAGAGAAATATTGGTCAAAAATTAAGCCCCTGATATTATTATTTCATTTTAACGAGAATCGAGTACCGAACACTCTCCAGAAGTATCTAAGGTAACTCACCAGTCAGTGTGTAAAATAAAATACAGCATCTATTTGATAAACAAGGCTTTTCTTTCGCGAAATCCTGAACTTAAAGAATTTTGATTTTAAATGTTTTAGAGGTTGCCTTTATCATAAGATAGCAAACAAGCAGATGACTGTTCTGGCACGTCTGGCACGTATGTGGCATTGCCATCCTGTCACACGGATATCTACAAACTATTAACACCTGTGGTGTGTATAAAAAAATCATCGGCTTGTTTCCTGTCTTATGAAATAACATAAATAAAAAAGATGTTTCTTATCCTGAGGGAGAAAAATCTTAAAAATGAGAAGAGACTAGATAGAGACACGGGGAAAATGGTGAATTGGCGTGGCTACAGAAGTTTGCATAAATACATATACATAAATATCTTTACGCCAGATCCCTTACGGGGTAGGCAGAGAGAACAAAGTGCCATATATAACGATATTTGCAGACTTGTATCGCTCCCTCCACATTCATTACTCTCTTCATACAAATCAGGTTACGAAGTGTCTTGACACCACTTATGAACAGTATTCGATCAATCTGATCATGGTACGTCAATCTTGGTCTTCCCCGGTACTTACATCCTTCCACATTCACGTTCTATATCTATTTTACTAACCCTTCATCTACGATTTTTTCTACATGTCCGAACCAACGGCGAATGCCCTTTCTCATCTTTACACCGACACTTTCTTTCAAGCCTTACCTCTCTCTCACTTCACCATTACGAACCCGATCCGCGAGTGTTAGAAATAGAAGTTTGTCTTCCAAAAAATCTTCTCTGCATAAATGTCTATTCCAATTAGCGAACAGCTACTTAAAATAATAGATCTATAAGATAATCCATCCGAGAAAGAAAAAATATTTACGCGTGTAGTTTTATGAACCCCTGTTTGTTTTGCTAGAGATCTGATTTACTCAAGGTAGATAAAGTATTGGTGGGAGTCACTGGCGGCTTGCCAGGCGACACTTTGTGGACGTGGAAACTGGAAATGTACAAGCTACGTGGGCTTAAGTAATACATTGTCGAACCGTGAGTTGATTCAACGTGCTAACTTTGTCACGGGAAAAATTTACGGTTTTTCCTGATTTTATTTTTTAGATTTCGTATGGTATTTTAGTTTTGGATGTTAGGTGATATAAATTTCTCATTTGTTAACTCAGTGTAGTCCGTATTAATATGTGAGATTGATGTTCAGATCTATTTGTCTTGCTCACGGATTAAACTGGATACGCTTTTCAAGGCAATTTCTTAGGATGTCAATACCGCTTGCATTTATACCCAGAAATACAGAGTTATAATACTTACCGATGAAAGAAAATCACTCCAGAGGTATTTCTTAAGCCTTAACTTCTTACACGATAAAATAGCACATTATGACGTATTTTTATTTTTTACAATATATCTACAAGCGTTTGACATACATTTGCTCATATGAGCGGTGACGCATTTTGCGCCCAACATCGCGTCTATTATTATTTGTGTGGTCTGTGATCTTGCTTTTCTCAATCTTGAGCTATTTGATACATAAGACAAGTGTCTTATAAAAGATTTTATTTTAGATCTTCGTACTTTTTTACTAATTGCATTGTTATTATACATTTATATATTAATACGTAAAGCTAAAACTTTTTACCCTCTTTTTATAACAATTACGCGAGGAGTGTGAAATTTGGCACATTTGCATTGTGTAAGAATGCAGAAACCTAATACTTGTAATACTAGCTGCAGCGTGCAGCCCGCTGCATTATAAAAGTTATTGGCAAATCCCGCGGGACCACTTAATTTTTCCGGGATAAAAAGTAGCTTATGTGCTATTCCAGGTCACCATCTACCTGTGTGCCAAATTTCATTCAAATCCATTCAGTAGTTTTTGCGTGATTGAATAACAAACATCCATCCAAACATCCATTCATACATCCAAACTTTCGCATTTATAATATTAATATAGATATAGATGCATTAAAAACATAATACATTAATAAAAATATACATTACATACACTACATTATTTTACAAAAGTATATATACATATACACACACACACACACATATATATATATATATATATATATATATATATATATATATATATATATATATATACACTTTTTACGGCAAGTCTATTGTCAAACTTAAAAAATATAATATTGTTTAGTCTCTGATCGAGTTTTGACCGATTAAATCTGCGAAAGCCCTAAAAAACTACTACCAACGAGCCAACAAACTATACTTTATCCTGTTATTTATATTAACTTTAAAACATAAATAAAATAATGTCATTATGCCGATATCTTTGCGAGGTTATGCGTGGTCATACATTAAAATCAGTAAGTGTACAATCAATTATCCCTTGTTTACCTATCCCCATAGTTAGAACTAAAAAAATAATTAATGAGACCACCCTCGGGGTATGTCCATTCATATAAAAAATATCAAAATCGAACTTAAAAAAATATTTGTTGGTTCCGGGCTCCTTTGAAGAATAGACCAACTGCCGTTCTGCCAGGCAGGTCGTAAAAGGCGACCGATTGGCTATGCGAGTCACTACCATCGTGGCTACTAGGTGGTAGAGTTCTGCATTGTCTCGCCCGGATCTGGTACCAACGCCTTACCTTTTCCTTTCGCAATAGCGTCAGTGCTTGTCACTGTCATATTCCGGTTTGTAGGGCAAGGTAGCCAGTAAACTTATGCACGTGGCATTAGACCTCGCCACAAGATAGCAACGCACCATTAACACCTTTGGTATCTATAGGCGATGGTTGACTCCTTCCATCAGGACCTATCGGCTTGTTTGCTCTTATGATATAAAAATGCTATATCTTATGATATAAAAAACGGGCTACCCTCGGAATATACTCATTCATATAAAATAATATCGAAACTGGACTACTCTGTAAAATGTATGCCTGGTCTAACATAAAAAATATACATATCATTTATTGCAAAAACAGCAGTTACGTGGCTATTAAAATACATAAAACCTCAATAACACTTTACCCAGCCTCATAATCTAAACCCAATAGAACAAACCTCATAATCTAAACCCAATAGGTTAATAATACTACAAAAGGGTATTTTATTATTAATCAATCAATGCAGACATATACTAGTCATTCTTTTACATATAACTACGTGAAATATCTTTGTCTATACTCAATGCACGACGTCATCTCCGCTGTTTTAATTCAGCTGGACTCCGTTGAGGAAATTGGGTACAGTTCCAGCGAAATGAAAACCCTAATTGTCGGGGGTTGGACACTGAAATGCGCAATCCTTGCTTTTAACTGCGCTTCAGTTAAAAATACAAATGCAGGTAGAGTCTGCGAGCAAACGGTGGAGCATAAACGTTTGCATTTAGCCAGATCTGTATGCAAGTTTCATGCAAAGGAATACTTGAATAACTTAAATTTGTTTGCACAAAAACTTCTATTTAATTACCCAAGATTTATTCTTGTTAATGTTACTATTATTTGTTTATTTGCAACCCACGATACAACATTAATTATTAGAAAAGCAATCGTTAATAATTGCTGTGAACCCAGCAGCGCACAATCCGTTTTTAGAAGAAAATAGATAAAAAAGTCATACGGATTCTGAAAAAAACCATTAATTAATTTAGTTAATTCTCATACTATTGACCTTTATAATGATTCATAAACGAAATGATGTATAAACGAAACTTGCAAAATGCTGGGTTTTTTTTTCGACATCTACGTGTCATAATTATTACGACAGAATTGTCGATTGTCGGTGTCGTCTGTCGCCGTTCCTTGTCGCTAACGACTGAGACAGTCATAAATTAATAATAATATGTAATTCCCGATAACTACATACTAATATTATATTATCGTCGTACCGCATTGAACGATGTTTAACTACAATTTCAATTCGTAGCAAGTATCTACGAATGCTACGGCATCGTAGCATTCGTAGATTCTTGCTACGAATTGACAACAACATACAAAATGTATTGTATGTACTAGTATTAATTCTAGATTATTTCGTAGATAGCTTACGGTCTTCCTAAAAACAAGTTTGGTCGTGTGCGTAAATCAATGTATTGCTACGTCATAGTCGATACGATAAAATGAGTGCTAATCTACACGCATGCAGATATAGGTTTATTAGTAGCAGAATTTTTAATTCACGCAATATTTCATCCTAAATATAAGTCAAATAAAAGCTAAAACTGCTTGGATGGCATAAAGTCAAATGTTGTTATTTCTAATTCATATTCATTTTCAATTAATTAATGTATGTTTTCTATATAAAAATATTAAATGCCACTACAACACCTGTTAACTATGGATAGGTCTTGCTGTGATATTTCGAATAAAACTAATATACATCTATTCCTTTCATTCAAAATGTCACAACGACACTATAACTGCAATGATAGTAATAATTTCACCTAACATGTAATTATAACAACTCTAAAGTCTATATTATTCTCCGCCAAAACAAACTGTAGTTTAAAATCAACAGCACACAAAGCCAGTGCACAAATTACTGCTTAATTCTCTGCCATCTCATGCCGTGTGGAGGTTCCAGTACCTAGCTTTCGGGAGCTGATCATTTGCATAAAATAACAAGCGGGAGCCCTACGGCCTGAGAGCTCTTCAGCGAGAAATCTCTGTGCCGTTTGGCTCGCCAATCATAGTGAAATGGTATGTAGCTTTTTAATGTGTTTCAATATTGGAAAATCCTGTATATATCGTTAGTAAAAAATAGCGGAGCAAGTGAGAGTCAGACTCACTTATGAAGAATTCCGTATCAATGAATTAGAATTATTTATTTCTCATAATATAGTACATACAGTTCATTTTTGAATAGCTTATTGTAGTTTCACATATTTTACCGTTCCCGGCATTGAAACATTTTAATTATTAAGCGTATCGCAACCTAAAAAGAATGTTTTTTTCCTAATACAATTATTCAAATATATTATTCTTACAATACAAATTCACTATTCTTTTTATTTACGGTAATTTTATAACCATTATTGTAATTTTTATTTTCACTAAACAATATCAATAAATAATAAAAAATAATATCAATATCGTATCAGTACTTTACATTGGTAATTCACAATTAATATGCCAAAAACCTTTCATATTATTATTCGAATATTATTAACAAAAAATATATATATTTACCATCATTAATTGTATCACCTATGTGTAATTCCTATAAAATAATACAAACTGTCCTATAATTCATAGGTATTCTAGAAACAAAAATTTCATGGTTCTATTCAATTTTTCAATTATTTTTTTTCATTTAAAAAATCATTTAAAACGAATTTTTTCCTTCAAAAAAGAATATTTTTTTTTAAATAACGAAAGCCGTATTGTTTTAAAATATTCTGGAAGCTTATTAACATTTTTGATAGCCATAATAATATATATTTTTTTTAAAAATGTAGTCTACATTTTGGTATATTATGTAATTTATTGGATATCTTACCGTTTCATTTACTCTAATTAACCTAATTCTGATTTTTTTATAAAGCAATAGGGCTATTTTTTACAAATGTGTATATTTTTTATACACAGGCATGCAGCTAGTGGCAATGCTTTTTATTTTTTAAATAATGGTTTGAAGGTAACCAACGTCTCACAGAATATATAGCTCTGACGAATCTTTTTCTAACTTTAAACTTTTTGTCAACATTAGTAGAGTTTCCCCAAACCAGTCATGCATATTTTAGAACTGAACTTTTATATCCATGGTACGCTGATAGAGCACATCTTTTGAGATTAGTTTTCTTAAACACCCTAAGGCAAAAACAAATCGGTCTAACCGTGTACAAATTAAGTCAACATAAGCCTTCCAGTTACAGTTGCTATCAATTATGATGCCTAAAAACTTAGTTTCACAAATACTGTCTACATATTATATCCTTCTTACACATTTTAAATCGGTTCAGTACCTTTTGAGATATTTATAACCATGTGATGCGGGTAGTTGAAAAATATATGTTAATTAAATGACACCCATACGATTTTGTTTTGGAGCGCACGTAAAGCTTTGTGCTTTTTGTCCTCCGACATATAACCTCCAAATGCATGAAAGGGGTTTAGATCAAAACGTTATTTGTATAAAATTTTTGTATGAAATGAAAAATTTACATCGTAATTACTATTACATTACATGAATTAAATTTAAAATAAATCTATTTTCTTAATAAACGTGAACAAAATTCGGGCCCAGTTTTAAGACAATCGCGCGAACGATGGATAGTGTGACATTTTGCAAAGTTAAGTTACATTGCGGAGAAATGCAGAAACCTAAATGTTTTAGATAATATTTATTAGAAATCCATTCAATTAATAAAAATAAATATTACACACAATACATGATATAATATTCACATGTACACTATAATTTTTTTTTCAATAGCTTACAAGCAAACTTATAGCTTTTCAAATATCAAAATTACGTTGTTTTTAGAAAACTTACTTAATTTTTTTTAAATAACTTTCAAGTTAATTCACCGATTGACATAAAAATCTTATCAGCTTTTCTTCTTTAACAAACTGCGTCAAACACCGTTAATTTAATCAAAATCGGTCAATTTGTTTAGGATTTATCAATGAAGAAAATTAAAAATAAAATGTTTTTGACATTGCATCGAAATTTTTCAACCTATGGATTATTTAGCTAAAGCAATACTTTAGATCTTTGAGATCTAAAATATTGCTTTTTAAAATATTGAGTTGAATGCCATCATCGTTTTCAAAATATACAGCTTTTCCAAAATTAATATGCTGCCATTTTTAACAAAATAGATGTTTGAACTGAAAAATATATGCTTAGGTATATTTTTTACTCTTTTGAGCTTAAAATACCTTAATTTAGTGGGAAGTTTCAGGGATGGCCCGTAGGGTCAACCGTTTATACATTTTTTTTCTTTTTTTTCATATCATAAGAGAGCAAACAAGCAGATGGGTCTCCTGATAGAAAGAGTCAATCATCGCCTAAAGACACCAAAGATGTTAATGGTGCGTTGCTATCTTGTGGCGAGGCCTAATGCCACAAGCAAAAGTTAACCGGGTACTTTACGCTTTAAACCGTAACACGACAGTGACTAGCACTGACACTATTAGGTCAGGATTCAGGAATAGGTAAGGCGGTGGTACCAGACCCGGGCGAGACAATGCAGAACTCTATCGCACAACTTAACTAATTTATTTATTATTATATATAAAGGATAGCAAACAAGCAGATGGGTCTCCTAGTGGAAAAAGTCAACCATCGCCTATAGACACCAAAGGTGTTAATGGTGCGTTGCTATCTTGTGACGAGGTCTAGTACCACATGCATAAGTTTACCGTCTACTTTACCCTTCAAACCGGAACACGACAGCGACAAGCACTGACGCTATTGCGGCAGGAATAGGCAAGGCGCAGGTACCAGACCCGGGCGAGACAATGCAGAACTTTACTACCTAGTAGCCACCACGTTAGTGACTCTTAAATCCAGTCGGTCGCCTCTTACGACCTGCCTGGTATAACTAACGGCAGTTGGCCTATTCTTCAAAGGAGTCCGGGACCAACACGGGGAATGTTTTCTTTACGGCTGAAATCAGTTGTGAAACTTAAAAGAGATTGTATTGTTTATCTATAATCAAATTTCGGCCACAGGCAATCGCTAAATCCAATTAATAAATGAAGCAATGTAAGTTATTTTTTAATTATATAAATTATTTTCATTAAATTGGCTGAATATATAAACACCGTTACCTTGCCATGTCCTCTGACTGAAATTTACTCCCTAGAAATTACATTTCTTCATTTTTTTTGATTTTATGATTGAATTTTGTAAAATTTCTGTTCTACTTTTATTATTTAAATTTATTACAAAATGTCGCTTTGTTCGATGCACGTGCAGCATTGTTATTCCTATTTGTCTCTTTTGTTACCCAAACTTTCGGCTTGGGTCAACAAACGAAGACTCGTGAGTGATATACTTTCCGCATTTATATCGAAATGTACTATTTTTCCTAACTCAAAATTATAACAAATAACATTAGTGTAAAAGCTCCTATATTTTAAACTTATTTGAATCATATTACTAGGTTTTTATTTTATTTATAACCCATACACCAAATTTTACTTGAAGTTTTTACTTCACCTGCTAATATATACATTTCTGAGATCAACGTCTTTTTAAATACTTAAGCTCATATGAAATTCATGATTAAACTTATTAAACACTAGCTATTTTTCCTAACTCAAAATTATAACAAATAACATTAGTGTAAAAACTCCTATATTTTAAACTTATTTGAATCATATTACTAGGTTTTTATTTTATTTATTCAGGCTAGAAGTATTTGAGCTTCACAATAAATTAAATAGGTATGTGCGTTATAATAAAACCTTCGTATTTAATGCTCGCCTTCATTTGAGAGGAAGAAAACAATTCCGATTTCGAGGTCCGTAGTCACGAAGCGTAAAAAATCGTACTATTTTGAGCGGAAAGAACGTTGTTTTATAAATAAACAGCACCCGCTATCAGTTGTCGACACTCGAGCGATCTGACGTCGGATTTAATAAAAAATTCTCCCAGTGGCTGTTGCTCAGTATAAAGAAACCCTTATCATAGTATGGGAGCAGTCGAGGATAAATTATGTGAGGTGCCGCGAAAGATGAAAATTAATGAGGTAAAAGTGAGCTCTCGCGACAAAACTACGTAGCTAATGTTCTTTTGACGGCTCGTAGTTTTGCTTAAGTGTCACAAATTGTTTATAAGATAGTCAGAGCTTATTAGCTAGCTTTTTGTGAGCAACTTTGTTATCATTATCCTAAAATATGACCCAAATTATTTTTTATTAGTAAATTAAATTCGTAATTTAGTTAGATGTTTTTAATTAAAACACGAAAAGAATATAAAGCTTACAAAAAGCCAAAAAGTTAAGTAATAATGAGTATATTATGTTTTTAATCAACTTTTAAACAAGCGAAATTCTTGTTTTGTTGAAATCTAATCAAATTAAATACATGAATATTTAATTTTAATATACATTCACTAGTTTGTCAAAATCATGTCCTAACTTTTCGTTAAAAATATTTTTATGTAATCTAAAAAAATATATTCCCTTTTTATACAAAATGCAATGCATGAAATCTAATCAAATCAAGTACATGAATATTTAATTTTAATATACATTCACTAGTTTGTCAAAATCATATCCTAACTTTTCGTTAAAAATATTTTTATGTAATCTAAAAAAATATACTCCCTTTTTATACAAAATGCAATGTAAATAGATGGCTTTTCTGATGGGATTGACGGTATCAATGATAACAATGGTAACATTGGAATGTAATGGGTTTTGTATAAGTTTTTCGGCTTTTTTACCCTCCGAACTAGAATATTACAGTGACAAGCTATAACGCTATAATTGTGGCAGGACCACCGGACAGTTACGCCGTGTTGGTCCCGGCCTCCTTTGTAGAATAGGCCAACTGCCGTTCGGCCAGGCAGGTCGTAAAAGGCGACCGATTGGCTATCGAGTCACTACCATCGTGGCTACTAGGTGGTAGAGTTCTGCATTGTCTCGTCCGGGTCTGGTACCACCGCCTTACCTATTCCTGCCGCAATAGCGTCAGTGCTTGGCGCTGTCGTGTTCCGGTTTGGAGGGTAAGGTAGCCGGTAAACTTATGCTTGTGGCATTAGACCTCGCCACAAGATATCAACGCACCATTAACATCTTTGGTGTCTATAGGCGATGGTTGACTCTTTCCATCAGGAGACCCATCTGCTTGTTTGCTATCTGATGACATAAAAAAAAAAAAAGGAATAGGAAATATGGTGGTGCTAAACCGGGTGGGACTTAATCATATAATCAATATGGTAACTATAGGTTTAGCTAATCGTTTATCGTTAACGAACTTTCTAACAGAAAAGCAGATGGTTTATTTTTCAAAAGCGAGAATGGTTTAATTCTCGATATGATCCACTATTAATCTTATTTATCAAATCAGGATTTAATACTGAGATATCTGAGAAAATCAAGAAAAAACCTAATAACTATAGACACATATTAAAAAGAATTTTAAATATAATTGATATATTTATACTATATATCAATTATATGCGATGTCTTTATATAATTGTCAAAAATCGTAAATTGTATATTCCATCCGTACGTTGTGGATATACCAAAACCGAGCAAAGCGGTTTGACAGCTCTTTTTTGGTTCGAGTCGCCAAGGTTTGAATCGCACTAAGAAAAAAAATAGATGTACTGGAATCTTTAAGAGTAGATTGAAGAAGTTAATTTTAGATGGGTGTGTACCACCTTCGTCTTTGTCATAATTTTCCATCAGATGAGATGGAAGGCAAACGTTTATTCCAATTAAAATATAAAATCCCTTATTCTGTGTGTTGACGTACGTAAAAAAGTGTAGTAAGGAAGTATGATTTCGAGAAGTCCAGCCTTTCGGCGCTTCTCTCATAACTGCTTGGAAAACTATCAGCAATGCCATTAAAATATACTGATCCGAGTTATCAACCTATGATTTTTCATAATATACGTATATAAATGAATACAAATAATTATTAATACACACTGTGAGAGAGGGTCTTGCTCCCTGATCAATTGTGAACGTTTCCATGCAAATGACTCGTCCGCCTAAAGTTTTATAATCTTTACACTAACGTGCTTATTGTCGTGCATACTGCCATTGTTTCCTTCGTATTTTATTAAACAGAAATTCACTTATTTTTACGTTTAAATAATCAATATTGCGTGCCTTTTTGGCATGATTGCCTTTTTGACTCAAATATAGCAAAAGGAGATTCTCCTTTCCAACCGAGTGTCCGTAAAACATTTCTCAAGTTTTTTTAATAATTGAAGTATTTATATATGCATTGATTAGGTCTTACTTTTTCCTGCCGCAGTAGTGTCAGTACTTGTCACTATCGTTTTCTGGCTTAGAAGGTAAAGTAGCCGGTAAACTCATACACGTGGCATCAAAACCCTGTCACAAGGATAGCAGCGCACCATTACATACTATCAGAGCAAATAATTTGCTTATTTGGGGATAACATCAATTTATGTGTAATATTTAATATTTAAAAAAAAATATAAATGTTGATTCAACATCAAGAGATCTACGGCCGGTTTCTGAGACGCAAAAGATTTTTTAACAAGCAGTTAATCTCTGTTTAACATCAGTTTTACAAGCAAGTTGTCTGTTAAACAGAGTTTAATTGCTTGTTAAAAAAATATTTGCGTCTCAGAAACCGGCCGCTAAGTTTTCATTGTACATTTATTAGAAGTATATTTTAATGGCTAACCAATAGGTGTTATACCACTCTTGATATGTTTCCTAACTTGTGTTACAGCATTGAATATTTAATATCAGATATATCACACCTCACAACGAGAAGAGAATATATAGGTATCTACATATAGAGTGGGTATTGCAGGCACACGCTCATCAATATAAATCGTTCCGTATGGCTGCCTGTTCTGATTACCTAATTCGCAACTAAATTACATGATTTTCCATCAAAACCGCACGCTGCTTACATAATAACAATGTTAATCAAAGTACGGTCAGAACGTAAATTTATTTTATATTTCATGCTACCTATTTAAGTTAAATCTGTTGTCTTTTTATGTTTAAATTTGACTTTATATATCTCATCGTTTTTTTATTCTTTAGGGTCATGTAAAAATATAGGTGTTTGTAATATTTTTCTTTATAGATTTTTATTAGCGTGAAGCCAAAGACCACATTCTTTAACTTTATATTAATTAGCTAATAATTACCCTCAACAATCAAAATGTTAACAAAACCAGAAGCAGATAGATAGCTCTCCTGATGGAAAGAGAAATCACCGCCTATAGCCACAAAAAATGTTGATAGTGCGTTGCATTCCGTGTAGCGGGATGGTATTACAACATGCATAAATCTACCGGCTACCTTTCCCCTACAAACCGGAATATGACAATGACAAGCATTGAGGTTATTGCGACAAGAATAGGCAAAACGATAGTACTACATAGCCGGGCTGGACATTGCGGAAACCTAGTAGTCACGATGGTAATGACATGTATAGCCAATTGTTCGCCTTTTATGGACTGCCTGATAGAATAGCGGATGGTCCATTCTTCAAAGGAGGCCCAGTCCAATACGGGGGTTGGTTGACCAACCAACCAATATGTCAGTTGTGTTGTCATGTGAAAGAGAGTCTGCTTTAAAAGTGATAATCTCGAGAAAGACATGATACCTCTGAGTACGTTAGTCAAAAATCACTAGCTAATAAAAAGTTTCTTTTTTTTTATATATATCATAAGATAGCAAACAAGCAGATGGGTCTCCTGATGGAAAGAGTTAACCATCACCTATAGACACTAAAGATGTTAATGGTGCGTTGCTATCTTGTGGCGAGGTCTAATGCCACATGCATAAGTTTATCGGCTACCTTTCCCTCCAAACCGGAACACGACAAGCACTGACGTTATTGCGGCAGGAATAGGTAAGGCGGTGGTACCAGACCCGGGCGAGACCATGCAGAACTCTACCACCTAGTAAACCTAGTAAACTTTCGGAAGTTTCTTCATGAACACGGCCTTAAATATAGAATAAGTACACCAGTAATTATGCTATATTTAGGTAACTGGATACGTTTTTGTGTAACCATAGCCGGACCGGACTGGAGTACAGACCGGTTACGGTTACAGTTTGTTGGGAAAATGGATGGCGATACCCATCGCCGTATTTTTTCTACCAATTATATAATAATGTTTTTCAAATATGGCATAAATATATATGGTATAAATATGGCATAGTGGCATTATAGTAAAATTATAATAATATAATTTACTAGCGACCTGCCCACGGTTTCACCCGCTAATATATTTATTAGAAACATAATATAATATAATAACATGTTACATTATTAGAAGCATTCGCGACTTCATCATTGAACCATCTGGGATCGGATTAGTTTCTCTGAAATGTATCTGACCTTTGCATTATGTTATACAAGATTTATTTATTACCTTCCGATAAAAGTATTAATATGTAGGGGAGATATTATATTACTCCGGATCTCGACGAAGCGGATTATATCGACGATAAGAGGAACTAGTAATTGCGTATCCCTGATCTCAAATACGTTTTGTTATATTACCAACTTAACCTTTGGCATATTTAAAAGATTTAGCTATATTTTTATGCCATAGTATGAAAACAGGCAGAAAAAAGTCGATCGCTGTCTTTAATTATTTTTTTATCCTTTTTCTATCGATCGTCGAGACGCACAGATTCTAGGCATCGCCATATAATGAGCGTTCTACGTACTCAGACAAAGCGATTCGACTCGACATTCTTCATTCGTACCGCTAGGGACTGGAACATGCTTCCTAAGTCTGTATTCACCGACGAGTACAATTTGGGGATCTTCAAAAGAGAGTGAGCAGGTACCTTCTAGGAAAAAGCGTTCTATCTTAGGCCACATCTTAGTTTACCATTAGGTGAGATCATGGTCAAGCGCTTCCTTATCGACACTAAAAAAATACCAAATTGTTAGGTGGGATGATAATGCCACTTTTATAAGTTTACTCCTGCTTGCCCCAAAAGCGAAAATCATTGATGCTATTGAGGCAGGAACAGTAGGGCTACTCTTGAAAACCGATTTCAATTTTAAATGAATATTTAATGTATTTAGAAGTATTTCGTACTCTGGACAACTATATTCAATTATTGGATTCGGCAACAGCGCCACACGGATTTCGAAATTTGTTGGAACTACTCATTATTGCTTTTATTCTTTTTTTTTGTTTAAAACGGTACTTATATTTCCACTTATAACACTAGCTTGACGTGTAACGATGACATCTATTTCCAATAATTAGGTCGTTACTATACTGAATCAGTGTGGGCAATACTGGTTTCAAGAGTACCGTTTCTTGACGATATTCGAAACTTGTTGTTTTTATCAATATTGGTTTAAGATTTATATTGTTTTCAAGAGTAGGCCTGCAGGTAGGGTAGTGGTTCAAGATCCGGGCGCGACGTTGCAGAAATCTACCTTCTCTTGTAGTCTTCACCATTATATAGGACTAAATGAACATTATACCCCCCGATACACGATCTAAGGTTCTACCTTTAGTATGGCTAGTATGTAAATAGAAAGGAATTAATAATGTTGTCAAATACTAGCGCTGTTGCAGTACGATAATGTAAGATACCAAAACAGTTTTCTAAACTCCCGCTACGTTAGTAGTTTTAAGAAGTTACTGCTTTTTTTCTCTAATTTTTGAAATTCACGTTTTGAGATCCTATGAACCTTTTCCGACTATTTTCACGATGACGTCAGCATGTTTGTATGTATTTATATTCTTATATGTGTTTGTAAGCATCTCATAACTTTTGAACACCTTAACCGATCGGAACAGCCAAACTTAGACTTACTGGAAATCTGAACCGATTGGGCTCAGGAAATTTTGAAAAAAAATTCGGTGAAACAATATTTTTTTTACAATAACTTCCAGACTAATGTAGCTCTATTTCTTGTAAAACTACTTCAAAATCGGTTTATTCATTCGGTAGCTATCGTTGACAAAAATATTGTAAAAAGTGTTTTTTCGAAATAACTTCGAAATGTTTCAACTAACCATTTTTTGATTTTTACAATATTTTCTTCTTCTAAAATCGAATCAAATTTTTAAAAGTTACTGACTTTCAAATACTAAAATTATATTGTTTACTGTAAATTTACTCCGTATTTTTAAAATAACTTTCAGGCTAATATACAGATTTATTTAAAAATTTAGTTAACTATTTTACTTCGTTAAATACCGTAAATTAGATTGAAGTCTTTTGATTCGTTTGGGATTTATCAATAGTGAAAATTTCTTCGACAATTTTCAATCCTATCGATTTTATAGCTTGTAAAGATCAAAATCGATCATCGTTTTGAAAATAGGTATACATCTACATCAAAAACCATGCTTGTGAATAGTATTTGCTTCTTTGAGCTTGAAATAACTTGAAGGAAGTTTCAAGTATGGCCAGATTATTAGATGGCAAGCAAGCAGATGACTTTTCTGATGGAAAAATAAATAATCGCCTATAGACAACATAAAAATTGGCGCATTACTATAATGGATGGTAGAGTTTTCAAACGTAACACTAAATAATGATAATTTTAATTTTTTATCATCTAATAGTCATTTGTTCAATTTTAAAACTGAAGTGAAAGATAGTATAACAATCATGTAATGTAATGTATAAATGACTTGTTTCAAGTGTATAATTAATTACCTACAAAATAAAGAATATTTGAAATTGAATTTGACTAATAGTTCGCCTTTTACAAAATTTCTGGTAAAAAGACAGACAATTCTCATGAATATTAAGGTATCCTTAATTTCCAAGTAGTACCTGGAGCTAATGCCGTTTTCAGTGTAAATGAACCTAAGTCAAAAACCATATATTTTTATTCCCTAAAGACAGAAAATATTATGTTTAAATATTAATTTAATCAAGAAAACTTGTATGAGGTACTCAGTGGCTAAAACTCTAATGCTAAAAGTGCTATGCTGTTGAGTGCTCAGCACAGATAACCAATCTCGGGAGATTTGATTATAGCTCGTAAAATACCTGGTTATTTTGTGTTTTACGTACACTGAATATTATAAAGCATATTTTGTTTTTCACGTCAAAAACAACACAAGTTGGGCTCGTATAATTTTATTACACTTATTATTCAGATACATACGAGATACGTAAAAAATATGATCGTTTGACGAATTTATAGTCTACTTAAATTTGTCCTGCTTTGACACACGGGGAGTTATTATTTATTTAATACGACTGTCGACTCTGAATTTTTAGAAGAGATTCATTCATATTTAAAATTAACGTTACATCGGCCTTTTATTTTTCAAACTCATCATATAGCAATCCAACTTTATTATCTCTTATTATCACTCTGTGTCTTCTATCGTATCTTTCATGGAGAGTGTTCCGACGAGTTATTTGGATTAATTCCTGCCGCCGAATTCCATCATCGGACATCGCGTCAAAATTTAAAATTCCATCCTCACCATCTCGATGTCTGGAAATCCACAACTGTGCGTTTCTCTCGACACTTTTTGCCTCGCACTACTTTGTTGTGGAACCAATTACCGGCAGGGGTGTTTCCAAACGGTTACGACTTGGGGGCCTTCAAGAAAAGAGCTTACTCATTCTTAAAAGGCCGGCAACGCAACTGCAAGACCTCTGGTATTGTGGATGTCCATGGGCGGCGGTGATCACTTACCATCAGGTGCACCTCCTGCTCGTTTGCCCCCTCTTCTATAAAAAAAAAATATATATCTTCGGTGTCTCTAGGCGTTTGCTATCCAATGAGATAAAGAGCTCCCTAGTACCAGCTTCTTCCTCTTGATCGTATTCAGCATAGAGCGTTTTTAGGATTCCGAATAAACTAGGAACCCTTTTAGTTTCCCTGTGTCCGTCCGTTCGTCCATCCGTCCGCATGATAGCTCAGAGATCCTTGGTACTAGAAAGCTATAATTTGACACGAATATATGTACATACTAGCTGCAGCGTGCATCCCGCTGCATTATAAAAATTTTTGGTGAATCCCGCGGGATAAAAAGCCTATAAAATGCCTGATAAAAAGCCTGACACACAGGTAAATGATGACCTGGAATAGCCTATGTGCTATTTCAGGTCATCATCTACCTGTGTGTCGAATTTCATTCAAATCCGTTCAGTAGTTTTTGCGTGATTGAGTAACAAACGTCCATCCAAACTTTCGCATTTATAATATTATGTATATATATATATATATATATATATATATATATATATATATATATATATATATATATATATATATATATATATATATATATATATAAAATTATAATATAATATAGATTAGCCGCGTCACCAAAGTGGTACCATAAAACATTGCAAAATATTTTTTTGAACATTAATAAAATTCTGACACTATTTAACATTTGTATCTCAATAATAAACTAAATTTAAAAGAACCTGCTTCCAAAGTTTTCCTAAATATCCAAGAAATTGTTTTCCTAAATATACAGGAAATGTTTATGTCAATAGGCTGACTAGTTAAAATTTATTTGCCTGGTACAGAAAAAAAAAACATTTGAAGAGTAAAGGGAATGAAGGGGCTATTGGACGTATTTCGTAAAATCTAACTAACAATTTCATTTGTGATATCGAGAAAATTATCAAAAAACTCCCATCGCGATGATTGCCGTTTGAGAACAAAAAACTAAGCAAGCCCTTAAAAGGATCCCATTATAGCTCAAACAATAATATGATGCTTATTGCATACAAAACCGATAAAAACAGATACACTATAAGAGGTTACAGAGTTCACAGTTAATAAAAGCGCCGATTTTATAGAATAAGCCTTTATCGCTTAATACTTATTTTGTTGATGAGCCTCTTCTTTCCGCGTACTTTCAGGTATTTTATAACAGCTAATGTAGTATCACTACATAGTATAAAACAAAGTCACTTTCTATTCCCTATGTCCCTATGTATGCTTAGATCTTTAAAACTACGCAACGGATTTTGATGCGGTATTTTTTATTAGATAAATTGATTCTTGGGGAAGGTTTTTGTATATAAACCTTTCCGATATTCCCACGGGAACAAAAGCTACGCGGGTGAAACCGCGGGCAGGTCGCTAGTTTAGAATATACTCGTATTAAGGTAATGTTTATGACACTAAATATATTTTTTGTATTCCTGGCAAAGACTATACTATTCAGCCTACTTCATGACGACATGACTTACAAGAATTTTTAAATAAAAAACTGTGTGTTGTCGTGGGATACTAGATAGTAACGAAATTCCTTATTATAAAAATCTTACTCTTTTTTAAGGTTACGGACGTTTTTTGCCAGCTAGTTTACCCCTCCACAACTCCCGTAAGTTGTTAAATATTTAACAAACTTATTCAATATGGTCGTTGTTTTTTTTATTTTATAAGATGGAATATAAGTAGATGGCTCTCCTGATAGAAAGAGATAACCATCGCCTGTAGACACCAAATATGTTAATGGTGCGTTACTATCCCTGTGCCAGACTCTTAATGCTATACATAAGTTAACAGCCGGTTAAGCCTATCCTTTAAACTGGAACACGAGTTTGGCAAGAATTGACGCTAATACAACACGGTTGTACTATATACCCGAGTGAGACGTTGCGAAACTCTACCACCTATGTAGTAGTCATGATGAGAATACACGTATAGCCAATGATTCGCCTTTTACGAACTACCTGATCGAATGGCAGATAGCTTATTATAAAAAGGGGAACCAAAATGCGGCTAAAGAAGTTTTTACTTCAAAATTAACAAAAACCAAACATCCGTCATTGGTTGTAATAGCCATTAGCGACCAATATAATGATAATAAAGCGTTCCACAAATTTTTTGGACCATTTGGTAATTGTGACATTTATAAGAACATATAAATCTGTAATAAATATTAATAATCTGTAATAAATTATGAATCTGCCTACGCCTCGTAGAAAATGTTACTACTCGTAACTAAAACGAGTCGTTTTATTGATATAGTAACTGAACATTAAAGGAAATTATACAACGTATTATATTTGATAAGCCGTAAAGCTCTGAAATCACGTTGGCACATATTTAACATCGCTTTATATAAGACTGATGGCTATGCAAGAAATTCTTCACCTGGCACGCGCCGCCCGAGGAAATTGAGTTCCGTCTTCATTAGCTTCACCAACTCGCTAGACGGGGATTTAAAAAAACTTATTCGCGAGGAGTTTAGGCTCTCAGTCAAGTTTTCCATCAACAAAATTAAGGTGCGTGCCTAATATCAAAACTTTCCGTTAATGGATTTGAAAATTTCACATTTATTAGCCGGAAGCCCGTCGTAATCAATTTAAATTATGACAAACGTCCCTAATACAAGAGTTTCGAGGAACCGACTCAATGAAGATATTTAAAGTAATAATTAATTGCGTATTACAAGAGATTTTATGTGTTGTAAGGTTTCTAGCCTTGTTAGTTTACTGATTTTGATTAAGCCTATTAAAGTAACTTGATGCCCTGAATATCTTCCGAAGAAAAGACGTTAATTAGAATATTTTAGCTTTAATAGATGCAGACTCTTTGTATTTTAATAAACAAGTAAATGGAAAAAGATGAAAGGAGAACGGCTAGACTGTACCATGTTTGTAAACAGATGATGACATGAAGATATGAAGTATTGCCTGTGGTATTGCCATCTTGCCACACGGATAGCAACGCACCATGAACATCTTTGTAATCCATGGTTTCTCTTTCCATCAAGGGAGCCATCTGCTTGTTTGCTATCTAATGTAATAAAAATTTAAAAAAAAACGTCCAAATCTGTTCAAGATACAAAGAAGAGAAAGAAAGTGACACAAAGAAGTAACACACACAAATATTACATAAAAATATGACACAAAAAAGTATTTACACACTCGTATCCCCGAAGAGGTAGGCAGAGGTGCAAAAAGTGCACCCACGAATAGCCTAAGATACTTAATTCCATAACGTGATAGGTGGTAATCCTATCACCAACCGGGAACTTATCCAATCCCGGGCAACCTTGTTTTTATCAGAAAACTGAAAAAATACATTTTTGAATTTCCCTACCCTGGAATCGAACCCGGGATCTCATGCGGTCAACACCGACACCGGACCACTAGACGACAGAGGCAACAAAAAGCAATGTAAAAATGACACTAAAACGTTAGTGAAACAAAAAATATTCGCCACAAAAACATCACATGTACTCTAAAAAACTGGGTAAACCTGCTATGGCAATTTTTAAACAGCAAATGATTACCAAAACCTGTCACTACCATCATGGTTCATAAGCAGTAGAGTTCTGCAAAGTCTCGTCTGTATTACGTACCACCACAGACCACATATAGTTAGTCCATGGTTACCATCGCCATTCCTATTCCTATCGCAAAAAACACCATATTACAACTGTTGATGCTATTATTAGTTGTTATATCATGTTTTTCTTTTTATATCATAAGATAGCAAACAAGCAATCATGTTTCGGTTTGGAGTTTAAGATTACCGATAATTTTTGTGGCCTTATAACCCTACGTATTTGATGGTAACGCGTAACGTAATATTTAACATCTTTGATAATTACTTTCCATTAAAAATGCAATCTGTAAGTTTACAAAATTATGACTAAAACCTTACAACAGTACAGACTAAATTATAGTCTTATTTTTTACAAATCGGGTCATATCCCTTTACACTAAATACCTTATGGTTAAAAAACAGTATAGACCTAGTACAGTACAGTACAGGAGTACAGTATAGACATAATAACTTCCTATGAATTTTCCTTATTTTTCCCCGTGTTGGTCCGGGCTGCTTTGAAGAATAGACATATCCTTGAAGAATACCGTTCTGCCAGGCCGTTCGTAAAAGTCGACCGATTGGCTGTATGTGTTACTACCAACGCGTATTTCGTACTACGCCTTACCTATTCCTGCCGTAATAATGTCAATGCTTATCATTGTCGTGTTCCGGTTTGGAGGGTAAGGTAGACGGTAGACTCATGCATGTTACATTGCCACCACACGGATAGCAACGCACCATTAACATCTTTGGTATCTATAGGCAATGGTTTTTCTCCCCACCAAGAGAACTATCAACTTATTTGCTATCTATATATTTGACCGCCCCATTGGTCGAGTGGTTAGCGAACCTGACTACGCAAGCAACGGGGCTCGGGTTCGATCCCCGACGGGAACAAGCATTTGTGTGATGAACATAAATGTTTGTATTTCCGGGTTTGGGTGTTTATTATGTATGTAAAAGTATTTATATATGTATTTCTATGTATTGTATTATTATCGTTGACTAACACCCATAACAATACATAACAAATAATTTGCTTACTTTGAGGTTAGATCAGTAGGTGTAATTTGTCCCCGTGAATATTTATTTATTATTTATTTATTTATCTAATGATTGTTTTTACATATTATAAGATAGCAAACAAGCAGATGGGTCTCCTGATGGAAAGAGTCAACCATCGCCTATAGATACAAAAGCTGTTAATGATGCGTTGCTCTCTTGTGTCGAGGTCTAATGCCACATGCATAAGTTTACCGGCTACCTTACCCTCTAAACCGGAACATGACAGTGACAAACACTAAAGCTATTGCAGTAGAAAAAGGTAAGGCGGTGGTACCAGACCCGGACTTGAATTGCTAAACTCTACCACCAAAAAGAAAATAAAAAACCTTCTTTCGACATTTTGCCACCTAAACTCACACGTTTAGAAAAAAAATTGCTACCCTTGTAGCGAGATGCTAATGTTACTTGCATAAGTTTACCGGCTACCTTACCTTCCAAACGGGAACAATTACAAGCATTGACGCTATTGTGGCAAAATTAGGTAAGACGGCAGTACCAAATGTCCGGAGGCCAGACGTCTACCATCTAATGGTCACAATGGTAGTAATAGATATAGGCAATGGTTGGCCTTTTGCAAACTGCCTGGCTGATATTGTTTTCTCCAAAGGAAGTCCGGACCAACATCTACATCCGCATACATACATATTAAGTCAATCCAAATGCCTCATTTTATTAAAAAACATTCGAACACACTTTAAAAGTGTTTATTACAATATTGATAAAAATTAATACTTTCAAAATGAATCGTTATGAAAAATATTCGCCCCTTGTTTACGATATCTTCTTAGCGAACGAATGCTATGGAAACTACCATTCAAAATGAAACATTTTATGTAAGCCCTCTCATACCTAATTGGAGCTTAAAGACTGCTCTAATCAACGACGGCTTTTGTACTCAACGTTTACAATTTATATAAATTATTTCACTTATAAAATCAAACGTTACTTTATGAACGGCCATAATTTAATAAAGAAATAATTAAGATTTAATTTGTAGCTTTCTGCGGACATAATATGACATGAAATATAGTAAACTAGCGACTTGCCCGCGATTTCACCCGCGTAGCTTTTGTTCCCGTAGGAATATCGGAAAGGTTTGTATATTAAAACCTTCCTTAGGAATCAATCTATCTAATAAAAAAACCGCATCAAAATCTGTTGCGTAGTTTTAAAGATTTAAGCATACATAGGGACAGACAAAGAAAGCGACTTTGTTTTATACTATGTAGTGAAGTGCGTATATTGTACTTACGATCGTATTAGGATTTTATATATACATGTTATCTTTGAGTTCTTCTTTATTATCCGACATTAAAAATGACATTAATTTTTAAAGCTATTCTAATTTGACATGTTTTTAGTTTTATTGATTTTAAAAGTATTAAAAACGTAATCTATAATTTTATATAAAATTAAATGTATTTTTTCGCACGCCGTTTATAGACCACTAGACCACAAAGACGATTAACTATTAGTAACCAATTTAATTCTAACGACGCGTCCCTCAATTTGTTTGGACATTTGGTAATATGACATTTACAGGTACAGTTTTAAGCTTACGCATCGTAGAAAATAATACTACTCGTAACTTAAACGACTCATTTTACTGATAAACTCGTAGGACGCGGACATAAGACGTGAAAAAAAATTCACTAATCTATACAAAATGAATTTCATAAAATGACCCTTATATTAACAGGGCTGCCAATTCAGAGGAAAGTAAAATCGAATCTTGAAATCCTATCAAGAATACCGAAATAATAGGATGGTCCTTAGAAATGAATACGCGTCGTTTGATTTCGTATTAAATAATGAAATACGAAGGTAGAAGCCAATTGTTGAGCTAAACAAGCTCTCTTGGACCGCCTCTATTTCGTAGCGCTCCGGACGGAAGAAACAGAAAACTCCTTTTACTATAATTGGACGATGAATAATACAAGAGGCAGTTATTGCAGACCGAAATTCGAATGAATAAGCGTTTGTCAAATTACCGTTGATTGTAATATACATTTTTTGAAATGTAACGCAAAGGAATAGATTTTTTCGCTTTCCTTACTCTGATTTTGCGCTTTTCTAGGTTTGCAAAAACATTACAAGGAATGCTAAGGGTTGTGTATTTTTAAAAGTTGCTACTAGTTGTACTATAATCCTATACATATTATAAAATATGAGAAACTTTATGTACTTATTTAGATGTTTAGAATTTTTGTATGTATGGTTGTTTGTTACTCACACAAAAACTGCTGAACAGATTTGAATGGAATTTAGCACACAAATTTACAGTGACTTGAAATAGCACATAGGATAATTTTTATCGGGAAAAATAGGTTATTCTCGTGGGATTTATTAATTTTTTTTTATAATGCAACAGACTTAGGTTCAAAGGACTTAGACAATCACTTTGAAGCGAAACGATATCTAAATTCGTTATCGTCTCTGAGATGATGAAATCAATCCCAACTTATGTGATTATATATGTGTGATTTAACAAAATAAATAGTTTTTGTGTTAAATATACTAAATAAGGTAAACTGTTATACAGTTTATAGTTAGTTGTTTAGTATACAGTACAGTAAATTTAATTAACAACCCTATTAAGAAACAGTATTAGGTGTGATAATGGAGGTATAATACTACTTTTGTTTGTTTGAGAATTATTTGCGGCTATTTCGTAATGTTTCCTTGATTTCCCAGTGGGCAAACATTTGCACATGTAACGCAAACATTTGCCAGCGACCTGCTTTATTGGGCCTGCAATAAACTTGTACCACAGTCTACACCTTTACGGTACAGCCGACTAATTGAAATATATTGGTGTTTATAGTAGTGTGGGCCTCTGTACAAAAAGAAATTTTGGCAACCCGTAACTTTATAATAAAAACTGTTTGCAAAGTATATGCATTTATATTTAAAAAATGACATGAGAGTAATAAATAAAGTTAGGATATAACACTACATAAATCTGTATTGTCTAACTATAAATAATAATAATAATCTAACTATAAATTTATGAAGCATGGGTTCGATTCCTGACAGGGATAAACATAAGTACGATGAGTATAGTTATTTGTATTTCTAGGTTTGGGTGTAAAAAAGTAAAAAAAAGTATTTTCACGCCCGAATCCCAGTAATATAATATGTATTTCTATATATTAGTATCGTTGCCTAACACCCATAACACAACCAAATAATTTACTTTTTGGGGTCAGATCAATTCGTATGTCCAGCGCTACTTTTTTATTATTATTATCTATTCATTTTTATTAATTTCGTGATAAACATAAGTCTAACGTTGACATCAATTTCACCGATTTGAAAATGTTTATTTGTCTGACATATGTATATATAGTTATGACAAAATATAACAATAACGATTTGATCAATCTAGTCATAAATTGGTTTACAGTTAGAGTAATTGGTATACAGTTAGAGAAATACATGGTTTCGCAAGTAATTAGCAACATAACTTTTATCTTTAATGAGTTTACGGCTGGGTTTTAGCTAGTAGATGCACAAATATACTGTATCAGTAAGGTTGGGTAAGGTTAGTTCATACCACTATATAATATCAGTAAGGTTAGGTGAAATCGCAAATACTGCACTAGTTACAAATAATGGACATTTGAACACAAGAAACAGTAAAACAAAAGTAACCCCACTTCTAAAAGTATTAAAGCCCGAACGATGAGTAGATATTATAATTTGTTTGGAGTTTATGAGATGAAAATTTTAATCAAGTGCTTGCACAATAAAATCACAAATATATAACTTGATGTCACAATTGAATTAAATACGCATTAGGTCAGTCGAAAACAAAATATGGAAGATGAACTCGATTATATTATTTTAAAGTTCTAAACAATGCGAAGAAGTATAGTTTTAGGTACATGGAGTAAAACATCTTAACAAATACTGTAAAATAACAACACAAGCATAAATATCACTTACTTATGTATATTTTTTTAAAAGGCGTAAAAACATGTAAAATTTGCATCGACCACTAGACGAACGTGTGTGCGCCATTCAGGCGTTCAAATTGTGACTTTAATAGGCTTTATTTGTACCTGGTTACATCGGATGGAGCATGTCCAAGTAACTTTTTTTCTATTTTGATCCACTGCACCCAAGAACCCTGAACTATCAGTAAGATCTCTACATAATGACAACTTTGTAGTCTTTGTAATCTTTTGTTTTCTTGTTATGGTCAGTGTTTTTAATGGCATTTGTCTGATACAACTATAAATGCCACAAACGTAAACCATTACGATCAAGATCAACGAATTTAACGTTTTGTTCTGTTACATTTTTTTAAAACAAATTTTCTTGAAAGTTTAAATTTATTAAATTATATTTAAAGTAGAAAAAGGGTTTTATACAAAATTATCAGAACTTTGAAGAGCAACTTAGGGGACTGACCGCATTAGTTCTGACTAAGGACTCCTGACAAATTAAATATAAGAAAGAAAAGCGACGTCACAGCCAATGTACAAGTTTTGTATTTGTTACTTAGATGTTGGGTAATTCTATCAAAAACTCTTTTCATGGTGAAAAACTTGTTATTTTTATTTAACGCTTTATACGGTAGAATGTACTTTTGGATCTATTTCTCTGAAGATAGTTTGTTAGTGTTTTCTTCAATCTTAAACACTCTTTATTTATTTAATCATATATCTTAAATTATTGGTATTATTATTAACGATTTGTAAATTATAAAATCTAAATTATAAATTCGTTGCAGCGCTCCAGATCCATTTTGAAGAACATACTGTAATCTGAAATGGAATTTGAGATCAAAAATATAAACATGTCAATGTCACTTCCATTAACAATTTTTATGTAAGTAATAATATTTATATTTTTAAGAGAAGAGCATAATGCTTAAAACTTCTTCCTTATTGCCAGTATCATAAAAAAGCATAATAATATTTCAAGCAATTAAGTTTTATTATTGGTCATATTCTAAGATACCTAACATAAAAAATATATTTACAATATTTAGTTTTATGAATATAAGGTATAATTTTTCATCATATTTTAGTACTTTTTGATAAATCACAAAAACACGACTGTGACGTTAAATTGGCTACACCATTGTCTACATTTTTATCTCGAATTACATTTTCAATTATTATTTGTCAAACTGTCATTTAATAAATCAAAAATATCTAGCATCATAATTACTGGTTGGTAGAATTCTGCAACATCCCACCTGTGTCTGCTACCAAGATTCATTTATATGTGCCGCAAACATGTTTTCTTTTTTTATATCGTTGAGATATAAAGATTTAAAGATTTTTATTGAACATTTAACAATATTACAAGAATAAAATGTAGTTCGTAAACAACTGCTTTAGTTACAAAACTGTGTTGTAAATCTTTCAGATATAAGGAGAAAGATAACATAGATTCAAGGCCCCAAAAACGCCAAAGGTGTTTTTTCGGTGTCATGGGCATGTACCACATTACCACATGCATAAATTTTCTAACTTACCTAACTTGAATATGACAATGATAAGCACTCTATTGCGACTAGAACGAAAAAGATGGACGTTTCGTCAAACGAAGCTGTTCACAAAAATTTAACTTGTTATTAATCAAAAAAAATGTGTTCCTGGGACCTCTGTGCTTAGGACCTTGCAATTGAGCTCAACCACCTCGTAATTTGTGTTCTTTTGCGATGTATATACTTTAATTATTCATTGCGAGTTTTTATGTAAATAGCTTCATTATAACCTTGGAATAACCTCTTTACGAAGTTTAGTCAAAGGTCGCCACACCTCAAATACTTAATGGCATAACCATTTTTTAGACTACTTTGTCTACCCCATAAAACGTACCTATACCAATATCGACTGACATAAACTAAACATTATACAAGTTTATGATGCCCTGGTATTTAACTAACCTTAACTTAAGACGTATATAGCAAGGCTTTTAAGGAACAATGCCCTGCAAGCTCCGCCTACGATACTAGCAGCAGGGTTGCCACTTTGTTTAAAATAAGTACACAACACTTGTACAAATTATAAAAAATATCATTTTTTAGTAATAATTTCACTTTAATTAGGAATATCTGTTACTCGTGACTTTGTTCGCCTGACCCAAAATCATAAATCCCTTTTGTTCAGTTGAGTAAAAATATAGATAGGCTTATTAGTCACTTTTGGATGATGTAACTTTCTGATAGTAAAAGAAATTTTAAGATAGCTAAAGTAGTTTCTGATTTTATTCATTACAAACACACACAAATACAAAGAATCAATTATAAAATGCTTTAATCATGGCATGACGTTATCTTGATACTTCAAAGAAGTATAGTGTTATAGCTTTATGTGTTTAGCTTTCTATTCTTCGGAAATATCATAGCTTTTTCAAGATATTATAAAACATATTCCGCAAAAATTTTCAAAAGACCTGATCTGATATATTGGACATTTCATCATTTTTTTTAATTTATATACATTTTTGTGAGACTTTTTATACATAATTACTTGAATTACGACACTTAAATGATCTGAGGACTATGAAATTTGGCACAGTCAATGTTTATATGAAAAAGAAGTGCGAAAAGCTAATATTGTGATATGATTTGCAAATAAATATAGCACACACTTCCATACACACAGTTTATTTATGGCGATGGGCTTACTTGGAAGAAATTTTAATACATTCTGTGATCAAACTTAATGTCTAATTTCGACCAACGGTGATCGCTAGTATTTTTATAATAGGTTTTTTTTTATATATATATAGAAGAGGGGGCAAACGAGCAAGAGGTGCACCTGATGGTAAGTGATCACCGCCGCCCATGGACATCTGCAATACCAGAGGTCTTGCAGTTGCATTGCCGGCCTTTCAAGAATGAGTAAGCTCTTTTCTTGAAGGTCCCTATGTCGTATCCATTCGGAAATACCCCTGCCGGTAATTGGTTCCACAACAGAGTAGTGCGAGGTAAAAAGTGTCGGGAGAAACGCACAGTTGTGGATTTCCAGACATCGAGATGGTGAGGATGGAACTTCAAGTTTTGACGCGATGTCCGATGGTGGAATTCGACGGCAGGAATTAATCCAAACAACTCGTCGGAACACTCTCCATGATATATACGATAAAAGACACAGAGAGAACCTACATCTCTGCGCAATGCCAAAGAGTCAAGCTGTTTCGAAATGGCCTGGTCGTCAACGATTCGAACCGCTCTACGCTGAATGCGATCAAGAGGAAGAAGCTGGTACTGAGGAGCTCCGGCCCAGAGATGCGAACAGTACTCTATGTGAGGCCGAACCTGTGCCTTATAAAGTTGAAGGCGATGGACCGGCAAAAAGTACTGTTTCGCTCTGCTGAGCACACCGAGCTTTTTGGAGGCTAGTTTAGCCTTGCCTTCCAAATGACCGCGAAACTGAACGTAATTCGATATGTCAACTCCCAGGATTCCGACACTAGCTGAGGCTGTCAGGAGAGTATCCTCAAATCGAGGTGATACGACAAAGGGCGTCTTTTTTGCGGTGAACACGCAAAGCTGTGTCTTCTTGGGGTTAAAAGTAACCAGGTTTTGGCGACCCCATTCCGAGACATCGGTAAGTCGATTCTCGACTTCAGACACAAGCTTGTTTCAGCACTCTTCGACGTGTTCCCGAGAAATACTGCTTCGGCCGGAGTGTGTAGCATCACCAGTACTGTCATCCGCATAGCAATGTATGTTGCTAATTCGCATCATATCATTGATATGCAGAAGTAACAGTGTCGGTGATAGCACGCAGCCTTGGGGAACACCAGCATTGACAGATTTAAGGTCGGAGCACGCACCGTCGACAACGACCTTGATGCTCCGGTCAGCCAAAAACTGGTGATCCACTCGCATAATTTCTCAGGAAGCCCATAGGAAGGCAGCTTCGCGAGAAGCGCTTTGTGCCATACCCGATCAAAGGCCTTCGCTATGTCCAAACTAACTGCCAATGCCTCTCCCTTGGACTCAACTGCTTCCGCCCATCGATGAGTTAGGTATACTAGAAGGTCACCAGCTTAGCGGCCGCGACGGAAACCGTACTGACGGTCGCTAATCAGCTGGTGCTCTTCTAAATACTTGAAGAGCTGAGAGTTGATGATTGTCTCCATAATTTTGGAGAACAAGGAGGTTATGGCTATGGGCCGATAGTTAGACGGGTTAGAGCGATCTCCTTTTTTAGGGATGGGATGCACCAAAGCTGTCTTCCACGAATTCGGTACCACGCCGAGTGAATAGGAGAGCCGGAATAGGCGTGTTAATACTGATGCCAACTCTGGAGCACACATTTTTAGGTATTCTAGGAATCAGCTAGTTATAGATTTTGTAAAAACCCTGTATAGTCAAAACTATATATGGTTTTGACTATACCTGGGCAACTTGAAAACAACAGACTAATCTAAATATGTATTTTTCATAACCTTAGCCCTAACAAACGTCGCTGAAATTCTTAGGCTTATCGTGATGATATTCTTATTGCTATTATTTTTTATTTTTACCTAATATCTTACTACTATCATACTGTTACGTACTTCGGGTTCGTAATTGTAAGAAAACACCACTTATATTAAATCCTTGTATTTACAACACAAATACACACAAGACAAGACAACACAATGTAATACTAAATACTCTGATTAACACTAGTCACTCACTGTACTAACACTAAACTTAGAACACTACACAATAAAACACTTCTCGCTTCGCACGGGTCGCTTTAAGTATCGCTCTCGATCGCTTTAAAAAAACTGCCCTATATTTGTCAACACATCTCTATTTATACCCAGGGTAAAGTTCTACCTGCAGGCTTAGGATAAACACCGCGAGATATGTCTCGATCGACAAAGTGACGTTTGCTCGACTGTTTTTTTGTTTGATAAAAAGACAGCAAGACGTTCGATCGGTAGAGAAAATAACTACCGTCGAGTAATAATGATCATTTTCTCTTCCTTTCAAGTATCATGTCGAATCAAGTGTCTAATGCGTTAGCAAATAGAGAAAGTGACATGAATGTCGAGAAAACGGATCGATAAAAATTTATCATGTTGCTTATCCTAAGCCTGCTGGATCCAGAAAAATCTAAATTTATCGAGTAAACGATGAATCACTTCTTATTGTAAACAACTTACGATAGCGCACGCTATTTTCACCCCTATACCACAAAGTCCATTATGATATAGCTATTCGGATAACGGCCAACTATTTGTTTATTAATAGGAGTAGCTATCTCTTTCTTTTATTTCTAGATCCCTCCAGCGTTCCAACTGTTCACGTTTCTAGATTATTCGTACCAATACTAAGATTTAATACCACTTTTAGACATAGGCGCAGGTCAAACCTGAGTAGATGGCAACCCTAACTTGCAGTCGGCCATTTATACGAGGGCATTAGAGTCGGGCAATGGTTCCCGCCGTAATAAAATAGAGTAAAGATGCAATTACACTGAAGCGGTTTCGTCTAAGGCTCAGAAATGTTAAGCTGGTATCCCTAAAGGGTTCCCGGCGAATCTGGAACGGCCAAATCTGTTCCGCGGACCATTTACATTGACATTAAATCTGGTATACCTATGCTATTTTGTACTTCTTGTAAACCCTTTATAACATTGTTTATTTCAGCTAACAGCTCTTACTTTTTCAACCGACTTGAAAAATGGAGGTTATCAGTTTAATGAGTATGTATATAATGTTATTGTAATTGGATAATCTTTGGAAATGATCATCTACTCGTATTTAAGCTTCCAATGACGAATGTTAAATTTTGAGTCTATATATATTTGTATGTTTGTACATGAATTTCTCGGAAACTAAAAAACATATCGAGATGATCCTTTTTGAATTAAATCACATATATTCTAACTTAGAGAACAGACTCAGTCCCAACAAAATCGGTCAGCAGTTTTTTAAATAATAATATAATAATAATCGTTTATTTCATAACTTAAATATCTAAATACATTTTGAGCTGTGGCTGGGGCACTCTTTTTAAGCATTAAATGCCTGTATTATAAATATGGGTAAAGATGGCAGATATTGAAGTCAATTTAATCTTTTAAATTACTTTTAATATTATTATCATTACTTTTATATCATAAGATAGCAAACAAGCAGATGGGTCACCTGATGGAAAGAGTCACCCATCGGCTATAGACACCAAAGATGTTAAAGATGCGTTACTATCTTGTGGCGAGATCTAATGCTACTTGCATAAGTTTACCGGCTACTTTACCCTCCAAACCGGAACACGACAGTGACAAGCACTGACGCTATAGCGGCAGAAATAGGTAAGGCGGTGATACCAGACGCGGGCGAGACAATGCAGAAATCTACTACCTAGTAGCCACGATGGTAGTGACTCGTATAGCCAATCAGTCGGTCGTTCAAAACAAATGGTTATCCTGGCCAAAATAAATAAACCTCACCTAAAAACACCCAAGGTGTTAATGCGTGGCAATTTTTGTGTCAAGGATCTAATGCTAAATGTGAAAACGCGTTATTTTAGAAAATGCAAAGACACTGCAAAAGATCATATAGGAAACTAAGTTGAAAAGCAGTTGCTTTTTTACAAAAAAACATTTTGTTCGTTTTGAACGCAATGATCAATTTTGATTTTTCGAACTGCACTCAACGCAGTTTTTGAGCTGTAAAATGGTATTATACGTACAAAATCGATTCGTTACAAAATCTTGAACTAATGTCGAAAAAAGTTTCAACAATTTTCTCAAGGATAATTCCTGAAAAATTCGATCAATTTTGATTCGATTAGCGGATTTCAATGTTGTAATAATAAGGAGAAAAGCTGATTACACTCGATCAATGCATTAGCCTGGAAGTTATTTTAAAAAAATTGTTTCGGCAACTTCTTTTAAATTTCTCAACACCTACCCTGATTTTCAAAAATCAAGTTTTCCTCAATCTTGAGGTTTTTAGGTCCTAGAGGAATCTTTTCCAAATATTTAGAAGATTACATCACTGAGGTACTTATACGCTAGTAGTACAGTTCAATGGATGATATCAGTATGTCTGTATGTATGTGTATATGTTTATGTACATATGTATGTAGACCTCTCGTAATTTCTGGCCGACATTACCGACCAAAACGTGGTTGAAGGCATTAGATGGGTTCCGACACAATGGTGTTTGTTAAAAAACCTCTAAAATGTCAACATAATTTTGATATTTTTCAATAAATCGATTTGTAAGACAACAAATTAAGAACATAAAAACTGCATCAAATTCTATTTGAAAAATCAAACTCAATCACATTCAAAAGTTATAACTTATCAAAAATTAAAATAATACCTTCAATAACATTTTTGAAATCTCAAAGCTCAAAAACCCTTGCTTACGCATATTTTTCACTATTTTGAGCCTCCAGCTTAATACCTCAACTTAGCGAGAATTTTTAAGGATGGCTAGTGAAGTCAAGCGGTTTAGAGATTGTTTTTCTATTTTTTTTTATATCATAAGATAGCAAACAAGCAGATGGATCTCCTGTTGAAAGAGTCAATCATCGCCTAAGACACTAACGGTGTTAATGGTGCGTTGCTATCTTGTGGCTATTTTTTGGGTATCATTTATGAGATTCGGTCTGACGTACCGTTTTGAGGTATTTATTATATTTAAGCGTCGTTAACTAACACTCAAATCACAAGCATATAATTAGCTTACTCTGGAGTGAAATCAGGCATATTTATTCTTTAAAACTAATTTACATTGTACAAATTTAATGTGTTTCATTAACACCCGGTTGAAGTGCAGCTCTTTTCGCAATGACTGAGATTCAAAACCAAAATTAACCAAATCGGTTCAGCCGTTTTCAAGGTTTAGCGAGACTAACGAACAGCAATTGATTTTATGCTACAAAAGAATATTTAAACGTAAAAGTTATGAAATATTTTTGCATATTCTTAAAATTTACGGCAAGCCGAAACGATTGAAAAAAAATTATGTTTCTTAGGTGACCGGGAATTGCCTCCAAATCCCCTGCAAAATGGTAGTCAATACTTTATATACCCTGTATTAATCAATATTTTTAACTTCGCTGATTTTGCCAGGATTTTCAAAAATCGAGTTTTCACCAGATTTCCACGTTTTGAGGTCCTAGGAACTTCTTTCGACTATTTTCACAACGACGTTAATATGAATGTATTTATGTAATCAACTCATAACTTTTGAAAGGCTTGACCAATTGAGACGTGATCGGTGATTGACGGCATTCAATTGGGTTCCACCAAACTTGCACTTCTTGAAAATATGAACCGATTTAGCTAGATTTAGATAGATTTTGAGAAATTTTGAAAAAACCTTTAACTTTTTTCTAAAAATCTATGTATTTTTATATCAAATTCTAAATTAATGTACCGATTGATTACAACATCTAATCAGCTCTATTCCTAAAAAAACTGAATTCAATGCCGTAAATTTCATCAAAATCAGTTTATCCGTTAGGGAGTTATCGTTAACGAAAATTTTTAAATTTTTATTTCATATAACTTCAAGATTTTTCAATCAATCAATTTTGAGTTTTAACAATATTTTAAAACTTAAAAAACTGCGTCTAATGCCGTTTCAAAAAACAAAATCAAATCAAGTTTCCAAAAATTACTGATTTTCAAACATCAAAATTATGTTGATAGCAAACAATCAAATGGCTTTCCTAGTGGAAAGAAACCGTTGCCTAGAGACACCAAAGATGTTAATGGTGCGCTGCTACCCGTGTGGCGGGATAGAAATGCCACTTGCATGAGTCTACCTGCTACCTTACCCCAAACCGGAATACGACAATGAGAGTATTGATGCTATTGAGGCAGAAATGAGTAAGGCGCTGGTACCAAACACCTGAGCAAGACGTTGCTGAACTTTGCCATCTAATAGTAAAGATAGCAGTGGCTGTACGTCAATCGATTGCTTTTTACGACTTACCTGGCAGAATGTCTATTCTTTAAAGAGGGCCGGGAGTCCGAACAAACAAGAGGTAAACTCAGTTCCAATAAATACTTTATATACCCTGTAATACAGGGCCTGTATTAATCTCCAATGTTTCTGTGTCTGCTTGACATTATTATGGGTGTACAACCGGACGTCATAGCGGTAAACTTATATGAATTGTATCAAAAAGTTTGAAAATTTAATTAGCAGTTACAACTCGAACATACTTTGTTGTTTATGTTCAGATTGTTAATTATTTTAGTTCAATAAATACAACAAAGCGAGATCAAACGTAAATTGTTTTAACCAGTGTCAATAGACCTTAACGCCCGATCTTTCGCAATTGCCGCCCTTTGTCACCGGTTTGAACCAGTTCGAACTCGTTTATACCCGTTTAATCTCGACGCCAACCAATCACACCTCGCCATTTGTGTTTCAATTAAGTGAGACAGAATCTGCGGTTTTGTGTTCATTATTACGTTAATCAGAATATCAAACTATAAAACAGGGTATGTATATGATACCTAGATAGGTATGCGGGTTAAGATTAATTAGCGTATTAATCAAGTTTTTGATGAATTGATTACCTGCCTTACTGCTAGGCATGTCGTAAAATGCGAGAGAAGGCTAATGTGTGTCACTGACATCTAATTAGATAATAGAGCTCTGTGACGTTACGACGTTTGGTTCCCGCCGCAACAGCATCGGTTCTTGATGCTGTTATGTTCCAGTTTGAAAGGTACGATAGCCAGCAAACTTATGCATGTGATAGTCCATCAGGAGAACCATCTGTTTGTTAACTACCCTATGAAATAAAATAAATAAATAAAAGACTAGGTGCATATCTATTTCGAACACATTAAATATTACGAGAATGTTTCTTTTCTACTTTTATTAATCTTGATAATTAGCATATTTCGGGCTTAATTAATCTTACTAGCGATCACCCTCTGGTCAAAATTTTACCATAGAATAAACAACAAAATCTCTCAACAAGACCAGACTCAGAGAAAAATCAGACAAAAGAATTTTGGCATAAATATACAGGTCGTCCCAGAAATCAACGTCAAACCGAAAGCGGATGGCGGGCCAACCAAACTAAAGAAACCAAAATAAAGAAAACCTACAGGCCATTAGAAGCATTTTTAAGTAAAACAAAAAAGAAATAAATTTTAGTTGTTTTAGAAAACAAAATAGTTAGGATAAAATGTAGTAAGTGTTATAACATTTTAGAAAGCCCACTAAATGCGCCATCTTTTAATGCTAGGTGCTGAAATAGCATGGTACATTTTTTTCAGCACAGCCAGTTAAAGTTGAATGATATAATAATTTTGAGTACATCTTTAGGTAAACCAGGGATATTTTCTCTGAAACCAAGAAAGTTGTCTTCAAATTTTGAATTGTAATTTATACTAGCATTATTCAGTAAAAACCACCTCCAAAATAACTAAGCTAAGTAAACATTTTGTAGTCAGAGTACTTCAAAAATGATAGCAAATGTTGATTTTCAATTTTTTAAATGGCTATAATTTTTAGAGTGCAGGTAAAAAAATTTTTTTCAAATTTTTTGAGAACCACCATCCGTTGGCCCAGAAATCAACATCAAGCCGAAAACGGATGACGTTTTCGGCTTGATGTTGATTTCTGGGACAACCTGTATGTGTGTATAGTACTAAGTGTATCCAATAAATGTATTGTGTGTAATGTGTACATTTAATTTCAATTTTGTTTTGCTTACTATTTCAAAATATAAGTTTCTGCACTCCTCCGCAATCTAAACTTGCCCCACCATTTACGTAAAAGCGGGTAGGTAGATACAAACTTTTTGCTTCACGTGTTAATATATGCAAATAATATTATAAATGCAAAAGTGAGTTTATTTGTTTCCCTTCCACGACTAAGTCGCTCAACTGATTTTGATGATATTTGGCATGGAGATGGATGAACATACGAGGTGAATGTTGCCTAACATTAATTACAAAAATCAATCCCTAAAGGGCTGAATTTATACGAGAGAAAATTTGACATGGCATGTTAGTCACAGCTAGTGTTTAAAAGTATATGAAAGGCGATGGGAGTTTGTTTATTCCCTATGAATTACAAATCTTGAGATTAATCTAACTACCGGTCCTGTAAAGTCTGGAAGCGATCGGATCAACAAAAATCGTTTTTGACTTTTTGGTTATTTTATGTCGTATACATAAACACTAGAAGTGTGATGTCGGGGCGGTAACCGTGAAATTCTAAATCAGATTTTCACCACATATACAAACTGACTGGTCTAAGATTGTATATACTGAAGGTGGGTGTTCAGTACACGATTCTGATGCCATATAAAATTAGATACTTAAATCTTGACCTAATTGTCCAATATATATGTTTAGTACGGACATCCGCGCATGGCGCATGAAAGTTCATTGTATAAAAACAGCGAGTAACCTAACAAACGATTAGAACATATTTAGAACATTAGTACATCACGTGGTCACCATACTTTTGAATATTGCTACATCATTGAGGTATAATATGTGGATAAGTATATTCACTTTTTATTATATTTTTATTGTTATCGCCTATGTGGTCTAGTGATCCGGCGTTGGCGTTGACCACATAAAGTACCGGGTTCAATTCCTGGGTCGGCAAATTAAAAAAAGTGGTTTTTTTCAGTTTTCTGATAAAAACAATGTTGCCTGGAATTGGAAAGTGCACGGCTGGCAATAGGGTAGCCACCTATCACATTTGTGGGACCAAGTATCTTCAGCTAATCGTGGGTGGACTTGTACCTCTGTTGTACCCTTCGGGGATACGGGCGTGAAGATACTTTTTTATTGTTTGTACATAAACCATCGTACATAATATTTTATCAGTCAACCTGTACATTTTGGTCTTTATTATTCGTAACTAAAATACAAAAACAGCTTCTCATTTATATTTTTATGTAAGGAGTCTATAAAAACATTTCATATCAATTGCATTTTATGAAATTACCGTGTAAAAATTTCTTTTCTATGTCATAAAATAATAACAAGGGCTCTAAAATACAAATGTTTTTTATTATAAACGTAAAATCAAACAGGGTCGTAGGGTCGTATTTCGACAAACAATTGTCAGTAAATATTTGTCGCTATGGGAAAATTTTCATTAATTTCCTCGTACGCGCCACGATTGTAGCGTGTATTTTCACGCTGGACAAATTAAACACAATACAACGTAATATGAAAGGGACGATTGCTTTGAAAGCCGCTATTAAGTAACACTACACTCGCTTATGTATGCGTACTTTATGTAGAAGCAGGTATTAAAAGGGCGTTATATATAACGGCTTTTAACATGACTTATTTGAAATATATGTAGCCTAAATTTTTTGTTTATAGGTAGTGGTCGAAGTCTGATTGAAATTCATCCTTTTTTCGACCAACTTCGTTTCGCCACAAACTAAACAATAAAATTCTTCTAAGTTTAATAACAGAAATTAACCATAAACAAAATAGTATATGTGCGTATATTATGATGTGCGTCAAACTCTTAGGCCGCATCTTAGCTTACCATCAGGCGACATCGAAGTCAAGCGCTTCCCTATCGACAAGAAAAAAAAATAATGGTAGTATATGTCATGTTTATTTTTATTAATTTAATGTATTTTAAACTTACATTATATAAAAATATAAGTTTTCTCTTCTGCTTCGCAATGCAACCCTTAACAGGGTCAAATTGTATACTTATCTGTTCGCTTAATTGTAGTAACAAGGGGTATAAAGTTTTTGTTTCACGAATTAATCTATAGATGTATGGGATTAAACTCACAATGTCTTATTTTATCTTGCAAAGTCCTTATATTTGAAAATTTAATCAGAATGCTAAAAATCACGTAACAAGACTTTATTGCTATGTAGGTTTATAAGCTGATATATATAAACCTATTCTCTATATGCAAATGCACGCAATATTGAACCAAAGAATGAAGTATCATCAAGACGGTTGTCTTGCGGGGTAGGCGGATTAAGCTGAACATTTAAAGACTTTCTGCTTCTCCACGATTCACCGATTTGTCCAATTTTCACGGTGAGTGATTTTTATAGCTGAATTTTACCGATCAGGAAATTTAGATAAACTAACATCGTTAGTAGCGAAACGATATCTAAAGTCGTCATCGTCTCTGAGATAACGAAAACAATTTTCCTAGCTAATGTGAAAATGTTGTCGCGATATCAAATTGTTTTTTTTTTCATAACGAAAATATATAAAATACGGTATAAAACCAATGTAACTGCTAACCAAAACGTAGGCAATGAAATTAAGTGTTCGTTTCGTTACATAAAGTAACGAATTTACGAATTATAACTATATAAGTTTTCGCGCAAATTAAATAGCATAATTTCTTCTTTATGGATTTCCGCAAAGTAACGACTGAATCTATTAACACGAATTATAACGTTGTCTACCAAATTGCGATATCGATGACGATTAACCACGTGATTTGGCGCGGCTTATGTCAATCCAATACATTTTATTCCTTTCTAACTTCGTTATCGTTTTTATATTGTTGCTTTATTTAAGCCCTCTAATAACTATTTTCGCCAATTTCAAACGATACCCGGGACCAACAGCTTTACGTGCTCATCCGAGGTACGGAAGTTATTACATACCACCCACCAGACTCCTAGCTGTGACTGAAATTTTGGAATTTCAAAAAAAAGTGTAAAGGTTATGTTTTTAAAAGTAAGCTATGTTTGACTCCGTGTTTCTAGCTGTCTTCTTGCTAAATTTTATCAAAATTGGTTAAGTGGTTTGCAGTGAACCCCTGTGTTCGTCCGGGATTCTTTGGAAAAAAAGCCATCTGCTGTTCCACCAGGCAGTTTGTAAGAGTCGAACGATTGGCTATGTAAGTAATCATCATAGCTACAAGGTGATAGAGTTCTGCATCATCTCGCCCGAGTCTGGTACCAGCGTCTTACCAATATTGCCTCAATAGCGTCAGTACTTGTCACTGTCGTATTCCAATTTGAACGCGAAATGAGAAACGGTAAACTTATATAAGTGGCATTAACACTTCGCCACTCGGATAGCAATGTACCATTAACACCTTTTGTATCTATAGGCAATGGTTATCTCTTTGCTTCAGGAAAGTCATCTGCTTTTTTTGCTATTTTACAGTATAAAAAATCGTAACTCGTAGGCTGTGCTAATATTATGAATACTAAAGTCTGCCTTAGTATTCATAATATTAGCACAGCCTATGATACTTAAATTTCTTTTTTACAATGTGATATCTATATTTTAATACGCGAAGGGAAAACTTTCGACCCCTTTTTAAGACAATTTCGATAACGGTGGAGTATGGAATTTGGCATAGCTCAAGTTTATAATGTGGAGGACTGCAGAAAATTAATATTTTTTTTTAATAAAAAGCATTGAAAATACATTTAACACACATTACATTTATGTGACACCTATATCTATATATACATATATACGTATAATATAATCGTAGGAAAGTCAATGTATGTCCGGGGTAAACTCAAAAAGTACTGCATGGATTTACTTCAAATTTGGCATGAGTATTACTAACAGGTCGAATCAACATATGGGTGATTCCGTTCTAACTGTGATATTCAATGTCCTGTATTGTTTGTTCTCACAGGTCGTTAATTAATAATTAATTTATGAAATTTTTGTACTTATTGGAAAATAATAAACATATTTCAACATTATTTTCATATAATATAACTTGCCACTTACAGAAAACTTACAATATATCACTTAAATGTCAGTACCGTGTCATGTCCATTTCTAGAATTTATTTATAAATTGTTAGTTTTTTTGTCGTAATAAATGATTTAAACTAATTACCTCATAAATTCTAATGTTTACGACAAAAAAAAACTAACAATTTATAAATAAATTCTAAAAATAGACATGACACGGTACTGACATTATATCACAGTTAGAACGGAATCACCCATATAGGCTACATATTATCACGCTAACACCTACGGGGGAGGAGCTGTGCGGAGTAAACGAAGTCCGCGCGAACGAAGTCCCGGGCAACAGCTAGTACATGATATTACACACACATGCATAAAAACGATTTTCTTCACAGATGTCATTTGTCAAAGTCAAAAGGGATTTTACCGTATAGTCTATGGTCAAATTTCGGCCACAGGCGATCGCTAGTTAGTATTAATTTGTAGAAGGCGAACCATTATATCTTCCTATCTGTACTCTGCAACCCGCTGCACTCTGACAAATTTTGGTGAATCCCACGAAAACAAAAAGTATCCTATATTATGTAATTCCAGGTCATCATCTAGCTGCCTGCCAAGTTTTATCCAAATCGGTCAAGCCATTTTCGCATGATTGAGTAACAAACATCCATAGGTATATAATAATAATAAATATTCACGGGACAAATTACACTTACTTATCTAACCCCAAATCAAATTACTTGCTTGTATTATGTGTGTTAATCAACGATACAAATACAAAGATACATATATAAATACATAAATAACCAAAACCATCACACAAATTCTTGTCCCCGCCGGGAATCGAATCCGAACGCCGTGGATTGCGTAGTCAGGGTCGCACCAACATCCAAATAACCATCCAAACATACAAACTTTCACATTAATAATATGTATATAATATGGAATTATATCTCTGGACAATTTTATACGGACTGATCTAACCCTAAAGTAAGCAAATTATTTGTTTGTAATATGGATGTTATTCAACGATATTATTACATAGAAATACATAAATAAATACTCAAATATATTTAATAAACACCCAAACACAAATACAAACATCTATGTTCATCACAATATGGAATCTATGTATATAAAAATAAACCCCTATTTTCCTTGGTCACGACATCACGTCTGAATGGCTGGACCAATTTCGGTAATTTTTTTTTTCTTGTGTTTGTAATTGTAAGGAGAAGGGGCTTATAAAAGAAAATATTAAGAAAATTGCGCGGAAAATTAGAAAATTTAAGAATACTTAACCACCATATAAAGTTTAATGCCATTTTGGCTGCGTGGAAGGACAATCCCGTAGACTTATATAAATTACGTGTCACGTTGTTTGTCCCTATGGATTCCTAATATGTAAGGCAAAACAACGTTTGCCGGGTCAGCTAGTTATATATAAAAATTTACACAGTCATCGCCTCCGGATGCTGTTGCATCAATTACAGTTTGAGCAGAATTAATTCAATTGAACGACATCGATAACTTTAACTGTACGTTATAGCTAAAACATAACAGAAAGGCCGTACTCAATCTCTCTCATTGTTGTGAGATTCTGGCACCCTTCCTGAATTGCCCCGTTAACTACCGGTTTGACAGGAAACCGTCTGTCTCGAAAGCAGTTATTTACTGTTAATCTCAATCTGACGGCCAACTGTGTAACGCATAAACCATCCTGTTGTTTAGCTTCTCTATCTGTAAGATGCTGCATTCATCACGCTGACAGCGACCTTGGTTATTCAGATAATAGGCGTTTGTACTGACAATGCCGGGAAATATTGCGTTTGCGTTTTAAATACTGTATCATTTGCATCTTTGAGTTTCCGAAGCAATACCGTTGATTGTATCATTATTGTCGTATGACAGAAAAAACTCAATAAATTCTATACCTAGTTACCATTTTTAAACAAAAAGATTCCAATGATTTTAATCACTCTTAACTTATTCCAAATAAGTGCAATGAATCATAAATATATTCAAATAAATATTTTACTGCTGTACAGGTATTTGAAGGAATTTAAATATATTAGCTTATAGGTAAACTGACCCGCAAATATCATAGGCACTCTTAGTTAACACTGCTTATTACTCGGCTGCTCACTAACACGTAGGTAAACATACTTACCAACGCACACTCATATACACATACACACAAATACACACACCCACATATACACATACACACACACGACACTAACACGCACTCGTATACATGTCATAGTTCAAGTAAATTCAACGTCAAGAATTAATCAAACTTCACACTAAAAATGTATGTTTCTCTTGTTAAAAAAGTAGTACATGATCAATAATTTTGTTAAATAAAAACACGAAAGTATGTAAAAGAAGCCGATTGGCTATACGTTTCACTACCGTCGTGACTACTAGGTGGTAGATTTCCGTAAAGTCTTGCTTGTGTATTTGATACCATCGCCTTACCTATTCCTGACGCAATTAAGCATTAGCACTTGTCATTATCGTGTTCCGGTTTGGAGGGTAAGGTAGCCGGGAAACTTATGTAATGTGGAATTAACATCTTCCCACACGGGTGGCAACGCACCATTAACATCTTAGGTGTCTATAAGCGATGATTGTATCTTTCCATCAAGAGAGCCATATGCTTGTTTGCTATCTTATAATTTGTAAAAAAATATCACTATAACTACATTAACCGGATAATAACACAACAAGAACTCTATTTATATCAAAATTTAATGGATAAATTAATAAATTTAAATACTAAGGCAATAAAATATAACACCTGTACATTATTCGTAAGATAACGAATAAACTCGTAAACTAAGTAGCGAAAGTGTAGTTATGCAACAATTACTGGAGTAACAATTCTCGTTAATTGGACGTTACATTGTAACGAATGGCTCCTTGAACATCGTTACTGGGCCGCGGAGCCAAGATTACGTAATAAGACCCCCGCTATCACTATTATTACTATATCTTTGTTGGATTACCCGAAGTCTGTCGGCTTATTTGAAATTAGACAAGGAAAATGCGGTCAGGCTAACCCTATATCTAGGCTGTAATAAATGTTCATATTTGAGTTTCTCAGGGTACAAAACATAAATATCATTCATCCTAAATTTTTGGTTAAAATTTTGGTTGGATTTTTTTTTCAAAAATACTACGAAACAGTCCTCAGATCCCCTGGAGGCTGTCCCATATTATTTTTGAAAAAAAAACATCTATCCAACAAAAGAAGAATTATTAAAATCGGATCACTCTGTAACAAGTTATGCGTGGTCTTACATAAAATCAGTGAGTGAGTGAAGTGAATCACCTTTATTTACGTAGCCTTATAGTTGTTTTTTCGTTTTTTCGTTGTCTCCCCTCTGTCCCCCCTCTGTCTTTTCGTTGGTTGAAAAATACAATAAATAAATATTCACGGGACAAATCACACTAACTGATCTAACCCCAAAGTAAGCAAATATTTGCTTGTGTTATGGCTGTTATTCAATGATATTAATACATAGAAATACATATATAAATACTGAAATATATTTAATAAACACCCAAACCCGGAAATACAAACATTTATGCTCATCACACAAATGCTTATCGCCGTCGGGGATCGAAACCTAGCCCTGTCGATTGCGTAGTCAGGGTCACTTACCACTTGACCAACGCGGCGGCCAATAAATAAATAATCTATATTTTTTATATTAATATTATAAATGCGAAAGTTTGAATATTTGGATGGATGAATAGATGAATATTTGTTACTCAATCACGCAAAAACTAAATAACGGATTTGAATAAAATTTGACACACGGGTAGATGATGACCTGGAATAGCACATATGCTACTTTTTATCCCGGAAGATTGGGTGATCCCGCGGGATTCACCAAAAACTTTTATAATGCAGCGGGCTGCATGCTGCAGCTAGTTATTATATAAAATATAAAGAATTTACACTTAACGTGTTATTATATAAAATATAAAGAATTTACACTTAACGTTGAATATGTTAGAATATCTGTGTCAACATGATAATTTTATTGATGTGAATGAGAATGAATATAAATTAGATAGACCAAACTTTATTGGTATATTCGTTACTTAAAAATAAATTAGTAAATAAATTTTACATACAAAAAAGAGATCGCCATCTAGCATAATATTGTAATATACCTATGATACGCCATATTTCGATATAACGTCCCTGAGACAAGTTTGTGTGACTGCTATTTATTTGATCAGTCGGTGTGAACGAAATTAATAATGCTAATATATAATATATAATAAAAATTGCTATATATAATATATAATAAAAATTGCTAATGCAATTTGGATAGATAATAATCATTTATAATAAAATAAATGTACATGTGTATGTATACAATTAAGGTATATCGTACCGGTAAATGTATTTGACAAAGTTTTTTTGCAGCAGTGACGTCTGCCGACAATACTAGAAAAAAATATATAATATTAATTGTAAAATAATATTTTATTTTAAAAATTCAGGTCTAAAAGTTAAAAGTTTAAAAAAAAATGTTAATGAGTATATCACGATCATAACTTTTAATTCATAAACCTTCTAGAGGACAATATTAATATCTGAAGATTACTTTCACTCGTCGCTTTATTGTTTATCCTTTGTGCTGTAACTTAATCGCACTCAGAGGTAGAGTTTCAAAACGGCGCATCTGTGCTATCTAAAAACCTTAAAGAAAATGCGAGCATTTTAGATCTTTTATTTTATACTCCAAAAGATTTCGTCCAGAACACTTACTTAATGGTCACTCGAGGAATTTCTTTAAAAACGAAGCGTAAAGACTAAAAGAACCGACTTCTTTCATTTTTATGGTAAACTATAAAACAATCATTTAAGTCGTCTCTAGCTTTGGGTCGTACTTGCTTCGGTATAGATGCACGTAGTCTTGGGTTCCAATCCTGGGTCGGGCAGCTATTTTTCTTTATTTTTCTAGAAATCTCTCTTTTTCTAGAACATTTTCTTACTTGACCGAGATATAGGATCTCGGGACTTAATACCGTTGTCTAATGCACTACCGTAGATGCACTAGCTCCACCTCTGCCCACCTCTTCAGGTATTTATTATATTTAGAACATTTATTTACTAGTAGCTGCAGCGTGCAACCCGCTGCATAAGAGTTTTTGGCAAATCCCGCGGGATAACCTAATTTTTTCGGAATAAAAGTTAGCCTATGTGCTATTCCAGGTCATTATCTACCTGTGTACCAAATTTCATTTATATCCGTTCAGTAGTTTTTGCGTGATTGAGTAACAAACATCCATCCAAACATCCAAACTTTCGCATTTATAATATTAATATAGAATATAGATTTGTATGCTGTTATAAAAACCGGACGAATAAATAAATAAACATGTCAAGAACAATTACACGAATTGACCTAGTCCCAAAATAATCAATTTATTTGCTTGTGTTAGGGATGCTAAATCAACGATACTAATACATGGAAATACATTAGATTATACAAATACTGAAATATAATAATAAGCACCCAAATACAGAAATTCAAACATCTTTGCTTATATATTCTACACTTTTCATCGTCGGCACTTGGTGAAACTCAATTTTAATGTAATATTTTATTACTTATACACTTGTACTGTTTCACAATAAATCTATATTATTTATTACCAACCGTTTTCGCTTACACAAGCATCATCAGGGAAATTTATAGTATTGCTTATCACATAAATTTTTGTCCCTGTCGTGAATCAATCCCGCAACTTATTGATTGAATAATCCTCATCGATGTACCACGAGCAAAAGTTAACTTAATTTATAGTAACGTTAACTACATTTATAGTAAATTGCCCTGATGATGCTTGTGTAAGCAAAACCGGTTGGTAATAAATGATAATAGCTTTATTGTGAAACAGTGCAAGTGTATAAGTGATAAAATATTACATCTTTGCTTATCACATAAATTTTTGTCCCTGTTGTGAAACAATCCCGCACCCTATTGATTGAGTAATCCTCATCGATGTACCACGAGCAAAAAGTTTTCTTGATAAAAATCATATTTTAACAATAAATCAACTTGTTTTTCTATTTTGTGACACATAATGTTTGAAAAACAGTGATACGATCATCAAATAGCTTTGCAAAAAAGAGTGCGTTGCGGTGAAGGATTGAACTAAATATATTAATTATGGCAACACGAAAGTTATCGAGATTCGAGTAATAAACGTCAATTGTTTCTTGTTTACTTTCCAATAATTTCAAAAATGTTCTTATAATTCTAGTCTGGCAGTTTTGGAGCCTATTCAATTAAACAAACAAACAATCAAATCTTGTGTGTTGTAGCTAAACTTCGGAGAATCAAGAATAATTATGTGATACCATATAAACAATAGTGGCGGCCTCAATTATTTTTTACTTTTTTTTGCCAGGCTGTACGTCGATTTTTTTATTGAAAGTGCTATTTTTGCACCAAATTTATTGACCACGCGTTAGCTCTTTGTGTATGTGTATTTTAGTTCCCTTTTCCGTAACTATTTTATTACTTATTCAGTTATAACAGTATTTAAACTCGTCTTTGCTTCTATAATAGAAATTTAATTTATACGAAATCAAACTATTAAGTGAACAACTTATAAACGTTGCTTAAGATAACAGAGATATTAACGAATTAAAATTCAAAGTCAATTTGCGAGTAGAGGGAACTATTCCATTATTCCCCAGACGAAGTTCGCAGGCCGTCTCGGCCGATGCATTTTTGGACGTCGGCCCAAAATACTTGTTGCATCGACGGGAATACAACCTGTTGCGTCCAGCCGAGCCTACGCTACGCTATTTTTCCTTCTGTAAATTAGGGATGCATCGACATCTGTAAAATATCGATATTTTTCCATAATAAAATCTAAATATATGTAATATTTTATCACTTAATACTTATATATATATATGTCATTGATGTATAGCATTAGAGTGCCAAACAAGCAGATGATACTTCGTATGACGAGAGATCACCGTTGCATATAGATATCTGCAACACGAAAGTTGTAACCGATGCTTTGCCTCGAAGATGCCATCTCAAGAAAGTCTAAGTTAAATGAGATTATATATCTCATGTTATCCAGCTTATTTACTCCCCAAAGCGAAACTTGGTAATTTACACTGTTTATATTTAGGATACTGGTGCTATATGTCAGAAAAAAGCAGAATCGATACTTTCCTAGAGGTTTCTAGCAGAAATTCTGCTAGACTCCTCCAGACAAAACGTTTTTCAAAAGTTTTGTTATTTATATATTTAGGACAGAAAGATGTATAAAATTAAAAACTTTTATTATATTGTCACTTTATTATATATATTTGCCCAATAAAAACGTTAATAAATCCTATCTACAAAGGACACAGGCGAGACTCCGTACTTCGTTTTCTTTAGTTATTACCTTAAATATTAATAGATTTAGAATTAGATTCTATATCAGCTCCTTAACTTATTGTCTTCTGTTAGAAGATTATTCTCGTTGATCTAGTATTAGTCTCTCCAAAAAACGTGAAATAGATCTTCAAACTCAAAATCTACTGTGTTTTTAGTGTTTAACATAAATTTAAAAACTTAGTTTGGTTCATTGATATCTCATAAATATTATGTGAATAGTAACAGTCTACATATTTTTGCAGTGGCGATAAATGATTGTTATAAATTATGTGCAGTTTCCTAAAAAGTATACTCAAAATTTAATTTATCTACTTAATCTTTAACGACAATTTTAATATCCAGTAGCTTTTCGTGACAACGTGGTTTAAAAAATATCGAAACTAACGTACCTGCAATTTAACCAATATTTATATATACTATAGTTTATTAATGTTATTAGAAACATCAACATTTATAAAGTCGATACGTACTTTATACAATTGATAATATCGATGATTTTACTTACAACATTTACATCCCTATCGCAAATACATAATAAATGCGCTCGACAGTAGTTCCCGCATTGTAGTTTCCTGAAATTGCCTTTTGTTGGCTTTTGCATTTTTAAGGAGTCCCTTGCCTCTCATTTTTCGCAAGTTGCTTGTGGAGTTCTTAATGCCTTAAACGTTTATTTCACTTGTCGTTGAGTTATTTTATACGATCCTTAATCACGGTAATAATTAAATGATAGGTGTTAAATGTTTTTTAAGAAGTAAAAAAGTAATATATAGTAATAATTTTCCCATTGCGCTAACTTTCTACATTAGTAAAAAAGTTTAACAGGGCTAAAAGCCTTCGTATCCCTCTAACTATTTTTAAAAGCGCATTCAACACCAATTTTAGCATTGTCCTGGTCTAAACAGCGTGAAAATGTTAAGATATTCCTTACGTTACTCTTAATAAGCGGTGACAGTGACAAACCATAACAATGACAAGCACGGGCATGGGCAGGAATGATTTGAAACAGTTTTAGTTTTATATGAAAATGTGCATTTTATAGTAATTTAAAAATATTTGTAATAAATAAAATAAAACTGAATAATCTTATTTGTGAACCGTATTTTGTAACAAAACGTTCTTCTATGACACTACACTTTTCTTTGTAAAATACGTAAGATTTTTGGAAGAAAATAAGGAATGTATCAACCGTTTTACCACGTTAATTTTACTATTTTTTATTATGTAACCAGTTGAACATAAAAAAAGCTCTATCAGTGTTTTGCACAAGGATCTAAGTTATTAATTAGTTTGCTTGTTTGTAAATTTTATCAGTGATTTTGGATATTAGAAGCTTCGAAAATAACCACTGTATACAGAATTGCAAAATATAAATAAATTAAATTAGGGTTTATTTTTAAATTTTTCAGCTTTCCAATTGAAGAACAAATACGGAAAAAAAGAAATACATAAATAAAATATAATAAATTATAATTTTACTTAAAGAACGAAGCAAAAGTTTTCTCCTTAATAATTTAAAATTGTTCACACCAATCTAGATATAATCAGCAGCACAATTAACGTTAATTCCCGCATTGTCCTGGTCCAAAAAGCGTGAAAATGTTTAAATCTTCCACTTATCTCTGTCTTGCGTTACCCGTAATTAGCGATGACAATTGTATTCAACAATTTCTTAAGCTGATTAAATCACGTCCTTTGGCTTACGATGTTGAAGTTTATAATGCTGAATATTATTGTAATGTTTTAATTTTAAATTTTACTACTCAACGTATGATTAAATCTTTTGAGCTTGTTAATTATTGTAACATACATAATGTATTTTTTAACATGCTTTTATTAGCTTGATTCGTATGTTTTGATATTAGTATGTAAAGGAAACTATGAAAATGAATTTAACTAACATTAAATCGTTGAATTAATTTGAAACTTGCAGTCTTATCAAGGACCAATGATAATACAATAATATATTTTTTTTACCATAAGATAGCAAACAAGCACATGGGTCTCCTGATGGAAAGAGTCAACCATCGCTTATAGACACCAAAGATTTTAATGGTGCGTTGCGATCTTGTGGCAGGGTCAAATGCCACATGCATAAGTTTACGGCTACCTCACCTTCCAAACCGGAACACGACACTGACAAGCACTAACGCTATTGCGACAGGAATAGGAAACGCGGTGGTACCAGACCCGGGCGGGACAATGCAGAACTCTATCACCTAGTAGCCACGATGTTAGTGACTCGCATAGCCAATCGGTCACCTTTTACGACCTACCTGGCAGAACGGCAACTGGTCTATTTTTCTAAGGAGCCCGGAACCAACACGGGAGAAAACTAAATATACTAAACTAAATATAAATTGTTAGTCCTATATAAATTATTAGTCCTGTTATACTTACCAGGCTTTTCAGGATTAGCAATTTGTATTTCTTCAGCCGATCAGCTATTTACTAAAAAGTGAAAAATAAATAATAGTTAAAAGAAAACTAAAAAACACGCTTTTATAAAACCAAACTAAAAAATAAAAAATAAATTTAAATTAAGAATAGTTGATGTAAAAAAAAAAGGTTGTAAAAAAGTGTGTGGCGCATGAAAGAAAGAAAGAAAGAAAGAAAATATTTATTTGCAAGAATATGGGTGTTACAAGTTGTTAAAAATAAATTAAGTTACCAACATATTCTACCATTATATGGTGTGCAAATATTTAAAAAAATATCATTATAAAATATTACATTTAAAAGATTCTATCGAATATTTAGAATAACTACCGGATCGGAACGCGGCCACACACTGAGAAGATCCGGCGGAAGAAACTCAGCGGGCTGGTCTTTTTTCTCTATTTTATGTACTTGTTATAAATGTACAATTTCATATTACAAAAGAAATTTTTATAATTACAAGTTTCATATTTTGTGCAATTAAATTTTTTATAATTTACAAAATGTTCACTATTTACAAAATTTTACTAGGTACATTGAAATTTTTTAAGGACAATTCAACAAACTTATATTTCTATCCATTAATATTTAATTTTGTCGGCTAAAAATTCTTTAATATCATAATAAGTTTTATCTAACAGCAAATCAAACAACTTTTTACGAAATTTATTTATAGGTAATGATTTAAGACTATCAGGAATATGATTGTATATAATAATAGACATACAATACACATTTTTTGTAAAAATATTCAATTTTTGATTAGGCACATATAATTTTTTACTATTCCTAAAATATGAGTTACCAGTGACTTCAGCATTTGTTTTAAATAACTTTTGGTGCTTTTTTACAAATACGCATACCTCTAAAATATACAAACATGGTAAGGGAAGTACCTTAAGAGACTTGAAAAGTGGTTTACAGGAATGTAACTGATTAACACCACATATTGCTCGAATACATTTCTTTTGGACTCTAAAAATTCGTATCAATTCAACAGAATTTCCCCAAATAGGAATTCCATATTGTAAATTAAAAGAGACATATCCATGATATGCTAATAGGGAGGCTTTTACGTTTCCTACTTCTCTTAGTCTTCTTAAGACATAGACAAATCTATCAATCTTATTACATAGAGATTCAATGTGTGCTTTCCAATTACAATATTTGTCAATAATTATTCCAAAAAAGTTTGTATAATCTACATCATCTATATTTACTTTATTTAAAAATACATTTGTGTTTTTAGTAATATTACTGTGGTAGTTCTGAAATTCAAATAATTTTGTTTTAGTTACATTAACTTTTAAATTATTATTAATTAACCAGTCTGAAACTTGAAGTAAGGTTTCAGTTGTTTCGTTTACCAAGTCTTTTTTATTTTTACATTTAATAAGTTGGGTAGTGTCATCAGCAAATAAAAAGAAATCATGTTGTAAACTATCAGGAAGATCATTGATATAAATTAAAAATAGCAAGGGTCCCAAAACACTGCCCTGTGGTACACCACAGTTGTTAACATGGTAGTTTGAAGTAAATATTTTTTTACGGTTTCCATATATTTTAGATATTTTGACGCATTGTTTCCTATTTTCTAAGTAACTCTTTATCCAATCTAAAGCCTTCCCTCTAATACCATATTTTTCAAGTTTTGATAGTAAAATATCGTGTGAAACAAAATCAAATGCCTTACTCATATCCAAAAATACACAAAGTGGATACATTTTCTTATTGAGACATTCAGTTATGCTCTTCACTAAATCAAAACATGCTAATGTAGTAGACCTACCTTTCCTAAATCCATATTGATTATTTTTTAGTAGGCCAAAATCAAGTAAATAATTATAGAGCTTTTCATACATAATTTTTTCAAAGATTTTTTAAATAACTGGAATTAAAGTAAAAGGTCTATAATTGTTCATATCGCACATATCTCCTTTTTTAAATAATGGTTTGACAATACACTTTTTTAATCGTTCTGGAAATTTACCTTCCAAAAATGACAAATTAATTATATGGCTAAGAGGTCTTGATATTACACTAGCAACATTTTTCAATAATTCTGTGCTAATATTATCATAGCCAGTAGCATAAGTATTTTTCAATGAATGTATTACTTTTTTCACATCATGCTCATCTACTGGTGTCAAATACATGGTTTTACTACAATTTGGTAAAAAAATATGATTTTGAAGTATTTGTAGATTTGACTTTTACACTACTTGATTTTGTCTGGTTTATAAAGAAATTATTAAATAGATTACAGATGTCATGGTGTCAATAGATATCTTAAAAAGCACCCACGCATTTTTTACAATGGAATATTTTTTTATTTTATTTCTCCGTGTTTATCTGGGCCTCTTTTGAAAAATAAGCCATTTGCCATTCTTTCTGGAAGTTTGTAAAATGCGAACGTTTGGCTATATCTGTCACTACCACCGTTTTGCCCGAGCATTGGTACCACCGCCTCATCTATTCTTGCCGCAATAGCCTCATGTTCTGGTTTGGGGAGTAAGGCAGCCGGTACATTTGTGCACGTGGCATTACCATCCCGCTACACAGATAGCAACACACCATTATCTTTGGTGTCTATGGCACCCCCGTTGGTCGCCCCGTTGGTCGAGTGGTTAGCGACCCTGACTACACAATCGACGGGGCTTGGGTTCGAACCCCGACGGGGACAAGCATTTGTGTGATGAGCTTAAATGTTTATATTTCCGGATTTGGGTGTTTATCAAATATATTCTAGTATTTATATATGTATTTCTATGTATTAATATCGTTGACTAAAACCCATAACACAAACAAATAATTTGTTTACTTTGGAGTTAGATCAGTAAGTGTAATTTGTCCCAAAAAAAATCTAATAGGGTACCGCAAGCAAGAAATTTATATTATAAAAAATGTTGTTAATTGTTGCAGGGCGCATCCTCGAGCTTAGTAGTAAAGTTTGCTGACACCGAGAAGGAGAGACAACTTCGACGCATGCAGCAGATGGCTGGCAACATGAGTCTTCTAAACCCGTTCGTGTTCAATCAATTTGGCGCGTATGGCACCTACGCGCAGGTCATCACCGAGCAGGTGTGTTTTGGCATTTTTTCGACATTTTTTACCTATTGACTTTGTATCTAATAAAACAATCATAAGCTCAAAATTGCGTTGAATGTCACTCTGATCAAAATCGATTATCATTTAAAATATACATATATTCGAAAATTAAAATACTATATTTGCTTCTTTGAACTTAACATACCTCAATTTAGTGAGAAGTTCCAGGGATGGCCTGCAGGGTCAACCGGCTTATAGATTTTTTATCAAAGTCAAAAGCCGTACTTAAATTACAATGAGACACACAGACAGACAGACCAAAATTATACAGCCTATAATCTGTGAAAACACTTGTACTCGCATACTAATTATCATCAAGATCAGTCAATCCGTTATAACAGGATATACAAACAGACAAACGAACATTTTCAATGTGTTACAATTTTTGTCTGCGAATCATAAAATATTCTTTTCAAGTAAGTATGCTAAGCCCTACATTTAAACGAAATACTTAAACAACACACTATTTTTCCTGGAATGGCAGTAAGAGTTCTTTTTCAGAAAAAAAATAGCCCACAAAAAATTACCGTATTAAAATATGATGTATGTATCAGATTCTAGGCTAAAAATTTTACAGACGCCGCATTCTCAAAGATTTCTTATTTTTTATCGAAAGATTTTATTGAATATACTTTTAATATAAAAGAAAGTTACCTTAGAGTATGACTGACCGTCGCGTCATTAAAGTTTAAGCGATCAGAATGACGTGGCGGCTTCAGAATGTATATATCCGAAAACCTTTTATGAATATCGCATATTATACTTGCCTCTTTCTAGTTATTGTGGCAAACAATAACTTACTTACAGGTATATTGCTGTTGAGGAATTTCTATTGAGGGAAAATTACTATTTTCACTGAAAAATATTCTAAAAGGCGTAGAGATTGATCAAAACAATATTAATTTAGTAATTTATTATTCCAAAAATTAACTTGTTTTCTTGCGTAGGAGGCAGAAGAAAACTGACATCCAAAGACGACTCTGGCTCACCATGACTCTCTAGCTAAATGGCAAAACACTTACCTAATGTTCCTCTTCGCCGCATTTTTAATAATTATCTTAAAATTTAACGACTATCTCTTTTTTCTTAAATCGAAAATGTTGAAAAGCTGGCAGTTGAACTATTAAGTTACAATATATACAATGCGAATGTGAAGAGATCATGTACCGGGAGAGACCAAGACATACCATTATATACTTATATCATTCTACACTTACATACCATTCTATACTTGCCATCGTCGGCAGTCGGTGAAAATCCATAATAATAATAATGTCTAATAATAATTAGACATTATTATTATAAGACAATATTATTATTGCACTTGTACCTGAGTTTCACTTATAAACATAGATTTTTAATACATTACTCGACCGGTTTAACTTTTCAAAGCATCTTCAGGATGTAATATACTTACTCTACGCTCGGTACGACATGGAACTGGCATACCATTATTAAATTTGTCGGGTGCTAATCGAAGATGGTTTCAAGAGTCTCCGAAACTGTATCGAATTTCTTACTCCTCAGGCCGCGCAATTTTCGTAAAAAGTGGTACAACATTTTCACTTCACGTATTAATATATAAATTTTATATATAAAACTTTAAAGGACCGAAGGCATAGGGGAGATGTCACAGAAGTGTTCAAGATTGTGTCAAATAAGTATGTATACTCAATCCGACTCTGTTGACTGGTCACACGAAGTAGACGCAATAACAACTATAAACTTACAAGGAGACCATTTCACACAAAAGTTGGATACCACATCCTTTACAATCGTGTCTTAAGCACATGGAACAGATTACCACAAGAAATTATTGAAGCAACTTCAATCAATGCATTTATGCAAATAATCAATTTGATAAATGGCAAATTGGAAACACTGGCACATAGATATGGACGTATCAGCTAAGGGCTTCTTGTCCATTAATAAATAATAATAATAAAATATTCATGTGGACAATGGTAAATACCATTAAACCTATATCGTGGAAGGATAGACAGTCATACAACTAATATACTCATGATTGTACAGCGGTCTCCCATGATATGGCTGGTAGTCAACCTATCGACGACATATTGATTCTCGCGTAAGTTATACTAACTATACAAACACATTAAGAACTAAAACCCGCTCTGATATTTGAACTCAGGTACCTACTTACTTATACGTCTATACCAGAGGTTGGCAACCTTTTGAGTTGGATCCAAAGAATTTAAAGCGCCACAAAAAAATTCATGTCACCAATAAATAGTACTTGCATAAATAAAGGTTTTTGACGGAAAAATAATCTATTTATTCATAAGAAAAATGTCTATTTATTCATATGTAGTGTTTTCTTTACAATTTTCGTTTTCATTTAGGTTATTCAAGTAGAAATTTTTAAATGTTTTTTTTTTTATAAAATAATATTTGCGTATGGAACTAACCGCTCGTGATGTGGCTCGTGAGCCGCAGTGTGCAGACCCCTGGTCTATACCGATACAAATGTTGCAAGAGTTTATGTAGGTACATATTACCTATTTTTAAAATTAATCTTTTTACCCCACATCGCTAAAAAGAGGGTCATTTTTTCCAGAATATATGTACAAACATTACTATGGCAATTCCTATAGCCTGAATGGCTTGATGCCTTTAAACTTGAGAGCTATCATTAGGTTCGTCTTAATTGTAAAAATGACATGGGTTATATAATTATTAAACGCCTACGCTATAATGGGGGTTATGCGTTTTTAGATCGAATCGCCGTTAGGTTTTCTATGTTTTATTATCATTATATTATTATATTTTAAATAAATAAATAAGATCTTTCGCTAGACCAACAAAACTACAACATTTTCCAGTATAATAAATTTTGTAAGAAATTAGCCAACCGGTGCTTATTATTGTTTCAATTCCACATTCAAGAGTTAGGTTATTTAACTTTGTAAATTAAAATTTAAAGTAGCTATGTTTCTAGTTTTGGGTTAATTAAACCAAACGGTGTTAGTCGGCTATTTGTTAAAGTGGCAAGTCCAGTTCGCTTGTTCTACGTAATGGCGAATCCCACTGTTAAACAATTTGAATATTCAAATGTTGGTAGTGAATTTGCGTACCTTGTTGCAATTTTAAAATCAAATCCATTCAAATTGTCAAAACTTAGTAAATTAATCTTAAATGTTCTCGGTTAGGAAATGTCCAAGTTGTCAAAGACTTAAATTAACATTAATTTAACATCATCTGTAACGTTCGATTCAAACCGTGCAACCGACGGGGTTATCAAGTAACTCGTAATGCGAAATTACCGTTATTGTTTATTTATTGCAAGACACATAATAGTCTTGTATATTAGTGACAGTCGTTGCCACTTGATTAGTTTTGGTACTGTGACATCGCAAAAAGTGCATCTAGGACCAACAAGCAATTGGCAACGTTTTTGACGAGTTTTTCGTTACGTTTAAAAGTAATCGCTGATTGCTGGCGGATTGCAAACATTAGGTGATACGCCTGCCGGATCGTTTTCAACCGACTTCGCTGAAAGGAATGGAAGAAGGAATAACAATTCGTTGGAATCTTTTTTTATGTGTGTTCACCATTTATTAGAAAACGACTGAATCGATTTGAAAAATTGTTTTTTGTTCCAAAGATTTTAATTTGGTGAAGTTCTGATGCCGAATTCCGAAGACACAATAAATGGGAAGTCTGTTGTTTTCAGTTTTGCTGTGGTTTTTGAAGAACAGACGTTCGACTTTTCTGTTGGACACTTGGTGAAATGTTGGTGAAAGACAAAGAGCTATTCACTTCGTAAAAGATAAGGAGTTATTCACTTCGTAAAAGACAAGGAGTTATTCACTTCGTAAAAGACAAGGAGTTATTCACATCGTAAAAGACAAGGAGTTATTCTCTTCGTAAAAGACAAGGAGTTATTCACTCCGTAAAACACAAGGAGTTGTTCACTTCGTAAAAGACAAGGAGTTATTCACTTCGTAAAAGACAAGGAGTTATGCACTCCGTAAAACACAAGAAGTTGTTCACTTCGTAAAAGACAAGGAGTTATTCACTTCGTAAAAGACAAGGAGTTATTCACTTCGTTAAAGACAAGGAGTTATTCACTTCATAAAAGACAAGGAGTTATTCACTCCGTAAAACACAAGGAGTTGTTCACTTCGTAAAAAACAAGGAGTTATTCACTTCGTAAAAGACAATGAGTTATTCACTTCGTAATATTCGTAAGGAGTTATTCCTTCCCTTTTGTTTTTGCGGCAGGAATAGGTGAGGCGGTGGTACTAAAAACCCGAGCGAGACATTGCGTAACTCTACTACCTGATAGTCACGATGGTAGTGACAAGAACCATCGTGACATCATTTGTCTTTTACAATCTGCTTGGTAGAATGACAACACTATTACGTTGCCACCACTGATAATATCGTGAAAGTTGTCCCACTGTAGTCCCACCTTAGGGGTTATCTGATATATATATTCTTTTATATCATAAGATAACAAACAACCAGATATGTCTCCTGATGGATAGATTCAACCATCGCCTAAAGACACCACAGATGTTAATAATGCGTTGCCATCTTGTGACCAGGTCTAATTCCACATGCATAAGTATACCGGCTACCTTACCTCCAAGTCGGAATACGACAGTGATTAGCACTGACGTTATTGCGGTAGGAATAGGTAAGTCGGTGATACCAGACCCGGGAGACAATCCAAAACTTTACCACCTAGTAAATCAGCGCATTTCATTTTCTCATGAGTGAGCGGAAAATGTATTGGAGAAGTTCTGCAACATCTAACCAACGTGGTACCAGACACTATAGCCTTAACTATCCCTGTCGCAATTGCGTCAATGCTAGTCAATGCAGTGTTTCGGTTTGGATGGTAAGCTTATACATATGACATTAAGACCTCCCCACATGGATAGCAACACGCCATTAACATTTTTGTTGTCTATATGCAATGGTTCTCTTTCCATAAAGAAAGCTATCTGCTTGTTTGCTATCTTATAATATAAAAAAATTTGATTCATATTAAAGTATAAACACTGAGCACAGCTCGATATCATGAACTACTAGATTATAACAGAGTATTTATAAAATATGTAGCTGACCAGGCAAACATTGTTCTGCCTTTTTAACTACTGTTTTTTTCTCTACTTTCTCACATTTTAAACCTTCCCTGGACTTCAACAATTAATCCAAAACCAAAATTAGCCAAATCAGTTCAGCCGCTCTCGAGTTTAAGGGAGACTAACGAAGAGCAATTGATTTTTATATATATATAGATAGTTGTTTATGTTGTATACTTTGTCCACAGCAACAAGCGGCGCTTATGGTAGCAGCGACTGCGCAAGGTTATATCAGCCCCATGACGGCTCTAGCATCTCACGCCTTAAATGGAATGGCAAATTCGGTTGTGCCACCTACCTCGGGTATGTACATATAGGTATTATTAACATAATTAATATTGCATAATTTTTAACTGTGCGATTCTCGGACAGACTGACAAACAAGCTTAGGTACAGGTCAGAATAATCAAAATAGTAAGTCATGCTTGAACATATGTTCATCCGACGATAAACGGAGGTTGTAATGTTATAAGAGTTGGGAAATATTTGAGTATGACAATATTCAAATATTATAACGACCCATTTAGGCCCAAGCATGTGAACTAAATTTTGTATGTATGTTTGTCCACGAGTTTCTCGGGAACTAAGAGCCATATCAAGATAATTCTTTTGATTTAAATTAGGTATATTTCAACTTAGGGAACAGTCTAAGTTTCATCAAAATCAGTTCAGTAGTTTTTGAGATACGAGTATAGTTAACAGACATTTGAAGTTGGTTTACTTTTTTAAATTATTTTTTTTGAACAAGAATAAAAAACCGGCCAAGGGCGAGTCGAATTCCGGCACGAATGGGTCCGTACCATTATATCTATAATAATGGCAAAAATACACGTTTGTTGTATAGCCCCCCTTAAATATTTATTTTATTTTGCTTTTAGCGTTTTTTGTTATAACTGCAATAGAAATACATTATCTGTGAAAATTTTAACTCTCTTCTTCATGAGATACAGCCTGGTGATAGATAGACGGACAGACGGATGGAAAGCGGAGTCTTAGTAACGTGATTTCGTTTGTGCCCTTTAGGTACGGAACGCTAAAAATGGAGCGTTATCGAGCTTATCCCAACATTAATGTCTGAAAAAAAAGTTAGTTTATCAGTGATGTGTGATCACTACGGAAGATATGTGGTGAGACTCACAAACCAGATGTCGTAATGAATGGCATTCGATTCTTTCTAACTACGTATGTATGTAATAAGACTTTTTTAATGATACAAGGAAATAGCTCTTCTGATGAAGAAGCAACCATCGCCTATAGACCACAAAGATGTTTATGTTGTACAGGCGAACATCTGTAAAGTTCGCCAAAAGGCTGCCGACTAGAATACGAAAGTAATAAGCACTGATGCTATAACATAGGTAAGGCGGTGGTACCAAATATAGGCAAAACGTTGCACAATTCTACCATCTATGAATCGCAACGATGCATCGTTGGTAACATCCACGGAGCAAATACAAAGAGGAGCTGGCCTAAGCAACTGTGCACTGTGACTTTCGACTAGGTCCTGACGTAATCACAGGGGGCGTGGCTTTAGTTAGTACTCTATCAGCGTTCGTCCTGGGTACACTGTGTCGTAATTCCAAAATAAATCATATTTCCGTGTTATTAAAACAAAACTATGAAGTGTTGTGTTTTATCATGCAAAACCTATTCGGATAGGCGTTCTGATGCAATTATTGGCATCAAATTACATGTATAAGTAATTTTTTACGTAATCTTATTAAAATATTTCTAGAAAAATCACTTATCGGCTATCATATATAGTTAAATCTATTAAACACTAGATGGTACTAGTGTGCATCATCGATAAGACAGGGCCGCATTCAGAGATCAATTCATGATAACATAATCTACACTTCTATTTGAATATTATAAATGCGAAAGTTTGTATGTTTGAATGTATGTATGGATGGATAGCTGGTTGTTTCTCAGTCATGCTAAAACTTCTGAACGGATTTGGATGAAATTTGATATACCCGTAGATGATGACCTGGAATAGCACATTGGGTACATTTTGCCCCGGAAAAATGAGTTGTTTCCGCGAGATTCACCAAAACCTTTTATAATGCAGGGGTTGTATTATAAAACAATTTAATTCGTGGTAATACATACCCACACAGCTATACTTTATTAATATTAGGTCCTTACTCATGAAATTGCTATTTTGTACGAAATAAGTTAGTGTTTCTTTATAGAAACTATTTCTATTAAAGCCATCGATGCATTTTTTCTTACGCAGTCGCAGATTATTGACGAACTTCTAAAAATCAGCTGGACTGAATCAATAAATTTTATAATTTTTCAATAAATGTAGGTTACAGATTTCCAACCCAAGATAATCCGAGAGAGAGGGATCACAAAAGTAAATAGACAAGACTGGACTCCGACAAAAATATACAAAGATTTGTTCTTGCTTTTTCAATGATGACGACTTCTTAATGATATTAAAAGATAGCACTTTGTACTCGATTCTCGTCTTAATTATGGATTAACTGAAAAAATATGTAGTAGATAAATAACAAATGCACACATACTTACAAACTCGCCATTGTGATACGAATAAGTGGATTTGGATGGATTTTTTCATAACAAAATTGATAGTAAAATACTTGTAGATATGGTTAACTAAATAAATGTGAAAAAAAATCTGCAGATAAGCAATTTAATATCTCAGTCACGAAAATTTCGAGTACCTCCCAGTTAAATCCTACGTTAGTGACATCTAGTGTGAAATAGCTAAACTACGTCGTTAATAACAAAGTAGTTTTGCTTTTGGCCGTTAGTTGAAAATTAGAGTAGTGGAAGGGGCTTAACACCCCGCGCACCCCGCAAATTGTCACGCATTGTTTCTTAAAGAAATCTAATTACAACACCTCCTCTTTTATCTGCTCCGTGGTAACATCTTTAAGCCAGTCATTCGCTTTTTACTAATTGATTGTTATGAACACAAACGATCTACTCTTTTCGTCCGTGACTGCAAAATCGGGCTATCACTCAGCCAGAGACGGTTTTGCAAAAAGCACGCGGCACTACTACTACTATGCTGATTGCTTTCATTATAATTTTCCAATTCTAAACTACCTTTATGGTTTCACAATAGGTACCGGTGGGGCTGTTGGGGCACAGCTGGGGCACAGCCTCTAAATGACCAGACCAAAAAGGGGCAATGATGCTGATTGGTTAATTTTGTATGTTAATTTTAATTTACCTGCTCCAGAAAAAAATATCTGGTTTCGCGATAGATACGGGTTGGGAAAGGCCTCGAAATGCCCAGACCAAAACAAGAAGTCCACAGACACAGACAAACCTCTAAAGCCCCAGACAAACCCGGGGCGATGATGCTGAATGCATAATTTATATTTTTATTTTTGTTTTCCTATTCCAGAAAAAACATCTGGTTTTGCGATAGGTACAAGTGGTGCACAGCCTCTAAAGGCCCAACCAAACCCGGGGCGATAATGCTGATTGCATAATTTATATTTTTATTTTTGTTTTCCTATTCCAGAAAAAACATCTGGTTTTGCGATAGGTACAAGTGGGGCACAGCCTCTAAACGCCCAGGTCAAAACGAGACAATGATGTTAATTGCTTAAGTTTCTATTTTTATTTTCCACTTCCAGATAACTTTACTGGTTTGGCGATAGGCACGGGTGGGGCGCAGCCACTAAATGGTGCTCTACCATCACTGCCGTCGCCGACTATGCCAGGGTTCAACATGGCCGCGCAAACCGCCAACGGACAACCCCCTCCGCAGGATGCGGTTTATACTAATGGCATTCACCAGACATTTACTGGCCGTGAGTTTTGTATTATACTGTTAAGCATAGACCACATGAATACTAATAGATACTGTGTTGAGCGAAGAACGTGTATTCGCGCATAGGAGCAAATGCCTATCTAATCACTATACAAAAATGTCAAACGCTTATAGGTATATAATATTATGAAAAAATAGAATGTCCTATTTTATCGTGCCAAATAAAAAAACTAGGTCTAAAAACACTCCTGGAGTGTTATCCTTTTGACCAGTAACTACTACTCATAACCCTGTATTTCTGGATGTAAACGCAAGCGACATGGACAACCTATATAAAAAGTGTAAATTTGTTTATTATTGAATAATACATAATAGTCATAAATTCCGCAAAACATATGATCTTTTAATAATGACCGCGACTGATGGTCGAGTGGTTAGAGACCTTGACTAAGTAATCGATTGGGCTCGGTTTCGATTCCTGACAGGGCACAACATTGCCGTGAAGAGCATAGATGCTTGTATTTCTGGATTTGGGTATATATATTTTAGTAAATATTAATATAACTAGCTGTTGCCCGCAACTTCGTCCGCGCGGACTTCGTTTACTCCGCACTGCTACTCCCCCGTAGGTGATAGCGTGATAATATGTAGCCTATATGTTGACCCAACCTGTTAGTAATATTCATGCAAAATTTGAAGTAAATTCATGCAGTATTTTTGAGTTTATCCCGGACATACATACAGACAAACAGAAAAACAGACAAACAGACAAAAATTCTAAATACTATATTTTAGCTTCGATATTATTATTCCCAAGTATTCTTTTAAAAAAATATTTAATGTACAGTTTTGACTTTCCTACGATTTTATTATGTGTATAGATATGTATTTTCTAAATATTGCTATCTTTGACTAACCCCCATATCACAAGCAAATAATTTGCTTACTTTGAGGTTAGTTTAATTCGTGTAATTTGTATAGCGAATTTTACTGTTATTATGGGTCATTTTTTATCTCGAAAAAATAAATTCCGTGTTTTTACAAAAAAAAAACTTTACACAGTGGCAGATTACGTGGTGCGTTGCAAGCAACTAATAAAGGGCGAAAATAATTCATTCATACATTTATAAATTATTAATTTATTATAATTACAGTCGTAAATGTATACTAAACATGTGATCTTTTAATATAGTGCTTATATATTGTAGCGGTTCCAGTGACGGCGCAGGGCATTCCCAACGGGGAGGCGGCCCTCCAGCACGCGGCGTACCCCGGCATGCAAGCCTTCCCCGGCGTCGGTGAGTAACGTTAATTGACCCTTGCTTTTAATGTCAGTGTTACCTACCTTACCTGTGCTTGTAGTGATGTTCCATGGCGATTTTTGAGTTAGATCGTAGCCTTTATACCGTATTATTAATATTAAGACTAGTTAGGTTTTTAATTTCTTAATTTCATCGGGTTTAGGATTACTTATTTATAATTTTATTATTTAAATACTTAAATTTTTAATAACACATTCTTTAATTGATAGTTTTTATATAAGTAGGAAATTTATAATCAAATAAATCGATTCTTGACACTATTAAAAATACATATTGTAAATTAATATTTCGATTTAAGCAAATATGTAAGGCTTTTTATAGTCAACGAAATAAAACAATGTTGATAATTTAACAAAGAAATTAATAAAATATAAATAAGTAACGTTAAAAGTCTAATGCAAATCAAATACTAGCAGATTGGATTTTTAATTAAAAATACGCTTTGTAGACCGAGGGCTCTTAAGAAAGATTGCAAACAGAAGTGCCCAAATCTCCATTTGACAGCTGACAAATTGAGAGAAATATTGTTTGTTTTTATTTCCTTTTCTTAACAATATTTATCGCTTTTATAATTTCTTGAGAAAAATTAACTTTGACAGTTAAATTAAAGGACTTGACTTCGCAGAGTTCCTAAATACGAGTACATTGACTGACGCTAAATAAACGGAGGATAAATATAATTCGCAATCATCCGATATTTTTCACATTTTGAATAAATAGTTATTTTGAGGCAGGCATTTCTGTTTTTTGTTTCAAAAATAAGGCATCATTAAAGTGCAAAATATAGGCCTATATATTATTACAGCAAACATAATCAATCTAAGGTTTATAAGCGGATTCCTAAATTGAAATATCCAAGTGGAAAAGTAATTGTATTCCATTTTAGTTTTTGGTAAATCCACTGTGATAAATTGTTTGTAATTTAAAGCTCGTTCCGGATCAAAATCTATAATGATTGGGTTAGATGATTAGGTTGGATTTTAATTTGCAACTGTAACTACAACCGTTTAATTAATTTCAGAAAGCACAATATCTCTATATAATTTATGTATGCTGCAGGACACAAGTCTAAAGGTCCTGCTGGCTTTCTTACTATTAAAACACCTAAATAAAGTGTTAAATGCCAAAGAAGTTATACATGTACCTAATAAGATTGAGAAGTTCAAAAATTTTATGTAAACACCATGTAAAAAAGCTCTTAAAAATATTAAATACTTAGCCACAATAAAGGTAGTTAAAATACTGTTACGAATAATCTAGAAGCGTGTGGAGTTGGAGTAACAATACAGTAAAACTACATCTATCTTAAATTTTCCAGTTTTTCTAAAACCTTGCGCCGAATTTTTATTCAATATCAAACAAAACCATTACGTATGCATAAATATTTGAATAGACTCCTCAGTATCTCATGAGTGCCAATATCGCCTAATAGGACTTTTGTGAAAAAAACACGCTTTAACATAAAAAAGACAATAAAAAAATAAACCGAATTGAAAACTCTCTTTTTTCAAACGGTAGAAAAAGTACTACAATTTTCATTGCTTCCGTGACAAACCTATGGTTAACAAACTTCGCAATGCTTTTTTTTTAAATACAGTATATTCTAAATAGACGTTTGTATTAAATGGCAAGATAAATAATAACACAATACATCTTTCAATATACACTAACAACGTTGAACTAGGCCGGCAAGGCCTAGGTAGCTGCAAGCCCATAAGCTCAAAGCCCGAGACTGGATGATAGTATATGGAACACTTTATCTAGTCTTTCCATTTCATTTTTCTCACCTGGCATGCTGGAACTTGGTTGGAAAACGCCACCTTGTCTATATCGCCAGTCTAACACTGTACGCTGAAACGTTACTGTATAGAGGAATATATTACAACAAAGGACTATTTATGATATAAAAAGCAGTTTTCAAACTTTCAAGGGACTCGTTTCGTAAATTGACTCGAACACTTAAATTGAATTTTTATTTATTTATTATTTTTCATAGTTGTTGGAACTTGTTGGAACTAGGATGAACATATTTATATTTTGTGTTTATATGTGATGTATGATATGAATATTCCGATGTTTGCAAGACAATGTGCTGTTACCCCTGCACTGCGCTATTGATGACGAATGTGTGGACACATCATGTAGATTAGTAGATGTTTTCAGTGTCACAATTATTTTTAAGCGCGCTATAACAAATATATGTTATATTGATGTACAAATTATTTATTACTGTCTTTTATCTTGAAAGCTATTTATTTAATACGATGACGTATAAAATGTATGCTACAATATTTATTTGGAGTATTTGTTTAGCAAATGATTTAGGATTATATATTCTACGGTCGATCATGTTATCAATATTTAGCTTAATGAATGTAAAAGTAATTTTTGTGTGACGCCCGTCTAGTGTAATCAAACAATATAAACTATAGGCAATACCTTTGACGAATAATATGAATTTATGCTCCATGACATTTATTTTGAAAAGGACCATCTTTACTATTCGTTTTACTTTTATGCATTGGAAATCTCAAAACTTGTAGCAATTTGGTTAAATTGACTTAAGTATAAATTCTAATCTTAATAGATCTTATAAAGTTTATTTTCACTATTCACTTTTAAATATTTGTGGCTATTTAAAATGTCAAAATCAGATATATATTTGAAATTATGTATAAAATATTCTGCACTGTATGTTACAATGGCGCAATTGCCCAAAATATTACTTGAGGTAGCCTGGGCAAAAACATCAAGCCTATTATTCCCATAGGATTTGATAAGGTGTCTATAATTCAACTTGCCACGCTACAGCTTCATATGCTGCTTTGTGATAGGTAACGAAGCTATTGACAAATCAAACTAAAATTCAGTATCAAGCTAGTAATATATCTATTATGCGTCTACATCGAAGCCACTATAACTAAATGCTATCGTCGCTATGTTAACAACTTAAATGATACTTAATAATAATGATTTACAAAAATATAAAAAGATCCCTAGTCTAAAAATATATTTTGGTTTACGTACTAGCTTATATTAAAGCTATATAAAATTATTAAACCATAATTATTTATAACTAGCTGTTGCCCACGACTTCGTCCGCGCGGACTTCGTTTACTCCGCATAGCACCTCCCCCGTAGGTGATAGCGTGATAATATGTAGCCTATATGGTGACCCGACCTATTAGTACTATTCATGCAAAATTTGAAGTAAATCACGATTTTTTCACGATTTTTTTAACTTAAATTTTTATTATTTGATCTTATACTCTAATAATACGATGTTTTTTCTAAGTGAAATTAAAGGAAATACACAAAATAAACAATATGCGCAACTTAAAACGGCGGGTTCGATAGATCCGCGGGCGCGACAAGCCCGATTATGTACACTTTACATTGTGTGGTGTAAAAATTAAACATAATTTGCAAATTTTGCGTTTCTCACAAAAAAAGGAATTGTTATTATGACTAGCATGCAAAAATAGCATGTTTTCTTAACTTTTCGATAAACCAGGGGCGGCGGGGTACACGCTATATAATTCGTACCCAGTCACTAAGCCATTGTTTCTTAACTTGTGGTCCGCGGACCCCTAAGGGGTCCGTGAATATGTGTATGGGGGTCCGTGAATATGTGTATGGGGGTCCGCAGTCTTATCTATGAACGATTAAATTAATAAATAAATGCCAATGTTTTTTATTAAGGGGGTCCTTGAAGTTGTGCTTGATTTTCAAAGGGGTCCGCGGATTGAAAAAGCTTAAGAAACGCTGCACTAAACGATGCCGCTAGCCAATATACATGATTATTGTGATTAAAGGTAATTAATATCAAAATTTAATGTAATCCGACTTGATAAATGTCGTGTCTGTGCGATCTTTATCATTATTTGCCTTGTCAGCCATTGTCGAGTTCGTATCAAAAAGTTAATTATATAAAGTAGCAATACGATGGTAGTGTTGGCCTGTTTTGAATGCCACTGAAGATATTTTGTTTGATTACACTGTTCATTTTAATGCATGTTGTACACGCAACAAAATAGGTGTTCATTGTGAAAATGTGCAAATTAATGTTTGACAGCTTATCCAGCGGTATATGGGCAGTTTCCGCAACCCATCCCACCGCCGATGTCGACTATAGCTCCGGCACAGAGGGAAGGTAAGTGGAGCCCTAAGTTGACGATTTAAATTAACTAAATTGCAAGTCACACTAAGGACAGCTCTATCTCTCACTCTTTCTTACCTGTCTTGCACAATGACACGAGTTGATAAAAACTGGATATTTGACATTTTACGATGAAAACTCGTGTTATTGATTTTTCAAATTCAACGACATACTTCTTCTAATATTACGGTAAAAACAGATCTCTAAAACCGTTATCTAGGCTGTTACTAATGTTGCAAAGACCTGGAGTTTCAAGGGGTTATTAATTAAAAATAAACGCCGATATGTTTCTACAAGCTCTTGTGTGCAAAACCTTTTTTTTTGCTTGTACGTGCTCATATAATTTTGCATCCCAATTTTGTGAATGACAATAATAATTTCATATTGAAAAATCAAACTCATGAACCTTAGTGCGTCTCATCGATCTAATATTCTAATTAAGACTCGAATGCGATTAGATTGCTTAACTCGGATTGTTACTAGACTTCAAGCCTAGATAACAAACCGAATTTTGTGCATCGAATCGAATCTTCGATTTTATCACCTGCGGACTCGAATTTTTTGCAACACTAGTTTCAACTAAATGGGTAATATTTGTTCTTAGTTTCAATGTTGTCTTTAAAACTATGCACGTTGTGTACAGAATGCTTTTCGATCGATGTCGAAGCGTTCCTCCGTGTTAAAAACGGCCAAATTACTGTCTTAGCTAAGCTACTTAATGTCGTATTGATGTCTTAGAAAACACATTAAACACATTACTTTAATTCCAATGTTTGTGTCCCGAGGCAGATTTGTGAGTTCTTTAAAGATTTTCTCGTGTTTCCAGGCTGCTCCATCTCGGGGCCCGAGGGCTGCAACCTCTTCATTTACCACTTGCCGCAGGAGTTTGGTGACGCTGAATTGATGCAAATGTTCCTACCGTTCGGAAATGTGATTAGCAGCAAAGTCTTTATCGATCGTGCTACTAATCAGAGCAAATGTTTCGGTAAATAATAAAATTTGTTATCGTTTTATTTTTAACATTTACCTTACAAAGGAAATCAATAATTAAATCTTACATCAAAAATAAATTTATATCAGTAGGTTTTATAGTTCTATGAAGTGGTTTCCACCACTCTATTTATTCCTGCCATCTTGTACTAGTTGTATTCTGATTTGAAACATTAGGTAGCCGGTATGCACGTGGATTGAGGCTTGCAAATAGCTGCAACACTTCATTAACCGTTCTGATATTTATAACAACGGTTACCTTTTGCTGTTTGGGGCCGTCCGGGGGACCGTCCCAGTGACTCTAGGGATATGTAGGAAGTCTCTTCCAGGTTTGGTACCACCGATTTACCTATTCTTGCTGCAATAGCGTCAATACGTGTTAGTTTAAGGGTAAGTTCGAACACCGTATCAGCTAGTTTCGTGTACTATGTTCGATGGTAGAGTAGCCGATAAACTTATGCATGTGGTATTTAAACCCACTACACTGGATAACAATTCACCATTACCATGTTTGGTGTCAAAAGGTAATAATTGTCTTTATTCATCAGGAGGAGCTTGTTTGCTGTCCAATGACAAGATGTTCCGTTTAATATTAAAATATTATTAACGTAAAATAGTATATTCCTGACTGTGACTGTTTTTATTTATTAAATTAAAACTGATCGATTTGCATTATAATGTAGATTTTTAAATTCCCCCTTCCGTATGTAGATTTTTATCTTTTTATGTTACTGAATTGCTCCGATTTTCGAAAATCGAGTTTCCACCAGATCTCCACGTTTTGAGGTCCTAGGAACGTTTTCCGACTATTTTCACGATGCCGTACCTACTGACGCTATATATGACGATATAGGTACTGATATCTGTAAGTATGTATGTGTCTGTATGTGTATTTGTGTATGGGCCCACCTCTCGTTCCCACCACTGTAACTTCTGTAAACCAGAATCAACAGCGGCAACCTTCCTGATAACCTCTGAGTTACGAGCTCAGGGTGCCCTGGGGGAAAAGCTAAGCTGTCTTGGAACCCGCATCGAATTTAATCAGAAGAGTATAGGAGGAGTAGGAAAATACATCCAGTTTCCCTCCCTTTACAGCAGGAGACAGCGTAAGATAAAGCAAAAACTGCTAAGAAATGAGACGTTTACAATCAGGTTAAGCCTGATTGCTATTGCACCACGGTAGTTTAGGTATTTGAGGACCTACGAAAATGTAATGTGTATTTGTGTATGTAAATATCTGATAGTTTTTGAACAGCTTGACCGGTCGAAACGCGGTTGATAGCATTCGATTGGATTCTGCTCAACTTAGACCCCCCGAAAATTTTATCCAATTCAGTCAAGGAGATTTTGAAAAATTTTGAAAATTCTTCAAAAACCAGTTTTAGTACTGATTATGTCCAAAATCTAATTAGCTCTATTCTTCAAAAAAACTGTGCCTCATGCATACGTGAAAACCGTCAATTTAATATTTTATTGTTTACAGAAAACTTATTTTTTTTAAATAACTTTGAGACTAATATACTTATTGATTTAAAAACCTAATCAACTTTCCTCTCTAAAAATCTGCGTGAAGTACCGTGAATTGGATCAGAATCGGTTGAATTAATTGGGATTTATCAATACGAAAATAACTGAAAAGTTTTTTTTTTTTTTGATATTAGGTACTTTCGACATTTTTCAAACTATAAATTATGTAGGTAAGAAAATATTTTAGAGCTCAAAAAGTTGAACCTCATTAGAAAGATCAAAATTCATTATCGTTTCCAAAATATATAGCTTTTCGAAACTAAAATTACATTAATTAAAATCTACTGTAATTTATAGAAAAATTTAGATTTTGAACTCTGAAAAATTATATGCTTAGAGGTATAGTTTTTGTTCCTTTATATACTTCAATTTAACGAGAAGTTTCAGAGACGATATTCAGGGTCAACCGGTTTACAGATTTTTTTTATATTACAAGACAGAAAACAAGCAGATGATTCTCCTAATGGAAAGAAAAACCATCGCCCCTAGACACTAAAGACTTTTCTCACTAGCCACGGTAATTTTAAAGCTAAATTATTCTCGTTTAAATTAGTTCCTTCTCCTTTTTGCGAATGCTCTGCATTAAACTGTAAATATGAACAAACTGCACATCACATTCTTTGGGAGTGTAATCTTTGGCAAACGAACGTCGCCAAATGCTTGATAGTATCCACTTTATATCTGGTGTAATTTATTACTCTGACCTTGTACACGTGGAAACTTTCGTGCCTTCAAACGATTCTGTCACACTTACTACTGCAAGCAAAATTAAGTAGGCCATTCTGGTTGGTCCCTAATTCTTCCGTTCCTAAAACTTCCGTGGTGCAATAGCAATCAGGCTTAACCTGATTGTAAAAGTCTCGTTTCGTAGCATTTTTATGCTTTTAACATATTGCTGTTCCTGCTAAAAAGGGAGGGAAACGGGATGTATTTTCCTACTCATCTTATATACTTCTGATTAATTTCGTTGCGGGATCCAAGACAGCTTAGCTTTTCCCCAGGGCACCCTCAGCTCGCAACTCAGAGGTTATCAGGAAGGTTGCCGCTGTTGATTCTGGTTTACAGAAGTTACAGTGGTGGGAACGAGAGGTGGGCCCATTGCCCTTAAAAAAAAGACACTAAAAACGTTAACGGACTAACCGTATGGCGAGATGGCTATGCCACATGCATAAGTCAACCGGCTATCTTACCCTCCTAACTGGAACGCGACAACGACAAGCACTGACGATATTGCGGCGGTATAAAACGGTGGTACCAAATACCCGAGCGAGACAAGCGGAACCTACCACCTAGTAATCATGATAGTAGTAGCAAATATAGCCAATGTTGAGTGACATCCGTGATAATATACCACGCATGTTTCATGTATAATATTTTCTGTACGGCTAAAGTTAGTCATCAAACTTAAAAGTGAAATCATTGTTCATATCATGGTCGAATTTCAGCCACAACTCACAAGCGATCGAGAGTACAAATTAATAACTATTTTTTTTATATCATAAGAGAGCAAACAGGCAGATGGGTTTCCTGATGGAAAGAGTCAACCATCGCCTATAGACACCAAAGGTGTTAATGGTGCGTTGCTATCTTGTGGCGAGTTCTAATGCCACATGCATAAGTTTACCGGCTACCTTACCCTCCAAACCGAAACACGATGGCGACAAGCACTGTCGCTATTGCGACAGGAATAGGTAAGGCGGTGGTACTAGACCCGGGCGAGACAATGCAGAACTCTACCACCTAGTAGCCACGATGGTAGTGACTCGTATCGCCTTTTACGACCTGCCTGGTAGAACGGCAGTTGGCCTATTCTTCAAAGGAGCCCGGGATCAAAAAATTACCTTTAGTCAGTAATGAACTAGAATAAGCGTAACGAACGTAATTTAATATTGTACAACGTCATCTAGATAATATGCATTAAAACTACGAAAATATATTCTGTAAGTTAGGGTTACAGTCCCCAAAAACTGCTAAAATAAGTGTTTCAATTTAAAAAATATCACTTTGAATACCTGGAATTGCTTTCTCGAGAAATTCTATGTAATCTTAACATTGATATAAAATACCCAAGATACATTAAAAAAAACTTGTCAAAAATCTGTTTTTGCGTAGAACATTTATATATCAATAAAACAAATAATGACCATTAAAATAATTTATTTATATTTCAAACGTTATAGGTTATTGGTTCTATTACACAGAACCTACACATATAGGCAAACTGTGGGTTTATAGCCATGTAGTATTTGACGCTTGATATTGATACATTTTGTTTGCATAGTCTAATAGATTTAGAATATACTGAAATAGGAAATTTACTGTAATGGTGACTATGACTACGTTATAAAGGTCATATATTCTTACATGATAACAGACACGATTTTTTTTCAGACTTATTATGTTATGTATCGACAACATAGTAAGGAAACGCATTAATTTCCTAGAAATAAGTTTAGCTTTTCGTAGATTTCTCGTTTTGAATTAGATTTCAGTTTTTCTGTTTTTTTTTTGCAGTATTATGTAAACGAACATTTGTTTAGTTATAGTATCTGCAGACGTACGAGCGAATACTGCCCATAGACATTTGAAACACAATAGGTTAGTTACTAATGCGATGTCGGCTTCTGAAAATTTTATTGACCCTCGTATAAAAAATTCCAATAAAACAATTTAGAGCTAAAAAATTGTGTTCAATGTTATTCGGAAGATCAAACTTGTTGACGATTTTGAAAAAATATATATCTTTTCAAATACTGAATAACTATCATTAAAAAAAACTTTGGATTTTTGAACTTTTTTAATTCAATAGTCTATGCTTAGGCATATTTTTTTTCTTTGAGGTTAAAATACTTAAATTTAGCTGGAAGTTTCAGGTGGCCTGTAGGGTCAACCAACTCACAGATTTTTTCAATATAGTTACATTAGTTGGTTACATAGGTATGTTACATACACAGAAATCCTAATAGATACGTATATTTAGTTTGGAGTATAGTTTAGTACATATATGTATAATATTATTGCCAAAGTTAATTATAAATGTCTTTTATAAATACGTTAGTTTTTTCGATAGGTGTGTTACTAATAGGTATTTTTAGTTTGAGGTATAGTTAGTTATGATATTAGGTATAGAAAATTTAGAAGTTATAGGAAGTTCAGGTCTTACGTTTTTTACTTACATTTTAATAACAAAAATGTCGTATATAAATAATTAAGATGAATATGTAAATATTATTTTTAACGTACTAGCGGCCCACCCGGCAATGTAGAGATTTTTAATAAAATAAAGAAAGGTTAAATAAGTTCTAAAGTAAATATGCGCGAGCAAAGCCGCGGATAACAGCTAGTATGCAAATAAAACAACTCGTATCTATAAACAGTCACTTAAAATTTATACGAGACTAGCTGCAGATCTCTGCATTAGGATGAAAGTATTCTATGTGCTATTCCAGGTCATCTTATATCCGAATCCAAATCCAAATTGGTACAGCCATTTTTTACGTGATTGATTATCAAACATCGAAACATACAAACTTTAACATTTATAATATGTATAGTATAAGATATCCGCAATCAAAAACAACATTTTATTAAAAATAAATTATTAAATCAAAAAGTAAACATTCTTGATGCAACCTGTGCCTTCCACTTAAGAAATCGTTATCAACAACACGTGTAAACAGAACAAAATTCGATGCTACTTATGATTTCCTATTGTTATATTAAAAGTTTCGTAATATATCTCCAAAGTTCATCGTAAGAATCACAATTATATATTGTTATTTTATATTCGTACAAATAGAATAAAAAGGATCACCTAATTTGGTCCTAAAAATAAGTAATCAATATAATCAAACATTTTAAAATCGTCAAATTGATGTCCTCTTCTCTTTTGGCGGTTGGTTAACAACTATAAATTTTAAATTGTGCACTCATTCTTAAAGGACGTTTTTGAGACACTGATTGTGTATCTTGGGTTTTTATATATCAATGAATCTTAATTAAACTGTTAACAGTTCCACCAAAAGTTATTTTCAAAATAATTCTTAATTTTGTAGAACTAAAATGCACTTTGCGCAAAAATTCAAAATCAACCATTTCCGTTGGCAAAAATTACTGTATTTAGAGGTAATCAATTTTTAAAATTATTAATATAATATTTTAATTGAGGGCTATAAAATAATAATTTTAACCAAAAAGGCTAGCTAATACTTACCGAATTTATGTGTATATATATATATATATATATACATATATATATATATATATATATATATATATATATATATATATATATATATATATTTATATATATACACGAGTAATACATTGCCTTTTTATAACATAAGATAGCACACGTGCAGATGGCTCTTCTGATGAAAAAAAGCTATTACTTATAGACACCAAAGATATTAAAATTCTATTCTTCAAACGAGCCAAAACCAACACGGAAATTAAGTGTAATGATATTAATAATTATTTCATTATTTTCAGGCTTCGTCTCATTTGATAACCCGACGTCGGCTCAAGCAGCGATCCAGGCGATGAACGGCTTCCAGATTGGAATGAAGCGGCTAAAGGTGCAGCTGAAACGACCAAAGGATGCCAATCGACCTTACTAACCCCAAACGCCGTCCCTGCGCGCTAACGCAGTGCTCCAGGTAATACACTATTAAAGCAACATACTAGCTAAAAGAAGTATACTTTACACAAAAGCACTGAAAAATCCGGTACACACTATACGTTTAGAATCTCAAAAACTGCTACTAGGAAACTGTCAGTTTCGGTCGGAGTTGGATCCAGAGTTAAGTTTTAGATTTATTTAGTATTAGTTCAAAAGTACAATAATTAAATTAAATAAATTACTTAGAAATACAAACAATAGCTTAAATACTAACAATAGCTTAAATAGTTAAGAACAAAAGCCTTTTCCCCAAAAACAATCTAAGTTCACTTGAAAAATAAATAAAAGTATAACTTGCACCGCCTGCCTTCTGACACTGTCATTTGAGTAAAGGTGTCCTTAAAAATATGCAGATGTACACCCAATACTTCAGTAATTGGTTTGTAATCAGCTTTTCATCTTGCCAATAAGTTAAAGCAATTTGCATAATTCAAATCGCTATACTTTTTCTACAATTAACCAGAAGATTTACAAATTGACTGGTAAAAGATTGTACATGATGATAGGTGATAGATGAAGGGTGTTTAGGTACTTAATTCAGATACCGAATATGCAAAATAGAGGAACTTAAATTTTGACTAAATTATCTCTATCAAAAATTTTAAGCACAGACACCTGCGCGAAAAAGTCGACGTGCATTGATACAAAGAGCGATTTCTCGAATACGTAACTACACTTGTTAGCGGGCCGCTATTGCCTATGCAGAGACCATACTTTTTCAACATTGCTACACTAATATTCCCTTTTTATTACATGTTTACTGCTACATTGCACTTATAACCCGTGTTAGTTCCGAGCTCCTTTAAAGAATAGACCAACTGCCGTTCTGCCAGGCAGGTCGTAAAAGGCGACCGATTAGCTATGTAAGTCACTACCATCGTGGCTACTAGGTGGTAGAGTTCTGCATTGTCTCGCCCGGATCAGACACCACCGCCTTACCTATTCCTGCCGCAATAGCGTCAGTGCTTGTCACTGTCGTGTTCCGGTTTGGAGGGTAAGGTAGCCGGTAAACTTATGCATGTGGCATAAGACCTCGCCACAATATAGCAACGCACCATTAACACCTTTGGTGTCTATAGGCGATGGTTGACTCTTTCCATCAGGAGACCAATCTGCTTGTTTGCTATCTTGTGATTTAGATAAAAGATCAACATCTTATATTTGCATACAACTAATATTCACTTTAATTCAGTATTCGTATTGAATTAAAGTATTGAATTAAAGTAAATATTAATTGTATGCAATATCTACTTAGCGGGGCTATTTACAAAAATGATTATTATAATGTTTTAATGTAATAATTTTATACACCTTTTTTGTGTCCTTTTCTACATGAGAAATGTCCTTAGAATCAAACACTTGCGAATTTCTTTAATAAAAGTTTTTGTTTTTAATTCTCTAAATGTTTTGGGTAAATCATTGAGACTTGTCTTATGAAGCACCGTTTTCCATTTGCCGGGTCGCGACCAGATACCTGGCAATCAAAATAAAATATTGTACAAAAAATACCGCCACATTTCCGCCTTGTTTTAAAAATATAACCTACGATTGATACCTATGTCTTTCGTTATCTTGTGATCAAGAATTTAGCATCATAGCAATAAATTTTTAAATGCCTTTTTTCATAACTTATAAAGATGAAAACGGCGTTTTACAAACACTAGTTTATCTTAAAAATAAATATTTGAAACCGATAAATATTTGAATCGCCTCTGTGGTGTAGTGGTACCGGTGTCGGAGTTGACCACAGAGGTCCCGGTTTCGATTCCTGGGTCGGGCAATTCAGAAATGTGTTTTTTTCAGTTTTCTGATAAAAACAACATTGCCCGGGATTGGAAAGTGCCCGGTTGGTGATAGGCTTGCCACGTATCACATAGAGGGACCAAGTATCTTCGGCTAATCGTGGGTGCACTTGTTGTACCTCTGCCTACCCTTTCGGGGATACGGGCGTGAAGATACTTTTTTTTCTCTTTTTTTTTGAAACAGACTTGAATTGAAACCAGAGTTCAAATTCAAAAAGTAAGCCGCAGCCTCATACTTCGAACTAAAATTTAGTGACTAAATAGGCGATAACATTATTAATTGGGTCACGAAGGGGCAGTGTAAATATGTTTGGGAAACACTGTTATGAAGTTTCTAGTATGTATTAATCATGTAACAAACAGTGTGATGTCTTGCGGACTACAAACTTACAAATCCGCAACATAGATAACAACCATTAACATCTTTGATGTCTACAGGCGATGGATAACTCTTTCCATCAGAAAAGCTATCTTCTGTACTATACTATGACGTAAAAAATTCTTAGCCATGTTTAATTTTATTTGATTATTTATAATTATGTGTTATTTATTATGTAAGAATGTTGTCTATTTGTTTCAGAAGGCTGTCGAGTTACCTTCGCTAACGGTGCACTTGTTCGCGTTCTATCAACAGTTATAAGAAAATTGATAAACATTAATTGTATAGTAAATATCATAAACTACATTTACTTAAAGAATATGCAAGCCCACTCGGCTAGTATACTATATTAGTTAAAGGTAATTGATCAGCGCGTAGAAGCTTCATTCTTATCATTAATGATTAATCATTAAATTACTCAATTATATTATTATATATACAATTTATTAACTTTGATTAAATTATTATTATTATTAAAATGACACGTTATAAAATTTTGTCATTCGTAATCATACTTCTACTTCTAAGTACTTAACGTTTAACTGAAACTTTTAACATAAATTTATTATACTAGTTATTTGCTTGAACTAAGCCAAACTGAATTTATTAAGTAAGTTGAAAGTATAAGGAAAATTGTATTTTAATGATTGTATATTGCATTGTAATGCCGGGGCGGTGTGGTCCCTTCGCGAGTGTTGTTGTTTTCGGTTCGTAGAGTAGCGTACTACTCGGTGACCAGTGTTACCGGTATTACCAGTGTTACCTGTGTTACCAGTGTTACCGGTGATACCAGTGTTACCGGTGTTACTAGTGTTACCGGTGTGACCAGTGTCACCAGTAGGCTAATGTCCGCGGCGGCGAAGGGCCGCGCCCCCCGGCGCGCGCCGCGGCTCCTGCGTCTCACCTCACGCTAAATGTAAGCTGCGATATATATACATATATATATCACTATCGGAGTATATTGTCCTATATTTTGTTAAATTTTATTACGTGGATGTCTGTTAAGCTACTTCGCTGGGCTGCATCCTATAGCAAGAAAACCAAAATTAAAACAATACAAAACTTAGATTAAAGTCACCACAAAAATAAACAGTAATTAGAGTTTAAATCGATGGTCAGCTCAGCGTCAATATCTTCATGTTAGTGGACGTTAAAGTGGAATGTTGTTAACATAAAATTAAATGTTCGTATTAACGCCGTGTACAAATCAAAGTGCACTTCAAAAGAACGAGTTCTTAAGGCCTTCGTTCCGAAAGATCGCGTTTTATGTGTTGTAAATTCCAAATGGGCTGTGATATAAAAAGTTAAATATCAAACTAAATGGACTGTACAGGCCGTCTATCTATTCAATGTTTCGCTCTGTCGCCGCCCGCATATTAGATAAATATCAAAAGGTACCTAGAAACTGTTATTAATGAGGCCTTCAAAGTCACATGTGATTTAACAGGCCGAAGCTCATTCTAAAACAATATTGTAAGTGACAATAATGTGATCAAATTAGAAATTGGCCGTAAATTATATATCCAATACATAGACGAGTTGTAGGTAGCCTTCAGTGTTTTAGTGAAAGTATTTACCTCAAGATCGAGATAAATTCTCGTTCAGTCTGATAAAGTGAGCAGATACAACAAATGCTGCCACTTAAATTAAACTAATTCTAGGCAATTTTATAAAAATAAATGTTGTACATATATTTGCGGGCGGTTCACTCGCAGTTTTGCGACGTCAATTCACAAAGGGCGTGCTTCCCCAAGTATTTATTTCGTGTGTGTGTTTATACATAAACAAATAAATTTATACGTGTTAAGATGTTATATATAACAAGTGAGTTGCGATATAGGAGCCAGCAGCGGTAGAAGCGTTACATATTACAAAACCTAGCGTAATTTCTACAGACAAAAATAGATTCATAATCAAAAAGTACCAATATAAATTTAAAATAATATTGAAATACCTTAGATGTTAATGCGTGCGCGCGGGCGGGCTATGTACCCAAGGAGCGTCTTTATGTAACTGAATATTAAGCAGTTAATTGTCAAAAACATGCGATCTCTTGTCTTGATTGTCTTTAAATATTCATATTATTTTGTACTGTGAAGAAAACGCAAATCAAAAAGCTTGTTTTAACTGAACGTTTCAATTTATCCAAATCAAAATCTCATCAAACAAATTAGCAATAAGATTTTATGGAAGGAGCAAAATGTATACCCAATACCGCTAGAAAAATATAAAGCAAAATCTCCAGTTACATATTTTTTTGAGTCCTAATAAACTATTGCATTAATCAATTAGATAATATTGATCGTAAAGAAGACGATATACTTAAGGCATTTTTCGAAACTTAAGTTGTAATCAAAGCAGTTTTTTTTATGAAGCAGATTCCGTTTTTATATTGAGTTATTATAACAGCTTGCTAATATACTAAAACAATACTGAGAACATACACCCGACAAATTGTAATATCTGTAGACTCCATTATAACACCACAGTGCATTATATTGTTTTTCAAAATGTTGTATACTTGTCTAAATTAATAATAACGTCTGTTTTTGACAATTATCGTAGCTAGTTATAATTGTATTTGTACGAAAAGTGATTTCTGAGTGTAATGGAATATTAAAACATGTCTCACGTGAAAGGTACTAAATACCGGTTTTAAGTTAACATATTTTTTGTATGAAAATTTATCACAATTACATTTTTACCCTAGTTTTATGAAACGGTAAGGACGCCTTTATATCTACAGATTTTAATTTGCCTTAGTGAAATAGGTATATAAAAAATTCAAGATTTGAATAACAGGTATTTAGGTCAAACAATATTCCAGAGTTTCAGACAGGTTTATATAAGATGCAGGTCTTTTGTAAAGAATATACCTAATATATTTATTCAGTGCGTGTCACTGAAGGTAAGGTATCTAATTGATTGACTTAAACGTGTAGCGTTTCATGCCTGCAACATGGATGGGAACACACCATAAATATCTTTGGTGTTTATAGGCGAAAACTATCTCATTCCATCAGGAAAGGTATTCGTTGATACATAATACAAAAACTTTATTTGTAAGTTGCAAAAGGTTTCCATAGATTGTTCAAGCATCAAGCACGCTTAAAATAAGAAATAGACCTTATTAACACTTCAAAACAGTATTTTTCTACAGCACTAACTACTTTACCATACCTCTCTTCTAGTAATTTGAAAAATCGTTCCATAAGTTTTTGTATTCATATTAAACATAGACACATTATTACGGCACAAGTTCCTACTTTTAAAATATGTTTTACTGATAAACGTTGCGGTAGTTAACAATAAAGTTATATCAACGGATAGCAAAAAGACCAAACTTATTAAACTAAGTACCTTTCTGTCTCGTGATTCAGCGTGATTCATGTTCTATTTTGACACGGAAATACACTTTTTAAAAACCTAAGCTTTATTGCTTAGAGTATTGTACAAAATTTGGTTTTCTATTCAAAAATATTTAACCAAAACATTTATCCTCGATCTTTTGCATTCTTATACGAAAACTAATCTGTAAATGTCATCATAACAGAAAGTCTCCGTCCGTTCATAAAAACCTTCAAAATTGCCTATCCGCTATGTATAAATGGACGTTTTGTACAATATCTCTATAACAATGAGACTTATGACGTCACCGCACACAGAAATAACTTAGTTGTTTATGACCCTAAATTGCGGTAACCTATTAATAACTTTTTAGGGCTTTTAATGTCTAAAGATAATTTGATTGTATGAATGCTAGTGAACTGTTTTCTGTGTGTCGGTAGCGTATTCACTGCGATGCGCAGAATTAAGCCGCCGCCCGCCTCTAGTCAAATTTTCAACACACGTCAAGACATAGGATTTTATATTTACACAAATAATTATATTATATTGATATAGTATTCTAGTTTTAGGCGTTTATGATTTACAAGTAAGCAGTATGAATAAAACGATAGACATTGTATTTTATCGTTTTAAGCGTAGCAACTTAGTTTTCTCTAAAACTCTTGTTCGTGCAATATTGTTATGCTTTTAAATTGTTTGAGCGTTCTTAGAGCTGTTTTTATAATTTACCTATTACGACATAATTTTAATTTTTCGATGTGGTCTCGTTTTGTGTAAAGAGTTGTCAAAATATTAAAAAGTCCGCGTATACTGAACGATGATTCTTCTCGCACAGCTTCGTGAGTTAAGCGGAAGACGTTTATTATAAACGATAGGTAAGTGCACGTGGTAGGTCATGGGTAAGTTGGGTAAGTCTCGTAGAACCAGGCGCTGAGAATCATACGATAGCATGTTGAGATTATTTTGGGGAAATTGGCGCTTTGTCGAGATCTCGCTTGGTTTATGTGACATGAAGTTGGCCTGGGCCATACTAAAGGGGCAAAAGGGTCTCGGCCAACTCGTTCTGAGCCGAAGGACGGCGGCAGGCGGCTACGCCCGTTAGTACTTACAGAATAAATCGATGCCAAACCAGAGCACGTATACTTAGTATATCGATTAATATCACCTCATGGGTAACGTAGAATAGAACGTCCAACGTTCGTCTTAATGACGGTCGGACTATGAATAGTATTATACTTATATCTTTATATTGATAAATTAAAAAATCCCTAAAGTAATTGCGGTGACGCAAACGAATAATAGATTAAAATATCCTCTCTGAATGTATAAAACAATCGCCCACAAAGTGATTCTAGGATACAGGGTATGCTTTGCAATTATTTAAATGTTATCTTAATGTTTTCATGTAGGCAGGTTTTGCCGAACTCTTTGTATGCGGCCGTCGTTCGCTGACTGTTTCGCGATCGGTTCGATTGTGTGGTGCGGTAACGTCGGTGCGAGCTGTGAGTTCTCTAATGGCGGCACGGATGCGTCGTGCATCGAGCTCCTCAGCGGCGGCGTTTACTTTCGGGTCCACTGTAGTCTGTCGCGATTTTTTATACTCTTGTGACTATTGTAGCGTAATCCCTCGTCCCATCTCAGTTGCGACTTGAACGGTCTCGCTTTGCATGTTTATTTTTCAATCTAACAACCTCATTCGATTTCACAACATGGTCTTCAGTACTCTCATATGGTCACTAATAACGCGAACGACTGATAGTTTCGTCATTGCAGTTCCCCTAATCCTGACATTAATAAATAAATTATTATAAAAATATCGATAAATCATTACATCCGTTTCATTAGATATACTAGAAATGTACTGAAAAAGTGTAGAATGGACGTCGTGGATGATGTCTAATCTTTTTATGTACACAAAATTACTAAAGAAATCGATTTTGCTATCTATCCACTTTAATATAAACATTTATATCGCATTGACTTCGTCGTAATGCTCGCGTAGTCTTGGTAAAAAGCACTCGATTGGAATTTTAAATTGATAAGATGGGTTATTTAGAAAAAAGTAGAATGTCGGGCGATGTGAACGGTATATGTGGTGGAACGTTCAGCAAACACAAATAATTGCTGTCTAAAGGGAAATTTAAACGAACACTGAACATCGCTCGATGCTAGTTGATAAGATGATTGCCAATGTTATAATCACAAATAACAAACTTTAGACTTTGAATTATTAATCATAAAATTATATCTATTTATATAATGAAGAGATGAAGAGATGCGCATAGTGCTTTTATGAATTGTAGGTTCTAGTATGAAACAAAACGATCTAGTCATATCCTCTTCGTTTCATTTTTTTCTATCGCTTAGCATAGTTTAGCTTCAAGCACGTTTTTCGATAGTCTTTTATTAATATTTTTTTATTATTCTATGTATACTTGTTTTCTTAATTAGATAGAAGAAACTGGTGGAGACATCCGTATACTAATTAAGCTATTAATTAATCTACCTTCAGTTGTAATCAGATATTCTGATATCTTAAGACGTTGACACAAACAACGCCGTCTACAAAAAAATTATTTAAACTTTCGTGAGACATTATTTACTAAATAATTGATTAAGAAAACGGCTAACTCACGTGTAAATCGGTATAGGTTCCGACTAGTTTCGGACCTATATGAGGTCCTTCATCAGGGCGATTGCGACGCTGTTGCCGCGACAGCGACTCGACGCGAACAGCGTCGCAATCGCCCTGATGAAGGACCTCATATAGGTCCGAAACTAGTCGGAACCTATACCGATTTACACGTGAGTTAGCCGTTTTCTTAATCAATTATTTAGTAAACGCCGTCTACCCCTACAAATGTAAAAAAAGTTTTTAATAAGTTATCCAGAATATTGTTTTATAAAATGTATCTTATTTAGTTATAATTATATTGTAGTTTTAATTAATAATTAATATTTATCGGTATAGATTAATAGAACACGAGTTGAATGGTATAACCGTTTGGTTAAATAAGACGTTTAAAATTACCTTAGTGGAAAGTTAATAAATTATGTAAGTAGAGATGAATTACTTTAATAGTTCTGCTAAAATTTAATGCTTATTAATGATACACCGCAAGTACAAACTCTTACTACTTCGAGGAGTTTCTTTACATTAATAAAACGTTATTACTAAAATATAAGTTATAATATTTTAAAACTCTAAATAATATTTGGCTTATTGCAATTTACAAAATTATTCATGTTTCACAAATCATCAGAACATAGTCAATCACGAGTAATTTAAAAACAATGAAATACGCATGTCAAAATTTATCTTAATGGCATCAATATTATATTATTATGTTTTTCGAGTAAATTGAACGAGTATATTTCATATTTTAAATAAAACGATAACACGTCGTTTTATTTAAAATACATGATATTTTAAAAAAAAAATAATTATATACACAAGTAATATTATTTGCCTACGCCGTAGCACTAAAACTACTACGATAAAGCACCATGCTTTATTAAAAACTCGTAGACGATGCTACAAGTAGGCGTCACTACGACACACGATTATAGGCTACGATTGCTTGCAATTCATAACTGTAAGTACGAATATCGCGTACTCATGTAGAACAAGAAAACGCTATATTCGTTAATGCAATTATAATTAATGATTCATTAATACTATAAAAATAAAGGCAGGAAAATTTAATATTACAATAATAATCGTGTAGTTTTTGTCTTTATTAATCATATGAGACACGAATGTTCATTTTTATCAAGAACAATTTTTCATATAAACCTCTGAACGCGTTAAAAGTAAAAATTCTAGATTGATTACAGGCATTGATACCAGGAGACAGGCAAAGATGCAAGGAAAGCCTTGTGTCTCTCAAAGCTTTCCTTTATATCACAAGTAGTTAGTTTATGTGGAGTTTAAGGTGGGTGTGTTTTTAAATAAAAAGAAACCTACTTAAGCGGTGTAGCATTAGTAAACAGAAAAAAACACGCCGTCCGTATAGATCTCACACAAGTCTCTATGTTGATGTTCCATAAAGAACACTCTCAACAGACTTTTGATAGGACTTCTATGTACAATTAACATAGCCCTAGATCACAAGAAGAAGGAACATTATAATATTTAAAAAATATGAAGAAAAAATTCATGTGTACGAAGAATTTATATGAAAACGCACAGTCAAGGCTTACCTTTATGCTCAGCTTGAAAATATAACGCGCACACTTCGCAGAAAAAATAATTAGAAAAATACTTCGTTGGTTTTTAATTATACTTAAAATACTTATTTTTAAAAAATTATTTACCTTCACAAATAATTATTTGTATAAAAATTAAAATGAATTATAATTATAATATTTAACTTATCACTTATTTTACTTATTAATTATAATTTATTGTAAATCATTTATAAAAATGAATGCTTAAATATATATGTATATAAAATATAAGAAAGTAAAATTTATATTAAATAAACAAACGAAGATTTCAATGATAATGCATTTTTCAGTTTTTCATTATTTTATTTTATTGTATTATATAATGAACGAAAAAATATGGCCACTCAAATTATTTCGTTTGACGTGATTAACAAAAATTACTGACTCTACATACTTAACCCCATAACTAGTTTTCTGAGAGCAGCTAACATTTATTAATCTGATATTCACAATTCTCCAAAATCACCTTTTTGCATAGGTACGCTCGATAATTTTTGTCGCCACAATAAGCCTCTCAGTCAAGTCATATCTACTTTAATGTGTCAAGTATTCTGTTAATTATTATTAATATAAGTAGAGAGAATATAGGCTTTTGAAAAATTACTTTTCCGTGTTGAGTTGAAATCGTTTTAAACCCAGTAATAAAAATATTCCGCTAGTCGAACGAAAGGTTCGAACATTTTTATTGATATATTTTTATAAATATTTATATAGAAACTGGTCGTAGGGCTGTCTTAAGATAAAACACTAGAACAAATGTACATAGATACATAAATGAAGTCATATCTAATTTAAGAGCTTACTAGCGTTTTGTCCCGGGTTCGCTCGGGCGGGTGACAGGGTGTCGCTGTTTTAATGCTAAGGGAATTATAATAACTCGCAATTTTAAAGTTTTCTAAACAAATGCGTCTGAGCGACTTGTCAAGTTCTGTATAGTATGACGATATGTACTTAAAATGAGTTCCTAAAACACTTTAAACCCGTTGTTTAAAACTACGCAATATTTAAATACTATAAATCTATGTACTTAATAGCCAAGTTAGAACTTTTAAAGTAACGATTAAGTTAAGGAAAATATATGAGTTATTACGTACTTCAGGTGGTCAGGGCCAGAAAAGAAACTTAAAAGATTTCTGTCACAATGGAAGATAGCAACACTTCTGTGCGTTCAAATTTTGATCAGTGATAATTAAAAAAATATTAAAATAACTAAGCGGTATTCATGAAAAATAAAAAATCGACATGATAATGTGTTATGTTCCCCAGATTTTACGTCACTATACGGCAGTTTTTGTACTTGCTATGCTATATGGTAGTTAAACATATTTTGTGTAAGAGTAAAACTAACAGCACTAAACAAGTTTTTACAGTCTACCTTTCATCCAAAATTAAATATTATACTTTCCTATATGATAAGCCATTAAATATCCCATTGAGCTATTTGAAATAATTCAAGTTTTAGGTATCAGAGTAACAAATTAGCAAAATTGCACACTTCGAAGTATCGCACTAAAACTATACGAAAAAATTTAAATTTTGAATTTCATTCAAGATTTAAATCTTTTCGCATAGTTTTAGCATCATAGTATTTTTGATTTTTATTGAGGCATTCTTAAGCTTTAAATTATATATGAATAAAGATGTCACATTGCACGCTTCAAAGTACGTTCTGTTTCTTTCACAAAACTTATGTGAAAAAAAATTCTGTCACAAAAATTATGTGGATGAATAAATACTTTTTAATGAAAGAGATTATTTAGACCAAATATTCGTAATATGGAAATAGTTACGATCAACCAAACGAAGTGTACATAGGTGTGTCACGATGTAAATGACTATTAATAATTACACTAGTGGCAACACAACAAATAAATTATTCCACAGTGTTTTAATTGGGATTCGCCATGTAATAGAGAACTTAGGTTTGCTTGCAACATATTATTTAAATACATTTTAAATGTATTTAATTAAACTAACATTTAAAAAGTATTTAATATGTTTTGAAGCAAGCGGAACTTAGAATCAACTATCTCATACACGTATAGCTATTAAGATTTTTTTTTAACAAATTTCTTAGTTACTTTAATTAATATATATAAAAAACCAAAGAAAGATCAAAGAATTAAAATATTTTTTGATTTAAGAAATAAATTTGTTTTTAGTTTCTTGGACTGCCTATTATTAGAAATCCGTGTCTCTTTAACCGGTGTTAGTAACGACATTTGAATAATCGTGAATCAGATGTACATATTTTTCCGTTATTTAATATTCTAGTCATTCTAAGTAATTTCATAAAGGAAGAAAAATAGTCATTCTTGTCTCTTGTACTTTAAAGCCTGCATTTTAGAGAAATTACCCTCGTGTATGTAACGTACAAATACATATTACCAAACAGAGTACATCGTAATTCGTACCACATGAATGATAGAATTTAAAAGTTTAATTTTATAATTCAGAATTTTACATTTCGTTGTAAACAATTTTTAATATGAGCGTCTCCAAGTCCAAATATTTCATTTTCAATTTCTATAATAACTCAGGCTTCGTCGCTCAGATTACCGAAATTGTTTTACCAGTTCCACCAGATATCAATCAAATGTGCACGCAATTCTAGTCTTTGTACAAATAATCCGTTTAGGTCACAATCGCTTGCACAGTTTGAGGATTATATTACTGTGCCATACATTGTTCTGGATAACTTATATAGTTTAGGTGTAAACGTACTGCTCCGTTCATATCTATCTTTCTTTTTTATCTTTTTTCAAATAAACAAAATATGACCTCAAATTTTTAAAATCTAACAATAACAAATAGTATTTTTTTATTTTATGATATAAACTGAGCAGTAATTGTTTATGTAGTTTAGCAAAAGGATACCTCTACAGGTGTCTGTGATATACGCTTGTAAAGATCGTCCAATTGAACCCTAATCACTATCTTTTCCGTACAAGTTCCGTTTTGCGCGAACATAATTTTAAATATATTCCATTGTATATTAAACATCTTATTCAGTGTATTTTACACTTAAAAATAATTTTTCAAACTAATTATAATACATGAAAAATAGAGATTTGTGTAAGGGAATTGTAAAATCGTTTTTCATAAAAAATTCAAATAGCCGCTTATATCAAGATGCTTTTAATTTAAAAGATAGTTTTATATACCAATAGATTTGCTACAATGTAAAAATAAGAGATTTGAAATAGAAACAGTTAACTACTATGTATTTCTTTGTATGTGGATAATATTTGTAATATACAAAAAGTTTATAAATAAATGTTTGTTTTGTGGTATAAAATACAAATACGTACAAGTATTTTTTGACCTCAAAACCCTTCTAAATTATTTTATTGAAAATATTTTCGTTGATTTACTTTGTTATTAATTAAAAATTCACTTTTAAGTTGCGGCGATGAACCTTTGGGAAGTACAAAATAATCAATTGTAATTAAAACACTTGTTAACTTTTAAGATTTTAGTTACAGAAATAACTTCTAATTATTTGTTACAATTATCGTTTAGATGAAATTAATTCCCAAATTGTTAATACTGTTATTTTGATTACAAATTTAAAGTTATTTTTTTTAAACTGCAATGTAATTTCTGTAACTAAAAACAAAATAAATTTCCCCATTAGGTAATGACACACCAATAAATATAATAATGTTATAGCAGCTGTCAAAACTGCACAAAATCCGGAATTAAAATATGCGTAACAAAGTTGTTTTAGTCATAATTATTGTTAAACTAATGTACATTATATTAATTTTTATAATATAGAATTTTAATATAACAGTGGTTATGTAATGTTTCATTGTTTGTTTGTTTTTTTACGTTGACCAATGGTCCTGACACGGAAATCTTTCAGTGCGTTTGATAGCTGTTCTAAATCATATTATATTGTTATAATACGCCAAAGATTGTAATGTAAGTTATAACAGTTATTTAAATCGTCGCTAGGTAATATTACTTTTAACTATTTATTTAATTAGAATAGCAAAATTCTGTATTTAGCTAATGGACTGCATAAATAGAACCATTTATATTTGAAACTAATACAATAATGATTCGCCTACTTTGCATGTTTAGTTAAAACGTTTAAACCTATTATCAAGTTATAAATATGTATATTGCTGAATTTTCAAAACTAAATTACTATTCAATTATTTATTATTATACATTATTACGTTTAGTATGCTAGAAATATGAAAACGATAATAAATAATTTTAATTATATTAGGTTTGTGTTTTATTTAAGAACCCTGATTAAAAACATATTAAAAACAATTCTGATGAATTTAAGAAATGCGATGGTGTAGACTTGCAGCTTTCCAAGTGAATAGTTGTCGTGCGCGCAATACATTTGTTTCTTTGTAAAATAAGTCAGTAGCATATCTAAACTGTTTTTTGGGCATTACTTTTAAAACTTACGCAGAGCTGTTCCTAAAGCTGTGTGTATATTTTCGCTGTTTCAACACATATTCAGGGCCGTCTTAGACTATACTGGGGCCCTTAGGCACACAAGAATTCGGGGCTCTTTTGGAATGTAAAGAAAGCAAATTATACAATTTTTTTCACCATGACCTGCTTTATTAATCCATACTAATATTATAAATGCGAAAGTAACTATGTCTGTTTGTCTGTCTGTTACGCTTTCACGGCCAAACCACTGGACCGATTTGGATAAAATTTGGTACAAATATAGTTTGAGACCCAAGAAAGGACATAGGATAGTTCTTATCCCGGAAACCCCACGGGAACGGGAACTATGCGGGTTTTTATTTTAGAATTTTTTCCACGCGAACGAAGTAGCGGGCACAGCTAGTCCTATATATTATCATAACGCAATATGTCATTAATGATATTAGTACGTATGCTGTTGTTTTTTTATTGCGATTACGATAATAGTTTCTTTCGAGATTTCTGTTGAACAATTCTTCTATTAAATCCAATCTCAATTTTCTGAAGAATATCATGTTCTATGCTCATAATTAACGAATTACTTAGCCGTTCTTGTAACATTGTTGTTCGCAATTCATTTTTTTTTTCTCTTAAGCTGCGAAAATGCCCGACCATTTTATTTCGATATTAAATGTGAGAGAAAATGTCGATCCTTCGGGGCCCTCTGAAGATAGGGGCCCTGGGCATTGGCCCCGAGTGCCCTTATGGTAAAGACGGTATTGCCCATATTAGTTTCCATTCCATAATCATATGGAATGGAAACTAATATGTAATATATCAATCAGAGATTTTCAAATTGCTTTATATACCTTCATGAGAATATTCTTATTGGCTAAAGGCAGAAATACCCATGCTACTCAGTAGCATGTAAATAGCAAGTGTATATGAAAAAAACATGCTTGTGAATAAGCACACCACTTAATCACAATCCGATCTGTTTTTCGTGCTATTTAGCACACGGTGTAAGGTGCAGGTGAGAAGGGGTGGATTCAAAGCAAGTCTGAACGTGTGTTATGCTATTTGGTTTGTTTACTACTTTACTTTGGTAGTTATAATTACTACTGATACTAGTTATAATTTTTGGATTTGGTTGCGTAGCTAGTTTGCGATGGCTCGATGGGGCGATGATAAAACTTTTATATTTTTTATCGAAATTGTGAATGTTTTTGGAATGTAGGTACCTACGTTCACCACAATATTACCTAAAACAAAACATAAACAGAAAATGCGTACCGAAGCATATTAGAATCGATGAAAGAAAGTGATATCACTGAATTTAATTCATTTTGCATAATATAATTCCACATAGAAAAGTCCATTTTAAATTCTCTAATTAGAATGTGTATCTCACACGTGCTAGAAAGAAGTATGTTCGTAAGAAGTATGCTTTTGAGGTCTGCGCTTTCATTAGCAAATGTACATACTCGGAGAGTATACTATAAATAAGCACACTATCTAGAAGCAAACAAGCGTGCTTTTTAGTAGCATGTGTATTCCAGGCTTTAACCCCGTAGCTTTCTCATGACGTAGATAGTGCTTCTTACACGTTACATAAATTATTAATCTGTAGTTTGTATGAGAGTATGGTATTTATTCCTGCCGTATATTTTATTCCTGCCGCAATAGCGTCTGTGCTTGTCGCTGTCGTGTTCCGATTTGGAGGGTAAGGTAGCCGGTAAACTTATGCATGTGGCATTAGACTTCGCCACAAGATAGCAACGCACCATTAACATCTTTGGTGTCTATAGGCGATGGTCAACTCTTTCCATCAGGAGACCCATCCGCTTGTTTGCTATCTAATGATATAAAAAAAAAAAAAATCAATGATTATCCCAGGTATTTTATACAGTCTACTTGTTCAAGCTTATCGCAAGCACAGGGAGTTCCAGTATTTTGGAAATTATGTACGCATAGACTACGTGTTCGGTTAGTTTGAATAGGTGGATTTAGAGAAAGGCACAACTTTTTTATATGTTCAAAAATAAATTATTTGTATATATATATGTAGCCAACTGCTGATATATGTAGCCAACTGCTGATGATCTATAAACCGATCTCAGACACTTGCTGTACTTCGTCCCAAGTCTTTCCGTGAAAAATGGCTGCCGTATCGTCAGCATAGCATGATATTTAGGCTTACGATATTCTTTGGATTAAAAGGTCGTTAATATAAATCAGAAATAAGGTCGGTCCAAGTATACTTGCTTGCGGTACACCAAAAAGAACCGGAAGCGCTTTACTTGTTACGGAGCCAACTCTTGAACACTGTCTTCCGCCGTTTATGTCGGAACGAAATTAGGCCAAAGCAATTCCTCATATACTGAAGGGCTCTAGTTTTTGCAGCAGAATGTTGGCAGAGAGCAGAATGTTGGTTGCTAACCCAAAGAAAGTAAAAAGCAGCAAATTAAACTTTAAAAAACAGCAGAAAACAGTTAAATAGTAATTTGAAAACATCAAATCCACTGTCCGACTTTACAATCATAGAATCACAAAAGCACACAATTCATGTACGTACTAAACGCACGTTTCACTTCGAAACCAAAGCATCTTCAGGAGAAACGAACACTACCTCACTCTACGCGAGTGTAAGTAATTGTGCCGGCGTGGTCGTGGTTGTAAAAGTTAGTGGATGTGGGCGGATAAGTGTGCCGCTGGGGTCTTCCCTTGATCCGAACCATCGGTGAGTCTTATCCATTTATTAAACCGACGTCTCTCTTTTCGGTACCATCACGGAGGATACATAGAACGTTCGCGGATAATAGCAAATTTAATTAATTTCACGTTTTTAATAATGGATTGCCGCAAAGTAACGCCTGAATCAATAAAAGATAAACATGTCGTCGAAATAGCTTTTAATACAAATTTCATCCCATATTTCAGCCCTTCAGTTGATTTTTGAAAAAAAAAAATAGCCTATGTATAACCCCGGATCTTCAACTATTTCCATGCCAAATTCCATGATAATCGATCCACCGGTTTAGCCGTGAAAGCGTAACCCGACCGATACTAATTTACTTATGGATAGAGAGCTATGCACACGCATGGATTGCTTGGGCCTTAGAGCTTAGTCTTAATCCGGCACTGTCCTCAGCATCCTACATCGAAAGGCATTTAATGATTAAATACAAAGATTTTTAATTTCCTTGCGTATATTTACTTCTGCTCTACTCCCAAAAAACTCCTTTATGATCTCACACCATCAAGAGAAACATTTGCTTATTTATACTATGGTATAAAAAACGTTAACAATATTTAACCGTTAGTACAATGTACTTACCTACCCTTCTCGCCCTACGTAGTTTTGTGCTTGCCCTAAAATGGAAGTGACAGACGGGTGTGACAGAAAGGGCATGAAAGTAAAATTAACGAGGTCGAAATGAGAGCGTTAGCGGCGGATAGCAATCGTAATACCAAAGGGAGACAGAGGTTGAAATTTAAAGACAGTATCTGTATTCTGTCTGTCTGTGTCTGATTACGTCCACATTACATAAAGAGTATTATCTTGCGGCATGTTTAAATAAAGCGTGTTATCTTGCTGTGTTAAATGAAGAGTGTTATCTTGCGGCGTGTTTAAATAAGTGTTATCTTGCGATGTGTTTAAATGAAGAGTGTTACCTTGCGGCGTGTTTAAATGAAGAGTGTTATATTGCGGTGTGTTTAAATCACCGACCACACAACCCATAGACCCCTAATAACAGGCTTCTGTCAACACATCTGACTTATAGTTCCGATGTAAATGTCCATGCACCAATACCCAATCAGTGTAGACCAATCAGATCCTCTGTACATCACTATCTTTCACTGTGGCCTTGAGTTAGCCAATCACGATGTTGCAATCCCGCTTCGTCTTACCTCAGTTAGTTGCATTCAATACGGAAAATCGAATATTAGGCGCCTATGGGCTGTGTGGTCGATGGTTTAAATAGTTAGTTGGCGCAGAAAACAGGAAATAAGACAATATGTGTGGATAACAATCAACAAATGTATGACAATCAATTCTCTCTGCCTCTGCCGTAAGGAATTTGGTGTGACTATACTATAGGTACCAAATATTGCGAGAATATAACCACGAGTGGTTAGCGACCCTGACTACGCAATCGACAGGGCTCGGGTTCGATCCTCAACGGGGACATGCGTTTGTGTGATGAGTTAATATTTGTATTTCCGGGTTTGGGTGTTTATTAAATATATTATTTATATATGTATTAGTATCGTTGACTAACACCCATAACACAAGCAAATAATTTGCTTACTTTGGGGTTAGATCAGTCAGTTTTATTATTATTAATAATATTATTCTGCTTAGGAATAAATGTTTGATCCGTGTTTCAAACTTTGAACCTCGTAATTTACAGTCGATTAATCAGTGTTGGTCTGAGCTTCCTTGAAGAATAGACCAATTGCCGCTCGGCCAGGCAGGTCGTAAAAAGTGACTGATTCGCTATACGTGTCACTACCATCGTAACTACTAGGTAGGAAAGTTCCACAACGTCTCGCCCGGGTATTTGGTACTACCGCCGTACCTATTTATTTTATTTTTATTTTTTATTTTATTATAAACATAAAATCCACAGCATACAATTCAACAAATACATCAAGTAAGCAAACCAAACATTAGCCAATTACGGATTTTCATTACATTACTGAAACTTTTGAGTTCATTGACAGTACAAGCCAAAAAAAAATACAAATAATAAAGTTTCTGACGCAATTGCGCAAATACTGATCACTATCGTGTTCCGGTTTGAAGGGTAAGGTAGCCGGCAGACTTATTAATGCGGCATTGCCATCCCACCACAACATATAGCAACACACCATTAACGTCTTTGATGACTATAGGCGATGGTTTGTCATTTCATCAGTAGACCCATCTGCTTGTTTGCTATATCATTACATAGTATAAAACAAAGTCGCTTTCTCTGTCTGTCCCTATGTCCTTATGTCCCTATGTATGCTTAAATCTTTAAAACTACGCAACGAATTTTGATGCAGTTTTTTTTAATAGATAGACTGATTCTTGAGGAAGGTTTAAGTGTATAAACCTTTCCGATATTCCCACGGGAACAAAATCTGCGCGGGTGAAACCACGGGTAGGTCGCTAGTTATGATATAAAAAAAACGAATGACTAAACAAGTAATATATTCACAAATTGGAACGAAGTTCCTTACGGCAGGCTTGGAGGGGATAGATTTTAATGCACGACCGAACTGAAAAAAATGTGATAGTAAAACCGTAAGAAAAATGCGTGGAATAAAAGCGTTAAATGAGACGTGCGCAGGCGCGACAGTCGCGTACACAAGCGAGTAATGCCGTTTAGCCGAAGGAAGTTCGTTCCTACCTGGTGTCCCGCGACACCACATCATTATTATTTATTTCATATTTATACACTACATTAAAAAAATATATCATTATAAAGGCTTCTTCGAGAAATAATCTGTAATTTTCTTAGTTATTTTCTTTTTCACTTCAGGTGATACATCCATATGTAATTTATTGTTGGATTCAGTAACATTTGAACTTGATCCACTTTGGTTAAAAATTGATTTTTGTGGACTATTTAAGTTTAGTCCGCCGCTCTCATTGTCGAGTTTTTCCATTTCTTTGAATAATCTTAAAGTATTCACTGGCTGTTCGGCAGTTTCTGTGTTTTCTATAGTTATTTTGCATTCCGCCGAGTTATCCTGACATACATATGTATTTTCGGTTATCTTAGCAGATTTTTCAGAGGTTTCTTCGTCTTGTGAGAACATGTCTGGTGAATCGTTTAGAAGCAATTGTACACACGTTGATATTTCCTCTTGGTCCACGTTCTAAAAATAAAATTACTGTTAAATCTATATTAACACTAGCTGTCCCGGCAAACGTTGTATGGCCATATAAATTATTTAATTAAAAAATAAGAGTTGGTGATAGAAGGGTAAAAATTTAGAGTTGTATGTATTTTTCAATGCTGAATCATAAAAAAATAAAAATAAAAATTTTTGTCCATAAAATAAAAAAAAATTATGGGTGGACAATCCTTAACATTTAGGGGGATGAAAAATAGATGTTGGCCGATTCTCAGACCCACTGAATATGCATACGAAATTTCATCAAAATCGGTCAAGCCGTTTCTTAGGAGTACGGTAACTAACATTTTGACACGGTAATTTTATATATAAGATTATAAATGCGAAAGTTTGGATCTTTAAATGGATGGATGTTTGTTACTCAATCACGCAAAAACTACTAAATAGATTTGGATGAAATTTGCCACACAGGTAGATGACGACCTTGAATAGCACATAGGCTACTTTTTATCCCGGAAAAACTCGTTGTTCCCGCGGGATTCTCCAAATACTTTTATAATACAGAGGGCTGCACGCTGCAGCTAGTATTCAATATTTGTTTAACCTTTTTAATAAAAAAATCGTAATTTGTTTCACAAAATAAACTTTGGCGTCGATTTCTCTGTATTTTCAAGGTAACAAGGTTATTTAAAGAATATAATTGTATTATGGTTTTATTAAAACCTTAACCAGGCAAATATTGAATTTTATGCGCATATGCGCAACTAGCTGCAGCGTGCAGCCCGCTGCATTATAAGTTTTTTTGCGAATCCCGCGGGATCACTTAATATTTTCGGGATAAAAAGTAGCCTATGTGCTATTCCAGGTCATCATCTACCTGTGCGCCAAATTTCATTGAAATCCGTTCAGTAGTTTTTGCGTGATTGAGTAACAAACATCCATCCAAACTTTCGCATTTATAATATTACTAGCTGACCCGCGCATCTTCGCCCGCGAGTATATTAATAAGTCGTCCAAATAGCTTTTAATAAAAATTTCATCCCCTATTTCAGCCCTCCAGGGACTGATTTTTGAAACAAATTAGCCTATATTTGATCCCGGATCTTCAACTACATCCATGCCAAATTTCATGAAAATCGGTCCAGCGGTCGTGAAAGCGTAACAGACAGACAGACAGACTTTCGTATTTATAATATTAAATATGGATTATAATAATTATAATAAGATTATCTAAGAAAATACCGCAAATTGAATGTTTATTTGCAGCTTAGTTACATTTTTAACAAAAATATGCTTTGCGATTTTCAACCTTATTCAACATCTCGTAAATGTAATGCGGCGGTGTGAGTGAAATCGACGCTTTTAAATCGTAGTCATTCCGCGCCTAATAACAAAAATACGTAGATGAGTTATGCGCGCTTCAAAAGTGGCATATTAAAAACAGGCTAATTGGCTCATTAGACATCAGTCACGCACTCGCTGCGGTCGCAAGTTTTTTTTTTAATTTATTTATTTATTTAATACTTTATTATACACTTAAAAGTAATGTTATTACATTTTTATTTGTGAACATTTACAAAATACGAGCTTATCTCTGCAAGAGATTTCTTCTAACAAACCCAAAAGAGTGAGAATGCGTAAAAGAAATGTAGAATATATAATGTACAAATTATTAATTTTTTTAATATATCATAAGATAGCAAACAAGCAAATGGGTCTTCCGATCGAAAGAGTCAACCATCGCCTATAGACACCAAAGATGTTAATGGCGCGTTGCTATTTTGTGGCGAGGTCTAATGCCACATGTATAAATTCACCGGCTACCTTATCCTCCAAACCGGAACACGACAGCGACAAGTACTGACGCTATTGCGGCAGGAATAGGTAAGGCGGTGGTACCAGACCCGGGTGAGACAATGCAGAACTCTACCACCTAGTAGCCACGATGTTAGTGACTCGTATAGCCAATCGGTCGCCTTTTACGACCTGCCTGTGAGAACGACAGTTGGCCTATTCTTCAAAGGAGTCCGGGACCAACCGGGGATTTTTTTTTACTAGTATATCAATAAATTAGAATATTATTTTAATTTTAAGCGAGGCGTATACTTCTTATATACATAAAAATCAATCCCTATTTTCCTTGGTCACGACATCACGCCTGAATGGCTGAACCAATTTCGGTAATTTTTTTTGATGTGTTTGTAATTGTAAGGAGAAGATTTTTATGAAAGAAAATATTAAGAAAATTGCGCGGAAAATTAGAAAATTTATAAATACTTAACCACCATATAAAGTTTAATGCCATTTTGGCTGCGTGGAAGGACAATTCCGTAGGGCGTAGACTTATATAAATTACGTGTCACGTTGTTTGTCCGCTATGGATCCTAATATGTAAGGCAAAACAATGTTTGCCGGGTCAGCTTGTTTACAATAATTATTAACACGTATCTTTAAATATATCTGATGGTTTTCTCCTCTTCGTCGCCTAACTTGTGGTCTATCAGTTAACCTACTTGGTTTTTTTATGTCATAAGACACCAAACAAGCAGATGACTCTTCTGATGGAAAGAGACTACCATCTCCTCTAAACACCAAAAAATGTAGCATTGTAGCTGTTAGGTGGTAAAGTTCTGCATTGTAGCTGCTAGGTGGTAAAGTTCTGCATTGTAGCTGTTAGGTGGTAAAGTTCTGCATTGTAGCTGCTAGGTGGTAAAGTTCTGCATTGTAGCTGTTAGGTGGTAAAGTTCTGCATTGTAGTTGCTAGGTGGTAAAGTTCTGCATTGTAGCTGCTAGGTGGCAAAGTTCCGCATTGTAGCTGTTAAGTGGTAAATGTCTGCATTGTCTCGTCCATCTGCTATCACCGTCTGTGTGTGGCATTAAGACACTGTCACAATGTAGCGTTGCACCATTAACATCATTTTTATCTCTTTCTATCAAGAGAGCCATCTGCTTTTTGCATTTGCTATCTTATGATATAATAGCTGAGCCCGCGACTTAGTCCGCGTGGAAAATTTCGAAATTCAAAGTAGCCTAAGTTACTCCTTATTAGCTATCTGCCAGTAAAAGTCCCGTCAAAATCGGTTCAGTCGTTCCAGATATTAGCCGGAACAAACAGACAGACAAAAATATGGTATTGGTATATGTACCGTGTATACATCCATATGCATTTATTAAAAAACAGTTATTTTTATATTACAAACAGACACTCCAATTTTATTTATATAGATAAAAAAAAGAATAATCATTGTGCATTACTGTTACGAGGTAGTAACAAGTCCAAATAAAAGTTCTTTAGGTTAATTCTAAATATTTGTTCAATTCATCAGGCTTACTCGGCCTGCCCTACAATTATTAGGAATTTTAGGAATTAGGAATAAATTTTTAGAAATTAAATAATAAATAAATACCACTTCCAACGTATCTTCTCCATTACAATGTGATTTTGACTGCTGTCCTTTAAGTGTATGTTCCAGAAACGAGTTCAAACTTGTTTTATTAACATCTGTTTTGCTGTAACTTAGTATTAACTCGTACAATTGACCTGAAATCAAAAATTAAATTTTTTTATGTAAATTATACACAAAGGTATTTATACAGGGTGTCCCAGAACTCAACGTCAAGCCGAAACGGGGTGACAGGATAGATCATAACCATCACGAGAAAAATCAGAAAAAAAATCTATCCCATGCAGTTTGAAAATTATGGGCATTTTAAGAAAAACCTAGAAATTTGGTCTAACTGTACCATTTTTCGGTTATTGTGGTTAATTTTTATTATTTTTGTTCATTTAAACTTTGGAACCGTAACCCTAAATAACATCTCTTTAATCTATATATATATATATATATATATATATATATATATATATATATATATATATATATATATATATATATATATATATGTATATGTATATATGTATATGTATGTGTAATGACACAACTACCCCAAATTAGGTCAACCTAAAATGAATTTTATATGTAAGATGTATGGCTGATTTTAGCTTGACTTTCTATTATATCATTAGAGATTATATTAAATCAGGAATTTTATTAAAATAAAATGAAAATTGTACTTTCGGATGATATGAAATATCTCCATTTTTAATCATCTGTATTCTACTATCATTTCTGCATTCAAGGATGGCACAATACGGCATAATTCACTGTATAATAGATTTTCGCACGACGACTATCGCCTAAAGATATGGTAGGAATCACTAAGGCAATTTAGAGTAACAGCGCATAATAGTGATGCACGCGGCACGCCCACTTTTCACTTTCGCTTGTTTTCTTTGTTTCATGATAAAAAGTGTAGAATATATTACAGTAGTTTCTTTATTTAGAAACTACTATTAGTTTTTTCGTAAAACATAACACTCGTGGATACGTATTCAATTTTATCACATGGGACTTTATATGGTTGATTCATCGTAGGTAGGGTTTGAAAAAGGTTTAAAAATACCGGTTAATATGGTTTAATGGAGCGTATTATTGAGATGACAGCACTTTATAAACCTAATTAACCCGGTTTAAGGCTAAATCGGGAACGGTAGGTCACGCGCAGAGCACAAAAAAATTGGGAGCGGAAAGTGTTTTAAAATATTTCTATTTTTTTTTATTTTACCATTTAATTCAGGCAACAATGCCCATATTATAAATACCTTATAGACTAACAAACATATTAATATAATATACTAAAAACTACACTTTGTCACGTGTTGACGGCGACGTGACGCGCGCTTCATTCCGGACTATAAATAGTCTTTTGGTTTAAAACCCTTATAATTTAGTTCTATTAGGAAACCGGTATTTTTGAGCTTAAAGTAGAGTTTTTCATTCTCGTTTCAAATATTTTAATACCGTTCATATTAATGTTTCAGGTAAAAATATATTATTTCATATTCATTTTATTAGTATAAAGAGTAATTAATATTACCCTTAATACTAAAATAATGAATTAATAGTTAAGTTGGTGTAACTCTCAGGCGAAAACGATTTTTTATATAATTATATTTTATACCAAATTTTAATAAAACCATCCTTATGTGTTTGTGCTGGTTTAGGTTTGAAAGGTTAACAAGCCCTGGCCGTGGGTGAAGTTATTTTATTTCTAGCTAAGTCTTCGTGGATATGAGTATGGCAGTATTTATTATTTTTAACTAAATTTCTTTATTTATTTTTTTTTCAATTTAAATTAAGAGACAAAAAATTCGTTGTAACATAAGTTGAAACACCGACCACTAAACCCATAATAGACACCTTATAAAAGGCAAATGGCTTCTGTCAACACATCTGATTTAGTTCCGATGTAAATGTCTGTGGCGCCGCTGATCCGTACCGCTGAAGGGTCATAATGATGGAACCAGCGGGCCAGCTGCTTGTCAGGTGACGTCATTACTGTGGAGGCTGATGACGTCACACAACGACAAGTACGGGCCCGCTGGTTCCATCATTATGACTCTTCAGCGGTACGGATCAGCGGCGCCACAGTGGTGACCCCGACGTGATCATCACCACTAACAGCTATCAACATGCCACAGTGATGACTTTCGGCAAAAACAATACGCATTAGCCTTCTGACCATTAGCGTCTAATATACTCCCCTCTGCTTCCAAACAGTCATCAGCCAGCTTCACAAGCTACGCCTCAACTACGCTTTCCGGAATCCACTTCGAACTGCCTACGTTCACTGGATCTCCATGCAGAAACTCTGTCCCGCTCGTTCCGACTCATTGCGAACTACAGCGGAGGCGCACTCGTCCCGACTCACCGAGGACCGCGCTTATTCGGCTCGTCTCGACTCACCGCAGACTCGAGCACTCAAGGCACATACGCTTCACTGGCTCAACTAGATCGAACTTCGGTCTTGGGGGAGTGTATTGTAGCGGCTCAAACAATCACAAACGCTACAAGAAAAAATATTAAAAAATGGACAAAAATCAATAACAAATGGAAAAAATGAAATTCAAAATAAAATCCTGAATCGCGATATCACAATTATTCATCTTGTAAGACTATATACAAGTTTCAACGCTTCTCAAATGGACTTCGGTCCCCAGGCAGTACACCTTGCCTGGCTGGGAAGATCTTCCTTTTCCCCTTCTTTGTCTTTGTGTGACGTCATCGACCTCCACAGTTATGACGTCATACTGACAAGAAGTTGGCCCGCTGGTTTCATCACTTCGACCCTCCAGCGGTACGGACCAGCGGCGGCGGTGTGGCAGACCACATCACTACGAGCTACGCACATCCCTAGTCCGCGAGACCAGTCCGGGCGAGCGCGGGGATGAAGACAACGGGCGGCGCGGAACCTGCTCCAGTCGGCGGCCGGACACGACAGAGCCATACGAAACTCGATCGACGCGACCCGTGTGTCTCTCGCCGCGACGCGCTACGCTTATCTTTATATTTTACGTAACATTCGTACTCGCTTAATAAACGCGGATTTAATCCGATTTAAATCATACTGCATCTTTTCTTTCGCCACCACAACAACCACCTAAGCGGTGACCCCGCGCACTAAAAGTCCACGCGCCAATAAGTATTGATTGTCGACCAATCAGATGCTCTATACATCTTTCACTGTGGCCTTGAGTTAGCCAATCACGGCGTTGCAACCCCACTTCGTCTTACCTCAGCTAGTCACCAGAATGAATTCAATACGGAAAATCAAACATAAGCGTCTATGGGCTGTGTGGTCGGTGAGTTAATATAATGTGATAATGCCTTACCGACGGTGCAGTTGTGTTTGGCGAGCATTTCGTAAACTCTGATAATGGAATCCCGGAGTATTGTGTCCCCAAACGTGTAGTAAGCGAGTGGACGGCCCGCGCGCACTGCCGCCATACCCTGCGAACATGTTTATTTAGTTAAACCATACAAAACTGAAGTGTCTGTAATATTAAGGTAACCGATTTTTACTAAATGCATATGGATGTATACGCGGTACATATGTATGCCAAATTACATTTTTTATCTATACAAATAAATAAAATTGGAGTGCCTATGTATTACAATTACATTAATTAATTACAAGTGTCTGTATTACAATTATATTGTTACGAATAATCTAGAAACGTGTAGAGTTGGAACGCTGGAGAGATCTAGAAATAAAAGAAAGAGATAGCTACACCTATTGACAAACAAATAGTTAATCTAAGCTATACCATAATGAACTTTGTGGCATAGGGCATAAGGTTGAAAGTAGCGTGTACTAGGATTGATGATTCATAACTTGTTTATCATAAGTTGATTACAATAAGAAGAGATTCATCGTTTCCCGATACATTTAGATTTTTCTGGATCCAGGCAGAACTTTACCCTGGGTATAAATAGAGATGTGTTGACAAATACAGGGCAGTTTTTATAAAGCGATCGAGAGCGATACTTGAAGCGACCCGTGCGAAGCGAGAAGTGTTTTATTGTATAGTCGGTTAAGTTCAGTGATAGTACAGTGAGTGACTAGGTTAATCAGAGTATTTGAGTATTACGTTGTGTTGTTTTGTGTATTTGTATTATAAATACACGGATTTAATATAAGTGGTGTTTTCTTACAATTACGAACCCGAAGTACGTAACAACTGGTGTCGGATGCGAAATTGTAAATTGCCACTTATTCCGAAGGAGGGTGTTACCACCAGGTCTCAAGCTGAGACACAGAGGGTGTCAGAGGACACTGAGATGCGTGCTGGTGATGAACCTGCAAGTGTCGCCAGCACGTCGTTAGCATCGAGCTCAGCCCCTGCTGATCT